>OY998178.1:67642761-68933405 GCA_963921935.1 Galeruca laticollis | reverse complement strand
GAAGAGTTACGATTTACCTGAAGTATTAACATATCTCTCGCGTTACGACGCAATATAAAAACGTGCAATTTTCTGTGACGTCGTTCGAGAATTATCAGAACAATATACATAACTACCTCACGAGCATTTAGTATCTTTTAGAAAACAGTAACCAACTATCAATTCTCTGTGGATGTTCTTGTTGGTCTATCTTGTTATTATTTTGTTGTAAAGTGATTTACGTGTTTAAATTGTCATATTTGAGTGTTTATTGAACGTTGCTTAGAATTACGACTGGTCCTTCTCTCCTCAACCTTATCGAAGCAAAACAAACAACACATCTACTTAGGTGCAGTAGTGAACGACAAACTCAACAGTCCACTGCACCAATCTAGTTCATTACAATCCCTAAGAATTGTTTTCATGGTTTTCTATATCATTGCAGAGTTAAACTTAATTGGAAAAAGATATCCAGTTTCCCATTAGGGCTAATAATATCTAAGCTTTAATATTTGTAATATCATATCTTCTTCTCTTTTCTATTGACATATATTGAGTCAATCACAAGGTTAGGTTAGGTCTAACCAAAAATAATTATTAACCATCAGTTAGGCACCAAATGAAATGTAACTTCTGTAATTCAGACAATGATATTTGATATCGAAACAATTGTCAAATTTCTTAGAATTTTTAACATTTTTACAATATATTGTGGAATTATATAGAAACAGTAAGTTTAATTTAAAACAGTTGAGATATCATTTACAAATTTCCAATTTGAGAGTTGATGGACATAAAGCATACCCCAGTTACTTTTGATTGCAATCCTTCAACGGAAAGAGATAGTTTACTTGAAGCGAATAGTTTTTCTTAATTTTTGGCATCCAAATTATAGAATATTGGAAAATGTTTGAAATAAAAGATAATTAAATTTCTGACAACTTGTGTTTGAAATATTTTTTCAAAAAACGTATAGTTTGAGAAAAAAACTTCATAAATATGGTCGAACATATGTGTATGGACGCACGATAACCTCTAAACGAGTGAATGAAAAACAATGAAATTCTGATAAAATCTCAATTTTACCTCTAGTTTTGCTGCTTCCTATGTACAGAAAGTAATTAACAGAAAATGGTGCTTTACATGAAGCTCAAGAAAATGCTTCCTTATTTTAAGCATCTATATGGCGTATTATTGCGAGGTCCGTCTAGCTGCCCCCCCCCCGGTTAGATTTATTTTACCAAAATGCTAGCACACATAAAGGGCACCTAGCACAACCTAGCACAACAATTTTTAAAGCTAGCACACCAACAGCTCACAAGAAAAATGCTTTTGAATTCGGGTGGGGCCAGGTTAACTCTAGCCCCGGTTGGAATTTTTTCGCGAAAATGCTAGCACAGATATAGGACACCTATCACAACCTAGCCCACCATTTTTTATAGCTAGCACACCAACAGCTTACAATAAAAATGCTTTTGAAGTCGGGTAGGGCCAGGTTAACGCTAGCCCCACCCCGATTGGAATTTTGTCGCCAAAATGCTAGCACAGATAAGGAACACATAGCACACAATTTTGTATAGCTAGGACACCAACAGCTTATAATAAAAATGCTCTGGAATTCGGGTGGGGCCAGGTTAACGCTAGCCCTCTCCGGTTGTAATTTTTTCGCCAAAATGCTAGCACAAATAAAAGACACCTAACAGAACCTAGCACAAACTTTTTTATATCTAGTACATCAACAATAGATTTGAATTCAGGGGGTGGAGGGCGTCTGCAAAATTACGCTATGGTTACATGAATGAATGAAAATGTTGGATGTATTTGTCCCTAAACATCATTTTCCTATAAAAAATGGCCCTAAACAGCATTATTGTTGTCAGCTGTTGCCGGATTGTGCGTGATATCTATATTTTCCCATCTAGCAGGGTATTTGATTAATTAATAATTAAATATTATTTAATTAATAATTATCTATTTATTTTCAATTAATGCTAAAAAACGAAAGAATACAAAAAACCTTCACTTTTAAAAATAATTTTGGTAAAATCATAGTAATTTTAATAAAACAAAATAATTAAATTGAACCATTTAGTCACGGAATCAGAAATAATCCGTGCACAGATAAGTTGCAAATTTCGTCACACTATAAAAAAAGGAACGACAAACGTTTGCGTACAGACATGTTGATAAATAAATGTCCAAAAAAGCGAAGCCGTTGGATATGTCCTTTGGACAAAGTTGTGCAATCTGGGAAGGGGCGGCTGAGATCCCTACAAATGTTCCAGTATATTGAGAATACATGTTTTAGACTGATCGTGGTTCACTGTAGTCCTTATTTAAAAGAAACACTTAAGCTTTATATTTAAATTTGCGAGAATATCTATTGCTGAAGTTGATGGTTAATTAACCAGTGTATTTCACTATCAGATTTTTTTTTAAATTCCCAAGTTAACTTCGAACGTGCAGCTTTCAATTCTTAGAGCCGGTTAATCAGACCTTCAAATATTTCTGTGGTATATGATAAGATACCAACACTACTATGTATCTTCCAAAGTTTTTAGTATGTAACTGGCAATGTATGTTTGTTCGGTTGCAATCATGCAACTTAGTTTTGAAGCAGATATCTTCAACCGATTGATTTGAAATTCTGTATATACGTCTAGTTTGCATATTATAATTCAGACGTTGAAAAATATTTCTTTAGGAATGGTTCTGAAAACTATTTCTTAGAAAATTAAAATTTTGTTGAGACTCGTTACGAGGAGACGGTGAAGAATTTGTTGGTTGCGAATTATTATTATTTCTTGGAAAGGTATTGTGAGAATTGAAATTACGCTGTGGGTTATTATGTGGTTGTGTCGAGAAATTGCTGGATCTATTATTATGTCGATTTTGGTATGAATTATCTCTAGATGATGTCGGTATTTTGTTTTGTGGCGTTTTTAAGAAGTTCAACTATTGTTGCTGATTTTTATGATTATCATAGGCTATGCATTTTTGTAAGGCTTCTTGCAGAGAGGTAATGTGACAAATATTCACAATAAGGTTCATTAATGCCAGAACAAAAAGTTTTGAGGGCCATATTTTTGAAATAAGGGGTTTTGAATGCTACCGTTTCTACATTGTTGTTTAACGTAATATGTTGGAGTAAGTCATTTAAATTATTTGATACACGCTGATGATATTGGTCGTAAGTCTCGTTAAATTTGTGTACTGTTGTCGATAACTGCGTTACTAAAATGTCTTCCGAACATCTGTCACCGTACTTGGCTAATAAGGCCGATCGTACGTCAGTCCAGATAGTTTTGTTGGAATAATTCAAAAAATCTCTTAGCTATCCCTTGATAGGAGAAACAATATTAGCATTCAGTATAAATTCTTGTGCTGGGGTAATTTCTTGAGCTGCCAAAAATGCAATTAAATTATCGGCTGATTTGATGAACGTAGAAATATTGTCACCGGTAGAAAATTCGGGTAAAGTAGCGCAAACGCTAGATATATCACTATTATTCATTGGCATATACTTTACATATTTTATTATCTAATATATTTGAAATACGTTTAGTAGAATCATTTATGATAAGAGTGTCAAAAAGTAAATGTAAATTATCTTGAGAAATGTCACTAAAAATTCTCATAAATGAAATAAAGGAAATAAATACTTACATAAGGATGATCACTGATGATTTCTTCTGCATGCTCTTCCTTCTGTTCCCAGATTCGGTGGATTCTCGTCAAACAATTGAAATTGACCAGGAAACGACGAATGTTTCTGTACGAGGATCCTGTTCGCAGCGCCAGAAATGTAGTTCGGAGCACTTTGTGACTTTAAAAAAACTTTTATTTTGAAAATATAAACTAATTACAAATAACTAATAGTATAGATAGATTTTATTAACACAACGTATATAATAAAGATCTTACTTCAAAAAGTCGTTAAAATATGTGAGTAAACTGAATTTATAACTTCATATTTGCTGATCATGCATCTAGGTCGGCTATCATCTTCCTATTCGCTTATGGTTACATTTCTATATTGACCCTGATTATATTATCGAAGCACTGTACTTTCATGATAGGGTGTTAAAAAAGAAAATGATAAGTGTGAACGATTATGTTCAAGCTAAGCTACCAATAACGAAGTAAAAAAGATATGTACAACAAAAGTTAATAAATTTATTTGTTAGGAAATTGAGTAATATTCAAAATAAAAAAATTAAATTCATTTAATCCTCTTAGAAGGTCCCGGTTGAGGTTCGTCTGTATCTGTATCGACGTATTGGGATGGCATATCCCCATAAGGGGATAGTGTTGAATCGTCGACGTCCTGTGCTCACAAATCATCCTCCATTTCGACATCGGACAGATCGTCGCATCCTGCAACATCAGGTATATTGTCACAAGAGTCCCTGCAAACTGATCAGCATTTTAATCCAACCTTCATGCAGCTGCACGTGTTCCCACAACCCTTCGTGCAGCCGCAAGAAGTCAACCACAAGAGGTGTTGTGGGGCTGCATCTATGTTCATCATTTTGGGGTTGAGGCCTTGTGGCGTGGATATTTACCCCCAGGAGAGAGGGTTCAGTGTGACTCCCAACCACGCCTGTACCTGTAAGAAGAGTGTACATTGGTATAGAGAATGATGAATGATATGTAACTGATGCAAGGACAAATGTTTACCTGATGGTATGTCCACAAGGAATGAAATCGCGCAGATTCTTGTGTAGGAGGTAACCTGGCTAGATTGAAGCTGGTTTTCGTCGCAACCCTGGCGAATAGTTGGTACCACAGCTAGTCAGGGTTATGGATGTTGGGGTTGCCTCCGTATAGAGCAATTATGACTCGCTCTCCTGCTGCTGCTATCTCCTCAGGTGTAGACTTTGTGTCAAGAAAAATCGCAGCGTGCTTTTCAGCGTCCGCTTTTTTTTCAACTATGGACATTACTTGATTCTTCCCTAAGCCAAAGAAGCAGGATATCGAGTCACAACCACTTAAGGCATGGATGAAGAGGAAAAGCTCTGGTTTTAAAGAGGATTTTGAAGAAGTGATGCTGTAATACATGACATCTAAAGCTTGGCCTCTTCCACATTTATTGTAAAAAATTTTACGTTGGTTTGAGATCGCAGTAAGGATGATCAAAAAGTCAATATCCTCACCAAAGACTACCACTAATAATAATAACAATAATTTATTGCTTCAGAAAAATGAGTTTACAGCAAGGGTGTATGTGTACAAATTAAACAATACGCTATACATTAACAAACAATTTATTAATAATAATTTATGACAATAAAATACATCTTAAAAGACAATTATTCATTGATAATAAATGACCGCAATCTTATAATATTCCACACATATTCACACATTTGCCTGGTTTCAGCAAACGTGATATTTTGCAGAGTTTTGATTATTACTTCCAAGCTCTGCAAACAAGGAATATTTTGTTTCATGACGACGTAAATTGGACAATCGAAAAGAAGATGCTGCAATATTTCCTTTTAATTCCGATTACATGTGGAGCATTCAATATCGGGATCTATATAACACGTAATTCCATTTAAGGTGAACTTAATTTTAAAAGCATTTCCCGGCAATTTTCCAAGTAAATACAAACTTGGACTCCTGGAAACAGTGAACAATCTATATAGATATAAATAGGAATACTTAGCAACCAAAGACAAGTCAGATTCATACAACTGTGTATAATACATCTGAAGTAATTTTTTTCTATTCCTAATTAATGTATGATAGCTTAAGTTCTACGTTTATATCTGATTTATTTTAGTAAGAAATTGTTTCATTTGTACCGCCCAGTAAACTTGGAAACAGTACTACCGGATGTACGAATTTGTTGTCTAAAGCAAAGAACAGGATATCTAGTATCATCCATAGCCAGAATCTTGAACAACCAATTGAGAGATATTTTGAAGATTGTATATTCAAGTTTTACTCTTCACCCCTCTAAACATACTATGGCGTCAGGTGTGCTGATAGAAACAACGAGAATACTTTTGATAAACTGTACGTGGACTCTCTCTAGTACATCCAAATACGTGAGACCCCAAACAGGTACCGAGTTGAACATAACACTCAAAGCCAAAGTCTCAAACAACTTAATCCTTGCTTTAACCAAAGTTGGCAATATAGTTCCAACGGCTTAGTTTCCTTTGTTTGCAGTAACTACTGACATTTCATGAAATACACCAGAAGATGACATTTTTACACCTAGGTAATTATATTTATTCACAATATCAATGGACTGATTGTTAATGTGAAATTTAAATTTAGATTTTTGAAATCCCCCTTTCAAAAATTGCATAACTTTGGTCTTTTGTATATTAATTGCTAGGTGATTTTCTGCCGCATACTTCTCTAATATTTCCAATTTCAGAATGGGCAAGAATAAGAATATCATCCGCATATAGTAATGCCAGAACTTCGTTCACATGATCAATATTTACACCCCGAGATTCAATATCATCAATGAATAAAGTTAATAAAAGTGGACTTAGCGGTTCACCCTGTAGAACACCCATTCTTACATTATATTTTCTAGTAAATCAATCGGGGGCTTTCATTTGAATTGTTGCTTGAGAGTATAATATTATTATAGGTATTTTTGCTAATATTCTAAGCTTTAATGATTTAGTCCATAATAACTTATGGTCTGTTGAGTCGACTGCTCTCTTTATATCAATAAAAATAGCAAATAGCTTGCGTTTTTGATGTCTGATATGTAGCTAAATCACAGAACTCAAAGTGTAGACACTATCAATACAGTCACGACCTTCCCGTCAACCGGATTGGGATTCAGGCAATAGTCTAAAGTCATCAACCCATGAGGACAACATATTTAGAATAATGCTGGTGAATAATTCAAGTCCACAGTTCGCCAAAGCTAAGCCGCTGTAGTTTTCGGGGTTATTAACTGTCCCGCCTTTATGTAGCATGGTGAGTAAAATATTAGCCCAACTTTTAGGAATAAGAGAAGTGTCAAATATGGTATTAAACTCAGATTAACAAATAAAATAGATATGTTTGTTTTGATTTTTTCTTGCCCCAAACATCGAATCACATTCTAAACTCTCTTGCGGACACTTCCACTGCTTTGCCATATTTACAAAGTCTCTTTAGTTGCAGGAAAAATTAAATTAGAATTTTAATTGAAAATGTGGTAAAAAGTTATGCAAATAAAAAAAGTCATACTAATTTATGCATTTAAATCGCTATTTTTGAAATAAATTAATAATACTTGAATTTTATTTAATAAAGGCATACTCTTATATAAATTTTAATCAAGTTTTTCTTATAACCTTAGATACTTTTATGGTTATAACTAAAAGTTGCAACATTGCTCAAAATTTCAGTTACTATTTAATATGTCAATATAATCTATTTAGTAATTATGTCTTTGTTTAATTACCATATAAAAGAGATTCAAATATAGTCAGAATGTGATCGACGATCATTTTAAATACGCCGTAGTATTGTAGTAAATAAAGTCGAACGTGGTTTGTTTATACGAGCGCCATTACGACTAGAGAGTGAACATTTATTTCTTTCGTTTTGATGTGTTTTTTAAGACTTTTAGTAACAAAATAAACTTTCAAGTTAACTAATTTGATGTTTTTGGATTATCATGGTTCGTCGGTGCCAAGTTTGTCAGAAAAACAGCCGAAATTACCAAGGCCATGTATCTACAATACCATCCCCACTTTTTGTGATTCATTCATTATTTCCCTACTGTCGTTTAGAATTATTGGACGCAAAAATAAACGTGTTTATGAATGGATAGCCCTCTCTATGTTTATTATTACTCTAAGGTATTAAATAATGACGTCAAGTATATAACCCAATTATGTGGTAGATTCTTGTAAAATTCGTAGCAAATGCCATCTGATCCTGAAGACTTATTATTTCCAATTTTACTAATTACAGCATATATTTTCTCTTGAGAAATCGTTGAGTCAAGATATGGATGATTAACATCTTGAAAACTATTCAAGAGAACTAATTTAGGCGGATATGAATCTTCATAAAAATTCTCCCAGCTTTCAACACATAAAGATTTGGATGAAAAACTCTTTTCTTCAACTCAATTAGATTTTTATAACTACATTTAAGTTTCATATATACATCTTTTAATTCATCCTGAAAATTATTTTGCGTGCAGTTTTTAAGTGCATTATTCATAGATTTCTAAGCTTGAATACAAGATTCATCAATCCATGGTTTATTTTCTCCCAGTGGTATTCAGTAGAATTCTTGTTTTGTCTCTAAACCCTATATTATGAGCAGTTTCAATAATAGCTGCATCTAGGTTAGTATAAGACTTGTCTGGGTCGGGGATAAACAATACTCGACTATTGCATATTTTGCTTATAATTTAAAGACATGTTATCGTTCCAAATCAATGACGAATACATTCGTGAAAAATTTAAGGAAACCGAACCAGAGAAACTTCTACGGAGTTGTGATGTTCCAAAACCAAATTTATAGGGAAATGATCCGACAGAAAATCATAATCAGTGACGAAAAAATCATTCACTTTTGTAAGGAATACGTTGTTTACCCACACCATATCCACAACAGTGCTGACTTGTGTACCCATGTACGTAAATTGACCAGGTCGGTCCAAAGAAGTTCTGCCGTTCAATACAGAAGATGAATTGTTGTCCATAAAATCAATAAGTTGCCTACCCCTTGTATTCAAATTACTATCCAAACTCAATTTCATCAAATAAATTAGTAACTTCAAAAATTTCAGAAACATTACCACATAATCCGATTCTACAGTTAAAATCGCCAGCAATTACAATCATTATATCATTATATTCCTCCTCTTTTTCTGTCAACAAAATCTGGAAAGCATCAAGTATGTGACTCAACTCTAGAGACGGTTTAAAGTAAACACCACAAACAATAAACATAAAATAATGAACAGAAAACAAACAAATAAAAATCTAGTTAGATTTATGAAGTACAGTAACATTAAAATAATCTCTATAGTAAATGCATAAACTACCGCTTAGCCTACCAAACAACTTTTCTTTAGTTGCAGATGAAGTTATATACTTATAATCACATAAACAATTAGGTATGGATATAGTAAATTTATCGCTAGTCAACTATCTTCCACCAACAAACAATATATCAAATGTTAAGGATTCATCACATAAATTGAAGATATTTTGGTGGATATGACAATTCCAGAACATTAGGTGTAGTTTTTTAAGAAGCTGGTTGGACATTACTAATCTTAGCGTAGTTTTTATCAGGTGATTCCTCTTCCTCACGTTGTCTTTTGTGTGCTTCAGGAACAATGGTAGGTTTTCCTATAATAAACTTCACACGTATTTTTTCTCCTTTAGCTTTCCTACTATTGATTTGAATAGATGGGGCTTTTACTTGATGAAGATCCATACTGAACGATGAAATAAAACAATATAGTTTGTTTAAATCTTCATATATTTGAACTATTGTTCAATTTAAACTTGTTGACGCGTTGATTCGTTTTGACAAAGCTACTGTGTTAGTGAAACGCGTCAACAAGTTTAAATTGAACATTAGTTCAAATATATGAAGATTTAAACAAACTATATTGTTTTATATCATCGTTTACCATTGATTTCTTGGTAGATTTTAGAAAGCTCGTCCCGTTGTTTTGCCGTATAGTCATTTTTTATTTTTATATGTGAGTATGTTCTAATTGATAGCTTATACTTATTCTTTAAGATACTAACTGCTTCCTCACGAGGAGAAAACTCAACCTTCAAAGGAGGAGGCCTCAAGTTTCTCATTTTACCTATTCTAGTAATAATAACAGGTTTCGGAGTATTTGTTGAAAAAAAGGCAGTTAAAATCTCGGAAGTTATCTTTTGAATATCAACTGATTCATCAACACCGTGCATAATAATGTTTCGCTCTCTTATATTCCTGGAAGTAAGTTCTGCATAAATTAAGCTTTCAGATGTAGTATCTAGTCTTTTCTCCAGATCCTCTATTTTTATTTTCACAGTTCATTCTCTCTAGTTAGATGAGTCACATTTACCATACATTAATCAATCTTCTTGCTCTGCCCAGCAAGGACCCAAGTGACCATCTATGTCGCTGTGATATAGTATTTGAAGATAGAAAAGGGAAGAAATACTATATAGTGCATTCTATGACTCCGCTACGTTTCTAAGACAAAACATGTTCCTTATTTATTGCAAACGTATAGATACTATGTAAATACTTTGCAGCAGTTACGTATTAATTCTACATAACATCGAAGTAGACTTTTTACCATATAGCGATATTTCTTATTGAGTGCGAATAGAGAGTCTTATTATGTGGTTTAGATTTATAATTGTTACGTTTCATATACACAGACCAGGTCCAAATTTGATTACTTACTAGAAAAAGGGAAATAATTTCGAGGTTATGTCAGCAACGCAATGATAGCGTGAAACAATGAAGAGATTTCTGTTTCTTGTGTGTTTATAAAAGTAAAAAGATAGCTGCTAAATAGTGCATTAGTTCTCATTTTTTGTGTAAGTATGAAAATAAAAAAGAAACAAACCAGATAATAGATAAGTATTTATTCAAGTTATTATCTAAGACATCGGCGTAGTTATACGTCTTCAAAACGTCGGAACTGATTATTCCTTGTGCAATGAATTATCTGCTACTATTGCAACAGGTAATTTTTTGTTTATGAATTACTTGACTCACCTATGTTAGCAAAAATTTTGATCTCTAGGCATTCAGCCACTGTTTTATATCTTCACATTTCTAAATGCCTCATTTGTTAGATTTACAGAATTGAAAAACAGTAAATAATTTACTGAAATAGGTTTTCAGAATAATTCATGTACAAATTATTATGTTTATGTCACACCGTGAATACAGTAGGTATAATAAAATTGAAAACATTTTTGTTTAGTAGAAAAAGTTGTCAAGACAAATAGAATTTTGGAGGAAATCCTTCCAGAAATGCAATCATCTAATCCTAACAATGCTAAAGGCAATACTAATTTAAATCTTCGAAGTGAAGATTTCCAAAACATACTGTCAAACTTTCCCATTTAGAACATGGATGCCTTAAACGAAGTTGATGCATGGCAGGATAGATAGGGACTTGTAGGCCTATAGTAAGTAAGTAAAGTAGTGAGTTGCCATTAAAAATATATATAAAAAATTCAAACTGTAATGTTATCATTGTTTTACTGAATTTGTTAGATATTGATTTAGTTAATTACGAAATGGGTATCTCAATATCTCAATTTTAGTTGGTTGAGCATACAGTGATGCTTTATAATAGTCGTTATGCTTAATGCATGGGCTTGTTGTAAGAAGTGTAAATTTGACAACAATTTTGATTACTGTAAGTTATTATTTATTGCTTCATTTTAGGTCCTATATTTTAAGAGCCTAACCCTAAAAGAAAAAAAATAATGGCCACATTTTAGTTTTGTCAAAAAATGTACACTTTCAAAATCACTTTTGTAGCTTTCAAGTACATAGTACTTATGTAGCTTTCGGACGAAAATTACTATTAATAAAATTACTTTACTTATCACATTCACTATCTCCCAATTGCAGGCAATAGACTGCTATGACATGTCTGTACATAGAGGGTGTTTCTAAATTCAAACGAAAAATTTGAATATTACGAGGGTCTTTTGCAAAACAACCTCAATCATACTGAATTATTAATAAATATATTCTTTCAGATGCGCTAAACAATGGTCTCACATATTCGGAGAAGGAATTCGAAAAAATTTCCGCAGATTGGGTCCGTCAAGGGAAGCAACGAGAGCAATAGGAGGAAAACCACGAACAAAGGAAAAATAAGTTTTTCATTATTATATAAAAATATATTAATAAATACAGTAATTTGAAGTTTAAGAAGCAGTTTTATTGTTAATATGTTTTTCAGTGTAGCGTGACCGTAAAACTTGTGCCTTCTAGAGTAGCAGTAGACACAAAACTGAAACATCTCTGAAAGGTGGTTGACACAAAACTGAAACATTTTTGAGACGTAGTTGACACATAAGTGAATCATCTCTAAGACATAACTGCGACAGATAAGGGATATTATTTGGCGCTTGAGAAAAGAGTTTGGCTCCCTTTTTAGGTAGGACATAGGAGCATCACAGAGATATCCCTGTTTTGTTTACGCGCTTTTCTTGTGATGTCTGTGTGATAGAACAAGTAACACCTGTGATGTATCTGTAACGTAGTTGCTCTGTGAAATGGTCAATTGGGGAGTGACCTAATTTCATTCATTCCAACTGTTAATGATGACAGCTGCTCCATTAACAACTGAAACTGTAATTCTTGCATCGGAGTTGCACTACCAGACTGACCGTCCATAATTATTAGTGGATAGTGTGTGGTTTCCTTTACTTTTATTTACTTTTAAATGTTTCTGATTTTTATCGGTTAATTATCAGAAGTAGAGGCAGCAGTTACAACTGTAGTGATGATGAGCCTATCATCGTCTTCCTCTGCTTGGAATACTTGAATGTTATGATTTCCATTTTTGTTGTCAGCAGCTTCATGAAACGAATTTTGTTTTCGTGATTTGACAAAAATTTCTGTTGAGGAATCTGTGCCATGGTTTTCTCATTAACGATTATCTCTCGCTATGAGTGTAACTTGGCTCTTCGACAACAGTCTTTGTATTACATCATCTACTGGGTAACCATCGAAAACTACTGCCATGTTTGAGCCATGGTGAGCAGTAATCACCAAATGATGAACTTCGAGGCCACACAACTTTGTGAAGTAGATGCCCTCCATCCACTATTACAAACTTTGTTTACCCTTCCTTCTCATTTAAGATTGCAGGTTGAAATACTGAATACAAGGTCGATTTTGTGCCCTTTCTCATTCCCTCTTCAGAGAACAATACCATTGGGATTGATGACAGTTCGTAAGTGAAGAACTCTCGCAATTCTTCATCTGATTGTCTTAAGACACACAACTTGAGAAACAATGATAATATTGCTTTCGCATTTATTATATTATAATGCACTTGAGCCAAATAATTTTAAATGTTATTCAAATTCGCGAAAACGACAGCACAGCATTAAGAAAATCGAGGTAGTATGTAAATACAAACACTATGTAAAAGACACAGTTATAGTCAGATAACTAAACTGTTCAAAATATAATTGTATATTGTTATTTATTATGACGCATGAAGTTTGTTTTCAGGGCTCTATAAATTGGTTTCAAAGTATAGGGGAGAACCCAGAAAATGCTTTATAAATTTTTTTCCAATTAAAATACCATTATGGAACTTTGCATCAATGTTTACAAAGAGTTACTTAACAAACTACGCCAAAAAACGAAAAATCGATGTTTCTGACAATTTTTGGGTACCGCGTCCCCTTAATCTCGGAAACTATTGGGTCTACAGAGACAATTCTATTATCATATTGTAGCAAATTTAGTCTAATTTGAAAACGTTCAAAATTTTTATTTGTAAAACGAGTCCCTTAGGGTTATAATCGCCAAAATTTGAAAAGGAACTGATTTTTTTGACAAAGTTGCGTTCAGCGCTCGAGGTCACAAACTTGGATTATTCATTACGCCAACATCATAAGCAATTCTGCAAAAAATCAGAACTACCGCATTTGACGCCATACTTTCAGGCGACAAAGTTACTGGGTTATACTCCCGGTCTCAAATAATTTCCTAAAATGTTACGGCAATATTGGCAACTGAATTACTGACTGCACTTTGTATGTAATATTCTCTGAACATACCTTAGTGACAGCTGAATATGTTCAGACCCTCTTCAGGTTGATATTTCTGTACATTCTTTAAACACCCTCCTTTCACGTTCAATATTTTCAGTGGTGCGCATAGTAAGTAGTCGTCCAGCACCAGGGAGGTTTCTTACCAAAATTTGCAGCAACGCAATATATTGTTGGTAGTGGGGGTCCAGTTCGTTCATTAAAATATCCGCGCTTTGTATAAGAAAAATAAGATTAAATGACTTTTATGCGCCGTTCTTTTCAGTACACTTCCATTTAAAATTTCTCAAGTGTTCTTTAAATTAATTTGAATCAAAAGAAAAAAAATCAGATAGAAATGTATTTATATCAAAAGATTTGGCAGAAATGTGGATATCGTGAAGTTATTTATAACCATCGCGTTTCCGGAATCAAAATGATTGGTTTGTAGATTTTGAATTATTAATAACCTAACCTCAGTATATAATATATAAAATATACTCGGTATATAATATATAAAATAACTACCTGCTGACCCACTAGATCTTCAAAATTACACGAAATTGACATTTATAAACTGTGTGAGTCGATGTTTCCGATCTATTTGTGAAGTTATCGTAAATATTTAGATTCGGGCCAGGTCAAATTTTCGAGTCGAATAAAAGCTGAATGACTAGAAATTTTGAATGTGTAGAGAATAGTTTATATTCCAGAGTAATGACATGCAGAGGCTAAATTCTAAATATCAGAATTGAAGTTAATAGAAAATATATAGTAGAATTAATAGTACACTTTGCACTTTTACATACATCAAATTTCCCGAAACTAATACCAACACTGATGCATACGTTCGGTCATAATGAGATGCGGAATAATTCGATCATAGAATTAATTCACTGATATAATACATATTATGAAATATACTATTACCACCCTTACTCTATGGAATAAACTCATATCACTCTTTAAATTAAACTAACTGTTTCTAAACAATTCCACAATATATTGAAAAAATTCTAAAAAATTGACAATTGTTTCGATATTAAAAGCATTGCCAGAATGACAGAAGTTACATTTCATGTGATGCCTACCATATGTTTAATAATTATTTTTGGCTAGACGTAGTCGATAACGAAACATTCATTGATACTTAACAGAGAACTAAAAGTACTACATATTTGTGATAAGAAAACACGAACGAGATTTCCTTGAGGAATTAGCAATTAGAGAACATTTAAGAGACACACAATATGAAGTCGTCAATGAACAGATAAATCTAGGAAGTTCTTCACTATTAAACTATCATCTTAAGTAGTGATTGTGGAGATCAGCCGATAGCAGATAATATATTGAAAAAATTCTAAAAAATTGACAATTGTTTCGATATTAAAAGCATTGCCAGAATGACAGAAGTTACATTTCATGTGATGCCTACCATATGTTTAATAATTATTTTTGGCTAGACGTAGTCGAAAACGAAACATTCATTGATACTTAACAGAGAACTAAAAGTACTACATATTTGTGATAAGAAAACACGAACGAGATTTCCTTGAGGAATTAGCAATTAGAGAACATTTAAGAGACACACAATATGAAGTCGTCAATGAACAGATAAATCTAGGAAGTTCTTCACTATTAAACTATCATCTTAAGTAGTGATTGTGGAGATCAGCCGATAGCAGATAAAAAATATCCAGATAAGGCTAATAATATGTAAGCTTTAATATTTGTGAAAATAATTATTTTTGGTAGATCAAGAAGTGACCTCCTACCTCGTGATTGACTTAATATATATGAATAGAAAAAAGGAAAAGATATAATATTAGAAATAATGAAGCTTAGATACTATTAGTCCTATGTCGATATCCTGGAAATCGTTCTCCCATTTGGGATCAGTATAACTGTGCAATGAAATAGAAAACCAGGAAAACTATTTCTGCTGTTCTTTACAATTATTACTTAAGACGGTTTAAAAGTTGAGAACTTCCTAGATTTATCTGTTAATTGAAGACTTCGTATTGTGGGTCGCTTAGGCCTCTTTCACACGGTCAGGATATTTATCCGTCCGTATGATCGCCCGACCGGGCGGCGCCCTGGAGCTGTCTTCACACGGGAGTCTGCGAAAATCCGGACCACTTGGTGCTAGATACTTCAGTTTGCCGCTAATTGTGATGAACAGTGGACGCAAACAGATTTTGTTCGCTTTATTAAAACATCGGCGAAAAAAACAACGTAATAGGCAAATTTGGGTTCACCCTTTGCTAGAAAGCAGATACCTGGAAGGAGCATTCTTTGTGCTTTTTCAACAACTAAAAGAAGACGGAACTAAGTTTTTTAATTATTTGTGTATGAGCGTTTCTTCTTTTGACGAGTTGCTGCAACATGTACAGACACAGCTACAATGACAAGATACAAATATGAGGAACTGCGTCCAACCTGAACAAATGTCGGTTGTTACATTCAGGTAAGTTTCTTTAAAATAAATAAAAAACAAAATATACATTTTAGGTTAATATTCTTTATTTTCAAAAGTCAATATCTAAATTCTGTGAGAAAGGAGATGACAAATTGTTATAATTACTACTCGTAGATTGTGTGTCATTAGAATCAGGAGACAGGTAAGGTGGAGATATGATGTTAGTAGAATTGTTACTCGATGGAATCATTTGATGATGTTGACTGGAGACCCTGGATAGCAGAGGAGTGTATTAAAGGTCAGAAGAATTGCAGGGGTACTGTTGTGTGTGTTGTTGATAGTATGGAGCAGCAATAATCTGCAGCTGTTGAGGTTGGGTTGTTGGAATAGAGACAGGATTCTGAATGTTTTTAATCACCTGCAGTACTCCCATCTGAAAATCTACAATCTGGTTGTCAGTGAACTTTTGAACAGAAGGAAGAATGCCTTTAAAAAATTTCATATGACGGTCCTCTTGGTCCCCTGCCTCGATCTATTTTAGTATCCTTAGTTCAAATTCGTCGAGGGTGCTCTTCCTCTTCCTCTTTGACTGTTGCACAGATGTAGTTTTCACGGTAGGGATTTTTGCAGATGGATTTTGCGAAGTCTGCTTGGTTGCATCTGGAGTCGCAGTCCCTTGATCTGCTGCTGATTAGAGTTCTTCAGTCTGCTGCTGACTTTCTGCCTCATCTGTGTGCTCATAGGCCATGCTGGAATCAGTTGACCGGTTATTTAAGCCTTGCTCTAGAAAATGTAATTGTTCGGGATACAAATACTTTCGCAGTTTTGACGCAGCAGCTCCTGATTTTTTCGAGTTTTTGTCTGGGTTCTTCCATTTTAGCCACTGGTCTCTGATATTATTCCATCTTTTAACAATCAGTTGACCTGTAACAAAAAAATATTTAACAAATATTAGACTAGAATTTTTGATTTTCTATTTATTGTTTACTTTTTTTACTTTCAGGTACCTGGCTAGTGGATGTAGCTTCACATAGCTGTGTTATAGCTATCGATTGGGAATTTCTACAATTACAAAAATTGTTCGAGAGGTTTGTGACATTCTTTGGTCGTCCTTAGTTGAAGAATTTATTCCTAAACTTACGGAAGAACATTGCGCGTCAGTTGCTGCTGGATTCGAAAAACGAGCAAATTTTTTCCACTCCATTGGTACTGTGGACGGGAAACACATTAGAATTGTAAAACCCGATTTTAGTGGTTCCTTATACTATCATTATAAGTCCTATTTCTCAAATGTGTTGATGGCAGTTGCTGACTCGAACTATCGATTCATTTATGTTGATGTAGGTGCATATGGGAGTGAGTGTGATTCAAGTATTTTCAAAAAAAGTACTTTCTGGATGAGTATACAAGAAAAGTCCTTGGTGTTGTGAACGTAGCTTTAGAGCTGTTGGTAACACTGCGGTAATGACAACTGTCGTTAATGACTGCGGTGGCGATCAAATAAGACTCAGGATGTTAGGTAGATGTATCTTTCTGTACACATGTATGTTAATAAAAATATTCATCCGAGTCGTCTGTTAGTCTTATTTATCTGAATACATAACAGAATTTGGCGACGAGTCAGTTCGATCCACGCAATGAGTAAAGTCGTCATAAGTCCAAGTCAATTTGGTAGTTAAACAAAAAGTGCGGGAGTCAGTCATTTTCCTGTAAGTCAGGTGTGAGAGTCTAAAAAGCGCGGGAAGTAGTGTCGTTTTTTCCTAAAATACGTTGTGTCTGTCGTCGATTTTCCAAATTATGGCCCAAAATTTGATAGGAAGTATAGAACATTTCAACCCGGAAAAAGGGGATATTACCACATATATGGAGAGACTGGAACAGTTGCTTGTGTTTAATATAGTCGAAGAAAATATGAAGGTGTCAATCCTGCTGACATTAATTGGTAACGAGGCTTATTCCACACTGAAAGATATCTTAACCCCTGATCTACCAAGTTCAAAAAGTTATGATATCTTAAAAAATAAGCTAATTGAGCACTACAGTCACATGAAACTACAAATATCTGAAAGATATAAATTTTGGATTGCTGTTCAGGAGCCTGGTGAAGATATAAAAACCTTTGTGAAAAAATTAAAAAGTCTGTCTGTTCATTGCAGTTTTGGTACATTTTTACATGAGGTTTTGAGAGACAAATTCGTCTGTGGTATAAGGTCTCAAGCTTTCAAACGAAAACTATTATCTATGGATAGATTAACCATTGATATTGCTTATTCTGAGGCACTATCTATGGAACTAGCAGAAGGTCAGTTAAGGTCAATGTCTATTGAAAATTCAGTGAGTTCGGTGGCAGAAAACCTAGATAAAAGTGCTTTCAAAAAGTCAAAGACTGTGAAGAACTTGTGTAAAAAAAGTCAGTCTAAAAATATAAGTCAAAAGTCAGGTTGTAACAAGCTGATCGCCTGTTACGATTTCTATCGGACTATGGTATTTTAACTGCGTCGTACTAATGTTTCGAAATTAAAAAACTTGTTTCTTTAACAAAATTCGTGTATTTAAACGATATCGTACATTGGAAAAGTCTCTTCCTATCAGTAAAATTCATGAGTTAGTACCTATATCGTTGTGGTTTCACATATTTGCTGGTGAGTTAGGTTTTTGAAATATTTTTCCCGATGTTTCTACTGTTTGATTTAAAATTATAATATCGGCTGGCGTTTGATGAATTTTGTATGTTTAATTCTTTTTTATTGTAAAAAAGAAACATTTTATATTCTTTTTGAAGCAAATTTTTAATAATATCTTTTCATTATTTTTTTTAGCTTTTTTATAATTCAGCATTTTTTGTTTATTTAGGGAACAAAGCGAATATGATAGAACAGACTTCTGTTAGTTTTATTTTAAAAACTAGATTCAGTTTTTTATGTGTTGAAGCATAAGCTTCCTATCTGTTCTATTTATTCCTTCCTTCCCAGAATTTTTCCTTGATTTTTACTCATTTTTCTTTCCTCAGCTCTGCAGCCCCTGGGTAGGCCCTATGAAAACACCACCCATAGAAGACAACAGAAAACCGGCCGGGATGGATTGAAGACCATATCTCCATCGACTAGGACCTAGCTGAGAGCTGAATAATTCCAGAACCTCTCCAAAGATAAGTCCTTTGTTTTATATTCAATTCATGGAAGTCTAGAATTGGAGATTTTTATTGTATAACGACGTTCGTATTCGTCTTGTATTTTGGATATGCAGTTAATGTGAATTATCTATTGAGTTATTAATAAATATAATTTGCTGAACATTTGATATTTGATTGTCAGCAATTTATATTAACTTTGACCATCGCGTTAAAATATTTTTAGTATTTCGTTTGTTGAGTTAAAGTGAATATAAGGTTTTCCAGCTTTTAACCTTTTTAGTATTTTGTTTAATTTAAGTATCGCTTAAAAAGCTGGTGGTGTCCAATTTAATATCGATTGTTCACCCCATCCCAGTGAATGCTATAAGGATACATTAACTGGAGTCGAATACCACAACCTGAGGAAGAGTCCTCAAGCCGGGAGAGAACATATGTTAGAAGGTTTAAAATGGTGTCATCGTTGTGGTGTTCGTAAACATGATCCAGAGGTATGTCCAGCCAAGGTTTGGGACTGCTTTAAATACCAAAAGAAAGGCCATACCAGTCGGATATGTAGAAAAGTCAATGTCAATACCTTAGAAGAACCTGATGATTGCGAGTCAAGTCAAGATGAGGATGACTTAGTACTTGGGTTTTTGTCATCCATGCAAGATAAGTAGGAAGAAAAACCAGTTCACATAAATTTAGAACTTGAAGGTAAGCCCATTATATTTGAAATTGATACTGGCGCCTGTCGTACGGTAATGCATATTAAAGATTATCGAAAATATCTGTCAGACTTGAACCTTTTTAACGTCAAGTATGAGTTGAAAGTTTTAACAGGCGATGCAGTGAAAATTATTGGTGAAACTGATGTTTTTGTCAAAAGTAATAATCATACAGCAAATTTACCGTTGGTTGTCTTAGATAGTAATCATAAATTCGCACCATTGCTTGGTAGAAATTGGTTAAACGAGTTGAACCCAGATTGGCGTCGAAAAATATCATTTCAAGATCTTAATGAGTCAATACATAGTCTTAGGTCTGAGTCATACATAAATAGTCAAGTTTTTAGTCTAGAAACTGAATATCAGTCAACGTTGTCTCAGTCGAATTCAAATAAGAGTCTAACTCAGTCCTTAAACACAGTTAATGTCAAAAATCGTTAGTCTTTAGTCTTTAGAAAATGAGTCAAAAATTCAAAAATTAGTTTTATCTATAAAAAATAATTTTAAAAATATTTTTGATTATAAAGTTGAATCATGTATAAAAAAATTTGAAGTCGAATTAAATCTAAAGGAAGGAGCACAACCTGTATTCCATCGAGCTTACGATATGCCCTATGCTTTAAAAAGTAAAGTCGAATCTGAAATTCAAAAAATGTGTGAGTCAGGAATATTAAAAAAAATTAGTTATAGTAATTGGACAAGTCCGATAGTTATTGTCCCAAAGAAAAATACATCAGATATAAGAATTTGTGTCGATTTTAAAAAAAACATTGAATCTGCTTCTGGATGCAGAGCATTGTGTTTTGCCACTTCCTGAAGATATTTTTGCTTATTTTAAGGGAAACACATATTTTACAATAATTGATTTAAAAGGAGCATACCAACAACTGGAAGTTAGTGAAAAGTCACAGCAATTATTAGTCATAAACACTCATCTCGGACTCTTTGCTTACACAAGACTAACATATGGTATAAGTTCAGCTCCAGGAATTTTCCAAACTGTTATGGATAGTATTCTTGCAGGATTAAAGAACACAAAATGCTACTTAGATGACATTTTAGTATATGGAGGTACCTTGCAGGAATGCTACAAAAATGTCATCATGGTTCTGGAAAAGCTAGAACAGTTTAACATCAAAGTTAACGAAAAGAAGTGCAAATTTTTCAATTCTAGTGTAGAGTTTTTGGGTCACGTAATAGATGCAGGAGGTATTCACCCAACAGAGGAAAAAATTAAAGCTTTAAAATTTGACGTTCTCCGAAAAATATTACTGAGCTCAAATCTTACCTAGGTCTTTTAAAGTACTATATCAAGTTCATACCTATGCTCTCATCAAAACTAAAACCTTCATATGATCTGTGATAGTCTGAAATTGATTCAGAGTGGTCAGAAAAATGTGAGGGAATATTTCAATTAAGTAAAGTTTTATTGTCTTCAGATAGTGTGTTGACACATTATGATCCTAAATTACCTATTTATGTTACGTGTGATTCATGCAGTTATGGAGTAGGTGCAGTACTTAGCCACATTGTTGACGGAGAAGAGAAACCAGTCATGTTTGCTTCAAGTACCCTTTCACCGACCGAACAGAAATACAGTAACTTGGAACGCGAGGCGTTAGCTTTGATTTTTACAATTAAAAAATTTCATAAATTTTTGTATGCTCGTAAATTTACATTTATTTCAGACCATCAACCACTTCAATTTATTTCTGCAAAAAAATAAAAACATAACTTCAACCGATGCTGCAAGAATTAGTCGTTGGGCTATAACCCTCTCAGGGTATCAGTATGATATTATTTACAAAAAAGGAAATTCTATATGCAATGCCGATGGTTTGTCTCGTCTACCCTTAACTGATCAAACTGAAGTCCCTGATTTTATTTTTTCTTTTAATTTAGTCTATAAAATACCTTTAAACTATGATGATATTAGAAAAGCTACTAATAAAGATATAATTTTCTCAAAGTTAAAAGACTCCATTTTGTCAGGTTGGCCAAGTACAGTGGATGATGAAGATCTAAAGCCATATTTTAAACACAGGAATGAATTGTCGGTGGAACAAATTTGTATTTTATTTGGCAATAGAGTCGCCATTCTAGTCATTCTAAGAGCAGAAGTTCTCAAACTTTTTCATGAACAGCACACTGGCATTGTCCGTACAAAAATGTTAATACGATCCTATTGTTGGTGGCCAAATATTAACAATGATGTAGAAAAATTTGTTGCAAACTGTGAAGTTTGTCAACAATGTCAAAATTTTTATAATAATAATCCGCTTTCGTCATGGCCAGAAGCACCCCATAATTTTTATAGAATTTTCATAGACTTCTTGAAAAAGTTTGATTATGCATTTTTACTTATTTTTGACAAAAAATCGAAATGGCTCGAAGTCAATTCATTGAATCATGGTACTGTAGCATCAGAAACTATTTCAAAATTAAAATCGATGTTTCAAATTTTTGGTATACCTGTAGAAATAATGTCTGATGGAGGCCCTCCCTTTAATTTTTTGAGAAGCTTCAAAAAAATTAAACTTCAGAAAACTTCTGGCGCTGCAGCAAAAACGGGACGCAAATATATCTTTTTCGATCAACTTTTGTTTTTGAAAAAAAATCTATGAACAAATGAAACTTTGTCAAGTTTAGACTCCACACTAACGCCAGAAGCACCGGCAACCATTGACAGTTAAGGAGGTGAACAGCCTCCCTCAAATTCTCAAACTACATCCAAGCCAGTCGTTGGAAAGACCAGCAGGAAACGCAAGCCTGATGAATTTGAGAGAAAAATAATAGTTATTCTGGAAAAGCCAACAAGAAAAGGCGACACAATGGACAGACATCCTCATATGAACTTTTTTGTCAGCCTCTTGCCCTCGCTGGAAACTTTTGATGGTCATGAAACGTTGGAATTTAAAATAGATGCTCTGAATGCAATGAAAACCATCAAGAACAAACATGCAAGACTCATGCCCACTACTCACACTTCCATAGACCCATATCGCCATGATCAACCAGTGTCCAACTTACATACGCAACCGAATATGTTTACGTCACAGAATTCTTCATTCGAAGTCCCGCGTCAACAGCCATCATATTTGCAACAAAATCCATCCACTACGTCAACACCCGATACACAACTACAGTTCGCAACCAGTCCACCAGTGCGAAACTTTAGGTATAGGTATATATATAATATATATATATATATATATATATATATATATACCTAAAGTTTAGCACTGTTGGACTGGTTGCGTACTGTAGTTGTGTGTCGGGTGTTGGGAACATTACGAGGGAATATACGTTTGACCGTCAATGTGTTAGAAAGAGACACAATACATATAAATTCAGTGTATTACTCCTCTTCGCTAACAAGGTATCATAAAGTGAGAAACGAAATAAGTGTGTAATAGGATGTCTGGTAGGCACCGCCTTCGAGAAGCGTACAGTAGCTCTTATATCTGGCTTTTACTTACAGTTTTAGATAAACAAATTAGAAATGCATTCATGCTATTAGTAGTCACTTTACCACAGCAAAATGTTGTATAAACAACTCATTATGTTAAAGATCGCAATGAAAGAAGTTAATGTTAGAAATACAGATGTGTAATGTGAACAGTTTAGTTTATTAATTGAGAGATAATAAGATTGTACTATACTGATAGCTTAATGCAATGAACAATAAAAAAATCAACATTACTTTCGTTTA
Organism: Galeruca laticollis; assembly: GCA_963921935.1. NCBI lineage: Eukaryota > Metazoa > Arthropoda > Insecta > Coleoptera > Chrysomelidae > Galeruca > Galeruca laticollis. The sequence continues at coordinate 68,909,722 of OY998178.1, read as the reverse complement.
TCCCTTCATGATTAATTTACAAAGAAATAATTCAGTAGTAATAAACTAATTCACTATATCAGTTCGGGTAGTACACGCTAATATGATTTGAACAATAAATTGAAACCTACTTAGTAGGTATTTGAAATAAGTACCACTAAATAATCACTGCAAGATAGCTAAAAAAATAACAGTCGTCGATATTGAAGGTAAAATTAATGAATATAAGCATAATAATTTTCATTAACATCATAAGGAATAATCTATGGCAACAATACAGAGTCCAAAAGCGACAATATGTTGTAATAAAATAAGTGTATTCAGTGTATCACTATTTTCTTTAACAGGATATCATAAAATGAGAAATAAGTCGTATGCTAATATTAGTTCAACTGTATTCTGGTTTTAAAAATATCTCAATGTAAACCGCCCGTTTCCTACACTCCTGATAAAACGATTTCGTTTGCATCTCTTCATTTTCTATCCACGCGTTAGATTGTAGTGTCCTTAAAAATTTCCTTCTTATTTGTGAGAGAAATCAGTCACATTTACTTTCAACGTAAAACGATAACCTCTCACGGCCAAAGGGAAATTATAATGGTCACATTGCATTACCAGTGTGTTAGAGAAGGACAATCATGAGACAGAGAATTAATGAGAATTAAAAGCCAGCGTAGATTATCATACCAGACGAATACGAATCGCGCGTGCGCCTCTTGAAGATGTTTAACTGTACAATCTGGGTACTTCACTAAACGTTTGTTTGCGAATGAGTAACGATCTTTTGCAAATCTTATTAAAAGGAGTGCAAATTGTAAAATGGTACTACCAGGGTCATTAATATCGAGAAATAGCAGGAAATTTGTTTATTGTGGCATTCGAAAGTGCCCAACCAATTAGCAAAAAACCAGTGAAAACGGTTATAAAAAATTTTGAAGAGCATGGATGTGTTAATCCTAGTAAACATGGACCGCGTACACAAAATCGTCAAACCCAACCAGAAAAAGAAGAAAGAGATATTTTGATGTGTGCCAGTGTGGAAAATAATCCCCTACAATCGTCCACTCATTTACCAAAGGATTTTGATGTTGATCAGAAAACGATTCGGACTGTATTACAAAAAATGGTTATCGTAGTTTCAAACTGAAAAAGAGCCATGAAATTTTTCCAGACGATCAATTTCGTAGAATGGAATTTTGTGAAATAGTTATGGAAAGAATACAATTGGACGCAAACTTTTCAAAAAATATCTTGTTCACAGATGGATAAACTTTTCCCATACACGGTGCACATAATTCATCCGTTATTCGATATTGGTCAAGGACAAACTTACACAAACATTACAATAATAGAACTCAATATCCCCAAAAGTTGAATATTTGGGCTGGAATATTAGGTGAACATTTAATTGAACCATTTTTTATTGACGGCAATTTAACCGGACAAAAATATTTGGACATGCTGGTAAATCAAATTACTCCTGCCCTTATACAATTAGGTGTCAACTTCAATGATATCTGGTACCAACATGACGGTTGTGCATCACATAATTATCGACTAGCAATACATTTTTTAAATACACAATTTCCCAATCGGATAATCTCCACGAATGGTAACATAAGATGGCCTGCAAGATCTCCAGATCTGGCTCCCAACGATTTCTTTTTCTGGAGTTATATAGAATCGAGAATTTATGGGTTCTAAAAAAACAGAGCCACTTGTCTAAATGAATTAAGGGAACAAATTTTAAAAATGTGTGAAATGCTCATACGTGTTCGTCAAGAGCCCTCTCGGTTACTGCTTAGCTCAAAACGGGGGTTTATTCGAACATTTGATTTAAGCACATTGAAGAATTAAGAAGTTTTATTTTTTAATTTATGACATATCATAATATTACTTTTATTTAAAAATTCTAGGTATTTTCTGTAGTATACGATTTTTTTTTTATTTTTTTCTCTAATTTGTACTGTGAGTGCGTTTACACAGAGAATTCGTTCTCATTTGCAAACAAACGATAAAGATACCAACATTTTTTTACTAACACATTCGAAACACAGCAGATGTTTCGAGACCAATTTCACGTTGCCAAATCTGAAAAAAAAAGTAAAGGTTTTAACCGCTTTCAAACTGAAAACTAGAACAATTTCCAGCAATTCAATAAAATATTCAACGAATAGATGGAATTAATTATATCTTGATCTGTTACAACCTCTTGAATTAGCATAATTAAAATCTTCTTATAACTTGTTCTTGTGTTAGAACAATGCATTTCACAACTAATACAAATATGCAATGGAAATTGGCAATACTGTTAGTAGCTACAAAGAATTTGTAAGAGGCTGGCGTTGTCGTTCTTCCATTTATGAGATCCTGTTAGTGAAAAATTGAGAATTGAGATATTTGGAAGCACATATTATTATTAATACAAATTTTATTCCGCATGTTATGTTATCAATTCCAATACTAACCGAACTAATATAGTGAATTAGATTATTACTGCTGAATTATTTCTTTGTAAATTAATCATGAAGGGATAAACGAAAGTAATGTTGATTTTTTTTATTATTCATGCATTAAGCTATCAGTTTAGTACAATATTATTATTTCCCAATTAATAAAATAAACTGTCCACATTACACGTCTGTATATATATATATATATGAATATATATATAAATAAATATATAAATATATATATAAATATATATATAAATATATATATATATATATACATATATATATATATAGGGCCTAATGTTTGTGTACTCTTTTGCTTAATACTATTATTATATGTGCACTTGAAGTTTATCCCAGCAAGGAATGAAGTTACGTCATAACTCACATTATGACAAATCAAATCATCTTGTCTGGGATTGTCCTTGGAGTTGATGACGTAATTTCATTCCTAGCTGGACGGACTTTACATATTTTTCAATAATTTGGTATTCACCGTAATGTGACCGCTAAGATTTCCGCAGGCCGAATTGCGTCCCTCATCAGCGGGTTTTGTTGAGCTATCTATGGCTCCATTCGTTGTTGTAAATCCTCCAATATCGAAACTGTCATCCGGAAGAAATTGAAAAATTTTCGTCCATCGGCCAATAAACAAGGATATAAGGTATTGAAAGCACCTACTTCATTAGTTTGCAAATTTATTGGATGCACCCAAAATCTTCTGTGGCGACATTTCTTGCGTCTGTGTCGACGGAAAACCAAATACATGATTATTAGTTTTTTGCGTTCTCCTTTCATAGTGTAGTAGACGACTGCTCACTACAATTGTTCAACTAGAAGTGACAAATTCACCTGAATCGTATAAATGGTTATACGTTGCGCGATCGGCAATTTCACCGGTCCGTCAGTTCACCGGTCCGTTAAAAAACCGGATAATGTGAAAGAGCTGTCGTCACCGGAACCTTTATTTTTTAAGCAATGCACAATTTTATTTGCTTGATTGAAACTTATTTTTTAAAATATACTAAATGTTCTGTACTAATGCTAGGTTGATGCAATATTGTGTACATAGCGTTGAGTGAAAATATAAAACTCTAACCAGGAAATACCTAAAATTCATTTCAAATGGAAATTTTGAGAGAAATGAAATATTTATACCTATATAAATGGCAACGGTCCATTTAATCAAGGTACCTGTTTCCCTACTGACCTAAAATCAGATTTAAAAAAGTATGCCGCTCATATCTCTATCCACTTCCGAATTTGTCATTTACGAGTATGAGATCCTATAAGGCCTCAATTAATTAAAGTCGTTAAACTGCTCGATCTCCCTATATACCCCATTAAACATGCATGTGTATATCCATTAGTAATTCCAACCCCGCTAACTTGGTGCTAACATACTGTGAGCTCTGTTTGTGTAGCAATAATATTCCCGGTACAGTGAGTCAGTCAAATTCTTGTCGGAACGTCTTTGTGCCCATGAATCGCAGGTTTGTAAATTTATAGGGCGACTGTATCGACAGCGTTTGCCTACTAACAGGTTATGCCGCTTCGTATTGACGGGGTAAAGTAATGAAAATATCTCATAGTCTGACTAGATTGAGTGTTTGATTATCGTTCTAGTTCTATAGGCGATGATTCGTTTTTTAAAATCATTCACTATTAGTAGCAACATTTTATAAAAGAAGGAATCGACATGATTTGTAATCAATTTAATGAATCTAGATTTATTTGGATGCGGAGTGAAAATGTTTGGTTATACTGAATACAAATAAAATGAAGTTATTTGATATTTCAGTTAAATGCAGATAGTTAATAAGAATTTTTATTATACATATTACATTAAATGACGTGTATTTATTGAATCGTTATTTTTTATTAAGCTGCATTTTTCTTTAAAAATATTATGTTTCATAATGCATAAACTTCTTCATTATATTTACTACTAGCACGTCAAATTAAATATCAATAATAATAAGATTGAAAAAGTTGGCGGCATAATTTAAATACGACGTCGCGCTTCTGCTACCGCAGCCAATACGTTATTACGTTGCGCAAAGTTACTTGAGAATTTGTTACTACTACGCCTCGAGCGTAATGAACTAATTGCGAAAAGGTATCTTGCCTCTTGCCTGTTAATCGAACAGAGGCTTTGTTACAGAGCCGTAATAGAACAGACGAACGATAAAGTTCAATTATTTCAGCCAATTCATTTGTTATTGGTTTGCTGATACTGAATAGAGTAATAAAAAACATTTGTCTAATCAATTTCTTCTATTTTAGTTCCAAAATAGATTGACCCAATTCATAAAAAGGAAGATTCAATGAAGTTTACAAACTATTGGGATATATCACTACTGATGTATATAATGTTGAAATATATATATACATATATACATGTATATATATATATGTATATATATATATATATATATATATATATATATATATATATATATATATATATATATATATATATATATATAAGAAAGATAGTCTTTGCTGACTAGTTAGGAATAAAACTAGTGAATATTGGGGATTGCAGCAAAAAATTGGAAAAGATATACTCTTAGCGGAAAATGTCCAAGCTTTCGAGGATGTTTGTCCTCATCATCAGGGAAACTAGAATGAAAAAACAACAGTTAAATACTGTGGTCAAAGAGAATAATTAAAAATGAAATTCACAACCACGTGTGTACTTACCTCCGAAGTGAGGTTAGATTCCATAAAGATGTAAAATCGTAAACTACAAATCGTAAATTGTGGAATATTCAAGTAGGAATTGAACCAACGGCCTAATCAATTGTGTCATAGCAACAATTGTAATTGTCGCAGCATTTTACAAAATAAAACCATTGATTTCATCTTCATGTGTCACCATACTAAACGCCGGCGAGGAAATGATATATTTTGCCTCCAAAAGGGATGTGACAAGGGACAAACAGTGTTACCAACGTCAATCGTGAGCTGTGGGACAATGCCACTATTTTCGTAATGGCAGCTGTAGGGCTAACAATTGGTGTAATAAGAAGATGTAATATTGTTGAATATAGGAAGAGAGAAAGAAAGTGTGAGACAGAGCTAGGAGAACGCTCTCATTTTTATTATGTTTGGAGTGCGTAGAGAACATCACTTCGTTTTGACTAACACAAAGAAATATTTATATATATATATATATATATATATATATATATATATATATATATTCATATATATATATATATTTATATATATATATATATATATATATATTGAACTAGTCTTCTAGTTCTTGAAATAGTTATAAATAAATAAACATTAGAAATGTATCTATTATTCAGGAAGGTGTATCAGTAGACACAACCACCTTATGAAAGTTACTGACAATTCAGATATGAAATCAATAGAAAGAGTGAAATATGCATAAATATAATATCAGATATCAATATGATTGAGTAGTAAAAGGACTATGAATAGAAATTCTAAACACAACATTATTTAAATAAGTATCAAAAGTTACCTACACAATTAATTCCAGATTTACACCAATGTCAATAAGTTCCACATTGATCTGAACACAGCCATATGAATTTCAGCAAAAATAAAAGTCCATTTAACCTGAAATAACATCAATTAATATCTATTTCAATAATTGCTTATCAATATTTGCAGGTGTTTATAATAAAAGTTAACAATTTAAAGAAAGGGCTGGAAGCTTCATGAGAAATGATAAATGGAACACAGCCCAAACATATATAAAAGCAATGTATTATAAACAGGAAGTAATGAAATCCAGGAATTTTATTACAAACTCAAATTTATTGGTTATTTATTTTATATTGAACAATAACAAAAAAATCGAAAATAATAAATAATTTATGTAAGACAAAAACATTAAGAATTTAAGAATTTAAAAATAATCAATTACATAGATATGAAACAGTAATCTAGGTTGTAGATTTTGTAAAATTAAATATAAATGAGAAAACCGTAAAAACGGGATAATGATGAAAATTGTTAATGTATTCTAGGAAAAAGACTTTATATAAAATCCTGAATACAAAGTGAACATTTGTGCATAAGTGTGTTAATCCTCCAGGACTCAAAAATCAAACAATTACATTCAACTAAAAGACATAGGAAGTGACAATTTGTATTATTAAAACAAAGATAAGCAATCTTTGAATTTAGGAAGAATAAAGTTTGTTGATTTTGAGAAACAAATGAGTCGATTTGGTGAGATAGAGAAGCTAGCATCGTTATAAATCTCCTGTGATAAAATTTGTAAAATTTTAATTAAAAAAGTGAATAATATTTCTCAAAAGGTTAATAGAAACACTTTAATAAGTTTTGGAGATCCCGTGAAAAGAAAAAGCTGTTCTGAAGGAGCATCTCTTACTTAGAGATCGTCAAGAAAATTAGAGACGCAAGTAGCATCCAAGGATTATGAACTAAGGTCTGTGTATTTTAATTAAAACATTTGGAATTCCACTTAAACACGAACAGTGAACTAACTTTAATATCCAGAACGTTCTAATAATGATTTTTTAATAAAAGGCCTAAAAACAATCTATTTCAATGTATAATAATTTATCTCCATGGAGATCCATGCAATATAGTTTATAAGAAAATAATTGTACTTACTTGTTAAAATTTAATCTGTTTTCAATGTTCACATGTTCCATAAAATTTCACATAATTCCCACTTTTATTATCTTTTAATGCATGCATAACTGTTCTGTCTAATACTATCTTCTTTACACTTCACACACATTATTTGAAAGTTCATATATATGTAATTGTTTTGTTTAAATTGATATAACGTATTAAAACTTTTCATAACTGTATACACGCTGGGAGAGCGTAAACCATTTATACACTGCATGGACGGTGAATAGCGTCTTCTTGTTGTAGTAAGGTATAAAAGCGCATGCGTTGAACTTATGCGCAAGCGCAGTAGAGTGAATTAATATGTATTCAGAATTGCATAGGATGTAGGGGTTATCAAATAATTTTAAATGTTCAAAAGAATACAAAGTTTTTCTCAATTACAATTTATTAAATCAATTTTCAGTGAAGTGTTGGTGTTTTTATTCTTTTCATGTCCTCAATAAAGTTATTAGAGTCAAGATATTTCAGTCTTTCTATATGAAATTATTCTGAACCACCATTTCAGAAATAAATTAAATAAATATACAAATCAAATGATATTCATACAGTGTGCGCCAAGAACTCAAAGGGAGGAGTCATCAAGCTTCCGATTCATATTCAAATTTTAAATTACATTAATAAAAGATATTTTATGAGCTAGCCGAAGGTAAGTTTGTTTAATTAAAAATATTACACAACCAACTTGAATTTAAACATTAAATCAAATAAATTAAATTGAAAAATAATGCAACATAATTATAAACTTGACACCCGTAACGTGGGGCTTGATACAATATTAATACATTATTAAAAAAATAAAATTAAAACAAGAAACCATGGACAAGAAAATGGTATTGAGAGATGGGAAACAGGTCGGAAACGATAGCGGATCAGAAGAGGAGAGAGAAGAAAGGAGCCATGGTATGGGAGATTTCCAGATTCAATATATGATCCAGGGTCAGCAAGAGGAAGGTGATGCACAGGAAGAAGGCTTGACAGGAGATGTAGAAGCGGAAGAAGAAAGAGTGGATAGAAGAAGAGAAACACAAAGAAGAACAAGTACAAATATAGATGATCAGATGGATATGATGCAACAATTATTTAACAGAATGGAGGAGAAGATAAATGGAAATATAAATAGCTTGAGGGAAGATATGAACAATATGAGAGGAGATATGAACAAAATGGAGGAGAATAGGAAAACAGATATGAACAAAATGGATGGAAAAATGGACACAATGAGAGAAGAAATTAGGGGAGAAATCCATAACATCCATGGAAACATGCACCGATTGGAAAAGAAAATGGATGAAGTCAAATTGGAAAATTGTAAGGAGATTAAGGAACTCAAGGAGAACCAGGAAGAATGTAAGAAAAATATTAGCAAGGTAAAAGAAGATATGGAGAATAAAAATAAAAATTTGAGACAAGAAATACAAGAAAATGGTGTGAAAATTAGAGAGAACATAGAAAAGATGATAGTAGAAGAAGTACTGGAATTCAGAAGAGATATAGAAGAAAATTTACTAGAAAATATCAGAGTGGAAGTCTCAAAACAGGCGAATAATCTAACAAAGGATGTAGAACAAATAAAAGAAAATGTTGATAGGAAATTCAAGGATTTAGATGGTCGTGTAGAAGAAAGAACGGGAATAAGTATAGCAATTAGTGAAGATATGAATAGACAAGTGAGTCAAGAAATAGAAGAAATGAATAGGAAGTTAAGGAACACGGTCGAGGAAATGGAAGAGAATCTAAGAAGTGGAGGAGTCAATGTATGTCCGGGAAATTTCCATAGCAATTTTGAAATCGGGGTAAAATTTTATGGGAACATAAATAATATTCATCCCAAGGTATTTCTGAGAATAATTCGCAGTAAAATAAAAGGACTAAGGGATATTATGGAAATAAAACTCATTATAAGGAGTATATTACAGGGCCATGCTTTGTTATGGTTCTGTAACAAAGAAGAACAGATCCAGAGTTTGGGCGATTTTGAACAACAATTCTTAGCTTATTTTTGGGGAGAATTGCAACAAGCGACATTTAGGGAACGGCTATATTTTGGCAAGTTCGATTATAAGAAGAGCAAAAACCTAAACAACTATGCTATGCAGTTATACAACATAGCCCAATACCTTGAGCCTGGAATGAAGGAGGAAGAGTTAGTATTGTATGTCGGAAGACATTTTAACTCTGAAGTAGCGGAAACAATAGCGCTACACAATATAAAATCAATGGATAATTTATCAAGCTACTTACAACGCGTGGAAAAAAGTTATACTAACAACATTGACATGCGAGATAATAGATCAAATGAGAATGGAAATGGACATTATCGAAGAGATAATGAAAGAAGGAATGATTATGGAAACAATGGAAATCGAAACTATGAGAGAAGAGGACAAGAACGGGATGATAGAAATCCTAGAAATGACAACTATAGAAATGGAAATTACAGGAATGGATATCAGAATAACAATAATGGTAATAGAAATAATGGAAATAGGCCATACTACGAAAATGGGGGAAATTATAGAAATTTTGGAAGACGAAACGATAATGGAAATGGAAATCGGAATTGGCAAGAATACAGAAGGGATGTAAGAAATAATGAGGAGGATCGCAGAAATGAGAACAGGGAAAAAAATTATGATCAGAGAGGCAATCGAGAAGAAGAAAGAAGACAAGTAAATTTAATACAGCACCAGGAAGAGGTAAGAAGGGATAGTGATCAGGGCCCGAGTTCTGATCCAAATTTCGAGTAAGTTGCTCTTACGTGCATAATATTGTCTTTTCTTCTAAGTATCAACACCCTAGAGAATTCATACTTGAAGAAGATCAAACAAATCAAGAATTAACTAAATTAATATTTATAGAGGGGAATATGCAAAACATTAAATGTAGAATTTTGTTAAATACGGGGTCGGAAGTTTCCATCATAAATCAAAATATAGTTGATAATTTAAATCAGGGCAATATTATGGTGATAAATACGCATAAAATATCATTAGTAGGGGCAAATGAAAGAAAACTGTATGAAGCGACAAAAACTATAATGTCCAATTTAGAATTAAATGGAGAAGTTTTATCAGTACAACTGTTAATTGTAAAAAATTTAAAATATGATATAATTATGGGTACTGGTGAACTTAATAAACGAAAAATTATTATTGATTATAAAATGCAAAATATAATATATAACGATCAGAAAATACCATTTATGACTAAATATCAAACAGATATAAGGAAGGACGAATGTGCAATTGGACAATTAAACCATATTGTAGAAGATAAACTAAATATGAGGGATGAACTATGTTTGGAGGAATATAAGCAAAGGGTATATGAACTGTTAGATTCACATGAAAAGCTATTTAATAAAGAAGTATGTGTTGCAACCAGATATGTACATAAAATTGAAGTTATACCAGAAATAAAAAATTTTAAGATCAAAACTTACCCCATACCGTATAAATTAAAACAAGAAGTATACCAAGAAATAAATAAAATGTTACAAGATGGTATAATCGAACGATCTAATTCTCAGTACATAAGTGCTATAACCTGTGTAAAGAAGAAATCTGGAGATATTAGACTATGTTTGGATGCTAGGAATATAAATACATTTACTAAAAAACAATACCAAAGTCCGTTAAATATTGAAGGTATATTTGGAAGAATTGCAAAGGCTAATATATTTTCGAAATTAGACTTAAAGCATAGTTTTTGGTTAATTCCATTGGATCATCGTAGTAGACAATACACTGCATTCATGGTAGATGGAGTGGTATACCAATTTTGTTTGGTACCATTCGGACTACAAAGCTCTTGTGCTGCTTTGGTACGAACTCTGCATACGATATTGAATCCTTATGAATATTTCACTCTCCATTACATAGATGACATCTTGATTTTTTTCTGAAACAGAAGAGAAACATCAAAAACATTTGGAAATAATATTAAACGAATTAGAAAATGCTGGACTTAAATTAAATTTGGAAAAATGTCAATTTTATAAAAGAGAAGTAGATTATTTAGGATATGTTTTAAGTGATACTGGTATTACAATGAATCCTGAAAGAATAAAAGCAATTCTGGAGTATAAAACACCCAATAAATTGAGATCTTTGAGGGGGTTTTTAGGGATCATCAATTATTTCAAGAGATTGATACCAGATCTCAGTAGAAGAGAAGTTCCTCTCATAGAACTATTAAAAAAGGATACTAGGTGGAAATGGGATGAGAGAAGAGAAAAAGCATTTAAGGAACTAAATAAAATTTTCCTAGACAGTCTAAAAGTTTTTCATCCACAATACGAAAAATCTTTTATATTAAGAACGGATGCTTCAGTTGAAAGATTAGCAGGTGTGTTAGTTCAAATGCAAGAAGGAGGTGAAGTTCCCATTAGTTTTGTTTCTCGAGTAACCAAACCAGCAGAAAGGAAATACTCCATAACAGAATTGGAGATGGCAAGTGTCGTATTTTGCATTAGTAAATTAAGATTTTATCTATTAGGAGCTAAGTTTATTTTAGAAACCGACCATTCAGCACTAACAGCGATGTTAAAAAACCGTTATGCTAATAATCGTGTCCACAGATGGATATTATTGCTACAAGAATATGAATTTGAAATTAGATATATACCAGGAAAATTAAATGTTGTAGCAGATGCTTTAAGTCGAGCAAATGAAGTACGGAATGATCAAACAAAATTTCAAATGGAATACATCAACTATACCAAACAGAAGGGATATTTACATTGGAAAGGGTTAAAGAAGATCAGAGACATTTAGAAGATAAGAAGGTTAAAGGTGCATATACAATTGATGAGATATGGTATAAGAAATTGGAGGATAGAGAAGTATTTGTGATAAGTAAGGAGTTTGCAAAGGAAATTATTAGTTATTTACATGAAGAGAATGGACACATAGGAATGAGAAAATTATGGACTTTGTTTAGAGAGAATTATGTAGCGAAGGAGGATTTAAGTGTAGTAAAAGAAATTTGCAAATATTGTCAAGTATGTCAACGGGCCAAAGAAAAAAATTACCATAATAGCATGACAGCAAAATCAATAATAACAAATAAACCTTTACAGATTGTGGCAATGGATTTTATAGGGAATTTAATTAGAAGTGAAACTGGCAATAAAAATTTATTAGTTATAGTAGATGTATATACCAAATTTATTAAAACTTTCCCATGTAAAAGATCAACAGCAAAAGTAGTCATTGAATGTTTAGAAAGATATATTGAAGAAGTAGGAAGACCTGAAAGAATTATACTCGACCATGCTACATATTTTGAAAGCAAAAAATTAAAGCAATATTGTGACAAAGAACAGAAATAATTACAATTTATTAGTATTAGAAGACCTAGCTCCAATCCGGCAGAGAGATACATAAAGGAAATTTTAAAATATTTAAGAATACTTTGCCAAGAGACACATGTTAGATGGGATGAAAATATGAATAAAATTGAGGAAGTTATCAACGATTTACCACATGGAGTGACAGGTCAAAGTCCTACTTATTTAATGAAAGGTATTCAACCAAGACGGAATTGGATTGTGAATAGGGACACTACCCTAGAAGGTCAATATCAGAATAAAGAGGAATGCTGAGAAATATATTCGGAACCAGAACAAAAAGATAAAGAAGAGAACAAAATCCAACAAAGGAGAATTGGTTATAATCAAAGCATTAAAAACATCTAATAAAGCAGAAGACCAATGTATTAAATTGCAATTGCCATTCGAGGGACCTTATGAGGTGTTAACTGACAATGCTCAAAACAGTTATAAATTAGTATACCCGGGAACAAATATGGTCAGGGGTGTTTTTAACATCGAATCAATTTATAAGTTTAACTCTCAATAAAAAAATCTAACAACAAAAAGAGGAATAGATAATATTATGTTACTTACATGTAAATAAATAAGATTAGATAATAGGTAGATGTAAGGTTTTTCATATTCCGTAATTGTAGGAGTGTGTCGTTATCCATAGGAGTAGTAATCTGAAACAAAAAAAGAAAATACATAAATAATTGATTATAAGTAATCTTAAGTAAAAGTAGGGTACAGTTTAAAATTTATATATTAAGGAGATATAGGGTAGATATATATATGACAAACCAAACAAATGGAGACACAATCAATAGATGATAAATAAATTATACCAAAGGTCAATAGAAGAAAAATTTCAATATAATGTAATAAAATTTGGGAAATTCTTAGATAGAGGGGATAATAAATTGGAATTTACACTAATTAACAAGAACAAGAAGGATTTAGGAAGGACAAGTTATATAACGAATGAATTAACAGTAAAAGGGATGGAAAGGAAAGAAAGTTTAAACCAAGATATAGAAATGAGATATTCATGTCAAATAAAATTTTATAGGAAATATGGAGAAGAGTAAAAATGAAATATGGAAGTAAATATTTATATAGAATATAATATGATTAATTATTATGAGATAGGGAAATATGAAGTATAATGTAATGAATATATTGATGAAATAAAGTTGATGAATTATAATTGAGAATTATGAAAATGAATATAAATAGGGATAGAAAGCAAAGAAAAAGGTTAGACTATAGGAGCAATTATATTGACATGAATATGGGTTGAAAATATGATATGAAAAGAAATGAAATAATTAAAATAATAAATTTTTCTCTTAGATTGGAAGATAGGATAGGCAAAGGATAGCTTAAAAAGGGGTATTAATTAAAGGAAAAGGTGTAAATATTTATATTAGAAAAAGAAAGAAACAATTACAAGAATAAATATTCCAAGTGATGAATAATTAAATAATAATTGGAATTAGAACTAAAGCAAATTAATAACATGAAACGGTATAATAAGAATGAACAAAAACTATGAGATGGAAGAAATAATATGATTTTGTCTCAAATTTGTAAATATTTAGAATAGGAGTAGAGGTAGGTAATTGATAGAAAATAATTAGAAGATACGGATACATAAGAAATTTGAATATAATATTCTCAGAAATGATTTCTGGAGCAGAAAAGTTATAAATTAAGTAAAGGTAATCATTAGTTAAAAGTTGGAAATTAAAATTTTGAGAAGGTAACTAGGAAGCTTCCTTTTAAAATTTGAATTTGAGGGGAATTGAACTAGCCTTCTAGTTCTTGAAATAGTTATAAATAAATAAACATTAAAAATGTATCTATTATTCAGGAAGGTGTAGCAGTAGACACAACCACCTTATGAAAGTTACTGACAATTCAGATATGAAATCAATAGGAAGAGTGAAATATGCATAAATATAATAATAAAAGGACTATGAATAGAAATTCTAAACACAACATTATTTAAATAAGTATCAAAAGTTACCTGCACAATTAATTCCAGATTTACACCAATGTCAATAAGTTCCACATTGATCTGAACACAGCCATATGAATTTCAGCAAAAATAAAAGTCCATTTAAACTTGAAACCTGAAATAACATCAATTAATATCTATTTCAATAATTGCTCATCAATATTTGCAGGTGTTTATAATAAAAGTTAACAATTAAAAGAAAGGGTTGAAAGCTTCATGAGAAATGATAAATGGAACACAGCGCAAACATATATAAAAGCAATGTATTATAAACAGGAAGTAATGAAATCCAGGAATTTTATTACAAACTCAAATTTATTGGTTATTTATTTTATATTGAACAATAACAAAAAAATCGAAAATAATAAATAATTTATGTAAGACAAAAACATTGAAAATTTAAGAATTTAAAAATAATCAATTACATAGATATGAAACAGTAATCTAGGCTGTAGATTTTGTAAAATTAAATATAAATGAGAAAACCGTAAAAACGGGATAATGATGAAGATTGTTAATGTATTCTAGGTAAAAGACTTTATATAAAATCCTGAATACAAAGTGAACATTTGTGCATAAGTGTGTTAATCCTCCAGGACTTAAAAATCTAACAATTACATTTTTCAACTAAAAGACACAGGAAGTGACAATTTGTATTATTAAAACAAAGATAAGCAAGCTTTGAATTTAGGAAGAATAAAGTTTGTTGATTTTGAGAAACAAAAGAGTCGATTTGGTGATATGGAGAAGCTAGCATCGTTATAAATCTCCTGTGATAAAATTTGTAAAATTTTAATTAAAAAGTGAATAATATTCCTCAAAAGGTTAATAGAAACACTTTAATAAGTTTTGGAGATCCCGTGAAAAGAAAAAGCTGTTCTGAAGGAGCATCTCTTACTTAGAGATCGTCAAGAAAATTGGAGACGCAAGTAGCATCCAAGGATTATGAACTAAGGTCTGTGTATTTTAATTAAAACATTTGGAATTCCACTTAAACACGAACAGTGAACTAACTTTAATATCCAGAACGTTCTAATAATGATTTTTTAATAAAAGGCCTGAAAACAATCTATTTCAATGCATAATAATAATGGAGATCCATGCAATATAGTTTATAAGAAAATAATTGTACTTACTTGTTAAAATTTAATCTGTTTTCAATGTTCACATGTTCCATAAAATTTCACATAATTTCCACTTTTATTATCTTTTAATGTATGCATAACTGTTCTGTCTAATACTATCTTCTTTACACTTCACACACATTATTTAAAAGTTCATATATATGTAATTGTTTTGTTAAAATTGATATAACGTATTAAAACTTCTCATAACTGTATACACGCTGGGAGAGCGTAAACCATTCATACACTGCATGGACGGTGAATAGCGTCTTCTTGTTGTAGTAAGGTATAAAAGCGCATGCGTTGAACTTATGTGCAAGCGCAGTAGAGAGAATTAATATGTATTCAGAATTGCATAGGATGTAGGGGTTATCAAATAATTTTAAATGTTCAAAAGAATACAAAGTTTTTCTCAATTTCAATTTATTAAATCAATTTTCAGTGAAGTGTTGGTGTTTTTATTCTTTTCATGTCTTCAATAAAGTTATTAGAATTAAGATATTTCAGTCTTTCTATATGAAATTATTCTGAACCACCATTTCAGAAATAAATTAAATAAATATACAAATCAAATGATATTCATACAGTGTGCGCCAAGAACTCAAAGGGAGGAGTCATCAAGCTTTCGACTTATATTCAAATTTTAAATTACATTAATAAAAGATATTTTATGAGCTAGCCTAAGGTAAGTTTGTTTAATTATAAATATTAAACAACCAACTTGAATTTAAACATTAAATCAAATAAATTAAATTGAAAAATAATACAACATAATTATAATATATATGTATATATATATATATATATATATATATATTGAACCAGTCCTCTAATATATATAAATAATTCACGCATGAGATTGAATATTAAAAAGATTATTTATTAATACGTACGGTGTACCATTAGACACTACCTAGTTAAAAACTAAATTTAACATAAACGAATGAATGAAGTAAGCAAATGTATTATTAAATATTGAGAAAACCAATTATAAAGAAAGGCTTAAAGGATAAGGAATAAAATTTTAATGATAACATTATAATTAAGTATAAAAATTTTACTTTCACAATTAAATCCTGAGGTCAAGTCAATGTCAACAATTTTCAAAATCATCTGAACACTGCCATGTCAATATCTGGATGAAGTAGAATGTTGTTTTGTTTGAAACCTAAAATAACAAGAATTAATAGTCAACTTACTAATTGATTAGCGATATTCACGGACGATGGTAGTAAAAGTTTACAATTTGAAAAAGAATTTATCAAAAAAAAAGAAAAACTTTATGAAAGATGACATACGGAACAGAGCCATGTTATATGTCAAGGAAATCTGTTAACTAAATAAAATTTAATGAACAGGAAGTAATAAAATCTAGTGATTTTCTTGCCAACCTAAAATCATTGCTTTGGAATTGAATATAAAACATAAAAAACAAAGTTGGAAATATATAAGAGTTTATATAAAATAAAATTAGTAAAAATCCATAAATTGAAAACTAAACGGTTATATATATATATATATATATATATATATATATATATATATATATATATATATATATATATATATGTATATATATATATATATATATACATATATATATATATATAAATAATCATTTTAGGTTGTAGAAATTGTATATTCAATTGTGAATAAAAATACCATAAAAAGGGAATTACAACAAATTTTGTGATTGTAATATATGTAAAGGACATTTTACATATTCCCTAAGACATTATAAACCCATTTATATACGTGTTATTATCCTTCAGGACAATTTTAATTGAAGAATTTTGTATTTTCATGAAAAACACTCAAATTGACAATTATCGAATAAAAAAACAATATAAGGAGGCTTTGTTTTTGATATGGGAAAAAGTTTGTTGATTTAAAAAAGAATTGAGAATCGGGCGTTGGTGGAAGAATGGTTAACATCTATGTAGCTCTCCTCTACAAAAATTATCATAAAATTATGGAAAAGTATATAAATTTAAGTTAAAAACCATTATAAAATCATAATATCAATTTTGTTCCAACTGTGTAATAAAGTGCAGTGTGCAGAAAGAGTATTTCTTTAATAAAACATTTCCAAGAAAAAGAGACGCTTAGCAGCAGTTCCACAGTGCCGAGAATTAGAAATAAGGTCGGTGGTTTTTAAGTTTTTTTAATTTGGAATTCCAAAGAGAAAGAAATAGTGAACAATAAAAATATTATTTGAACGTTTACATTAAAATTTCTCAAAAAGGCCAAAAACAATATAAAATGATGAATATCATTTCATATCCATGGATATCCATGTAATTTTGATTATCATGCAACTTTAATAATAGTTATAATTTGTACTTACTTGTAAAAATTTTTTATTTCATATCATCATTGTTTACATTGCACGTAAAGTACCATTTCACTTCTATTTCTACTAATGCATGTTTAACTATTTCTATAACTATTCATCATTCACTTTACTCGCATTTTGATATATGTATGTAACTGTATAGTATAATTTTCTATACTATATCAATGATTGCAATGAATGTAGGAACGTTAAATTTATAAAAACATTCATCCAAACAACATCGACTGTGAACCATACGTTTTGTGTCGTTGTGAAACGATATACGAGGATTTATTCCTCCTATGCGTCGACGCCGTCATTTTAAGCATTCAGTGCGCATGACCAGTCAAGAATGCAGGAGCGGTGTAAAGAATATTTATGTAAAAAGAATTTGAATATAATCTCAACAATTTATTAAATCATTTCGTTAAAGTGTTGGTATTTTTTTATCATTCTGTTTAATATTCATAATACATTCAGAAAATGGTGCTTAATTCGTTCATTCTATAATAATATTTGGAGTAGATAAAAACAAAGGTATATATTTTTATTAAGGGAAAAAAACATTCTAGAAAATTTCAGAATTCAATATTTAAATGTGTATCAAAGTTATACATATGCGTCCAGAACTCAAAGGGAGGAGACTCATGCTGCCGACTATCATATAAATTATAAATAATATTAAATTTCACATATTATCATCAGGAGCTAGCCGAAGGTAAAGTAAAAAAAGGTAAAATATACAATACAATGAAGATAAATCATATAAAAATAAATGTCCCCCATAATAATACACAATTATAATATATCTATATATATATATGCAATAATTCAAAGGTAATTCGGTTAACAAACAACAATAAATTCGGATGTTAAATGAATTCCGCAGGAATCAAGTGTTAGTAAATCTCAACAATTGCACACTATAGTATATTTACTATAAAAAGAAGATTATGCCATTTTTAGTTACTTTCCTGCTTATCAGAATAAATATTAATTTACCAATCGTGAATACAATTTATCCTCAACAGCCAGAGCAAGTTACAGCTAACGGTTTGGCAAAACTTCAAGACGTTGTCAAATCAACTGGTAAAATTTCCCAGTTTGTTTTGACGTTTATTGACATTCGATCGTCGTCTAATATTTACAAGTTTTTTGGTGCTTTTAAATTCATTGCTTCTTTAAGATTAAAAAAACAGTTATCATCATTACTAATTATTTAGGCAATTCTGCAGTGTGTGGTTAATAAAATGCTGAAGCAGCTGAACAGAAGATGTCAATAGACGGTAACATCTTTGTTGAAAATGCCGAAATGGGGGCTCGCTTCTCCCGCTTACCGCTGTAAGAAACGTAAGTAATAGTATTCGCTATTTGTATTCATCATTATTAATATTATTGCAACACATTTGAATGATTAATTAAACTTGATAATATATTATTCTTTCATAAATTGAAGTAATTATATTGTAGGGAGTTGTTACAAAAGGTTCACAACTTAGCGTTACCATTGTTAACCATATTGCCGCCAAGTATAATAGAGGTGAACAGCATAAAAGCCCACCTAAAAAGAGACAACGCATAAAACCTAATGTTGAAATTGATAATTGATCAAAATGCTTTCTGAAATGTTATATACGAAATGTATGGAAACAGTGAGTATATTGAAATTAATGTTTCATTTTATTCACAATTAACTAACACAATATTTTTTCAGAGGAACACATAACCTTGCAAACTTTAGGAGAAAAACTCCAGGAGCGTGAACTCTTTAATGGTTGTTCAACATCACTCTGGAAGATAGTGAAAACTATTGGATTCAAATACCAAAAAGATAATCCTCGTCGTGGTTTAATGGAGTTGCCACATATTGCATTAAAACGTGTACATTTTTTACATGGATATGTCAAGATAAAAAGGGAAGGATTATATCAATTTGTGCTTTTGGATGAGACCTGTATATTTAAAGACGGTACTGTTGGACGTTCCTGGCAGGATTCTAATCATAGAAGCATAAAAAAAACCAAAATTGGTGGTCCAAGGTAATTGAATAATAAAATTTAGCAATTAATTTATGATGTACTAACATTCCTGCCATTTTAAGACCTTTTCAAATTTTCACTAGTCACACTATTTTATTTAAATGTTCATAATTATTAATAGTTGTTTTGAGCTATGCAGTCTATCTAGAAAACCTAGTAGTAATTTGTTATTTCCTTATTGTAGGTATATAGTATTGTATGCTGGTTCCTCTTCTGAATTTATTCCTGGAGCAGGGCTGGTTTTTTCTTCCAAAAAACAAGATGGTGATTACCACGGTGATATGAACCGAGAAATTTTTTTGCATTGGTTCAAATACCAGCTTTTAGTGAACTTGAAAGAACCTGCCACAATTGTAATGGATAATGCAAGTTATCTATCAAAAAGGCTGATATTCAGAACTGGTTGATACAAAATTATATTGCTTTTGAAAATACTTTCCTCAAAACCCAATTATTGAATTTAGTACAACGGTAAGTTGATATAAACATTTTCCAATATATTATGGTAATACTTAGATAATTTTTTTTGTTTAAATATATGCATTTTTGTAGGAATAAACCACCAACAGTATATGAAGCTGACATATTATCTGAAAAATATGGTCACAAAGTGCTTCGACTTCCCCCTTACCACTGTATGTCCAACCCACTGGAACATATTTGGGACATAGTTGAAAATTCTTATAGAGATCATATGGGAACTGATGGTTCTTCAACAGAACAAGCAATATGTGTATGGAAAAAGTCTTTAGAAAAAATGACTCCTGATATTTGGTCAAAGACAGTAGAGCACACTGAAAAATTTATACAAGATGGGTGGGATAGAGAAGTATTTGATAGACAGGATGTGCCTCCAGTTATCATTAATTTCGACAGTAACGATGAAGATAGTGAAGATTTTGTAGTGGAGTAGTGGAAATCTTGAGTTTTATTTTTATCCAATTTGCTTTATGTCCACCTTTTCAAAAATCACTAATAACTATTATTAAATTAATTAGGTACAGTTACTTTATAATACACAAATTAAAACAACGACCACAGTATCTCTACATAAATAATACTGATAAAATGAGAGATTTTTTGGTTTTATATCTTGTACCAAAATTTTTTTTGTGTATCTATATTTTTCTTTTCCATTCTATTTTTATTATAATTGATATAATACATATTGTATAAAGAAACAATATTTAAATTTGCATGAAGATTATTACAGCTTGTATTGATTCCTTTTAGCGTAAACCCTTGCAGTGTTCTTGAAGATGGTTCTATAGAGCATAGAGTAAGGTATAAGGACCTACAGTTCGTCATTTAACCCTCTTCTATGTAAAATAATTGAATGTTAATTCAAATATAGAATGATTGGTTACTGTTTCTTGTTTATTATCTATAGTTTTTCATAAATAAATATTTATATTAAATTAATCAAGCTTATCATACAAGCCTTTTATTTTTAAATAAATATTTTTGACTTACGCCCTACAAGGCACGGAACAATGAAAAAGAAGAACTGTCAATCTAACATCTTATTGACTTTTCTAGTTTTCGTTAAGTGAAGGAAAAAACTACAGCTTGGCAACATCACAATATTTTGTTTTGCAACGTCACCGTCTTTTTATAAATAAACTATACTTCTTTGATTTCTCCCAGATACTACGACTAACTGCAGTGTTTAACATAGTTGCTTCCAACTCCTTCTATAAGTACGGATAATCATCGTTGGCAGAACTCTATTTGTAATGTGGACTACAGGCACATAAGGCGCAGTGCTTGTTATATTTCTTTTTTCCATTTCTTCCTATCTTTGGTTTTGCTTCTCTAGTTTTTAATTTTCATCTTATTTCTATCTCACTTTGGGTCTACTTCTTTTTCTTCTTGGTTCAACTCTACTTTGTATTATCTTTTGAGGTACTCTTTCACTACTCACTCGTTCTATATGACCTATCCATCCTAATCCTTTTGCGGGTCCTATTATATCGAGTTGGTCGAATACTCCCTTAGTTCGTTATTGCTTCGCCTTTGTCATATTTCTCCAATTTTGTTACCTTCATAAATTTTTGTACCCACTCTTCTAATTTCTGATGGTGCTGAATAGGTCTCCTACTGTTCTCAGCCCCGTCCATTGTCTCACGTTTCGGAGCCATGACATCTTCTTCCTGCAGACTCCTCTCCACCCCTCAATCTTTCCCTCGATTACTAAAATGTTGTCTTCAACGACTTAAAAAAGGATCTATCGAGAAGTTGGAGATAGTGGGTAGTATGTGGGGGAAGTCAAAGCAGGATTATGTCATTCTCATCAGCGTATGTCCCCGCAGTTTTTCATGGGACGAAATGAAACTTGAACCATTCGAGAAAAATCGCTGTGTTGATGTAGGCTGACTTCTGATTCATGTACACAATAGATCCGGGTGGCATTCCATCCTCGAATTCTGCTTTCTTATTTTCACCTTTGAGAATGCACGCAGGCGGCAAGAAAGTGCCTTCCGCGTTGCAACAGCTTATAACTGTTATTGTTTCGCCCCGTTCCGCAGCCCTCAAAGTAGACACATCTTTAGAGCCTTTTTTGGCAATGACATCGCCTGGGCGGTTTGTTTAGCTGGAGCCCCGTCTGGTCCATATTGTAAACACAAGCATGGTTGTCGAACAACTGGTGTTCCTCCATTGTAGAAGCCAGCAGTTCAAAGTAGTTTGTAACTATATTTTTAGCCATGCTGAAGCTTCTACTGCGGGATAAGGCTTCAGCTTTTGTTATGGTCAGTTCAGGATATCCTCGTAAAAGGGACGTAAGCCAGTCGTAACCTGCGAGTTCAGCTTGTCTGTCAAATTTATGGCGTATTTTCAACTGCTCGGCTAGGTGAAAAGCCATGCGCCTAACTTCAGTTCTCGTTGGTGTAAATCCTCTTGCTTGCAGTTTATTTATGTGAACAACCATTTTTATTTCAGCTTCTTCACCAAGTGAACTGTCAGGTCCCATTCGTCCTTTTTTGGAATTGCCGGATATAACTCTTCGTTTTAAAGTTCTTGGTGGAATGCTAAACACCCTAGAAGCTTCATTTACATCCATTCCTTCTACAACGCTTGCAAATTTTCTTCGCCATATCTACCCCTATTGGGACCCCTTCTTCCGTATTTCCTTGGCATTGCTGCGATTAAATAGTTTTAAATTAGCAAGGCATCTCACCCATACTTAAATCGGCATCTATCGCGATTTTCCGGGAGAGATGCCGATAGCCGTATCATAGTTGAAATTGATGCAAATAGTGCACGAATACAAAGACGTAAAACCCTCTTCACATGCTCTTTCACCACGAGCATTCAAAATTTTCACCAGGGCAGTTATTAGATATATAAGGTCTACTTACTTTATGCTCCGAAAAACTTTTCACTGCACCAAAATAAACAATATTAGGCTAAATTGAAATGCTCCGAGATTGAGCAATAGCGACGATCGGCTGTGACAAGCGTTGGTACATGACTGCCGTAGATCGCGGCTTCGGCCAGTGTTCCCAACTCTCAAATTTTTTTCTCCCTTAAGCTCCAACCAAAAACCCCTAAAATCCCTACAATTACGGCGAAATTCCCCTAAAAAAACATTATTATAAATAAATGTTATTAATTAAATGAATAATTAAATATTATTAAATTAATTATATAATCATTTATAAATAATAAATTAATAATCGAATACCAAATTTAATCATTTAAATATTAAATTAAAAATAATAAATATCATTCAGAAATATTTTTTAATATTTTTTATTCATAAATTATCTAATAATTCAATTATTTCATTATCATCAGTTTCTGTATTTTTAAAGTCATACATGTTTACATTGAATAACTTTAACATTTTCGTAGATGGATGAAAAGTTGTGCAAGACCCTCCATTCCGTTGCAGCGTGAATGGAACCATTAGCATGCTTTGTAACATCTCAATAGGAAGTTTATTACGCAACTTATTCTTTATAATATTATAGATCGAGAAGGCACGTTCAACACTTGCATTTGAAATCGGTACTGTAACGAATGCCAGTCCGAATTTCGAGACATTTTCAAAACGTTTACAGCCAGCTGCATCTAAATCATTATATACTTCATAATAAAAATCTGCCGAATTAGAAGTATTTACCCACTGCTTATTACTTAATTGGTGCCACTCGATATCATTTTTTATACCGTAAAGATGAATTCGCTGTACATGATTCAATATCGGTTTGATATCAGGTTTAACCTGAGATGTAGCGACTTTCGGATGTAAATCAGCAATTATTTTTAAAATTGACAAATTTTCCGGAAGCCTTTTTTAGATTTTCTCAGCCAAACAACAAAGAAAATTTTTACACCTTTCTTTAACATCCAATAAGTCCCTGGGCGCTAGTTGCTGAGAAATGTTCTGAAAATCAAACCCAAAATACATTGAAGCTATATACATCAGATGGTCGTTGAAGTTAAACTATAGCAGTTCCGAATCCACTAATTTCTCTAAACGAGATGGTACAACAAGCCTTTGCAGTAAATTTTTGTACAACAGAAATAAGTCCTCAAATAGTTTCGTACATTCAACGTTGTCACTTTGGAAAAGTAAATCTAACTGAGTCACATTTTTTAATTCATTCTTTAAAAAAATTAAAAAAGCTTTATAAGTTAATCGGTCCATGATATCATAAAGCTGTTCTGCCATGTAACATTTATCGTTAGACTTAGCGATCGAAAAGAGCAGCTTCAATTCATCCCACTGTTCTAATATGACGCAAATAGCTTGATAGCGAGCAAGCCAGCGGGTTCCGCTCAGCCCTTAAATTTTTTTTGGATCTTTATTATTATTAATCGTTTCATACAATTTTCTATACTCATCCAATCGTTTCGGGCTGTATGAAAACCAGTTATGTGTTTCTCTAACAAGAAACTCAAGTTGGCGAGGTAGTAATTCCGATGCTTTTTACGCGCATAAATGTAAGGAGTAGCTAACACATTTAACAACAATCAAATCAGGCAGTTCTTTTTTCAATAAAGCAGTAACAGAATTGTACTTTCCAATCATCACATTAGCTCCATCAACCCCGATTCCGATAATATTTTCAAGCTTTAGGCCATCTTTTTTAAATTGATCCACAATTACTTGGTGTACACTTTCTGTGTCACACTTTATTATTTTTATGATTCGGTAAAAAGTTGTTACAACTTGTCTTTTTTTGTGAGAAAAAAAACGTACCATAATACATAAAACTTTGAGCGTTGATAAATCAGTACGTTCATCAATTATTATTGAGTAGGGAGAATCTCCGATCTCTTCTATCAGATCTTCCAGCATTGATGGCCCAAGCACATTTTTTATCAACATTGAACACTTAGTTTGATGAAGTTTGAGGTTCTTTAAAGCGTCAGACGGTGGATCTAGTTGTGGCAGTATACTTATTAAGTGATCAACTGTTAACAAAGAACAATGTTCAGCGATAAAGGCAGATATTTTTAATTCAGCAATTTTCGTACTTTCTGCCAACTCTGGTTTATAGATTTTTGTTATCGATGTAGTTGATTTGGCTGATTTTTCCCATTGCGTAAATTTTTTATGTTTGTCAGTCTTCTCATGACTAATTAAATCCTTTTTGTTAGCTTTTAAAGTCACACGACAATAGCGACAATAGGCCAAATTAGCATCCGTATTGTCAGGTCCCAACCAACCTGCAATAAAAGAATAAATTGTAAATAACGATACATGACTTGAGTGACTTTGCAGATACAGCAATTCACAGTAAGAAAAGTATTAATCATAACAAAACACAATATTTAACAAGTAATTTATAGTATAAATATGAGCATATCCACACCAGAGACCAAGTAACTTATTAAAAACCTGAAAAAATAACTAACATGATAAAACCAATGCCACATAATTTTTTATAGTAAATAGTAAATGTATATAGAAGTTCACACCAGAAATCCAACAAACGTGCATGTAGTTATAACAGAGGTGGAAGATTCTTTACCTAAATAAAATGAAAATACCTTTTTTGAACTTTATTGAAGAACAATTACGGCTGCAATTCGACGACGTCGGCAATTCTATGGTAAACGATTATGAATTTTGAATTAAATGTTTTAAATGTAATATTGTTTATCGTAATTTATTATAAACAGGACCAGGAGGTTGAAAATAACGTATTGTCTATTCAAATTCAAAGTTAAACATTTAAGTCGTCATTCAACTAACTGCGAACATCCTAGTCCTTTCTATAAATTACAAAAATATAATAGAATAACTTTACCTTTCAAGTCTGAATCTGTTTCCCAAGCCTTACAGTATTTTTGTCGATATTTTTTCTTATCTGTAGTTTTAAGCATTTTAATAAACAATAATGAATGACAATTTAAAGTAATTTTGGTAAACATTAACCACTAACCCTCATAGATATGTTATTGTTTGTGGTAATCACCGGTAAACGCCATAGTGAAATTTGTGTTTTATTCAACTTGCACTCTTAGTAATATTAACAAGCCTACTACTAGTTGTCACTAAGCCGCTATATCAAAAATAAATGTGATTGGCTAGATTTAGTTAGTCACGGGCCTATAACATCTCATCTTTATTTGTTTGATTTTTTTAACTACAAAAAGTGAATATTCGAAGCTTCGGCCTTGTAGGCGAGTACAGTCCGAGATATAAGCAATCGGCATAACTCCCATACCGGTATCTCTACCGGACTTACCCTATGTTTTTGTCGAGGTTCTTAGGAAATGGTAATGTAATGTTTTTGTTATTTATTTAAACAATAAACGGGTGGGATAAATTTCAAACACTCGGTATGGCTACTTACTAATTTATTTAAACACTAACTCACTAATCACTAACACTTCATTTATATATACAGTATATTCACTTAGACTAATTTATATAAACAGATCACTAATTTATATTCACTAATTTATTTGTTTATCTCACGATGTCAAATTATCAACTAACTCTTCCTGATCAGTCCCCTTATATACTAGTGCCTTTTGTACTAGAGAATTCCGGGCTGCGGCTTATACGCACAAATAATTTTTCTGGCCTTTTCTGGATAACTCTGGCCACAAAAACCAGTTCTAGATAGGATAGTTTCAATCGTAAACAGTTGTTTATAACTGCGTATCCGCCTTAATTTTAACTATTATACCTGGCTTAGACAGGGTCGATTTTAGGGACTATACCAGTGTGCTGTTTCGTAACATTACCCCCTCCTTAAATGGAAGTTCCTCCTGGAACTTTTGTGTAGCCGAGACTGGATGTTTGAATCGGCAACTGGCCCAATTTCTACACTTTCCGATCTTATGGAAATAGCAGGGTACCGTCTTCATCGGATACTGATAACGGGGGTTGTAGCTGCAAATTAATATCTGGACACCGGTATCTTGAAAGATAATCTCTACCATGTTCCTGGTGATTGGCCAATCCAACTGGTTACTCGCTATCTTAGGCATAGCCAGTTTCTTCAAGTTGGATTCCAACACATGGTCTCGGAGGTTTCGAAGTGCTTCCCACACATCGCGGTAGGTAGATTGATCTTGGAATTCATTTTTAGTTACCACGTTGAAGACGTACCGCGAATTATGTTTCAGTTTCAGTGTCTTACCAGGGGCTGGAATCTGGTCTTCAAGTTTTTCTAATTGCCCGAACTTCTTTCGAAAGACGGTGGCCAACCCTCGTGCGTTCTTGATACGGGCGGGGATGTTGTATGCCAGTGAATATTCTTCCGGGAGAGTGAACAAATCTTGTTGTTGTTCCGAAGTGACTCCATATCTAGCTTTCCCGGTACCTTCATACGCGCCCATAAATTTATCGAAGGTGGGGTCAGACACATCTCGAATAAGGTTTACTCCTTCCTCTATGTCATGGTCTCCTTCGAACGGCGCTAGTCGGTTTTGGTGAACTACTTTTGGTTTTCCGTTGGGAATCTTGCTTATGCGATATATAACATCATTGACCCTTCTCTTGATTAAGTATGAACCTTCCCAGGATTTTTGTAATTTTGGAGAAAATTCCTTTTCTCTTCGCCGGGTTGTGTAGCCATACTTTGTCCCCTTCTTTAAAACCGCCTTCTGTGGTCTGCGTGTCGTACCGACTTTTCATTCTGTCGCTGGCAACTTGAAGATTTGTTCGAACTAATTCATGAATATCATCCAGCCTTCTTCTCAATTGGATTGCGTAGTCTTCGCCTGCAAGATCTTCTCCAGGCCGGCAGCCAAATTCCAGGTCACAAGGAAGCCTCATTTCACGTCCGAACAGGATTTTCGCCGGTGTTTCACCCGTGGACTCATTGACAGCAGATTGATAAGCCAATGCGAATAGGGAAAGATACTGGTCCCAATCTCTCTGATGGCTGGATACTACTTTGGACAGGTATTTTCCAATAGTCCTGTTCATTCTCTCGACCATTCCATCTGACTGTGGATGTAAAGCTGTTGTCCTTGTCTTCTTCATTCCCAGCTTGTCGCAAATCTCCTGGAATAGATGGCTTTCGAAATTTCTTCCCTGGTCACTGTGGACTTCCATGGGCACTCCATATCGGCTGATGAATTCTTTCACCAATACATCCGCGACAGTTGTGGCCTCTTGGTTCGGGATACCGTAAATTTCCACCCACTTTGTGAAATAATCCATTACAACCAGTATGTACTTGCTACCATTTTCTGTCGTCGGAAATGGTCCAACGATATCTAAAGCAACCCTTTCGAAAGGGCTTCCAACATTGTACTGTTTCATGGGTGCCTTTCTCTTGCAATGTGGTCCATCACTCGTAGCACAAGTCGTACATTTCTTACACCAGTCCTTCACATCGTCGGAGCTGTTCATCCAATAAAACCTTTCACGAACTCGCTGAAGACTTTTCTTCACTCCCAGATGACCTCCCGATGGACTGTCGTGTAACTTCTTCAGTACCTCAGCTACTCTTGTTCTCGGGATAACTAGCTGTCTCCTCATCTCGGAACCATCATCGTTTTCAAGGACTCTTTTCAACAGCCCTTCTTCCAGGACAAGAGAGTCCCACTGAGCCCAATACGCCTTTAGTTTCGGTGAAAACTTCGACACTTCTTGCCAGGTAGGTCGCCGATTTTCTTTCTTCCATTGCCAGATCATCTTCAGGTGAGGATCACTCTCCTGATCTTCTCTGATCCTGGTGGGTGACCATTCCTTGTTGACTACAGTAGTTCTTGAAACTGCAGCTTCCCTAGATTCCACCTTGTTGCAGTGGGAGCAGTCTGTTGGGCACGGCCGTCTGGACAGGGAGATGGCTTTTCGGTGATTCACATCAGCTGGAAGTTCAGCCCTGTCTGATTTCCCCTGTGACTGGCGTTCTTGGGTTACAGGAGTCTTGCTGCTCTGCTCTGCTCTTAATTCCGCCACTTTCAGATCCCTTCGCCATTTTTACGTAGCAATTTATTTATATTATCCCACTTCTGACACCAATGTAAAATTTTTGTTATTTATTTAAACAATAAACGGGTGGGATAAATTTTAAACACTCGGTATGGCTACTTACTAATTTATTTAAACACTAACTCACTAATCACTAACACTTCATTTATATATACAGTATATTCACTTAGACTAATTTATATAAACAGTTCACTAATTTATATTCACTAATTTATTTGTTTATCTTACGATGTCAAATTATCAACTAACTAACTCTTCCTGATCAGTCCTCTTATATACTAGTGCCTTTTGTACTAGAGAATTCCGGGCTGCGGCTTATACACACAAATAATTTTTCTGGCCTTTTCTAGATCACAAAAACCTGTTCTAGATAAGATAGTCTTAATCGTAAACAGTTTTTTATGACTGCGTATCCGCCATAATTTTAACTATTATACCTGGCTTAGACAGGGTCGGTTTTAGGGACTATACCAGTGTGCTGTTTCGTAACAGTATATAAGAAAAAAAGCAGGCTTCCAAATTTGCAGTACCTGTGTATAGAGAATGTAAAAAATTATCCTAATGATTGTTTTTTTACTGCATTCTTGTTTTGAAATATAAATCCAAAACTAGATAATGAATTCGTTGACCTTCGAACTACTTGGGCCTAGAGACGGATTTCTACAGTTCAGGCCCCAATTTGTTGAAACATTGTCGAATGATGATGACTCAATGTTTTTCAGAAAATGACGGACCATAGTTGTTACTACAAGCCGAGCTCATGTCTCAGAGGAAGTGTTATCTCAATGATGATATTGAAATAAAAGATAATTTAGATCTTTCATTACACTTAAATATGGACTGGTAATACACAATTTATCAGTATTTCTGGCCAGAAAGTTTTTTATAATTTTTTTTGATTTGTAATTGTAATAATCTGTTTTGGACCGATTTTTTGGTATTTGCAAATCCGTATAAGGCAGGTGTAGTCCATTATATCTAAACATGACGTCATTAATAATCATTAGAATCAGTTCTTCTCTTTAAAATGTTTTTGGATTCGTTATCCAATAATTCCTTACGATTACACTGTATAAAAAGAGGCTCGTGGCTTCCCTAAAAAAATATTTCAATTTGCAATCAATATTTGTGAAACACCATTTGAACAAATCACATATTAAAACTTTTTTATAATAGTTCAACTGCAAACTCACATATGCCTACAGTTTATTTATTTGAAGTGAAAAACAAACGTATTTGAAATGAATTCTTTTATTAAATTTTCTGTGAGATACTATCTGCGACATCTATGAGCGTAGAGCTTAAATAATTTAACAGTACATGAGCTTCATTGTAGTTCTCTATACGCGAGTGTTACGAATGAGTCTGCTTCCAGGTTTAATGAAAAGAGGGCATAGATATTAGGAAAAACAAAAATTCTATTCATAACAAAATAAAGTATGTCTTACTCAAATTTTCTGTTTCAACCTTTGCTGTGTGGAATCTACTCATGTCACATTTTTAAATGAAACTAACTGTTTCTAAATAAGTCCACAATATAATATAAAAATTTTAGAATTCCTAAAAAATTGACAAATGTTTCGATATCAAATATCATCGTCTGAATGTCTTAATTGATTTGCCATTTTTATAAAATCTCAATTATATAACTTAGACAAATACTAACAATAATAATAGGACAGACCTTTGATTCTACACATTCTATACAAGTAGGTATACCCAATATTCAATTCGAAGATTAATTGTACAAATTAAAGCTTACTGAAGAATGGATTACATAAAAATTGCATATAATCGTGGGTTCCAACTAATTGGAATTAAAAGTGTCATTTGACTGTGGGTTATTTCTAACTGAAATAGTATTTAGAATAATATACGGTAATAATTTTTCAAAACTGCTCCGCCGATGGTACGATAGGTAAAACACGTATGGCGGATTAAAAGTCCTTTCGTTGTTTTGATATTTATTAATAAAAACTATTGTGAACTTACACTTTCGCAAGTACCTTCATTAGTAAAAATGCAATGCCAAACATGAATTGTTTATTATACCATAAAATACAGAGTCAAGCTCGAAGTCTAAATAAAAATCAACTTCGAAAGACCATCTATAAGTAATTCATTATTGTCGTATCTATTGTTAATCAATAATCTAAATGTATTTTATTTTATTGTTAAAAAAATTAACTAACAAAAGCTGAAACCTCAATTTAAACACTATTAATGTAATGAGTTACTTGCTGATGCGACTTTTATAAGTCTCCATATCGAGAATTTAAATTTAAAAACCATTTAACTACTTTCAAAACTTAATTAAAACAATATTATTTTATTACTATGATCTTTATTATCTAAAAGTTGTGGTAGTGAGTAGTTTAGTGTTTAAATAAATTCGTAAGTAGTCATACCGTGTGTTTAAAATGTATTCCACCCGTTTACTGTTTAAATAAATCAGAAAAACATTACAATATATTATGAATTATTTAATTAACCAAACTATCCATATCAGCAATAAAATATATCTACAATAAGCAAGTCAACAATAAGCAAAATAATGAAGCCCACTGTCAGCATCTACGGTGTTCAACCATATACGGGGTTATCAAATATAACACATCCGCCCTATTTCCTACCATATTTGGACCTTGGTTGTGGCTCAGGATGGACTGTTTCATCTCCCACCTCTTCTATGGAAGCATCTATGGTTAATTTATAAAATTTTCTAATTTGCGACGTAGATACATATTAAAATGCATACTATAATATACGCCGTTATATTCCAAGGTGATACTGGGTTTGCATTGAGATGTTTCAAGACCATTGGTTTTACTTGTTTTTGTTTTTCTTGAAGTGAATGGATGTCATCTAGTGGTATATTTTCTAAATGTATATCGGGTTGTTCCTCTTCCTTTCTTGAATAATCTATTATAACTTCAGGCAGCATTAGAGGTTGACCCATCGTTATATATTTTTCATCAATAAAATTTTCGTTTTCTAAAATAAATTCGCATTTATAGGGTACATTGATGAGAAAATTTCCTTTCAGGAACGTGAAGTCATTTCTCTCTCATCGTGTTTCTAACTTGGTTCGATTAATAAAAATCGCAATGTAGTGAGCGTCATCAGGTTTTTGAATTATATTTCTTGAAATTTTGATTGGGGTTCATTGGCAACTCTTGGGTTTAGGATGCTGTAACTGTAGTTAATCGAATACGCAATCTTCCCTCTCCATTCTCTGGACATCCTTTCATATGGACAGTAGTGGCTGGTTTCTAGCTTGATGCAGGGTTATTTGATGTATTAGTAGAAATCATCACTCATTATTAGATAGATATTACGAGGGATAATCGTAGTAGAATTTGGGGTAGGTATGGAATAAAAGTGATAATAAGAATATATCAGGTAATACTACATCTAATACTCCATAATATTTATAAGAGTCATTTTCTAAATTTTGCAAAAGTATTTCATCTACTGTATGAAATTTTGAAACTGTATATACCATTGATTCCATTTCTTCAATTTTAATTATACTTGTATAAAGTATACCGAGGCGTGCCAATGCTATAGCATTTTCTATTTCCCCTAATATTTGTAAAATTATATTTATACTTAAATTTAACTGATCTAAAATATTTCGCGTTTGTAAATAATCATCAAATTCATAAATAAATGTATTCAGCGAATTTATGATTTTTTCTATGCCTGAGAAAATTATATCATGATTATGTTTTATTAAGTTCATCGTTTTGAATTATACTCTTGTACATGAGATTTGCTGATTTAGATTGTTGAGAATTTTGCAGTGTTGCAATCGCTTGATCATATCGTAATGCGTCATTAGCGTCTAAGTTTCCGGAAATGACTTTTATTAAATTGCCAAGTTCGTTGAAAAGACCTCGTTTGATCCTAATAGAAGGCAAGAATTTAATTTATTTTCTGCACTATTTAATTGACAAGAAACACCTTCAATAAAATTTTATATGATATGGATCACTAAGGCCAATTTGAAGTGCCTCTGTTGCATTTTTCAAAGCTAATTTGAAAATTTGAATTTCATTCCTAATTGGTAAAAGAACGTAATAATGAAGAAATGCATGAATACTAGATTTAACTTTATTTTTAGCGGTTCCTAATAAATAAGGAAGTATTCCAGGATTATTGATCAGGTTCGTAATTTGAATTTCCTGGGATTTTACTGATTGCAGGACCAGGATCATAAGGATTAGTGGCATCCTGTAAAATTTTTGTCGTGTTAGTTTTTGGTCGTCTTAAATTTTGTTTGTGTAAAGTTGCATTTCTCGTTGTTATTACAGTAGTGTTTTTATTTTCTTTGATTTTATCTTTATCAAATTTTGTATTTAATTTATTTCTGATAAGTGTTGTATTATTTCGTTAAACGTCTGTATCCGCTTCGTACTCTAGAGGTTCGTGCTTGTCTTTATTATGGTAATTTATGGTTTTTTCTTCTTCTGTTATAAGTCGTTAATTCAGTTTTCTATAAAGTTTTACGGTTGTCTCGCGATGTTCGTGTATATAATTATTAATGAATTTTTTGTCAATATCTATATCGAAAATTTCTTCCGAATCGAAGTGTCCATTTATAATATTTATGGGTTTCTGTTTAGTTACTGAGTGAATTGAATTATTGTTAGCTACAATTACATAAGGCATATCCATTAATATATAAATTTTATCTTTATTTTTTGCTCTAATTACTCTTAAATGTTGGATTATTGTGGAATGAAACCGTTCTATACCACCTTTCGATTGTGAACTGTTGGAAGAAACATAGTGACTTTTAATTTTATGCACATCAAAAAATTCTTGTAACAATGAATGTTTGAGTTCTTTATCATTATACATAATTACTAATGTCGGTTTACCATGATGAGTCATAAAAATTTATAATACTTTAATTATTTCTAGTCCTGTTAATGACATAATTGATTAAGCTTGCCCATATTTAGAAAAAATTTCTATTAATGTCAAACCTTTCTGATTTTGTGCTGAAAAACAATCAATATAAATAATTTCAAACGGTTTGGATGCCGTCGTAGTTATCATTAATTTTTGTCGAGGAGGGTTACGATCATATTTATTAGTTTGACATATTTCACAGTTGTTAATAAAATCTGTCACATTATTTTTTATACTAGGCCAATAATAATAATAAGTTCTTTTTATTCTTGTCTCTGTCTCAATTATGCCACGGTGATTGGTTTCACCTTCATGAGTGTATCGAATAATCTCATGTTGTTCGTCTTTTTCGTCTACGTCTGTCAATTTTAACTTACAGCGTATTAACTTATACGCCGCATTTTTGAATGTTTCTCTTAATATTTCCAAGAAATATATACCATAAGTGTATTTTGGATCTACATAATTTTTAAATGAATTTATAATATCTTGTTGTAAATTATTTAATGCAATTTGAACATGTAATCGTTTTTTTTGTTTTGAAAATTTGTTCTAGTTTAGGTTCAGCTGCCGAATGTAAAACAAAATCTATTATGATTTGATGGTCATAAGAATTCACACATTTTACCGTAATTGTCATTTCCAAAATTGGCTTTCCTGTACTGGTATGAACAGTGAGATCGTCAGTTCCTTCCCTGTCGTCATTATTATCATCCAAGTTTACTATTAAAGACACATTTTCATCATTATCTCGTGGATCTTCTGAAAGAGCTTTATTAAAATTTTCCATATACACAAATATTTCTTTGGAATGTATTTCTACCCTTCAAAGAGCATCAGCATTGCTGTTTGCTACTCCACATTTATATT
Source organism: Galeruca laticollis (assembly GCA_963921935.1). NCBI lineage: Eukaryota > Metazoa > Arthropoda > Insecta > Coleoptera > Chrysomelidae > Galeruca > Galeruca laticollis. The sequence continues at coordinate 68,874,600 of OY998178.1, read as the reverse complement.
CAATCTCGTAATAGAATTTCTCCAGCTTGAAGAACCACCTCACTAACCTAGAGTTTGGCTCCTTCAAATTCATAAGCCACTTCAATGGCTTATGATAAGTAATCATTTTAAATTTTCTACCGTATAAGTAGGGTCTAAAATACTTTGTAGCTACAATAGCTAACAATTCTTTTTCTATTGTACTATAATTTTGTTCTGACTCATTAAGTGTCCTAGAAGCATAAGACACGGGCCTATCTCTCCCAACTGTGCCCTGCGATAATATAGTACCCAGAGCAATATTACTGGCATCTGTAGTTAAAATGAAATCTTCATTAAAATCCGGATACTGTAAAATTGGTTCGTTTTCTAAAAAATTTTTACAACATTCAAAGCAACACTTATATTCAGCATCATGTATAATTTTTTCATCCTTTTTTAAGCATTTAGTAACAGGTTTAGTAATTTTTGCGAAATCTTCAATAAATTTTCTCAATCCAATCATATTCAATGAAACCTAAAAATGGTTTCATTTCTCTGGTAGTCTTTGGATAATTTTTTATAGCTGAAATTTTATCCGGGTTGGGTTTAACTCCTTCCGGTGTTACTATATGGCCTAAATGAGCGACTTATTTTTTCAAAAATTCACATTTATCTAATTGCAATTTAAAATAATATGTTTCCCTTTATCGTTTAAAAACTTTATCAAGAATAGGTACGTGCTCCTGTAGTGAAGTCGAAAATATTATAATGTCATCGAGATACACTAACACTGACGTTGAATTTCTTGTTTATGTGCAAAAGGGTATCTATAAGATTTTTCATAAATTGGAAGTTCGTCTTTAGTTTTTAGACTATGTTTAATTTGATTAGTAAAAGTTGAAGATTCTCCTCCTCTATCAAATATATCACTATATTTACGGCAAAGTTTCAAAATATGATTTCTCCCTTCCGAATTTAAATGATCGGTTCTTAAAAGTGCTACAATATCTGGTTTCTCAGTGTCTCAAACATCTGCGTGAAATAACTCATATCAATTTTTGTCAAAACCAGCTGATTTTATAGGTTCTATTAAATTAAAAATAATATCTTTGGTCATTTATTAAAAATTTCCACAATTGCATATCCGTTCTTTGCAGTTGTAAGTATAGAGGGAATTTAACAATTTTTTATATTTTTGCTTTGGTATTAAAATATCACCATTATATGTCGATACAGGAATATTAACTAGAATTCTACTGTATGGTTCTATTTTTGTTTTAAAGCTACATTTACGGTTACTTGAAACATCATTTATAGGTATAGACGTAAATGGAGTGTCTACACTTGATTTCTCAAAATCAACTTTGGCGTTAAGTATTTTTAAATCATCTCACCCAATTAAGCCATCAAAATATTCATGAAAATCAAATAAATGGAATTTTATGTTACCACTTTGTGTAAATTCTAAGAATAAAGGTATTTTAGTGCAGTGTTGATGAGTTGACGACTTTATAATATTTTTCAGCAATTTCTTGTCGTAAAAATTATTTTGTAGCACCAACATCTAATAGTAATTTTAGAGGAGGATTTGAAATTTAGAGGTAAGGTAATTCTGGCTTATTTGTAGAAATATTTAATTCAACTATATCATTTCGTCCATTCCGTGGACCAATTGAAAATTTCCGTTTTCCGAATAATTTTTATCTACTTCGTCACTGTAATATTCGTAATTTTGATTAGAAGAAAGTTACTTCGCATTCATTCCTCGTAATATCTGGCGTATTACTATTAAATATTTCTTCGGCAATATAATTTGGTTTTTGGTTACGATTATGATTATGGCTTTGATTTCTAAAATGATTTGAAGTTTGTCTAGTCGAAGTACTCATAGGGGTAGGGGGATTTGGTTTGTATTGCGGGTTTGGTTTCCATACATTCTGGGGGTTTCTAAGAACTTGATTATTATTTGGATATTTAGGAGAAAAATGAGGAGGATGTTTCGATATTTTTTATTATGTTTTTTATTTTCATCACATATCATTGAATGAGAAATGAGAAGAACTAAGTTGAACACAGGGTTGCAATTTGAAGAAAAGAACAAAAGTTAGAGGTAGCTTCTCGGAGATTGTTTGCAAGTGGTGTTGCATGAAAGAGCTTATGGTCTTCTACGACACATATTTCTTTCAATTTTCATTATCTGGTAAACCCGGTATATTATTAAAGAAAGTGTTAAATGTGCATGCCGCTACAACCCGGAAATAAGTCCCGGTACGATCAAGGGAGTTATATATAGAGTGGTAACCCTTTATCTCTCGTCCATGAAGAAGGCTCCCGTTCTTACCTGAAGCGCGTGCTTTTGATGATTTAAGGACTAGAAACTTCTAGAACAGTCGAGAACCTCCTAGAGTATTTGAGAGCATTCCAGATCATTCTGGAATGTTCGGGACTATCCCAGATAATTGTGGAACACTCCGGAACACTCTCGAATGTTGAGGAATAGTCTGGGATGTTCCAGATCATTGTGGAACGTCCCAGAACACACTCGAATGGTGTGGAATATTCTAGAACTTCGTGGATTATTCGAAGCCTTTTTTGTACAGGTGAAGCTACCTACTGGTAGGAGCATATAAAGCATGATTGTCGAGGGTTTGAACAAGAGAAGTCGCCATCGTAATTAATTAGAAAATGTTTAAATATTTTCTTAACAAAGTTTACATTGTTTAGAGAAGAGATGTATAATTTTTTCATAATGCACTGATTGTTTAGTTCAATAAAAAAAGGGAAAAAGTGAAGCGGGCATTTTAAGCTAGTCAAGAAAATTAACAAACCTGTCTGTATTATGCTCAATAGAAAATAGAAATTGATGTGTTTCAAGAATTTCTCTACTTACATTTATTTTTTAAGTTCCAGAATGTGTTGCACTTAAACTTTCCACTATGTATGTAGCAAAGAACAATTGGCATTTTGTTGAAAAGGATTGTTACTAAAACAAAAATTTATGCTTCGAAAGCTTTATTTAATCGAAATAAAAGTAACACTGTGCTGCATTTTCATTTGCAGCAAATATTTAGCGAATATACATCCAACATGTAATTGGAAATATTTATGACAAAAATATAAATAACCAATCACAATTTGGATAAAGAAATATCACAAGTTGAAAAAACCATATTTATATACAGTACATTATGTCGGTATATTTTATTGCTACTTATATAAATTCTATTATAATCATAAGTACATGTAGTCTGCTATAATTGGTGGAAAGATAAAATAAACATACAACAATGATCCAAAGAAAATGTATATTTTTTGCTTAAGACTGCAGTTGTATTTTGAGTTTTGTTAGGACATTAGCAAATGTGTGTGTGGACGATAATTTAAGAACAAAAACGTGCCACTCAAGCCGATTCAGATAGTACAAATCTAAAATATTATTGTTAACTAGTCAACCAAATACTGTCAAATTCGGAGGTAACGGTATAATAACCTCAAACGATAGAGAGTAACTCTTTCAGTCCAGAGAAGCAAAGTGAATAACAGAAGATCAACAGAGAAAAATTCATCAGAATACGTGGATACTGTCACTCAACTCTTTAGCCAAATAATTTCAAAAAGCTTTATCAAACAATATACAAGATGGAGAAAACTTTGATTTATATTTTTCAGTTGCAACTTAAAATACATGTCATTCTGACGATGATATTGATTTATCGAAACAATTGTAAATTTTTTAGAATTTTCAATAACTTGTATTATATTGTGGAATTAACTAGAGACCTTGAGTTTCATTTAAAAACACTAATATGAGCATATTCCACAAAGTAAGGGTCGAGACAGTCAATTCCATTAAAATACATGTATTTAAGAACAAGAGTAAGGTCCTGGCATTCATAAAAGTAAATGACAATTAATTCATCAGATCAAATCTTCACTGCTTCATATTTACAAGAGAGTATCTCTATTTGAAGCCTTGAAAAACTATATAAACCTTGTTCTTTCCCCATAAATGGTTTTCTATATAAGAAAGCACAATCGATTGATCAGCACAACAAAACCTCTCCAAAGAAAAATATCCAGCCCTCTTCCCATTTATTAGGTGGCCTTCCTTGTGTTCTTTCTCCTGAAGAATTATCGTCTCTTTTAAGTTGGCCTTTACCCATTTTGTCGACGTGATTATTCCAGAATATTCTTCCCTGTCGTGCCTTTGTAACCACATTTTGTTTCGGACCCCATTAAATAGTGTTTTCACTGCTTCTCGACAATACACGTAAAAGAGTAGATATTGAGGGTGTATGTAAATCTATAGATTCGGACAAAGAAATATTAGTTAACTCTCTCAAATTGCTTACAAAAAATTTTATTCACCATATTTGTCAAAAGAGATAGTAAGAAATTATCAAAATACCATACATATTATGCCATAAGTAGATGGTAAATTAGTACTCCTACAAAACAGAAGAGACTAGGTTGTATTGAACAAATTAGGAATAAAATATTTAATGAAATTAACTGTCTCGACCCTTACTTCGTGGAATATGCTCATATTAGTGTTTTTAAATGAAACTCACGGTCTCTAGTTAACTCCACAATATAATAAAAGTTATTGAAAATTCTAAAAAATTGACAATGGTTTCGATAATATTGATTTATCGAAACAATTGTCAATTTTTCAGAATTTTCAATAACTTTTATTATATTGTGGAATTAACTAGAGACCGTGAGTTTCATTTAAAAACACTAATAAAACATTTATTTGAACACTGTTTAACTGATGAAGTGTCATTAAATATCAAACATATGTTATTGACTGTCCTAATTATGAAATATACAAGGTGTCCCATTAGTGTGTGGAAGTGCAATAACTTACTTAGAATATAGAATACAAAGAAATGTTTTAAAATCAAATTTGTTGTATTTGCGCCGATCCACATGTATTTTTGTTAACCATCGAATTCAACGTAAAATTTTGCATCAAGCACTATCTTTTCTTTTCTCATAAGTAGGAGCGAAAAATATGAATGATTGACGAAAATAGGTGCACTATAAATTCTGCCTAGTAAACGTTATCAGTGATAATCAACTACAGTTATTTGGTAGGTACGAAGGTAAAGGATGTCTGAAATGTCTGAACAGAGTAGAAGTTTCGTTTGGGGTTCGGTGTTTTTTGTTGGATAATCATTAAGGTAAGTGACCCTATTTTCGTCGGTGACCCTAATTTCGTCAGTTTTGGAAGTTTTTTATCATATTAAGTATCAGTGTCACCCATTATAAAATTTACTGACTGAAGAATTCCTTAAACATCCGGCAACAACGCTCGTTACTTGTCACTTCTGCTAATTGCATGAGAGCTTTAAGAATATTATCATAGCAGTTACTTGCCGACAGTGGTGGTGAAAGTGCATTCAAATTACTAACGTAAGTTAATTGCATGTTGTTACTAAAACTTCTAATATACTTGAGTATTTTGAATCAATGTTTGATTAAGCATTTGTCAGAAATACAAGTATGTGTTTGAGCCTTTTTGTAGTGACTAGGAAGGACATTTGTATTATTCTAATTAAAAAATAGTTGATGACGAAGTTTGGGTCACGAAAAATGTAGCATGTCCCTATTTTCGTCATTACTGACGAAATAAAAGCCAAGAGCATATTTTCTTGATATGGTATCTGAATAAAATCGAGATACATCTTTACGGTAAAAATTTGGAAGTTAAATTTAAATTGACTGCCTTTTCGTGAGCCCTAATTTCGTCACATTCTTATTGAATTATTTCTGGTGTTAAAGATACTAAAATAATTGTGAAGAAATTCAGGACTAAGACGTGACGACTACTGGGTCACTGTTGACGAAATTGAAGTCAAATGTGTTTTGGATAATGTTTTGGACCCGTAATTTCGTCATCTCCTCTTTTGAGTAGGTAACGAAATTTAGATCAAGAATAATGTAGAATGTCCATATTTTCGTTATTACTGACGAAATAAAGGACAAGAACATGTTTTCATGATACGGTATTCGAATGAAATCGAGATGCATTTTCAGAGCAAAAACTTGAGAGTTTATTAAAACTTAACTGCATTTTCGTCATTACTGACGAAATAAAAACCAAGAGCATATTTTCTTGATATGGTATCTGAATAAAATCGAGATACATCTTTACGGTAAAAATTTGGAAGTTAAATTTAAATTGACTGCCTTTTCGTGAGCCCTAATTTCGTCACATTCTTATTGAATTATTTCTGGTGTTAAAGATACTAAAATAATTGTGAAGAAATTCAGGACTAAGACGTGACGACTACTGGGTCACTGTTGACGAAATTGAAGTCAAATGTGTTTTGGATAATGTTTTGGACCCGTAATTTCGTCATCTCCTCTTTTGAGTAGGTAACGAAATTTAGATCAAGAATAATGTAGAATGTCCATATTTTCGTTATTACTGACGAAATAAAGGACAAGAACATGTTTTCATGATACGGTATTCGAATGAAATCGAGATGCATTTTCAGAGCAAAAACTTGAGAGTTTAATAAAACTTAACTGCATTTTCGTGAGCCCTAATTTCGTCACAAAGTTATTATATTATTCCTGGTGTTATAAATAGTAGAATAGTTGTGACGAAATTTAAGGCCCAAACCTGACGACTATTGGTACACTGTTGACAACATTGAAGCCAAATATGTTGTTATTCCCTTCAGTTGATAGGGATTAAATAAAGTTGAATACACGACAAATTATCTCAGGGATAGTTTTTTGGGCAATTCTGCCACTGTAAACAACGACTTGGTAGGTTCTATTAAAGAAAACAATCCAAATGAATTTGACCCAAGCTTTATCAATTGTGAATTTGAAAAGAATTCAAGTGTGTTACAAGAAAGTATACATACAGTTATATACAAGGAGTATATCTACTATACCGTTTATATGCATATACCCGATATGTACAAATAAAATTTAAGTAAGTATTTTAGCTTTAATTGAAGTCCTATAATTTAGGGTTCAATCTAACAATGTTTATGTTGATAAATTTAGATGAATTAATATTGATTACTAACAATTCACTTTTCAACTATGGTGATGTTATATATATATGACTTGCAGTTTAGCCGAGATAATTTTGTTGGAGGTTACTGAGTGTAACGAAACCTACATTCAGAAGTCTAGAAACACTGTCCAAAAATGTGCAGAGATCAATTAAACTTATCTGCTATGCCCTGGTATCCTTCGTCAGGGAAATATCAGCCAGAATATGCCCAGTTCCAAAGTGGTTACCCGTAGAGCTTACACAGAGAAAAGTACTCGTGAATTTGGGAGAACAGAAATTAAAGAGAACCAAGAAAAAGTGAAACTAATAAGAAAAAAGGCCTAAAAAGAAAAAGGTAATTGTAATAAGCCTTTAAACGAATAGTTATTTTTATTCATTGGGTCATAATTAGCTGGCGACTCACCTCGGTTGGTATGGGGCCTTAACATGTGGCTTCCAATAGAAGTTTCGTTAAAACTGGAATTTTGCTAAGTGTTATCAGAGAAATATATCCAACTATCTGTTGCTGGCTTTAAAACATATATCCAAGCCGCTTCCTCCTTGATTGCACCACAAAATTCCTTTTTATAAATCCGCTTACAGCGTAGCACGTTGTCTCACAATCGTTGCTTTTAAAAAGGGAAAACGGAAATATCTGTCACACAAAATATCTTCTTTTCCTTTAGGCCAGTACCACTGTTGACAGTTGGAGCTTCCTAAGCAAGCTAATTACCCATATTGATTGAGACCATTTTTATATCAAATAACAAGAATACACTAATTGAAGGTCAAGTTTATTTGTTTATAATTATTAAATGAGTAGTTGAATATCTGGAAGTTTTATTTATTTTTTAGGTGATTTCGAGAGACAAGAATTTCTTTTAATGAGATTTATTTATCCATAAGGGAATTCGAGAGTTGAACTACGACAAGGATGAGACCCATGCTAATTAAATTTTATGTTAATATTATTCACTTAGAATTTTCCTCGTTTTGTTATTGTTTTCAATAGCCTAAGCTGGTAAGATATTAAACATGTAACAAAGTTTTTGATATTTTTTTCAATAGTTGTTTTTCTCTTCGTATGTACTTATTCCACTATTCCAAACAAACTAATGAATATGACGAAAATTTGGACTGAGAAATGACGATAATACGGTATAAAACTGACGAATTTAGAGACAGGTGGTATTTTTGATATTTTTATTGGAATAGAATAAAAAAACAAATTTTATTGAAATAAATGAAAAATTCATTAATGTTTGGAATAATTGAATATTACACTAAGATAGCTCTCAACTCAATACGTTAAAGTATATATTTGTTATAGCATGACAAAATTGGAAAACAGGTAGGCTTATGGCTTCTGCTGACGAAAATAGGGACATTTATCTTAGTTCAGGAGATTTCAATTATCAAAAACGTCATTTTTCTAAACGGAACATCCAGTATATAATTTTACCATCTTGTAAAACTATTTTATCCCTTCAAATTATGTCCATATAATGTTCTCTCAAAAATTTAATGTTTTCAAGAAAATTGCATTTTTAGTTTATGATGTAAAAATATTCTTGTTTTTAACAAGTTTGCTCTGAATGTGAAATTGAAAGTAAGGCTCAAAATACTTCTATTTTCGTTAATTTTATGTGACAAAATCAAACCAGTCATTTTCTGCCTTTAAAAACAGTAATAAAATAAATTAGGTATCTACAAAACTAAATTCGGCAAAAATAACCTTATCAACAAAACAATCAATTTTAGAGAGTACATTATACAGACATAGTTTGAAGGGGTTTTTCAAAACAATAAAATAATATGCCCAGTGTTCCATTTAAAAAAATTAAATTTTTGCTAATTGAAATCTACTGAATTAATGCTTATCCAAAAAATACCCCGAACCTCAAACGAATCTTCTACTCTGTTGAGGCATTTCAGCCACCCTTCACCTTCGTACCTACCAAATGAGTTTAATAGCTTGTTAGTGATAACGATTACTAATAGTCCAATAAAACGGTAGTTTGAAGTGAAAAGTTTTGATTACTTTATTCTATGTTTTTTGGGGTGCTGAACACGAATCTGAAGTTGTCCAACAAAAATTTGCTAGGCAAATAAGAGAAATCATCAAAAACAACCACTAAAAATCATGTCAAGTGGTTTTCAGCTTATAACTTGCAAAGCAAGCTATTTACGCCAAAAATGAATAAAGAAGAAAAAATTTCCTATAATTTATGTCTCTCAATATTTTTTCGTACATCGTACATCGTATGGTTTCCACGCAAAAGAGTAGATAAATAATGGTAAAGATAGAATTATTCATGTACAGTTACCATCAAGTAACTACGGATCATCCTCTGCTTATTCCTCAATTTCTGCAATAGGCATATTATTGCAGCTGTTCTCACATATTGGAACAGTTAATGTCAGATTTTTTACATCAACAGTTTGTCTGACAGGTCTTTATGCATTTGCAAGCTATTAGTTACAAAACTGCGTCTGGTGCTGGTAGCTGTAATCTTGTTACTGGCTGCAGACCTCCTTTGGTTTTCTTCCAACCCCAATATTCAGGATTTTTCTCAATTTCCAAGCCATTGTTGTACTTGAAACTCTCAAAGAATGTTGCTGTGCTGCAGTTTCGGTAGGAGGTAGCGACGCCAAATGTGTTGTTGTTTTGTATGCAAATCTAAGGTAGCATTTATACCTCAATTTGTTCAAGGACGCGCTTTCCTTGTCAGTTAATTTGTACAAATCAGTGAAAAAGGTAATACCAGCATAGCGTCAGTATGTGCCGTAGGATCTTTAAAAATTTGAATGTTCTTGGTTAAGGCATGGTTTTCTTGGGGGTTTGGAGAAACATCATTTTTCCCACTTTGAATCAGGCTGATGTTGTGTCACATCCCCCCCCCCCCATGGCATGCAAAAACAATATGTTTCCACTTATGGATTGGTGTGGATGGCAGTCAGGAGAAAAAATAAGTTGTGAAACTGCCCCTTTACCTGGCTTCAGAAAGTATATATTTGAACGACCAATCATGATCACCATCATATTCACCCACAATGACTACACAGTTATGCTGCTGTGCGATATCCATTGCTGTGGTAACAATAAGAGTATCCGCATCCTCTTGTGACTGATTCATGAGAATGCCAGCTGCAGGAAAGTTGTCCTTTAACATTGAGATGAGACGGATTTTGTTTTTCATATTGCCTAGAAATTTTTCTGGTGGCATTGTCGGGATCATTGTTTTGTCGAACATGACATCTACTGACATCTGTTTGCGTGATCTTCTCTCTCGCTTAGCATATTTAGTACCTACTTGGGGGCAACTATCGAAGACAACTACAGCACTGTACTTGTACTTGGACTTGACAAGTAAAACATAGCTTTCACAAATGGATGAGAATGATTCACCCATGGTCCACACGACTCTGTGAAGCAAATATCCTCCATCTATGACGTATACAACTACCTCAGTTGGTGTGAATGCCTTGTATAAAGTAGACTTGGTTTCTTTTCTCATACCATAGTCGTCGAAAAGAGGCAACTGATAAGGGCACAGTTCATATTTTAAGAATTCTTCAAGTTCTTCATCAGATTGTTTAGCAATTGTGATTCTTTGAAAAATAGTCGTAGGATTGATGGGGATAGTTTCATCACTTATTTTGATTGCATGTTTGATTGTAGCAAGTCGCAAGACTCTGTCTTTCCTGTAGAATCTGACAGTTTCAAAATCACCGCCCACAATCCTATCAATTGAGAGAAGTCCAATCTCCTTGGCCATGTGACAGTTTATGCTGCTATCTCCTACAATACTAGTGGTAAGAGATAAGATGTCTGACACATTAGGAAAAGGATGGTGTTGCGTAAAGCAGTCCATCAACTTTTTCGAATCACATGTATCCCTTTTAATTCTTGATTCTCTCATCTCCACATGTGGTTTTGAGCTAGTGAATGCTACTCCACGGATCTCCACTTCCTCACAAATATTTTGGAGGAAAGTCATTCCTTTAGTCGATCTACAGAGGATAATTTCACTAACCCACGACCATGAGTCAGCCATCCAGCAATTTTCGTGATCCTCATTAAGGACTGCTCAATAGTCATGTCGGTCCATGTTCCAAACCAGATTTGGCTAGTCCATCGTACTGTAAACTCCCCACCCGTGAACATTTGGTATTCCTAAGCACTCCTTTTATCTTTTAAATTGTGCATGTCTTGTTGGTAGAGGTGACAACATCTGGCATACATAAAATGTCCGCTAGCATGGAAGTACGGGAGCATTTGGTAGACGACTTATAGATGGAGATTCCAGTTTCCTGTTCTTTCAGCTTCAATGAATAGTTAACCAAGCGTAACCATTTAGAAGTATTGAATCCATTGTTTTGAAGTAGCACCACGGTTAGCTATAGCTTGAACCTTTTCAGAAAACTTGGTTTTTAATTCTTCTATACACTCTTTTTCGTTTGTTAACAAAATATGTGATCTGTCTCCATCGTCAAGGAAATCTGCGATTTTTTCTTGAAGAACTGGGGCTAAATCCATTGTCTCAAATATAATTTCCGCTCTCAAATAGGCGTGTCCCGTAAGGATTTTCTCTGTTGAGTGTAGTGCATATATTGAATTGAACAACTCCTTCAACCCACTACCATCCATTAAGTAGCCTATAGTCTTCAAGAATGACATCAGCAGGTGAAACAACCTATTCTAATGATGACATTATTGAAATCGGGATCTCCTTGTTGGTAAGCCACTATGAATCTAGCCTTTAGGTATATAGGCTGGTCAAAGGTGGTAACAGTTGCTTGTTGATACATCGATTTGCTCTGTCGTATCGAAGTCAGTAACGCTGTATATACTATATACTGAAGACCACTTGTGATTTGCTCCATAAAACCTCTGCATCCTGGTATCCCGGGCACATTTTTACAATTGCCATAAAGCCAAATCAGGTCTTTCAAAGAGTGTGTGGTGATATCTGATGAATCAAATATATGTTTAAGATCCTCAATGTTGATATTCTTTAAGCCAACAGCACCTGCTTTATCAAAACATTTGAAACAGCTCCCATCTCACCAACTAGTTGGGCTGGGATTGTTTTCTTTACTCGGACGATTCTATGATCTGGAGCAACAGCTTCTCTAGGGGTATCAAATATATTCCCCCATTGCATGGAAAGTATTATATCCATCCAATGAACGAGTGTTGAGATATGCGTTATCATGAACAAACTGATGGAAACCTGTCGGATCTATTTGTAGTGATGGTCTCAAGATTGTTGACACTTCAAGTCGAACAGCTTCGGAGTAAGAAGCGCAAAATTCCAAAGACGATACAACATCAATTAGTTTTCGTGATCCATACTTCTTACAAAAAAAAGCAGATAGCCCAATTTTTAAGGAAGAAAGAAAAGAACTTGGCCTGACAGCACTAATAACACTACGTGAAATGGCTAGAATTTTTGTTTTCCACTCGTTAGTATTTCCTCGCTTTTTTAAGTATTAGTCTTTTCAAGAAAACTTTGAGAACCCCCAGAGCAAGGCTTTCATTTTCGTTCAGGAAAAAAACTGGAGGAGGATAGACATCCATTGCATACGGTACTGATCGAATCTCTTCAAAAAATATATCAGCCGCTGTTTCAACTATTTGATAAATGTTTTTCAATGTACCAAGCATCTGCCAAAATGTTATGGCCAGTATGCTCAAAACATACAATGGTATTCTGTTTGGTCTTTGATATGATAACATCTTCCCCATACCTCTTTAGTAAATGTTGTATTGTAGTTATTCTTTGGAGAATATAGTCGCCCTCTATCTGAGTCATTAGTTCGTCTAATAAAAACTGACAATTATTGTCATTACTTTCCATAAAAGTGAAAATGTCATTCATAGCCCTCTCAAAATATTCAGCATGAGGGCCAACTTTCTTTTTATTATTAACCTTGGACCTACTGTACAGATTTTTCGAACATATATCATAGTACTGACAATCAACAGCCACCATATCTGTTATCGGCTGGATCCTCGTGATAACTGCTGCACCGAAATCATCTCCACGTAGTTAAGCCTGTTTCATAACTGTATCTTCCATCCGACCAAACGGTCTTTGCCTTACGTCGAAAGGCGAGGCGCTGCAGATGAATTCTTTCTCTTGAAGGGAACATTGCATTGATTCATTCATTATTTTTTGCTTTTTTCCAAAAATTACTGATTTCTCCTATACTTCGGCACTCGTGTGCGTGGAAACCATACGACGTACGAAAAAGTGTTATGAGACATAAACTGTAGGAAACTTTCTTTTCTTTATTTTACTAAAGAAGCATTTCTCGCGTAAATGGCTTGCTTTGCAAATTATATGCTGAAAACCACTAAAAAACATGATTTTTAGTGGTTTTTTGATGATTCCTCATATTTGCCGAGCAAATTTTTGTTCGTCAACTTCAGATTCGTGTTTAGCACCCCAAAAAACATGGAATATACCAATAAAATTATTAACACCAACACTTTCCACTTCGACTTCATTTTGTGCACCGTTTTACTAACCTATAAGCAGCATTTATTGTGCACCAATTCTCGTCAAATCTTCATATTTTTCGCTCCAACTTGGCAACGTCACAGTTTGTGGGATAAGAAAAGATAGAGAAAGACGCAGAATTTTACGCTGAACTTTATGGTAACCAAAAGTACAGAGTGTCCTATTAAAAAAAGTAAACTTCATGTTGTCTCACTTAGGTTGAACATCCAGTAAGTCTCAAAATATTTTAGAAATGTGGGTCGGCAAAAATACAACAATTTTATTGGAAAAATTTCATTGTATTTTTCATCCTAAGTAAAATATACACTAATCGGCCACCCTGAATGTCAAAAATGTACTAGTTATTACAAAGTATCAGCATATAACCTACGAATTGGACAAGAGTGAATGTCCTCTAAATTTCAATAAATAACCTAGGAATTCCTAGATCAATGTGCGTGAGTAGCCTTGTGCTCAATTTAAAACTGCACAATGGACCTAAAAGTGAGAAAACTATATTGGTTGCTATCAGTAATTACATTAATTAGTGCCCCCCGCAGATGAAGAATGGCGCTTATATAAGACTCTCATGAAAAATCCAAAGGTACCGTAGTAATCCGCGGCAACAGTAGAGCAGGCTTCTAAAAATCTATTTCACAAGCGAGGGATTTCAACCAAAATTTATAGATATTATCACAATACCATTGTAGAACTATATTAATAAAATTCGATTTGGAAATTCTTACAGCAGTTATCTTCGAATAGCGAAAACCGCCTTAAACTCTCAAAGCTTTGAAACTAATTATCGCTAAGAGATGGGATGAATGAATTTGGAGATCCCTGTTACACCCTACAAAACAAATAAAATCAACTCAATCTGAAAATATGTTTATTTTTTTTTCTCGTTTTTTAACGACCCTACTTCAAACCTGGTTCAACCGCATTCTCATGGAAGTAAAACCGAATTAAAATTTATCGGCTCTAGATGACCTCTCTCCACTTGTAAGCAATCCAACCTCGCGGTCTTATAGCTACAACCTGATAGTAATTGAGGAGTAGAACGGCATTCATCACTAGATACGTTTGATCATGACTCATTTGGGAGCACACGAATCCTCCACAGCTAGCAAAATAGTTGATTGATGTTAATGTAAGTTTCCAACTTCATATCAATTGAAAAAAATGAATACAATCCACGCATTCCTTAATACCAATAACTTAATTAAAAATCAATCAATATAAAGAAATAATAACCACAACCAAACGCTGCAGAATATTGTTTAACTTTCAAAACTTTTCATTAAATTTTCAATCCAACTTTATAATTCTTTAATTATTGGTAGTTGTAGACAACCAAAGTAAATCATTCAAGATTTCAATGTGAATATTGGTATACATAATCTTATGATCATTGTTTGTATTAAAAATATAAAAAAAGATGATATTGCTTATCAGGTATCTAAAGACGTTATAAAGCTGAAAGCTTGGTTCGTTCGATAGTATATGAATTATATATTATATAATTGTGTAGGTATCTACAAAACGAACTAAGCTGTGAAATATGTTGTAATACAAATTTATTTTGTTACTATATTGATTCTAAAGCAGATTTTAATATAAACTATGAAAATAGATCGAGAATATCCACAATATATTTTGAAATTTGAATGTGACTAACAATATTATTCACTGGATGGACCTTAGAACTTTTTCTAATGTTTCTAAATTCTCTGCAAAAGAACCAAAATAATAATAAAATTTGAATTGAATGATAAGATTTTTTAATATGATCGCAGATACAAGTTTTTTTACTGGAAAAACAGTAGTATTTACAGACAAAATGAAGTGGAGCCAATAACAGTTTCTGTATCAACGCTTCAGGTAATTCTATCAGAATGCTTGTAAAAACTAAATATGAATATCACTTTCTCTATAGTCACTGTAACACAAAATATCTATTGCTTACAATTCTTTATATAGCCAATAATTCCCGCTAATTTTTTAACATTGTAAGAGACATGCTGATGGTTTCAATAGTGTAATTTAACTGAACGTTTATGTAGAGAAGTGACTCTTTCAATTAAAGGGGTTATAACAAAATTAGTATATTATTTATGGTATTCTGTAGAATCATTGTCAGTGCTAAGTTCGAATTAATGAAACCGTTAGTGATATTCATACCGGACAGAGATAGATAAAATTTAGTTTACCTTCGATCTCTAAAGACGATAACTTGATTATCGAAACGCGCTTTGTGTCGACATATACATATATATGAATAGTGACGTGCAAAGTTACTTGTATCAAAAATTCTATACGTTTATTTAGTTGAAATCATTGATCAACACTTTATTTGTTACTATTTGTTAATGAAAATTCTGTCTGAATCATATTATATTGTTTAACAAAATTCGAAAAATCTTGACAGGAAAATTAACAACAAATACAATATAAGAGTATAATAATTGTAATAAATACAAATGGATGAATTTAATTATTTATAATTTTCTTGGGCCCACAATTCATCTGTAAACATCTTCGTATACTTCCTTTCACAGTTTTGTCATTACTGAGACTATTTATCAAAATCTTATCTCACAATCAACGTTATTATTTAGTTTTCAAATTAACATTCACACCATTGATCTGCTTGTACCAAAAATATAATAAAAAATTCGCTGTTGACATTTTTCGCCACCAAAAAAGATGCTACAATACATTTTTTTATTCGTGAAATTTTGTACGGTGATTAAAAATAAATTTGGTCCAGTTTGGATAAATTGCAGAATGTATAACAATTTTTCAAAGTGAAATATGTATATGTATGATGAATATGAATATGTGAGCTTGTAATAAATGTAGAATAGGAGAAAAAACTAATCAGATACGTTGATTCATCATCTATGGTGAAGTTCATATAAAATCTATTAACTTAGAAATAGAAAGAAGGCATTGAAATATACTAATTATTAAAGTGTACCATATTCAAATCTGTTACGAATATTTTCTCCAATCTACAAATTATATAATAACGTTTTATAGAATGTTTTAATATTATTAACAGTATATAATAATTTTTCCAAAGATAAACTATAAATAAGTGTACTTAGTGAAAATAAGAAAAATATTTCCCAATTTAGTGTTGAAATTATTAGTAGGTAAATAAATATATTCAGGAATTTTTCTACACTGAGAAATGGAAAAAGAGGCACAATAAAATACATGGTAAAAAATAGAAAGCAAGTACAACTAATGTTAATAATAAAAATATATAAAAGGTGTAACTCAGACCAAATAAATATTAAAGATAAAAGACAGGGCAGGCAAAATTATTGAATATAAAACAAAAATTGGAAATAGCTGGAACGATTCATATAAAATCAAGTGAATAAAAATCACCAAATGAAACTAGAGATGGAAATTCCAATTATGCAGAAGTAGAGCGATCGCAACGACCGTTTCAGAAAAATATTGTGACGAAATACCGCGATTCAGTAACTGTTAGTAAAGGACACTTAATCGATTTCGTAATACGATATGGAGAGATAATCTACGGCGGCGTGATGATAACCAAAATTTTGTCGTCTATCGTAGCAAACAGTGTCGGTATTCGCTAAAATGTATAACGTACTAACGTAGCAGAAGTTTACTGCTCCAAAATTTTACAGTATAATACTGTTTTCATCATGCAATTTTATTTGAAGAAAATAAGATGTTCATCAAATTTAAACAAAATTACGAAAATATACAATGAAAATATACACTCCTAAAAAATCAGCAAACGATGGCGGCGGCTGGCGCGAATCCCGCGGTGCTATTCTTGACGGTTCGCAAGCTTCAAGGTTGTTCGCATGTTTAACACGTGCGAACGGTTGTGTGAATTTGGTATTCTCGATCAGTCGCATGAGCTGCCTATACTCACAAAAACAGCGAGTGGTATTCACCATTCGTACGCACACATCACATAAATCACTTTCATCTGTGGCTTATATTTGCAATTTTCGGTTTTATATTTTTTATGTCTTGTTTAAAGTATTTGTTGTGTTCATTGTTCTTGAGTAGTTTGATTCAGTTTTATCTTATAATCGTAGTGGTGGATTACGGAGAAGAATTTTTAAGCGTCGCGGTTTAATAAGGTATTATTGCAATGAATGATGATTTGCTATATATTGCAAATATCGCATTATCGGCTTGAAATACACGTTACGCGTCCCCTCTCTTTCATAGCCTAAGCATAACCATTGATTAAGAATGGCATAACATAAAATAACCTTAAAAAATCGTCTTTTATTTGACACTTCTCAAAAATTACTACGTTGCCAAATGTTATTTTACCACAGAATCCAAGCATTCGCATGTCACTACGAAGGGTAGTCAAGAGCATCCGTTCGCACCTAGACCGTTCGCATCAATGCTCATACGTGACTTTACGACCGATTTCGAGAATAGCGCTGCACATCGTAGTTCCTGCGACCTTCATTTAGACTCCACAAGAGATAAATCCACCTGAAGTTGGAACATTGACAATTATTGCAGAAACCAAATTATGTTTTGTTGGGATTAGAAGTCGAACTTTTAACGGCGACAGTTGTGTGTTGTGTGATCGGCGACGGAAAAAAATATTTCAAAAAATCACTGGTAACATTACTAACTTCATCCTTTTAATTAATCTAACAACTTTATCTTTTCAATTAGGTATAAAAAATTTTAAGTACATACTTAGGAAGAATAAAAATTGTGAATCACAGTGTTGATTTTACCTCTGTACAAATAGGTTGTGCGAAGCAATTAACAAAACCGGTCGATAGTTTTTATCAGTGCCAACTTTGTTTTCGTACACGTGTCTATTTAAAATATTCCGATTAGAGTTTTTGACTAAATAATTTTTCCCCCATCATGGGGGATAAAAAAGGGACGTCATTCTCGACGTGAGTGGAGTCAATTATGTTATGTGATGATGATCAAATAACCCTCCAAGCAGCAACGAGGTTTCTGCAGTAAAACCAGTTCCCCAAAATTTCAACTTATTGTCAGATAAGTACAATTTATCTACTATTTGGGTATACCTTGAAGATATTAAAATTAGTAATTTAGGAAGGCTACCTCCGATGACTGTGGGTCACATACTTTTTAAACAATTGAAGCTAACTAATATATTGGAAATTAAAAGTATAGGTAAAAATCGAATAAAAGTTTTATTCAAATCGTTCCTTGAGGCTAATCAATTAGTTAAAAATCCTTTGTTGGAAAATCATAATTTGGTAGCTTATATTCCAAATCATCTACTCGAATCAAAGGGTATCATTAGGGACGTTGACACTAAATATGACGAAAAATATTTGTTAGAGAATTTAGAGCTATCTCTCCAGTAATAAATATTTATCGTACTAAACGTAAAATCCAAAGAGAGGATAACACAATTGATTATGTACCAAAAAAACCATTATTATTACTTTTGAAGGTAATATTATACCAAAATATGTTGCATTTCAAAAGTATATTGTTAGGTAGAACAATTTATAGGTAGAGTAGTTCAATGTTATCGTTGTTTGAAGTATGGACATGTTTCTAAATAGTGTAAGAACACCCAAGAACGATGTATACAATGCGGCGAAATGAAAACAGAGGAACACAGTGGCAATAAGGACAAAATTTATTGTATTCATTGTATATTTTACGATCACCTATCTATATCTAAAAAATGCCCTCAATATGAGAAACAGAAAAAAATTAAAACTATTATGGTTGAACAAAAAACGTCATTTCTGGAAGCCAGAAAATACTGTGAAAACTCTATTTCTTCTTTTGTAAGTCATGATTCTTTTTCAGGCTTATCAAATTATAATAAATATTTCCCCAGTCTTACTAAGCAAGTTAATAATAATACCACTCAAACTATGATAAAAAATACTAGGGAAAGCAATAGTTTAATTTCGTCGCTACCAAGTACAAGTGGCACAAAAAACTACTCAGTTCCAATGAAAAAGAAAAGAAAATCAGACTCTCCGTCCAATCAGTCTCCTTCTGGCTCGCCTATGTTTCCTTTTACTTTTGGTCCTAGTCAACCAATCCAATTTTAATAGTATTGAAAGTAAATAACAGAATATTGCTGACATTGTCACCCAAATTTGTATTCAATCTATTGGATAATATTAGCTCAGTAGAAGACTTGCAATCAATCAATAAAAGTTCAATAATCAGTAGCATAAAACAAGTACTGGAGGATACTCTAACAGTTAATAATTATTAATGGCTCAGAAAGCATTATGCAGTGGAATGCTAGATCAGCTGTGGCAAATAAAAACAATTTGCAACACTTTTTAAATTCTAGAAAAATAGATGTGGCACTTATTACTGAAACTTGGTTTAAAAAAAATATACAATATTGTTATAATAGTTATAATATGATCCGTAAAGACCGACATGACAGGTATGGTGGTGTTGCCGTTTTAGTTCATCATTCAATAAATTTTTGTGAATTAAAAATTAATATGAATGTGTGTAGAGGCGTGGAAATGTGTGGCATGAAAATTAGATATGGTAAATCGGAGCTAACCTTTTTTTCTGTTTATAAACCACCTAAAATTAAATGTTCTGCTAATGATTGGCTTACACTTTTTTCATAAGCAAAAAATCCTATAATCGTGGGCGGTGATTTCAATGCACATCATTCGTTGTGGGGTGCACATCATAATGACACAGTTGGTATACAGCTAATCCAAGTTGCAGATGATCTTAATCTAACAGTAATGAATAATGGACAACCCACAGTTTTAACACGGCCTAATCAAAATGTTTCTGCGAAAGATATCACCTTTTGTTCTCCTGGACTTGCTAATAGAATTAATTGGTCAGTATTAGATGATACATTAGGATCGAATCATTTTGTTATTCTTATGGAGCTTCCAATTGACCAAGTTATCAATGAATTACCCCTTAAAAATGAATGGAACATAAAAATAGCTAACTGGTCATTGTATACTGGACAATTGAAAATATTCGTCAAGGAGATTTCTCATTAAACTCCACATCAGATAAATATCAAATCTTAATCAGCAGTATGAATCAAGCTGCGCACATTGCGATACCACAATTCAAAAATATTAAAAACTTGAAACGTCACCCCCCACTTTGGTGGAATTCAGATTGCGAAAAGATTTTGGAAGATAGGCGTTTGGCTTTTTCGACTTATAAAAAAACTTCGAATTCCCAAAACTTTTTCCTTTGTCAAGAAATGATGGCAAGAACAAAAAAAAATTTAAAGCTATAGCTAAACAAAACTGGGTTGAGTATGTTTCTTCTCTTAATAAGTCTGATTCGTCTTCTTCTCTTTGGAAACAAGCTAGAAAGATTTATAGAAAACCAATCTCCAACGTCAAGCCTTTAGATGATATCTGGATGGCAGAATTTTTTGACAAAATTTCTCCTCCCTTCGCTGCAATGTTATTTCCTGATCTAACTTCATCTAGTGATGAAAACCATTTTCTTTAAAAACCCATAACTTTAACAGATATTAACTATGTTCTTAAAAATCGCATCAGTACTAGTCCAGGACTTGATGAAATTAAATATCCTATGATTGATAACCTTCCTGTTATTGCTAAATGTATGTTGATTGATATATTTAATGACATACTGAATAATCTATACATAATTAATGAGTTGAAGGATGTCATCATTATTCCTATTCTCAAGCCAGGTAAAGATCCCAATCATGCTGAATCATATCGCCCTATATCACTTATGTATTGTATGTTGAAAACTTTAGAACGTACCATTAAGCACAGACTTGAATAGTGGTTATTTCAAAAAAACCTCCTTCCAAGAACCCAGTTTGGCTACAGAAAAGGTTGTGGTACAATTGACGCTCTAACAACTCTCGTAACCGATATTCAAAATACTTATTCCACCAATAGATATTTACTTACACTTTGCCTAGATATCGAAGGTGCTTATCCCGAATATCGATACGATTCAGTTGAATACACAAGCGTTTCCCTTTTGTAAATCCATAAAATACTTGGGAATGATAGTTGATAGGAAGTTAACCTGGAAACCACATATCACACATTAGATCCATAATAGATTATGGATGTAAACTTCATGGATCCGCAAGTAAAAATAATTTAAAAAAAATTGACGTATTTCAATACAAAGCCTTACGTATTTGTATGGGTGGTATGAGGTCTACTTCCAATGAACAACTTCAAGTGGAAGCTTTAGAACCTCCCTTAAAATATAGAAGAAATCATCTTAGCCATAAATTTCTCATAAAAATTATGTTTTCCAACGAATCTTTATATCACAATATATGTAAACTAAACGAATTTGATTTAACTAACAACTACTGGATCCGCAAAAATTCACCGCCTCTCTGTGATGCCTTCCGAAACAACAGTCTATGTGTAATTAGATCAGAAAAAAATATGACTTTAGATGATTTTGAATACTTTTTTCATATGTTTAATGTCATTAAACCTAGGTATCATGTAAATCCTATGATAAGTCTTACAATTTTAAATTCCATACTAGAAAATTATTCTGATTCCATACAGATATATACTGACGCTTCCAAAAGTTTATATGAAACTGGTTGTGCGTTTTACATTCCAGGTGATAATTTCGAAAAATTGTTTAAGCTCCCCTCAGACTTCTCAGATTCCAGCGCTGAAGCTGTGGGCATCTATGAATCATTCACATTTTTTTCATCGTCCAGAAAAAGTTCTGCTATTATATTAGCTGATTATCTGTCTGTGTTAACAGCTATACAAAATCCACCTATACCTGCTTTATCAGATAATCTTTATATATTCTATCTAAAAAAATGTTATTTCAATTGAAAAACGATAATAAACATGTACAGCTGATATGGATCAAAGCACATATAGGACTTAAACATAATGAACATGTAGATCGTTTAGCTAAAAATGCAGCAGAAAATGGCACCTTATCTATCTATCCACTCACTGTACCAGACGTATTTGCTAGTTCTACGCAAAAACAAAGTTGTTTATGGAAAAAGTCTTGGAACGATTATTGTAAAATATCTAATACCCAATAATCATCAATTCAACAAGAAATTCCGAATTGTTGTTGGTTCAATTCATATTCCTGCCCACGTAAATACATCACAACTATTGTTAGACTACGCTTTGGACATTCATGTTATCCGGCACACTTATATAAAATAAAAATTATAGACACAGACCTGTGTCAACATTGTCATATCAAAAATGATCTGAATCATATTTTCTTTAACTGCATATATTCCCAAGAAACTCAAAACCTTACTATTGATTTAATAAGAATCTGATTTTTCCCACCCTTCAATATCTGCCATCTTTTAGCTTTAAACAAAATGGAAGTATATAAGGTTCTGATGAAATTCATATATGAATCAAAGGTATGCTTGTGAATGTTTGAACCAGATTTGTTTACCTCTGTTTATCCCAATTGTAGTTATTCCTACCTTTCCGTGGCCTAGTTTTGTTTGTGATAAATCATAATGTCTTGATGGCCCCCTAGACAATAAGCGAGTGACCCTGTATATCCTCATTTTTTTTTAGGTAGGTGTTTTTGTCCTCTCTTAGGTGTGGATAGGTGTGAGTGAGATGAATTTTTTTTTATATATTAATAGTTTGTTCTTGTTGTGACTGGCCGAATGACGAGTGTCAAAGCCAAGAAAAAAAAATTGTGAATATTAGTTTTTCTGCATAGTTTTTTCTTTTGGTCTGAACATTAACAAAATGATGGGAGATCCAGGAGGAGGTCGACCTCCTGATATTCAATCAAAAGAAATCGAAGAAAAAATCATGTCTATAGATAATAATAACGATAAGTTAAATCAATAAAGTGAAAACAAAAAAAAATTCAGTTTTTTGTTGATTTTTCATAAAAGTAATTCGATAGGTCCATTTAGCGTAATTATTGAGGGGATAGAAAAAGGTTTTGAAATTGGGAGGTATAATCAGCTAAAAATAGCCCAGGTCATTTTCAATTTAAATCTAAAAGTCATTATAGATGCTAAAAACTAAATTAGCCGTTAATTTTTCATCTGCTCCAGCGGCTAATAATTTAGTAAAAGAAAATTAGTTGAATAGGGAAAAGGAGGTTTATAATTATATATTCACCGAAATCAAGTAACATGTAAGGAACGTACAAAGTCTATATGAACCTGAGAAGTTGGCTAATGTAATACAAGAAATTGACAGGTTGAAAATAGATGTCCTTGGGGTAGCAGAGACATGGTGGCCAGACGTAGGAAAATGTGTAACACAAGGAAAAGTCTGTTTCTATTCAGGAAACCAAGACAAAAATAATCGGAAAGGAGTTGGAATAATAATTCCTGAAAAACTATCTCACAGTGTAATTAACTTTCTCCCACACTCGGATCGCACGGCATTACTTAGATTGAAAGCGAATCCGGTTAATATTAACATTATACAAGTATACTCCCCACCCTGCAGATGCATCAGAAGACGAAGTTGAAGAATTCTATGAAGAACTGAGACAACTAATCCATAAAAACGTTAAAAAACACGAAATAAACCTCATACTAGGCGACTTCAACGCTAAAACCGGAAATGGCGTACCAGATGAACTAGTAGGCCCTTACGGATTGGGAAAGAGGAACGAACGAGGTGGGCGGCTA
Organism: Galeruca laticollis; assembly: GCA_963921935.1. NCBI lineage: Eukaryota > Metazoa > Arthropoda > Insecta > Coleoptera > Chrysomelidae > Galeruca > Galeruca laticollis. The sequence continues at coordinate 68,850,458 of OY998178.1, read as the reverse complement.
CACCAGTTTTGTCAAGAGGAGCACATGAAAATAACTAACACTTGGTTCAGACTACCACTCATGCGTCTCTACACATGGAGGGCCCCAGCAAACTGTCCCGAAAATATAATTAGAAACCAAATAGACTTCATATTGATCAACAAACGATTCGTAACATCAGTAACAAGAACATGTACATACCCTGGAGCCGACGTCCTAACAGACCATGTCCTTCTCATGACAGAAATAAAAATAGCTAATAATAAAAAAACTAAACAAGAACCAACGATATATTATGATAGAATTGAAGACGACACCATAAAAAGCAAAGTAGACAATAAATTAAATGAAACCTTAACAACTTTAGCCCTGTCACAATCAGCTGAGGAGATGAACCTTGACAACACATGGAAGGACATATAAATACAGCAAAAGAAGAAATAGGATACAAACAAAAGGTCAAAAAGAAAGTATGGGTGAAAGACAAAATATTAGCAATGTTTGAAGAGAGAAGAAAGTACAAAAACACAGACAGTCGAGACAAATACAGAATGATGCAAAATGCTATAAGAAGAGCGATAAGAACGGCAAAAAATAGATAGCTGAAGGAACAGTGCGAAGAAATGGAACACTTACAAGAACAACATGATGAGTATAACCTGCACAAGAAAATAAAAGAACCAGCAGGAGTATACACGAAACAGACTTTCTCCAACATACAAAATGATCAAGGGCAAATGGCACAAGACAACGCACAGAGAAAAGCTATCTGGGAACAATATATTGGCAACCTCTTTGCAGATGAAAGACTACGGTTAGAAGGCATCTTGGAAGAGGATTTGTCTGGACCGCCAACCACAATAGAAGAGATTACTAGAGCAATGAAAAGCCCGGAGGAGAAGAAAACGGTTGGGCCAGATCTAGTGCCTGTTGAACTTCTTAAATTATTAGACAGCGAAGGTATTAAGATACTTCATAGGCTTTTCAACCAAATTTACTTCGAATGAAAATTCCCAACTAAATGGCTTACGTCTCTTTCCATCCCACTTCCGAAAAAGAGCAACGCAATAAGATGTGAAGACCACAGATTGATCAGCTTGATGATTCACACTCTTAAAATATTTCTGAATTTCCACAAAATGCGAAACCGTTATTGGATCCTCCCATTTCGGTTTTAGAAGGGGTCTCGGTACAAGAGAGGCACTAGCCGCAACCCATGTATTAATTCAGAACTGCTACGACCAGAGAAAATATAAGTGATGTGTTTTATAGACGATGAGAAGGCGTTTGACAGAGTGCAACATCACAAACTCGTTCAAATACTAAGGCGATTTGACAGAGATCAGGAAAGATATGAGCTATATCGAAAACTTGTACTGGAAGCAAACAGCTGCAGTTTAGTTGACAACGCGGCTACAAAAGCACAGAAAATCCTTAGAGATGTAAGGCAGGGTTGTGTCCTCTCACCACCCCTGTTTAACGTATACTCCGAAAATATCTTTCTAGAAGCTCTCAAAGGACAACAATTGGGCATCAAAGTAAATGGCATATGGATCAACAATATACGGTATGCAGATGACATAGTCCTGATAGCAGATAACATTAATGACCTCCTGAGACTTCTGGATATGGTAGGAATACATAGCCGGTTGATGGGGATTAACATCAATATAAAAAAGATAAAATTCCTAATAATCACCCGTAATTTAGATGATTTCCAGAATGCAAAGCTATCATACAATAGTGAAGACATAGAACGGGTAAAAAAGTTTAAATGCCTGGAACCTGGCTATGTGAAGACTGGTCTTCAGACGTGGAAATCAAGTTCCGGATAGAAAAAGCGAGGAGCTCATTCATGAGATTCAAAAACATCTTCACGAACTCTGACTTCGACCTCAATCTCAGAATAAGAATCACAAAATGCTACGTATGCTCCGTCCTATTGTAATGCATGGAAGGCTGGACTCTGAAGGTGAATACCGTGAACAGATTGGAAGTATTTGAAATGTGGATCTATCGAAAAATCTTGAAAGTTCCATGGACGGCAAGAAAAACCAACGAGGAAATTCTGAGAAGGGCAAGAAGAGAGCGTGAATTGCTGAACACGATAAAACGAAGGAAAACAGCGTACCTGGGACATGTGATACGCAACGAGTGATACCAGTTGCTCCAACTATTAATAGAAGGAAAGATAGAGGGAAAAATGAGAGTGGGCAGAAAGAGGATGTCGTGATTCCGAAATATCAAACAGTGGACAGGAATGAGAGCTACAGGAGCATCAATCCACACCATCAGAGACAGAACGAAACGGTTAGAAGTAGTCGCAAACATCCATTAATGGATAGCGGAGGAAGAAGTAAGGGAATTGCTAGGGATGTAAATACAATTTTGTCGGAAATAGATTTGATGTCGATGTGCGAGACTAATTACAAAATTCTTGAAGTTAAAAGGTTAAGTAGAAAAATAAATAAAGAGGATGGATCGGTAGATTGTGTACTATCGGCAACGGTCTTATTTACGTTCGAGGGAATCATTTTACCCAGGCAAATAAAATTTTGTTATCTAGCCATTCCTATAATACAGTATGTAGCTCGGGTAACACAATGTTATCACTACCTGGCATATGGCCACACCAAGAATCAGTGTGACGGTAAATTAAAATATATCAGTTGTAGTGGGCAACATGAGGAAAATGAGGATAATACGGATATAAAATGTAATCAAACTTTCTGCTTCTACTGCAAAGGCACAGATCATGGCCCCACAAATAAAAAATGCCCAGATGATGAAAGACAAATAAGCATAAAAAAACAATGAGTTATGAAAATACTTCTTATTATGAAGCTAACCTGTTGAATCCTAAAAAATATTTACCTAAAAGTTCAGTAAAAACAAATGATTTAAGTTTTTCAAGACATGAATTCCCAACATTACCGATAAAACCCAACGCCGGGGACAATGCTGTTAATGTAAGCTAACGTAGCATTGTGGCTAGCAGTAGCCCAATCAGGTCAAAAAAATCATATCTACGCTAATTCTGCTAGTCAACCCAACCCTAAGAAAATGGCCATAATATATGATGAATCATTGCATAACAACAGACAATTGTTGAATTTTAACGAATTCACAAAAGTATAACCAAAAGATCGCCTCAACCAGTAAGGGAGGAGGATCATGCATTCTGGAAACAACTCAAGAAAAATCGTTCAGAGTTGAAGAATGGTATAATGATTTTTTACATACACCAATGCAATTTAAAACACAATTAAGAGATGCAATTAACTCCTATTTTGAACTGGCCAAAACACAGGATTAGGACAGTCCACCTTTTAATTATTAAGAAAAATGGATAGGGTAATTAACTACTAAATAATTTAATGGAACATTAGAAGTGTCCATTCAAATTATAGCAACTTAACATCTCTAACGAGAGAAGTACATCGCGACATAATTGCTATTAATGAAACTTTCATAAAACCAAAGCATAGCGTTAATTTTAAATATTATGGAATATTAAGGAATTACGTAGAGAGTGGAACTAGTATTGCAACTTTGTTAAAAAAAATCAAAATACATCTTTATTAAGTCCAATAATGAAAATAGAACTAACAAATTTAGATATATCATCGTAAAAATTGATAAATTAAATATAGTTAATATCTATTGGCATCCTTGTCATAGTTTAAGTTATCAAACATTAAAACAACTAATAGAACCTCTACAAGGAGAAATAGGTAATGATAGGTGACTTCAACGCTCACCACACTGCTTGGGGAAGTGAATGGTGCAATATAAGTCGTAACAACTTAGTAGACGATAAAAATTTAGTTATAGATAATTAATGACGTCTCCCCAACCAGATTATCCTCGCCAAGAGAAAAGATATGCGCAGTGGATTTAGTGACCATTTTCCAATTATTCTTCGATTCTACACAAATGGGGAGACTATGATTTCAATAATAATAGAACCAGTAGAAACATCAAAAAGTCAGATTGGGAAGAATATTATACATTTATCACCAATGCAATCAGGGAGACAAATATATTATAACCAGTTTATGAATATAATAAATGAAGCGGCAGAGGCGTCAATCCCAAACAGGACACATACAGCATCATAAGCAGGATGCGTGTGGTGAAATCAAGAATGCAGCACCAAAATAAATAAAAGAAAACAAGCACTAAGCCGTTTTAAACAGAATTGTACCATACAGAATTACATAAGTGCTAAGATGGTAGTAGCCTCAATAAGAAAATTACTTAAATGTACAAGAAAAAGAAATTCAAAGAGTAATTATAACATAACCCAAGTGTGGCCTTCCGTTAAAAAATATCACAATTCTAATTATCAATCATCAAAAATTAGTGTTTTTAAATGAAACTCACGGTCTCTAGTTAATTCCACAATATAAGGGTCGAGACAGTCAATTTAATCATCAAAAAAATTACCAAAGAAATGAGCGAAAACATAACGCAAAAGCTAGCAATTTGTCAAATAGACCCGAATTTCAGTTATATTACAAATACAGCACAACCAGTGTTACAATTAATTAATTGAATCAATGCTTAGCAAAAAAAAGATACAGCCCTGGGAATGTATAATATAACATACTGATTAAAAATCTACCAAATAACGGAAAATCATTATTATTGACAATCTATAATAATGTATTAACAGGATCAGAAATTCCTGATTTCTGGAAAACCAACATAATCATACCTTTTTTTAAAACCATTCAAAGATTGCAAAGAAGTAGAAACTTACAGAGCAATTGCACTGTCATCGTGTGTAGAAAAAAGTCTTCAAAACATTATCCAAATTCGATTAGAGTGGCACACAGAAAATAGAAGCGTTTTCAATTTCAGTCAGGCACAGGACCAAAATGAAAAATTGCTGTCTGAACATTCATTGACAACTTCACTAGTTACTCATCTTCAAGAAGCACGATGCGGCAGCAGCGCTAATACTGATATGAATGCCAATCGCAGACGAGGAAAAAGCTTTGATGTTCCTGCAGAGAAAAGCATAGTGCCATAAGATCTCGTTAGTGAGGAAAGACGCGAGGAAGGTGAGTGAGATTTAAATGAAGAGTTGGATGTTGCAATGGACGACATTGATGAAGAAATAGAGGAATGCGTCGTTTTAATGCAAAAGACAAAATTTCGAATACACAGTTGAAAAAAATAATTTCGTTTTGGTAAAATATCCCACAGCAAAAAGAATTCGACTCTATGTTGGCTAAATAGTGGATTTTGCTAACAATGATGAAGTCGTTATAAATTTAAAAAAAAACACCCATCTGTATAACAAGCTCATTTTACATTTTCCGATAAAAAAGATGAGGATTTTATTTCAAAAGAAAACGTTTCATCAAATTTGTAGAGATACATACATTTTTCTACAGATAAATGATCGTAACTATATAGAATAAAAGCAAATTAAATTGTATTTGTAAGAATAAAGATTTTATGCTGCCTTTAAAGTTGACAAAGAGGTTAATTATATTTTTGTAGTTTTTTTGCATTTGGTGAGCAGAGAACGTTCTTTTTTTAATAAACTACGGTCGAATTTACCTCTTACCTGCTTCACTTCGATATTCCGCAATAAAATATGGTAGGTCGAATTTATCCCGTACTCCTTGATGATACATAATACATAAAAACAATCAAACCAAATCTTGAAAAAAAATGTTTTATTGAATTAGTAGGCAGAAGTCTAGTGGTTCTACACTAATTTTTTGAGATTTTTTATACAAAGATTTCAGGTATTTTTTCACGTAAAACCTTAAATTTGAGTCGAATTTACCCCAGTTGACAGTAATCTCAATTAAACGACATCCACATTTTTCAAAAAATACTTCAATTCCAAAAATTGATGATACCATCAACAAATTAAACTACGAACCATTGGAAAAACTGAATGAAGCATTTGAAAAATCGAAAATATATGTCACGCAAATTCCAGAACAAGTTTGTAAAATAAAAGGAACAAAGAAACATATATACTATCCTAATGAAAAATAGATTTTATATTTAATCCTTTGTGTAAGGGTATTTTGTTTATAATTAAAATTTGTACCTGGGTCATATAAGGAGAGGACAGAAATACACACTTCTCCAACTGATAGTTCAGGGAAAGGTTGGTGGAAAGCGGAGCATTGGCAGGGGCCGTGTGTCCTGGCTAAAGAACCTGAGGGATTGGTTTAACTGTAGCAATATTCAACTATTCAGAGCTGCAGTAAACAAGGTCCGGATTGCTGTGATGATAGCAAACCTCCGATAGGAGATGCACTGTGAGAAGAAGAACCTATAAGTCACATAGTGATGAAACTTTCAACATACTATCACCAATCTTAAAAGAAACTATTTATACTATGTACGTACATATCATCATAAATAAATAATAATTATTAATATTCTAATTTTCTGTTACCCTACAAAATGTGAAATCGTTACACCACTGATTTGAAGTCAAACATAAATTTCACAATAAGGCGCTAGTTTTGACAAGTTCGCGCATACGACTGCAACTTCAGGTGGCTTTTTCTTTCTTGGAACGGAGTCTACTTAGAGAAGGGTTATCTAATATTTGTGGAGCCCCACGCTCGGTTACTAAAAAATACCGCGACAAAATCGCTGTGTCACAATGCCGATTTAATCAAATCGGCCAAAAAAATAACGACTACAAAAACAAGAGAATTTCAACTAAAACAAAATTTAAATTGAAAAATTAGCAAGAACACTTTTTAAAGAAATGTTTTTGAAAAAATTGAAAGTAATTTACGTTCAAACAGTCAACAAATCTATAACTGTTTTTATAACATCGCTAATTATCTTCTCAAATATCCTGTTTCTTATACACACAATATGAGATAAATCTCTGTCAGGAGTAGGTATGTCAGCAAAAGTATTAATTAGTACAATTTTGATTCTTAACATTAAGTTTTATCCATTCAGGCTATATAAAATCGGGTCTATTGGAGATTTTCATAAACTGGCGATTGATTTTACCATAAACATATTGAAACTTTATGAGAAAAATTATACTTATTCTCACTGAGCACACGTGTACAAGTCTCTATTTCATATTTTGTAAACTCTGAACTGTACAAATAATATATATTTATATATTTGATAAACCTTAAAATAAACGATAAAGTAACAAGAATTAATTCCATTCCATGATCAATAGGCGTTGAACCTATTGAACTAGAAATTATCCATATTTCAACCATTCAACATTTTTCTGGATCTATGAATTCAATAAAAATATTTATTCAAACATTAAGAGTGCAATTGATTCCATTTTCTTGAATACTGTAATGAAATATAAAAGAAGAGAAGAATCATGAAGATAATTTCTCAAAATTCGTCCTCAAAAATTAAGGGTCCATATATTGATAAAATAAGGAAAAATCATCATCAAGTACGTAATATGTTGATTAATGATAAATTAAAATGAAACAACTTTTCACGCTGACAGTAATTTGAATTATGAAATATTTTTGAAAAATGTCGTGGATTCATACCAGCAATCAGTTATTTTCTGTTACTTTTAAATATATAAATATTCATACTCAATTTCCTGATTAGGATTCTTATCAATGTAAATTTGATGTATCAATAAATTTTTAATCGCGTATATATTTCCTTCAATACAAAACTTTTGGAACCTCAGACTTGCGGTGGTTTTCTATATAAAAGATATCAAGGATTTCCCTCTCATGGCTAATACTATTTAAGCTTTAATATTTGTGAACTCCTCTTTTTATTCTATTCTTATGATATATTAAGTCAATCACCAAATAGGTCACTTCTTGTTCTAGCCAAAAATAATTATTAAAGATAAGGCAAGCATCAAATGAAATGTAACTTCTGTAATTATGACGATGATAATTTATTAATTTCGAAACTTCTCAATTTTTTAGAATTTTAAAATTTTTTTCATTATTTTGTGGAATTATTTAAAAACAGTTAGTTTCATTTAAAAAAGTAACATAAGTAGATTCCACGTAGTAAGGATCGAAACACTAAATTTCAGTGTAACGCTTTTTTGTTTCCTGAATTGAAGCGAGAGAATCTGATATATTTAACTGGCGATATTAATTCAATTGATTCAAGTCTTATCTTAAATAATCACTGAATTAAGTTGTCTTTCTCAAATCTTCTCTTTTCCGTGGATACCTACATATCACTAATAATAAGAATTTTGGATGTTAGTGTCACATATGTCTACAGTTGCCGAACTGTAAAGGACAATTGTCGAATTACACAAAAATTGGCTTACCTATCAGAAGTGGCTGTTTGGTACCACTTGTATAAGAAATCATTGCAAGATGTAATTGTGTCCAGAAATGTACATATGTGGGATGAAAGATTGATGATAACTATTGAGGTGGGTTAACAAAATTACCGTTACCTGGCGGATAAAAGCTCCAAATTTGGTATGAAGGTACCTTAGGGTATAATAATCAATGTTAGTCTAGGAGCCCTTTGGAGTTTCTAAAAAATCTTATGTACGGCTCTAAAATCCAAACTGGCCGATAAATACGTCAAAATATCACGTTTAACACAAGCTATTTTAATATAAATTTCTAATTACAGCCTCAAGTTATCTAAGTATAGTAAGTACAAACTTAACTTATGGTGGTCTACATATCAAATAATATAAAATGAAATACTTCTATCATCAATTACAGTAATTTATAAGTATAAATGTAACGCTAATAAAAGTTCCAAAAAAAAGTTCATTCATTCCATGGAATCTAGTGTGCAACAGTCATTGTAAATCACACTTGCATAGTGGTGAGTAATCTAGATTGGCTTTCCCACATTTGCAGTTGCTGCAGTCTTCACTACAGGAACATTTAATCAATTTCCGGCATGACCGGGATACCTCTGGAATTGTCAACCAAACTGATACCCATGACTCTAAAACCTTATGCCAAGCGAAATCGTGCGATGAAGGAATCACTTGCTGTGTTTGTGTGCAAGTGGTCCAAATGACGGCTTGATAAACTGCCCTACGGATATCTTGTAGAAGAGCATCCTCAGTCGGTAGAAGTTTGTCCATTGGTCGATTCTTCTGACTTTAGGTAAGATTCTGCCTTACCATAGGATGCCTTTGCTCACGGAATCGTACATGGGCATTAACCTGGCTTGAGGAGGAGCAGAGCTCTTTTCTGGGCTTACTCAAGTAAGTCCTAGCAGGCGCGTCCAAGTCGCGGGGAGGGGGCAGCTTTCAATCGGTGGCTAAGTTCTGCTAGGGACCCAGTATTGCGGGGTATAACGCAGTTCCCTGTTCGGGGTTACGGACGAAGACCACAACGGCAGCCAAGGCGTAAGAAACAAGGCGGAAGTGGCAACCTAGTCTTAGGGACGTAGTATAAGACAAAATTGTAAGAGGCAGCAGTCTTATCAAAATCAGTCCTTGGCGTGGGAAGAATGACTTCGAAGCGGTGAGGCACTGAAAAGCAGATGGCTGAGCTAAGGAGTAGCAGAAAGGCCTCTGTACTGCGGTGCAGAAAAGGAACGGAACCCTCACTGTACTAATCTTTCCAAAAACTCCAAATGGCAGAGACACAAAACAGAACGGCCCTCAGTTCGAGGCACCCCTTAAATGGGAAGAGGGTTCTAAGGATCCCCCCGTTAAAAGTATACAGAAACAATCTACGCATTGCGACATGGAACGTGAGAAGCCTTTTTAGTACAGGAAAACTGGCAAACGTCGCACAAAAAATGCATAGACTAAACACAGACGTACTGGGTCCTAGCGAAGTAAGATGGCCTGGATCAGGTACACAAGAAATAAACAATGGACGCATATATTACTCTGGGGGAACGGACATAAATCACCAATATGTTGTTGCTGTGATTCTTACGGACAAAGTGTCACAATCAGTCACGGACTTTTTACCTTTGAATGACAGAATCATGATGATAAAACTAAAAACAACTCTCAGAATTTTGAACATCATCCAAACTTATGCCCCCATGAACGACAGACCCGACGATGAAATAGAGCAGTTTTACAGCAAATTAGAGGAAATAATGCGCATCACCAAAAAAGGCGAAATAACAATAGTACTTGGTGACTTAAATGCCAAAATAGGTGAAGCACGAGGAAGCTTATGGCCTTGACGTAAGAAACGAGAGGGGTGACAGACTGGTTCAGTTCTGCAATGAACAGAACCTCATGATAACTAATACTTTTTTCACACTGCACCCTAGGCGACTATATACATAGACCTCCCTTAGACACACAATAGAAGATATAATCTGAAACCAGATAGATTACATTATGATAGCACCATATTTTAAAAAATATGTTAAATCCGTAAAAACGTATCCCGGTGCAGATATCGGCAGCGACCATAACCCGGTGGTAATGAATTTCAAAATGGAGCGCTTCCAAATAGTACAAAAAACACAGACACACAAAAAGATAGACGTTGACAAACTTAAAAACCAAGACATAAAACGTGTTATAAGCTAAAGACCTGAGAACAAAATCAAAAAAATTGAAAGGTCAGTGCCAACAGAGGTAGAGACGGTTTGGGGCAACGTAAAAACTGCTATAATAGAAACTCAAGGACAAGAAATTCGTTACGTGACATATATTAAGAAGCAGGAATGGATGACTTCTGAAATATTAGATCTAATGTCAGAAAGGAGGACATAAAATCAAAATCCAGTGGAATACAAAAAACTCGATAGGGCAGTTAAGAACAAATACATAGAAGCAAAAGAAAAGTGGCTATCAGAGAAATGCTCTGAAATCGAAAACCTCCAAAGAAAACACGACTCTTTCAACTTACACAAGAAAGTCAAAGGAATGACAAATCGAAACAAAATACAACAGTTTCAATACTAAGGAACAATAGCAACGAAATAATAACAGAAACTGAAGCCAAACTTAGAAGATGGAAATAATATGTCGAACACCTGTTCAATGACAATAGACCAGAATTGCCACCAACAACCGGCGATCAAATAAATGGAAAGGGACCCGACATAATGAAAGAGGAAGTCATACATGCTATAAAAACAAAAAAAACAGAAAAGTAACTGGCCCAGATAAGACACACGCACAAGTACTAAAACTTATAGCAGATTGAATATATTAACTTCACCACCACATAACGCTGTTTATAAAACAGGTACTATACCCTCAAACTGGCTCAGGTCAACGTTTATAACACTTCCAAGGAAAAACAACGCATCAAAATGTGACGAATATCGAATCATCAGCTTAATGTCTCATATTCTCAAGGTATTTTTAAGTATAATTCATACGCGCATCTGCAAAAAATGCGAAAGTCAGGTAGATGACTGTCAGTTTGGATTTCGGAATATTGTGGGTACACGGGAAGCAATGTTCTCTATAAACGTCTTAACTCAAAGATGCAGTGATATGAACGTGAATCTATTTTCATGTTTCATTGATTAAAAAAAGCGTTTGATTGCGTCAAGCATGACAAACTATTGGAAATTCTTCAAGCCACGGGAATAGATAAAGAAGAGATCATAATCATTTCACAGTTGTACTGGCACCATACAGCAGACGTTTAAATTGAGCAATCAACATCAGAGGCTATTACAATAAAGAGGGAAGTAAGGCAAGGTTGTATCCTGTCACAACTTCTGTTTAATTTGTATTCTGAGACTATATTTAGAGACGCGCTGCAAGGGGTCCAAAGAGGAATGAAAATCAATGAGGGCGTTGTTAACAATATGAGGTACGCCGACGACTGCGTTGTCCTGGCAGATAATCTGGCTGATTTACAAGACTCAATGAACCGTATAGTGAACCATAGTGAACGGCATGGACTCCTCATGAATGTGTCTAAAACTAAGCTTCTTGTTTTTCCAAAGACAAATATAATTGCCAATTTGTCCATTAACGATATACAGGTAGAACAAGTAAAAGTAAATTCATTCAGATACCTGGGGACTATCAGTAATAATCAGTGCGACCCCAAGATCGAAATAAAAGCACGAATTGAGCAGGCCAGAAAAACATTTATTAATATGAAGAAATTTTCCACGAGACGCGATTTGAGCCTAGAACTTCGAATGCGAATGATCAGATGCTATATATTTTCAACCTTGTTATATGGCAGAGAAGGGTGGACTCTCGATGCGACTACAGAGAAAAAGTTAGACGCGTTTGAGATGTACCTATACTGTCGTATGTTAAGAATATTGTGGGTGCAGAAAATCACCAACACATAAGTCCTTGCGCGGATGAAAAATTCAAAAGAACTGATGCGGATTGTTAAGGAGAGAAAGACGAGATATATAGGCCACATAATGAGAGGCAAAAGGTATGAACTCTTCAGACTGATCATTGAAGGAAAAATACAAGGAAAAAATCAGTGGGAAGAAGACATCTCCGAATGTATTCCATATAGCGATTTCTGTGTGTAGTCCCCCAAGCATAACAACTTGAAATCGCTCACTATGAAAGTTTGGCCATTTCTACTTTGCCAGGGCAAGCAGAGGTTGGTTGGTCAAATGTAATTACACTGGTATTTGTTCTGGATTAACTAATTGAATAACTTGTCTAATGACATCCATGCCATGCTAAATGATTGCTAGTGTGGCCGCCTTCTCCTAGAACATAGGAAGAAGTGCATACAGAACTGGAGGGTCTACTATCGGAGGTTGCATGACGGCATGATAGGTATCCCATGTTATGTTATCGCCACTTGTATGATTTTCTTTTTGTAGAAGACGTAGTGCATGCTGGAGCCTTTTATATTCCTTTGATTAGGCTGCATCTAAACATTACTTTACTTACACTGTGGTACAACAACGTCAGTGGTCTTTAGAGCTACGGACGGGACACAGGCATACCTGTCAGGAAGAGAGTGATTTAAGTCTCCGAAAGGCGGAACTGTAATAGGTGTTTCGCTCTCCCCAGGTTCTGCATTTGTAAGCATCTGGAAAAGACTGACAGTACCATAGAATGCGGACAATGATGTAGTTGAGCTTGGGTTGTGGTCTATATTGTAAAGGGCAGAAACAGTAAACAGCCCTTTACGGAAACAAGCAGGGGACAACACTCCATTTTTTTCAAAACGTTCACAAGAAGAAGTGCATATCCAATCTTCAATCTCTAGAATCCTCTCATATGAAATACGAATACCCAGGTGACATAAATTCTGAATAAGTTTCTTACTTCTGGCAGCCACATGAACTTTGATGCCGACATAGATCGGAAAGTGTGGCTCACGTTCCTTGCTGTGTCGCACTTTCAGAGCAGTATGAGACAATTGCTTCTTTGAGTTGTAAACGATGCACTGGCCAATGGTTAAGCATGCCTGAGAGTCACGCTTTTCTTGATCTTGCAAACTTGAACCATTTAACATCATCAAAACAACTGACTTAAGACTTGCAGGCAGTGAGACTTCTTGACATTGTGCTGGAAAGCAGCAACTAAACTTGAAACCTTAGTGATTCAAATATCTTTCCTGACTATTGTTGCGGCTTTGGCAAAGATAACATAATCTTTTGAGAAGTCTCGAATTTTCAGAGCTTCCCTCAACATGTTTCTTATACCTTAATTGAATATGATTACAGTGTCTTCCATCAAACTGCTCTTGGGCTTCTGGTAAATGTTCCAATAATTAAATTAACTGTCTAGACCCTTACTTCATGCAATCTACTCATATTAGTGCTTTAAATGAAACTCACGGTTAATAGTTAATACCACAATATAATAAAAATTGTTCAAAATTCTAATAAATTGACAATTGTTTCGATAAATCAATATGATGATATTAATTTATCGAAACAATTGTCAATTTTTTTAGAATTTTCAACAATTTTTATTATATTGTGCTATTAACTAGTAACAGTGAGTTTCATTTAAAACACTAATAGTTCCAATAATTGATTATTTAGTCTTGTCTTGTTGACTTGTTTATTGATGCCAAGTTCCTCAAGACGATTTATATAATCATAGAGTGAATCTCAGAAACTTTAAAAAGGAGAATGCCATACTTCACTGATGTACTGCCAAGTACTACGAATGACCGACACACATTCATTCAATCATCTGTGTTCTCATCTTGTAGGTTTGCTTTACGAGTTAGGCTTCTGTAGCGATTCCTAAGGTGGAACAAACATGTGAGGTGGTATTTGGATTCCTTTACTATAAGATGTCCTCCAATTATTCTTTTTAGGAACTGTGTGTCATTAAGCTATGTGATTATGGACCGAATATTACTGTGAGAAGCCATTTTCATTTATTCCAAAAGACAGTTCAACTGGGAGAGCATCAATGCTTCGAAAAAGCTCTACATTCTTTAGGTATGTTGTGTAAGCATCTGTTTTGTCACGTTTTGTGCCTGGAGTCAGCAAAAGACATTTCAAGCTTTTACCAGTGTCATTCTGGCAAATTACGCATCGATCCCAGTTCACATCCATGTTAAATTATCGCGGAAAAAAATGGTCATATAAATAAACTGAAGCGAAATCTAGGAGGTTAATAATTAAATTAAGGTAAATGAATCCAGGGTTAATTGAGGTAAAAGAAATTGAATTCGGTCATTTATACGTCACACAGTACCACCAACGATTCGAGTAGGTATTTTTGGTATTTTTATGTTATTTATCCATAGATAACCTTCATATGCGGAAATTCATAAGTCCAGCCAAGTTGATTTTTGTAGAAGTTGTTTTCACAGTAAGATCACATGTTTTTATTTCCGAGATGGGTATAGTAAGTACAAAACTGTTATAAAAATAACCGAAAAAGTATTTGCAAAATACTCCAATACTACAATATATTCATTTTGTTTTCTAGGACGACGAAACTTTTTCTTGTGGGCATTGCAAAACGAGATTAGGGATAATGGATCGAATTGTAGAAGAACAGATAATGATGTGCCACCTACCATATTTAAATAGAAAATCGCAGCTGCTTCGTCCATTTCTTCTAAATGATGAATGGGTCTTGATAGAATAAACGAACAATGGAATAAAAAAGAAGCATTTATTTATTTATTTGAGGCTGATACCAAAACAACGTGGTTTGTGGCTGGTACGAAATTAGAAATTATATGGCAACTAACCATTGACATTTAACAATGATTCTTCCGTAAATCTTTGGAGGTCGCCCACAATCAACCAAGAAAACCAGACTGAGACACGCCAACCAATTATGGTATGTTTCGGATATATACGGTATATATAGATTATGATGATGTTCGGTTCTTATCTACTCCATCTAGGATATCCCGCTCTAAAACAATAGTACGGATATTTCTTACGGGACTCATACCTCCTGCTTTCCGTATAAATGTATTTATGTATACTAGCACTACAGACCGTCTAGGTCCATGGCTGATGTTTCAACACTAGCGGTGGGTGCTCGGAGTTCCATACGAAACTCTTTTGCGACAATCTAGTAAGTTCAATTGCCACTTTCGCACAGACTATCCGAATGCCCACTACTTCGGTTCGTTCCAAAATTTCTTGTGTTCTGCACCTATTTCCAATTTGCACATTAATACCTTAACCCTTCCATGGCTTGGTTGACGACTTGCCTCCATCCCATCTTGTCATTTGTCTTACTTTTCCAATTTCTGATATTAAGTATTCGTAGGTCCTCTTCAACCTCCGCTTTCCAGCTTGTTCTGGGTCTACCTCTCCTTCGCCTTCCTCCTATAGAACTATATATCAATATTTTCGGTAGCCTTCCTGTTCTCATTCTTTCTATATGTCCTAACCATCTTAGTCTTTGAGATTTTATCTTTCCAATAATATCCGGATTTTTATATAATTCTTCGAGCTCTTTGTTTGTCCTCCTCATCCATATTCCATTTTGTAATTTCCCCCCAAATATCTTCCTCAATAGTTTTCTTTCCCATATTTGCAGCATTCTTTTTGGTTTAATGTCCATGTTTCTGAGGCATATGTAACTATAGGCCTAATCACAGTCTTTTAAATCCTGATTTTCGCACTCCTTGATATATTTTTGCTTTTCAATAATCTATTGCCTTGCCCTAGTTGTTTAGATTCTTGTAAAGCTATGATATCAAAATTATATTTTCGAGATTCCTGGTCCAACTGTTTCAATTTTCCTGCTTCATATGACCCTATAATATTCCAATTTTATTATATGTTATTTGATCTTTTATGCTTTTTCTTTAATTTTGTGTTTTTCCTGTTCCTATTTCGCGCCAGTTTGATTTCGTTGTTCCAATACATATTACTTTAGTTAGTTTTTTGATTTATACTTTATTATTTCCAGCCTATCTTTTTCCCTGTTCCAACCCCATACTTCATCGTTTATAATTAGTTTCTGGAATCCAATCTTGACTGATTTCCCGTTAATTCTCTCGCCTTTTGCATGATTCCTAATTTTTGCTTGGATTTCTCTTTCTTTTTTGGTCATATCATCATTTATGTAAACTTTTCTGTGTGTGGCTTCCAGCTTGCTTTTATTTTGCATAACCTTCCTCTTATCGTCTCCACCATTAAGTTCTACTAGGCATGTATTATCTCCCAGTTTTATTGCGGTATTTACTGCTACTTTAACCCCTATCTCATTGTCTATAAAATTTTGCATTCCCTCCCGCAATGCTTCCGGTCTATTGGTATCCATTGGGAGTCCTTGAACTACTATATTTTTCTTTCGTTTTCCATTTTTGAGTTTCTCTAGTTTTCCACTGACAAAGTTAACTTGCTTCTTTAGTTCATTAATTTCTTCACTAGCTCGGTCATTACCTCTCTTCAACTCTTTGATTTGTTTCATATACTCCTTCTGTTCTTCTTTGATTTCCTGTTTGATGCTCTCCATATTTTTTCCCTGTTGATCTTTTATCTCTTCCATATCGGCTGCTAGTTGGTTCATTAATTTCCACATGTCCGACATCATATTTGCATTTTGATCATCTTTTCTTGGCGTTCTCGATATTTTTTTGATCTTATATATGTATCTTCTTCCATTTCATCCGCCTTCCTCTTCCCATCATCAGTCGTATAATCATCTGAGTCTATCATTGTTGGCAATTATTTATTGTTATTTCAATATTCTTCGTTACTTTGGAACGGTTCAGATCTTTGTTCCCAACTCTATTATTTTCTGCTGCAAAGCTTATCAGTTTATGTTTTACAACACGAGCATTCTTTTTCACACTACCGTTTACAATATATATAAATATGTAATTTATATATCTATATAAATATATAAATATTAATGGTTTCGTACTTACAGTTTACTAAATTAAATTATTTTGATATCACCTGATTCCCTGTACAATATCGCACACAATGGTCCTTGTATTATGTTTTAATGTACTCGTAATAGCCCAATATTTGGGTAATATCACGGAGCGGTTTTAAAACAACTTTCTCGATATCTAGAGTTGGGCAATGTCCTTATAAATGTACCTAACAATAAAATGTATTACCTTTTAAAATGCATAATTGCAATATTTCATAAAATCATACCATTTTCTCGTGAATTTCAGTCAACACGATCAAAAGTTTTTCTGTTTGGTGAAATTCTATTAGGAAAATGTTCAGAATAAAGTCTCCTTGCTTCGCGAGAATTCCCAGACGCTTTTCCATACATTAAATCCATAATATATGCGTTTCAAACAATACAGAAATAATTGAAATATTCTTATTCAACTCCGAAGATGGCACATAAACTGACTTGATAAAACTACATTTCCTGAACTAAAGAATAGTTACCTAATGCATATGACAAATAATTGACGGCAGCCTACTTGGTTATAACCGATTTCCAAAAATAATGATGGAATCTGAATGTGCTCTGCGGTGTAATATCGATTTGGACAAAGGGTACCTTTTTTCAGAAATATAGTTGGAGAATAAACTGACAGTATTTTAGAGTTTGTTGCCTTGTCACTTTGAAAGTTCTGACCTTCTATCCGGTGAGCCAAGCCCGATCCTGACTTTCTGCAACATTAGTATACTTACTGGTATGTACAAGATAAATGAATTGATGTACTTGACAATCCACCAAATTTTTATCAAGTTCGAAATTATAGTTTTGGAGTTATGAATAAAAATGTATTTTTAATTTCTAAATTTAAAGCCCTATAACTCAACAAAATAGGTCAGTAGAAAATAAATATATGAAGTAATGACATTATTTTAACCTAACCTACTCGTTCCCAAGTTTTGGCCTCTCATTCCTGGGACACCCTATATAATATTTCCGTCAGTTTGATAGATTAGATGGCTTTATGAACAAATAAATGAATTATATTGAGCATGTGAAATATTTGAATTAGTTTGTTGATGAAACAAACAATTAGTTTCTGCGCCGAATTGTCCTAGCGCCGAATTGTTCTCGTGCCGAATTGGCGGCGCCGTATCGGTCTGCGCCGAGATGGTTGCGCGAGTTGTACTAGACTCCGTTTGGTAACCTTACACATGTCATTGAATTTTCTCGGAACTTACCGCCTTTCAAGACCAGCAAAAGTGGAGATATTCAAATCTAGCACATAAACAGTCAGAATCAACTTCTTGCTGAAATTCCTAGAATTTTCATTGAATCTCTGACACTACCTGAGACCTTTCTGTATTAACCAGGTTAGTGAAAATTGAATAATAACTATCCATTTTTAACTGACTACCTCATGATAACTTTCTCAAGACAGTGGATTACGACAGCCTTTGGAAGGAAGGATTCAAAACAATACCTTTAGAGTACATCAAAATATTTACCAAAGCCAATTACCTCAATATAATATGCGCTAAATAGAGTTTTCACACAGAAGTTGGATTGAAACCTTTTTTCCTGGGCTCTCATGCACTAATGGCATTTTTGATACATTTTTCTCTGGTTTACAGACATTTTTTCCGTTCAAACGCTCAGGTATTTGAAACTAATCCACAAGTTCTACAAGATGGTGAAACTGCTCAATTAACTGATGTTTCGAAAAATCTAGACTGAAACTGGTTTTCCATAGACCCTCCATTTCTGTGTAGATCTTTGATAAAAAAATATGACTGACCTAAGTCCTACTCTTTGCAAAACTCCACTTTATTTGAAAAAAATCTAATTATTGACAATTATTTCGATATTCCTAAAACATACATGATGAATTTATATTGAAACAAATTACCGTTTTAGAAAAATTCATTTAACTAAAGTGGTGTTGTCTGAACACAAAGTTATCTCAATGAAATCGATCTTCTTTCGCATCATTTCCATGGTATGAAATATCTTCAAGACACATATTTAAGAGGGAATTATGAGAAAATTTTCTATTTCAATATTAAATTATTATTTTGCACATTTTCTAAAAATGGCTCATTCCTATTCAAATTTGTTTCCTGATTGAATCCTACACATTTTATTCGAGATTCATATTTTAGGAAAGAATTTGCCGCTTACTTAATTTAATTAACAATATCTAATATCTTTTGTCCCAAAAAGTACGTTTCGATTCTATAAACTGTTAATCATCAGTTGAGGTAAATAAGGAATTCTAAATCATACAAAAATTTACGAATTTGTCGAAAATTCAAGTTTAAATTAATAGGTTGAAATATGTATAATTTCCAGTTCTGTTTTTGAAAATTTCAGTGGGTGGACAGTAACCGAATACTATGGATTACCATAATTTTAGCGATTTGATCTAGAAGCTGTTTTCAAGAAATTCAGAGCAACACTAAGCACATTTCTTGAAAAAATACTTAGCTTTTGTACTTCTACATTAGAGTTGAACTATCATTTATTTACAATATTTTAGTTATCTCACTCAAGGCAATAAAATTTTTAGAGTATAACTGCATTTTGTTCGTTAGGAGCTCCCGCATTCGCCGTAAAACAGACTATGTTGTTACGATAGATCTAAAAGCAAACACGTGCGAAGCTTCTTTCGAATTTTAAGAATCAAGCAGCAAAAACTCTATATGTATTTTAGAATATTCGTTTAAATTATGAAAATTTGATATAAATTCGTAATACCTGTAAATAAATAATGAAACAGTTGGTAATCTTTCTGGAATCGAAAACGATTTTTTGGAAAAAGTTTGGCCATTAGTGGAATGGTGCTCTGTCTGGTAGAAGTGTGGGGTAGCCTACCACAGATCACGGATATTTTACACGTAGAAGAAGAGGTATAACAGCACACGACTATAAGTACTGGTTAGCTCATAAGTATGTCTCTGTGAAGAGGTATTTTTTGTTTGTAAATTTTAGCGTATCTCTTTATAAAGACAGATCTAAAATCTTAGTAAAAAATCCTTGTCAACAAGTATGCTAATAACAGTAGGTACTCAAATTGCAATTCATCGTCTGAATATTCTACAAACCTTGGTAGGGCGCATCCTCTCCTAGAATACTCGCAAAATTGCGCGAATACTGGTTAGTGATCGACTTAAAATAACATCAAATGGAAAAGAGATGTTGTACAGTTAATTTCATCAGATAAGTCGACGCCACTTATTCATCAAATTTAACAGAAATTGGTTTTGCAACAATCAGGCACCGTTTTATTTTCAGACGAGACATGATTTGACTTCCAAAATATCAGGTGCCAGCAAAGAATCTATGTAGACAGGAACCACACACTCAGAAAACTTAATCGAACCAATAATTCGCGTATTGATTTGGGAAACGATTTCAATCTTTGAAACGATCATGCGAGACCTCAATAGTACGTGTAGAGGATAAAAAGCAGACATACAGCATGGAGACACTCGAAGAAGAAATTGAATCCTGTAACCATTCAGGACTTGATCAAGCACATTAATTGAAAAAATCAAGACTTTCGAACGTGTGTATATTTAAAAAAAAAAAAAACACCGCCATTATTGATTGTCTGTTCTTCAAAACTACCTTCATTTTGTTCTGCCCTAAAATTTTCCGGACATATATTCTTATGTTTTGGTTGCTTCATTATCATATATTATTCTTACGTCAAGAATCTATTTGACGAAGTATTACAATAATGAGACCCCATTATATTTGGATTATATTATTAATTACTCCCCTTTCAAAAATGACGATAATATTCTGTGTTTTTTTCTTATTGCCAGAGCTCATACACTGATACGTTATGTCAAAATCTCTAAGCTAAATATTCAGAAGTTCTCGCACACTTTCGTCTTACAAATTCCGAAATATCTTCTATTATCCAGATTATTGACAATTTCTTATCTCCAATACCATCCGTTAACTTGAAATTTCACCTGGCTTAGATTTGAAGCCGTTTTTATAATCATTGTTCTCCACAATATTTTCTCTATTCAATCGGATAAAGCCTTATACCACATTTATCCTGTTGGGTTACACAATGTCTATTTCCTCACGAATGCTTTCCAATCATTTCTCCCCTTCGCTATAATATTTGCTTCCTTCCACTGTCTTCGATTTCTACTCAGTATTCCTGCCATCGCATTGTCCCATGTTTGCTTTGTTTATTATTTTTGCTTTCCAAATTCTTTTTGCTTGTCTCCTATTTTCTGTTCGTAATAAATATCCGCACCATTGCAGCTGTATTTATTCTATGGTTGTATTCCCAATTCTTTTCTTATCTCTTCGTTCCTCATTTTATCTATCTCTGTGACTCCAAATACCCTTCTTAGGTACTTTATCCCCATCTTATTTTATTGTCATTTCTGTAGTATCCAAGATTCACAGATAAATATCAAGATTAGTCTGTATATTGTTTTTAAGACTTTTAGCTTGGCATACTTATTCCTCAATTTTATTAATAAAAGCATTGTGCAAGCTGTTATGAAGTTTTCTCTATTATTTGATATATTTCAGTTTCTTATCTTCCTGTTGCGTATTGGAACGCCGACCTAGTAAACATAGTTAAATACTGTAAACGTCGTAGTCTGTAGTTAAATTTCGCTACGACAAGTTTGTTATTGAAAGTGCTTGAAAATCTATCAATCAACAGGTTGAGTTTCGTGCATCAGTCAAAATGTTAGGTTTATTAATTGATGAAATTTCGACAAGTCAACAATATAGTCCAAAAGTGTCAGTATTGAATGTTAACATTAAAAAAAGTGTGAAAGTTTGGTGTTGTCTAATATAGGATACTAACCCTGCCTGGATTTTCTTGGAATATACACCACAGAAAAGTCAAAATACATGTTGCCGGTTAATATTTTCACTAAGAAAATATGATCACATCAGACAAACAAGTTTCTGAGCTAATATGGATGGCACTAGAAATCCTTTTTAGATATCGTTATTTAACATTTGTCCATAAAATCCTGCACATGTTTTTCCCTAAGTACTTGCATGAAAAACTTGTAACTAGATATGCTATCCATCAGTTCCATATACTTTATAAAAGTATGCACACGATGTCAATGCACTCCACATCACTATAATGTTTTTGTATTACTTTTTATTTATTCGGCTAAATTTCGCCCTCAGTAAAGTCGATTATTATTATTATGAGTAAATGTCCGACATGTGACTCCGACCCCACACAGCGCCATGCGAAACGCCAATTATCACGAAGACTATTCCATGCATCTGTTCGGTTAGTGAACTTCGGCCAAATTCGATGTTAATATTTCGACTCGTCAATAACTTCTTCATCTCTGCAAATGTTGATCTGGCTGTCTCTATCCTCGTTTTTATGTCTCTTGTCTGGTCACCCGATTGTTTTATCCAGGTTCCTAGATATTTATATGTCGCTACATTCTCTATTGTGGTGTTTGCCACAATTAGTTTCGCATGGTTCAGATCTTGAGGGAATTTTGTAACTACCATTAACTTGCTTTTTTTAAAGTTAACTTTTAGCCCGTATTCATTACATCGATAATTTAATTTTTCTAAAAGGTGTTGTGTGTCTCCAAGGTTGCTCGTTAACATGACGGTGTTATTAGCATACCTCATATTATCAATTACTTCTCCATTGATAACTATTCCCATTGACTCATCTTCTAGGTTTTCCCTAAAAATAGCTTCGCTATAGAGGTTAAATAGACGCGGTGATAGGATGCAACCTTGTCTAACACCACGACGAATCTCCATTTCTTCTGTTTGTTGGTTTTCTACCATTGTATCAGCTTTTTGGCCCCAAGATAGATTACTAATTATTCTAACGTCGTCGGAGTCAATGTTTTTGCTGACGAGCAGCTATTGTAATTTATCATGTTTACCTTGTCAAAGGCTTTCTCAAAATCGATATAACATGCATACACCTCTTGGTTTATATGGAAACAGTGCTGGAAAAGAACGTTAATCCCAAAAAGCGCATCTCGTGTTCCAAGTCCTTCGCGGAATCCAAATTGTGTGTTGGTTGTCTTCCTCTTGTCTTCTGTAAATTCATTTGTGAATGATATTTGAGAGCAACTTCAAGGTGTGACTCATAAGTGCGATAGTTCGGTAATCTGAGCATTCTCTTGGATTCGGATTCTTTGGTATGAGCACAAAAGTGGATGATAGCCACTGTTCAGGAATTTCTCCCTTATCGTAAATGCGGTTAAAGAGGTCCAGAAGAGAATCAACCACATAATAGTCAAAGAGTTTGATAAGCTCTATTGGTATCCGATCAGGACCAGCGGCCTTACCGAGTTTCATAGTTTCCAGGGCATAAACTATTTCTGATCTTAATATTTTTAAGTGCACATTGTTTGATTTTAAAACCGGTTTTGGAGGTCTTCCATCATCGAACAGTTCCGACAGGTATGCTTTCCACCTTCCAAGTTTTCCCCCACGTCAGTTATTATACGCCCATTTGTATCGTTGATAATCTTACTAGCTGCCTTGACCCTGTTACATCCAGCCATTTCCTTTATCTTTTTGTGCATATGAAAGCTGTCCAATGTCTTTTCTAGTACTTCTATTTCTTCACATAGAGCTGCTAGGTATTCTTCTTTTGCTTACTTGACATGACATGACATGACATAGCACTTTTCTCAGATGCAAGCAATAGGTACCTGCAAAATAAGAACAGTAAGACCACAAACATAAAAATATATAACGCCACGATACGATCAGTGGTGACCTATGGCTATGAGATACCGAATCTGACAAAAAAGAACATAATAAATTAATGAAATTAACTGTCTCGACCCTTACTACGTAGAATCTACTCATATTAGCGTTTTAAATGAAACTCACTGTTTCTAGCTAATTCCACAATGTAATGAAAATTGTTGAAGATTCTAAAAAATTGACAATGGTTCTGATAAATCAATATCATCATCAGAATGACAGAAGTTACATTTCATTTGATGCATACCTGATGTTTAGTAGTTATTTTTGGCTAGACCAAGAAGTGACCTGTGACTGACTTAATATATGTCAATAGAAAAAAGAAGCTTAAATATTATTAGCCCTATGGTGATATCCTGGATATAATTTTTATCAGTATAACTGTGCAATCATATAGAAAACCAGGAAAACTATATCTGCTGATCTTTACAATTATCACTTGAGGAGACAGTTTATTAGTGGAGAACTCCCTAGATTTATCTGTTCATGGACAACTTGTGGGTCTCTTAAATGTCTTCTTATCTCCAATTATTCAAGGAAATCAAGTTCTTGTTCCTTTTCACAAATATGCAGCACTTCTAGTTCTGTGTTAGGTGTCAATGAATGATTGGTGTCAAGTAGATGTTTTGCGTAGCTGGATTTATCTGGTTGTTTTAATCTGTATACTCGTGAGTGTTCACTGTATCGTATTTGAAAATTTCTAAGGGTCTGGCCCAAATTGACAGCATTACATTCTGGACATTAGAGTTTATATATACCTGATTTCTTCAATGGTGGTATTTTTGTTTATACATTTAACAATTTTGTACTAACGCTACTTTCTGGTTTTCTATATCATTGCACATTTATACTGATCTTAATTGGAAAAATGATATCTAGGATATCACCATAGGGCTAATAATATCTATGTTTCAATATTTGTAATATCACATCTTCTTCTTTTTTCTATTCACATATATTAAGCCAGTCACAAGTTAGGTCACTTCTTGGTCTAGCCAAAAACAACTAATACACATCAGGTAGGCATCAAATGAAATGTAATTTCTGTTATTCTGACGATGATATTGATTTATCGAAACAATTGTCAATTTTTTAGAATTTTCAACCATTTTCATTATATTGTGGAATAAGCTAGAAACAGTGAGATTCATTTAAAAAATAATAAATTTAAGACATTCTAGAGAAAAGTCTAAGAAAAATTCACGGACTAGTTAGAACAGAAGGTAGAGAAATGAGAAGACTAATGAATTATGAAATTGTGCAAAAAATAATGGGGAAGGCGTTGTAAAATTTATGGAAAGACGCAGGCTGGGATGGTACGGCTACAATTATAGAAAAAGCAAAGAGGATACGAGGATACACTGAGGAGAATAACAGAATGGATGCCAGTTGTAGATAGAGGAATGGGAAGACCAAAAGCAAGATGGTAAGATCAATTAAATGTGGATTCAAAGATCCTGAATATTAAGGAAGTGGAGATGAAGGTAACAGTAAAAGACAGTTGTGGCGAAAAAGAGTATAAAAAATTAAGTCACGTCACAATATGTAGATAAACGGAAAAAATACTACAATGGACTGATCCTCCATGATAAATGGATAGAAAAGACACCCACTGAGTGTGACTACTATTCACATGGGAATGTATAGTTATGTATCTGAGTAGTGAATCTCTGACTTTGGTCTCAACAATAAACAAACAGTTATTCTCAAGGAACCGATTCTATAAATAAGATGGTAATCAAAAATTATTATGCATTAATAAAAATTTCTAAATATATGATAATTTACTATTTCAGAAAAAATAGTATGTGTACCTCGTAGTAAAAGCACATTGCCGGAGTTCACTGCGCCGAGGCGGAAATGTATTGCTTTTACTAGTAGATACTATTGTTGCTACATGAGTCTCAATCCCTAAGAAGATTCGCGCGAGTTCACCGTAAGGATGCTTTGACTAGATTAGAGTTTTCAGGTGGTCTATGTTCATCGTGCTTTTGCTAAACGTTGTGCTTGCTCAATTTATAATGCATGATGCGAAAATTATAGAGTAGGATACTAATTGTAGTGAATAATGGATAATCAGAATTTCAAAATAGGATTTAGAGCAATCTGTTCCAATAATGTTCAATACGTGAGGAAGTCAACAACACGAAGGGAAAATTGTTTCATATAAATAAAATTTAGAATTGTAGTTTCAGTTCTAATAATAGTGGCATGTCGCTGTGTACATTGTTGGAAAGGTCAGGTATTTAGTGTTCCGTGATATTTACCACAGAGCAACTGAAAAATCTAAATATTAAGTAATATATAGAGTCAACACATTAAAGACACATTAGGCGATATAAATATAAATCTCTTTTCAGACACTAACCTGACTAATGATTACCTTGATATCCTCAGTGAATTCAATTTAACATCGACAGTAAATATCAGTACAAGGACACAAGATGAATCGAGTACCTGCCTCAACCATATATTTGTTAGGGCTCAAGAAGGCGATTCAGAAAACAAATGTTCTGCGTTTGTTTTAGATAGTCACATATCCGACCATAAAGCCACTATAATGTCTTTAAAACCAACAAATAAAAATGTTCAAACTGAAAACCATCATCAGGCCAACATCTCAAAACGTATTAATTATGAAAAATTAAAAATAATTTTAACAGAATTAAATTGGAATACTTTGTACGAAATCAATGACCCCACTACTAGCTAATTCATTGATCTCAACAAAAATCTCTGAAATTATAAAAGACAGCACTGCGACGTTCAATAAAAGTAAATTGAACAAGAGAAAGATTGGATTACAAAAGGAATTATGAATATTGATTTTGGTTGATAAACATTGAGCAAAAAGCATTGAAGTAAGCGTAGGTGCACCGACTATAGCAGACGCACGTAGCATACTATACATAAACGCCGCATGACGCTGTGCACAGAATAAAAGAAAATTTTCACGGAATTTGATAATGTTTGAAGGCAAAGTTTTTTCTTGTACATGTAATGAAACAGTTGATATATACATTAATGAAAAGGTCAGAATATGATCTTTTACTTAGTACAATTACCAACTCCAAAAAATACGAGCGCAAACAGAAAATAATGCTGAAAATAGAAGTGTCGATTTTTCATAGGGGTGGGAATTTTCTCGATTTTCCGGAAAACTAATACACTTGGAAAAAAGAAGAGAACCATCGAAAAGGGGATAATTTAAGCTATCGAATGATGTGCATTGAAAGCTTATACGATGCTTGGTTATCTATTATTTCCCGATAGTCCTGACCATTTTCGAAAACTCCAGAAATACAAAAAAACGCCCTAAGAAAAACAGATTGTTTATGAAAATACACAAGATATATTTATTGAATCTTTCAAAATGTATTCAACGCCTTCCAAAGCCTCATTATCCAACAGAATTCGGTGAAATTATTCTTCATGAAAAAAATATGTACAAATTGATAGGAGGGTCAGAATATCGCGCGAAAAATAACTTTTGCCCGAGTTTTCAATATTCCAGAGGACCAAAAAACAGGAATCAGTGACATGATATCACATCTGAGGGTTCACTCTCTAATCTGAACTTTGAATCATGGAAAATAATAATTTTTGCGAAATTTATTGAAAAATTTGTAATCTGCTTGGGAGTATCGTTCCTTTAGAGCGTGCTCTCTAGATGCGCGGCAGAAGCTAAATATATGGGGTGCGTTTGGGGGCGATTATCTCGCAAACTATGAAACTATTGCGAAAACTTATGCGGATCATGGTTGTAGGTAAGGAACTTATCTTGATTTTCGTCTAAAAATGAACGGTTTTAGAGATTATAACTAACTTTTCCGCATCTGTGACTCTGAATATTATTCTATCATAAAATTGTCACTTGTATACACTTCGGGGGATGTATCGTGCTAAAAAACCGAAATTTCTCCAAAAACAACCAAAAATGTAGTATATCTGGATTTATAGGAACCGCTATACTCGTTTTCGTCAGCTGTAAATCCATAGGGTATGTCTGTGAGACACCTTGAGCAATATTCAATCATAAAATTGGTCACTTGTATACACTCGGGAGGCTGTATCGTGCTAACAAACTGGAAATTCTCCAACTATGACAAAAATTTGGTACTTGAAGCACCATAGCACCCGTTGTACTGGCTTTAGTGAGCAGAACATTGATAGGGTTCATCTTTGAGATGTTCTGAATAATATCCAATCATAAAATTGATCACTTGTATATACTCCGGAGGCTGTATCGTGTTAACAAACTGAAATTTCTCCAAAAATTACAGAAATGTCGTACATAAAGTACTATAGCACCTGTTGTACTAGCTCTGGTGAGCTGAAAATCAATAAGGTTCATTTGTCAGATGTCCTGAATAAAATTAATTCAAGAAATTGTTGACTTGTTGAGCTCCGGAGACTGTATCGTGCTAACAAACTGAAATTTCTCCAAAAATGACAAATATTTCGTACTTCAAGTACCATAGGACCCGTTGTACTGGCTTTGGTGAGCTGAAAATCAAAAGAGTTCATCTGTGTCCTTCACAATATTCAATCAAAAAATTGCACTCCGGAGGCTGTATAGTGCTAAGAAGACATGTAACGAAAAGTGGCCGACGACAACAACGAAGACGACGACGACGACATACACACAGGATTTTTTTTCTAAAAACCATTTTTTCGTGATGTTGTTGATGGAAAACGTAAAAATAACCCAAACATTTATTCAAAATTCCAACTTTCTTTGGGGTATTAGATAGGTTGGGCGGAAAAGTGAAACATTATCTAGGTATCATATCCAATATGCCAATATCGGCGAAAGAAGGCTGTGAAAACGCATTTTTGGGACCATTGGGCCCTTTTTTCCGTCCTTGCACAAGTTTCCCGGACTTGAGATTTTTAGAGGTGAATGTACCCATTAATACCTGCAAAATAAAAAAAAATACTCAGGGCGACCTGGTGCCCATGTTGATACCTTTCGGTTACTGGTCTAATCTAAATTTTTGAAAAATGTTGAAATGTGACCATGAAAGATGGCTATTTGCAAAAAATGTGTGAAAGCCGATTACTATTGCGAGATCTCTTGGCAAAACTCCTGCAATTTATTTTCTTTGCAGTTTTTTTTATATCAGCTACCTCATTCTCTGTAAAAAGATAGTTATATTGAAGTAGAATGTGTTTTAATATGTGAAATTTGTATATATCAAGAGTCAGTTTGAATTCTGAATAAAATTCATGATTTTCTAATATCTGCATCATCGTGAAAGTCGGTAATTCTAGCGTAAAGTCGTTCACTCAATGTTAGACTTAAATATTTGTTTTGGATTTTAGAAACATTGTATAGGGATTCGAACTGAATGAACATTTGATGTGCTGCACTGAGCCCTTTTATTGATTGCTCTTAAGCCTAATTGAATTTCAGTACGATAACTGAAATATAAATATTTATCTTCTTAACGATTTCAAATAATAATAAATTTTTGTATTATAACGCAAGTGCTCTTTGTTTATATTATACCAGTAGAATATATTTGGATCTCTGGAGGTTAATCGGTTAAAGATAAGAACAATACTAGTCAGCATAATGTGTAGTACAAAAAGCTCTATCTCAATATAACCGCCTAATATTTCATTATTTTTACATAATTAAATTGATGTCTCTACAGTCCTACATCGTAAACTACAGGTGTCCGCGAACAACTAATTACTCTTCGTTAATTCTTTATATTATTTACATCAGTCTTTTGCAAGCGAGAAAAACCATTGTTTGATGTGATAAAGAGTAAAATGTATTTTCCAACTAATTTGATTGTGAGCTTATGAAACTTCCTAATTAAAACATTAATATTTTTTTCAAACTCAAATCTAGCTGCATCATGTAACAAAAATAATGGATACATCATTTTTGTTATATACAGAGTGTTTTGAAAATACTTAGAATAATAACAGCGTTAACATTTTGTTGTCAAAATAAATATTTTATAAAACAAACCTTTTATAAAGAACTTATCATTAAATGTTTTCTAGCTTAAAACAAATGATGAATAATTGAACTGTCGTCACAGAGAAAAAACTCAACGTTGCATTTTATCCTCAATTTCCTCAGAAACGCGTTCAATTCTAGAACAAAAGCCTGTGACTCCTTTTAGTAGTGCCCCTGGTGTCGTCACCCTTGAATATCAGCATCTTGAATACAAAGATAGATACATAATTTCTCAAAGAATATTACTAGTGTCTCAAAGCTTTCGTCGAGACGAGACGAAATAGTCCTGATAATTTTTTTTTTCTAAAGTTACACCATGGCGATATATTAATTGGAGATGCTTCGTTATGAACTATCTAACGTGTTGTGAATATTACAATCCAATAAGAAAAACAGTTCGTCAATTGTCATATATCAGGAAGATATCCTTATTTGTTTGGGGACAAAACAGCATCTCCTTAGAGCTTTGAATATGGATTGAGTAATTTACGCAACAATATATTGCAGGATTTGATAATCATATTGTAATAACTGATCCATTTTAGATTTACAATCTTTTAGATTCAGTACCTACTTGCTAGGTTTTGAGAATGGCGAGATAATTCTGTGTGGAATGGATGGAATATTTTAGAGCTATCAAATTTTCTTTTAGAGTTTCAACATATGCTTATAAGTAGCTTCTCAACAAAAGGCGCAAAAAATATTTTGATAACAAAAATCTATGAAAATAATCAGATAGTGGAGAAAATTGTTATGGACAATTGTCAAAATCACTATTAGAGAAGTTGTTAGGATTATGAAAAGCAATTTTTTCTTTTATTGTGGACATGAAACTTGCTTCTAAGTTGCTTTATATTGTCAATAAAAATAACATTAACAATGCTCAAAAGATAATGATTGGAAGCGACATATAGGTGTATATTTATGACTTCAAAACCAAAGCCCAATCATCCCAATAGATGTTGTCAAAAGGGGTAAGACCGAAAAAAGTACGCCAAGCTTTGTCAAATATGAATATTATGTTGACTTTTTTGGATTACCATGGTGTGGTTCCAAGTAAGTTTTTGTCAGAAGGTCTTCTTTTTCTTCTTAAAGTGCCTATCCACTTCGGATGTTGGCTATCATGTTGGCTATTCGAACTTTGTTAACAGCAGCTCGAAATAGTTGAGTGGTTGATTTGTTGCACCACGTTCTTAAATTTTTCAACCACGAGATTCTCCCTTTTCCCACTCCTCTAGCTCCCCATAACTTGCCTTGGAGAATGTTCTGGTATATCGGCTCTCATTACGCATTATATGTCCAAGATATTGTAGCTTTCGTGTCTTGACTGTGCTTAGGACTTCTTTTTCCTTTCCCATCATTCTCATTACTTCCACGTTGGTTATTTTCTCCGTCCAAGATATTCATTGGATTCTTCGGTACAGCCACATTTCAAATGCCTCAAGTTTTTTGGAAGAGGCCTCCGTAAGCGTCCATGATTTGACCCCATAGAAAAGGATCGAAAACACGTAATATCGCAGTAGGCGAATTTTCGTTGACAACTGTAAGTCGTGACTGGTAAAGACTTTCTTCATCCTGATGAATGCTGTTCTGGCTTTGTCAATACGCGTTCTGATCTCCATAGAATCATTTATGTTCATGCCTAAGTATGCGTATTTGTTGACTCTTTATAAACGAGTCTCGTCCACCAACAAAATATCGCGGGTGTTCTGGTTCTTACTGATTATCATGAACTTTGTCTTGTTGGTGTTTATTTCCAAACCATATTGTCGGCTGTATATTGTAACACTGTCCATTAGGAGTTAATCCGGTCAAATTAGACTAAAAAATAATAGTAAAGGTACATAAATTTACAACAAGCTGCAAATGCGTGTAACTGTTCAAAACATAATTAAAAATAACATGTTAAAATTCTGAATCATTGCGATGCCTGGAAAAAAATTTATTCGAGGTCAAAGGTCAAAAATCTTGAAAAAAATCGGTTTTTCGCGATTTTCAGCAAAACGGTAAGTTTTATCATATAATCACCTCAGATAAATATTGTTAATCATAACATTCTCTACAAAAAATGTATCAATACTTTTTTTTCTGAGAGCCACCGTTTTTGAGATACAACGAATCTAAGAGTTGTAAAAGTTGTAATCGTCAAAATGTGCATAAGTACGCCACGTATATACATCTCTGAAGCTGTAATTTAAGTAAAAACATTTTTCAATTGGTATACATAAGTATAAATATGAGAATATCAGGTATAATGAAATCCAGTCCCTTAATTTGTACGCTAGTGTAACCTTGAGACAACATCTGTCTCCCTGTTCAATTGTGTGCGTGGCTAGGGTCGTATACCTGCTTTGTGTTAGTATGCCCAATAAATAAAATACCGTTAGTTTTGAGCGCCACGCCGTAGTGAAAACACGTGTTTAATCTAACCTATTTCGTGCTGTTTTGAGTTTTATAATAAAAATGTCAGAATATTGTTTTATTTGTGATAAAATTTTAACTGAAGGTAAAATTGTTACTGTTGGACGTGGTATGAAGACATTAATCAATGCAAGTATCGAAAGAGCAGATGACTTTTTAGAATATCTGAAAAATCAGAAATCTGTGACAATACATGAAGATTGTCGTAGAAATTATACTCGGAAGTGTACTATTGCTGCCTTTAAAAGACAACGCGAAGAACAAGAAGCCAGTACATCAACAGTAGATCCTCCTCGTACGAGATCACGTGTAAGTGATTCAGCTTTTTGTTTCACAAAGCTATGCTTATTTTGCGGCAAGGGATTGAATGAAGAGCATGAGAGAAGAAAATCCTTGGATTCTCGCCGTCGAATTAGTAACGTAAGTACTGTTAATTTTAAAGATTCAATTTTGGAAGTAGCTCGGACTCGTTCCGATGCTATAGCAGAAGCTGTTATTTCTCGAGTAGAATATGAATATGATTTGGTTGCTGCTGAAGCTAAGTATCATCATGATTGTTATGTTTCTTTCTTGAAACCTTCCACTGGGGGTAAAATTGGTCGTCCTAAAGACGAAGCTATGGATCTGGCTATGAAGGAAATATTTACTTACATTGAAATCAGCGATGACTGTCAGTTCACTCTAAACGAATTAAGTAATATTTGCAAAACTGCGCTGAGCGTATGGGGGATTGGAAAGCTCATTTGAACTGCGTTAAAGAAATGCTTCCTTATTTTCACGCGTCTGGACATTTTCCTTATGCTAAGTCTGCACACCTTTACTTGCAGGATATGCAACAATTACAAAATTTAATAGATCCTGAAGTGTACGAAAAATTTACTGAAGGTTTTTTCACTGTTAGACGGTCAGACAAATCAAGTTGTGGAACTTCAACGGACATGGTTATCGAGCAGTCGATGATGAAAGCTATGAAGACCGATGGAGGTATTGCTCGAGGGAGAAGTACGAAAGAGAGTGTTATAAGTAAATGGGTTTATAGTATGCATGCAATGAATACAGTGTGTGAAAAATTAGAAGATCTCGCTAATGTTAGGATGGATACGACCGAGCAGCATGTTGATGCGAGTGACTCACGAGTAAAAAAAGATGCTAAAGACATCCGAAAACTTTTAGAGTGGTTCTTAATGCATGACCCTTTTCCAGAGGTGAACAAAATTGTTTCTATTGCAAGTGGTGTCAGTGGTGATGATAAAATAAACTGTTATAAAGCTCGTGAAGTTGGACTTGCCTCTATGGCAAAAATAATAGGAGTAAAATTCAATGATATTAAATTTAAACGTGCAGACAAAGTTGTTCCTCTTTTAGCGATGAGTAGCACTATAAAAGTTCACGAAGAAAAAGTACCTGTTGACCCTGTATTATTGTTCCAGCGCATGAGTATTACTGCAGCGTTTCAAGATGAAATAGAGAAATATTTTGAATATGAATTGGCTCCCTACCCTTTATCGTTGTTTGATGACATTGGGATGCGTAAAACACAGAAGTCTACCATTTACGATTGTTTTCAACAGGTCAATATTGAAATTAACAATACTAATACGACATACATCATTGACGGAGGAAACTTACTACACCGTGTTGTGTGGGATAGTGAAGAAACATTTAGCAATATTTTAGATAAATACGTTCAGTATGTACGTAGACATTTTGGTGCCAGAATTACTGTCGTATTTGATGGCTATGATGATTGCACGAGGAATATTAAAGCTGCAGAACAACGTCGTCGAACTTTAGCAACGTCTTCATCTTCAGATATTCTATTTGATGAACTTATGACAGTTCCTACCAGTCAACAGAAATTTCTTGCAAATACTCACAACAAATCTCGGTTCATTTCAATATTGAAAGATAAGTTTATTGCCGAAAATATATTGGTTAAACAGGCTAATAACGATGCCGACGTACTGATTATGGAAACAGCTATAGAGCAATTTAATTTGACAAATACAACTATTGTTGTTGGTGGAGATGTTGACTTACTCGTACTACTTACTGCTCGAACTCCAGCTTAAATAACTATTTTCTTTTTAAAGCCAGGAAAAGCTCAAAATCAAACGGAAATATATTCATCAAAAAGTTTATCTACTTTTCCAAAGAGTCAAAATCATGTACTATTTTTACACGCAATAACTGGCTGTGATACGACGTCTGCATTTTACAGGAGAGGTAAAGCAACAGTCTTTAAAATGTTTGAAAAACAAGATTTAGTTCCATGTGCTGAAGTCTTCAAAAAAAGTAATTCAACTCAACAAGAAATTATCACGAACGGGATTCAGTTTATTCTTTCTATGTACAAAGCTCCGAAAAAAACCACCTGCCTAGATAAGTATCGATATGCATGTTTCGTTAAAAACACTAAAAATAAGAAACAGGTGCAATTAGCTTGTCTTCCTCCAACGTCAGTTGCTGCTCATCAACATCTTTTCCGGGTGTATTACCAAGTTCAAGTGTGGCTTGGTTATCAGCTAGACCCAAAAGACTGGGGTTGGAAGTTGGTCGACAATACATTAGAACCTATTCAGACTTTACTCCCACCTGCGCCGGAAAAACTGCTGAACACTATTTTTTGCAACTGTAAAAAGGGATGCAGCGCTAAATGTGGTTGTAAAAAAGTTGGACTGTTGTGTTCTCTGGCATGTACACATTGTCAAGGCCAGTCATGTTCTAATGCTGAATCACAAATAGTAGAGGATTCGTTTGATACCAACGAAGAAACATGCGATACATCGCTATTGATGGAATTTACTTGCACCCAGGATGAAGAAAACGAACAAGACAAAGATCAAGAAGAAGAAGAAGAAGTAGAAGAAGAAGAAGATCAAGAAGAAGTATTTGAAGGTTATGAATCAGATGAATAAATTTCTGATTTTTTTTAGTTTCAATCGCTTTTATCATTTCCAACTGTATCTAATATATTTTATTATGCAAGTTTCCAATTAGACAGAATCACAACAGACATGTGGAATAGGCCTACTGGGGAAACCACGTTAAAAAAAACGCGCTAAGTACACTACCTCACAGGTGGCGTGGAAACGTGTGCATATAATGACGATTACAACTTTTTAACTCGTTATATCTCAAAAACGGTGGCTCTTAGGAAAAAAAGTATTGATACATTTTTTGTAGAGAATTTTATGATTAACAATATTTATGTGTGGTGATTATATGATAAAACTTAACGTTTTGCTGGAAATCGCGAAAAACCGATTTTTTTCAAGATTTTTGACCTTTGACCTCGAATAAATTTTTTTCCAGGCATCGCAATGATTCGGAATTTTAACATGTTATTTTTAATTATGTTTTGAACAGTTACACGCATTTGCAGCTTGTTGTAAATTTATGTACCTTCCAATGACTAGATTGACCGGACTAAGTTGTAAGGAAGCTAGGTAATCCGCAAAAATAACGGTATCATCTGCATACCTTATAATATTCAGTCGTTCTCCGTTAAGCAGGATTCCAGCTTCCATGTCTTGCAGGTCTTCCCTGAAAATGCATTCCGAGTACAGGTTGAAAATTACAGAAGATAATATGCATCCCTCTCTTACACCACGTAATATTTGTATCTCTTCTGTTATCTCTTTGTTTACCCTGACACAAGCCCTCTGATTCCAATATAGATTTCTGATGATTTTGAGGTACTTCCCGTCCAGATCACCTTTTTGCGGAACTTCCATCATTTGCGTGTTCCGTACTTCATCAAACGCCTTCCTATAATCTATAAAACATGCGTATACATCGCAGTTGATATCCCTGCATCGCTGAAATAGCACCTGGACCGACAATAGAGCTTCCCTAGTCCCCACAGCACTTCTAAAGCCGAATTGACTCTCAGACATATGTTCCTCACACAGTTCAAATATCCTATTGTGAATTATCTTCAGGAACATCTTTAGCAGATGGCTAATGAAGTTTGTTTGTTCGACACTAGCTACATTTTCTAGCATTATGCTTCGTCGGGAGAGTAATGAATTCAGACCTCATCCATTCCGTGGGTATGACGCCCGTATCATAGATCACATTGAACACTTTTGTAAGCCACTTTAGACTCTTCCCTCGATCAGCTTCAATATTTCAGCAGGAATCCCCTCGGGGCCCAAGGCCTTTTGATGTTTTATATATAACTACTTCTCATTTTCCCGCAGATGTGTATTATTAATTTCAGTTTATCTGAGCATCCAGTCTAGTTTAGTGATAATTTGAACTGATATTTTTATTTAGTGAAGAAATTGAGAATATTTTTGCGTTGATATAGAAGAAGTATTTTGGTTGTAACATTTTTCTGTGTGCTTCCAGTCACCAATAAAATAAATCGAGGGTTATTCAGGTTATATACATATGAATTATATTTGAATGTAATGTCATCCTACGATTCATTATAATGCAATGAAATTCAAATAATATTTCATAGATGTCGCACTACAAAAAATGAGGAACGTTTGAGGTCACTGTAGTCTATGTTGAATTCACGTTAAACATAATAACTTGCGTATATTTTCAAATTAGAAAATGTTAGTTCACCTAGATGTTCTCTCAAATGCCTCACAGTTGAAATGTTCGTCTCCATTAATGATCCGAAAATAATAAAATTTTATTGATAAATCAAGAAGTTACTTGAAAAAAAGTTAAAATAGCAGAGGATAAAAGAGTGGGGGGTAAGGTGGAAGATGTGAGAAAAGTGGGTGGTGGGTGGTAAAATGAGTGGACAAGAGGTTGGAATGAAAAGGAAAAAGAAGGAAGAATCATAATGATAACGAATGGAAGAGAAAAATAGGATCACAGTGACAGGCTGAAGTAAAAATTCCCAATTAGATGTCTATATATAAATGACTGTTGAATTATCGTTGATTACATGTTATAAGGAGCGGTATATATCTGAGCTAGCAATGAATAAAAAGAGGAAACTAGAGCCAAAATATAAAATATCTAATTTTTTGTTTTTGACCCAGTTAGCGGAATTAATTATATACTTCTTTTCTATATGTATTAACATCATCGTTCCGATTTCATTGCTACAATTTCCAGAATTAATGACACTCGATTTATTTACGTGAGTACAAAATCAAAAATCGAAACAAGAGCTTAGCGTATTTGCTAAACAATCTGTAAAATTCAGGCCTTGTCGATTTGAAACCCTGTTTGGTAGTGCAAGAAATTTGTAAATTATAACTGAATTTTATGAATCTGAGCATTATTTGATAAATTATGATAATACGTATCCTGCAAAATTTAAATTTCAGTGTGATATCTCATTCGAGTTTCAATTAGATCAAAAAATGTTGAATTCCAATTCACTGATTTTAAATTAGATGGCATCAATCAGGAACTTTTTTAAATATTCTTTTGTCTGGATTGAACCTGTTTTGAAGTAATGCGTGAATAATTTATTGTTATTGATTTATATTTTGGAAAACATTGCTTTTGATATACAATTTCTAGCACCACCATTGAACGTTTTATCCTAGTTTTCATAACACAAATTTGATTTGGATAAGTTTTATATTAAGTTAGTACCTACAACATTAGTCCTTTAATTTCACCTACTATTTTAGTGGAGCAATTATCCACTCTAGTGAATAAAAATCAAAACTATGTATGCAGCCTTTTTCTAATTTGCTCCTCTTCACTATAAGAACACTTGAATGTAGTACTGTTATTTTGAGTTGTACTTCATGTTTTACAGAGAGCATTTCAAAGACGAGTGCTGGTTTCAATAGAAAAAATTACGTTAAGTGTATTCTAATTTCAATGAAAATCCTAATCAACATAATTATTACTGTTAAAGAAAGTCCTTGGGTTTTCTAGAGGACGGGGTAAGCATGGGCTCTTCTAACATTTTTGTCGTTTCTGTGGGACTAGTTGCGGCACTATCTGGAGACGTTACCTTACCACTTGGTGTTGGAACCTGAAAATCATAATCATTCGTTAATAGCACAATAATTTATGTGTTTGGAAGGCATTTTACTTCTATATTATATTATTACTAAAATTCTGAAATAATCTTAATAATTTTTAAAACCGACAACTAGATGATAAAAGTAATAAAATACAACAAAAGAGGCCGTTCACAAAAACGAATTAACGATCAGAACTCCAGGAGACATACAAAAATAGTGGACGGTCGTTCATCAAATAATCTAAAATAGGGAATATCTAAAACCAACAATCTCTTCATATAACAATTACTTATTCATCGCAGTACTTTAAAAATTTTACTAACATTATCTTTACATCCTCTTATACATTTGCACCCATTTTTCTCTAAACATGAAATGAATTTAAGTGTTATTGTCGTGAATAAATTGTATATTTTGAATCAATCAACTGTATATATCTGAAATTCGTAGCAAAAGGACGTGCCGATAAATTACTTCGAGACGCTGCGAGAATCCGGAATGATATGATAATTCTTATCATGGTGATTCAGTTTTTGTTAGTTTTTAAACAAAAACTTTAACTAATTGTCTTTAGTGATAGGAACAATTCATAAAATGTTCCCTTAAGGGCATTTTATTGGGCTTGATAAAAACGGGCAACCAGTTCACCAACAAATGAATATACAGTGTTATCCTCAAATAAATCGTCATATGCAACTTAAAACTGTTTTAGACTACGCAATTTCTTGTACAAGATTTGGTTCAATTTCTTGTACAAGATCTGGAACCACAAATTGTTTGGCAGTAAATTTATTCTGTATTATACTGTATAATATATTGTTCAAGAAATAGTTCGTGATTCTGCGTAGTACATCGTTTTTCTCGCGGTAAAATCAGAATCGTCTATGTTTAAGGCTAAATGTAATGTTCTATGATCCTAGTGAAATGTCAAGCATAAAACAACCTAAAAATTTTGGTCTTTGGTTGATTCGTTTGGTGTGTGAATTATTGATTAATTTATTGTTATAAATGAAACTAACACATAAGCGTTGGTAAACGTTAAACTGTAAACAATAAACTATGTTAGGTTACAGGGTGTTATGATATATCCCAACTGCGCACGCCTTTGGCCTAGAAATTGTATAGAAATAGAACATGCTCTATTTTCCGATATAATTTTCGGTTCAATCTACGTTTTTGAAACAATTTGCTGTATGATACTAGCGTTCAAGAAATTGAATCAAAGCTTGTACAAGAAATTCTGTAGTTTAAAACAGCTTTTACTAACAATAATCCACCAGTTTGTTTCGGACATTCCTAGACAGCGCACCTATCAAAATTAAGAGCTAATTAGCAAAATCTGTGTTATTCCTATAGCCTAAACAAAGACTATTTACAATCAAAATATATTAAGTGATTTGTGAAATTCATTTTTCTGATTAAGTGAAAAATAAAATATAATCTATGAGTGGGACTAGCGGGGGAAGCCTCCCCCCCCCCGAAAATAAAAATAAAGTTATTGATATGGAATTAAGTAACACAGAAGTTACACATTTCCCGGTAGACGAATTTTTAGGATTCGATAAGAAAGACCAAATAAGTATCATAAATAAAAATGCTGAAATTATCGAAACAAATACTCAAAAAAGTAAAACAGTAATTACCTCAATTAATACTTCTGAAAAAGAGGTCACAAAATATAAGGTAGATTATTCATATCAACAAAATGATTTAGGGCCTTTTCATGTTTATTTAGAAAACAATTCAAATGTAATCAAAAGTAGCTCAAATGCGCTAAGAATAGGAGACATTATATTATCTAGTTTCACGGAAATTGATATAAAATTTCTAGTATCGACTCAATTGGCAGAAATAGAATAAGAATTAAGTTTGAAGATTACAAATCAGCTAACTATCTATTATCCAGGAAAAATGATCAAATTTTTATTAAAAACAATTTGAAAATATACATACCTAAATTTATGGTTATTAGACAGGGCGTAGTCAGGGATATTTCTACGGAATTCTCGGAAGATTATATTGAAAATAAAATAAAAATGTTTGACTTGCATTGTAAGTTTGAAGTACTTGAAGTTAAAAGACTAAATAGAAAACGCACTGATGAAGAAGATGCACCATATGCTCCAACTAAAACATGTATCGTTCACTTTAAATCACAAATTTTACCGAAATATATTACAATCAAAAAGGTACTGAAGGAAGTTGAACCATATAAGCAAAAAGTTCTGCTTTGATTTAACTGCTCAAGATACGGGCATACTGGAAACCAGTGCAAGGGCAAGCCGAGGTGTGACAAATGCAGAGAATCTTATAACAGTAAAGATTGCAAAGATACTGAACTTACACCAAAATGTTTCAATGGTTCGGGTGACCATTTTGCAAGTAACTGCCTGGAATTTAAAAGAGAGAAGTTAATTAAAGAGTGTATGTCAATAAATAATATAAGTTACCATGATGCAAACAAACAGATAGGTAGAAATTCTTACGCAAGTGTTACAAACAGTAACTTAAATGTGACAAATTCGCAAACTATGAATATACATTGCCCCAAATCTCTCCCCCCCCTAAATTCCAGACAACCCACAAACGATACAACCCCATTCAATATTATCAATTCAACTCCAATAGCAAATTTTGATACTACCAATTCAACCACAAACTTTCCAAACCTTGAGCTCACAAAAGGCTAAGGCCAAACAGCCCTGACCCAATTTTAAAATTACACAAAGAAATGATATCATTCCCAATACACCTAATGCCTCGTCGAGAAATATTAGAAAATCCAAATTATTACAAAAATATTAGTTCTCAATTGGAATAACCATCTGCAGACTTGAGCACAATAAATTCAATATTTCAATTAGTTATACAAATTGTTACAACTCTATCAGGAGCAAAAAACATAAATGTAAATAAAAAATATCTGGAAAATTGAGTTGAATCAACACTAGATGTAAATATGTCGTCACTTTCTCAAATCTAATCCACACACATATTTTGCAATGGAACTGCCGATCGGCAGTCTCAAATAAAACAAACTGAGAGTACCTACTACATAAGGGAAGCTACACAGTTACCTTAATATCCGAGACATGGTACCGCCCAGGAAAGTACTATGGTTTCATTGGTTTAAATAATATCCTCTGTGACCGCAATTCCGGCGATAGTGGAGCGGCTATATTGGTGAAATCAAAAGATACCAATACATACCACAATTAGCTTTGAATGTATATGTAGATCAGTCGATATGCACGAAATTGGGAGAACAATATATATTGTCTGTATATATGTTAAACCACGAACTCGCATATCACTCCAACAAGGGATACAATTTTTAGACCAAAACCCAAAATCATTTTTAATTGGAGGCGATTTCAATGGCCATAACTTGGCATGGAATAATGAATGTGACGACATATACCGTAAGGTACTATTGGAAGCCATAGAACACTGTAATTTAATTATATTAAATGATACATCTCCCATACTAGTTAGCACTAGAAAATCAGTTATAGACCTAGCCTTTAGCACCCAGGATTTAAATCAACAAATTACATGGTATACTTTAGAAGAGCCATATGGTTCAGATCACTTTCAAATACACGTCAAACTAGAATGTAAAAATTCGCTACCAGAAAGCTCATCAACAATCCACAACATATGGAGACTCAAAGATGCAAACTGGGAATTATACTCCTCTATATTACAGTTGACAGAACCGAAAACAACATATGATGGTGTCATCGAAAATATAAACAAAGCAGCAGAGGACGCTATCCGAAAAACTTTTCAAGAAACAAAAACGTAATCACTGCTCAAAGCAATGGTGGAATGAAACTTGCAACATAGCAGCTGTACCAAGAAAAGAAGCATTTTCCCACTACAAACGATCACCAAATATTAACAACTTGATAGAATACAAAAGACTGGATGCAGTGGCACAAAGGATTTT
Organism: Galeruca laticollis; assembly: GCA_963921935.1. NCBI lineage: Eukaryota > Metazoa > Arthropoda > Insecta > Coleoptera > Chrysomelidae > Galeruca > Galeruca laticollis. Next base: position 68,808,213 of record OY998178.1, on the reverse strand, counting down.
TGAAGAACCCAAAAGGAAGAGCTGGAGAAATTATTGTCAGAGTCCTAATCAAGGAGCACCAATTAAAGCAGTCTGGGATAAAGTAAATCGATAAAAAAATATAAAGCAATCAAATAAAGCACCAATAGACGCTAAAGCGGACTGGATACCTATATGAATTTCATACCAAGGGGTTGACAACAAATCTATACACCAAATAACTACAGTACAACAAAACAATACATTTCTACTTTCAATATTCAATATGTGGGAACTAGAGCGAAGCTTGGAACAAACTAAAAATACCGCCCCCGGTAAGGACAATATTTCATATATAATGATTTATAAAATGCCGATAGAACATAAAAAAGCATTGCTAGAACTGTTCAACTTTATCTGGACAAACATGATACCTTTCCCCGAAAAATGGGAAGACTACATCGTTTCACCCATCAAAAAACCAGGAAATAAAACGATACTCCAGAATCATATAGACCTATATCACTTTTTAAAACTTTGGAAATAATGATTAAGAACAGGCTTAAACACCACACTGTAGCCATATTGTTCGATGTATCGTCAGCTTTCGATAATGTCCAATTAAATTTACTGGAGGAAAAACTCATCAACATAGAAGTACCAACTCATATGGCAAATTTCATTAAGAATACATATTCCAATCGATCAGTTTCATTCAAAATTAACCAACACATTTCAGATCCAAGAATTTCCAGAGACGGTTTACCACAAGGCAGCATCCTCAGTCCAATCCTATTCACCCTCTATACAATGGATATTGAAAAAATCATATCACCAAAATCTAAAATAGTACAATACGCCAATGATATTGTGTAATACACCACAGAAAAATAAGTTGGAAGATGTACAAGAATTATTACCGCGGAATTTAGTCCAATCCAAAAATGGCTTGATAATATTGGGCTGTCCATATCAGAAACCAAGACCGAAGTATGTATCTTTTCCAGTACTAGAGGTTGTCCTCAAATCTGATAACTCTAGGTAAACACACCTTTCCCATAAAAAACGGTCAAATACTTTGGATTACTGTTAGACCAGAAACTTTTATGGAAGGTCTGTATACACCAAGAAATCAAAAGAACTGAAAATTCAATGAATATACTAAGAGCTTTCTGCAATACAAAGTGAGGAACGGTTCCAAATACGGCATTACTCTTTCATGAAACAGAGGTAAGATCAATTATAGACTATATAAAGTCATCTATACGGAACAGCAACTGGAACACACTTAAACAAAATTGAAGCTCAACAGAATAAATGTTTGAGAATATATAGGATTTAACAAATGCACCACTATAAATATTATGGAAGCGGAAGCTATAATACCACCTCTCAAACTAAGAAGACAATTACTCAGTAACATGTTTATTACTGAAATAATAGCAAAGAGAAGTATCATATATCAACAGGTTACAATCATTAACAGTTCATATCCTCACCTATATATACACTGGTACTAAAGAAAACAGTTATAGTGGAAAGTCTTATGGAAGTATCTAGCTACCAACACAAATTACATACAAACGGGAAAATCTCTACGCTCACAAAATACCAACATATTACTTCGTTATTAAAGATGAAATATCAAACCTCACTCAAACAAAATTCAACGATTTCAAATTTCAAATTACGAAAACATATTTACAGATGGTTTAAAGGTAAATGAACAAACAGGCTGCATATTCTACCACATAACAAAAAACACTATTCCAAATATTTTTTAGCAAAGGAGGCTTCTATATATAGAGCAAAAATAATAGCAATTTTACAAGCAATGAAATACATATCGAATTCATATAAAAATCGATATGTAGTATTTACAGACTTAGCATTGAACAGATTAAAAAATATGTACATAAAGAGAACATTAAACCATGTTGAAGCGAACATTTTGAAATTATACCACGAAATTCACATAAATAACAATATAGTCATATATGTATAGATAAAAGCTCATGCTGGTATAACTGGTAACGAAACAGCTGATAAAAATTCGCAGAAGAAGCCTTAAAATCAGGAAAAAAACTCCAACTCACATTACCACCCTCCGACGAGTACGTGCTAATCATGCACTTACTTCTGAATATGAACATCGGCTAAAAATGATTTATAACCCATATTATTTCTGTGGGGATATAGGTACACTGACACGCATTCTACTTGAGTGTCAGTTACATACTCAAAATATTACGAAAGAAAAAAATTGAAAATAAAAAAAAATAATGCAAAAAATAGGATTTAAAAAAAATAATAATGAGAGACAAATTATGATTTAAAAAATGATAATAATAAAAAACAAAGTATGAAAGAAACGATGATTAAAAAATATAGATATAAACAAGAAAATGAGAAAATTGTTAGAATAAAAAATATTAACACAAATTAACATCTACACTGTGCCCAATCCTGCTGAAAAATTAAACAAATTTTTAATAAAATAATCTGTGACCTACATAGTCTGCCTAATTGGCCTTAGCCAAAACCATTAACCTATTTTAAAAGAAAAGAATAATCCAATGCAATATCAACAGTTAATGCATTTCCACAAAACTCATCACAAATACCTATTCAGACACAGCAACCACAACTACAGCATCTTCCAATACGTACTCAACCAACCTATCAAAACCTCTGCTCTCCAAGGTCATACTACCAACCAGTATATCAAAATTCAAATTCTCCAAGTTCTTGACGTCAAGTTTCTAGACCAACAGCATTATACTTTAGCTCGCTAACAAACGAAAGTATCCTAGACATAGATTTTAGTGACCAAGAAAATGATTAAACCAATTTAAAATCCACCCAGAAAAACCTGTGGCAACAAGTTAAAAAGAAACGAAAAAGGGATAAACCAAACAACGCTTCTAATAGCACAAATTCACCCACAACCAAAACACAAAACCGATTCAACCCTCTCTCTCTCTCTCTGAAGAGAAAGACCCAAAGTAATTATGAAACATCAGGTAGGCATCACATTAAATGTAACTTGTGTCGGCTGGGTTTCGCCGAGCGAGCTTTAACCACTAATCTCTCACTATTTTCTTATAAGGAACATAGAAAACACTTTTTCAGGTGTTAGCATTGATGCTTTTGTGCTTTGGAATTTATTTTCGACTCACCAAAAATGTATTTTTGACGTTCTTCATTAAGCATAAACACAATGAAATATTTACTCAGGCCTGACGTCACATGCGGACGCTACGTTTTCGCGCATAATTCAAAGTAGATACAATAAAATATATTGTGGAATCAACTAGAGACCGTGAGTTTCATTTGAAAACAATAATTTCCTCACTTTCACTCAATCTGTCTTATTTGGGTATATGTTTCTACTTATTTTCACTCATTTTCACTCGTTTGCATTTATTATCACCTGCACTCCGACAATTCTACTTATTGTCACTCATTTCCACTGATTTTTTTTCATTTACACTTATTTTCTTTCATTCTAAAGCGTTTGTGACAAACAAGTTACCAGCAACTTCTCACAGATCTTGATGTTTAATTGAACGTGTATTTATAAATAAAATTTACCTGTGGTGCAGATCCCTTTATTCTCGTTTTTGACCTACGTTTTTTTAATATGACTGGACCTAGACCAGTTCCTCCTTCCGTAGTTCGAGGCAGGAGGTCCGTAGGCCTTTCTGGTGGTGCATTGGAAGACTTTTTGGACTCGGTCTCGTTCGGTGATTGGGAACTCGAACCGCTGTCTGGTCCCAATCTTTTTAGGATCTCAGAAATCATCTCTTCTATTCGATTGACTTTCTGATTCACTTTTTGGATTTCTAATTTTACATCTACCTGCGACATAAAACGGACATGATACAATATTATGATAATATTTTTGGTGCTAGAAAAAGCAGGTTTCTGTTAAAAGCTGAAATATAAACAAATTTCCCACATAAAAAGCAATGATTTTCTTTTGTAGTAGAGCAGAGGTCGCCAAACCGTCGATCGCGAGCTACTGGTAGCTCGCGCGAGAATAATTGGTCGATCGCGGATCACGCGGGAATTTTCGATAGATCTCGGGTCGCAAGGGAATTTTTTGTACATCGCGGGTTACGCGGGTATTACTTGTAGATTGCAGGCCGCGCTGAAGTTGGTTATACTGCACATGCAACCAATGGCTGGTGTGACTGTCAAAAGGTAAAGTCATTAAAATTCCAACTCAAGCTTCGTTCAGAGTTTCAAAAATGATTGCACAGAATAAGAAACCGTACGAAGATGGTGAGGTGATAAAAAATGTGTTTTTGGAAGCTGCAGATATATTGTTTGATAGTTTCAAAAATAGAACTGAAATAATATTTGCTATTAGTCAGTAGTGATTTCTGCAAATACAGTAATGAGAAGAGTTGAGGATATGAGTTCTGACGTTACTTCACAACTTAAAACTTACTTTGATCGCTGCAGTTATTTTTCCCTACAACTTGACGAATCAAATGATGTAGTTGATACTGCTCAGTTGGTAGTTTTCGTAAGAATGGTTTTTCTTGATTTTGAAATAAAAGAAGAGCTTGTAAAAATTTTACCATCTATAGGGTACACTACGAGACAGGACATATTTACAGCAGTAAAAGTTCTCATCAACTCTGAAAACATTCCTGTAAAGAAGTTGGTTGCCATAGCAACCAATGGAGCTCCTGCAATGGTAGGTGGGGAAAAAGGATAGCTTTCCAAAGTTTATATCATGCCATTGCATAATACACCAGCAGTCATTATGTGGAAAGTTCTTAAGTATGGACAACGTATTGAAAACCGTAGTTAAAGTAGTAAACAAAGTTATAGCACATACACTTCACAGGCGTCTATTCAAGGCACTGACTGATGAGCTGGATTGTCAGTATGGTGATCTATTGTTCCATACTGATATTCGTTGGCTTAGCAGAGGCAGAGTTTTACAGCGTTTCAATGAGCCGCTTCCTGCCCTAGTAGAGTTTTTTAAAAGACGCGGCGAATCTGTCCTTGAACTAAAGAACCCGGTTTGTTGCAAGATTTCGGTTTTCTGGCAGACATCACCGAAAAGCTAAACAATCTCAACTTACAACTTCAAGGTAAAGATAAAGATATTGTTGGAACAATTTCAGATGTTCTTTCATTTTCAAAGAAGTTGGAGCGGTGGGAAAGAAATCTCAATCAAGGTGAGATAAAATATTTTTCCTGTTTGAAGGAAAATCTTGACAAGCAAGGTTCTTCAGAGTTATCTTATGACACCAACACGTTGAAATTCTTTCAGATTCAAGAATTCAATTTAACAAACGCTAGCAAGACGTCAAAATAATTTCAATTGTAGCACAGTTTGTCAAATGGAGATTGACACTGAAGATTTTTCTACTTGTGTCTCAAAAAACTTTGAAGAAGACAATGCAGCATTGGAAATGGAACTTATATATTTTCAAAATGATCTTCCTCTAAAAGCTCTGATAATTAATATTTGGCTCCTTGTTCCTAAAGAAAATACCCAATTTAGGTCCAGGTTGGTTTGCGGTTAAAGCCATGTTCAGCTCGACATATGTGTGTGAGGCAACTTTCTCAAGTATGAAATTTATCGAAAACAAATACCGGAACAAACTGACTGATGAACATTTAGATAATTGCATCCGAATGGCAGCTACTTCATATACTCCCAACATCAAGAAAATTATTGATGAAAAAGAGAGTACTATCATTCTCAATAAGTTTAAATCAACAGTCTGATGAAAAATCTGTGTTTTTTTCTTTTTATGGTGTTGTATTTATGCTAGTTAAATTAATTCACCTCGAACAGTTCTTTTATTTACCTAATATTCACTAGAAATGTACTACTGTAGATGATAAACAAATTTTATTTTTTAAGGTGTGTATTTTTCGGTGCTGTTTTTTTGGTGGGATTCTAAAACGATTAGGTTGCTTAGTGCCTTGATAAGTTTGGCGACCACTGTAATAGAAAAAACAAAATTGGAGATATTAAAAAATTACATTAGTCCAAAGTAACTATTAAATTGATTTACGATGTACGTTGGTTGGTAGCTTGATAAACACTGAAAACTTCCGAAAATATCGTTTTTCCACATATGCAAACCCTAAAATGCATGTAAAGTTTGTTAACACTAATCAGATGTTTGGATAGCTGCCAAATTGGCCAAATATCACATCCAAGCTTCACTCTATTTTGCACACAATTAAATACGTTTATTGTTATACATTCTTGAAAAATTCTGTTTAAAAAGTTTTTGGAAATCAATAACGTTATATGCATCGTATTTATTATTAATGTGAACGGAATCCGCAGAATCATGCCTGATTATTTATTAATACTACAAAATGAATAAATTTTTTTAATAGATATTCAATATATCATGCTTATAGTTGGTACTCAAGCCTTTATCTACAGAATAGAGATGATTCATAATTATTGGGACAAAGGTTAAGGGTAGGTTATTTGGACTAAAATTTGGCGACAGGACCTCAATAAAATATTGCTATAGAATAATCTCTCTGAACTGTTCCATTGAGTTTTTCTTGAAATGGGTGAAATTATTGTGTTTAAACAAACGAACCAACGTTTTATAATCAAAATCACTAAAAAGATTCCTCAAAAAAAGCTACGATTTAACTTGACATCAGGAATCATTCTCGTCGCGCCCCTGTAACGAAATGTGACATCATACATAAAAAAGTATTTGATATCCGTTTTCTGAAATTCTCATTATTAAAGCAATTAAAAAATATTTTTCTAAATTTTTTCCAAATAAACTATTAAAAAAAAAATTATGGTTGAAAAATAATAGTCTCATTCGATTCGTTATGATTGAAAACCTCTAAATAAAAATTCTTATAAAAATCGCGTGACATCTACTATTTGTTAAATTCGCACTTTTTTTATGCCTGTCCAATAGATCTTACAGAGAAACTGATTCGTCATTGTATCTCTCGTCCCCGAAAACCCCTTTCCCTAGATATTCATCCAAATCGCAGCATAAAAGTCACCGACCCCCCCCCCTCAATGGGTCCTGGCGAAAATTTCAAGTTATGTTTTGACAGGTAAAAATTCGTTTAGGAGAATTTTCAATGTCGGGACCGTCTTCCTGGGCCAATTTTACACCCCCGTACGAAATTTTGTATCAATCGGTGCATTTTGAAAATTTGTTCTTCTGCTACTATGTTAAACGGTAAGATGAGCTGGTTTTTTGAAGGAGAAGAAAAAATCGTAGAAAAAAAATTAAAGAACTGTCTCGTAAAGGATCACAAGAGATGAACATTGGCGTAGAAATTGAGCCACCAAAAAATCTGAGGGGGGGTCAGACATGCCCCCCTAATTACTTTGAGTAATGGACAAATAATTTTTTTTCACGAGGTATCCAAAAAATGCTTGAGACTAAAAATGTAGAGGGCGCTTAGACACGTACATAGAAATTTTTTAGCCCTCATAAAAGAAGTATAGTTTGCCTTAAAATTTCGAAAAATTTTAAATATTATTTTGACAACCATGTATATATTCAGGAAAATTTAATTTTTTTTCTCTATCTATTGATATACAATACATCCCCCTAAGTTGGAATCATATGGAAACAATTTTTATTATTAATATTAGGAAAAAAGTTACTGTTCATAAAAAGTTCTGCATTATCTAAAGCTTAAAATACAGTGATCAAATATCAGATTTTTTGGTCGTATACGAAGTTATTCAAAAAATATGAGTTTTACCCAAGAGTAAAGTACCTTTATATTTGACAATATCGAAAAATGTTACTTAAAAAGTTGATCAGAATTAAAAATTACGTTTAAATATGGAATTACATTCATTTACATTCAAAAATTTATTTTCAAAATGTATGTCTAGAATAATGCAAATTTAACTGTAGTTACATGTAAACAAATAATTTGATGATAAATTGGAATGTTGACAGTAAATTTCAAACCTCGTTAGAATTTATAAGACAAATGAAAATGTAACGTTATTAACTGATGAAGAAAATTGTTTTGATTGTGGGAGATTACTATAAAGCGTATAGAGATGCAGCAAATATTCTCAATAATAGACATGCCAGTGAAAATAAATGGTTTTAAAGATTAAAACTAACTTCTCCGCATCTGTAGCCCTGAACAATATTCTATCATAAAATTGTTACTTGTGAACACTTCGGGGGATGTATCGTGCTAACAAACCGAAATTTCTCCAAAAATAACAAAAAATGTAGTATATCTGGATTTATAGGACCCGATGTACTCGCTATAGTCAACTCAAAATCAATGGGTTGCATCTGTGAGACACCTTGAACAATATTCATTCATAAACTTGATCAATCGTATACTCTCTGGAGGCTGTATCGTGTTAACAAACTGAAAATTCTGCAAAAATAACGAAAATTGGGTACTTCAAGTACCATTGCACCCGTTGTACTGGATTTAGTGAGCTAAATATCAATAGGGTTCATCTTTGAGAAGCTTTGAATAATATCCAATCACAAAATTGGTCACTTGTATATACTTCGGACGCTGTATCGTGCTAACAAACTGAAACTTCTCCAAAAATTACAAAAATATTCTACTCAAAGTACTGTAGTACCTGTTGTATTGGCTCTGGTGAGCTGAAAATAAATAGCGTTCATCTGTGAGATGCCCTAAATAATGTTCAACCATAAAATTGGTGACTTGTTGAACTCCGTCGGAAACTGGTTGCTAATGAGAATACGCAGTTTGATGTAATTCTATCTATTGTAGCAAATCCAACATTGTCATTGCGCAAGAGAAAGTCATTGGTACAACAAAATGTAAGTAAAAATACAGTGGCAAGAATTTTAAATAAAAATATTTCAAACCCACAACACCTATAGGCACTCCAAATCCGAAAGATTCCCCGAAAATTACGATTCCATCATCAATACTTAGCGGTACTTGGACCCCTAAAAAAAACGGAGTGCCCCCATATATCATCGAAAGGGGTTTGACATAACAACTCACGCTAGCATATTTTCAAGTCGAATATCGAAAAAAAAATTCAAAACTTTACTTTTCGTTTAATCCCTGTATAGTTTCTCCCATAGACCCCCGTTTTTATGAGCTCTATACACCGGTCGTAAATTTCTCTTTCAGACGTAATTTTTCAGTTGTTGAGCATCGGTTAAATTGGAGGGGTAGGGGAAGGGTGACATAATTTTATTTTTGACGTCTAAACTTCAAAACTCTAACCGTATCTGAGTTAGTTATAGCGGCGGCGTGGGGGGGGGGGGAGTGAGAAGATTCTTTTAATTGAGTTTTCTTCTCCAAATTGAATTCTCTATATGCTCATAATAAGCTTATACCGCTACGCAGGAATTTAAATTGATGCTATCGTTCCCTTTTAATGGCCCTGGTAAGTTTTTCAACACTGCTTTGTTATTTTTGCTGTTTGTATGAGTAAAAACGTCTAGCGCGATAAATAATGTATGCTTTTCTTAAATTTTTTATTCAGAAAAATCCAAATTTATTCATGATTTTTATTTACTTAAGTACCTTACTTCGACCAAACGAAAGAATAAATAAAAACTATATTTATGGGTCGGTAAATATTAAATAAAAAATATAATAATAATACTATGAAATTATGTTGTGAATTCACGTAGAAAGGGAAACTAATGAAGCGGTTGTAACATTAAGATATTTTACTTTTCCTCACAAAGCGCCCCATCAGCATCAGCATTTTCCCCGCTTTTTTTGTTAAACTTCTAAATCTTTCCAATTGTAAAATTTTCGAAAATCAAATTAAGTCATCATATGTCCAAAAAAAAGTATTCATGGGAATGATATCAGCGGTACGAATAGGCCATTAAAATCAATTCCCTATTAAAATAACACGAGATATCACACCGTGCTTCAATTACTTATTATATAAAAAATAATTTATCTTACCTTAAAATCCATGAGGTTAGTCATGAGTTCCTTATATTCTATTGGCGCGATAGCATCAGGGACGGCTGTTTGATACATTGAAGCGATAGAAGGGTCTCGCAAGCCACAATCGTAGCTTTGCATCTTTCTCAACGACAAATTTCTCGAATGCGGCTGTTCCACTTCACCCATTTCGTCAATGGTGTCTTGTCTAGTGATACCAGGACTCGATGTGGCAGACACTTTCTGAAGTTTTGGAAAAATTTTATTTCCCGAACCAGGAGTTAGTTGGCTTCCAGAGCTACCAGATGACGACGAACTCGGACGTTCTTTGGGATCTTTGGCGCTCAAACTCCTCGTAAATGCTTGAGGAACTGTCGATGCATCTGAACCTGAATCCAAGCTAGCGGAACCTAACAATCTTCCCCATTTACTTCCTCTGGCTGAAAATGATAGATTTTTTATCCATATTTTTAAATGCATTGGTAATATAGAGTGACACCATTATGTTTGTCAACATTATGCTAGTAACAAAGAGGTAAGAGGGAACTCTATGAAAATAATGAGGATAATAGAAAAACAGGTTAATGATGACTTAAGATGAGTAAGAAATAAACGGTTTCAAAGATTAAAACTAACTTTTCCGCATCTGTGAGATGCCCAGAACAATATTCGTTCATAAAATTGTCACTGGTATATATTTGGGGGGGCGGTATCGTGCTAAAAAAACCGAAATATCTCCGAAAATAACCAAAAATATAGTATATCTGTATTTATAGGACCCGCTGTACTCACTCTAGTCAACCTAAAATCAATAGGGTACATCTGTGAGACACTCTGAAAAATATTCAGTTATAAGATTGGTCACTTGTATACACTACGGAGGCTGTATCGTGCTAACAACCCGAAATTTCTCCAAAAAGGACCAAAAATGTGACACTTCAGGTACCATAGCACCCGTTATACTAGATCTGGTGAGCCAAAAATCAATGAGGTTCATCTATTAGATGTCCTGAATAGTACTCAATCATAAAATGTGTCACTTCTATACACTCCGGAGGCTGTATCGTGCTAACAAACTGAAGTTTCTCAAAAAATTAAAAAATGTCGTACTTCAAGTACCACAGCACCCGTTATACTGGCTCTGATGAGCTGAAAATCAATAGGTTTCATCTGTGAGATGTTTTGAACAATACTCAATCATAAATTTGGCGATTTGTTGCACTCCGGAGGCTGTTTCGTGGTAACAAGGCATGTAACGAAAAGCAGCCGACGATATTGACGACGATGACATACACACAGGATTTTTTCCTAAAAACCGTTTTTTCGTGTTGTTCTTGATGAAAAACGTGAAAATAACTGAAATTTTTTATCAAAATTCCAACTTTTTTTGGGGTAAACCAATAGTTTTCTCGCATATTAGATAGGTTGGGCGGAAAAGTAAAAATCGAAAATGTTGGGTGTCTGGGAAAGACACATTGAGAATTTCCTGACGGTAAGAAAATCCAATACAAAAGATATAGGATATCAAATATAAAGTTTAAAAGGTAATGTCAAATTGTTAGCAACTCAGCAGCTCTGCTCTCTTGGTCGGTTGGGGCGCTCCGTGACAAACACACAATTATCGCGGAGGGCCTATTTAAGCCCAGAGAAAATAGGAGGGAACACACATCCACAAACATACACAACACACCTACACCCACACTGTACATATTTACCGCACTCCAAAGACAAAAGGTAAAGGGCAACGTGTCGAGAGCTGGATGGTCACAGGGATATATGTAATCTTGAATGTTCCCCCGGGAGAACCAGGAAGCACCCCCTATATCTCATGCCTTCGCAGCCATTCGGGACTAAGGATGGAAGGAATATTTACTTCGCTAGCTTCTCGTGGGATAAATATGAGTAAAAGAATATGAGAATATTGAAATCCTGACAAAGGAAGAGGTCCAGAAAGCTACTCTTTCGGGGGCATCTTTGTCTTGTATCAACAGACTGATCAAAGAAGACAAAAGTTACGTTGAAGCTAAGCGCTCTGTGATCAGATAAAACTTCATTAATCATATAGGTTAAGGAAGGGGCAATACAAATGACTCATTTAACAACGTAGAAGCGAATAAACATAAAAAAATAACAATGTCGGAGGACAGCACACCTCAGAAAAGGCAAACTAAAAAGCCAAGGGGCGTGCAAACCCAAAAACCTACTACTACAACTAGCTGGGCGTACTAACACGCGGCGAGCAGTGAGAAGGGGGCGGGCGTCAGTAAAGGCTACCCGTATGCGTATAACATAGTGCTAGAGATCAGAGGCAGGAGCCTAGAACATGTTTTAGAAATAAAGCAAAAGGCACTGAACACAGCATACAAATAGTGCAGGAAGGAAGGTCCATCAGTTAATCCGCAGAAAACCATTATTGTCCTTTTCACAAGAAAAAGACACTGAGAGGACTTAGATGCCCCAAGCTTAACAACGTGGAAATCCCTTTCTCAAAAGAGGTAAAGTACCTGGGAGTTACTTTTGACCAAAAGCTGACCTGGGATTCACATCTGAACCAGGTGATCCGAAAGGCAAAAATCATACTTGGGAGATGCAGAAGGCTTTGTGCAAAAGCTGGCGATTCAACCCTCAGCCCAGAAAATGGTAATACTACCAATGGTCGGTTGCCCGGGTCGCAAAGGTCACGTAGACTGTAGCAATGAAACTACCTCAATGTGTACGAAGTCTGGCATGCGTACGCATAACGGGGGCCATGAAAACCACCGCAACTACAGCCCTAGAGGTGCTGCTAAATCTGGGCGAAGCAGTTCATTATGCACTGCTCGCTCAAGTTCACATCAGACCTTCTAAACCACAGTCGAACGGTTGTAAGGATAGGGGTAGAGTCAACAAGCACCTGGAATGAATAATGAGCTTGATAGAGCATATATCCAGGAGGTGGAAGAAACTACCGTTCATGTATGGTACCATTGCGAAGTACTATGCAGGCTTAGGTTTGCAAAGCTGGGAGAGAAGCCAAAACCGGTGAGCTATTTGGAGTGACCGGTGTCACGGCTAATCAAAAGGATGGGCTTAGAAGCACACTTTAAGGTCAAATAGGAGAAATCACAATATATCAAATCTAATCTAAATCGTTAGTACAATGAAGCACTAATGAATTAGATAGTTAGGGTATATTACACTAAAGAATCCTTAACAGCAGAATAGGAGGAGAGGAAGGTACAGAGAGACCAAAGGTGGATGTAGAGACAAATTTAAGTAACTAGGAATCCAACACGGAAAGAAAAAGCAAGGAATAGAGTAAGAAGGAAAAGGATCAATCCAAGAGCCTATAAGGCCCGTAGTGCTTTTGTATTTAGATATATTCTGAACTTTTGTGGATGGAAGACTCAAATATTGTGCTACATATAGAGTAACAAATAGTTCAATAATAAAGTTTCAGCTAAAAATATAGATATTCTATTAGATCATTTCAATGTCAACTACAAAGAGTGGTTCGTTTCTTTGGAACTGAGTTTTTTATTACAGCCCCTGCGTATATTTTTCTTTCTCCAATACTCTAATAACTCACCAAACAAGAGTGACAACTGCTTGTCACTATCTTTATTAGTTTGGAAGTCATGGGACATCTAAAAAATGAAAAAAGCTTAGAAAAAATTGTGCATAACCAACAACTAATATTATGCTATATGTTCAAAATGACTCCCATCTTCTATTTGACGTCAAATCTTCAATAGAACGCTGTCATGACAATACGCTATCTTCCAACGGTGATTTATTCGTTGGTAGAAACCTGGCAGAAATATCCAGCTGCTCTCTTTAGAGATGATAGTCCAGAAAGACCCTCACTGGAAGTAAATGACTCTCCATCAGGACCAAGCATACTAGAGAGTGATGTATTATACGCCATTAAACTCATGAAAAACAACTCTAGGACTTGATAATATGTTCTTAAAATTATTCCACTTAATCAGCGAATGAAATATAAAAATAATAACAAATCTTTAAAAATATATATGATTAACTTTTATGAAAATACTGAAAACAACTAATGCAATTATTTGTAAAGACTATCGCCTCCATTAGCTTAATGAGTAATTTCTTCAAACTCTTTCTTCATGTCTTACACACAAGACTATATAAAAAATGCGAGGAAGTGAGCGGAACTAATCAATTCGGTTTCAAAAGCGGGTTAGGAAGCAGAGAGAGTATATTCACTCTGCAAACGTTAGTATAGAACTGTCGTGATCCTGGAAAATATGTTTTCATATGCTTTCATCAATTACGAAGAAGCATTTGGCAATGTGAAACATGACCTACTCATATCATATCTTAATGACCTGTGGCTAGATCGAAGAAATGTATGACTTATAAGTAACCTGTACTGGAACCAAAAGGCAGATATTCTACTAAGCAACTCGGCAACACAAGAGTTTGAAATAAAAATACACGGTTTCAATGATTAAAACTAACTTTTCCGCATCTGTGGCCCCGAACAAAATTCTATCATAAAATTGTTACTTGTATACACTTCGGGGGATGTATCGTGCTAACAAACCGAAATTTCTTCAAAAATAAACGGTTTTGAAGATTGAAACTAACTTTTCCGTATCTGTGGCCCTAAATAATATTGTATCATAAAATTGTTACTTGTATACACTTCGAGGGATGTATCGTGCTAACAAACCGAAATTTCTCCAAAAATAACCAAAAATTTCGTATATCTGGATTTATAGGACCCGCTGTACTCGCTCTATTCGATTGAAAGTTAATAGGGTACATCTGTGAGACATCTTGAACAATATTCAATCATAAAATTGATCAATCGTAGACTCTCTGGAGGCTGTATCGTGCTAACAAACTGAAAATTCTCCAAAAATGACAAAAATTTGGTGCTACAAGTACCATAGCACCCGTTGTACTGCCTTTAGTGAGCTGAATATCAATAGAGCTCATCTTTGAGACGCTGTAAATAATATTCAATCATAAAATTGGTAACTTGTATATACTCCGGAGGCTGTATCGTGCTAACAAACTGAAACTTCTCCAAAAATGAGAAAAACATCGTACTTAAAGTGCTGTAGCACCTGTTGTATTGGCTCTGTTGAGCTAAAAATTGATAGGGTTCATCAGTGAGATGTCTTGAATAATATTCAATCATGAAATTGGTGATTTGTTGAACTACGGAGGCTGTATCGTGCTAACAAACTGAAATATCTCAAAAATTGACAAAATATCGTACCTCAAGTACCATCGCACCCGTTGTAGTGGCTCTGGTGAGCTGAGAATCGATAGGGTTCATCTGTAACATGTGCTTAACAATATTCAATCATAAAATTGCTGACTTATTGCACTCCGGAGGCTGTATCGTGCTAAAAAGACATGTAAGGAAAAGTGGCCGACGACAACGACGACGACGACGACATACAAACAGGATTTTTTTCTAAAAACCGTTTTTTCGTTTTGTTGTTGATGGAAAACGTAAAAATAACTCAACAATAAATTTCAAAATTCCAACTTTTTTTGGGGTAAACCAATACTTTTCTCGCATATAGATAAATTGGGCGGAAAAGTGATAACCAAAAATTTATTATATATGGATTTATAGGACCCGCTGTACTCGCTCTAGTCAACTGAAAATCAGTAGAGTACATATGTGAGACACGTTGAACAATATTCAATCATAAAATTTATCAATCGTATACTCTCTGGAGGCTGTATCGTGCTAACAAACTGAAAATTCTTCAAAAATTACAATAATTTGGTACTTCAAGTACCATAGCACCCGTTGTACTAGGTTTAATGAGCTTAATATCAATTGGATTCATCTTGGAGACGTTTTGAATAATATCCAATTATAAAATTGGTCACTTGTATATACTCCGGAGGCTGTATCGTGCTAACAAATTGAAACTTCTCCAAAAATTACAAAAATATAGTACTTAAAGTACTGTAGCGCCTGTTGTAGTGGCTCTGGTGAGCTGAAAATCAATAGGGTCCATTAGTGAGATGTCCTGAATGTTATTCAATTATACAATTGGTGACTTGTTGAACTACGGAGGCTATATCGTGCTAACAAACTGAAATTTCTCAAACAATTACAAAGTGTCGTACTTCAAGTACCATAGCACCCGTTGTACTGGATCTGGTGAGCTGAAAATCAATAGGTTTCATCTGTGACATGTCATTGACAATATTCAATCATAAAATTGCTGACTTATTGCACTCCGGAGGCTGTATCGTGCTAACAAGACATGTAAGGAAAAGTGGCCGACGACGACATACACACTGGATTTTTTTTCTAAAAACCGTTTTTTCGTGTTGTTGTTAATGGAAAACGTAAAAATAACTCGAAAAAACTTTTTTTGGGGGAAACCAATACTTTCTCGCATATAGATAGGTTGGGCGGAAAAGTAAAAGGCGACCAACAGGGATGCATCTTGTCTCCAATGCTGTTTAACATATATGTGGAGAGAGTATTTATGAAAGCAGTCTCGAATAGATCATTTGGCGTTAGGGAAAACGGAACTCCAATCAACAACACCCAATTTGCAGATGACACCGCTATAGTAACATATAATACTGAATCAGACTATCGAAGCAAGTATAAATTTAGGCCCGAAACTATCAATAGAAAAACCAAGTTCATGGTAATCAGTAGGAACAACATTGCAAACACTCGGATACACATCAATGAAAACAATATAGATCGAGTCACACAATTTGGATGTTTGGGGTGCATGGTTAATGAAACATGGGACCTAGACCAGGAAATAAAATGCAGATTTGAACAGGCACGAATAACCTTACTAAGACCCAATAAATTTTTTATAGAGAGGAACTCAAACTTCAGCATCAGATACAGAACGGTAAGATGTTATGTCTGGTCAGTACTGTTGCATGGAATGGAGACGTGGACGATGAAAACAAAGACACAAAATTGAAGCGTTCGAAATGTGAATCCTACGACGAATGCTCAAGTAACAAATGGAGAAGTTCTCCGAAGAGCTGAACTAATGGATCGACAACTCTTCGATACAATCAAAAACGTTATCACCTACAACGCCTTGTTCTGCAAGGAAAAATTGAAAAGGGTGAAAGATGTATAGGAAGGAAGAAACTATCCTGGCTTAGGAATATTCGCCAGTAGACAGGGATGAGGGACCTAGAAGAAATAGGAAATACAGCTATGAATAGCAAGATTTGATAAGAGGACGAGGAACGCCAACGCAGGAGCCTGTATGGCACTCTAAGGAAAAGAACTTCTTCGTTAAATGGCATTATTCTTTTACAAAGATCATTAAAAAATTTCAAGTTTCATTGGAATTATTACCAGCTACCTGCCGGATTTATGATGTTTGTCCATTTAGCTCCCAAAAGAAATAAACCAGTAACATTTATTCAAATGATATCTGCGCTCATATTCGTTCTCAGACGCTTTTGTACTGTGAGTTTCCGTATTCATCTGATATTAGTATTACTTCAATATCTTCAATTGTGGTGATTAACGGTACGGTAACTCCCATTACAGTGATGGTGATATATATTTTCTGCATTATGGTTTTACAAATTTCCAAACTGTTGTCAAAATCATCTTCAGACAATTCTTGTAAAAACCCTACCTGGTATGAACAACATTAGATCCCACACTATATTATATTCTAACACAGTTTAATGTTTGTATTTTTTATAAAAATTTGAAAAATCTGTCATTATTAGTTACTGTCTTTGCCTGTCCACTTTCACAATTTTCATTAAAAGCGATTTACAATTCTCCAAACTCCAGTTTTCATAATTGGGATCTGATTGAGAAAACCATTATTAAATAAATTAGTGACTCCTTTTTCTATTATTGTAACCTCTTATCGTTATTATTGAAAATATTCTCTTTTCGGTAAACAATCTATAAGAATTTAAAAGCACAATGAACCAAATACTACAACATTGAAAAAGCGTTCACTGATACTGTCATTTTGGTGAACATACAGAAACTTGAAAATTTAATAAACCAATGAAAGTATTTATGTAAACTGAGAAAAAACAAAAACTAATTTGTGATCGCACCTTTTTACACCACTAAGAGGTATAGAGGCATAAGGGGTAAAACATGTTTCAGTGTTAGATTGAACCTCTTCTTGAATTTTATAGAAAGTATTGAAACAGCAGAAGCATATTTTGAGAACAATTATCTATATGATTACATCAATATATACAAAAACAATGTGTACAAAAAATGGACTATCCACTGGGTAAACCATTGTAACAACAAAAATCGACAGTATACTTTGATACAAAAAATATTCCAAAAATATGAGGGTACAAGAACATTTGGTACAGTCAGATATACGGTCTCCTTAATAAGAATGCGATTCTAACATGCATCTTACCCCGCCCATTTAATCAAAATGAAAGTAATAACATCTGATCTGTGCGAAGAGTGTAATGGCCTAGACCACATATTTTTAAAATGCACAAAATTCGAAATTCACAATAATGTCCTAACAGAACTCCTTCGAAAACTTGGGATGGAATTCCTTATCAACATGCTATTCCTCTTAGCACCAATAACAGAAAGGTCTTTGACGTAATTGTTAAGTTTATTGATAGTACAAATATATTTATGTAGGAAGAACATCATTGTCAGATGCTGATACCTATCTTTTTCCTCTTGTGTATATATACCTTCCTATCCGTGGTCACAATAATGCCTTGATTGACCCTTTTGTGAGAAGCGTGTGATCTTGTTATTTCTCAAAGGTATGTTACAGAGATGGAATCGAAGTATCTCCAGATAAAAATATTTGCTTGTTCTGTAAGCGTGTATTCTAACTTTCCTTGGTTTTTAGACTATATAACCCTCAACCCTGGAGTTCTAAGGAACGTCCTCGTTACTCCAAAATTAAGTGGAAGAGATTTAAATGTCAATGTATAACAGTCATCTAAGAGAATGGGTAAACTAAAAATACAAAAAAAAAGGTTTTTGCTAACTACCTGGAGTATACTTCTGACGGAGTGTGCTCAATGTGGAAATGTCATATTAAAACTCCATTTAAATTTCTTTCTACATTTTAGGATACAAATAGTATTACTTACCAGTGGCAGGTCTAGCAACAGTGGTTTTCACACCTCCTCCGCTATTGTCATCCTTCTCAGCAACAGCAGACAGTTTCGTAGTCGACATCACCCTTGAAATATTCTTATCATTAGCTTCTTCTCCTTTTTCGACGTCGGATGGAGTAGCTGGAGGTGCGGCGGCATGCTGACTTCGATCTCTTCGAAATTTTGAAAATATTTTTCGCACTAAATGGTCTTGATTTTGATCTAGTTGTGGTTCGTTTTTTCGCCTTTCAGCCAATTCTTTTTCCCGTTTTACATCAGCAACTTTTCGAAAAATTAAACGATGTCTCAAATTGTAGGTCAAGATGAGATTTCGCGCGAAACTATTA
This sequence comes from Galeruca laticollis, assembly GCA_963921935.1. Lineage (NCBI taxonomy): Eukaryota > Metazoa > Arthropoda > Insecta > Coleoptera > Chrysomelidae > Galeruca > Galeruca laticollis. The sequence continues at coordinate 68,788,903 of OY998178.1, read as the reverse complement.
GCGAAAGCTTGATAGAAATCTAACACTTCTAATAATTTATCTCTTTTTATCGTATGTAAATCACAGTAAGTTAAAGCACGCACATTAGCAGCAGATTGGCCTACTGCGTTGTCTTTCCAAAAGGAGTCTCCGAACACATCACCCTTACCTGCAAGAAATAATAATATTGATACATTTATTTACAAGAAAAGTAGAAAATAGGAAATTAGTTTCTGGCATAATGTATTGACAGAAACATTCCCATCTACATTATATTAATTTTATTATTCTTAATTATATTTATTTTATCTCATTTTAAGTCATTGGAATATGAACGGGACGTGCCTAAGCCAGTACAACAAAAGTACCAGATTGTGTAATGACAGTTATAATGGTAGAGTCATAAACAAAAGAATGAAATAGTAAAAAAAGGTGTTGTGATAATGTCCTTAAATTTCAGAATCATGGTTAGCCACAAATGTTTTCCAATATCTGGGTTCAGCTTCTATCCAGGAGAGCACATTTGTGGAATCTGACCACAAAAACGTTTTATCTATATGAATATTTAAAGCTTCTCTATTTTTTGACATAAGTTTGGTCAACAATATTGCTCCTAAGAGTTCTAGACGAGGCAAAGAGAGTGATTTTAGAGGACTCACTCGAGACTTAGCGCATAATAAATGACACTCGAGAGTATTATCCACGTTTATAGAACGTACATAGATACATCATGCATACGCTCTTTCGCTTGCAGCTGAAAACCTGTGAAATTGGATTAGTTTTGGTTATTGGATTAACACATGTCGGGGAATTTGCATTGAACCAACATGGGATATTTCATTTTTCAAATCTATCCATTCTAAAAAAACTTGTTGCGGAATGCTTTCAATCCAGTCGATCTTCAATTTCCATAGCCTTTGAATTATTGGTTTTGCTCGAATAGATAATGGCCCTAGTATGCCTAGGGGGTCAAAACTTTTTGTTACAAATGAAAGAATAGTTCTTTTAGATGCCGTTTGCTGATTTTATACAATATTCTTAGAGTTATATCAAATTTGTCTAATCTGGGGGATGCAAGATATCCAAACTGTTTTGACACTGAAATCATCCGAAATTGCGTAGTTGCTAGTTTCAAGATATTCCTGTTGGATATCATCAATAACTCTAAGATTGTTAGATTGGAATTTTTTTCTCAATTCTAATCCGAATTCCAAGAAAATTTTACAAAGATTGCGTCTCAAATTTATCAGGGAGTCAATATTTGATGATCCCGTTAAAATATCATCAACATAGAAATCGTTTGATATCACGTTACTCTCAAGTGGCACGGGGCACAATAAACCTTTGGTTTCAGTGCACTGTAACCCCGTTAAAATCTACTCTTAAGTGGGAATTCCTTTTGAATAATTGACGAAATCTCTTAACAAACAACGAGTGGCAAGAAAAGAGGCTGGAGCAGTGCCATATGTAATAGTATTCAACTGAAAATGCTTTACTTCTTCACATGGTTAGTTAAGCCAAACTCTCCGTTGCAAATCTCTTTCATCATGATGGATTAATATTTGCCGATTATTTTTTTCTTAATCGATAATATGTTGTCTAAAACGAATAACAATCGAGAATAAGTCATCTTGAATCGTAGGGCCAACTTTAAGTACATTATATAAGGACAACTTTGTAAATGATTTGCAAGCAGCGTCCAAAACAACCCTTAGCCTTGTGATAGAACTAACAGGTTTTTCAATGCTGTGATGGGGAAAATATATATATATATATATATATATATATATATATATATATATATATACGAGGCATGTTTTTTTAAGTAAGTACCGTTTTGCGATTCCGCTGCCGCAGCGCTACGGTCGGCGTTCCGTGCATGCGCGCTGGTTACCTACATCTCTTGTCTATGCACTTACGCCATTACAGTCTGATTCTTCATTGTATACGTTGTTTACTGAGTGTTTAAGATGCCTCCGACAATCGTGAGTCCCGCCGATTGTGAAGTACGGGCTGTTATACGATTTCTTAATGCTAAAGGCGTGAAACCGTTCGATATTCATCGTGAGATCTGTGAAGATTACGGACAAAACATTAGTGATGAGATGGTAAGGAAATGGGTGAGAGCATTTAAAGATGGGCGCATGATGAAGAACAGAGTGGGCGTCCTTCGGTCGTTAATGAAGATTTGGTGCAGAAGGTGGACAAAAAGGTGAGAGAAAACAGACGCTTTACAATTTCATCATTGTGCTACTGCTTTCCTCAATATTATCGTAGTGTTTTGTATCGCATTGTGACCGAGAACTTGTATCCTTTTGCTGCATGGCAATGCCCGTCCACATGTGGCTAATCGGAACAAAGATCTTATCAAATCTTTTCAATGGGAAACTCTAGGTCATCCTCCATACAGCCCTGATCTAGCGCCCAGCGACTACCATTTGTTCCTGCACTTGAAGAAACACCTGGGTGGTCAGCGTCTTCAAGACGATAACGAAGTCAAAACATTTGTGATACAGTGGTTAACAAGTCAGGCGGCAGAATTTTATGACGAGGGTATTCAAAAACTGGTACCACGTTATGACAAGTGCCTCAATATTCACGGAAATTATGTAAAAAAGCAGATTAAGGAACAGGCTTTCATTTAAAAAATAAAAATTTTGCGATATCTTTGCACATCTTTTTTTAATTCCAAAACGGTACTTACTTAAAAAACATGCCTCGTATATATATATATATATATATATATAACAAAGAAGATGTAGGAATATCGCGTGATATGTTAACAACAACAACAAAGAGAATCATGGGTAATTCACGCAAAGTAAAGGGCTACTGAAATAGAGTGGTAACCGTGGACATGCATGTTTCTGGCTCATTTTGCCTCATCAGCACGGCATAACCAAATAATGATGTGAAATTTGGGAGCAAAGATGTTAATCGAAACATGGGAAAACACAAAATAACGGATTTCAGCAGGGAAACCAAACGCTCATTTGTGTCTTCAATTGGAAGATCCCGAGTTTTCAGTAGCCCTTTACTTTGCGTGAATTACCCATAATTCTCTTTGTTGTTGTTGTTAACATATCATGCGATATTCCTACATCTTCTGTGTTATTTACTATGGGTCGGAAGGTTCATGGCGGGGGGGATATATGCGCCTCCGTGTCGATGTTGGTTGATGTCCTGAAAACTCGGGATCTTCCAATTGAAGACACAAATGAGCGTTAGGTTTCCCTGCTGAAATCCGTTATTTTGTGTTTTCCCATGTTTCGATTAACATCTTTGCTCCCAAATTTCACATCATTATTTGGTTATGCCGTGCTGATGAGGCAAAATGAGCCAGAAACATGCATGTCCACGGTTACCACTCTATTTCAGTAGCCCTTTACTTTGCGTGAATTACCCATGATTCTCTTTGTTGTTGTTGTTAACATATCACGCGATATTCCTACATCTTCTTTGTTATTTACTATGGGTCGGAAGGTTCATGGCGGGGGGGCTATACGCGCCTCCGTGTCGATGTTGGTTGATGTCCTGAAAACTCGGGATCTTCCAATTGGAGACACAAATGAGCGTTTGGTTTCCCTGCTGAAATCCGTTATTTTGTGTTTTCCCATGTTTCGATTAACATCTTTGCTCCCAAATTTCACATCATTATTTGGTTATGCCGTGCTGATGAGGCAAAATGAGCCAGAAACATGCATGTCCACGGTTACCACTCTATTTCAGTAGCCCTTTACTTTGCGTGAATTATCCATGATTCTCCTTTGTTGTTATATATATATATATATATATATATATATATATATATATATATATATATATATATATATATATATAGTTAACGCCATCTAGCGACAAAGACGAAAGTCAAAAAGTAAAAACTAAGTAAGCGTTTTGTTGTATAAATTATGCTCTTCCATATGAGGCCAAATTTGTTAAAATCGGTCAAGCGAAACGGGAGAAATCTTGTTGTTTAAAAAAACAATTGTACTTCCCCCACCGCTTTATTTTGATAGATAGAACAATACATTTCAGTCTAAAAGTGTAGGTGAATAGTCAATAAATATGAAAATAATATCATCGATATACTTTCATTAGGCAAAATTCTATAAAAATCACATTTTTCTACTTAATGTTAGTTGTTACTCCCTCTAGCGGACGTTTGCCAAACTCGAAAATAATTTTTAGCAGTTTCTGTTGGCGACTTTTATCATGAATCTTTTTTTCTAAATCTATACGACCAATATCTCATGAGATATGGCCGCTCACTACACTTAATTGATCACCCAGTACACTTATGCATTGAAGACATTAAGTGATAGTAAGATCTTTTGCTCAGTATTTACGAGAGACAAAATTTGTCTGAATATTAAAGATATCGTGACAATTCTAAACACAAAGACGAGAGAAATAGGCAAACGATTTTGGGTAAAATATAATAAGATACGGAAAGGACTGACCTTTTTCGCACGAGATCAAAATGGATGCTGCTTGGCTTGAGTGAATCGTGCCTAAAACTGGAACTATCTCTACGCTTGAATGACCATCTAATGTTGGGGTTTTTCCTCTTAATTGAGTGAAAGAAACAACACTCGTGAATAATTTATATTATATGTTTCATGAAGCCACGTTTGACAAAATTACATTAAAAAAATTAGTAATGTCAAATTACACAGCAGCCGTACATACTTGACAATAACTATGAATCTAAAAACGAATCTTAACACCCAATCATCCAATTCCTCTTATCAGTTCTGAATTTTCCCGATTGAAGTATGTATACGTACTTTTCCAAACTCAATCTTTTGAAAGATTCAAGTCATCAAATTTATGTGAAAAGTTTTTATTTCTAATCTCAGTTTATGTATGAATATTTTCAATTTCATTTTCCATCGATATTATTTTTATCAAAGAATAAATTTGCCGATTATTACTTGAATAACTCGATTACTTTTTTGAAGATTTCCTAAACTTTGAACCGTTCACTTTTCATGTTTTTCCAAAGTTGGAAATTCTTTTGATCTGATTACACTATTTATGCAGAAAGTTACCGTCATCCTTTCACCTACTTTATTATAAATCACAATTGTAATTGAAGTAAAAACGTAGCAAACGTTGGAGGAAATAAAAAGAGACATCCAACGATAGGTGAACTTTTATATATTTTTTTAAACGTCATTTCCATTTTTCGTTTTCCAGCAAAATACTCAGCAGTTTCGACACAATCTCTTTTCTACTGATCAAGAGTAAATCTGAAGATGTGTGCAATAAAATTGAACGACAACAAATAAAACATTTCTCAATTTGTTATCGTGCTGCAATATACTCATTTTTACTGATTATTGTGTAACATAAACTTACCTAAAATGGCTACAACTTCATCATCTTGTATAACTTCCAGCGATCCAGTCACTATAAAGCATAAGGAATCTATTGACTCTCCAGTATGATAAAGAAGATCTCCAGGGGCCGAATGAGACATTGTGAAGTGCATGGCAAGGGCTCTAAGACAGCCGTCAGATGCTAGTCGAAAAGCAGGATGTTCGTTGAATACCTTTCGGTTTAAATGAACGCAGATGTCGGCCTTCATATCTTTCGGACAGAAATTTAGTACCTATAAAGGAATTATTTTAATTATAAGCAAATAGTCAGTTATTATTGGTACATCATTTGATTGTTATAGATTAATAAAATATATTGAACAACCTTGCTATAACCTATGATTCATTACAATCTACATAAAATAGTTGAGAAATGAGTATAAGATTTTTCTCCTAAAATATGTCCTGAATGAGCTACCAATAATGGATTTACAAGGATCACACAGCAAGGACTTCTAGTCACTTCTTGTCAGCTTCTTTCCAATGTATCCAATTTTGTATATAGATAGGTAATACGTTGGTTCAGATTATTTTAATTGCGGTATTTATTTATATCAGCTGATATTTTGATCGTCACTCAAAAATAGAACACCAAGATTACTGTGTAGTATGTTGTTTCTCATAAGTCAATATACGTTGGATATTGAACACACAGTGTATAGGACTGGGAGGTTTGCAATATTTCAGTATTGGATAGCTTACCTCATAGTTTTATTTCGTATGTCCTAATTGATACGATAATAATTTGTGTATTATTTTGGCAAGGAAAGCTGGGAGCGTCGTCATAATGAGCAGTTCATAATTTGAATCTTGAGTTAAATCTGCTGTCGTTCATATTTATTGGGGGACTTTTTTATTCAAATCCGGTCTTAGATATTCTATTTCGGCTTTTGCTGGTATATATCTGTTGTTGATAACAAATTCTGGTGTATCTTGCGCTCATTTGCCAGTATTCATTTCGATTTTCCATGGTTCTATCCAAGATCCTGATCGATTTAGATTTCATTAAAAGTGTTCTTGTGATGCTTGCATAAGATCTAAGAATGGAGACATGATTTTATAGTCATTAGCAAAGGTTGCAATCAATGAGTTGGTGGTAGACATCAGTACTATTAATATAAAAGGTACAGCTAGCAATGGATCTATGATATTTCACTCTGGGAGATGTGCGTTTATTTTATTATTGTTGGATAACATGGTATTCAATCCTAATTTGGAAGAAACTATTAGTTATGTCTCGGTAGTGAGTAAATACATACATGTTCGCTTCGACCCGTAATATAAATTGTTCAGAGCTTCTGCACCTTACTATAATATACACCTGTTAAATCAAGCAAACGCGCCCAGAATAACACCACATCGTATTAGAAAAAGAAAGACAAAAAACACCTTCAAACTAAATAATACATTTTAAGAGTTTACTGACAAGAGCTACAAAATGTATACAGAATTTTAATTTTCAACCTTCCATGTTTTCATGTTTTTCACAGTGTTATTAAGGTAATTGTTTTATCATTTTATATACAAAATTTTGTAACGTCTTTTTTAACTCATGTGTTATGTATCAATCATAATGTAACCTTTTAGCCGAAACAGAAGATGACTTAACAAGTCGAAGCGCGTCTTTTGGCAAATAATAAACAAATTATTAAAAAGTAAGGACCTTTATTCAAGAAAATTCCTCCCATATAATATATATATATATATATATTATTGTGAAAAAATAATGCTACACCCTGTATATCAAATAATGAAGAATTAAGATTATGTATTGTAATCTAAAAGAATTTTTTTAAGTCAAAAATTTTTTTTAAACATTTGAATGGAGACAATCTGTACGATCCACTATTCGATAGAGAAGACATACAGAAAGGACAGACTGTATAATGTAGAGATAATTGAGAATAGGTGTGATAAACAATTTATATGAAATAAATTACCTAACGAAACTTTTATCAAAGAGATCAAGTATCAAAATTTGTTCATAATAAGAAACTAATAATGCTTTATTCTGTAAAGTCAAGCTAATCTCGTAATATTTGTTGATTAAGACATTAAAATGAGATAGTGTAGATGTTTAGACATAACAGAGCAGGAAAATATAAAATAATGTGAATTTCAGAGAACATGACTTATAAAGAAAACGAATTTTCATTTTGCATACATATTTAAAGGTAACAGCTGTCATCTATTAAAACATTATGAATATTCATTTGATATACATACTTAGAGGTTAGGAAATGTCATTTTAACAATACTAAGAAATATTATTGAATGAAAATAATATAGGAAGTCTAAGCAATTAAAAACCTTAGAATATAATATCATGATATAATGAAAGAACATTTCACTGGTTGAAATGAAGAATTTGAGTTATAAAATAAATAGTCAAATTTGATTGGTTAATAAACATTTAAAAAAGATCACATCGGCGACAACTGTGTTGCTAACGAAAAAAAAATCAGAATGTGAGAAAGTTGTTGATTATGGGGGCTATTGACTAGTAGGTTTTCTTTTTGAGAAGAGATTTTTGGAGCAGCAAAATTTTTTTGGTAAAGTAAATCAATTGAAATCATTTGGAAGACAAAATTTGACTATAGAATTTAAAACAAATACATTATACTTACAAGAGATATATCAGTGTAAGTAGTTTAGTTTATATTAATAATTAAAAAGGAATTGTTGAATGTTGTAAAACACTAATCATGAATTTTATTTCATAATATGGTGTCTTGTGTCTGGTGGAAGTAAAATATCCACAATAGTTTTCGAAAAACATTGAATAGTGGAATTTGTGTGAGCTGTTTGGACTTTGAAAGAAATACAGCATCGATTCCTGTTCTGGTAGAAGCAGAATGCCAACAGGGAGGTTTTCCAGGAGGAGAATCTGGAACAAATAAAAGAAACAGATTATTGAAGGTGAACAAACAGAAATCGTGAAGTAAATAAGGTAGTACAAGTTAATTTATTATTGTATTAAGAGGTCAAGCGTACTTACTAATTTGTAGAAAAAACTAAAATTTTGTGATGCATAGACGCTGTTAAGAGTGTATTTCGCCGTTTTCTGAAAGTCATATGTTTATGAAGTTATATAACTGTATTTTACTATTATAATAATATCTCACCAGAGTGCGTGTGATTTGTATGAAAGAGTCATCCTTTTAGATATTTGAATTTCTTAAAAAAAACACTTGTAAAAGTGTAGTGTATTTATTTTCAATAAATTAAATATTGTTTTTCCTTTTGAAGAACGTTTTTTTAAATTACTTGAGTTATTCATTTCATCTGGTGACTTGTGCACCATCTACTTACCACAGGCAGAAGCTCTGAATGAAATCGATTGAACTATGCAGATATTTTTTAAGTAGGATAGGACCGTATTTAACTTGAAATCATTAAAAAAGTAACATATTCTGATTAACAAATTTATTTTTAAAAATATAAAGCATTTATTAACTTTGGCGCTAACATATATAGAATTATAAAATCATTTTATTTAAAATACTTGAACTCTACCATGAGATGAGAAGTTTTCATGTTGGTTAAATAAACTGTTTATCATACATATTAAATCCTCAACATACCGGGCAAATTAAACTATTTTCTCACCCAATTCTATTCATAATAATATGTCGGCCCAACGTAGGGCAAATTAAATTCCCATATAAAATAAACTATAATAATATATATATATATATATATATATATATATATATATATATATATAATGTTTATATATCGCGTCATTGTACTCTCTACAATTCATTCTGAAATAACCTTAAAAATCGTTTAAGTATGTATTTATACCTTCTATGGGTATATTTAGCAAAATGTAGCATACTTTAATTCAAGAAGTGCTCCGTTTTCCATATTTTGAATAAATGCACTGTTCGCTTTAAAATCAACCTCGCTACCCTAACAGCGATAAATCACATTCATAATAGGGTATTAAACAAAACAACACGAGCCAAAACAAGAACCTACCTTATCCTGGTCCAAGCCTTTCGTCATAGCCCAAGTTGACACTACATAATCCATCACCCGTTCAGAAAGAGCTTTAGGAACTTCGTGAAGTTTCATAAACTCCCGCACGTTATTCAACATATCGTGATATTTGGCAGTAGCTGATGTCATCTGTTGAATTATTGTTGTAACGTGACCGAATATTGTTGCGTACAATAGCGCTGAAACAAAGTTATTTCGTGAAAAGTCATTATAAATTCTATAATTTTTGGGGCAAAAATGTATTTATTGTCATAGAAACTTTGATAATTATATGGTGAGCAGAATTTTACAATAGAAAATGATAATTATATGGTGAGCAGAATTTTACAATAGAAAAATCTAACTATCACCTGTTATTAGAAAATATACCAATGAATATAGGTACAGAGTCGAAACACCAAGTATAATATCTCTTGTTTACATTACGTTTCAATAACCATTTTACGAAATAGTTAAATAAAATGTATTAGCAATTTTGATGTAGAGTTACTTTCCGGAATATTACTAGCTTGCACAATATTGTTATAGTTAGATAGATATGGCTATTGACCTCCCATAAATACAAACATGTAGGTCATATAGTAATAATATATGCAATAGATAGATGGTTTATTGACCCCATTCACATACATAGTACATTAGAAGTCAGTGAAAGTAGTACATATGAATACATTTTACCAACTAAAAATATTAAAGATTGTATAGTGCTGTATATGACAAATTTAAAATATAATAAAAATAATACAAAGTAAAAATTTTACATAAATACAGACATACATTTCATAAAGTAAAAATATTGATGAAAATATGACAATTTTAAAATATAAAATAAGTTAAAAAATAATAGAAAGTAAAAATTAAATCAAACAAAACAAACAAACATATAAGCATTAAGCCCAAGTATTTAATTCCTCCAAAAACTCATCAACTGTATAAAAACAATAATTTAAAAGAAAAGACTTAGCAAAATGTTTAAATTGAACTCTCGTCATATCACGTATATTTATATGTTCAAAATATTTTACAAATGAATTGTACAATGTAACATCCAACTTATTGTTTTTTGTTGTTTTCAGTCTTGATTTGAGAATGACAATGTCTTTACTATTTCTAGTATCATAATTATGAACATCTGCATGTTTAGTCAGAACATATAGATTTTTATGTGTTTCAATTAACACTTCGAAAATATACAAGCACGGAAGCGGCAATATTTCAAGTTTTTTGAATATTTTTTTACAACTGGTGTTTCTTGGTGCGTTGTAAATTATTCTAACTACAGTTTTCTGTAGCACAAATACTTTGTGCACTGATGTGCTGCTGCCCCATAGCATCATACCATATGTTAAATTGCTATGAAAAAGTGAATAATATACGGACTTTAACAAATGAGTTGATATACATGATTTTAATTGACGAATTACAAAAACTTGGCTCGCTAATTTTGAACAAAGGTAGTCAACATGAGGTGACCAACTTAAGTTTGTATCCAAATGAATGCCCAGTAATTTAACTGGCTCTGATTTTATAGCCCATTTATCTAAACTGAAAAGAATGTGTTTCGTTTTAGTGTCGTTGAGTTTCAGCTTATTTGCCAGGAACCACTGATTCAACAAAATATTATCAACAGCTTGTGTGCCATCAGATAAAGTTGTAGTATCATCAGCGAATAAAATACAAAAAGTGTCAATAGCCTCTGGTAAATCGTTAACAAATATTATAAAAAGTATTGGACCCAAAATCGAGCCCTGAGGAAGGCCGTTGTCTATATTACGTAAATCAGACTAGTTGTTTCCACAAACTACATACTGTTTCCTATTACTTAAATAAGATGTCAGTAATTTGTGTGCATTTCCTCTAATACCGTAAAATTCCAGTTTATTTAGGAGTAAATCCGCTGGAACACAATCAAAAGCCTTCGTTAAGTCGCATAACGTGGCAACAGAGTTGACGCCTTCCTCTAGTTTCTGTACAACTTCCTCTAAGAGTCGAAGAAGAGCACGTATGCATGATTTATTTTTGCGATAGCCGAATTGAAATTCCGTTAGAAGTGACTTATCTTCCAAATAATTGATTAATTTTTCTTTGACTATCAATTCAAATATTTTGTTAATCGTCGGTAAAATTGCTATGGGTCTAAAATTGTCTGGAGAATCTATATCACCATTTTTATATAATGGAATAATTTTTGATATTTTAAAGGAGTCAGGCCAAGATCCTTCCTCTAAGCATTTATTAAATAAAATGGTCAGTGGATATGTCAATGAGTGTATACAACCTTTCAATATTTTGCTATTTATATTGTAAAAATCTAAACATGACGAATGACTTAATTTCAAAATAGCCTCATGGACATCACTTTCCAAGATTGCACTCATAAAGAATGAAAATGCAGGTTTATTTAGTTTATTTAAAAAGAAACTCGACTCGTATTGAGAATCACCAAGAGATTTTAATACTATTTCCGATACCGATGTAAAAAATTCATTGAATTTTTGTGGTGATATATCGGACTGTTTGGTTTTATTAATTTTAGATCTTCTTTCCGAATTTACGATTGTCCAACATGTTTTATTTTTATTATCCGAATCTTTTATTATCTTTGAGTAGGCTAACTTCTTTTCAGAGCGAATTGCTATTTTATATATTTTGTTTAAATTTTTGTAATTCACCCAATCACCTTCCGAATAAGTATTCATAAATTTGTTTTTTGCTCTAATGACATTTTTTCTCATACTACGCAATGTGTTGTTGAACCATTTGATATTAGATTTATTTGTTTTAACAGTTTTTTCACAAAAACAAGTATCAGAGATATGTTTCAGCGTATTCAATATGTTTTCTGCCAAATTATCTGCACCCATATTATGAACATCCAAATCATTCCAAGAAACTTCAGAAAGTTTATCAGAAAAAGCCGTTATTGTTGCGTCGTTAATAACACGTTTAATAATGGGGACATTTTCATTCAATAGGTGATTAAAATATATGTATTGGCCGTTGTGATCAGACACTAGAGGATCTACTACTCCCACTTTAGTGAGACTAGGGTCTATGTTTGTAACTATGTTATCTAGACAGGATTGACTATTCAGGACTATTCTAGTGGGCTCCTCAATCGTATGGCGTAATCCGAAACTTGTGAAGACTGTTTTAAGATCTTTGGATTTATCGTCGTTCTTTGAAATGTCTAAATTGAAGTCCCCTACCAAGACAATGTTTTTGTATTTTCTATGAATATATTCAAAAAGTTTAATAATTTGATCTTTAAATATGGTAAAATTATCTCTACTTGACGATCTATAAAGAGCAATTATTATGGTGTCTTTCAATTCTACTCCACAAAACTCGGCATCGTAGATAACAGAAAACTGCTTCAGATCAACTGCCTTGCATATTAGATGCGATTTTGAAAATATTGCCACTCCCCCATGTTGCTTTCTAGAACGAGTAAAATCGGAAATGAAGTTATAATCATTTAATTTAATTAATTCCAAGTTATTCTTATCTATCCAATGTTCTGAAAAACATACGATATCAAATGGATGTTCGGTTAAGAAAACTGAAAGTTCATGTAACTTATTTTGAAGACTATTTACGTTAATATGGAAAACCGAAAGATGCTGTCTATATTTACTGTTTATTCGTCTGCTCCACGGAATTGAACATGACTCTTCTTGGCTGAAAAAACTGATTGATGATTACTCCTGTAGGCCATATTTCTGGTATTAAAATTTTTTCTAGTTCAGGAACAGGCACTGTTATCTTGAATGAAGCATATTTAAGTGGTTGGCGAGAGTTCAACTTTTGAACACTAATATCGGGAACAAACTCTTCTAAATACTTGAGTAAATCCTCTTCTGATGTCAACGACATAAATAGTATTAACTAGAGAATGGACATATACCTTAATGAAAGATTGAAGCAAGAACGAGTTTACAATATCGGAAAATGAAATGCTAATAAGAAAATATAAAACAAAAAAGAGAAGAAGTAGATGTTGTAATATAATAATATAATAGATAAATGTTTTTGACAGAAAAGAGTAACTGTCATTGAGATACATTTTTACTGGGTACACGTCAATGATATTAAAATTTTGTTAAAGTAAGTTAATAATTAATAAACATAATTAATAGTAAAATTAACTGTCTCGACCTTCACTTCGCGGAATCTACTCATTTTACTGTTTTAAATGAAACTTACTGTTTCTAGGTAATTCCACAATATATTGAGAAAAATTTAAAAATTCTAAGAAAATTGACATTTGTTTCGATATAAATATCATCGTCAGAATGGCAAAAGTTACATTGCATTTGATGCCTCTCCTATGTTTAATAATTATTTTGGTTAGACCAAGAAGTGACCTACCTAGTGATTGACTTAATGTATGTTAGGTGTCATGAATGTTTGGTGTCAAGTAGATGTTTTGCGTAGTGGGACATATCTGGTTGTTTTAATCTATATGCTCGTAAATGTTCACTGTATCTGATCTCAAAATGTCTAAGGGTTTGACCCAAATAGACAGCATTCCATTCTGGACATGTAAGTTTATATATACCGTTAATCGTGATGTTTCTGTTTTTACATTTAACAATTTTGTTCTCACATTACTTTCTGTTTTGGAAGAAATTGTTGTCTTTGTAGCTAAAGATATTGCCTTTGGAATATTATTAGAAATATCACCTGCATATGTGATGGTTTTATAACTTTTGGTTCATTTTTGTTCAGGAAATATTAGTTTTAATGCCACTTTTTCCTATTTTTTATTAATTAATTTATTTATCTTATGTAATGGATAACCGATGGATGTTGCTATATGTTTAATTGTATTAATTTCTCTATCAAAATTACATTTGTTCATAGGAACTGAAAATGCTCTATGTATCATCATGCTTTCAATTTAGGTGACATAGGGTGATTTGAACTATATGGAATAGTCACATCAGTGTGTGTTGATTTATGTAAATTGAATAATCAAGTACATTATTAACTCTTTGAATTTTAAAATCGAGAAAATTGATTGAGTTATTTTCTTTAACTTCTAATGTAAATTCAATTGTTGGGTGTCAATTATTAATGTTGTTGAAAAATATATCTAATTGTCGTTCACTACCTATAAAACAAGCTAATATGTCAGCTACATACCAATGCCAAAATAAAACATTTTTTTGAAACATTACCTTCAAAGATTTTTATTTCTAATCTGTCCATAAAAATGGTTGGCAAAATTGGTGATATAGGGCTTCCCATTGGCAATCCTTCATTTTGAATATATATCTTATTGTCAAAAATGAAATAATTATGAATAATACATACATCAAATAAATTGAGTATATCTGAAATTATTTCTGGATTGATATTTTTATCTTCTAGTAATTTTCTTACAAATATTAGACATTCTTCAGGAGGAATCTTAGTGAACATATTGGTAACATCAAATGAAATGAGTTTAGAGTTATCTTGCAAGTTGAATGGTTTGAATTTTTTAATTTGTGCTATTGAATTTTTAATTTAGTATTTAGATGTATATCCGTATCTATTAAGGTATATTGTTAAGTTTTTTGGTAATATATTATTAGGAGTATGGACAGAAGAAACTACAGGTCTAATTGGTTTCGTTATTGAAAATTGCCAATTTAATCAAAAATATTGATTAAGTTGAGTTAACTTAAACGTCTAACTTAAAATGACATTACAGTTTTAAATGCAATCAAAAAAAAAGTAGAAAATAATAACCTAACAGCTACAAAATCTGACAAGGGGACGCCACTGTCATATTGGAAACTAAAGATTATAATTCGAAGATATATAACTTTATAGAATCTAGCGATGTGCCAGTTCTTAGAACGGACCCAACAAAAAAGTTCTATAATAATGTAAGAGATATTGTCAATATAGTATCTCTGGTCTGTATTATTAATTTTCCACCACTTCTACAGTAGAAATACTTACTACTTAAGTTAGAGATGGACAAAATTCCTGAACAGTATAAAAGCACGCCTGTAGTAGATTTCGTTTGACAAAGTTCTTATCTTAAAGTTAGTGAGGCTAGAATTGCCATAATGTTTGTCAAATAAGTTTAACAATAGTGATGTTGAACAATTGCTTCAGTTTAAAAGATTGACTCTATTTAAATAAGTTATGTGAAGTCAATTTGCCTATCTTATAATAAATTATTATCATTTCACTACTGACTTGGTACGTTTCTAACATTTTAACTCTGGAACAATAAAGTTGATTTTAAAATTGAAATCAATCTTTTTAAGAAGATATTCCGTAAAAAATATCTTAACTGGCGCAGTCAGTAGGATATAATCGTAGTTCCGTATTTTCGGAAAGGAACGGTATCGAGACCGATTCTGTGAAAAGACCAAACGTGAGTTTCAACTCTTAGACGACAACCTACACCATCCAGGATCACGTAGGGAGAATTCAAAGAAATAACAGTAAGTACCTAGTCTTCCTATATTACATCTTCCTAATTTTAAGATCGGTAAAATATTTCCAGGCTGGAAATATACTTTATTTTCTCTGGTTGTACTGGCTCTAGTGAGCTGAAAATCGGGTTCATCTATTAGACGCCCTGAATAATATCTCATCATGAAATTGGTCATTTTTATACACTTCGGAGGCTGTATCATGCTAATAATTCGAAATTTTTCCAAGAATGTGGTACTCTAAGTACCATAGCACCAGTTGTACTGGCTCTGGTGAGCTGAAAATCAATAGAGTGCTCACTTGTGTACACTTCGGGGGCTGTATCGTGCCAACGATGCAAAATTCCTCCAAAAATGTAGTATATCTGAGCAATACCCTAACATAAAATTGGTGTCTGAGTGCATATAATTACAAAAAGTGGCCGACGATGACATATACAGGATTGTTTTTCTAAAAACCGTTTTTCCGTGTTTTTCTTATTGAAAAACGTGGAAATAACTCAACAAAAATGGAAGATTCCACATTTTTTGGGGAAAACCAAATACTTTTTCTCACATAGTAGATAGTGTCGATATGAATACATATCATGAAGGAACATCATTTACATCAAAAAATATCTGAATGACCGAACTGATTATTTCTTGTTTCTTTCCGATGACTGTCCAGGCCAGAACAAGCACTACGTCCTTATTACCATTGCGTATGTTCTTGTGTATGTAAAGTCTCTGAAGTGACGCAAGTTCAACCACTACGTGGGCACTCGTACTTACCATATGACAGGGACTTCAAACTTATATCTGTTCCAAAGAAAATCCTGAAGAATGAGATAAACTGATTAAAAAAGGAAGATGCAAACAATGTGGATACATGCCGGAATTGATTCGCATTTGTTTTTAATGGATGAAAGTCTAAACAGCTTATTTTTATAACCTCCTAAACCAAACAATTTCCTGAAACCAGCGCGGATGTATAGAATAACTAAACAGCACCCTGGTCAAGTAAGACTACGTCAAAGTTATCATGGACCGTGGTTAAATCATACTATTTCAGCAAAAAAAGTGCTTAGAACAGTAACACTTTTACCCAACAAACGTAAGAATTAAATCAATCAAAAGAAGTTCAAGAATCTGATAGAACTCACCAAATATCTTAATAATCCTATTAATAAGGACTTCTATGTCCACCTGCAACCAACAGTAGCGGTAGCAAAAGCTGTTTCAGATGTTGAAATGATCAGCGACGATAAGAGCAGCGTTGGCGAATAGGATCTTTTGTGATCTTTGTGATCTTTTATGTAAAATTAATGATAACTAAAGTCAAAGATAGTTTCTATATTCTATCTTTCATCTGGACAACATTTTGGTTGAATATAATAATCGACAAGAGTAAGCTAAACGGTTTTTTACAATTATACAAAAGTGTATTTTTGGTACACATGTTTGGTGTTAAAATAAATGCCTCAATTGTAGTTTACTCTTAATCTGTTATATTCTCCTTCTTCTATCGTCGTTCTCTCATTACTGAGAATCGTGATCACTGACAGCTTATGACGTTATTATTCTCCACTGATTTCGATCACGAGCTATATTTACAGAGCCGCAGAATGAACTACCGGCGGCCCTTTGGATCTGATCAGTCCGTCTGATTGGTGAGCGTCCTCTCGACCTTCGCCTTTCTGTGTTTCCCGATACTATCAGCCTCTACAAGTTGTTTTCATCTCTTCGTAAGATGTGTCCAAAAATCTCAATATGTTCGCCAGGCAGGCAGAAGAGAGTCTATTGTGGATGATCAGTTCTCTAAGGATTGATTCGTTCGTCCTGTACGCTATCCACGGAATTCTTAGCATGCGTGTCCAGCACCACATCTCGAAGGCATGAATTCTTTTTCTGTCTGCTGCTTTAATCGTCCACGTTTCAGCTACATATCAGAAAATGGGAAAAATCTACGATTGAACTAGTTTCATTTTAGTGCTTTTAGTAATAGATCTATCTTTCCAAATCTTGTGTAGTCGACTCATTGCACCTTTAGCTAGTCAAATTCTCCTTCGGATATCACCTTCACTTGAAACCGTGTTACCAATATATGAGCCCAGGTACATGATATGGTCAACGATTTGAAATCTTTGTAGAGCCTCTGTCAATTGCAGAGTGTTTGAACGATCATAATTTTGGGTTTCTCCGCGTTTATCATAAGGTCACAGTTATTGCTTTCTGTCTTCACTCTGTTTGGGAGATTCCTCTTCTGACGCAGCTATTAATGTTGTATCGTCTGCATATCTTAGATTTGTAATTTTTTTATCCGCAATTGAGATTCCTCCATGCCATTCATCCAATGCCTTTCTCATTATGTATTCTCCGTAGATGTTAAAGAGATCTGGAGAGAAGATGCATCCCTGACAAACATCCCTGCAGGTCTTGAATGGGAGCGAATGCTGGTTCTGTATTCTGACCTTGGCGATGCTGTTGTCAAAGGTTTATTATGAAAGCAATTAGATGTTCAGGCACTTCCATCTCTCGGAGAACTCTCCACAGCATTTTCCAGTTGACATAGTCAAAGGCCTTTTGGTAGTCCAAAAAGCAGATGACCAGTGGGATATTGAATTCTCTGCATTTCTCTATGAGTTGTCGTAGATTAAGCATCTATTCTCTGGTACCCTTGCCCTTCACAAACCCTGCCTGTTCCTAGGGAATCTGTCGATCCAGATATGTCTCTAAACGTCGCTTTATAATACGGAGTAGAATCTTACACGGATGTTATATCAAAGAAGAGGTACAGTGGTTGCTACACTTTGTGGTTGCATCCTTTTTATAAAGTGGAATGAATATAGAGGTAGAGCAGTCTTTGGGCCAGAGACCATGCTTCCATATTATATTACACAGACCGGCTAAGATTTTTGTGCCCTGTTGATCCCAATTCTGCAACAGTTCACCTATTATATTGTCACCGCCTGGTGATTTTCCTCTTTTCAAATGTGCTATTGCTTCCTCTACCTCTGCACGCATGATGTCAGGCTCGTGCGTTATTTAATTTATATCGAGAATTATATCGTCTCCTTCTAAGGTCTGCTGTTCTTCGAAAAAATATGTGCAATATTTCTGCCAAACGTTTAATATTGCTTCGATGTCCCCAACGACAGCGCCATGTTCAGTTTGAATTGCATAATTGCGCGGTTTGAATTCTCTTGCGAGAAGTTTTACCTTTTGAAACAGATATCTGGTTTCAATTCGGTGCGAGTGTCATCTCTTGACATATGTTGGATATGTACTTTCCTCTATCTTTACGACATCTCTCCTGAATATCTTTTGATAGGGATCTATAGGTCGTTTCATGGTGAGGACCTTTTTTCAGTTGTTTCCTCTGTTCTATTACTTGCCATGTCTCGTCGCTGATCCATGGTTTGCGACCATTCATATTTCCTGTTCGGCGACATTGGCTAGCCGTTTTCAGGAGACCTTCCCTAAGACATAACCATGATTCCTCGACGTCATCGTTGCATTTTAAATTTGCTAATACTGGTTTAATACTGTCTCTGAAAATCTCCAATTCTTCTTGTGTTAACATATTCTGTCTGGTCGAGGGACTACGAATATTCTTAAATCTAAGTCTGAAATCCATTACTAGCAATTGGTGGTCACTACCGCAGTCCGCACCTGGAGAAGTTTTAGCATTACTCTGTTATATAGGATATTTGAAATGCTCAACGCTTTGTGTAATTTGAAACGGCCATAAGATGAACGATCCGTTGCATCTCTAGCTTATATTCATATGTTAAACTTAATAAGAATCACAAAGCTTCTAAAAATGCAAATGCAATATTATCTAATTTTTTTTATTGGATTATTCTGTATTTAATATCCGTAACAACTGAAAGCAATAAAATTATGATGATTATTAGCAAAATAAACGGCTGTTTTAAAGATTAAAACTTTTTCTACGACAACCTCAATAAATGTTCATTTTATAACCGTAACTTCAATCATAGACAAGCACATTTTGTACAGAATTTCATTTTTGCATCGGTTGCTAGGTAAGTTGCTAAGCAACAAATGCGAAATGGAATATTTCGAGTTAGGTTTAGGTTCACTCTAAAATCACGACGACTACGGCTTGTCAAATTGTGACGTCCAGCGACAAATTGATGAAATGTGAGCAGATCGTTTCTGTCAAAGTATTAGAGTATGTAACCAGTAATTTCATAGTTGTTTTCTATAAAAACTATTAAATAAAATGGAAACTGATAAAGATATTGATTTAGATTTGACACCTCCGAACATAATAGAAGCAGCAAAGGTAACAACACTGAATTTATTACCAGAAACGTCGAAGAGTATGTATCAACGCGCATATAAACTTCCGGTGCACTTCGCGACCCTCCGAATTTTGGAGCGATTTTTTTTTTATTAGAAAGCCCTATTGTTATAGAACATTTTAAGAGAAAAAAATTCTTGGATTATGCACTTTTGAAAGAGAAAATCGCAATTGAAAGTACTAAAAAACCGCCATTTTTTAAAAAAATTTGACATTTATGTCTAGATTTCAGATAGTCACAAATTTTAGAAGGAGGAGTGTTGCCAGTTCTCATTTCCGTGACTCGTGTCTGCTTGGAAATACTTTATACAATATTTATACTATCTTCATGATTTAAATGTCTGTATTGAAAATGTACTTCTTTGGACGTATTATGTATTTTCCACTGGTGCTAACAGTACGTATATTTTATGTAGTTAGGGTAAATATAAAAAATTATGTATATATTTGTGATTTTTAGTTAAAATTTTAACGTTAAATGTCCCGATAAGTATAAATATTCTTATAACGAACGTATTGTTGATAATTAAAGGAGAAGTATTTACGAGTTTAAAGATGATTGTTAATGTGCTAGTATGATCTATAGAGAATAGAATGTACATATAAAGTATGTATACACTTATTGGACCACCAGAAGCATTGAAGATAATCTTAAGTACATACACATGTTTATTTTAAATATGTCTTTAAGAAGTACATTATTATTTTAATTAGATCCAATATAGGTTGTAGCAAACTTCATGTGGAATACAAATTATTTGATATTTTTTCGAGGAGTAGGGAATATATCAAGATTATGTTTCGCTCCACTCCTCGAACCAATTATAATCCGACCAACAGTCACAAATATTTGTAGTAAAACTTTAATGGAATTTTTTATTGCCGAATTAGCATAATTTACAATACTTTACCTAATTCAATTCAATATCGCTTCCTGACCAACTGACAGTTCAAAATGTAACTAGATTATCATTAAATATGAAACAAGAAATATAAAAAAATTACTCACCTAACTTAAGTATATAGACCAAATAGAACTCAACAATGTAGTGAACTAGGGAGGATAATGCGCCGAAGTTTGTTAACTACCTATTTTTTTGTTGTGGGGGACATCTTATATAGACCTTGGAAATGAGTACCAAGTTGCTGGATTCCACCAACCTTGTTTTCATCCTCAACCCTTTATGGGACAAGGAAACGTCATTCTAAAGAGCCATGGTCGATCGCCTACCTGCTAAAACCTACCACCAATCTGTCCGAACTCTGTATCTGATATGTTTTTAAAAATGTGAATTCGGTCAACCCAACCTAACCCAATCTAACCTACTTATCTACTTATGAATATTTAAACTAACCTAACTAAATCCCAACTATAAACTACACAGGATAACGCGCCGAAATATGTTCGATAATATTATTGAATATCGCACTAGGAGGGGGACCAAATACTTGCCACCACATAAACTGATCCACTTATTCCGATAAAAATCTTGAGGACATCACCCCGGACGCCTCAAATATTGTTTAATGGACGACCAGTGGCCTTCAATATGGTTCGTGCACACTCCCGTTACCGGATCCACAAAGGTTCTGGAATGGTTAACTTCCTTATGTATCTAAGGGGATGCACCTCTCAGATTTTTGAGGCCACTATATCCTCTCCAGCAGTCAGTCCATATTTCAGTACCCGGCAATACGTGATGAGAAATTATTGATTCCAGAGTAGTGGCTGTTCGGTTGGGAACAAATACTACATAGACACGTTTATCCGTGACATCATAGCACCCACTGCTCTGGAATCATGCGCCCCCTATTATATTTTCGTTTGGTCAGCAAGGATTCATCGATTTGCAAGATGTGACCGTCCCCACTTAAAAAATGTAAACAATTAAAGTAACCCTACATGGAATCGATACCGGTCAACTTTAGTTTAACTGGAATCAGTTATGCGCGAATTGCACAATCTGTTGAATTTTTCCATTTGCGCGCATTTTTCACAATCTATTCATAGCTGTTCACTCAATTTTTCCATTTGCAAATTGTGTATGTATTCCTGATAGTATTCCTATTTGGGCACGAAATATTTCATATTAATGTGGATAATCATTTGAATTATTGAAGATTGGATTTCCGTTTGAAATACTAAAGCAGATTGATATCGCGAGCGAAGCGAGCGCGCCGGTTCGACGTTTCGCAATTCGCGCGCGCGAATTGCGAAACGTCGAACCGGCGCACATCTTTCACAATATGTCCATAGCTGTTCACTCAATCTTTTCATTTGCAAATGGTGTATGTATTCCTGATAGTATACCTATTTGAGCACGTATCATTACATAATAATGTGGATAATCATTTGAATTATTGAAGATTGGATTTCCGTTTGAGATATCAAAGCAGATTGATATCGCGAGCGAAGCGAGCGCGCCGTTTCGACGTTTCGCAATTCGCACGCGTGAATTGCGAAACGTCGAACCGGCGCGCATCTTTAACACTATGTCCATAGCTGTTCACTCAATTTTTTCATTCGTATATTGTGTATGTATTCCTAATAATATACCTTTTTGTGCACGTATTATTTCATAATAATGTTGATAATCAATTGAATTAGTGAGCATTGGATTTCCGTTTGATACACTAAAAAAGATTGATATCGCGAGCGAAGCGAGCGCGCCGATTCGACGTTTCGCAACGAAAGTTGACCGGTATCGATTCCATGTAGGGTTACTTTAATTGTTTACATTTTTTAAGTGGGGACGGTCACATCTTGCTAATCGATGAATCCTTGTTGACCAAACGAAAATTGCGAAACGTCGAACCGGCGCGCATTTTTCACAATATGTCCATAGCTGTTCACTGAATTTTTTCATTTGCAAATTGTGTATGTATTCCTGATATTATACCTATTTGAGCACGTATCATTACATAATAATGTGGATAATCATTTGAATTATTGAAGATTGGATTTCCGCTTGAAATACTAAAGCAGATTGATAACGCTAGCGAAGCGAGTGCGCCGGTTCAACGTTTCGCAGTTCGGGCACATCTTATATTCCGCGGTAACAAGTTCACATTTTGGAGCCTAATTAACAATCCCTCATCGTTTAAATTAATAATCGAATTTAGTTGGAAAACGTTTTTGACTTCCATTTTGACCGCCCTCAGAATATTTTCATAATACTATCACTTTTTTTTCACTTGCGATTTCTAATATCCAATCCTATCCCAATAATGAACTCAACAATATAATAACACTTTTATAATGACCATAAACGAAGGAAAGTGCATTTAGAAATAACGTAGGCATCGTTCCGCTTAGGGAAAGGAATAATTTATTGAATATTTAAAAAGGTCGCGGAATGTCGACGTTACTTAAGCGCAGGCGTAGATTACTATAGTTGCAACCCACGATACAAACATACTATATCGATCGTGACTGCAATCGTGCACAAGAGTAGATTATCGATGAATTTGCCTATAAACCTTTCAAAACAAATCGA
The DNA here is from genome assembly GCA_963921935.1 of Galeruca laticollis. Taxonomy (NCBI): domain Eukaryota; kingdom Metazoa; phylum Arthropoda; class Insecta; order Coleoptera; family Chrysomelidae; genus Galeruca; species Galeruca laticollis. The sequence goes on along the minus strand of OY998178.1, from coordinate 68,765,289 downwards.
TAATGTATGAAATTCGTCATGAGAGATTTATATTCTGTTGTTTATTGTCGATTCTGTGGTCCAGCAAAAAAGTTTGCTTTGATCTCTTTCATTTAATGTAACGTATAAATCAAATGTAAGATGAACAGTATATTCTAAGGATATTTATTATTTCAAATTTCATTATTAAGTACACATGCAAATACTTTCATATTTTTATAATATATTCATATATCTATTACAACACAAAATTAATTCAACTGAACGAAAATAAAGACCGTTTGACAACGCTGCTAAAACTCATATGATGACAGAAAAATATCCTAATTTGTGACCCTGGCTGTCTAGACATAAGACGTCAGTGTCTAATTTATAACCTATAAGTGTCAAGTGAAAATAATTATGCATATGAATATATTTAAAATTTGGCAAAATTTAAGTATTTCCTTCCGTTTTTTTTTCGTGAAACAGACTTATGTTTATTTCAAGATAATAACCTTTACAATTTGAAGTGAAAATATTTATCGAAAAATAGCATTAACTAGTGTTGAAAAAGTACCATTTTTCGAACTAAATTCGTGATTTTTAAAGTAATTACTGAATGATCCAGCGAAATTTTTGTTCTAATCTGCTTTATTTAAGGTGAGCTATCAAACAAAATTAGAATTAACATAAAATTCGGAGGGTCGCGAAGTGCACCGGAACCCTTTTTTTAAATGGAAGGTAGATCAAAAGACAAAATCGTTTTCCGATAACGTTTTAATGGCTTATTTTGGTGACTTGGGCAAAAAATTTCAAAGTTCAACATTGTGGTCACACTTCTCAATGCTGAGAACAACTCTTAGTATCCATAATGATATAAATATTGCCAAATAGTTGAAACTGAAAGCATTCCTCAAGCGGCAGTCTAACGGCCACAAAGCCAAAAAGTCAAAGATCTTTACAGCAAATGACATCGATAATTTCATTGAACAGGCTTCAGATGAAATATATTTGGCAACAAAAGTAAGTTTTATATTTCCATTTGAAGAAAAATATGTTTTAGTGAACTAATTTACATTGTAGGTTGCATTAGTTATGGGAGTAATGGGTGCATGTAGAAGACATGAATTACATCAAATGAAAATCACGCATTTCAATGATCTTGTTTCAGCTGTTTTAGTAACAATACCAGGCAGTAAAACCAAAATATTACGAAATTTTACTGGAACGGGCAAATTCTACGAAATTTATAAAAAATACGCAAATCTTCGTCCTCAAAATGCTAATGGTCTCTGGTTCTTCCTTAATTATCAAAAAGGAAAGTGTACTATTCAGAGAATAGGTCTGAATGGAGCTATGGGAAAAGACATTGCCAAGTATTTAAAATTCCCAAATTACGAATTATATACTGGACACTGCTTTCGCCGATCCTCCGCAACAATTCTTGTTGATGCTGGAGGTGACATAACCACAAACGCCATATTGGCTGGAAATCTACTACAGTCGCTGAGGGATATATTAATGAATCGAAGAAAAGTAAATTTGACGTAGCAAATAAAATTGCGAATGCAATACACACCATTAGGCATACCAACGAGTTTAGAAATGGAGAATCGCGAGAAGCCGTCTATTTCAACGTCGAAAAATTATCAATTTCGAATGAATTAAGTATTCAGCAATGAAGTTCTTCAAATATGATATTCAATAATTGCACATTCAACTTCAATTAGATACATACATATATTCATAGGCTTCTATTTCTGTGTACCTATTAGAAATAGCAATAAAGAAAATATTTACATATTTCTTCGATTTATATTTTGATTCTGATAGGAAGCCCATTAGCGGCGAATTCGGAGTAATGAAATATCTTCAGTTCATTCCTTTAAAAGTTTTTGCAATGTATGCATGTATTAAACGTGAGCGAAATGTCATAGAAAAAGTATAGTATGCAACTCGCAACCAAATGGCCACTTTGCACTCGTATGAATTGCAGCAATTGTCTTCGAAGTAATTGAATATCATCAGTTTATTCCTTTCAAAGTTTTTGCAATGTATGTATGTATTAAACGTGAACGATATGTTGTCATAGAAAAAGTATAGTATGCAATTTGCAACAAAATGGCCATTTTGCACTCGTATGAATTGCAGCACTTGCCTTCATCTCGTGCTGCAAATTTCATACACGTGCAAAGTGGGCATCATTTTGTGCTCATTGCATAATATATTATTTCCGCACTTATACACTCCAAAGGATGGCGTGCTAAGAAACCAAAATTTCTGCAAAAATGTTGAATATTTCGATTTATGGGACTGGCTCTGGTGATGGTGAGAATAGAATCAAAAGGGCTCATTTGTGAGACGCCCTGAACAATATCCAATCAACAAATTTGTCACTCCAGAGGCTGTGCCGTGCTAACAAACCGAGATTTTTTCAAAAATAACCAAGAATGTAGAATATCTGGATTTTATTGGACTCATTGTACTAGGCCTGGCGAGCTTAACATCAAAAGGGTTCATCTGTGAGACGCCCTGAACAATATCCAATCAACAAATTTGTCACTCCAGAGGCTGTGCCGTGCTAACAAACCGAGATTTTTTCAAAAATGACCAAGAATGTAGAATATCTGGATTTTATTGGACTCATTGTACTAGGCCTGGCGAGCTTAACATCAAAAGGGTTCATCTGTGAGACGCCCTGAACAATATCCAATCATAAAAATAAGCACTACGGAGGTTACACCGTACTAAGAAACCGAAACTTTTCAAAAAATGACCATCTGGAATTATATGTCCAGTTGTACTGGCTCTGCTGAGCTGAAAATTAATAGGGTTTATCTGTGAGACGCCCTGAATAATATTCAATTATAAAATTGGTCACTTGTTTCCATTCCAGAGGCTATACCCTGTTAACAAATCGAAATTTCTTCAAAAATAACCAAAAATGTTGTATATCTGGATTTATAGGTCCAGTTGTAATGGCTCTGGTGAGCTGAAAATCAATGTTTTCATCTTTGAGATGCCCTGAACAATACCTAACCATAAAATTGGTGACTTTATTCACTGCGGAGACTATAACGTGCTAATAAGACATAATCACAAAACGTGGCCGACGATAACATACAAACAGAATTTTTTCAAATAAAACTCAAAAAAATGAAAAATTGCAACTGTTTTTGGGGTAAACCAATACTTTTCCCGCACATAAGATAAGGTTGGGCGGAAAAGTAAAAGTAGTGCATTCCACAGCAAATGTCCAAAAATATGTGCAATTCCAAACCAAACACAGTGCGTTGGCAATTAAGCGTTTTTAAAGATCTCCTAAGGTTAAGATCGGCTTTATGTTAACAAGTGAGTTATGTTCCCATACACTAAAATCTAGACGATTGTGTTAGGGTGACCTTTGGTGAGAAGATCCTTATCCTATTCAATGGATTTTAAAAATGCGTGAATCTCATACATTTCATCATACAAATGGAAATATGTCCCACCGGTACATCGCTGACGGAAGAAAAATGGCCCTTATAAATTATCGTCGATAATACCAACATAATCATTGACCGAAAGGGTTTGTTGGAATCGTGTCACACTTGTGGCAAGTGGATTTACATCAGCCCATATGTGGTTATTATGGAAATTCACAATGCCGTGTTTTGTAAACATTATTTGTAAACATAACAGTGGCTATTTTTGTGTGAAACCATTGGTATTATTGCTTATACAATACGTCTATACACATACATATTGCTTATACAGTGTGTCCATAAAGTAACGCATACATTCATTATTAGCTAAATAAACAGTGAGATGAAAAAATTCCGAAAGAGGTCGATTTTTTATTGAATAGATGAGGTTTTTAATTGATGAAGATTCATGAAGAACGATGAAATAAAACAATTTAAATTGTTTAAAACTTCATTGAACATTAGTTCTAATATAATGAAGTTTTAAATAATTTAAATTGTTTTAATTCATCGTTCGATTTTTTATTTTAATTTACTTTGATACAGTGTAAATAACCTTTGAGTGAAGTCGTCAGCAACTGTTTTTTAAATTAAGCACCTCCTTTTTTATCAATTCGCGGATTTACCTTGTTGATTAATTAATTTAGCTTTTAGAAAGGTTTTAGTGTAAATTCCAACTCCTCCGCCGCGACCTCTAACTCTTCGATATAACGTGTAACTATAGAGACATGTAGATTTCTTTGTAATTTTTGATTCCGCCAAGTTTCCGATACACAGACGATGTCAAACATGTTTTCTACTTTTTTCAAAATTTCTGAAATTTTTCTATTAAGGAGCAGGTGTTCGCGTGACACACCTTCAAATTCCTTTTCAATATAATTTTTGTTCTTTAAAAATAAGAAAAAAGACTGTTATACAGTACAATAAGTTAGGTTTAACAGTGTTAACAGTTATTGAATATATGAGAAAAAATTGAAATAATTAAAAGAAAGAAAAAATTTAATAAGGCTCCTAATTTATAGTTTTTTAGGTTTATGAAAAATTGTAGTGGTTTGAGTGGAACCGAATTTGGTTTTCTCCAACTTATTGTTTACCAAATAATTGATGAAGGATATACGTACACTATAACAAAAACAAAAGAATGACACATTTACAGTAATTGTTCAAATTCTTATCCATTGACCACTGAACAAATTTAACCCATTAGTCAATTGATCTTCAACGTTTTGTAGCATAGAGGGTGTTACGTTGTGCATTACCTGCCTTTGATGTATATGACAAATTTCAACGTAACATTATAAAATAAAATGTGAAGTGTATACTTATGGTGTCGGTTATGTCACCTTGAACCATAGATCAATATAATTAAACAGAGTGGTCCTTAAGTAATTGTACATAGAAGTATGACTTTAAAATATCACGATTTAAACCAACTTGCTTCATTAAAATGTTGCTAATAAGGAATATACAGGATGTTAAAGGTTAAATTTTAAAATTTATTTTTGGAATAATTTTAACGTTTTTGGATACGTATCCATGAAAATTTGGATATAGAGGTTTTTGGCCACGAAAAATCATAATCTAGTACCTACTTCGATGTAATTTGTAGAGGGTGCTACATAGGCCACATTTGTGGCATCAATATGCCCAAAATTTTTTTTCTGTTTAAGTTAGCGGTATTTTTGTAAAAGAATATTAAACGCACGTTATTTTAATAGAAAAAAAGTATATTTGTTATTAACCTTAAAAACTTAACGGTCTACGATATAATCGCATTTTAGGGATCAGCTGCGTGATTATTATTGAAAACGATTAGAAAACAAATTAAAAAAACTTAGCCAAATAACATTATAACTTCAATTGTGTCACATTAAATGTTCGATATGTCCTCCATTCTCGTCGACGGATCAAGAAACACGCCGCTCTGTTTATTTCTTCTTTCCAAAGTAATAATTATTTATTTCGGAAACAATTAACGTAGTAGGCTGATGTCACGAATGATTTTGACAGCAAAGCATTTGATTTCTTTCAATACTATGTCAGTCTTGTAATATTTAGTTTGCATTTTATTGGTTATTTTAAAAAAAAGCGGAAAATGCCGAGGCATAATAATTATTCTGATACAGATATGAGAGATATTGTTGCTATTTACTGTCAAAATTTTAATGGGCGTGATGCGAAATGAGAATATTTGAGATGATATCCAAACAGGCAGATGATAAAGATGACGAAATAATGGTTCGCATTGAAGATGATCCTCAAGTTAGTACACGCCGTTTATCTGCTGCTTTAGAAATCAGTAAAACTTCTATTTTAAAAAGACTACACTTCGAGAAGTATCACCCATACCATTTCACTCCGGTACAAAATGTATTGCCAGCAGATCTACCATTAAGATACCAATTTGCAAGTGCTATCCGAAACAGGCACACCTTAGTCCACAGAATATTATTTACAGAAGAAGTTACTTTCGACCGCCGTGGTATTTTTAATTTAAGGAACAATCATCTTTGGGCTATTGAAAATCCCTATGACAAACGAGTAAGCACTTTCCAATATGAATTTAAAATGAACGTATGGTGTGGTATCATTGGTATTAATTTCTTAGGACCATACGAGTTACCTCAAAATTTGAATGGTGAGAACTACTTACATTTTTTGCAAAATTATTCCATCCATCTATTAGAAGAAATGCCACTGAATATAAGATAAAATATGTGGTTCATGCAAGATGGTGTACCACCGCATTATACGAGAGCAGTTGAAATATATGTGAATAATAAATTTCCTGAACGCTGGATTGGTCGTGGTAGCCATTTTCCTTGGCCAGCGTGTAGTCCAGAATTGAATCTTCTGGATTTCGGTGTATGGGGTGCAATTAAACAACTTGTTTATAAGGATCCCATAAATACCAGCGACCAATTTTGGGAAGAAATAAATTGAGCAGGGGATTTTTTTGATCCAATGATGTTGTTTAATATGAGACGATCTTTTATGGAACGTGTAGATAAATGCATCGACGAGAATGGAGGACATATCGAACATATGATGTGACACAATTGAAGTTATAATATTGTTTAGCTTTGTATTTTTTTTAATTGGTTTTCTAAATGTTTTCAATAATAATCATGCAGCCGATTCCTAAAATGCGATTATATCGTAAACCGTTAAGTTTTAAGCGTAATATCAAGTATACTTTTCTTCTGTTACAATAACGTGGCTTTAATATTCTTTTACAAAAATGCCGCTAACTTAAACAGCAAAAAAATGTAGGGCACATGCCAGGAATGTGGCCTATGTAGCGCCCTCTACAAATTACATCAAAGTATGTGCCAGATTATGATTTTTCGTGCTCAAAAACCTCTATTTCCAAATTTTTATGTATACATATCCAAAAACGTTCAAGTTATTGCAAAAAAGTAATTTCATAATTTAACCTTTAACATCCTGTATATTCCTTATTAGCAACATTTTAATGAAGCAAGTTGGTTTGAATCGTAATATTTCAGAGTCAGGAATCTACCATACTTCTATGTACAATTATTTAAGGACCACCCTTATATCGGGGAGTTGGACCATCTGTTCTTTGTCAGATGTCATGTATTTTTAGGAGGGGCTAATGACGCTCGATGTGTGGCCCCAGAGAAATAAAGTAGTGAAATTCTCAAGTTGTTTAAGTGCTAGACCAACCTATGCCCCTAACAGTTCTCAGGTATGGGGTATAGTCCATATTAGCTCGGTATATACCAGAATCAGTTTATCAGAAGTAGACAAAAGAACCGACCTTTAGCCATGAGTAACAAGTGTTCTCCGAAACGTAGTGTTTCGCCCCGCAGAACGAGCACTGAAGTATCAGTAGGGGACATTGTCAATATAGCGGTTAATGCCCTGCGAGTTAAGGAAAGACAGGTTAAAGTGTCCGAGTTAAGCACACTTATACCAGAGTATTCGGGGACAGAAGATGTCACTGCATGGTTCACCATCCGTGCCCGGGAGGGTCGGATTGGGGAGGCCGGAAGTGATCCACCCCAAATTTTCAATGTAAGCTTTCCGGGATGGGGATTGTTTCTACTCGACACGGCGCGTCCCAATGGCTCACAGAGTGTCTCCGAGAGAAGTGGTTGATCATGAGTTTCATCTTCTGTAAGGGACGCACGACCAACTAACCAAACGGATAGGTGATCAATAAGAAACAGAGAGTTCCCCAATAATCACTCGCGGATAACAGGGAACTAGAGGAGTAAACCTGACAAAAATTGCAAACGCTTTCAGTGGGCATATGTTGGACTTGATCGTTTTTTCCAAAATACGAGTGAACCTAGATCGTTATTTCAACGTAAATTTATCGCTAATTTCTATAGACTAAGATGGGGTCTTGTTTTTGAGTTTGATAAAATAATTTTGAATATTTCAAAGTCTTTTTTGAATGAAAATGTCTTTTGCTTATTAGTTTTGAAGATCAGTAGGCGCTCAAAGGAGAAACTGTGTTCAAAATTAGTTTTAAACGCAGTGGGAGCTTGTTATCACAAAAAAGATACTTTACTTCATCAATGACAAGAATTCTCACACGTGTCATTGTCATAAAATTGAATGACTAATTGGACTCAACAATATTTCAGAAACCTTGAAAACATCCTGTACGGAGCAAGATAATTTTTCTATTCACTAATTATGGTTTGTATCCGTAAATTTATGTATAAATTTCCACCAAACTTTTATCTTGAATAATTAAAAATCAATTTCAGTAGGAGAAATGCAGTTTATTTACGTATCTAATCTAATATGAAAACTGGCTGCCAGTTATGTGTAAAGTTGAAGAATGATTAATGATCTTTTTTGTGTATAGAAACTTTAGACATTTGCGAAAATGAAAATAGTCAGCCGTTAGAAGTGATTTACCTCCAGTACGTCCTTTAATATAATTTGAAAAGGAAAATTTCCATATTTCCTGAGATTCTTCAAGATTAACACTGAAAATCGATATTGCATGAGAACATTTGGTGAAATGGATATCCAAAATAACAAATGTCAAAATAAAACAACCCTCATTTCAGTATAAATTAAAGGAATACATAGAAAATATACCATTTTTTTTCCTGTTCTGTTGAAATAACGAAGAGTCCAAGGTCACTACCACACACTCATTTTCAAAAAAGTGAAAAATGTTTCAAAGTAGAAGCATGAGTAGAAGGTTATTATTTCAAAATTTTTTCACGGACTTCTATTGTTCATATTCCGTATATTAGGTGTAACGTTTTGATTCTGGGATACGCCACTGGCTCTTGGAAAAGTCACTATTTTTTATTTATCGGAACCTACTAATTAGGCCACTAAAATAGTTCTTGTCATGGCTAGAGTGTTTGCTAGGTTGTTGCAGGGGTACATAGTGAGGAGCTCGCCTGCAAAACCGGATATATCGACTTTTCAAAAAATTTCAGGAGATGGAAAAACGTCCTATATGTTTATTCTATGAAATTGTTTTATTTTTCCAAGACAATTCGAAAGTAATGATGTTAACCAACTGATTGACGTATATTTTTTAACGATATTTACTGTTTCGACCCTTACTCTGTGGATTCTTCTAATATTACTGTTTTAAACGAGACTAACCGTTCCTAGATAAATCTACAATATATTGAAAAAATGTTAAAAATTCTAAGAAATTGACAATTGTTTCGATATTGATATCATCGTCAAAATGACAGACGTTACATTTTATGTAATGCCTACCTGATGTTTAATAATTATTTTTGGCTAGACCAACAAGTTGATATGATTGTGTTATTTTATCTCTTGTGTTTATTGAATGACAAAAAGTCAGCTGACAGCGCTTCTGATTTATTGGCATAGTTTGACAGATAAATAAATGGTGTCAGTTATATTTGCTCGTACTTATTTTAATTAAATAGTAGTTTTACAACACAATAGTGGCGACGAGGAAAAGAAATGTCGAAAGAGGGAGATTCACAGAAACTCAAGGAGAGACGGGCCGTAATTAAAGGCCAATTCACAAAGGCCAAAAGACATTCAGAAGATAACCCTACATTGAATGAGCTTAGTGTCAAGCTAAATGCTATTGCAGAATACTGGGATCATTATTAACGAATTCAGGATAGTATTGATTCTCTAACTCATGAAAACGAGTTAGAGAACGAAATAGAATGTAGATGCAATGCTGAAGATGAATACTTACAACTTACAGCTAAATTACAGGACTTAATACAGAATCTAAAACCTGCTAGTTAAATTACTATACCTTACTCATCTTATGATCAAACTGTTTCTACCTCACATGGTTTTACACCAGGCAGCATCAATTTCACTCCTTGTAATCCTGATGAAACAATCACAAATTTCATTAGAAAACTAGAGGTATTTTTACATCTGAAAGGTCAACTCATTGATGATAAAAGTAAGGTTTACACATTCATGCACGCCCTTACTCCCCAGTTGCACCAGCAGCTTTAAGATATCTGGGCTCCTGAAAATCCAGGATTTTGTTGACCCACAGCCAAGCCAATTTGCTCTACAACACAAATTTATTTCTAGAACCCAACACGAACATGAATCTGTAAACGATTTTTCAGTAGCTCTCAAGAAAATGACGATTAACTGCGACTTTAATTGTGGATGTGGAAAATTCGTGGCAGAAATTTTTCTCAAATTACAGTTTATTCGTGGGATTAATGACGTGAACATTCGAACGAGATTGCTTCAAGATCGAGAGAAACGCACATACCAAGATATAGTTAACATAGCTGCGGCTATAGAGTTGGCCAAGTCAGAAATTATGAGTTAACATAATAAAACTACAAAACCAGTTGGTTTGAATAAAATCGACAACAGGAATGTCAGTGACAGTAGGAATAACAAAACAAGGGACGACACGAATAGATAAACGCCTCCTAGCCCACAATGTTCAAGGTCAGGAATCGACAAACTTAGAGGCAAATGTTATAAATGTGGTTCATCTTCACACAGGGCTAATCAATGTCGATTTATAGATACAGAATGTCGAAAGTGTAGAAAATTTGGACACATTGAAAGTGTATGTTTACAGAAAAAATCTCAACTATTGGTACCCAAAAATGTAAGACAACATCTAACTGAAAATGGATCTGAAAATAGTGAAAAGGAATATGAAATCGACGTTTTCAGAGACAAGTGCAATGACAAATTTATGGTTGAGATTAGCATAGAAGGAAAGCCTGTACCCATGGAATCAGATACGGAAGCAGCCCTTAGTACAATGTCTTACAGTGACTTTAAAAAACTGAATATACCTCTGAAAATGTTTTCAACAAATAATATTGAACTTCGCACTTATACTGGAGAAGTTATCAAATCAAGAGCGATCATATTTGCTAAATGCATGTATGAGACACAGACATTTGTGGGAAAACTGTATCTTATTGATCAAAATGTAGATACAATATTCGGAAGGGACTGGCTACGAGAGGTCAGGTTAGACTGGGGTGAAATCAAAAGTCTGAAAACAACTCAACCTTCAAATCTGACAATCATTTTAAGTGCTATCTTTGATAAACAGATCGGTGAGATAACTGAGTATTTGGGACAGTTTAGGCTTATCGATGATGCTAGACCAATTTTTATTAAGCCAAGACAGGTACCATTTTCAATCAAAACTAAAGTAGAAAACGAACTTAAAAGACTTGAAAAATGTGGCATAATAACAAAAGTCAAACACTCTCACTGGGGTACCCCTATTGTGCCCGTTGTCAAGCCAAATAGCCAAGTGCGGATTTGTGCTGACTATAAAGTTACAGTGAACAACGTCATAAAGGACGAAAACTATCCAATACCTAGAATAGAAGAGATTTACTCAAAAATGAATGGAGGAAAACTATTTTGCACCTTGTATATTAGCAACGCGTACCTTCACATGAAAATGAATGAAAAAAGTGCACACGTGCAAACATTAAGTACACACAAAGGACTGTACAAAGTGAACCGCCTTATGTTTGGGGTAAAAGTAGAACCTTCTCTTTGGCAACAGTTTATGGACAATACCTTACAAAGAATAGAGGGAATGCAATGCTTCTTTCATGACATTATATTATAGGGTAAAACGTCTGACGAATTAATGACAAAATTACGTATCGTCCTGCAACGCTTAAGAAACGCCAACCTAAGACTGAACCAGGATAAGTGAAAATTATTTCAAACCAATATACAGTATCCTGAACACGATATTGATGCTCAGGGCCTCCACAAAACAAAAGATAAAGAGCATTCATCATGAACAGTAAGAAACCAGAGAATAATAATGAACTTCGGAAATTCCTTGGTCTAGCAAACTATTATAATAAATTTATAAAAATGTTAGCCACGATCCTTCACCCACTCAACAATCTATTTCAAAAGGACAAACCGTATATATGGACATCCAAATGTGAAGAAAGTTTCCAAAGGGTAAAATCAGAGATAGCAAGTGATAATGTCCTCGTTCACTACAACCCAGATTTGCCCTTAGTACTTGCAACCGACGCATCCCTAGTAGGTCTTGGAGCTATAATTTCTCATCGTTACAGTGATGGAAGTGGAAGACCAATCAGTTTTGCCTAACGCTGTTTAACAAAATGTGAGCTGAACTACAGTCAAATTGACAAGGAAGCGACGGGCATCCATTGGGGACTAAAAAAATTTGTCCCCTACTGCTATGGTCGTAAATTTACCTTGATTACAGACCATATTTTATCCTACAAAGACACTTCCATCGATATCTGTTACCAGACTATTCAACTACGCACACTTTCTGTCTGGTTTTGATTATAACATCGAATACAGAAGAACCTCTGATCATGCTAACGTTGATTTTTTATCTCGTTTTCCTACAAAACACACTTCTCGTAACCTGATGAATAGCTGCAGCTTGTTTCAACTTAGTCAGCTTGATTCACTGCAAGTTGATAGTAAAGTGATTTGTAGAACAACATTTCACTGGTTGGTATAATCTGTAAGCTCGTGAGTATTAACTGTGTCTGATTTCAAAATGTCTAATGACTTGACCCAACTAGACAGCATTACATTCTGGACATTCAAGTTTATACATACCAGACTTCTTTAAAGGGAATATTGTTTTTTTGTTTAACAATCAATTTTGTACTCACATTATTTTCTGTTTTAAAAGAAATTGTGGTATTATCTTTGAAATATTAACTGCATATGTGAAGTTTGTCATTTCTCTATTTTGTTTAGGAAATTGTAACATGGCGTTGCGACATGATTCAATTTTCATTAGTTATTCAGGAGCGTTATTTATTCTTCAGCTACTCCCACCTCTAATTCAAAATAATTCTATTTCAATACGTTAAGAACGTGTAGAATGACCGTTTTTACGTTTGTAAAAATTCTATTTAAACGACGATTCGGGTCGAATCGGTCTCTTTGTCATCCTTCGCTAAGAAGCAAATTAATATTCAGTGTTCCAGTAATATTTTGTGTGTAGTGTTACGCTTTCTAGCTGCTCTGCAGCCCGTACCTTACCGTACCCGTACCCGTACCCATACGTGAAACCCGTAAGCCGCCTAAACCTAGAAGTGAAGTCGCCAGAGTCCAGAGTGGAGACGACCAACGGCTCAGGAACCGGTCGATACCGCTGAAAGCTCTACGTGCCGAGTATCTCCCAGATAAGTCATCAACTTATTTTTGTTAGATATAAAATCTTGAGTTGGGCATTTTTATTGTAATACTGATTTTTATTCGTATTGTATTGTGAATATATGGTTTATGTGACTTTATTCGTACGTTAAATAAATACATTTGTCCCGAAATTTTTGTTATTGATTCACCTTATCCCAGTTGAGGTAATAAAAAATAGTGTAACTGAGGCCAAATTCACCGCCTGAGCAGGGTTCCAAGGCAGAGTAAAGCTCATATAGTGACACTGGCGCCCCGTTATATTATTTTTTACTGATATTGAGATTTTGTGACGTCGATATATAAAATTTCGTTGTTATTAAAACATTTAATAATAAGTTATTTTACAATACGAAAGTTGCGAATTTGCTTCTTGGAATATATTTTTCAGTTGTTTTTTTTAGGTAAATTCCCATTTGTCGTTTCGTTAATAGTTGACGGTTGTTTTTTTATTCTTCTAGTTTTTATTCTTTGTCAAGGTTTAATTGCTTGTTGAGGTCTTCAACACGTTTTCGTAGTAATTATATTTTAAAATCAATTGCAAATTGATTGTTGTTTCGGATTTTCAATTATATTGATACAATATTCAATATACAGGGTTATTCAAAAGTAAAACTTTCAATAATTTTAAGTTCACACATTTGTTTTTAAACTTATTTAGTTTTTATTTATATTTAACACTTTAAGCCCTATAAGCATTAAAAGTGATAAACAAAAAAATATTCAATTCTACCTGTGTGTATTTTTTTGATACACAGTTATCACGCATCTATATGGGCGATTTACTACCTTTAGGCTGTGACAACTAGTTTTTGTCCCTAGTTTGAGAAAAACAATTGTTAGGTTTGGCAACATGGTTCGGAAACCGGGTTCAGTCGTTAACGGATAAACATTCGTTCCAAGGTCAGTTGTGTTTTATAGTTTGCGCGTGGTTGTTGCTTTTTTGCATTTCTTTGCGTAATTATGCCGGGTGGAAGAAAACGACTACTCAGAGATTCACAGCTTCAAGATTTAGTTGAAAATCTGAGTGATATTAGTGATATCGATGAGCCTTTCGACGATTCAGATGCAGATCCCTGTTACGCTGAGAGTTCTGATGATTCCAGTGAAGATTCTTCCGAGAATGGTCATAGATGTAAAAAACAAAAAAAATCAAGAGCAGCCGCGACAGATATGATATTGATTTTATTTGGAGCATAATTATTTTTGTTACTTAGGTCATTTTTGCAAAAATATAGGTACATACTATAAAATATGTATAATTCTAGGTTACCAGTAGTGACGACGAAGATCGAAACGGGAATTTAGATGATGGACAGACGACAAACACGCCTCATAATAATGCACCTAGAGCAATCCAGCAGAATGTATTTGGAATTATGTGATGGGAAATCTGAATTTATTTCCAGCGCCACAAGAGAAATATACATTAGGTGCAATCGTTCAAACTCGTCATGACGACAGTCCGCTTTCTTTCTATAGACTTCTCTTTTCTGACGAATCGCTTGATTTCTTGGTAATAGAAACGAATGGCTATGCCTATCAACAAATTATCGATGGTATCTCCAATGAACCGATTTCGAAAAACTCAATTCTTGCTTACTGGACTGACACTGATAGCAAGGAAATTTTTAAATTTATTGGAATACTTATATGAATGGGACTGAACCCAAAATCTCGACCCTAATATTATTGGAGCACTAGTTTTATCCATAAAAGTTGCATATACAAAGTTACACATATGTCACGTTGCCGATTTGAAGCCCCACTGTATTGTTTACATTTTTCAGACAATGAATTATGCCCAGAAGGAAACAGACTCTTCAAACTAGAGACACTCTTGAGCATTTGTAACAAAAATTTTCAGGCGGCTTTGGTGCCAGGAAAATATGTGTGCATAGACGAATCCATGATACCATTTAGAGGGCGGCTTTCATTTTTGTAGTACATTCCTGGAAAAAGCCATAAATATGGTATGAAAATCTTTAAATTGTGTGCCGAAGGCGGATATACATACAACTTGAAGGTTTACGCTGGAAAGCAAATCCGTCCCACAGATCAGCCAGTAGCAACTCAAGTAGTAATGGAGTTGATGCAACTAATTTTGAAGACAGGAAGAACCTTAGTCACCGACAATTATTACACCAGTGTTAGTCTGGCTCATCAACTCAACGATAATGAAACTCATTTGTTCGGGACACTGCGCAAAAATAGGAAATATAATCCAAAACGTGTTTTTGAGAGAAAAACTAAACCGTGGGGAAATGATATGTCAAGAGAGCAACACCAAAGTTATTGTTGGTAAGTGGGTAGACAAACGAGATGTTGCATTTTTAACTACTAAATCATGTTCAGAAATGATTGAGGTTTAGATAAGATCTGGAATGAAACATAAACCTTCCATGATAATCGAGTACAATTCTGTTAAGTCGTATATTGATGTCTGTGATCAAATATCTTCGTATAGTAATCCTGTCAGACGATCTGTAAAATGGTATCGAGAGGCGGGGATCGAAATATTTGCTAGTTCTTGCGTTGTTAACGCATTAAAATTGTTTAATACAGCTTTGGACAAAAAAATGGATGCGACAACTTTTAGGGAGAGCCTTGTTGAGGGTTTATGCAAAGACGAGGTAGATATTCCTCCTCAACCAACCTATTCACATTGATTAGATGAACAAGATAAGAGAGGATGGTGCGTGGTATGCTATAACCATTACATGTGTTGACAAAAAATTTCTATGTTTAGCTTGCTTTTTCAAGACACATACGGTATCTCTACAATAATGACATTTCTTTATCTGTAAGTTTTATTATATTTCGAATAAACGGGCTATAAATAAATGTGTATTGATTTTAATACACGCAGATCAAAATACACGATATTAAAAAATTTTAATCTCC
The DNA here is from genome assembly GCA_963921935.1 of Galeruca laticollis. Taxonomy (NCBI): domain Eukaryota; kingdom Metazoa; phylum Arthropoda; class Insecta; order Coleoptera; family Chrysomelidae; genus Galeruca; species Galeruca laticollis. The sequence goes on along the minus strand of OY998178.1, from coordinate 68,749,300 downwards.
GTGCACTATGCGTATCAAAGACAAACACGCATTCCAAAATCACTAAAAAGTGACAAAATCTCATAAATTGCAAAAATATTCTCGTAATAAGTAATTTTGACGCCAAATTTCTGAAATTGAGTTCTCAGTTCAGGTTGAAGTTTTTTTTGGAAATGCCTACAGTGTTAAGTTACATTTATTTATCTATCATTTCTATATTGTCAATACGTTAAACATTTTTTATTCTATAATAAAATGCAGGCTAATCATTTAAATACATATGAAGTTTCATATGAAATAATAATCAGATATGAAACTGTATGGTTTATTAGCTCGTGAAAAAGCTAATCGTAGTTTTTCATCACGAATAAATACCTATACTTTTGAGGAGAATCATTTAGAAATTCGTAACACTATTCAAGATTTAAGTGAAGTGATTAACAATTTCAATGGAAATAAACCTGAACATGTTGATACCAGAATAAATTCCAGGTTAACTCATTTAACTAATAGAATCAATAGATTAAATATTGAACCAGATGATAAACACAAGTTCAAGTTAAAAATTAATTGAATAGGCATGTACTTTTACATGAATCTGATACAAAGACTACTCCATTTCTTTCAGTTAATAGTGAAGAGTGACATATTAATTATGTTCTTCTTGCTTCGTCTTCTTTGACTTCTCCTTCAGTCCCACAGTCTCGTCACGATCCTGTATATAAGTGGAATATTCCATTCTCTGGAAAGAATTAATCACTTTATCTTTTTTTAGAAATAGTTGAATTAATTAGAGCCTCTAGAGGTATTTCTGATACTGAATTATTCTTACAGTTCTTTCGATGTAGTGCTTTTAGCAAAGCGTAACATGCCGCTGAGACATGTTTCTATTTACATCAATTATTTTGGAGCGTTACTTATTCGTCGGCTTCTCCCACCTCAAATTACAAATCCTATTATTTCAAATATTAGGAAAACATCGGTGATAGTTTTTGCCATCGTTAAAATATCTACTTAAACTACGATTCAAGTGGAACTCGCTCTCTTTTGTTCATTCTTCGCTGAGAAGTAATCCAGCATCTAAGTTTTACATAATACATTGTGTGTGCTTTTCAATTTTTCTGGCTGCTCTGCAGCCTTTAAGGACCTCTAGGGACCGTTTACAGACTTTACTGTACGGACCGTTTACGAGTTTTACCTCCACGGATTTACCCTTCGGACCTGACGGACTCTACAGACCATCCACTCCACCGGACCATACAGCGTCCAAGTCCAGGAAACCACGGCTCAAGAACACTTGACTACTACTGCGAGCTGTACGTCCCGAGTCTTCCCAAAATAAGTCTCCAACTTATTTTTGGTATATTTAAAATATTGAGTTTGACATTTTTACTGTAATAACTAATATTTATTCGTAGTGTATTGAGAATATACGGTATATGTAAATTTATCTTTGTGTGTCAAATAAATCCATTTGTCCCGAAATTTTGTTTGTTGATTCACCTTATCCCAATTGAGGTAATAAAAAATAGTGTAACTAAGGACGAATTCACCACCTGAGCAGAGTCCCAAGGCCGGAGTAACTTAGGATTGTGACCATCTAAAGTGGCTTACAAAAGTGTTCTATGTGATCTATGATACGGGCGTCATACCCACGGAATGGCTGAGGTCTGAATTCATTACTCTTCCCAAGAAGCCTAATGCTAGAAAATGGAGCGAGTTTCGAACAGTAAGCTTGATGAGTCATCTGCTTAAGTTTTTCCTGAAGATAATTCACAATAGGATATTTAAACTGTGTGAGGAACAGATGTCTGAGACTTAATTCGGCTCTAGAAGTGCTGTGGGGACTAGGGAAGCTTTATTTCCGATCCAAGTGCTATTTCAGCGATACAGGAATGTCAACTGCGATGTCTACGCATGTTTTATAGACTATAGGAAGGCGTTTGATCAAGTACGGCACACGAAAATGATGGAAGTTCTGCAAAAAGCTGGCCTGGACGGGAAGGACCTCAAAATCATCAGAAATCTCTATTGGAATCAGAGGGTTTTTGTCGCGATAGACAAAGAGATAACAGAAGAGATACAAATATTACGTGGTGGAAGACAAGGATGCATACTATCTCCTGTAATTTTCAACCTGTACTCGGAATGCATTTTCAAGGAAGCCCTGCAAGACATTTAAGCTGGAATCCTGCTAAACGGAAAACGACTGAATAATATAAGGTATGCAGATGATACCGTTATTTTGGACAACCTAGCTTCCTTACAACTCCTTATGGACAGTGTTACAACATACAGCCGACAATATGGTATGGAAATAAACACCAACAAGACAAATTTCATGATAATCAGTAAGAACCAAAACACCCGCGGTATTTTGTTGGTGGACGAAACTCCTTTAGAGTCAAAAAATACGCATACTTGGGCACGAATATAAATGATGACTGGGACCATTATGTGGAGATAAGAACGCGTATTGAAAAAGCCAGAACATCAATCATCAGAATGAAGAAAGTCTTTACCAGTCACGACTTACAGTTGTCAACGAAAATTCGCCTACTGCGATGTTACGTGTTTTCGATCCTTTTCTATGGGGTCGAATCATGGACGCTTACGGAGGCTTCCTCCAAAAAACTTGAGGCATTTGAAATGTGGCTGTACCGAAGAACCCAACGAATACCTTGGACAGAGAAAATAACCATCATGGAAGTAATGGGAAGAATGGGAAAGGAAAAAAAGTTCTAAACACAGTCAAGACCCGAAAGCTACAATATCTTGGACATATAATGCGAAATGAGAGCCGATCTACCCTTTTACAGAAGATTCTCCAAGGCAAGGTATGGGGAAGGAGGAGAATATCGTTGTTGACAAATTTAAGAACGTGGATCAACAAATCAACCACTCAATTATTCCGAGCTGCTGTTAACAAAGTTTGAATAGCCAACATGATAGCCAACATCCGCAGCAGATAGGCACTTTAAGAAAAAGAAGAAGTGCTTTTACATAGTTTTTAATAATCGTACTAAATTCAGAACTTGGTCTGATATTGTTGCAAAATTAAAAGCAGATTTTGTTCCTTACAGTTATGAAACAGATATAGAGTTAGATATTTCAAGTTTATATCGGCGGTTCCTCCAAAATGCTGAATCCACAATCAAACTAGCCGTCTGGCGGGGTTAGCTGTCTTTGCTCATTGTTGCACTGCTTGAACTACTGCTTGCTGCTTGTGCATGTATGTTAGCTTGGGTTATGGGATGGTGGGTAAGTTCAACTATCGGGTGTCTGCTTCCACGTTAGCACCGCTGGTAATGGGAATAACAGGATCATTTTTGATGCTGTTATTCCTTGCCTAAATGACATCCCAACGGTTTTTCGGCTTAATCCTAAGGTGTGCGTATCCGTGCCGAGGGGATGCATGACAGTGAGCCTATCATCTGTCACTAACGGAACCTTCGGGTTACTAGGCGCCCTCCTGGCGTAAGTCAGCCGCCTTGTCACGGTAATGCAGGGCTCTGCCGTGATGGACATTTTTATCCCTAGCTACTCGTGGGACTCTTATGGAAGAAGTAACAAAGACAAATTCAAAAACTACAGAGGAGATGGAAGTCCTATCCACTCTAACTGACCTTCCTGTTACCTCTGATCAGGAACGAGACCTACTCAGGTCTCCAACTCCTGAAACCAACCTAGGAAACTAGGTGGTGAAGCCAGGAAACGACTTTGTCGTCTCCTCAAGAGTGGAGTACCTTATAAATCCGCCTTGCATTTAATTCTAGAGCAGCGGGAGCGGGATCAACCGCAAGAGACGAAACATTATCTCTTTGTGGCTGGTACCAGCAAGCGCTTACGCTCTAACGATGACACCCGAATAAGACGCAAAAAAGCCCTGCTGGGCTGAATCAATGGTAACGTCAGGTAAAACTGATTTACAAAAGCTCTCTTATGGGCAGGCTGTATCCGGCATCAAGGTGAGAATTTCACATCTCGAATATCCGACAGCCTCCATCAAGACCAATCAAATGGAATCCCTTCAATATGCCATTAGGGCCGCTGTAGACGATATTCCTGGATGTTGTCCACAAGTACAGTTCCAGAGCTGTACTTTCCGGCCTGGATGGCTACAGGTCACCTGTGTAAATCAGGAGAGTGTCTCGTGGTTGACTGGTGTAAACAATACACTTCAACTATGGGACGGTGCCTCCCTGAAATAAGTCTCAGGCGACCAACTCCCAAAGCTACACATTTGAAAATGAACCACGGTCTGTTTACCTTGGAGTGGACTGTCCTACACAAAGAAATTACAGGCCCTGGTCAAACCTGGACTTTCGCCAATGACGATCAATCCATGGCCACGTTGGAGAGGATTGGATTCAAACCATACGTGGGTTTTGGACAGGTTGTTTACCGGCCTAAAGCCCGGCCCTCCCAACCGGCATCAAAACCGGGTCCCTCGAAGATATCCGAGAAAAGACATGGGCCGGGGCCGAGTGGAAAACTCCTGTTACAGGCAAACTTGCAGCACGCCAAGGCCGCTTCTTACATTCTTGATAAAAGGTTCAATGACGAATCAATCGACCTTGCCTTCCTACAAGAACCATGGACAGGAAACACAGACCGAGTAGTCTGTCCTGGGGTGAAACCCAGGGCATGTCTCATCATTAGGAACAATATTAGTTATTTTTTGCTTACAGCATTTTGCACTCCTGATGTAGTAGCCATCCAAGTGTCCCTACCGGAGAAGAATGGTGTGACTAACATACTTTCCAGGGGACACGGATACTGTACCTGCCCTCGCTATACGTCGGTTAATCGACTATAGCAAGAAGAACAGACTCCAGTTAGTCATGGGCTGTGACGCTAATTCACACCATACATCGTGAGGCAGCACGGATATGAATCATGGAGGTGAGTTACTATTTCATTATATACTAGGGGAAGGGCTATCCGTTATTAATAAAGGCTCCGAACCAACTTTTGTAACTAAAAATAGATTAGAGGTGTTAGATTTAACAATCAGCTCAAACTTTTTGAGTAATAAAACACGGCATTGGGCAGTATCTACTGAGCTTTCGTGTTCAGATCACAAGCACATTCAATTCAACATTGGAATAGGTCCACGGCCAGTAGTGGAATATCGCGACTTAAAAGCTACTGACTGGAGTGGATACGGAAATTCCCTCCAACGGTACATTGAGGAAGGCTTCACTACAATAAACAGTTGTGATGGGATATATACTGCGGCGGACAAGCTTCGGGAAGCAGTGATCTCCTCCTATCATGGAAACTGTCCACTCAAGATAAACAGACATAATCGCAACTTTACTTGGTGGAACAAAAGCGTAGATAAGCGAAGAAAACGACGACTGTTCAATCGATCTAAAGAGTCCGGTAACTGGGAAGCTTATAGAACTGCTTTAACAACTTATAACAAATAAATTAAAAAGGCGAAGCGGGAGTCTTGGAAGAAGTTCTGTGAGATGATATCTGATATACCTCGCAGTACCAGAATATACAAGATTCTCTTTAAAGAGCCGGTTGCCGAGATAGAGTCGATGAAACGACCAGATGGCACTTTTACGACCTCTAGAAAAGAAACGTTAGAGCTTTTGATTAAAAACCACTTTCCTCAAAGTTGAACTCTGGATAACAACCGACCTCCCCACTTTGAGGGCGCAAGGCGGCCCAAAAAGAGTGATTGGAAAGTCGCCAAGAACGTTATCACAGCACCGGCGATTGAATGGGCAATAAAATCATTTCAGTCCTTCAAATCTCTTCAAATCTTCCTGTGAGGATGGCATTTTTCCAGCTCTGCTACAAAACGGACTGGAATTACTTATACCCATTCTCATTAAACTGTATAGAGCTAGTCTGGCGTGGAATTATAAAACACCCAGTTGGTTGGCGTCTAGGGTAGTATATATACCGAGAGTGGGCCGCACAGACCCACACCTTAAATCGGCCAGACCAATTCGCCTAACATCTTTCCTGCTTAAAGGACTTGGAAGAGTAGTGGACTGCCATATCAGGCAGGTAGCTTTATACAGCTCCCCCCTGAGCATCCACCAGTACGCTTATCAAACAGGCAAATCAACAGATTTAGCATTACATAACCTTGTTGGGAAAATCACACAATCCCTTAATAAGGGGATTGCGGTGGCCATTGTTCTCGACATCAAAGGAGCATTCAATAGTGCACTACCGGCTTCCATTGGTTCAGCTTTGACTGAAAAGGGCATTAAACCAACGATTACCGGTTGGATATATGCCATGCTCACTAATAGAACAGCCACTACATCTATTCAAGATGAGGCCATTAGCTTTAAGGTTTCCAGGGGCTGCCCGCAGGGTGGAGTGTTATCTCCCTTATTGTGGTCACTCCTGATGGATGACCTGCTTGGTACTCTCGCAGTAAGCGGAGTAGAACTGCAAGCATATGCAGATGACCTTGTCATTCTGGCAAGAACCAAGTCAGGACGGGCTGCACATAATACCCTCCAAAGGACTTTGGACGATGTCTACAGTTGGTGCCAGAGGGAACAGATGTCTGTTAACCCTGGTAAAACTGTAACAGTTCCCTTCACTAGAAGGAGGAAATTGGCGGACCTTCCGTTACTTTCCTATAATGGTGAGATTATTCAATTTGCAGCGGTAGTAAAATATTTGGGGATCATCCTAGATAAAAAACTTACTTAGAATGCTCACTTGGAAAAAGTTATCCATAAGGCCAGATTATCCTTGTGGACATGTCGCAGGATCTGTGGAAAATTTTGGGGCTTGGGTCTCAAACAAATCCATTGAATATATGTGATGATTGTTAGACCAATGATCACATATGGAGCCATTGCTTAGTGGTCAAAAGCTATACAGAAAACGGCCCAAGCAAAGATCTCTAGCATACAGAGACAGGCTTGTTTGGCTATAACTGGTGCCATCAGCACCACACCGTCAGCAGCCATGGAAATCCTCCTGGACATACCTACCCTCCATATATTTCTGAAAAAGAAGGCCAGATGGACAGCATATTGAATTGTGCATATTTGTAAATGCACGAAACAGGCTTATACAGAACAAAGCAGAATGCTAGCGGCCACCGAAAGTCATAGTGCTCTGGGAATGACCTCTGATATAATACCCCCAACAGCAAACTATAATCTGCCTTATACCGTCCTATTTCCGAATAGAGATGAATGGGTCCTCCGCAAGGATGAACTCTCAAGAGCAGATATCTGTTGGTACACTGATGGATCAAAGACACCCTCAGGCTCTGATACGGGTGTATACGGGCGGAGACCTAATCAGAAATCTCAACCTCTCTGGGATCCTATGCAACCGTATTTCAGGCGGAAATTTATGTCATTGCTTCATGTGTGGAGAATTTGGGGCAATCGAACCACACACATAGATCAATAAAAATTTCCACGGACAGCCTTGAAAGCTGTACCGTGTAACGTCGAAATTGGTTCTAGACTGCCAAAAAAGACTCGTATCAATAGGAAAACGCAACAGGGTATCGCTGGTTTGGATCCCTAGCCACTCTGGTATGGATGGTAATGAGAAGGCGGACTCTCTTGCAAGGGTGTCGCTCATGACTTGATCGGAGCAGAACCCACAATTAATATCGCAACAAGTGTTGCCAAATAAACACCTGAACTGCAAGAAGAGTTTTAGACTTGTGGCATAATAAACCAGGATTGGTTCATTCAAAGGCCTTCATACATCCTTCGAATAATGTATCCAAACAAAAGTTAGGCTATAATAGATACGATCTACGGTGCCTAACAGGCCTTCTAACAGGTCACTGTCGTTTGAATCATCATATGCTGAAACTTGGACTATTGGACGATCCGATTTGCCGTCTTTGTTTGGAAGATGATGAAACAGCAGAGCATATAATGTGTGCCTGCACCGCCGCGACTCGAGTCAGGTATCTGATGTTTGGCAGGGCCACTCTCTTGCCCTTGGACCTGAATGTCATTCACTGAACAAATTAATCGGCTTCGTTAAGAAGCTGAATTTGTTTGGTGAAATTTGAATAGGTATCAGCCACAATAGACTCTTACGAGTCGCAGTGGAGGGCCTTCTTGACCCACTCATTATAAACCTAATCTAACCTAACCTAACCCGTCTGAAAGGACCTCCCAAAATATATAGTATATAGTTCCAAAATAAACTAGTAAAAACTCCACAGAAATTAATTGTGACTTTTACCAATATTCATTTTACCACCATCAGAAAAATGTCAATACTATTGAAAGTAAATAGATTACACTCATATACTGTCAGCCTGAATTGACAAGAGTGCAACTGTCAGTCTGAATTGACAAGAGTGCAAATTATAACTCCACTACTCTCGGTGAACAGAATGATAAAAGTAACTGCGTGACTTATACTAGAGGAAGTACAAAACGAATGGCTACAATTTATTTCTACAAACGCATGCGTTACCTCATTCAAATAACGATTCTACAACAACGAGATGTGAGATATCTGCAAGACATTAATGGTTAGATGGAAGAAAGAGACCGTCAATAGACAAACCGCATACTTCGTTTGTAAAATTATATTTTGTTGTACAGAGAATGAACTAATGAAAGAATAATAAATTTTTATTTTTCTGGATAAAGTTATTTCACGTTTATTAGGAATTTTTTTTTATTATAAATTTCAACGGTTTTGTCTTACCTGCTATAATCATCATGCATATCGTGAATATTCTCTCGTTATCAGTCTCTGCAGCAACGTTACCGAATCCTACCGAAGTCATACAGGTCATAGTGAAATATAATGCCGTGACGTACATTGTTTTTCTAGATGGACCATTTATTAATTCCGGTGTACTTGAATCGTTAAGCCAAACGTACGAATAAGGACTTTGCGTAATATTAGCCAATTTCCACAGCCAACTGTACTGTACTCCATTGTCAGCATCTGATCGGCCTATTGAATACCTACAAAGTGAAACAACAAATATTTATAAGTGATTGTTTTTTTTTTATTTTCTTATTAAAACTAATATTATTTATGTGTTTTCATTTACTTCTAAGACTAGACGGAAAATGTCGCCATGAGGTTTGATATTTTCAAAAGAAATTTTTTAGACTTGTAACGTTAAAAATTGTTCTAACGCGAGATGGTGGCCGTGCCATTTGGATATTTCATTTGTCAATGGTTGGTACGCATGAGTTCCGTTAGAAGTTGGCTAGAACGTAGAATGTTGTAGCTGTTCAATTTTACTATCCTTGTCAAAGAGTCAATTCTGTTAACAATAGGTACTGGAATTGCTAGCCATCATGTTAAAAACGCTAAATGCCGACCACGCATACTGAATATTGCTACGCCGAGATGAAAATATTGGTTGATGCTGTTTTAATGGTACCGTTTATTTGGTTTGGTTTGTTAGATGGCCAACAATTTATCCCATATTAATTGATTTAAAATTTAACTATGGATATCATCGGCATTTATTCTAAGGAGCACATCAAAATTAGGCCTTAGGTACCTCAAAGAACATGCCAACAGTCCAAGGAAAAACCTCGAAGTGCCGTTTCAGGGTTTCGGTATTTTTATGCTTTGGCATTTAGGTGTTTGGTTTTTATTGTATTCTTTTATTCTGGCTTTATTTTTTCTGGAGTCTTCTGGGGTCTTCGTATGGGTTCAATTTGACTTTTTTCTAATGGACCTTCACCAGGAGGGTTGTATTTGCCGGGACCGTAACTACGTGGAAATACAATCATCGGCAGCTATTTATGCTTTCGTAACAATTTCATAACTATTTAAATATTTGTTACTACTTTAGTATTTCATAACTTTTGTTTGCTATTTCCTCTCGGGGACTATCACCTTGTCGATGGTGAGAGGGCTCAGTAGTCTCAAAGTCCAGGAAGCGATGTCGGTGGTAGCGTAGCTACTGGTAGGGCCACCCTTGCCGGTAAGGTTTCGAAACGACAGAGATGAAGCTAAGATAGTCCACAACAGAATAGCGTCTGACCCAGAGTGGGCGGCTATCATCAGCGTCAGACCCAGATTGGGCGTCTGCAAAACATAACCCACCAAGACGCCCGGCCCGCGTGGTGTTTAAATGGCCAAATCCTCTTGTATGGAAACAAAACTTAGGAAATGCCCCTAGTCCCCAGCAGTTTGAGTAACCCCAACCAAGGCAGCGGTTGGATTAGGGCTCGAACAGGGGAAGAATCCCTGGGTTAGATCAGGCTGTCATCTTAATACAACGACTTACAACGCAAGGTCTTTAGGATCTGATGAACGCTTACCTGAGTTCGAATATGAATTAGACAGAATCAAATGGGATATCGTAGGTATAGCCGAGACAAGACGAAAGGGAGAACAGTGTATCTAATTAAACTGCGGACATGTGTTGTTCTGTTAAGGAGATGACAATACTGGTATAGGAGGGGTTGGAATTTTAGTTAATAGAAGATTAACCCCAAACATAAAGATACTGAAAGCTCTGTCAGACCGAGTTAGCTATGTCACACTCAACATAAATAAAACAATAATCATGAGATACATTCAAGTTTATGTCCCAACCTGCTCACATGAAGACTACGAAGTGGAACTGGTACACGAGGATAAAGCAAGAGAAGTAAAACAACACATGTTATCATAGGAGGTGACTTCAACGCCAAAATTGGAATAACTACAGATCCCTCACAAAGATATATAGGGAATTTGGATTTAGGAGCCAGAAACGGTAGAGGTACACTCTTGGCTAATTTCCTAGAAAGGAAAAATCTCTACCTAATGAACACCTTCTTTCAGAAGAACCAAACGCGGAAATGGACTTGGAGAAGTCCAGATGGAAAAACCAAAAACGAGATTGATTTTATCATCTCAAAACATAAACATATAATCCGGGACGTAGACGTGATAAAACAATTTACTACTGGAAGCGACCATAAAATGATCAGATGCGAGGTGTTTTCAAATGTCAAAATGGAAAGAGCTAGAAAAATTAAACAAAGAACAACTAAAATAAATATAGAATTACTGAAGGAAGGAAATGAAGGATATTAAAGACAACTTAACGAAAAATTCTCTAGGACAACCAAATGAAACTATGAACAAAGCTAACAGAAGAATAAGAAAAACAATAAAAGAAGCTGCAGAACTCATAGCCAAACCTTCGAAAAAACCTGATAATAAATTGACCGACAAAACTAAAAAACTATTAGAAAAAGAAAAGAACTCATGGTAAATTAAAATACACTTTCAACATGAAAATTCCCATGGCATTAAAAACCTGGGTTCTGACTAAAAGGATTGTGAACAAACTAAGAGGGCCATAGAGAGAAGAATACTGGAAATATCACTGGGAGACCACAAAACAAACCAGTGGATACGAGAAAGGACAAAAGTAACCGACATCATACAGAGAATCAGTTCCCTAAAGTGGCAATGGACAGGACATGTTGCAAGACACATAGAGAATTGGTGTGGACACATCACTAGACGGAGACCGTGGGGAGAACGAAGAAATATTGGCAGACCACAACAGAGATGGTACGATGATCTGAAAAAATTCGCTGGGCTGAACTGGTACCAGAGAGCAGAAAATAGAAGTGTATGGTCAAACATGAGAGAGGCCTATATCCAATGGCTGAATAAAGGTAGAAAGGAGAAAAGTTTGCTATATTAAAATTAAATTATGTAATTACCACTTTGCTATATGATATAAATTTCGTAACTAAATTGTGAACACATTGAGATATAGTTTGGTAATCATTTTGAGTTCTGTTTTCGTATATTGGTAACTATGAGATTTATGATATCGTATATTGTGGTATTCTAATTATATATACAATCCACGATACGTATTTTATAAATGTACGCCTTTGATAGATAAAAAGCCGAAATAAAAATAGAAATACAAAAAATGCGGTGTAAACAATTTCAACTTTATGTTCTGAAACTAGACCCGAAAGTCGCTTGTTCACAACTATAGTGTCTTATCTCAGAGGCTGCTTTTATCAAAAGGGCTGCGGGATCACTACGACTTTGATAAATAGAAAGTGGAAATAAAAATAATAATACAAAAAATGCGGTGTAAACAATTTCAACTTTACGTTTTGAAACTAAACCCGAAAGTCGCTTGTTCACAACCATAGTGTCTTATCTCAGAGGCAGCTTTTATTGAAAGGGCTGCGGGCTCACTACGACTTTGATAAATAGAAAGTAGACATAAAAATAGTAATTCAAAAAATGCGGTGTAAACAATTTCAACTTCATGTTTCGAAACTAGACCCGAAAGTCGCTTGTTCACAACTATAGTGTCTTATCTCAGAGACAGCTTTTATCAAAAGGGCTGCGGGCTCACTACGACTTTGATAAATAGAAAGTAGAAATAAAAATATTAATTCAAAAAATGCGGTGTAAACAATTTCAACTTTATGTTTTGAAACTAGACCCGAAAGTCGCTTGTTCACAACCATAGTGTCTTATCTCAGAGGCAGCTTTTATCAAAAGGGCTGCGGGCTCACTACGACTTTGATAAATAGAAAAAGGAAATAAAAATAGTAATACAAAAAATGCGGTGTAAACAATTTCAACTTTATGTTTTGAAACTAGACCCGAAAGTCGCTTATTCACAACCATAGTGTCTTATCTCAGAGACAGCTATTATCAAAAGGGCTGCGGGCTCACTACGACTTTTATAAATAGAAAGTGGAAAAACAATATTTCTGCCATGGAAGAGAAGATTTAAACAAATGTGAAAAACGATATTTCTGCAATAAAGAATGATCGATGCTTCTGCTAACATGAACAATATTTCTACCGATATCTTATCATTGAAAAATGACATCTCTGCTGACGTCGAAAATAAAATTTCGTCCCTAAAATTGAATATCGAGAATAGGATAACAACGATTGACGCGAAAATCGAGAATAAGATGACAACGATGAACGAGAAGATTGAGGAGAAGATAACAACGATAGACGAGAAAATCAAGGAGCTAGAGATAAATATGACAGATTTAAGAACACAAGGCACGCCAGCAGAAGAAAAGAAGACCGAGCAAACAAAACCGTGCAAGCCAGAAACACTTCCTAAGTTAGAAGACATTGGCACGAGTCAAGAACGTTCGACGGAAAGACATCGTGGACCAATTATATGAAACAGTTTGAAGCAGCCGCTAGAGTGAATAATTGGTCCGATAAAGAGAAAGCAGTGAACTTAACTATCGCGCTTAGGGGAGATGCCTTAGATGTACTCCAGACGATACCTCTGGAAGAAAAGGATGACTTCGAGCAGCTGAAGAAGAGGTTGGACATGAGATACGGTCACGAATATCTAGAACATTTGTCCCAGCTGAAGAACCGAAGGCAGAAACGTAACGGAGCCCTTCAAGACTATGAAGTGGATAATATTGCCAGACACGTTAGATCAGCTTATCTATCAGCACCAGAGAACATGATGGAATGTCTGGGCATCCAGGCATTTATTGATGGCTTACGTGACCCCGATATGCAGAGGACGCGTTTAGCCCATCCCAAAACATTAGTTGACGCATTGACAGCTGCTCTTGAATATGAAGCAGCAACGAAAGCTTCGTGTTATATCAAAGTAAGGACCATCCGAGAAGAAGGCCACGAAGACAGGTTTGACAAGGTCGTCAGTTTAATAAAAAGTATGATGGACGAGAAGCCAAGAAAGATCAGATGCTGGAATTGTGGCGGGCTAGAGCATGTGCGTAGTTCCTGTAAGCGCCTTAGGACTCCTGCAAACTAAGAAGCCCAGCCACGGGAAAACTAGAACGGGTCGGCTACGAGGGGGCAGCACCGATCCATGATCGTTCCAAAGACCCTCTCATACTGATAGCTTCGCTCAGATGTCGCAACGAGAGTGTATATGTGGATGGCGAAGTAAATGGCAAAAAATATGCTCTGCTGGTTGACACTGGCGCAACTAGGACCATTATACGACCAGAAATAATAAACTCCAAGAAGAAGCTTTTACCAACAAGACTGCGACTGCGGACCGCCACAGTGCCGTTGAGACACAAATCCATTTGGGAACTGGCGCAGAAAAGTTCACGCATACGGTAATCGTAGCTGACAATGAAGAAGACGTGATTCTGGGAATGGACGTAATGAATCTACATGGTTTCCAACTGGACTTTAGAAACAGCACCATTAAAGTGGGTTCCGAAGAGGTATTCCTTCATCCATAGGAAGGCAGCACGGTGGTGGCAGCTGTTCAGGAAGATACCGTTCTACCTGCACGAAGCGAAACCATGATACTAGCGCGACTGCAGGGAATCATGGAGGAAGGTACACCGGTTATGATGGAGCCAAGGAACCACGACGAAGAGGTTGGTAAAAGAGTACTAATTGGAAAAGGGTTGGTAACGTCGGCGAAGGAGATACCAGTACGATTGATAAACGTGAACGATAACCCAATTACCATTGAGAAGGAAACCAAGATTGGATCCTGCGTACCAGTGACGTCTATAGTCCGTCAAACAACGACTAGTGACAATTCTAATGCCAGATTCGAACAAATGTTATCAGTAGTTGGTCAATCCTTAAATCGAGCTGAAAAAAAGAAAATGAGAGTTTCTCTTGCAGTATCGAGACCTATTCGTACCAAAAGGAGGAAAGACTGGTAGAACATCAGCCGTCAAACACAAAATCGATACTGGCGATGCTAAGCCAATTAGGCAATCAGCTCGAAGACTACCACGAGCAAAGAGAGAGGAAGCTGGAAGAATAATTAGAGAGATGGTAGAAGAAAAATTAATAGAACGATCCACTAGTCCATGGGTGTCTCAAGTAATGCTCGTCAAGGAAAGGGATGGAACTATGAGATTCTGCGTGAACTATCGCCAGCTAAACAACATAACGAAGAAAGACAGCTATCCTTTGCCTCGAATCAACGATACGCTAGATACTTTGGCCGGTAGCTAACTGTTCTCCACCTTGGACCCGAAGTCTGGTTGTTGGTAAGTAGAAATGGTCACAGATGACAAAGTGAAGACGCTTTCACCACCGGATCTGGATTATGGCAATTCAACGTCATGCCATTCGGGCTCTGTAATGCGCCCGCGATATTTGAAAGACTCATGGAAAATGTTTTGTGATGGTTGGTTGGTCCATTTGTACGATATCGTAGTACTGGGGAAGACATTTGAAGAATTTGGAAGACGTATTCAAACGACTTCAAACTGCCCAGCTCATGCTTAATCGGAAGAAATGTCAGCTGTTCCAAAACCGAGTCAACTATCTAGGTCGTATAGTGAGCAATGAAGGTATGGTGGTGGATCCAGAGAAAATTGCTTCCATTCAGCAATGACCGCAACCAACCAACAAACATCAAATCAAGAGTTTCATTGGACTTTGCACATATTATAGAAGATTTATCAGGAAGTTTGGAGATATTGCCAAGCCTCTAACTCGACATACAGAAGAAGTAAGAGGTTTCCAATGGGACGAAGAATGTCAAATGGCTTTTGATACCTTGAAGAGGCATTTAACCACGGCGCCAATATTAGAATACCCATTACCAGAGGGAACTTTATTCTTGACAACTTCTATTTAAGGAGGGGGTAATGTTACGAACTCACACACCGAAGTAGATACTAAGTACGGTCCTGTAACCTTTTGTTAACGGAGTTAAAAATATGGCGAGCGCGCCGAATTCTGAGAAGGTCTATTGGTATTTTTTGTGACAGTTTTTATAGACATGTTCTCCGAAGATCTTTTAAGAATTGAGCCGGCATTTGAGAAATATCCCGGAAAGAAAAGAATATTGCAGCGAGCCAATTGTTTTTGTGTAAGCCGCAATCTAGAATTATCTAGTAAGAAATTCACTAATATATAAAGGACCCACCAGCGGAGAAGTTTAGTTTTATAAAGTGATCTCGTGATGTAAACAGCGAACAAGTAAATGTCTAAGTATTGAAGTGTTTATATAAATTAATGTAAGTGAATATACTGTCTATATAATATAAATTAGTGAATAGTGTAGTGAATAAATAACTTGAGTTAGTTGACATAACGTGTGTGTATAAATTTATCCCACGCGTAATAAAAACGTTTAATAAATAAGAAAAACGTAACAATATCATCTGGAGTTTTATGTTAGACATCAACTGTAACCAAGGAACTTTTTGAAGTTCTAATCAAGAACGTTTATTGTGTTATATGAACAGAAAAATGCTTTATAATACCGAGCTCGTACCAGTTATTTTTAACAGAAAACAATAAATATGTACGTATGCATGAAAAGATGAATTATTTCCTTCATAATTACAGTATTTTTCCGAAGTTGACTCACATACTTATTTTATCATTTCATCATCAAATTCCATAAATAAACAACGCTGAGGAAAGGCGCGAAAATTGCGAGTTGAGTGGTAATAGAGAAAGATCCATTAGGGGTCGTAATGAAAGGTGTTTAGTTCATTCTACACTCACTGTGTACACCTCAACAGATATTTGATACTCCTCTTCCAGAAAGCGTTTCCTCGACCTGTGTCGATTCTCACAACCCTTGGTTCGCAATTAAAAGGAGAAATGTATGATTTGTTTTTTATTATGGTCCTCTACAGTGTAAATAAAGTACATGCGATTTAAGCTCCGTGAAAATATTACAATAACTCCTAAATTGAATAAGTAATAATTATAGAAACACGATAAAGTGATAACAGCGAACCACATAATATAGTAGAGACAGAAGTCAAACTACAGTTGTTTGGTGCATCTACATACTATATACTCAATGTTCGAAGATAGTATTTTATTGTAGGTCTTTGGGGTAAAGTATTTATCTATTACCTATATAATCTGTCATAACATCCAACTAAAAATAAACAAGTGGAAGGGAGTTGGTTTTGAACCTCTATCAACAAAATAAATGTATTTACCATAAAGAGAAATTATATTCTTTTTTGGAGCATACAGTGAAACCGACTTACTCGAATTTCGTTTGGAAGAACATGACGTTTATTGTAGGGTTTATTCTGTGTATTCATAGAGTTTATCTGTGCGACACCTTGAACAATATCCAATTATGAAACTGGTCACCTGAATACACGCCGGAGGCAGCATCGTGCTCACGAACATAAGCTAGAAATGACAAAAATGTCATACATCTAGTACCATAACACCCGTTGTACTGGATATAGTGAGCTGAAAATCCACAGAGTTGCCCTTAACAATATCAAACCATGAAATTGGTCAATTGTATACACTTCAGAAGCTGTATTTTGCTAACAAACTGAAATTTCTCCAAAAATGACAAAAATGTCGTACTTCAAGTACCATTTGCACCCGTTGTACTGGCTCGGGTGTGCTGAATATCAATCGGGTTTTTCTGTGAGTTGTTCTGAATAATATTCAATCATAAAATTGCTGACAAGAGAGAGATATAAGCTTTATTGTCATGAAAAATTATACAATTTTATGGACGAAGCGAAATAATTCAAAAATAGGTAAATATAAAAAAAGTATATAAAAAATAATAAAAAGGTATAAAAAATGACCATGTTCCGAAAAGTGGCCGACGACGACGACATACAGACAGGATTTTTTTGAAACCGTTTTTTCGTGTTTTTCTTGGTAGAAAACGTAAAATTAACTCAAAAAATCCAAAATTCCAACTTTTTATGGGGTAAATTGATACTTTTCTTGCATATTAGATAGGTTGAGTGGAAAAGTAATATAGATAAAAGTAGAAAATAAAACAACGACATATTTAATAATGATGATGGAAAATTTAACAGTAAAAACAGAAAAATTGACAATAGAATTAAAAGAAGTAGATTTAAATCAGAAATAATACATAAAAGAGGTAAACGATTTAAGAAGAGAAGTAAAATGCCTCAAAAAACGAACCAAACAATACATAGAGGAAGACAGGTAATAGAAAACGAAATAACGGTCACTGTAGCCAGAATTGAGAGACTCGAAAAGGAAGAGAAATCCAAAAATATAATAGTCCCTGGTCAACTGATAGATGTAAACGAATCAAAAATTCTGAAAGATGGTATGGAATTTATGGAAACTTCATAGAAAAAGAGATTGGAATAAAGCTTAAAATAGAGAATGCCATAAAGATCCGTTTTAAAACATGCTTAGTAAAACTAGGAAACAAACAACAGAAAAACAGGGTAATACAAAATAGACATGAATTTGAATCAATCAAAGAACACCAGATATTCATTAGCCACGATCTCTCTAAAGAAGAGTTAAAAGTAATAGCCACAAAAAGACAGATAGCAAAGGCCAAAACCGAAAAAGGGGAAGACGTGAAAATAAAATTCAAAAAGTTAATACTAAACGGGGAGCATTGGAAATGGAACAGAGTAAAACAAGAAATGGAAAAATCAAAATCTCCAAAAAACAAATTAAACCAAAAAGAGATGCACAGAAGCAAGAAGAGGGGGACAACGCAATAGAGTAGGATACGAAAAGTAGCGATATAAGTGAAATGAATAGTTTATGCAATAAGACTAACTTTAGTATTTTGTAGTAATGATTAATCTTAGTAATGGTAATAAAAAAGATTAACATCAGTAATAAATATCAAAACAGTTGAAGTAATCAGAGTAAAGAGCGTAAACGAGTAGAGTTAGGAAAGGTGAAAGAAAATTAGAGGTATTAACTTAATTTATAAAGTGTCATGTTTAGCGGAAAACTTGGCAAAGTCACCCCTTTCTTCTTCTTCGGCTCCTATCCTTCATGGGAGGGAGTAAAAAAAGAGATAAATGGTGAAGATTGAAATCAGGAAGAAATCGTAATAGGAACATGGAACATAAATAGTGGAAAAGAGATAGACATAGCTAAGGAAATGGAAAAAATCAAATCAATAGTGGGAGTAGGAATAATAATAACAAAATAAATAGACTAAAAAGTAACCCAGTATGATTCAGGTAACCCTACGATAATGATAATAACTATACAAATGTCTGAAATAATAACATTATTACAAATTTACGCCCGGCAGAAAAACCATTGGAATTTTACATATATTTATACAAAATAATCTATACAGCGAAGGAGACATATTAATCATGGGAGATTGGAATGCAAGAGTAGGCAGGGACACTAACAAAGGACTGGGATGCATGGGGAAATATGGCGAAATAATTGCAAATAGGAACGGCAACAAAATTATAGTTTTTTGCAAGAATAACGATCTGGCAATAGGATACACTTTCTGGGAATAAAATATAGATGATCATACATTTTTATTTGTAGCAATAGAAAGAAACGCGAATACCATGATTGATTACATCGTATATACGAAAGAGCTGACGCAAAAATTGAAACAAGTGGCGATAGATAAAGAATCATGAATAGGGTCAAATCACAAACTAGTAACAGCAAAGCTACGAGGTAACACGACAATATAGTGAAATTGTAATTCACTAACTTAGAAATAAATACCGAATTGAAGCTGATGAGGAATTCACGATGTAATGATATAAATTAATTACTATAAAACTCCATTCAAGAAACCAGTTAGCGCCGCGATGACGAGGTACCCCACCAGAACAGCAAAGCCCCCACGCCAGGATGCGCACCAAAAATCGACAGTAGAAGGGAAGGAGACTTCCACCACCACCACTACGATGGATATAGAAATGCAAACCGCCAGACGATGAGACGACTTGGTTTACGGACTCCTGCTCCTCCAAGTTTAGCCGCCTCCAGTGCGAAGCGTAGGTCGAGGGTATTGACTCTAACCTTAAACGCTTTACACTATCCACCGCCGAGTGTTGTACTAAGTCGGAGTATTGATCCGATTTTATACATAATTCGTTAGAACGGCCGTTGGTTTCTGGTATTGAGGAAACGAGAACGATTGTTCAAACTGTTAGAAGAATTTTGGTGTGGTACTGACACACTGAAAACTCTACAGTATCTTCGTAGGGAAGCGCCGTTAAGCCGGGTACTGACTGGCTATAAACGATACTCTCAAATCTTGAGATTAAAACCGAAATATTATCGATCCGCCAATTGCTCATATCCCTGGCTGTCTGAACGTTTCATAGGACGCAGAGAATCCCGTACACCGTCGAGTATATCGCCGGAATCGCTACAGTTACACCTACCTACTATTCGGACCATCAGTACCTATCGATCGACGAAAGGCTACGGACCATCGAAGCGTGAGCTTCAAAATATTTACGTACCAGAGTTATATATATATATATATATTTATATATATATATATATATACATATATATATATATATATATATATATATATATATATATATATATATATATATATGAACATATATAGAATATTGAATTTTAGTTTTTTTTTGTCATTGTAAATAATTATTTTTTAGAAATAAATCAGTTAATTTAATTGAACTCTGTCTTCTTTGGGCTTACCTGGGCAATACGCATTACAACTAGACAGTCACAGAGGAGGCTGGACACTAGAAGAAAGATGGGAAAAATTTAGAGAGAAATGATACTAGAAAATGCGGACAAATTATGCGGGAAAAGAAAGTATAAAAGAAAATTGGAGACAACGAAATGATAAAACGAAGGCATTAAAGAATTAATGAACAGAAAGAAACAAACATGGAAAACATTCACCCAGACTGCAGATTAAAGGAACAAAGATTAACACATTACTATAAGAAAGAAATTGGAACAGGCAGTGAGGAAAGCATAAAAGGAGAGTAGGAAAGAATTTGGGAACGGAATAAAAAAAGTATTATTGGTCAGAAATCTGAAAAAAATTCTGGATAATAATCAAAAGACTGGGAGGGGACAAAAAAAAGAAAATAAGAGCTATTAGAAGTAGCTAGAACTAAATGAGGGTAGGAAAAGAGGAAGTACTGAGAATATGAAAGGAACAAAACAAAACAAATAAATACAAAATGAAGCAGAGAATATCCAAGAGGAAGGAGCAAACGACAATCTAGAAATAAGACAGGAAGAAATTCAATGAGCAATTCAAAGCATTAGAGTAGGAAACGTTTGCGGAGAGGATGATTTAGTTCCAGAAATGTTAAAATGAATGAGCGAGAAAGGAAAGAAATGCCTTTGGACTATAATAAAAGAAGCGTGGAAAACAGAGAGGATCCCCTAAAGGTGAGAGAACAATTTAATAATACCGATACATAAAAAAGGAGATCATGCACAATGTGGAAAGTAAAGATCAACATACTAAAATCTTAGGTAAAGAAGATTTAAAGAGAAAGAAGAAGTTTTTCTAGCATTTACAGCTTTTGATGAAGTAAATAGGGATGAAGTATAGAGTTACTTAGAGGTAATACATATACCAGAAAAACTGAAAGCCGTAATTAAATCCACTTACAAGACTGTAAAAGCGAAGGTACAGATAGTGGGAAAGAGATCAGAAGAATTTGAGCTAAGTAAAACTAACTTGGGTATAATGATAACAAACTACAGAAAGACGGATGCGGAAACAGCAAATAGAGGAACGAAACGACTAAAATATATCATACACTAGAAAAATAATTCTAGGGCATAAAGTAAAAGTAACAAAGAAAATTAACATTGCTATAACAATACCAATAATAATACGAAATAACGAAAATTGTATACTAAACAAGAAACAGGAAGCAATTACAAGCACAATGGAATTGAACCATATTAGGAAAATAGCAGGCAAGACTAAGTAAAAAGTGAAGAAGTCACCTAGAACCAATACTAACAAAGGTTAGAATGAATTGGTTTAGTGATATGGTGAGAACAGACCAATCCGACCGGTGAAGAGAATAATAGAGATAGGAAAGACTAAGAAGGAAGTGGCTGGATCAGAAGGAAGAATATGGAAGGGAAAGAGGAAAATCCATAGAAGAGAGGAAATAAATAGTAAGGAATTGAAGAAAGTGGAAAAAATGATATTTGATAAACCAGCATCTCATTAAGATACCTGAAAAGGTAGGGGGGCGTTGAAGAAGAACATGAAAATATAGAAATTGCAGACATGTTTTGGGCATTATTGCGCTTCATCAATTCTAGGTATATATCTTCCCTGTAACATGACCACCCCTTGTATAAGTGTCTGTAAATGTAGACAGCGCATCTAGACGATGCTACTACACCATCTCTACTTATAGTTGCCAAACTAAAGTTAAAGTTGTGTGCGGTATCGCAATTAATTAAGAAAAATCTATTTCAAGTTCTGTGTTTATACGCCTCGGCAGCTATAGATTTAATATTCCTCCTTCGTAATGTTCATAAATGTCGTCAAAATTCCTGTTAATTGAACAGATATATTGTAATTTCATAACTACGTGAGATATCTCGTATACTAGAAAGTGAGTAACAACAACTATGCTGCTCTATGTGAGAGTCTACGTCAAAACGGCACTTAGTTCGTTACATTTAAGATAAGTGTATGTTGAATATCAAAAGCCAACCTTGAGTGCCAGTTAAAGGCATACGGCGAGATGAGCAGAAGAGCCTTCAGATGTTCTTACAACAATTTGTCAAACTCACTCGAAAACGGAAACTGGAATAAAACGGTAACATTTTACAGGTTCCTTTCTCAAAAGATTCAAGTCGTATTAATATGTAAATTCTAAACGGAAAAGGAACTCTACTGTAAAGAGAAAAAAGCGGGATTTGACTAAAGAAATGAATTGGGTATATTTTAAAGTCTCGTCTCCTTGATACATTAAAAGAATAACAAAAAAATAATGGTGAGGAAAACAGGAGGTACTGGGAAATGAAGAAAACTTGGAGAGTGTACAGGACGATTCATTAGGGTGGCGACCGGCCTTATCTTGAAATCGTACTACCTATAAGTAGAAAACATGTTTTTAAATAATTTTGTAGTGTATATCCATCCTCGGTAAGCCACGAACGTGCCTTGCTCATTCATTATTTCCGATAAAAAGTTAATGAGTGTAGTGATAAAAAATTACAAAGAAACCAAAACAGTGATAAGCAGAGAAGCAAACTATAGTCTGGAACATAGTCCGGGAAAATGAACAAAAATTAACTACCAATTTGATCAAATATCAAAGTTTACTGAATAACAAAAAATGAATCGATTATCGGTCTTTAATAGACCTGAAATAAATTATAACCAACCAATGGTTTCTTCAAGTAATATCATACAGGGTGTCCCATTCTACAGCACACAAATACCACAATACCAACCAACCCAAACTTTCACACAGCCAATAGCATGCGATAGCAATTTGTATATGACACACCCTCAGTATGTCAATAACCAGGCTAGCAACAATGCTCATTATGCCAACAACCATGTCCAATATACCAGCAACAGTACTGAACATGCCAACAACAATGCTCAACAAGCACCTAACAAAAACCAATACCTACACAGAATGTTATCTACCAGTGATTAGGATTTCTTAGGATTTGATGATAACGACAGCAATGCAACAACGGAAAATCCATTGCTGGCAGTTAAAAGCAGTAACACAAGAACAAAGGAAAATATGAGTGAATACCTCGCAACAGACAGAAACAAACAACAGATTCAGTCCCGTTAGAGAACCAAAAGGAAAATGTAGAGAACAAAATACTGAGACTACCCCCAATACTTGTCTACGGGGTAGTAAACTACATAACTACAAAGAGAGGAGGAAATCAATCTGCAAGTAAGTCTCAAATCTCCAACTGAAATTGATGAAGCGGTATCAACACTAAACAACACACTTAAAGAGACAGCACAACACGCAACAAGAATAACAACTACAAGGTGCAAAATATACAACGTCCCAGTGGAGATCAAGACAATTATTTCCCAGAAGAGAAAAGCAAGAACAAAATTGCACCAAATAACTAATCAACTAAAATCCAAAATCAAAGAAGCTCGGGAAAGATCTTTCTCAGACTACATAAGCAACTTAAATCGATATGACAACTCGTAACAAACTAGGACCAAACCCACAATGGGCCAAGAGTAACGAAAAAAAATTATTCGCTGAACACCTAGCTAAAGTATTCACACCCAAAAAACGAGGAACAGAACATTGAGGTAGAAAGAGAGCTAGCCGATATCCCATTGAATATACCAGCCATCAAACAGTTAACCACAAATGAAGTTCAGTGAGAGATTAGTTACCTAAATGCAAGGAATAGACCAAACAACCCCAAAAACGCTAAAGCAACTACCACGCAAATGTGTGGTCCCCATCACATCTATCTTCAATGCTATACTTCGTCTAAACTATTGGCCAAAATTGTTCAAAACAGCTGAATTAATTTTGATATTGAAACTAGGAAAAGTCCCTAATAAAGTTACCTTATATAGACCAAGAATCTCTTGCCAGTTGTGTCTAAAACACTTGAGACACTATTGCTACTAAGAATGAATTCTGACCCAGCCACCGAAGAATGGATATCCTTCCTCCAATTTGGCTTAAGAAAAGAACACTCTATGGTGCAACAAGTTGACAGAATAGCTCACAGCAGAAATCTAGCCCTGGAAGGCAAAAATAACTTACTTCAAACTAATTAAATCCTACCTAGAAGAGAGAGAATTCCCAACAAAAGTAAATGGAAGTATGTCCAACAACTTCCCAATAAAATCAGGCGTTCCCCAAGGTAGTGTTCTCGCTCCTTTACTGTATGTGTTGTATACAGTTGACCTACTAACAAATGCAGAAACAATCATGGGAACATTTGCCGATGACAGAGGCATACTAACAAGCCAGAGCCAGATATGCTACAAAGACACTTGAATGATATCCAAACATGGCTACACAAATGGAGAATAAAAATAAACAAGACAAAATCAGACCAAGCGAATTTCACACTAAGCAGAGATCGATGTCCTCCAGTCCTTATAAATAATATTCAAATACCACAATCCAACATTTGGACTCTAGCCTCACATGGAAAGCACATATTGTCAAAAAACGCAAACAAATTGATTTGCGACTAATGATTAATGGGCCGAAAATCATCCAAATAGCCACTGGAGAATACACTTCTCCTATACAAAACGATCATAAAACCAATCTGGATATATGGCATTGAGGTATGGGGATGTGCGAGCAAATCAAACTTGTAAAGTTATGATTAAACCAAATAAAAAATTTAAATCAGTGTTCAAAAGCTTTTATTGACTATAATCACTAATATTTTTTAATGTTATTTTGGTACATATCAAATACTTCTCGGACGTCCACGTTGTCATTTGCACTATTTGTCACAAAATAGAGGATTAACCAGGACACCAAGCGACAATACGCCAGACTAGGTTAGATAGTGATAGTTATAGGGTAATTAGACTATATTGGATTAATTAGGAAAATAAGTTGGAAAATCGGTCAGAAACAAGAAAACAAGATAAATCGGCCAAAGATACAGCTAGACTTGGAACTTCGAATCTCAACAATCAGATTTTCAGGACGCCTCCACCAATCATGAGACTATCCGCCATTTTTTGTGAACCCGCCAAAATTTTAAAATACTGTAACTCGAAACTCACGCATGGAAGATCTCCACCAAGGTATATAATTCATAGCGTAAGTGACTCAAAATAGATTCTAAGAAAGAATAGAAGAGTAAAAGATATAGAGAGAAAGACACAGAGGAGGAAGACCCAGAGGAGGAAGACGAGGAATAAATGTCTGAAGAAGAAACCACAATAGTGCCACCAAAATAGCAGAATAAAAACATAAGATACATCGCACTGGAAAACTGCCAAATAGTTAGGGAGATGTAGCAAACGATAAAGGCAGCAGTCACGATAACAACTCCAGAAAGAAACGGGAAAATCTGTTTCAAACAAACAGAGAAAACCCCTGTTTTAGACACCACGGATCAACTTATTTGGATGCATAGTGAACTAGTTACATACCTATTCGCACATGAGTTTCAAATCAATGAACTGAAAAGAGAAATAATTACAAATATAAACCAATAAAAGCCGTCGACTATACAAGAAAAACAGATGACGGTTAACCTGAAACCAACACTGCAACAGATGCCATAAACAAGCCTCACAAACACAACGGAAAATACAACAGCAAAGATCTAAACATGAGAACATAGCACAAACAGTGACAAATATAAGCTTTTCGACATTGCTACCATGCAGAACTAGCGAAAACACCATTAGACATAAAACATACCGTAAAAATATGGACGCCACCCAAACATACAGACGATACGAGACGATAGTCAAACTAAAGCAAGGTGAACTAGGGCAGACCATGGACGCACTGTAAAGATAGATAAAACCCAAAAACCTTGAACAAATAGCGGTCAGAAGAACAAGAGACGCAAACCTCGTAATCTTGACAACAAAAAATTCACCGAGGCTGAACTAATAAAAGAAATCAGACAACAAATTCAGGAATTAGAAAATAAATACGGGGAGAAATTGAAAGAACTAAAATTAATGATAACTGAACAATGTAGAAATCCGAAGAAAGAGAACCCAGTAATAGAGGGACCAAACGACATCATAGGAGAAGTACTGAAACAAGGTTACATATACCATGACTTCACAAAAGTGGACGTGGAAGAATGTGTAAGGGTAGCAATGTTACAGGTACGGCCACATTGAAAACATTGCAGAGAAAAAGACCCCACCAGGCAAGAGATAAAATCTTCCCAATTCATTTAAGAAAACTGAAGGACTTCTAACTAGAATTACACATCGTACAAGCAACAATAATAAACAGATCGAGACATTCACACAAAATACACAGAAGACATGCAAATACATAAATGCATTTACGCATTGAATTCACTGGTACCAAGGCTTATTTGAGGCAAAATAAGACAGGACCATCTTTTTTCACTATCTTTTGGAGTGAGTTAGATCATATAGGGTCTCGTTGAATGGTGGACAGTCGTGGCCTTATGCCGGAAGGGGGTGTGCCCTTCATTTCCGCGTCTTGGCACTTACCTATTCTCTTATGAGGCAAATGGCCAAGACGAGAGGACGATAAAATATTTCGCTTCATGACCAACAACTGGTACCTTAACTAACAACATCTACTATGATTGAATAACTTTTGTTGAATTCAGATTTCAATGTACGTTTGTTGTATGTAACCCCTCTCGAAGTTACACGGCTCCGGTGGCTCTTCGTCTGGTAAGCAGTGGTCGTAGCATCTTGACAATCACAAGAATAAGAGGACTAGATTGCCATCCATTTTTTGATAACCTTTCAAATACAAGAAAGTAATTTCTTTTGTTTACGTTAACTATTTTGGATTCAATTCAACTTAGTTTGTAGAAGAGAATAATACTTACAAATAAAATGAAAAACCAAACTTTACCATATGGTTTTTTATCAACAAAGTGCAGAAGCCTACATTCAGTTATTTCTGATAAAACAATTTTTATTTAGTAGGCGCACTGAATATAAATGAGAACCCCTAAATACAACTGAATTTAAGATCACATTTGGTGAAGAAGTTATTCAATTAAAAAAAATATCTACCGCATTTACCTTGTACTACGTAAAAAATGTAGCTGGTTATCACAGATCAAAAATACAAATTGAGATCTGAGTATTTAAATTATCAGAAGTCAAAATTAGAAATATAAATCACTCTATTACATAGTATGCACTATTTCGTATTGCGTAATAAAATAGTAGTAAAAGTGTGCCGGTGCACTTCTTCAGTGGATTTTTGTACAATTGGATTGAACTTCTCAAGTTTTAAGATGGCTTTAGACCTTCAGACCCTATTTATCAAATTAAAAATTCATTCTCCTGAAATCCATCCACCTTAAAAAAACATCCAGAACATGAAGCGAACACGTCTATCAAAAAAATTAATCACGCAAAAATCTTGACTCCAGGGTGGTGAATGATTCAAAACTCTAGGATTTCCTCCCACAACGGTCTCAAGCAGATCAAAAGAGTTTCCGGATTTTGGAAATCAAACGATTTCTGAAGATCCAAGTATATCACGTGGGTGCGTCCAAAATGGCTGTTCCAATATCCGACCCTTGTCGAAAGAAAAGTATAGAGATGCAAATAAAAATTGAGAGATTAGCAAATCTGAAATTAATTTATCACTCAACGACTGTCTCATTTCAAGAAAAATGTTTAGTACACTTACCTCCTTGTTACAAGAAAACATCTTTAATCATTCTTCAACGGTAGAGAACAGCTTCTTAACAATGGCAGCAAACGAAAAACCAAAAACTGCTCCTTCTTTTCGATTTTTACAAAACAATATAAGTTAACTCGAAACTGAACGAATTGCAAGCTTTTCATAAGCCACAACGGCCAATCAAGTTCTCATAATCCCTACAATATCTCTAGTCCAAACAACGAACTCCGAACTGAACGGAGCTGGCTAAGTGAATTTCAGATTTATGTAGTACTCAACCTATTTGGTGAAATGTTAACGTCGTACTAACCAAAAATAGTATCTATCAAAGTACCTATGGCGACTGTCATTGTGGATGACATTCAGAAACATAGATAAGAGAATATTTTCAAAAACCAAAACAAACTCCAATAAACCATTTGCAATTTCATTTTTACCAAACAAAGATTAATATGAACGACCGTTTATTTATTTTATGCCCGAAGCTATCCTTATACATTGTTTAATCGGTGTATGAAGAAAAAGTAACGTAATTCAAAGATAAACATTGAAATAAACAAATTTATAATTTTTTTAGGAACTTGTGTATCTGATAATTAAACTACTGTTCAAGATGCAATCATGTGTGATAATTAATAATAATACTTTGTGTACATAATCTAGTAATTGTTTAAGCTGAATATTGATTTAAAATCAAATATATTTCAAAGTAGACGCACATTCATTTTTCAATGCTCTCGATAAGTCTGAATGTTACAAGCATCAGAGGAGAAAAAAAGCAGGTCTCTAAAATATCCCTATGAAGACCATAACGGCACTAAAGGAAATAAGACATATCAAAATAACTGCTAAAAGAACTTATTGTTCCTAAAAGCTGAAGAATGTGAAACTAGTCTTAATTTCAGATGAAATTTCGATGAAAAACAATACTTTTATACCAATCTGCAACTTGATCTCACTTAAAGAATATTTAAATATAACCGACTCCGTAAAAAAGTTTATGCACATAGTTAAGAACCACATAAAAGATTAATGGACAGTTTCTATACCTTTTCACAGCTAAGTTGGGATTTCTGGATGCGTTGATAATATTCATACTGAACACACTATTTACTACCTCTACGTCAACAATAGTATATTGTATAACAAGTGTTGAAAATGAATAATACCACACGAGTTCGCAGAATTGAGCCACGAGCCATAGGCGAGTGTCTTAAGCAAACGAGTGTGGAATCGAATTTTCAACACATGTTGTACACGATATTTTTCCGAGGACCACAAAAAAGCAGAGTTGGTATTTATTTTATTAATTAAAGCTTATGGTAAGGTTACTACAACTTTTAAAATAAACTGGTGCTTCAAGACTGTTGACCATTTTATGTTCTTTAGTTGATACAAACTTTCGAATTTTATGCATATCAGACTCACAATTACAGAAAATCCAATAATTCTCTCCAATTCGTTCTTTCACTTGCTAACAGTTCCAAACTCAAACTCAAAATGTCAGGTAGACATCGATAATCATAGACCCGTGTGTAAAATAATTACTCACAACTGTCGACCAATCAGATTTCTCAATTTTTTCATTTCACACGTGTACGCCCTTCGTTTGCAACTACGAATTTTTATTAAGAGAAAACTGTGTGAAATGTGCCATATTCCATAGTGGTCGTCATAAAATACAATTATTAAACCGTAAAGTAAAAGTGAGTTTACCTTTGATCTATGAAGACGATAACTCGCGTGAGACAATGTTATTGTGAATTTCACAGTGATCCGTTTTATGAACTTCCAGTTTTATTGACGAATATATTAATGAGACAATTCTAACTACTATTATAGGTCCTCTGGTAACATCACATTAATCTTTTTGTTTGAATAATTCGTGAATTTCCTCTTTCTAATTTCATAAAATCTGAGGAAGCAACGAACTGTGGTCTCGAAGTAATCGAAGTTTTAGTCGTGCCTCAAAGAGTAATTAAGCCGGGAGTCAGTAAATAACCGCCATTACGTGAATGAATGGTTCCATCTACTCAAATTAATACTTCATTTCTATATAAAGCATGTGTAAACCAAATATTTGAGTAGATAATGTATAGGTGGAGGGGGGCACAATTATGCAAAGGACACATAGATACACAAGACTTATACAATAATCGAATGCATATATTCGATTGGTGACATCTATAAAACGCTCATAGAAATGTTTAAACGAATCTCACTTGTTCGCGCCAATAGCCAGTCAGCCGTTGGCGCTCTAGAAGTCGTAACGTGTTTCGATTGGGGCCAACTAAAAATAAACGTGAAATGTAAAAATATGTTTGCGATCTGTTATACCATCTTGTGAAGATCTATATATACCAAAGGTGAGTTAAGGTGTCGATTATTATGGATTTACTACTTTTTTCCAAATAAAATTATATAAAATAACTGATTTATTTTGAAGAAACTCTAAAATTACAAATTGTGAAATATTTTGAAATAAAATTATATTTACTATGTTGTTAACAGAAAATGGTGTGCACATAAAATCTCAAGACTGAAAGACGTAGAGAGGGCCAACACCGCCGTATATGAAGCTATTTTGAAGCAGCCGAAAAATATGGTATTAAACCTGGAAATCTGCAACATCGTGTTGAAAAGTTTAGAAAAGTTTCTGAGGGAAACCAATCATCTCCTTCTAGTTTGTATAAGTCAAAGTATACTGTTGCTCAAGTATTTACTGTCCAGCAAGATTATCCATGTAGCAACTTTTGACATTAGCTTATGAGTATGCAGACTATATGGGACGCAAATATCCAGAATCATGAAAAAAGAATAAACGCGCCGTGAAAGGTTGGGCAGCAGGATTTAGAAACAAGAATCCGGAGCTCAGCCTAAAAAAGTCTGAAAATACAAGCGCCGCAAGAAGTTTTGCATTTAATAAGACTGCAGTGGCTGAATTTTTTGACAATTATAATCGTGTAATGTTACGCTATAATTTTACTCCTGATCGTATAGCAAATTTGGATGGAACAGGAAATAACACAGTCTAACCAACGCCTGAAGTTTTGGCTGAAAAAAAAAACAGAGGCAAATAGGACAATTTGTGTCAGCTGAACAAGGAGAACTAGTAACATTTTGTGGAATAGTCACAGCAACAGGTTCTGCTCTTCCTCCTGTCTATATTTTTCCATTTCAAAGTCCCGTTTTTAAATAGAGCTCCCCAGACAGCTGAATTGTACATACAAGTTCCTCAACACATTCAACGGCACACATCATCTACTAAAGATAACCCAATTTTAAGCATTTGTGACAACCACGAGTCACATATTTCTATTGAAGCTGTCAACTATTGCCGTGACAATGGGATTATCTATCTTCGTTTGCCACCACACACGTCACAGAAATTACAACCGCTGGATGTCAGTGTTTTTGGCCCATTTAAAAATAAACTGAAACTACTATTTAATGATTAACACATTCGAAATATTGGTAAGACTTTATCTTTATATAACATTTCTGAACTTCCAAAATTTGCCTTTACACCCAAAAACATCACAAGCGGCTTTTCAAAGCCAGGTATTTGGCCATTTAACAGACTTGCATTCGGGGATGGCGATTTTGCACCTATAGATATTTTCAGTGAGTGTTCTTAAGAGTGTAATAAATGCGAATATCGAATAGAAAAACGTAAATCAGTCACTTTCAGAACACGCGTGAAATATATTTCTTATTTCAAACATAATAAAAGTAGAATTCGATATACTTTAGTCTAGCAAAAATAGTCAGAACCATAACAATTTGCAACAATAAAAAACATTTTACTAGGTCAAATTTAAATGATTGTTTTGTATACAAACTAGTTGGTAACGAAAATTGAAGCCATTTGAAAACAAAAAATGGAATATTTGCAAGCCAACAAAAAACCCCGAATATAATTTGGGGGAATAATAAAAACTAAGTTCAGAGCAGACAGAACAGAGAGTCGGGCGAAAAACGCGAAGAGAAAAAGTTCTTCCCTGTCACGGTAACGGGTCTCACTTTTCTTTTGTTTTTTTTTTGAGTGTTTGCTGCTTTGTATGAAGAAGTTTCTCTCCGTTGTGTCAGGGCGTAATAGGGATATTCAGATATCCTTAACAGTGAACACTGTCCCTCTGCGGTGGCACAGAACGGGAAAAACTCGACCTCTGCCCGAAATCCAGCATAGCTCGACACCGGTTACTAGAAATTTAGCGTCTTCCGCAGTTTCTAGATAAATAGTGAAACCAGACAGAAATTTGAGGCAGGAGAAAGGAAGTTTCCCCGCGGTAAGTTTTTGAACAAGTCTGCTCTACGTATGCATATATTTATATTATAAATACCAATTTTAGATTCAGCGCACAAAGAAAATAAAAAATATCTTTTCAATTCAAAAGTTCCAGTGAAACCAGACAGAAATTTGAGGAAGGAGAAGGGAAGTTTCCCCGCGGTATATTTTTGAACTAGTCTGCTCTACCTATGTATATATTTATATTATAAATACCAAGTTTAGAATCAGCGCACAAAGAAAATAAAAAAATATCTTTTCAATAAAAAAATCCCAGATTTGTTCAAAAACTTACCGCGGGGAAACTTCCCTTCTCCTGCCTCAAATTTCTGTCTGGTTTCACTATATATCTATAAACTGCGGAAGACGCTAAATTTCTAGTAACCGGTGTCGAGCTATGCTGGATTTCGGGCAGAGGTCGAGTTTTCGTTTTGTACCACCGTAGGACAGTGTTCACTGTCGAGGATATCTGAATACCCCTATTACGCCCTGATACAATGGAGAGAAACTTCTTCCTACCAAGCCGCAAACACTCAAAAGAAAACTGAGACCCGTTACCGTGACAGGGAAGGAATTTTTCTCTTCGCGTTTTTCGCCGGACTCTCTGTTCTGTCTGCTCTGAACTTAGTTTTTATTATTCCCTCATATTATGTTCGAGTTTTTTTTGTTGGCTTGCAGATGTTTCATTTTTTGTTTTGAAATGGCCTCAATTTTCGTTACCAACTAGTTTGTATACAAAACAATCATTTAAATTTGACCCAGTAAAATATTTTTTTTTGTTGCAAATTGTTATGGTTCTAACTATTTTTGCTAGACAAAAGTATGTCGAATTCTACTTTTATTATGTTTGAAATAAGAAATATATTTCAACGTGTGTTCTAAAAGTTACTGATCTACGTTTTTCTATTCGATATTCGCATTTATTACACTCTTAAGAACACTCACTGAAAATATCTATAGGTGCAAAATCGCCATCCCCGAATTCAAGTCTGTCAAATGGCCAGATACCTGGCTTTGAAAAGCCGCTTGTGATGTTTTTGGGTGTTAAGGCAGATTTTGGAAGTTCAGCAATGTTATATATTGATAAAGTCTTACCAATGTTTCGAATGTGTCAATCATTAAATACTAGTTTCAGTTTATTTTTAGATGGGCCAAAAACACTGACATTCAGCGGTTGTAATTTCTGTGACGTGTGTGGTGGCAAACAAAGATAGATAATCCCATTGTCACGGCAATAGTTGACAGCTTCAATAGGAATATGTGCCTCGTAGTTGTCACAAATGCTTAAAATTGGGTTATCTTTAGTAGAAGATGTGTGCCGTTGAATGTGTTGAAGAACTTGTATGTACAATTTAGCGCTGTCATACAGCCGCTCCTGTTTGCTAAACCAAGACTGCCTTGGGAAGCTCCATTTAAAAACGGGACTTTGAAATGGAAAAATATAGACAGGAGGAAGAGCAGAACCTGTTGCTGTGACTATTCCACAAAACGTTACTAGTTCTCCTCGTTCAGCTGACACAAATTGTCTTATTTGCCTCTGTTTTTTTTCAGCCAAAACTTCAGGCGTTGGTTAGACTGTGTTATTTCCTGTTTCATCCTGCTATACGGTCAGGAGTAAAATTATAGCGTAACATTACACGATCATAATTGTCAAAAAATTCAGCCACTGCAGTCTTATTAAATGCAAAACTTCTTGCGGCGCTTGTATTTTCACACTTTCTTAGGCTGAGCTCCGGATTCCTGTTTCTAAATCCTGCTGCCCCACCTTTCTCGGCGCGTTTATTCTTTTTTCATGATTTTGGATATTTGCGTCCCATATAGTCTGCATACTCATAAGCTAATGTCAAAAGTTGCTGCAAGGATAACCCATAATGCATCTTGCTGCAAGTCAACAAATATTCTGAAAACATTTTCACTTGCTGGACAGTAAATACTTGATCAACAGTATACTTTTACATTTCACGTTTATTTTTAGTTGGCCCCAATCGAAACACGTTACGACTTCTAGAGCGCCAACGGCTGACTGGCTGTGGGCGCGAACAAGTAAGATTCGTTTAAACATTTCTATGAGCGTTTTATAGATGTCACCAATCGAATATATTCAATCGATTATTGTATAAGTCTTGTGTATCTATGTGTGCATGATTGTGCCCCCCTCCACCTATACATTATCTACTCAACCATTTGGTTTACACATACTACTGGGAACTAATTTATATAGAAATGAAGTATTAATTTGAGTAGATGGAACCATTCATTCACGTAATGGCGGTTATCTACTGACTCCCGGCTTAATTACTCTTTGAGGCACGACTAAAACTTCGATTACTTCGAGACCACAGTTCGTTGCTTCCTCAGATTTTATGGAATTAGAAAGAGGAAATTCACGGATTATTTAAACAAAAAGATTAATGTGATGTTACCAGAGGACCTATAATAGTAGTAAGAATTGTCTCATTAATATATTCGTCAATAAAACTGGAAGTTCATAAAACGGATAACTGTGAAATTCACAATAACATTGTCTCACGCGAGTTATCGTCTTCATAGATCAAAGGTAAACTCACTTTTACTTCACGGTTTAATAATTGTATTTTCCGACGACCACTATGGAATATTGCACATTTCACACAGTTTTCTCTTAATAAAAATTCAAAATTGCAAACAAAGGGCGTACACGTGTGAAATGAAAAAATTGAGAAATCTGATTGGTCGACAGTTGTGAGTAATTATTTTACACACGGGTCTATGATTGTCGATGTCTACCTGACATTTTGAGTTTGAGTTTGGAACTGTTAGCAAGTGAAAGAACGAATTGGAGAGAATTATTGAATTTTCTGTAATTGTGAGTCTGATATGCATAAAATTCGAAAGTTTGTATCAACTAAAGAACATAAAAAGGTCAACAACGGTTTTTTGACAAACTTGAGAAACTCGTGGATGAAAATCAGATTGACCCGACAAGAATTTTTAATGTAGATGAATCAGGTCTATGTATTGTCCAAAATAAATGTCAAAAGGTACTTGGTCTGATAGGGAAAAAACAAATTGGTTCAGTGTCTAGTGGCGAGCGTGAACTAAACACTACGTTTGTCGCTTGCACCAGTGCATCTGGGAACTTTGTAACTGTGTCAATGGTATCAGCAGTTGAGATACGTTGATTTAATGGAAAAAATAAACGATTTTGAAGATTAAAACTAACTTTTCCGCATCTGTGAAATGCCCTAAACAATATTCTATCATAAAATTGTCGCTTGTCTACACTTCGGGGGCTGTATCGTGCTAACAAACCGAAATTTCTCGAAAAATTACGGAAAATGTAGTATATCTGGATTTATAGGACACACTGTACTCGCTCTAGTTAACTGAAAATCAATAGAGTACATATGTGACACCTTGAACTTGTTGCCCTCCGGAGGCTGTATCGTGTTAACAATACTTGTAACGAAAAGTGGCCGACGACGACGACACATACACAGGGTTTTTGTTCCAAAAACCGTTTTTTTGTGTTGTTGATGAAAAACGTTAAAATAACTCACACTTTTTTTTCAAAATTCCAACTTTTTTGTGGTAAACCAATACTTTTTTCGCATATTAGATAGGTTGGGCAAAAAAGTAATACTGATGTGTACGACTATAAAATTGTAAAACTGAAATTCGATTTCCCAATATGGCCATTTGAGGAAAGATCTAGAACCTTTTAGAACAAAATCAAACAAAGCTCGTATCGCTAAGGATGCTGCAAAATATCTTATATACTAATCTCGATTAAATACAAATGTTTCTTAAATTTGGGAAAAGGTTTCGTAGGATAAGTGTGGTACTTCCAAACACTAATGTGACAAATCCCTGCAAACAGCGTTTTTTCATATTACTCACTACTTTGATTGACGTTTTTTCATGAACTTCGACCCATATTTGAATAAAAATTAATATAATGAGCATTTACCTAAAGAAATTGTTTTTTTCTACTTACCAAACACAGGCTAGCCAATGGGCAACCAACATATAGAAGCAGAGAAGAAGAATTAACATCGCAGCTCCGTATTCTAAATAACGGTCGAGTTTTCGAACAACTCTACCTAAACGTAGTAGGCGGACGACTTTAAGAGCGCTGAATAGGCTACCAATACCCTAAAATCGAAAAAAAAGAAATTTGAATTAGCTATTATTTTCACAATATTGCATTGGCATTTATATTTATGGTTGGTAGAAATGCATGACAGTTAAGTGCGTCGGCTGTTTTCATGATATAGGTACGTTTGTAATTAGAAGAACTCCTTGATATACATTGAAGTCACATTTTGCAACCAGAGAAAATTAACAGAATCTCATCTTTCATTTATTATATTATTTTATAATAGGTTAATGTATAAAATGAGTAATATAATGATCACATATTGCTTTAAATGAAACATGTATTTCAGTTGTTATTTACAAAAAGTATAATAATCAAAGAATGAATATTCAATAACATGTTTCGTCATAATTTTTGAAAAAATGTCAGTGAATATTCAAAGATATGTTAATGATTTTAACTTTCTCATTTTCCAAATATTATTCGATAACCATTTTGAATGAATTTCAAGTTGCTTTTTGAATAACAGATATAGAGGTCTTAAATTGGGAATCTCATAAACGCTTTATTTTTTGTGGTATACCTTACTGCCATTATGAAATAACGGTTATTTTCATGAAGACTAGCTTTTTTTCATCAAAACCTTGCGGACATTGATATTATATTGTAATGGTGGGTGTAAATAAATTATAAAAGCGATTAATGGAATTGGGACCACCTGTATCATATAAAAAAATGAAATAATATTTTTTCAGTTATTTTGTTATGGAGCTATATTGAACCAAAAATGTTTATCGTTTCATAAAACTAGGTGATTGGAAATTAAAGCATAAACTATTCCACTTCATTGTAGAACCATAATTTAAAACAAAAAAATTGATAAATACAATAACTCATGTATGAAATCGCAAATTCAGCGACACACATATGGAGTTTAGTCGACAGGTAACCAAAAAAATTAATGAAGAGGGGAAAATATGGAACCCGTCGATGGGTAATGGAAAAATTGAAAAGAGTGAAAGTGGGTTCTGCCGGCGTTGTGGAACCACGTGGAGTTTACGCGACCAGCACCAATCACTAGCAAAAGTGATTGCTCCTTCTGTTCGTAACCAGAAAAATCAACGTCATTTATTAGGTTTAGTTTTTTTTGTTGTGTTGTGTGCATATTCTTTGGGTCATTGGCTCCACACTCCACGTCTGAGAGGAAGAGATTTCGTTTCCGGTGAGTCAATTAATAATTTTATTTACATGCAGAATCAGGATATATAGAAATTGACTGAGTCCTCATATTATATAAACTAATAACCTTTCAATACATTGCTTCTCGCTGTCGACGGCACATAAACTATTAATCAGATCGTCGGGGTAGTTAGTTTACTTAAGTAATAGAATAGATGGTGTATTGCTAAATCTCGCCACATAATGTCATAAAAAGGCAATTAATAGGAGAGCCCGTCCCCCAAAACTAAATCCTCGTAGTGTAAACCGAGGTCGAACTTCAAGCTCCTGAAATATTTGTTGATGATGGTAAAACGATTAATTATTATTATTTGGCAATAACATCGTACTAATATTTTTTAGGTAGTATTAATCATTGGTAATTCCGGTACATGTAGAATGGACCAACTCACAAACATGACGATAGATGATGTTGTGGATAAGACTAATAATATATTAATAATTCATGTACCGGATACAGAAACATACAAACGGCGAACTTTTACTGTGTGTGACGTCGAGAAGATAAATTTCGTTGAATTTATTGTTAGGTAGATGGTATTTTGGTTATAAAAATATTTTCATCTATTTAGTTCTAACTCAGAAGCAGGTTCTTTCGGATTTTCAACTCGTCATTGAATGTTTAAAACATAATTTTTCTAAAATAAGTCATTTCCAAGTTTTTTTGTTAACCATCAGCCTTATTAAAGTTAGTACTTTCCTTATCTATACATATTAGATATTAATCCGGATTATGCTGGTGATAAGTCGTTGCAGCACTGCCAGAGTTAATAGTACCTTACATCATACTTGCCATCATAACCCGTTAGAAGAGAGCCCCCGGAAACTGTGGGGTAGGAATTTAAACTAGTTTTGTAATTTTGTGCTTGAAAAACACCATTCTGAAGGCAAGTTCGCGTGATAACAAGCGGAGAAAGGGGAAAAAATAGTACGATAGTATGCTGCTTTAGTGCATCAGGACAATATATTCTTCCCATGTTCAGTTTTAAAAGAATGAAAATGGAATATGGTTTAGAAAAAAATGGACCCACTGGCGCGACATACAAATGTTCTAAATCTGTATGAATTACAGAAGAGCTGTTTACGGAATGGTTGCAACACTTTGCAAAATTTGCTGATACTACTCCTGAGCAGCTTATCCTTCTTATATTGGATAATAATTCCACTCATTCCTCCTTAGCTTCGTTCAATTTTTGTCAAAATTTTGGCATCCATTTACTATCACTTCCACCCCACATATCTTATAGAACGCAGCCTCTGGGTGTAGTTTTCTTCAAACCTTTGAAAACTGCTTATCAGTAATAATGTGATAAGTACATGAAAAGTAAAAATTATAAAAAAATTGAAGGCACTGACATATCCGAACTCTTTGGAAATGATTACAATAGGGTTACTACTTATAGAAAAAGCTTTAAACGGACTTAAAACCGGAATGTTCCTCATCAATCGTGATGTGTTTTGTGAGGAAGACTTCATACCTATCTATTGAGATAATGAAGATTGGTCAAATACAACTGCTTTAGAAGATCAACCATTGACTCAACAAATAACCGGCAAGGGTATCCACACATAAAAGACTCCTTCTCCAGAACCAGGGCCAAGTGGAATTATCCCAGGAAGACTAAACATTTTACGTAATAGAATGTCATCACATTCGTCTGATTCTGAACTTAGTTTGGTAGAATTTGTTGAAGATAACTTAAGCGATGACAAGGATAATATCCTAAAATTTAAAGAAAAAAGAACATACACTTCATTTCAAGACTTATGTCCAGCTCTAGTCTCTCAACCAAGAACACAGCGTAAAAAGCAGCATCCTCGAA
Organism: Galeruca laticollis; assembly: GCA_963921935.1. NCBI lineage: Eukaryota > Metazoa > Arthropoda > Insecta > Coleoptera > Chrysomelidae > Galeruca > Galeruca laticollis. Next base: position 68,709,883 of record OY998178.1, on the reverse strand, counting down.
TATTAACATCCACTCCACTAAAAGAAGAGTTCGAAAATAAGACATTGAAAAAACACAAAAAAAGAGAAAAATAAACGAATGTTACAAGAAAAATTAGAGGCAAAGGAAAAACTCCAGTTGAAAAGAGCGGTGCCATTCTTGTGCAACTTGGGCTCATGCTGACTGTACTAGCGCTGAAAAAGCGTTAGTGTATATTTGTAATCTATGCTTAACATAAATTATGTTGAAATGTGAATATTAAATGGTTTTCAGAATATTACTGCTTGGTCGATTTTGTCCTTCACCATGGTCGATATTATCCTACCGGTCGAAATTACCCAATTTTTTCCTATTTCTAAAAACGAACCTTTAAAAAACATTTGTTTGCTCAAAAAAATTAGTGGCAAAAATTCATAATAGATGAGGTAATCAAGCAATTTTCTTGTTTTGGTCGTCATTAAAATATTACTACTTGAAATTCGTAATAGCGCTTAAGACATATGTCGATGTTTCAAGCAGACTAGACACGTTTTGAGTCGCTCTGCATTAAATGCTAAATTCATTTGTTATTAAGTTGAATTATTGGTTATTGGATAGTCAACTAACAGAAGGAGTGAAAAAGTTCAGGTATTTGTGATTGGTTACTGGAAATGTGCTCTGATTTGATTGATTATTAGTTTTTATTTCCTAAAAATGACTTCAACTAGAAACAAAGAAGAACTGCACTCAGCAGTTGAAAATTAAGTGAATGAGCTTGTTACTGCTGATGAGTTCATATCTCAAATTTCCGATTCCATTATGGAGTTAATAGGCAAAAAATATGATAAGGAAATAGAAAACTCAAAGGATGAGAATAAAAATCTAAAATTAAAAATACAAGTCCAGGATAAACAGCTTAAAGATATATTAAGTGAACAGGAGTCATTTGGAAGGTCTCGAAAATCTAAAAATTCAATTCTTTACGGAGTTTTAGAGCTGCAGAATGAAAACTGTATAGATACTGTACTAGAAATAATAAATAGTAAGCTGCGGTTATCTATAAATTATCTAAGTGTGAATAATTGTTATCGACAGAAATCACCAGATAAAAATAAAAATAAACCAATCCTAATTCAGATGAGCACGCTTCACGTCAACAACTTGATATTTAAGCAGAAGAAGTTATTAAAAGGCACAGGTTTAGTTCTATCACCAGTTATGCAGGCACTATTTAAAGATGCAATACAGAAGGTTAACAAGGGAGGCAAAGTTTGATCGAATAATGGAAATATATTTCATAAGTTCCATAATAGAAACAGTATTATGAAGATTATGAAGCCAGCTGACCTAGTGAGTGATTAGTGAGACGATGCATCATTCTAACTAAAATATTACTTGAATTTATATTCTGCTGAATTTAATTGTGAATTTTCTGATTCTTTTGTGTTTTCAAATTTTTAATTGCTTTGTTCATATATAAATATCTAATTTCGAATTTTAAAATTTTTAGCTGTAGAATTACCAATTTTGCAAGTTTTTGGGATTAAATAATATATGCGTTGTGCAGAGTGTCCACACTCATCACTGTCGGTTTTACGATAAATAGCTGGTTCTGCTAATAGAACTGTTATCAAATCTATTTTCTGGTAATTATATAGAGAAAAAAATATTTATTTACATTTAGTATTTTCTTAAGGTTGTGGGTGAGAAAATAATGGATTGTCTTAGCATAGGCTGTTGAAATGTACGCTCGCTTTTACCATCGCTTTCAAACGTAAAAAAAGTGTTACAGAAACATGAATTTGATATTCTGTTGTTGTGTGTAACTTGGCTCTATCATTATAATAGTGATGACTTATTAAAAATGAATAATTATATGTTATACAGGAGAGATCGAAATGCAAGAGGTAGGGGTTTATGCATATATGTAAAAAATTCGTATAATTGTCAATTGGCTATTAAAAATGATAATACTATTTGGGAAAAATTATTCATAAAATTAACTATAAACAAAAAAGTATTTGGCATAGGAGTAATTTACAAACCTCATGTAATAACCGATAATGATTTCCTGAATGAATTTGAAGATGCTTTAATCTCTCTATTTCCAACTGTTGATAATTTAATTTACTTAGGTGATTTTAACATAAATTATCTCTACAAGAATAATATTGTTCATAAATTTGATAAAATTGTAGATAATTTTCAACTTTTCCAAGTCTTAGACGAACCGACACGACAAACATCACTTCAGGATTATATAATAGTTGATGAAAATAGTGTGGTAGATAGAGGAGTTATTCATAATGAAGTCTCAGAGCATTCATTGGTGTATTTTAGAATTAATGTAGGAAATATCAAAGAATTAAAAATGCATACATATAGGTATTTCAAAAATTTTAATGAGGAATTATTTTATAATGACCTGAGAGATATCATTTTTTCGTATATTTGATCAGGAGGGTATTGACGAAAATGTATCATATTTGGTAAACTGTTTAGTTAATTTATTTGATAGACACGCACCTAAAACAACTTCCAGAATAACAAAAAACAAGGCTTCATGGTTAACTTTCGCAATAGAACTAATGATAAATGAAAGAGAAATGGCTCTTAGAAGATATAAAAGAACACGATCAAATGATCATTCAAATTTTTATAAAAATTCGATAAACTACACGAATCAAGCTATTAAAAGGAAAAAACGTGCTTATTTTTTACATCAGTTTGAAAATACTAATTCTAATCGCCTGTGGCGGGTACTTAGATCAAATAATTTTCTTAAAGACAAAAATCGTGATATTCCTGATAGCTTAAGAAAACCAGATGAAATTGATGATTTTTTAGTAAATTCCATCACACGAATTATATCACCCTCACCCGCAGATCAGTTATAATAATATGATATTGTAATTTGCTTACGTTGTATTTTTAGATTTATATATAAATAATTCATTTTCTTTCAAGAATTAGTCAGTCAGCAGTTAGAACCGAACGAATATTGTCGGTATAGTTAGTTTGTAGTTTTTAAAAAGTAGATTTATGAAATAAAGTACATTTTTGGCGCAGTCAGTAGGATTGTTCGGGTCGTGCGTATTGAACGTCCGATATTCGTTTCAATGATTCACCGACAAATCGAACTTTGCAAACAAGTTTAAAGTGAAAAAACCGGCCTGTGTTAAGTGAAGTACCAGTTTGGAATCATTCATAAGTCTATTGGAGACCTGTTCCAGACCATTCCGAATTTGGAGAATTAGGACCCACATCGCCTGAATTCTGCAAGGATCACCTACTCCTTATAGTTAAGAAAAACATGATCAAAGTCGCATTGATTATTTTGTAAGTACAATTTATGAATTCAAATAATCTTTTGGTCGAAATTCAACCTGCTTTTAGTATATTGAGTGTTGGTTCTCTTTCTACTGCATCAAATTCAAAAGATAAGACAAAATTTAAGCATAAATCTAGAAAATCAAATAACTTAACAATAAATAACCTAAGTAGTAGTCATCCATTGAACCTTATACCACAACCAATCGCAAATAACGATCAATTAGAATCAGAAATGGTACAAGCACAATTTAAATGGGAATATATTAACTGCATTCCAGAATTTGATGGTAACCCTAACGACTTAAACAGATTTATTTCTGTAAGTGAATCCATTATTGCTCATTTCGAAGATAGAGAAAACCACAATAACTTTCCGAATATTTATTTGTTGAATTCTATATTATCAAACATTAAAGAAAACGCTAAAACTATAATAAATATCCACTCTAGTAACACATGGGTCGAATTAAAAAACGTTCTAACTAGTAATTTCTTAGACCAAAGAGACGAAGTTTGCTTGAATAGAGATCTCGTAATGCGCAAACGAAATTCAAACGAGTCGTCTCAATCGTTCAATGATAGATGCTTACATATTCTAAATCTAATTTGTAGTTATGTTGATATCCACGAAAATACAGAGGCTGCTAGATTTCTTAAAAATACCCTATATCAAAATTTAGCCCTCAAAACATTTCTCTCCGGGTTAAGAGAACCCCTAGGAACCACCATCCGTTGCATGAGGCCCGCTTCTTTAACAGAGGCTATGCAATACGTTATTCAAGAAGAAAATGCCCACAATCTTCAAAATTCATCTTATAAAAATTTCCCGAGACAATTTGCCAATAATAGTAATAGATCGAATCATCGATCAATGCAAACACCCAATCAATCTTCATGTAACTCGCATACTCCGAATCACTTGTTTACCAGACAAACGAATAACTTTCCTTCTCAACCTATACCAATACAACCCCGACAAATACAACACAATGTTCCTAGAAACTCTCAAGTCTTTAGACAACCAAATTCGAATACCAATGTGTTCAGACCCAATACAAATAATAATAGATTCCCTAAACCATCGCCCATGTCGATGTCAACTAGAAATACAAATCAGCCCAATCAGTTCAATAGACAATTCCCGACTACAAATAATAAACCTCCAAAAAATCGTCCCAATTTTATATCTGAAGAACTCTATAATGTAGAATCACAAGACGATCATGACCATTCCTATCAGTTACCATACCCCGATGATAAAAATAATGGTGATACAACAGAGCCACTCGACGATGGCGTAAATTTTTAGTAAGTGCCTCGGAACATATCTCACAAAATAAATCCAGTTGTTTCAGCCCCGAAATTATTTCACTTAACAATGTTAAATCTAGCGAACTGCCCTATGTAGCTCTACCTGAACATAATCTAAAATTCTTAATCGACTCCGGTTCGAGTAGGTCTTTCATAGACCCCAAAATTGCTTTTAAAGTATACCCAAATGCAATCAATAATGATCCTTTTGTAGTCACAACGGTATTTCAGCAATCTTCCCATAAATATCGCGCTGACATACAAGCCTCAAAAATATTCAAATTGCCAAACCCAACAAATTTGAAATTTTTCCTTTTCAAATTTCACAACGTTTTTAAAGGCCTTATAGGTCTAGATAATCTTAAGTTACTTCAAGCTATTGTTGATTTCAAAACAGGGTATCTTATTACACCTTTTACTAAAATAAAATTGTGTTATCATAAAACGTCGCATGATTTAAATCTCGTTACAATAGCTCCTAGAACACAGCAAGTAATAAAAATAAAAACTAGTGTTTCTCAAGGAGATATAATTATACCTTATAAAAAAATTGACGATTATGAAATTCCACAAAATCTTAGTACAGCAAAAGACGGTTATGCTTTAACTACAATTTTAAACAAATCTACGAACTCTTTAATTTTAGATTTTTCAGAACCGGTTTCAGTTGAAAGTTTTCATGAAAATTACTTAGAAAACAATAATTTTGAAATTGATAACTTTGAATATTCTGATAAAAATTTAGTAATGCCAAAAATTCGAACCGAACACATGAACGAAGAGGAAAAACGAAAAATCCTCGAGCTTTGTAATGAATATAACGACATTTTTTATAAAGAAAACGAACCATTGACATTGACTAGTAAAATTCGACATCAAATACGAACGACTGATGAAATACCGGTCTTCACGAAAACTTACAGATATCCTTTTATACATAGACAAGAGGTCGCTAATCAGCTACAAAACATGCTGGACTCTGATATAATTCGCGAATCAAACTCGCCATGATCATCGCCAATTTGGGTGATGAGTAAGAAGAAAGATGCCAGCTGCAAACAAAAATGGAGAGTAGTTGTCGACTACAGAAAACTTAATGAAAAAACAATAGATGCTCGTTATCCTCCGCCCAATATACACGATGTTTTAGCGAAATTAGGAAATTGTCAATATTTTTCGACAATAGATCTAGCTAGCGGCTTCCATCAGATCGAGATGGAAGAAAAATATATCGAAAAAACAGCATTTAATACAGAAAACCTGTCACCTTCCAAAGAGTCGCAGATAACATACTACGAGGTATTCAAAACGAAGTGTGGTTTACCTCGATGATATCATAATATTTTCGACTTCCCTTCAGAAACACTTGGAACGTCTGCGAACAGTGTTTCAACGACTTAGAGAAGCAAATTTCAAAGTCCACCTGGACAAATCAGAATTTTTAAGGAAGGAAGTTGCTTACTTGGGCCACATACTAACACCTGACGGTGTTAAACCAAACCCAGAGAAAATATACGCTATACGCAACTTCCCAATACCGAAAACACCAAAACAAAGCAAAGCCTTCCTTGGTCTACTCGGATATTATCGACGATTCATTAAGAACTTTGCCAACATTACAAAACCCTTAACAAAGTGCCTAAAAAAGGGGGCGAAAATTGATTTGAATAATGAGTACATTACCTGCTTCTAGACTTGTAAGAATTTATTAATAAACGAGCCTATTCTACAGTATCCCGATTTCTCGCACCACTTAATCTTACAACAGATGCATCAAATGTTGCTTTAGGAGCAATCCTGTCTCAAGGCCCAATAGGTCAGGATCTCCCCGTAACATACGCATCACGTACTTTGAATCATTCTGAACAATCATACTCAACGATAGAGAAGGAGCTTTTAGCTATAGTATGGGCAACCAAGTACTTCAGACCGTACTTATATGGTAGAAGATTTAATATTATAACGGACCACAAATTATTAGTCTGGTTAAATTCACTAAAAAACCAAATTCTAAACTCTTACGTTGGAAAATAAAACTCGAAGAGTTTGATTATCAGATAATTTATCGATCCGGGAAATCGAACAGTAACGCAGATCGCCTCTCACGAATTGAAATCCATACTAAAGAATCACAACCATTTTGGAACGACGATTCCTTTTGGAAAAACGTGGACGAAATCTTAGGCGAAACCAGCAATTACTATAGTCAACCCAACTCAGACCGTCAAACTGATAGCAGTCTCAATACACCTCATCCTTCGACGCGTAATCAACCTGCAGAGCCTAATGTTATTAGTGTAGGATAAGACTATGATAATTTGTCTATGATCGTAAATATTGACGATACATTTCAGGACAATCACGAACAACAAACTGAAGACGACCCTGACGAATATAACACTGTACATTCGAATTTCGACGAAAATCCTGTAGTAGGTATCCCAATTACCGAATGTGCAGTTTACTATGGCAAAAACCAAATTTTCATTGATTCAGTAATGCATTCTCCGGCAAAACCTAAGAATAAATTTCTTTTTGGAAATAAGCAACGTTATTATATTCAGTTATCTAGATGCGATAAACTTCATTAAAGAATATATTGTCCCAGATGTCTCTTATTATTTATATTTCTAAGATCCAACTCTGTATGAACCACTTTTGGTTTGTTTACAGCAATATTTTTAATCTTCTTTTATAAAACTTGAAAAATGTACAAGTAAACTAATCGATGTAATAGACAAACAAGATATATTGGAAACGATCAAAACTATCATGAAAGCAAATCTAATCTTCGTGGCATAAACGAAACCCTTCAAAAAATCAAACAAAAATATTACTGGCTCGATATGAAAAAAATAAATCCAAACTTATATCAATGAATGTGAAATATGTCAGCAATGCAAATATGACCGACATCCAGTCAAGATCCAAATGAATTTAACACCAACAGCGACTAAACCCTAAAGCGAAATAGTACACATCGACTCATTCACATTCGAAAATTCGAAATTTTTAACGATTGTAGATAGTTTTTCAAAGTATGCTCAAGCCTACTATTTAGAAGCCTTATCAGGAACAGAAATAGCTAATAATCTCATCAAATTTTTCTCCCATCACGATATACCCAACGAAATAATTTATGACAACGGCACCGAATTTAAAAATACGAATGTAACCAAACTTCTAAGCCTCCATAAAGTCAAACTACATTTTTGTTCACCGGATCACCCACAATCGAACGGTATTGTCGAACGTTTCCACTCGACAATAATAGAACATTTAAGATTAATCGAACAAAAAACCAAACATTTAGAGAAAATCAACAAAAACCGCGAAGATCCAAAAATATTCGCACCAGATCAAACCATATTTATCAAAAGAAAGAAAAGACAGAAAAAATCTAATAAATTTGATAAGCCAGTTACTCTTAAAACAATAAACATGAAACGTAAAACCGTAACAACTGCAAAACGTGGTAAAGTACATATGGACAATGTCAAACGCCCACTAAAAAGATTATATTCTCTTGACTCTTAATTACATGTTATTATTTCAGATTACCGGGAATTCTCGGATTCCAAGAAACTATAACTCTCCGGAATCTCCAATATAACCCTGGCCTTCTTCCAGTTAAACTCGGCAACGCAAAAATAATTCAATATTATCATCCAATATTATATTATTATGATTTAAATTCCATTAACATCGAATTTCAAAAATTAAAGACCAGAACTTCAAAAACAGTCGACTTGATTAAAATTAATAAAGTAAAAGTCGAAGAACTACCAACCAACTTGAATACTATTAACTTTATCGAAACACAAATAGAAACAAAATTAAGTGAATTATTACCTCTTCAACGGAGGACAAAACGTGGCCTAATCAATGGGCTCGGTTCAGTTTTTAAAGCTATTAGCGGAAATTTGGACAGTAACGATGGCGAACGTTACGAGAGACTTATTAAGGAACTCCAACAAAATCAAAATTCTCTAGTACAACCAATCAAAACACAAAATACATTAGCTGTTTCTTTAATTGATGATTTCAACTCAACCATTCAACAAATAAATAAAAATGAGAGATTATTAGAATACAAAATTAATACCATAAGTAAATTCATTTAAAACCAATATAATAACAATACTATTTTCATCAAAGACGTATTTAATCACATATTCAACATGTATGAAATATTAAACTCTATATTGCAAGATATAGAAAATTCAATTTCCTTTGCAAAGGTTGGTATTATGCACCCTAGTATAATGAAAACACAACATTTATTGGTACTTCTAAAAACCCTTTATCAAGATTCTGATGAAGATCAAATGCTTGTCTAATTAAATTCAAATTCGATTCCGATTTACGAAAACCTTATTAAAGTGTCTAGTTTCATTCTGAATAATAAAATCACATACATATTACATGTTCCCGTAATGTATCCAATAAAATTAAATTTATTTCATTTATAACCGATACCTATTTTGAAAGAGAATCAACCAAAAATAATTGTACCTCAAAATAAATTCCTTTTAAAAAATGAATAGTACTTGGCATATCCGAACTACTCATGCACGAAAATGACTACACAAGAATACGTTTGCGGCGAAACCGATCTAGTATGAGTAAATGATGAATGTCCGTGCGAAATTCAAATATTGGACCTAAAAGCGGCACCCACCTGTCATCAAGTGGCGATATTTGCCTCACAACCATTATTCAAGAGACTAGATGTATCTAATTAATGGATAGCGTTTTTACCACAAAAACCCAATCTACATCTGAAATGCCACCAACAAGAAGAAGTCGTCAACTTAATTGGCACACACTTTATCAATATTCCTGCTTCGTGCCAAGTTAACGCGGACGCAGTACACATAACCAACAAAGAAGAAATAGAAACAGGAAGCCAGCCGATTCTTTTTCCCACAATAGTAGTCAATCTTAATCGATCTAAGACAATTCAAGATTTCAACATCAGTTTACCTCCTTTAGATTTAGACAAACTTCATACACTCAGATCTAGAATCATCAAGAACCAACCCAATTTAGAGACAGTTGCCATCAATCACCCTCTCATCACCAAAACAGTAGTTTACATACTTTCAATAGTGTTCATTGTATATTTAGTGTACAGAACAATCAACTGCAAGAAAAAAACCCAAGAAACCGAGGACAACCATTGTGATGGAGACACTGAAAATGTTCGACTTCCTTGATCTTCAGAAGCAGAATTTTCCGGGGGAGGAATTATATCACCCGCAGATCAGTTATAATAATATGATATTGTAATTTGCTTACGGTGTATTTTTATATTTATATATAAATTCATCTTCTTTCAAGAATTAGTCAGTTAGAACCGAACGAATATTGTCGGTATAGTTAGTTTGTAGTTTTTAAAAAGTAGATTTACGAAATAAAGTACATTTTTCACGCGTTTCACCACCTGAAAATCTTCTCAGTTTTTATAAATCTAATAGGCCCGTTCCCGTCACCTTTACATTTAAAGAAATTGATGACATGTTTGTTTATAACAACATATGTAGAATAAAATTAAATGCCATGGGTTGTGATGGGCTAAATGTTGAACTTATTAAATTATGTTGTCCTCTGATCGTTCCATACATTACACATATAATTAATTTCTATATAACCCATCAGGTAGTTCCCAATGTATGGAAGCCTATTGTAAAAATGTTGCCAAAAAATCATAATCCATGCGAGTACAAAGATCTAAGAGGAATTAGTATTCTTCCTATGCTTTCTAAGATTCTGGAAAGGGCGATGGAACAGCAAATAAGAGAACATTTAACAATTAATTCAATACTTCCTAGTGTTCAATCTGGTACTCGCAAAGGTAATAGCTGCACCACAGCTTTAACGAGTCTAGTTGATGATATTATTTCTGCTATAGATGTCGGTATATGTACAATTTTAGCATTGTTGGATTTTAGCAGAGCTTTTGACACTATAAATCATAAATTGATGCTTAACATATTACATTATATAGGATTTTCTGAAAGTGCCATTAACCTTTTGCGTAATTATTTAAATAATCGTAAACAATGTTTCAAAATTGACTCAGATCAATCGGGATTTTTAACTTTAAATTCGGGAGTTCCTCATGGATCCATTTTGGGATCAATAATATTTTCTATTTATACGATGAACTTAATAACATCTCTGAAAACCTGTAAAATTCACGTATACGCAGATGATACCCAGATATACTATAGCTTTCCTCCAGTGTTTGTTGATAATGTCTGCGAAAATAATAATCAAGAACTAAGGAACTTTCATAAAATTAGCGACAGATCATTGCTTATTAATTAATTGCTCTAAATCTAATGTTATTTTGTTCGGCTCCGCTTATAACAAGGCTAAAATAGGAAACTAAATAAATATAACAATTAACAACGACGAGTTAGCCTTAGTTAGTCATGCTAAGAATTTAAGTGTCATTCTGGATTCAGATTTAAGAAACACATCAATAAATTGATTCAACGTGCTTACAGCTCATTAAAACTGATTTATGGAAATCGTCATTTTCTCTCTCAACATGTTAAAAAAACTCTATGTGAAAGTCTCGTATTATCACATTTTAATTATGCAAATTCAGTGTATGGTTCAAATTTAGCCTTCCTGCATAAAAACAAAATACAGAAAGTACATAATTCATGTTTAAGATTAATATATGGTATTAAAAAGTGTCAGCGAATATCACATAAATTAATTGAGATAGGATGGTTAAATATGGATAATAGAAGAATGCTTCATGCAGCTTGCCTATTTCACAAAATTATAACCTTTGAAACTCCTACTTATTTGCACCAAAAAATTTACTTCCGGACTGATGTTCATAATTTAAATCTAAGATTTAAGGGTCTACTATCTCCACCTGTATTTAATACTGAACTGTTTAGACGATCCTTTCAATACCAAATATTTTTTATTTATAACTCCGTATGTGAAAACTTGAAAAAATGTAATATTTCAACTTTCAAAGTCACGTTTAGGAATATATTACTTCAGAGACAATCATATAGTTAATTGTTTTCTCTCCCACACATATTATGCTATACTTATATACCAGTATTAGTTACTCCACTTATTCTTTCTTTTCCATTTATTTAGTTATATATGACAGACATATGTTTTCCTTTCTTTTATGGGTTGAGTGGAAGAGCATTTTCGTAATCGAACTAGGAACTGGAACAGAAAATGAACTCCGCCCTTTATTTTCAATAGGTATATACTGCTACATAATGTATCAAATTTAATCAAAATGTAATTTTGTTATTTGACAATAATAAAGGCGTTTATTATTATTATTATTATTATTATTATTATTATTAAGTAGTCGATATTTCCTCACTCTCCCCTAGTAGTTGGCAATATGGTCATGCTGACCACTGATTTATTTTTAAATTGATTATTAATTCTAGAATTTCTGCCTCACTAGCTGGTATACTTTGGTTGTTTGTATGCAGAGCTAATTTTCCCTTGTCTTGTGTCTACGCGATCGTTTTTACTATACTTAATACGTTTGTAATCACTTTTATTCCTATTATTATGTTTGGACTAATTTATTATTTTAAGTGTTTCATTGCATTCTAGGGTTAAGTACAGGAGTTACTTTCAAATGGTGGCTTTTTGTTAAATTGGAAGCTAGTAAATTATCTTTATATGGCTTTGGGTCAATTTGAAAGGTTCCCCTTATTCTTGTCAAACCTTTTAGATGATTCACTCCACATCCTCTATGGTCTAGCCGAGAGCCCAAAAACACTGTTCTATTCATAACCTTCTACTTGGTCTGGCATGTCGAGAAATCAGTAAATGTTAAGTATTGCTTTTATAGTGTAAAGCGAGAGGTGACATCCTTTAATAAAAAATATAGGACATGCAACTTCAGCTACTTCCTTTTCTGAGCAATCACATTTAACCAAGCAAGGAATCTGTAATGACTCACAGTAATGGATTTCATATTATAAAATAAACTTTTCGTAATAAAAAAATTACCAACAATTATTGTGTAGGATCAAAAGTTATGTGTAAAACACGGCAGTAAAGTGCTTTTTCAGGCCTCAAGAAGTGGCCATATATTATTTTCGGCCTGAAAAATGCTACTTTACTGCCTAGGTATACAATATACTATTATTCATCTGTCCTCCAGCTGCTTCTAAAATGTGTTAATTTATAGCACCAAAATTCATTTTTATAATCAATGTGCAACGTAAGCTGGAATCGAATTAGGATGATTGATCTTGCATAACAACAGTATAACGTAAACAAAGCAAGTCGTATCAGGTTGATAAATCTCGAATTCAACACAATTAAACAAATCTAACAAGCGAGGAGCCTCTAATCCTGAAAGCTTCGGAATCGTGAATTTAAAAATTCTCGACCAGAATGAACAGTTTCCCTTAGACACATAAGATAAGCTTCGTGGGCTTGGATTCAATTGTCATAAAAAAATTCGAATGAATTTTATGTATCAATAAATTACCATAAGGTCTTACCTTCAATGTTGGTTACGATCAATCTTAGCTAAGAAAAAATACGTCCGATCAGGTTTTTCAGTTGAAAATGTCTAGCATATCTATTTAAAAGGTGTGATAGGATGTAAAATTTATCTCTTATCATGAACCATATTTTAACAGGGCTGAACATAGTATCATTCTACACTAACATACCAATAACATTACCTAAAGAAATAATAACAAAAAAATTTGACAAAATAAGTTGATATACCGATATACCTTTAAACGAGTTCCTAGAAGCTGTAGAACTCTGAAATCCACTTATTTTATGTACAAAGAAAGATTATTCGAACAAATTGATGGTTGTGCGATGGGAGCATCAATCCAGCATAATTGCCCAGATAGTGATGGAAGACCTGGAAGAAATCATTCTAAAAAATTTGAATTTTCTCACTCCTTTTTGTTTTTCGCTATGTAGATGATTGTATCACTGCTATACCAAAAAATTAAACTCTAACCATCTTAGATAAATCTAACAGTTACCACAACAAACTTCAATTCACAATTGAAAAACGAAACAAAATTTCTTTTTTGTACTTAACACTCCATCACAAAAACAATAGTATGAAAATAGAGTGGTATACGAAAGAAACCTGGTCGTCCAGATACCGAAATTTCAATTCACAACACCCCATGTCCCAAAAAAGTCGTTAATTATTGGTCTCGCCGATCGTGCAATTGAACTGTATTGCCCAGAATTTCGGGAAAATTCTGAAAAAAAGCAAAAAAGCCCTTAAAGTAAATAATAACCCGAAAAAACTGATAAACACCATTTTTAAAAAAACGCATACATAATTTCCATAATCAAAATCAACAAAAAAACAAAACAAACAAACAAAAGTACCTTTCCTTGCCTTACATACCAGGTATTGGTATAGCAGTGATACAATCATCTACATAGCGAAAGACAAAAAGGAGTGAGAAAATTCAAATTTTTTAGAATGATTTCTTCCAGGTCTTCCATCACTATCTGGGCAATTATGCTGGATTGATGCTCCCATGGCACAACCATCAATTTGTTCGAATAATCTTTTTTTGTACATAAAATAAGTGGATTTCAGGGTTCTACAGCTTCTAGGAACTCGTTTAAAGGTATATTGGTATATCAACTCATTTTGTCAAATTTTTTTTGTTATTATTTCTTTAGCTAATGTTATTGGTAAGTTAGTGTAGAATGATATTATGTTTAGCCCTGTTAAAATATAGTTCATGATAAGAGATAAATTTTACATCCTATCACACCTTTTAAATAGATATGCTAGACATTTTCAACTGAAAAACCTGATCGGACGTACTTTTTCTTAGCTAAGATTGATCGTAACCAACATTGAAGGTAATACCTTATGGTAATTCATTGATACATAAAATTCATTCGAATTTTTTTCTGACAATTAAATCCAAGCCCACGAAGCTTATCTTATGTGTCTATGGGAAACTGTTCATTCTGGTCGAGAATTTTTAAATTCACGATTCCGAAGCTTTCAGGATTAGAGGCTCCTCGCTTGTTAGATTTGTTTAATTGTGTTGAATTCGAGATTTATCAACCTGATAAGACTTGCATTATTTACGTTATACTGTTGTTATGCAAGATCAATTATCCTAATTCGATTGCAGCTTACGTTGCACAGTGATTATGAAAATGAATTTTGCTGCTATGAATTAACACATTTCAGAAGCAGCTCGAGGACAGATGAATAATAGTATATTGTATACCTAGGCAGTAAAGTAGCATTTTTTAGGACGAAATAATATATGGCCACTTCTTGAGGCATAAAAAAGCACTTTACTGCGGTGTTTTACACATAACTTTCTATCCTACACAATAATTGTTGGTAATTTATTTATTACGAAAAGTTTATTTTATAATATGAAATCCATTACTGTGAGTCATTACAGATTCCTTGCTTGGTTAAATGTGATTGCTCAGAAAAGGAAGTAGCTGAAGTTGCATGTCCTATATTTTTTATTAAAGGATGTCACCTCTCGCTTTACACTATAAAAGCAATACTCAACATTTACTGATTTCTCGACATGCCAGACCAAGTACAAGGTTATGAATAGAACAGTGTTTTTGGGCTCTCGGCTAGACCACAGAGGAGGTGGGGTGAATCATCTAAAAGGTTTGACAATAATAAGGGGAACCAGTTAAATTGACCCAAAGCCCTATAAAGATAATTTACTAGCTTCCAATTTAACAAAAAGCCACCATTTGAAAGTAACTCCTGTACTTAACCCTAGAATGCAATCAAACACTTAAAATATTAAATTAGTCCAAACATAATAATAGGAATAAAAGTGAGTACAAACGTATTAAGTATAGTAAAAACGATCGCGTAGACATAAGGCAAGGGAAAATTAGCTCTGCATACAAACAACCAAAGTATACCAGCTAGTGAGGCAGAAATTCTAGAATTAATAATTAATATAAAAATAAATCAGTAGTCAGCATGACCATATTGCCAACTACTAGGGGACAGTGGGGGAATATCGACTACTTAATAATAATAATAATAATAATAAACGCCTTTATTATTGTCAAATAACAAAATTACATTTTGTTTAGATTTGATACATTATGTAGCAGTATATACCTATTGAAAATAAAGGGCGGAGTTCATTTTCTGTTCCAGTTCCTAGTTCCATTACACAAATGCTCTTCCACTCAACCCATAAAAGAAAGGAAAACATATGTCTGTCATATATAACTGAATAAATTGGAAAGAAAGAATAAGTGGAGTAACTAATACTGGTATGTAAGTATATCATAATATGTGTGGGAGAGAAAATAATTAACTATTTGATTGTCTCTGAAGTGATATATTTCTAAACTTGACTTTGAAAGTTGAATTATTACATTTTTTGCAAGTTTTCACATACGGAGTTATAAATAAAAAATATATGGTATTGAAAGGATCGTCTAAATAGTTTAGTATTAAATACAGGTGGAGATAGTAGACCCTTAAATCTTAGATTTAAATTATGAACATCAGTCCGGAAGGTGCAAATAAGTAGGAGTTTCAAAGGTTATAATTTTGTGAAAAAGGCAAGCTGCATGAAGCATTCTTCTGTTATCCATATTTAACCATCCTATCTCAATAAATTTTTGTGATATTCGCTGACTCTTTTCAATACCATATATTAATCTTAAACATGAATTATGTACTGTCTGTATTTTGTTTTTATGCAGGAAGGCTAAATTTGAACCATACACTAAATTTGCAAAATTAAAATGTGATAAAACGAGACTTTCACATAGAGTTTTTTTAACATGTTGAGGGAGAAAATGACGATTTCCATAAATCAGTTTTATTGAGCTGTAAGCACGTTGAATCAATTTATTGATGTGTTTCTCAAATCACAAATCTGAATCCAGAATGACACCTAAATTATTAACATGACTAACTAAGGCTAACTCGTCGTTGTTAAT
Organism: Galeruca laticollis; assembly: GCA_963921935.1. Lineage (NCBI taxonomy): Eukaryota > Metazoa > Arthropoda > Insecta > Coleoptera > Chrysomelidae > Galeruca > Galeruca laticollis. Next base: position 68,693,314 of record OY998178.1, on the reverse strand, counting down.
TGTTATATTAATTTAGTTTCCTATTTTAGCCTTGTTATAAGCGGAGCCGAACAAAATAACATTAGACTTAGAGCAATTAATTAATAAGCGATGATCTGTCGCTAATTTTATGAAAGTTCCTTAGTTCTTGATTAATATTTTCGCAGGCATTATCAACGAACACTGGAGGAAAGCTACAGTATATCTGGGTATCAGCTGCGTATACGTGAATTTTACAGGTTTTCAGAGATGTTATTAAGTTCATCGTATAAATAGAAAATATTATTGATCCCAAAATGGATCCCTGGGGAACTCCCGAATTTGAAGGTAAAAATACCGATTGATCTGAGTCAATTTTGAAACATTGTTTACGATTATTTAAATAATTACGCAAAACGTTAATGGCACTTTCAGAAAATCCTATATAATGTAATATGTTAAGCATCAATTTATGATTTATAGTGTCAAAAGTTCTGCTAAAATTGTACATTTACCGACATCTATAGCAGAAATAATATCATCAACTAGACTCGTTAAAGCTGTGGTGCAGCTATAACCTTGTCACGCACTATTCGTACATCTTATGCATATATATATATATATATATATATACAGGGTGTCCCGCATAGGAATCGACACAGAGCAGAGACGTATAGGGGAGCCCAAAATATCAAAATATGACGATTAGGGGCAATTTACCTCTATACCAAGTTGCATCCCTTAGGAGTTATAGGGACTCAAAGTAGGGTCCAAAATTTCGAAAAAAATTATTCCCTTTGCAACTTTAAAAAAACCAAATTTGGTACACTGTATGAGACTATTAAGAGCATTAAGTAATGGTAAGTACAAGGCGATCGAACCAGTCTGAGGAGTGACCTAACCTTAAAATTTCAAATAATTTTTTTATCTGTTATTCGATTTGATAATTTTCATTTTCATACCATGGATAATCTAATTCTTAAACTTTTTTTACTCTTGTAATTTTGCAAACTACTTTGTCATTTTCAAAGAAAAATCGAATAACCAAAGACATGTTTTCAACAATGTTATTTAAAAAGTTACAAAAAATCAAGAGTTGGCTATGAGTGTCACTAAATGAGAATTTTCCACTCCTTTAAAACAATTTACTTACTACAAGAACTGAATTCCAAATTCTCAAATTTGATGTATAAATTCATCCAACTCTTGAATTCTTTGTAACTTTTCAAATAACATTTTTAAAATAATATATTTGTCTCGCCACAAAGGCAATATATATAGAAGTGGTTAGAATGTCACTAAATGAGAATTTTCCACTCCTTTAAAACAAATTATAACAATTTACTTACTACAAGAACTGAATTCCAAATTCTCAAATTTGATGTATAAATTCATACAAATCTTGAATTCTTTGTAACTTTTCAAATAACATTTTTAAAATAATATCTTTGTCTCGCCACAAAGGCAATATATATAGAAGTGGTTATTGATCTCACGACTCAAGCATTTTTAAATGACTTTAAGCGATTTGTTTCAAGAAGAGGCCTGGTCGCAAACATTTATTTTGACCATGCCACAAATTTTGCAGGAGCAAAGAATGAGATCGGTGGTATTAACGATTTTTTGGAATCAACAAATAAAAAAATCTCCGACGAATTGTTGAAGTTAAAAATAACATGACATTTCATACCACCCCGTTCTCCTCACATGGGTGGAATTTGGGGAGCACCAATAAATAATGTGAAGTATCACTTAAGACGCGCCATCGGAAATCAAATCCTTACTCTTGAGGAATTGCACACTTTGGTATGTCAGGTCCAATCTTGTGTAAATTCGCGTCCTACTTATCCAATATCCGATAATCCCGATTACCTTTAACCATTAAACCCAGCTCATTTCCTTATTGGAGGCCCTGTTTTATACTCTGCCAGAGCTTGACCTAACCAATCGGAACATGGGCAAACTGAGAAGGTTTCATATGCTGTCAAAAATGTTACAAGATTCTTAGTCCAGGTGGACCACAGAATATCTTCATCGGCTGCAGTCTCGAAACAAATAGTGGAAGAAATCATCTGACATCAAAGTTAATCAACTCGTCATCATTGACTATTACTGTAGAACTTTCTTTAAATTACTTTTGTTCATTTTCAATTTTTAATAGCTGTTTATTCATTTATTTGAAACCATTCAACGGTTTCAAGGTGGGTGGTATGTTATGTACTTATGCAAATATCTTTAACTTTCGCGGATAATGTGCCCGAACGCGCAATATTGCGTTTTTTTTGTAGATTACTGACCTGACGGATAGCTCTAGGAGTAACTGTCAAAACAAGTCATATATTTGTAACACCGTATATTGTAACCAGCATAAATATAATGGAAAAGGTATTATTCACAACAAGTGAGTTTGTAATTCACATCTCACAAACATTTAATAAGAAACATTATAAGACTATCAAAGATATCTTCCGTGACCATTCTCTTGTACAGAATATCCATGATACCTACTAACTCTCCACTTTTTATAACAGTTACCATTCTACCATCTCATACTGGTATTCTGGAAAATGAGATTGCAGATCAACAAATATATGCTCGAACAAACATCAAAACTGTTTAATATGCAAATATCCGTCAATAAAACAAAATCCTCACAGTATTTAGAGAAACTAGAAGATGCAAACTCGCGACTGTGATTTCAGTGTAGAGCAAATGATGTTCAATTATCTATGTTCAAATGTAACAAGACAAGCAATAGGAATCGAAAAGAGGAGATAAATGCCCAACAACAAAGTCATCAATAATATCAGCATAATCAAGTAATATAATTAGGAGAAATAAATATACAGTAGAAACGGTGAAGCTTTTCCATCACGTGACTTAGTTGACGATATTATTCAACACATACTATGTTGGTACTGTCTACTTCTAATAAGAGAAAAAGAGCGAAACTCAATACAAGCGTTTGTCGTATTCTTTCCATTAAGATGCATATGGTTGATGCCGTATCAGTCACGTGATGGAAAAGACTCCGCGTTTCTACTGTATGAGCGTAAGAAGCACAGTAAGAGTTTATAAGGGTTTCGTAAGACCGGTTATGACGTAGGCCATAAAAACTAGAGCGTAGAAGACAATGACAAAACGGCTCCAAAGATCAACAGAAATGGGAACACTTACAATTACGTCAATTACAGAATATATTTTATTCGACCAGAAGAGATGTGAAAAAGTAAGAGAAATATGTGAAAAACAGTACGTAGTAAGATAGGTAGGAGCAGAAGGAAATGAAGAGACCATGTGGACATAACGCCATATGATCCTTTAGTGAAAATTGTTGAAGAGAAACGATCAAACTGACATGGATCACCTACAAAATGGCACGAAAGTTGGTCTCCACCATCTCAACATTCCTAAGGAACCCTTGAAGAAAGCAAAGATCTAACGTATGAAGAAGTACATTGAAATGCATATAATGAAAAAAGGTTCCCTGAGATCATAGAGAAATTGTACCTTATTCCATCACACCTTTCAAATAGATATGCAAGACATTTCCGGCTAAAAATAACTGGTCGGCATGATTTATTCTAAATAATTATGAAGATTCGCATTAAATTGACTGATATTTATCAAAATCTGCGATGAGGTACAATATTGGGGCCATTGAATAATACTTAATTTATTCTAACATATTTTCGAACAAATAAATTCATACCGACCTAGATTATCTTATTCGTCTAAGTGTAAACTATTCATCTTCGACGAAAAATTTGAAATGATCGATCACGAAGCTTTCAGGATTGTTGGCTTCCAGACTACAAGGATTTTTTTATTTCAAATTTCATATAGCTTTTGTTATTCGCTCATTTTCTTAGACTATTTCCGTTCAGGAAATTTTGCTTTTCTAAACCTATTGTTCAATATTACATTATTATACCAAGTCAATAAATTTATGAAGGCATTATACAGGGTGGGGCACAGTGAATGAACTATTCTCTGGCGTCTTAACAGCAAATGAAATTAAAAGAAATTGGACGTAGAATTAAGAAGATTACTTAGGACTATAATTTAAAAATATTTTGGAGTATACAGGGTGCTCCAAAAAAGCGTACCGTATCAAAGTTAGGTTCCTTCAAATGGAACAGCCTGTATTTTATCACATTTTTGAATTGTACTATTAAAAATAATGTAAGTTCATTACCATTTCCCTATACCTATCTAGTTTAGTTTCCAGGATAAATCGATTTTACATAATTTGTAGACCCTCCGAAAAAATACAATAACTTCAAAATAAAAACGAATAACCACATTTTCTTTACACTAACTCACTAAAAGATTTTAACATTCTGTTTCCAATATTTACTGGTATGCTATAATATACAGGGTGTTTTCAATATGACAGTATAACACTAACCATTTAATACATAAATTTCTGGCTTAACTTAAATAGAACACCATGTATCTGTTGGGTCTGTTCAACGTGGGAATTTATTACCTTTCAGTTGGTATTAGGGTTGCCTATATCTAACTCTGATAGTTTTCGAGAAATTTTAAATTTGTTTTTTAATATTCAATTATTTGCTGACACCTTGTTACCTATGACATGATGATACTCCGATGGAAAGTTTTAAAAAATTAAAATTTGTTATTTTGACAGTAAGTGCTTTGTTGTATGATTTATTATTGATAAATTAAATGTTTCTTAAATTAGAATTTTATTAAGGGGAAGTACACTATTATTGGGCATACAGATACAATAACCTTCATAATTATAAAAAAAATATCTATAAAAAATTTAAAGAAGGTGTTCAAAGTGACGCTCATTTTGTTGGATACAAATTTCAACTCTTTTAAAAAAGTTATTGTTCACTTTATTTAACATTTCTGGTGTTACTGTTTGGAACGTTCTCCTTATCCTATCCTTCATGTTCTCAGAAGTGGTTGGCTCTGTATTGTAGACAATACTTCTTATGTAACCCCAAAGGAAATAGTCTCATGGCGTCAAGCATGGGGATCTTGCCGGCCAAAGATAAGGACGGCCTCGCCCAATCCATTTTTGTGGGAAAATATTGTTTAGGTAACGCCGGACAATTACACTGTAATGAACAGACGCACCATCTAGCTGCAGCCATATTTTTTGTCTTGTAGCTAGTTTGTTACGTAAAAATTTACGAAATTTTCTCTGTTAGCGTTCCATAGAAAAAATAAGGCCCTATTATGTGGGTTCCAACGATTCCAGCCCATACATTTAATGACCAACTATGTTGATGATCAACACTTCGGAAGTAATGCGGATTTTCGTCGTTATAGTAATGAAAATTATCTATGTTTACTAAACCGTTTTCATTGAACGTAGCTTCATCCGTAAACAGAACAAAATCACACATTCTTTAAATTTTCTGTAGTTATTTTTTTATAATTTTGAAGCTTATTGTAGGTATCTGTATGCCCAATAATAGTGTACTTACCCTTAATAAAATTCTGATTTAAGAGACCTTTAATTTATCAATAATAAATCATACAACAAAGCACTTACTGTCAAAATAACAAATTTTAAATTTTTAAAAACTTTCCATCGGAGTATCATCATGACATAGGTAACTAGATGTCAGCAAATAATTGAATATTAAGAAACAAATTTTAAATTTCTCGAGAAAACTATCAGAGTTAGATATAGACAACCCTAATACCTACTGAAAGGTAATAAATTCCCACGTTGAACAGACCCAACAGATACAGGGTGTTCCATTTAAATTAAGCCAGAAATTTATGTATTAAATGGTTAGTGTTATACTGTCATATTAAAAACACCCTGTATATTATAGCATACCAGTAAATATTGGAAACCGAATGTTAAAAGCTTTTAGTGGGATAGTGTGAAGCAAATGTGGTTATTCGTTTTCATTTTGAAGTTATTGTATTTGTTCGGAGGGTCTACAAATTATGTAAAATCGATTTATCCTGGAAACTGAACTAGATAGGTATAGGGAAATGTGGAGGAACTTACATTATTTTTAATAGTACAATTCAAAAATCAGATAAAATACAGGGTGTTCCATTTAAAGGAACCTAACTTTGATACGGCACGGTTTTTTGGAGCACCCTGTATATTCCAAAATATTTTTGAATTATAGTCCTAAGTAATCTACCTAATTCAACGTCTAGTTTTTTCTAATTTTATTTGCCGTTAAGACACCAGAGAATAGTTCATTCATAGTGCCCCACCCTGTATAAAAGAGTGAAATTTCAAAATACGTTAATTGATCCTTATTTTGTACAGTTGGTTGTTTAATATTCAGAAAAAAACCACTCCCTCATTCATAATTTTAGTATTAAGTGAACAGATAGATGATTATTTTCTGTATTGTTAGAGTATCGCCATAAGGAAAATCCAAGACATAACCTTCAAGACTTCAGATAAATCTCCTATTGTGCTATATATACTTTATATGTATTGCTCTATATATACTTAAAACTCATTTCGTCTACAGGATATTGTGAAGAATTTTCAACTCAAAAGTAAGTATCTCAAGAAAGTTAAAGTGAACTTTGATAAAGTTTCCGTATTGTCGGAGGTGTTTGAGAAGATTTAAGTTTTATCTTATTGATCCTTCTTATTTCTGATTTATTTAGTTTAGGTTGAAGATATATTTGACGAATAACTAGTTTTTACTAGTATTTATCGTTTGTTGTCAGTTAGTTTCCAGATACGATTATTGAGGATCTGAAGATGGAGGTTAGGAATCAAAATGATAATTTAATTGTTTTTGAATATGATTACTGATACAAATATCACATTGTACCGGGTTATTCATTATAAAGTGCCCACCCCTTATCATTATTATTGCCTATAGGAAAAAGAGTTTTGTGGTTATGATTGAATTTTGTTAATATGTTATTAAAAGATTAGCCGCGTGCATATTTTAGAGGATACAAGATAATAATAGTTTTTTAGTGGAATACCCTGTAAATTCTCATTTCTGATTTTGAAAATATATAATGTTTCTCATACCTTATAGCGTTTTTGAGTTATCGAATGCTGGAAATCTTAGTTTAACTATTCATTGTGAATTTGAAAAATTAACATCATAGCTCATCTTAACAGGGGTAACATATTATATATTTATGAAATTAGGAAAAAAACCATTTAATTTTATTAAATATATAGTATCGTTTATAAAATGTATTATTTCCTGGTATCCCCTAAAATTTGCAAGGTACTGTCCTTTCAAGATCTTATTAACTAAATTCAGTCATAACCATAAAGCGTTTTTTTTGGTTTCATGGCGTTTGGAGGTATCCATGCAGCCAAATACTTTGTGTTAGGTTATATATACTGTATATATAGTGATGTATTTGAAGTTTATATTTGAATCCAATTTCTATTACGTGCCAATCAGAATCGATACTGAATTTGTTATTGATTTTCGTGTTGTGGATATGTATCTTATTACTTAAGCGAGCCCTAATTCAACCTATCAAACTATCGTCGTCTGCGATTCAAGTTAATACCGCTTTTCGATCAAAGGATTGGCATAGGGTTACAAGTTTTCTCGCCCAGGGGTCGTTCAGGGCTTTATTTGAACACATACAAAGGTAGACCACGGATGGAAGGTATAAACATTTGGGTTAGGGTAACAAAGGTCACAAGCTCTATATAACTTAACTATATTGATATGTTAGTCATCCTTAGAAATTTACTAGACAGTCTAATATTTTGATGTTATTCAGCGCCAGTAAGTGTAACATGTTGATGGGAGGGAATATTTTTTCATGTATTATGTTATTATAAAGTTCTTTCGGGGCATTACGATATTCCGAGCATTCAAAAAATATATGATCCAGGTCTCCTATGACATTGCAGGCTGTGCATAAGTTTGATTCGATTACGCCTATTTTGTTCAAGTGCTCTGGGTAAGACGTGTGTCCAAATTTCATTCGAATTATACTGCTAATTTCCCTACGTGAATAATTGATTCCTTTATACCACTGTTGTTTTGGTATTTCCCTATGCAGTAGTGTGTATCTAGTAGGCTTCGTTTTTACATAGTGGTCCCATTTCTCTTTCCATGCTGCTTGAAATTTTCTTTTGTATTTATTTAAGCAATTTTGTAGTGCCACTTCGTTCGGTTGACATTCATCTTTTTCAGCACTTGTTTTGGCTAACTGATCAGCTTTTTCGTTGCCGTAAATTCCATAATGTGCTTTTACCCATATTATTTGAACGTCATAAAGCGTTTAGATGGAATATTTTTTATCTTATGGGCGATAATAACGATGATGGGTGGGTATATAATAATCGTTGTACAAATTCTTAATTTTCCTTATCAAGAAATCTCATTCATCTCAGAGCTGTGATCATCGTATAATGGGAGCAAAATCATTGGTCTCTTAATAACGGAACAGGACGAAGCAAAAAATTTTTATATTGAGCTATGGAAGCTATAGGAATGACTACTGGGAGATACAGAGAGAAAGTATAATAAATAAATTATAGAAGATATAAGAGAAAATGATGAGAAATTATGGGAAATTTGGGAAATATTGAATAATGAGAGAAAGGCAATACACTGGAACAAAAACAGGCAGAAGTGGCTTCCAGAATGCACAATGATAAAAGAGAATAGTTATATAGGGTGTCCAGAAACTCCCCCGCCAAACTGAAACTACAGTTACTAGGGCTGATTTCAAGTCGATTTAGCTACAACCCTTTGAAGAAGACGTCCTCGTATGAGTTTTGTTCAAATTACTCAGAAATACCGTTACTTGAAATATTTAAACTTGATATAACCAATGAACAGTTACAAACCAGTCGTTTGCGGTGAATAATTTTTTTCCAGATCCATTACAAGCGTGTCAGTAGGGGGGACCAACAAGTATTTTTATTAAAAAAAATTTATTTTCAAGTTTTTTATGTATCCGACACCGAATTTGAAAAATTCAAGATAAGTTCCATAAAAAATGTTCTCTTCTTTCAAATCGATATCAAGCACCGTTTTCGAGAAAAATAAATTTAAACTTCTTGTGTTTCTAACATTAAATCATGTCGGATTATTATCTGTAATATCAAGTTGGCTCTGAAAAATCAACAAAATCTGACAATGTGTCAAATTATTTTGATTCTAAACAGTTATTATTGTTATTGTGTGTGAAAAGTAAAAAATAATAGTTAATTTGATCAAAATGGTCTATTTTTCTAATGAAAAATATGCTGATATGCATTTGGTTTATGGGGTAGTACAATGTACCGCTCGTGCAGCAACTGAAACTGGTAGACTAACTGATGTGACAATGGAATACGAAAACGATATTTTGATTGAAATCGAAAATAATCCTGAGCTTATCACCAGAAGACTAGCTGCTATGTATCATGGCATTTCCAAGTCTTCCATAAAGAATATTATTCATAAAGAAAACCTTCAACTTTTCCATTTTCAAAAAGTTCATGCCATGGTAGATGGTGATTTCCCTGCCCGCATAGATTTTTCAAACTGGTTGCGGAACAAAAAAAATCAGGATCCTAATTTATTTTCCACTATTTTAGTTTGCGATGAATCTACGTTTACCAGGAACGGAATTTTTAATTTACATAATGCACATCATTATGCCTATATAGGTGATAATGCTCATGCAACAGTAGAGAAAAAGCACCAGCAAACATTTAGTATAAATTTATATATAATTATTGGTTCTTCGCCAACTTCTTTTATAAAAAATAAAACTTCGAAAGTTTTCCTTGTTTTCTTTTTCCAACGTTTCGAATCCTTTATTTAGGTTCATCATCAGGGTTATAAAAAATAATACAGCTCTGTCCAGTCATTCTTTTAATACTGGCCATGAATTTAATTTCAACAATTTTCAGATTTTGGATACTGAAACCAATTATCATAAAAGATGTATCAAAGGAATGATTCACATTAACAAAACTAACAATTCACTTAATTTTCGTGAAGATGTAGATAAATTGGATAATGTATATAACAATCTACTAAACAGAATTTAATTTCAAACTTGTGATGTCTCCACCTTCCCGTTTCAATATATCATCTACAACCATACTAAAATATTTTTTTATTTTTATATTTTTGCGCTTAAAAAGAAATTAGTTCATATCGCCAACAATACACACAGTAAATATTTCTCTACCTATTTGAAATATAATATGAATTGAGCAATGAAAATATGTAGACCATAAAAATTACCACAATTTTATTCTGAAAATGACTTAGATGATTTTAAAAAGTTCACTGTCCTCGTCTTATATGTATGTTTCATTATATTTGTTTTTAAAAAAACCAAAATGGATATGTTAAAGTAGCTGGTGAGTTTTTCAATTTTAAGCTTTGTAATATAAGAAAAAATAGGGATATTTAACTAATGTTTGTTGTAAACTCTCAATTTTATATTTTCAACCTTGATTAAATAATTTTAATATCATCTTTAATTAAAAATAAGGAATTGTTTTTATTATTGTAAGGTATTGTTGCAGATTGTCTTATAACGAACTTTGTAATAGAACATCATTATATGTATTATACGAATAACCGTGATGATGAACCTAAATAAAGGATTCGAAACGTTGGAAAAAGAAAAAAAGGAAAACTTTTGAAGTTTTATTTTTTATAAAAGAAGTTGGCGAAGAACCATTAATTATATATAAATTGAAAATTTTCATACTGCCAATGAACCAATGAATATATTTAGTATAAATGTTTGGATAGGTGTAATCGGTAATCAGCTTCTGGGACCTGGAGAGCTTCCTAGCCGTTTAACAGGACAAGAATATATCTTAATTTCCTACAAAATGTTTTACCTGATTTAATAGATGAGGTTCCCCTGATGATTCAAAATAATTTATGGTTCATGCACGACGGCTGCGCAGCTCATTTTAGTAGAGAGGTTAGCCAATATCTCGACAATAACTATTACGATGAATGGATTGGAAGAGGTGGTCCAGTTAATTGGCCCCCAAGATATCCAGATTTAAATCACTGTGATTTTTGTATTTGAGGTTATTTAAAATCATAAGTCTATGCTGTTCCAATAGAAACCCGTAATCAGCTGTGGCAAAGAATTCAAAACGCTTGTAATAAAATTAGAAATAATGGAGGAATTTTTGCAAAAACTAGACGATCTTTAGAGAAAAGAATAAATTTGTGTATTGAAATAAATGGTCGTCATGTAGAGCATCTGTAGTAAAATTAATTCTCTTATTTCTGTTGGTAATTATCTCTAATATTGTTTTTTTAGTGTTGATTGTTGTTTTATACCCTCACGAAATAAAATTGATTTAAAATATCAAAAACAATTTGAGCAACTGAATACTTACCATATTTGTTACCAGTATCTGTACATATCGTTGATTTTTCAAAGCCAACTTGATATTACAGATTATAATCCAACATGATTTTATGTAAGAAACAAAAAGTTTAAATTTATTTTTCTCGAAAACGGTTCATGACATCGATTTGAAAGAAGAGAACACAATAACAATAATAACTGTTTAGAATCAAAATAATTTGACACATTGTCAGATTTTGTTGATTTTTCAAAGCCAACTTGATATTACAGATTATAATCCAACATGATTTTATGTAAGAAACAAAAAGTTTAAATTTATTTTTCTCGAAAACGGTTCATGACATCGATTTGAAAGAAGAGAACATTTTCTATGAAAACTATCTTGAATTTTAAAATTCGGTGCGGGATACATAAAACACTAGAAAATAATTTTTTTATAATAAAAATACCTGTTGGTCTCCCCAACTGACAACGCTTGTGATGGATCAGGAAAAAAATTTATTCACAGCAAACGACTAGTTTGTAACTGTTTATTGATTATACCAAGTTTGAATATTTTGTGTTACGGTATTTTTGAGTAATTTGAAGAAAACTCATATGAGGACGTCTTCTTCAAAGGGCTGTAGCTCCCTTAGCAATCATTTTCGAATTAAGGTAATTTGAGCTAAATCGACTTAAAATCACATCTAGTAACTGTAGATTTCGTTTGGCAGGAGAGTTTCTGGACACTTTGTATAATCGAACAGTATTTTGATTATAAACAAATATTATTCCGGTGAATTGTTTTGGGAAGTGAAAGATGGAGCTGTGAGATGAGAAACGGTTTTCTTAGGTCTCTGAAGAGGATAACTTAGTTATCGAAACGCTTATCAAGTAATTTATTTGTGAGTGTTGGTAAAAAATTTCTTCAGCATGAATATCACCATCGTTTCCAGAAAAACGAATTTACAGGACATGGAGGAGATGGGAATTGGGAAAGATCCGTGTAAGAAATAGATAAAATAGTAAAATGAACTAAGATGCAATAAAAGTCCTGGAAGTGAAGGAATCACAGCTGAAATCCAATATGAAGGAGAAAAATTTGTTGAACAGATTTTCACCCAGTTGGCAAAAAATAACGACCGTTCTGCATATCTCAAGAACAGCACAAAAAAAATATTTGTCACAAAATTGCGATCAGAAAAAACCTGGAAATGATTAAGTGTGTAATTCTAACAAAACATTCCAAAAGCCAGATGTCATAAATTTCACGTAATCAAATCATTTTGAATACAATCATCCGTGATTGCTGTCCGACTGTAGACAACGTTCATGTGCGATTCATGAAATTCGATTGAATATGGAGGCATTTCTCAAAATTGTAACATTTAGTCTTGGATCAGCATTAGTAATAAGTGTTCCTGTACAGAATACTGAAAATTTGTTTCTTGTTTTTCCAAATAAACTACATTAGTTAACAATTATTATTATTATCAGAAAAGTTCTAAAATTGAGCACAGCTGCCCCATTTTCTCTGTAAATTCCCTAAAAATGAGTCAAAAATTAAGAAGTGCAAGTGTAACTGGTGTGATTGACGAAAACGCATTGGAAGCAGTAGCGAACAAAATTGTTCCGAGGTGAAATGACAAAATGGAAGAGCAAATGCAATATATTAGTAATAAGTGTGACTCTATTGGTAAAAAAAACTTAGTGACTTGTTGACACAATTTACCAATATGGAAATATATGTAAAAATGAATGAAGAACAAAATCAAAAAATCATGGATCAAATCGAGAAAATAAAACAAAAGAATTAAGAACGCTCTATCAGGTATCGAAGAAGAAGATTTTTGGAAAGTATATGATACAATGTGACCGTTATGATATTTGCCATACTTCAAGTAGAGGGGTAAAGTGGTGCCGTACTTGAAAAACTTGATTTATTGCTATGTAGTTGTGTGTCGCCTAACAAGCAACTGCCGTATACCAACGTTGCCGTACATTGTGCCTTACAACACGATGAGCCAAGATCTCCAAGGGAATGGATGGAGTGGTAGTAGCCGTAGAATATTATACAATATAATATCTGTTTATAAAGCAATATTGCCGCCACATATGTGTTTGAAATTTCATATTTATGTTCTTTGAATCCCAAGTTTGAAGAAAAATGTTGTGCCATACTGGTACCAATCGTTCGAAATACGCATAAAATTTAACAATTTTGGAAGCATATTTTACACCGTAGATATGGCATTATCAGACTGCCAGTTATCATAAACAAATATCGGTAAATGAAATTATAGGGTGGTACAAATCGTTTTCCAAAAAAATACTCCTTTGCGGCGGTATGGCAGCCATTTGGAACCGACGAAAAAGTATGGCATAGTGATTCTCGAGAATGGCTACTCGACGATGAATAGCCTGGTACAGATTGTTGAATTGTATTCTTTGAATTAACGCGTTTTCGTCGGTATAGCGGGCTGTAAGCCAGCCGTACCAGAGAAGTATGGCTTTACGCTACCGCCTACTTCGTTTTTCATCCACAATCGGAAAATACAAGAATTTTTGTGTAACAAATCGTTCGACACTCGTTATTTGATGAACACGTTCGATTAACGCCCGCGCGATTGGGCCGCCAGTGCCAGCTCTATGACCATCATTTTGCTTTTCGTCATTACATAATTAGACTACAGAAGGGTCGCCAAATGACTGGAAACTTTGTGTTACCATCTCCCAGTCTGTATCTCTCTACGAAGACCATACATAACTGTACTGTAATCCTTTCATCAACCACGCAGAGCTTCAACAGAAATGGTGTTCTGAATGGCTACTACCTTTTAATATCGATTAATGTTTTGTTCATCACATAGGAAAGAATAATATCCTACTCTCGTATACAATTTATAAAATCCTTTATCACAGTGTCGTTCCACATTGACATAGGAGTCACAGTAAACTCGACTGCACTTAGGGTGTCCACATCTCCGCGATCTGCAGGAGCGCTGACTCGAGACTGTTCCTCATTAAAAAGTCATTTCCATATTCGTCGTTCACTACTTGCTACAAACTTTTCAAAACATATTATGTGCGTCCGATTTTGAAATATGCAGGTCCGATGTGGCATCCAGATTTAAACCGGGGTCAAGACACATTGAAAAAAGTCCAACATTACACTACAAGACTGTGTTTTGGTAGAGTGAGACATATATGAAGACTGTAAAACTTCAGGAAATATATTTTCTTTCGAAAGTCGACGTCCTTGTGGAGTAATAATAATGATATTTCGCATTATGTGCCAGACAAAACTTTCTTAGCAACAGGGTTTTTGATGTTTCAATGATAGTATTAATTCCCCGTCCGTTAACGCATTTAAAAAATAAGTTAGATTTTTAATTGTTTAGCTGAAAGTTTTTCTAATGATCTTGAATGTTTGTTGAATTTTACTAGATTAACCATTTTTTTATGTGAATTTTGAATGTTAGTTGATTCTTTATGTATTTTGTAGTTTAATTTTAGGTACTGTATCACAGTGGTAGTACAATATATAGAATTTTTCTGTTGTTGGGCATAATAAGGTTTGATAAATCCCCTGCCTTTTCTCGATTTATATAGTAATAATTGGTAAGGTCAGAAAATTGACACATGTCAAAATATTGATTAATGTGTGACAGTTACTTTCTGGCATTTTTAAGGTGGCATACCAAGTATTTTTTAAATATTATGATAATGTCTAATTAAATATTTACTGAAAATTCAGGTTTGTGATGATGGTAAAACTTTTTTGCTGATTAATAATAATTAATTTTATTAATTATTGTTTCTGGAAAATTCGTCTAGTGACACCAAGCTCATTCTGTTGATATAGTTTTCTTACAATTAATTATATAAAAATATTGAGGGCCCCGATGATGTCAGTTTTAGTGTCACCGACTCCCGGCCTATTAAAAATAAACTGATGTAAAGGCCCTACTCCGTTATATTCCTGTAATTCGCCTAGCTGTGAACTCCTTTCATACGTTTTCGTAATTATTTAAGGTCATGATTCAACTTCTTTGTTTCGTGGGTGTTACAATACTCTATCACTCTTAACAGCCTCATGGCAAATATGCTTCTCTCTTTTTCATTTGTATTTATTTCTATACAGTATTGCATATTTGGGTTTTTTCCATTTCTATGTCATTCTTCCATCTAATTTCAGGAACTGTCATATTATGTCCTAATATTCCACTTTCGATCTGTTAACTACACATTCTTCATTAGACTCTCATGTTCTTTTGTCTTAGCTATCTTGTCTAGGTTTGGCTTGGTTTGGGATTTAAAAACTCGTAATCGAGGGTATCAACATTTATCCTTTTTTAAGACGTGGCAGAGCATCCCGACAGCCACTCATTCCAAACGCATAACACTGGTCAACAGTGGTTTTGATGCCGGGTAATTTTTAACTGTTTTCATATTAATTTGATTATCTGATCCCAAATCTGTTGTTAGTTTTTGCCTAGGAGCTCAAAATTTTGAAATTCTACATTTGAGTGAAAACTTCATAATTCACCGCTCAATTAATTTAAAAAATCAAAACAAATGTGTGTGTCATTATTATATATTACTCAAAAATATAAAACATTGGTATATTTTTGTACAAATATACAGATAAAAGGCATTATTAAAATTAGCAGTGACTCATGCACATTGAAAGCTTCGTTTTCGTGAAACTCTTGAGTGCAGATTTTGGGAACAGTCTCTTTTTAAATTCCAGCAGTAATCTGCCATCATGATTGCATCCCAATGTCCTTGGTAGCAGTCCTCCATAGTCTTAATATCTTGGTAAAACCTTTCACCCTGTTCCTCACTGAAGTCTCCCAAATTTTCTGGAAACCGGTCCAAGTGACTATGCAAATAATGTAATTTTACGCTCATGATGCACCCAAGGAATCTGAAATTGTCGAGCATCTCGTTGACCACTTGATTGTAGTTGTCAGCCTTGCGATTCCCCAGAAAATTATGAACAACAGAAACAAATGAGGTCCAAGCTTTCCTTTCAACCTCATTCATGAATGTTACAAATGCAGGGTCCTTTATAAGTTTCCGTATTTGTGGGCCGTCGAATATTCCTTGCTAATACTGCTTTAAGTTTTGCTGAAATTAACTGGGGCATTTGTCTACCTATTCATGCAAAGCACGTTTCAAAAGCCTCCACAGACTATTTCATTAGGCCGAGTTTGATATGAAGTGGTGTGAATATGATTTTCTCTTGTTCAACTAAGGGATCGTTAATAACGTTATGCTTTCCCACATCCTGGTTTTCTCTCTTAGGCCACTCTTTCCTAATCCAATGGTGTGTTTTATCTCTGCTATCCCAGAGGCACAGGAAGCATGGATATTTAGTGAAACCACTCTGCTGACCCAGAAGGAAGTTTACCATTTTTAAGTCCGTGCAAATGACCCATTGATGCTCAGTATACTTTATTTTTGTCAATACCAACGCAATAGTCTCGTATGCTTCTTTCATTTTCGTTGAGTGACCAATTGGTATTGAACCATATTTGTTTCCATTGTGTAAAAGAACACATTTTAAACTTCGCTTTGAGCTATCAATAAATAAGCGCCATTCATTTGGAGAATAGTTACAAAGTCCCATTTTCCCTAGAAGGCCTTTAACATCTTGCCAACTTACAAGATTGTCTTCTCGAGAGGAAAAAAGGTAGAAAATCCCTTTCTCTTGTGCGGTAAAAAGTAATCTTAATTATTTGTTCGAGTAAATTCTTGTCCTTCAGCCTAGAAGCTAGAATTTCAGAAGCTTCCTTTGAAAGGTTGAGATCTCTGCTAAGGTTGTTCAACTCATCTTGATTAAAACGTTGGGGCATTGATGTCGTCCCAAATAAACACAGTCACGTTTATCAATTTCAGAAGAGTGATCAGAGGAGAAATTCTTGTCCTGGGCAAGCTCTGGTAGCTGATGGAATGTGAGGTTTGGTACTTCATCTGAATGAGCAACTGGGTGCCTTGCCGACTCTAAATCAGGATAATTCCACTCGCTACGGTTGTTTCGATTGATTCCAATTAGATTTACTAGGCAGAAGTAACAGTCATTACAGTGATTCTTGGGTTCCCTCCAAAATATGGGTACGCCACATTTTAAACATTTACTTTTTCCAGCAGTCCACTGTCGTAAATGTTCAGTACACGTTTTACAGACCATATGTGGTGCCCAGGTTTCATTCTGATCACCAAGCTTAACACCAAAGTATCCAAGATAAGATCTCTTTACAAACTCACTAACAGCTTTTCTGTTTCCTTTTAGAGCGAATTCCCCACATATGTAACTAAACACGTTAGGGTGATTTACACAACTTCTTCTACTGGAACCAGCAGTGGAATTCCTCTTTTATGTTAATAAAATAGCAGAACAAAAAAAACTCAAGATATTTCGCAACTCCGTTCAACTCTCTACTGCGTCAATCTGCAAACTGAATTACTCAGGTTCAAGTGTTAATCAGGCTGGGGACACTGCAGACCATGCCATCTATAGAGCCTGTCGAGTAACTAAAATCGGTAGATTTCAAAAAACTCCAAAACATTATTGAAAACTGTAACGTCGTTAGTAATAAAATTTTATTGATTTTTATAACTGCGTATGCGCGATGTCATATTGCTCGTCACAGAAAACTGACCCGTATTTTGTGTTGCTCGCCCAGTCATTTTCGTTTATCCTGGTTGTGATTGTTTAGTGGGAATACATCATCCAATTTGACGACGATGAAATAATGGCGGACATGTCCCCTTCATATTCAGAAACAGTGTTTCTTAAATTTGAAAATGACGAAGGCTGGTTATTAAGAAAGTTTGCTTTTACGTCCCTGTTTTTGCCTGGTGAGTAATCTATTTTATATAAATTTATTAAATGTTATTAAATATGCAAATATATAAGATTATTCAATGAAGGGGTATATAACAGAAAATTGTTTGTTTCCTGTCAACGTAGAAGAGCCTATACAAGAGACGATCCCTAAAAGAATTGAAGGTATTTATTATCTGCAATTGAGAAGAAAAAGTTTAATTACATACATTTTTTTCTAGTTATGCCTTTCAACCATACATATTATTCTCCAGTTGGAAAAGTTGAAATGCCCACCAGAAAGTATGAGAGGAAATTAACAGATATTATTGTATTCAATATAGCAGTTTTAAATGAAACTCACTGTTTCTAGATAATTCCACATTATATTGAAAAAATGTTCTAAGATATTGACAATTGTTTCGATATCAAATATTATCGTCAGAATGACAGAAGTCACATTTCATTTGATGCCTACCTAATGTTCAATAATTATTTTTAGCTAGAACAAGAAGTGACGTACCTTGTGATTGACTTAACATATGTTAATATATCATATTTCTTGTAGTCAATCACAAGGTTCTTGGTTTAGCCGAAAATAGTTATTAAACATCAGGTAGGCATCAAATAAAATGTAAATTCTGTCATTCTGATGATTATATTTAATATCAAAACCATTGTCAATTTCTTAGAATTTTTAATATTTTTCCAATATACTGTATTAATTATCTAGAAACAGTAAGTTTCATTTAAAACAGTAATATGAGTAGATTCCACGGAGTAAGGGTTGAGACAATTAATTTCATTCAATATAGCATGCTATAATTTTGGACATTTCAAAATATACCCATTGAAAAAATAGTAATCTGGTTTTTATTTTATGTTATAGCTATTCCCTCCAGCAGTAAAGGTGTTGAGCCATTTCCACCTTCACCGCCCGTGGAAGCTATTGTCTCCACCAGCTATGGGATGGAAGGTATTGAGTCCTTGCCACCTTCACTAAATGTGTTGGGAAGCGAAAAAACCATTAATTGGCATAAAATACTCTCATTTTTTAAACGTAGGTAGATAGTTTTAAGGAATAAATTAATAAATATGTAAATGTTCATAATCGTATATATGTAAAATTGACAATCTTGTTTATTATATTTTTTCATTTATTATAATTGGTCAGTAAGTAGTAAAATTTGATAATATTATTTAATGCCAAAGTTTATTCCAATACATTCAATTAAAGGCGTTTACAAAGTAAAAATGAATGCTTTACAATTAGCCAAAGCACTATTTTTCCACTAAGTACTTATCTTTGGAGTTTACTCCTTAAGAAACGATTTTCATGCATAGCCCATGGTATGGAAATTTATGGGAAAGTCAGTAGTATTTTTTTTTGAGCCAGCTACGCTCTCGTGATTTTGCCAGAACAGCTCTCGTTAAATTGCCAATGAAAGTAAGTATTCGAAAACAACCACAAAAAATATCCGGCTAAATCTGAGCTTTTGTGGTATTACTCCCGAATATTTTTCTTGTCACAATTTTGATTTAATGCAAAGTTTAGAACTACTATATATCAAAGCCTCACTATTTATGCCATGTAATATTGTAGAGTAATTATGCACATTCATAAACTTGAGACTGTTATCATAATGCTCAATATTAAATTAGTTTATGAAGAAAACGCAATATAAAATGCATACCTAGGAAAATCGTTTTAATGATAGTATCGGCTAAGTAAAGAGAACGGTGATAACGAACCAACTATAAAATCCAATTTGCAATTTTAACTAGACTAACGCCCACTTCCCACAACGTGATAAGAATTCACAAAGACCAAATTTCAGGAGAAAAAATATTGGTATTTCCAGAGAGAATGAATATTTTCTTGTTTCCAACAAACGAGCAGAATAAATTGTCAACAAACTTGCGTCAACATTATTATTTTCGCTAGCACGTCAAAAAAAACACGATGAAAAATTAGATATTATAAAGGTGTATAAGGTACAAGAATTCCAGACAGACGCTTGTGTTGTACCGTTTTTTATTCCAGATTGATACTTTTTTTAATATATTCAACTAGAGTACAAATGATACTAATTCATGTAGCCACATCTCAGAATGTTTCAACTGTCTTTTATAGGCCAAGATAGTGGTGTAGTGGTGAACTAGAAAATATGATTCAATATTATTCAATAAAATAGTTTTTTGAATAATAAGGTCAGTGACCTAATTGGTATTTATTACTCGCGGTTTCTATGGGCACGAGTTACAGGAAGTGAAGTTCAATCACTCACGGCTTCCATAGAAACATCAAATGAGCAATTCTACGTATATTGCAAAAAACTAATATTATAAATGGTGAGTTTTGTGAATAAAGTTGATTCAAACGACTAAGTTGTATTATTTGAAAACATGGAAATAGTTCCTCTACAAAGGTCATTACATGGCGATCCTGCCATTAGGTTTTCAAAATTTGTGTAAAATAAGTATACTAAATTAAAGTGGCTGAAATGGAGCTGTAATAAATAGAATGCACAGAGGACGCCATAATAGCCCAAGCAGGGAACAGTGGAGGTGTTACAAACCAGACGTCCCAGAACTCAAATCAATGTGATGTTATGAGAGTTCTAGGAATAATTGCTTTCATTGCAATTGTGTTCATTTTGGCAGTTATGTTGTACAAGTTTCTGAAAAGAAGAAGAGTAAATAAAATTAGGAAAGAGATATCAAGGAGTCAAGAAATAGTTTAGAAGTGAACCGTGTAAGTGTCAAACTGTGAAAGTGAAAAAAAGAGAAGAAAAAACATTGTGCAAAAATCAGTGAGTTATAAATATAGGAGGAACGTAAGGGTCACTAGTTAAAAAAAGAATATTTAAGATGTACTTCTTAGTTAATGCATTCAAAGTAAAGTTGCAAACTTCCCTCACATCTTATATAAATGGCATGGCCTAAACTTGATGAAATTTACAACGAATTATATGAAATGAGAAAGTACTTAATAAAAATAGGACCAGAGAGAGAGTTTACTATGAAACTTGGGAATTCACTCATCATCTACGTCAATAGTTTGATCATTTTCCTGCCTTCTACCTCTATATCTGCCACACTTCTTTAATAGGGGTACTGCTATTCATAGAGTTGCAGAAATTCTTCCAAGATTCTCTTCTCGTTGTTTTTGTTGTTTTTTAACCATACCGTCACTGTGTTTGAATTCCAATATATTTCCTAGGTTAGGATTCTCTCTATATTTGTTATACGCGAGTTTTCTTTTCTGGACTGCTTCTTCACATTCGTCATTCCTCCACTTGACTGATTGTTGGGGTATCGTTGTTGATGCTATTTTATTGATAGAAATAATTACGTCTTCATATGATGGTTCCTCATTGATGATTGCGAATATTTCTTCACTGGTTTCTGTATATTTACTCCAGTCTGTTTTTAATATCTTTCATTTTCCGCTATTGTTGAAACTGAAACTATTTGGCTTAATGAACCAGTCAATTATAATTGGTCAGAACCACAAGGGTCATCATGTATTTTCCATTGGAATAAGTGTGATATATATGGAGTAGTAACTTAAGTCAATGGCACTGGCTCTTGAGTGTAGATTGTATTGAATTAAAGTGGGAGATCCACATCATTTAGACAAATGAGAATGTTGTCTTCTAAACAGATTGAAAGTGTGTTCTCATAAATGTCGTTCCACTCACATCCCCACACCTGGTTTTGAGAGTTAAAGTCCCCTCCAATAACAAACGGAGGAGATATAGATGAAAAAGAGGAATTCCATACATTTACATCAATATATGTAGCAGGTTTTATATACAAGGATACAAATTAATACTATATGAATCACAACTAATAGTTACACATTTATTAGGTATATTAGGAGAAACAGGTAAAAATACTTCTCTAAATTTTATATTTTTTTCATTAGTATAGCTACCCCACCCCTTTCGTCTAGACGGTCGGAACGAAGGATATTATAAAAGGGAGAATTGACAAAGACCCCTGGTCTAAACCAAGTTTCTGATAGTAATGATATGTCTGCATGAGTCTCACTCAGAAGGTTTCACAAATTCTATTTATAAGAAATTGCAGATCTGCAATTCCATTGGCAGATCTTGAGTTCTGCCATTGATAGGCCCATTATAGGTTCGTTCTTTTTCGTTTTTGAGTATACTAAACAAATCTAATTCTTGTATATCGTATGTATTTTTGGCTTTAAGTTTTTCAGCTATTCTTTTGATTATTTCCAAGAATTGTGGTGTATTTATTAATTCCTTTATTTCTTCATCCATTTCTTGATGTTGTGATCTGAGACTAGAACAATATGTAGCTGATTGGCAGATTCCCCCAGAAGTGGAGGGTAGATTGCATGGTGCTATAATTTTATTAGGTGCTTCTAATGTGAGATTTGGTGTACTGGGTCTGGTTCTTTTGGGAGTTTTTATCATTGTTTGAGTATAATAGGATGACCTTTTTGGACGAGATGGATCAGTCGATGTAACTGTTACAAATGATCTTTTTGGAGTTTGATTGTCAGCATCTTTGCATGATACATTTTTTTCAGGGATTCGGGACATTCGTTAGTAACATTGGTATGGTGTGACACGTTACAGTGGAAACATATAGGGGTTATTATTTCTGTGCAACTATCGGTAGGATGATTACATTTACACTTTAAACATCTCATCGATCCTTTACGGTGCTTACCCAAATGACCATATCTAAAACAATTATAACACAAAACTACTTTCTCAACATGTGCTTCAACTTCACATATTACGAGATTAATTTCGATATATTTAGGCAGAGTTTGCGATTTTAATGTGACTAGTATCGGTCCAATTGGGACATACTTGACAGTTTGCTCCGACAATATCACTTTTCTGGATAACCTTTTTGTTGGTTCTACCTTGAACCCGCAAGGCAAATTGTGTTTTTTGATATTATTTTGAATGTATTCATCTGAATACTCTGGTTCAACTTATCTAATCAAGCCTCTACTGTGCAGCATGAATCTTGGGATGTACGCAACTAAATTGTTCTTTGACAGTTCTGAAGATTTTACTAGTGTATTGGCACTGTTGAAATCTTTGCAATTTATTCTGATTATATTTTTACCTATGGATTCTATTGACTGTATTTGGTTTTTAATTTCTTTGTGATATTTGTAAATTATTTCTCAAATTTTCATAGCACTTATTTTTCCAGTGAAATTTTCCGAAATGTTTTCAATTTATAATGAATACGGGCCTGTGTCTGTAGATTTAAATACGTATATTTCTCTTCCTTGTGTCCTACTAATTATTGTATTGGAATTACTTCCATGGTTGGGTTTTTTGCTATTGTTTATTTTGTTTTTATTGTCATTTGGGTGTTTTGTAATACTTTCAAAATAAACGGTTTTAAAGATTAAAACTTACTTCTCCGCATCTATGAGATTCCCTGATTAACATTATATCATAAAATTGTCACTTGTATACACTTCGGGGGATGTATCGTGTTAACAAACCGAAATTTCTCCAAAAGTAACCAAAAATGCAGTATATCTGGATTTATAGGACCCGCTGTACTCGCTATAGTCAGCTAAACATCAATAGGGTACAACTGTGAGACACCTTGAACTATACTCAATCATGAAGTTGATCAATCGTGTACTCTCTGGAGGCTGTATCGTGTTAACAAACTGA
Organism: Galeruca laticollis; assembly: GCA_963921935.1. Classification (NCBI taxonomy): domain Eukaryota; kingdom Metazoa; phylum Arthropoda; class Insecta; order Coleoptera; family Chrysomelidae; genus Galeruca; species Galeruca laticollis. The sequence continues at coordinate 68,669,557 of OY998178.1, read as the reverse complement.
AAAAATGACAAAAATTTGGTACTTCACGTACCATAGCACCCGTTGTACTGGCTTTAGTGAGCTGAATATCAATAGCATTCATGTTTGAGACGCTCTGAATGATATCCATTTATAAAATTGGTCACTTGTATATACTCTGAAGGCTGTATCGTGCTAACAAACTGAAACTTCTCCAAAAATTACAAAAATATCGTACTCAAAGTATTGTAGCACTTGTTGTATTAGCTCTGGTGAGCTGAAAATCGATAGGGTTCATCCGTGAGATGTCCTGAATAATATTCAATCATAAAATGTGTGACTTGTTGAACTCCGGAGGCTGTATCGTGCTAACAAACTGAAATTTCTCAAAAAATGACAATATGTCGTACTTCAAGTACCATAGCACCTGTTGTACTGGCTCTGGTGAGCGAAAATCAATAGGACTCATCTGTCACATTTTTTTAACAATATTCAATCATAAAATTGGTGACTTATTGCACTCCGGAGGCTGTATCGTACTAACAAATCATGTAAGAAAAAGTGGCCGACGACAACGACGACGACGACGACATACACACAGGATTTTTTTTCTAAAAACCGTTTTTTCGTGTTGTTGTTGATGGAAAAATTAAAAATAACTCAAAAATTTCACTTTTTTGTGGGTAAACCAATACTTTTCTCGCATATAGATAGGTTGGGCGGAAAAGTATAATGTACTAATTTGATTATTACTTACTTTGTTTAAAGTTGAGTTAGTTTTTTTACATTACCGTTCGAAGAATTATCAATATCCATAGCATCATTATTAAGTTGTTCATTTTGACCAAAACCTGAAAATCCCATCCTGAATTCCAGGATCGGGGGGATCTCCGTCCGATTGGTTACTCATTATTTTTACTCACTAACTAAAATTACTTCAACTTATTTATTTCAAATGTAAATTAGATTTATTGTTCAAGACACTCCGCACTCCGTAAAACACGTCTATGTACTACAAAATGTAGAATTGTGGATGAGTAAGTTAAAACTTTATTTAATATAAAAGGAGCAATGGCATGGCGTTGTGAGGAAACAGAAATCAAATACCCAAACTCAACCAAATGTGCAAGAAAACTATTGTTACCGTTTTCATCTTCATATTTAGCTGTATGTGAAATTAGCGCTGTAAGTGATTTACTGGTGGAAAAAAGAGATCGGCTGGATATAACACAACGTGGAGACTTGAGACTGAAGCTACCCACTAAACAAGAAACATAACAAGTCTTTTTTGTGATGTTCTTTTTAGAGACTTTTCGTGATTTTTATTTAAAACGTTAATAAGATATCTCCTAGATGTCTTAATTTTATTACCAACTCTATTAACATCCATGTCATGTGAATAAAATATATTTTTGATGTACACAGTAATACTTTAATTCGTAGTTACATACACATCCTATGAACTTCTTTTTAGTAACTTCCTATAGGAAACATTCATACGGTGTTAATTTGTATACTTCTCACTAATGTCACATACAGAACGTTACTGTAATACATATTAAACATCACAGTGACATAAAAAAGAAGAAAACAGATGAGGAACTGATGAACGAAACATACAGTAGTTATCTGTCGAAACAAAAATGACAAGCATGAAATGGCGGATGGTTTTCAGTTATGTGTTATATTTTATTTGCAGGAAGCACATATTTTGCAAGTAGCACTTAAATAAAGTGGTCTTAGTTTTCGATAGATCCTACTAAGCTACAGTTTCTATACTTAGTTATAATTCTTGTTATAATGGACGAACAACAATTGTTATCGGTAAGTACCTATTCCAAAATCATAATTATTAAAACCTTATACTCATTCAATACTTTAATCGGCTATTATACATTGGAATTCCAGGTGGCGGAATTGTACACCAACATTATATAATAGTTTACAAAATAAGGGTTTTTTCAATTTTTAAAATATTTTAGTTACCTAGTAAGTATATTTTGAAAACGATTCACAATATTTCAAATCCTAGATATGCATTATACCCTACAAAAAACTTGATATTGCAATAGGGTATATATTATTATTAATAATAAAACATGCTCATATGTTGGCAGATATTTAAATCTAGAAGAAAATATTTCCAATGTTCAAGATGTTTCAGAAGCTACTTATACAAATAAAATAAAAAACAAATAGTTGGTAATTATGTAATGAAAGGGGAGTAATTATTTCAGATAGTCTGATAGAAACATTGTATTAAACAGTACAAAAAATATTGAATCAAGTATCTCTAGTTCTAGTTTGTTTAGTAGTAGTCTTAGCCATAAATATAGTTTTGCAGGTTCAGAAAATTTTAACATTATTACTAACAATTCTTGTGAACAATTAGAGACTGTTTAAGACTTTAAAAACAGAAATTTCTGTTAAAAAGCTCATTTCCATTTGAAAATTCACTGAATACAGGAAATAAGCTGTAGTTGTCCCTTACAATGGTACCTATATTAATCTAGTTGAAGAATATGTAACTTATGATACTGAAGGCTCCAGTCAACAAACAGCATTCAATTATTTATTATTGTAGAAACACAGCTATTGGATACTTAATTGGATACAATTGATTATAAACTCATTTAACTTGAAAATGTGTTCATATCTCTTCTTCATAAGTAGTTTTTTTTGTATACATTGTATTAATAATGGTTAGTTTTCATTGAGTTACAATTCCACGATGTTAATATACAATTTGTTCCAGGATGAAAATAACAAGATGAGAATAGTATATTATTTTATACTGAAAAGAAGTATGAATTTTCATAGCACACCTGAATTTACCTGCCAAATGGAGTGAGGCATGGAATAGAAGGTAAATCATGAAAAGTCACTTCTCAAAATAAAATATGTTATTATTTCTTTGAAGAACCCCGCATGTATCTGGAAAATGGGTTCCAGTCAATTGGCTGAAAATCAAGTTTGATGTAGTTTATGATGATCGATGAAAGGTCTCCATGGGCACAATTTGATCTAAAGTAACTTTTCTATTAGCTGTTGTTCAGAACACATTCAAATATTTCACAGATAAGGATTTTGAAGTGTACGTTATGGAATGGTTCAGGCACTCGAAAAAAGTAACCGTAAGTAAACGATAGAATTTTCTTTAATCAGATTGGATTTCTGTTGATTTAACGTAATGTTTCATTAAATCTTTATGGTGTAAAATTTTTATTAGTTTTAATGTAATTAAAATACTATTCTAATAAATTTTCTGTAAAATAGCTGTAATGTATGTGTATCCGTTAAACTTTATTAATTCAGTTTCAAAGTATGTTACGTTATGGTAACTACGGATTAATATACCCTTTTTTATTTGTTGCTTTCACTGAACGTGTTCCACTTTCCAGACTTGTTATGTAATATGCTTACACAATTTTATTTTTTTTTAGGTTGGATTGCTGGACAAGATATTTTTTTTCCTAATTTTGTAGGTGTTTTTTTCAAATTTACTGTACTGTTAATTAATAATGAATAAACGTTTTAAATCCTTTATTATTTTTTTGCTATTTTATTTTAAATGTACAGGATGAACCACTAAGAACGACTGTAGGTCACATCTCAGAGAAGAATCATGGTAGAACTAAAATTACTAATTACAATTTTTGAAATCTTGATGAGATTATGAATAAATTTAATTAAGGAGATTTTTTGCCATCATTCTTCAAATAATGGGTGGGGAGGGTTCAAACATATGAACAAATGTATAACTTTTTCGTTTTTTAACCGATATTAATGATTTTAGCTGCATTTAAAAGTTTTTCTGTTCAATAAGATTGATAACAAAATTAGACAATTTTGTATCCACTCGGAAATTTCAAATGTAAATTGAAGCATTTTTTAAATTTTTATATTTGATATTTTAAATCTTATATCTTGGAATAGATTCCTATTTTTTTAACCCCTTTTCATCAGAATTTAAAAAATGCCTCATTTTTGTTATTTTTGTTAAGCATTTCTTATTAACAAGGAAAAACTCTTTCAAATGAAGCCAAAAACATGGATGTCGAGTAAAAAAAAGTGTTACATTTGTTGTTTGGGTTGAAACTTCCCCCACCCTTTAGTTGAAGAATACAGACAAAAAGTCCCTTACTACATTTTTGCATAATCTCAACAATATATCAAACATTGTATTTCTAGGATACGTTTAGTATGTCTTTTTTCGAGATTATCACAGTATTATGTTTTTAAGTGTTCATTCCACCCCATAGGAGATATTTTAGGAATTCAAAAAAAATTTCCAGCGATTTTTCAGGGTCATTTTCCTGAAGGTATTTTTTTAAAGTTGTACAATGACTATTTTTTGAAATATGGCCGACAGCCGGCGTTCTTAGTTGTTCACCCTGTATTTGCTGATTAGGCACAGAAACATCTATATGATATCATCTAGAATGTTTGAGGTATATTATTTAGAGGTTCATGGTAATCTCCATACAACATCTACGAGAATACTGTATTGTTTTTGAAATGTCGCATTTAGATCATTGATAAGATGTTATTTTTTAGACATTGCATTAACATCGACAAGATGTTAAAAGGCATTTCAGAATGTAACAGAAATGTTGTTTTTAGTTCGTTATAAAGACATCCTTTTGAGGAAGTTCTAGTAACATCACAGTAATGTAAAGAGGCAGCGCTTTAACATCGCTGAGAAGTTAAGTTGAAACATCACAAAAGTCAACAGCCACAAGCTGGGCATAAGCGGTTGTATAGATGTGCATGTGATGAAAACAAGAGGAAAAAAAGGAAGGACATTATCACAATGTGATGTTGAATTAACATAACTGTAATATTTATTTGCATAGTGGGTAACCAAATTGGAACCTGACAAAATCTCTGTGCAGCAAGCATTAAGCGCAAGTATCTCACTAAATTGATATAATAAACTAATATTGAAAAATATTTATTAATATTTTTTCGAATTTGAATTTTAGTTTTTTATTATATGTGCCGCAAATTTACTTACTGTCTTCCGTTATCAATTTCCTAGTGAATTCTTAAGTGAACAAATCAATTTCTCAATATTAAGAATTATGTATATGTTACAAAGGGGGACATAAGAATTTTAGAAAGGCTTAGGTGGGGCATGGCATAAAAAGGTTGGGAAGCACTGCTGTAGAGGAAACATATCCTACATTAGAGTCTGATTCATCAATACACCTATACAAAATAAATAAAAATCCCTTATCGAAAACACAATTTCCCCTTCGATCATCTCCTTCTATCAGTTGGTACTTTATTTTCAGTCTGCCGATTGGTGTAACCTCTATGTTAAGAAGTTTATATAGCGAGTTATATCTCTGCATTCTTTATTATGTTCTACAATTTTATATTCTCATCAAACAAATTATTTTATTATTTAATAATAGATAGCATAAACTTACATCTTCATCATGGTCGAAGGCGTTGAAGACGTCGTACGGTAAACAACTTAATAAATCTATGATAAACCAACTCTTCAAATAATTCATCCGGATGACCTTGGGATCCGACACGACTTCTCCACCAGGTCCAACGAAGGTTGTGTGAAAATTTAATACTATGTCGATAAAGAATATCACATCAACAATTGAGTCCACAACCAGAAGAGATACATCTTCCGATGTTTTATTCTTAAAGGCTACGTTGTAAGGAACCATAATGGCTGTATAAAAAGTTAAACAAAGAATTATCCAATCCCAAATAGCCTTGAAGGCGCAATAATGGAGGAGGATGTGTGGAGGGGTCTTGGGGGCTTCTTGACGATACTGCGGCATTATGTCTGCACTCAGACTCATCATCTGCAATGAATATAATAACAATTAGTTTTTTTTAGAATTTAGCTACAATGAAGTTCATGGTATTTTCGCAATTTATTCCATATTAACTGCAAGAAACTGATGGTAATAATTGTTTGACATACCTTCACTGTTATGTCGTTATTTGTGAAGATAATTTACTTAAAGATATTGAATACAAATATGTATCGCAACTTCTTAACATCGATACTACACGGTTATTCTGAAAATGGAGGCTGGTACAGTTTGCATTTGGCAAAGTGAACCTTAAACACCTAGGGAGACCGACCAAAGCTGCTCCAGATTTCCAGAAAAAAACATAATAACATATATTGACCAAATTTAAATTGCAACTTGTGTGGCAGTGGATGGTGTCATTAGTGGAACATAATAACTTCGTTTTTAATATTAATGAGTAGTTAACTTTATTTTAGATTGAAGCAAAAAAGTATGGATTGTAGTAAACTACATATGAGAAGTAAGGTTTTTAATGTTTTTGGTTATTCCATTCAATCAGGTGCTTCTCAAAGCATAACTTAGATCAATAATTCACCTCTTTGGTCTCATTATGCTGAGGATATTGCTCTGTTAGCATACCTCACAAATCCAACATCGATATCTCACAACTTTACCAATACAAAACATGTGTGGTGGTTACTTAGTAAGTGTCCCTCGTATACTTTACGTTTAACATAAAGGCATATTATCTTTGAGGAAAACACTTACCTAGTAACCGGTATTCGGGAGTAGAATAAACGACATCACTTATACAAAATCACTGGGCTTGTTTAATGCATTTAAAAATACACAAAATATAATATCAATTGACTTATTCAAACTATCAATAACAATTAATAATCCTGGTTCGTTATACTTTCATTTTATAGGAAGTGTACGCACGCTGTACTCCGTGCCTGACCTTCGTCTATTAATTGAACGTGTCTGTTTACATTGTAACTAAAACGTGCTTCCACACATAACTAACATTAACCTTCCTAGATCAACGCTCGCTAAATATTGTAATTAATATTAACCTAAATTTCAAATCTTATTTCTAAGCTAATGTCTTTTTGCCGTTACTGTCCTTTAGGGATCACTACACATGGTCTCCAGAGAATAATTAAAATTGCATACCCCATCAAGCAGAGGTTCATGAACACCTCGAAATGTATTTACCCAATTGCATAAATTTTAAATATCTTTGAAAACTTGATAAAACATAGTCGATATAAGTGAATGCCACTGCGAATAATTAGAAAACAATAATAATTATTATAAGTGCATAATCGATTATTCCAATACGTGCGCCGAGCAGATCGGCTAGAAATGAGTGTGTACTTGTCGTGACGTTAGATACCGGAAGCGTGTGTTTGAGCCGAAATAATTGTATTGAAGCAACACATTTCATTAAAAATTGTTACCTCATGCTAGAACTTGTATGGTCTTTATTTTTGGTTATGTGGGTACCTACATATATCTGTTAACAATGTAAGTATTATTTTAGCCAATACCTTGTATTATATTTGGTAGTTTGGTGGGATCTTCGTGCATAGTTATGAGCATGGTCGATCCAGGTTTCCAGCAAGCCCGAACTGATAATTTGCCCAAAATAGACTCATTTATACTAACGAACTTTCTTGGAGTTCATCCGGACTTTGTTAGTGCTGAAATTTAGAAAATTAAGGTTGCCAGGTAGGTTCACAAACTATTAAGGTGTAGACAGTTCAGAGAATCGGAAAAAATTTCCTCATATTTCCCGAAGAACTTGGCATACCTAGTTGAAAATTTGTACTGTTATTGCTGGTGCAAGGAGCCTGTTGCTTTTTATTGAAATCGGTTCAGGAGGAGGATGTGAAAAAGGGGTTTAAAATTATATTTTTACTCAATTCACCTTGGTATGCAAATAAATTTCATTCATCATCTATGAGGGGGTATAAAGGGGGCGAATCGGTTAAATCGAGTGATATATCGTTTGCTATATTTTCGGGGATGACGAAATGTTGTTTTTTAGAAAATATCGAAAAAAAAACTTTCTACACCTCGGGTACAGGTGAGTCGCGAGTATGGAATATTTAATTAGAGTTACCAATGTGGAAGTACTGATTCCATTGGAAGCGATATTTTTGTACCTTATGTGTTTTCAGTAACGCTCTATATGACACAAAATTTTGACTCACATACTTTTTGTTGTCTATATATTTTACAAAACCCATACTCATCCGATTTTGGTATTAGGTAGATATTGTTTATCAAGTGCCCGTAAAAGTTTGTTATAAAAATTACTAGTGACGAAATTTGTTTGCGAAAGATTTTATGATTACTACTTATACATTTGCCAGAGAAAATTATGGTGACAATACGGTAGGATACGTACAACTAAGAAGAGAACGAAATATTTGTATAGGGAAAAGCAGAATTACGACCGGAATACGTGGATGAGGACCACTATGAAAATGCTCCCAAATCCTAAGGTCGAGTAGTCGCCGAAAGGATGGATGGCCGGGGGCAGTCGGTTCCTAAACCACTAATCTCTTTTCCCCTATACTCGTGGAAACAATTATGGAAAAAACGTCTAAAGAGCTCTCAATAAAAGGGATTTGGAGTATCCGAAACCCAAAAACAACACCACAGGCTGACGCTACAGCGAATTCTGTAGATCAGAAAACTTTACTGGGAAAATTTCAGGTGCCCAGTGACAGCGCCGCTGTAGATTCCCTCAACATCAAAACAGGGTGAAAATTAGCAGACAAAGGGCGTTAAGCGAACTGGGTTAGCCAGGAGCCCCTCTGAAAAGAAAAAGAAAAAAGGACCAAATGTACTGATGATACTAGTACTACTAGTATATGAAGTACAGTGTGGCCTTTAAAGGGGTCAAAGCAACCGTTGCTCCTAAAAACTTCTCAGAGGCAACTATCTCGGAAGATCAGGTCGGGATTAATAAACAGAATTCGACCAAAATTATCAACGAGGCCAGGTTTAAAGCCAGTCGATATATAGAAAGCTGCTACGAGCTGATATGTGCGAATGAGGAGTCCTTCAACATAACGAGGGACTATTTGGTAAGAGAAACAAACTGGAAGCTCATAAAGAGTGACGAACTTCCAAAACAGCAACGAGTCCTCGCCCTACTTCCAGAGACTAAAGAAGAGGATCTGAAAACGAAACTAAAGAGACTCGAAAGTCAAAACCCAGGGTTGAAAGTTGATCGGTGGATAATCCTTGGGTCCAAATCATCCTATATGGGACTGCATGTGAGTCTATGGATTGATGAGGGGTCAATGAAGGAACTAGTCTGGGCTCAATGGAGACCGTACTATTGATTCCAGCGAGCTAGCATCAGGAACCTGGAAAACATGACCGATGAGGAGACAGGGACTCATCAAGTACCTGAACCAACAGCTTTTTAGGATATTCAAGGTGCTACAAGCAAACTTGCAGCGCTAAAAGACAGCCACGGCTGTCCTTCATAATAGGGTTGTGACCGATAACATAAACATCGTTCTGATCCAAGAAGCTTGGATAAGCAAAGGTAAGATACTGGGGCTAAATGTTAGAGAAATGGGACTGATAATGGGAATTAATTGTACTAGAGTACTTGTATCTGTCTAATATAACGTGATGCTAATCATGGAACTTTGTACAGGCGACATGGTAGCACCAAAGACTGAACTTGAAAAATATGGGGAGGCAATACAGATAATAGTGTCTGTTTATCTTCCCATCGACTCAGAAGAACCGTTACCGGGGGCTAACATGGAGAACCTGATGGACTACGCCAGACTATACAAACTGGATGTTATTGTAGGAGCTGATACCAATGCACACCATTTCAGCTAGGGCATTCAGGGGGGAATCATCTAAAGATGTAACACTCTGTATTCTACTAGTCGGGGCGATGCTAAGGTATTGGCATGTATCAGAAGAACCGTCTCTGTCTGATCGTGCCCATATATACTTCGAAATATATGTATAAAAATCGGTTACTAGAGCATACAGGGATCCTAAGAGTACCGATTGGTGATCTTACAAAGAGGACATGCCTTCTAAAATCCGCACGCACTTAGGCAGACCTAGAACGGCCGAGGAGTTAGAAGGAACAGCTGCATGGTTGCAACATACCATAGTGACTTCCTATAACAATAACTGTCCGATAAGGGAGAGTCGCTCTTCCAGACAAGTCGTCTTGTGGAATAAAGAGCTTACAATACTAAGGAAAGAAACATGACTTCTTTTTAACAGAGCAAAAGACGGGCAACAGGGGAGCGTATAAGGCTAAACTAGGTACGTATAATGAATAAATAAAAGAATTAAAGAAGAAATCCTGGAGGAAATTCTGTGAGGACATACAAGGTGCCCTTGACAGGGCCAGAATTAACAAGATACTCAAAAAGGACACTTCTAATAAAGTAGGCTCTATCCAGTTGCCGAGCGAAGAGTACACAAATACTGAGGAGGAAGCTTTAGAGCACCTCCTTACTGTGCACTTTCCAGGCTCGGAAAAGATAGATTCAAATTACGATAAAGGACCGGTAGCCAAAACAAGGGCTACCAAAGAGGACTGGAAACCAAGAAATGAGATTTCCAGACTTCATCTCATTAGATTCATTTGACCCTTACAAAACTTCAGTACCAAATGACAAATTCCCAAGCTTTTCCAAGAGATAATTGACATCATCATGGGCCCTTTAGTTCTGATATTACGCAGTAGCCATGCTTTAGGGTATATGCTAATTATATGGAGATAGTCAAGGGTGGTGTTTATTCCCAAACCAGGGAAGAGATGTACACCCAGGCCAAATCCTACAAACCAATCAGTCTGACATCATTCATGGTGAAAACCATGCAAAAAGTGATACAAATGCTTCTGCAAGAAAGAGTGCTTAAGAGCATCCCTCTACACAAACTACAATGGGCCTATCAGCCAGGCAGGGAGAGAAATCAGGAGAAGCAGCCCTGCATAATTTGATCTCGGGTCTCGAAAGGAGTCTGAACCTAAAAGAATTAGCCCTTGCAGCATTGGAAGACATCGAAGGTGCTTTTGGTAACACATCGATGTCATTAATAAAAAAATCCCTCGAAAAAATAGCAATAAACAATACCACAAGCAGATGGATAAGATCCATGCTTGAGCATAGGAGAATATCGGCACACATGCATGATACAACGTACACCTTAAGGACATCTAAAGGGTGTCCTCAAGGTGGAGTACTTCCACCACTATTGTGGAACTAAATTGTGGATGACTTGATCTGCAGGCTAAATGATCAAGGCAGATGGACGAAGGGTTTCGCGGACGACCTAGTGATTGTCACCTAGTGGAAACTCCCGGAGACAGTCGCGAATATCTTACAAGAAGTACTATGAATTGTGGAAGACTGGTTCCTTGAAGAAGATCTTACAGTCAACCCAAAGAAACCCAAACTAGTTGCTTCTACGAATAGAAAAGCTCTTCCGCAGGGCAGAGTACAACTGTTTGGAGAAAACCTAGAAATGTCCAAAGAGGTGAAATATCTGGGAGTGACACTCGATTCTAAATTGAATTGGAGGGCTCACCTGCAAAAAACTACTATCAGGGCAGCCAGGCTGTTCTAGCAATGCAGAAGAGTTATGGGCAAAACCTGGAGAATACAACCCGAGGTGGTACAACAGTGATTAGGCCAACGATCACCTATGAAACGATAGTCTGGTGGAGGAGGACATAAGTGTCCTCAGTAGAAAATAAATTAACTACAATCGAAAGACAAGCTCTCCTCGGTATTACCGGGGCAATGAACAGCACGGGGACGTTACCAACGGCAGCCCTTATATACTTTCCTACTTTGAAACATTTTGTTAGGGCAAAGGCAATGATGGCGATCGACACACTAAAATTGGGAGGCATGTGGACCCCGAACAATGTTCGTGGACGATAAACCGATACAACTGGGACAATACTAAATGAACCGAACTTACCAATGGGTCTGGATAGTATGATACCAGAGAATATATTCACTGAGCGAGTGAATATCATTATTCCATCTAGGCAACTGGTGATGCACTTGGGAATTCCTGGAGACATTATATGGTTCACTGATAGATCTAAAATGAACCACGGCACTGGTGTTAGTATGAATGGACCTAGGAAGAAAATGTTCTTCAGCCTTGGTGGATATACGTCTGTATTTCAGGCAGAAACAATTGTTGCTATAGCCTGTATTGACAAAAACATCAAGAGAGGTTATACCTGAAGAAGAATAAAAATATATACTGACGACTGCATTACTGAAAGCTATCAGTAATGCAACTACGAAATCTGGACTGGTTAAAAACTGTAGAGTCCCTTCACAAACTGGCAAGAGACAGCACAGTGTCTGTAGTATAGATGCCGGGACATGAAGTGATTGAAAGTAATGAACTGGCGGACCAGCTAGCTAAACAAGGCTCTAAGGGAGACTTCATAGGTCCGGAACCGTTCTGTGGAATTACAAAGGATTACATAAGAGGGGAAATTGGGAACTGGTTAGATAAGAAACACCAAATCAAATAGAGGTTGACAGAAGGTCACCTTCACACAAAAAGCTTACTGAAAAATGTAAACAAAGAACTCAAAATCAGTTTATCGAAACTGAGCCAGAAATACTTGAACACAGTTACCGATTTGGTTGCTGAACACTGCAACCCAAGGAAACATTTATACAAATTGGGAAAAGTCAGTGAACCTATCTGTAGGAAGGGATGAAACACCTGATCATATACTCTGCTTATGTGAGAACTTAAAAGGACTCAGGAAGACGTATTTTGGAATGGAAACAATACAACCATCAAAACTACTCAAAATCCCCCTTAATAAGCTAGTGGCCTATATCGAGGTCACGAAACTTTTGGAGTGGAAGTAGATAATTTTGGGAACGGTACAATGACTTAGGTCAAGTGCCCGGGCTGTTGAGCACAACGCAAACGAATGAATGAATGAATGTTCAAAAAACCTTACACCATTATCCATACACAACGCAAAAGTCTAGGGATATTTTTATAATTTGTCGTATTTCCACCTGTAATTAACTTGAAAAACTAATATAAAATTTATAGTTCAGATTGTTGTTTAATATGTCAAAAACATTAACTTTTTTGCAAAAACAACAGAAAACTGAACAAAAAAAATGTTCTGGAAACCACTGTTTTTTCAAATGTCAATAAAATGACAAGAAACACAAAAATTAAACTTAAACTGAAGTATGGCCACCACGTTGATTTATCACAGCCCTACATCTAGCATTAATGCTCAAAATTACATTGTTGTCTGCTTGAGGTATTTGTGTCCATTGTATCTCATGAGCTGTCAATATTGAAACTCATTGTGAATGTTGCCAATAAGTGGAGTAATTCGTCGTTGGAGCATGTCCCATACGTGCTCAATGGGATTCAAGTCCGGTGACTGTGCTGGTCATGGCAATACATCAATACACTCGTTATCCAACCAGTTTACTACAATACGGGCAACATGTGGTCGAGCGTTATTACGCATTAAGTGAAAGTTATCCCCAATAGCACCAGCTGAGGGTATGAACGACAGGTTGGAGAATCGTATCCAAATACTATATATATATATATATATATATATATATATATATATATATATATATATATATATATATATATATATAATAACAAGATGTACGAATAGTGCGTGACATATGAACAATAAGCAACGAATAGATTAGGGGGTATTGCACGCAAATAGAAGAAGGGGCTACTGAAAAGAGTGGTAACCGCAGACATGCATGTTTCTAGCTCATTAGCCGTCATCGGTACGGTACAACCAAGAAAAGATGTGAAACATGAGAGCAAAGGTGTTGAATTCTGTTATATTTTCTCATGTTTCATTCAACACCTTTGCTCTCATGTTTCACATCTTTTCTTGGTTGTACCGTACCGATGACGGCTAATGAGTGGTAACCGCATGTCTGCGGTTACCACTCTTTTCAGTAGCCCCTTCTTCTATTTGCGTGCAATACCCACTATTCGTTGCTTATCATATATATAAATATATATATATATATATATATATATATATATATATATATATGTGTGTGTGTGTGTTATAACGGAATTTGTAAGCTCGATAGAAAGCATATTTTTCGACGGATCGAAACCAAACTCGTTACGAAAATCGGTTGGGCGAAAATTTTGGACGAGTTCGTTAATGAACCAAATCGGCCAAGTAGAAACAAAATGGCGACCTGTCAAAGTTGAAAAAAAATCGTATTTCGTTTGTTTTTAATTTGACGCAAAAAAATTACTGAGGTTTTTCATAAACCTTAATACGTTCTACAACTTTTTTATTTAACATTTTTCTCTAAAACGTACATTAAATCATTTATTTAAGAAAATTCACAAATTTACCAGTTTTTTTTCATTTTTTTGTTTTTGATTTGATGCCAAAATGCTATTTTAGATTTGATGCAAAAATGTTACTGAAATAAGCCGGTCCAATTGGTCCTGTGCCATCGGGATTTTTTTATATAAAAAAGTAAGTATTTAGGCTAACAGTTACAGTCGAAGTAACTTTATATGAACACGGAAATATCTTTCATTGGTTTTAAGATTTTACATAAATATCCCTAGACTTTTGCGTTGTGTGTATTAATATTTGATGAAACTGAGGAAACCGTAATTTATGTATAATGTCCCAATATAAACACCCCCAAAAGACTACACACCTACAGCACTTACGCAAGCAAGTGTATAACAGAAAAACACAAGCGTCCGGCAGCTGACGTCAAACTTCAAACCAACATTTCTCCGTTACATTAAAATCGATTTTAATTTTGTGAACACTGCTTTACTCAGTAAATTTCGATCTATTTTAATAATAATAATAATATATGTTTATTTCCAAATTTCCAATATTACAATAAATTTTCATAATGATAACAATAGAATATTGACTAGGATTGTAAACATTGAGAAGACCCATTAGAACCCGTAGGTTGCGCATGGCATATTACTTCTTGTCTAATAAACCAACATACAGTTTCATCATCATCATGAAACAATATTACAAGCATACTGTGCATAGACAATTGAAATTGGAAAGATTTTTTTTAATTTTTTTCTACTTTGTGAAACAACCAGTGGAATATAAATATCACGATTTGCTTTCGATGAATTGTATAACAATATCTATCTCCAAATTCAGAAGATACTCTTTGAATATTTTTTTTATCATTGAAACTGAATTTATATGCAGTATATAATTCTTATACGTTTCGTCTAGAAAATTGAAAAATCTGCTTGCTAAGTAAGTAAAACAGCGCTGACCTACTCTTTTCCTCGATGTAGCAACCTGTACATATAAATTTGTTTTATTTCTTGTAAGATAATCATGTGATAATTCTAGAAGAGATGTTCTGTTTTTATAAATGAATATGACAACACTGTGCAAGTACAACTTCCTCAGACTGAGGACACCTGCGTCCACGAATATTTTTTTAGAGGAGTAAACATATTCCTTTCTGTAAATTATTTTCAAATTTTTTTTCTGGAGAATATCCAATTCCCTGAGATGGGTGTATAATGCACCACCCCAACTAAGGATACCGTACCTTAGTCTGGACTCCACAAGAGCGCTGTACAAAACTTTGAGGTGTGCGGTATCTAATATTTTGTTCAGGCATTTAAATTTGTATCTCAATAATCTGAGGCTTTAGGTAGTTTCATTAATTTGTTGGTCCCACCTGAGATGAGAGTCAATAATAACACCCATATATCTTATTTTGTCAGTGTGTCTTATTGTTTTCCTTAAATCTTCATCATCCAAAGTTATTTCTCGAAATGGGGGTAGGTTTACATTGTAACTTGAAAAAGGTACGTAAAATGTTTTTTCGAAATTCATTGTAAGTAATTTGTGATTGAGCCAGTTTACGATAAGTTTCAAATCAGTTTCCATTTTCCTTTTTAGCTCATCCCAATTTTCGGCACTATACAGAATGGCAGTGTCATCTGCGAAACTGATAATCTGTCCCGTACTTTTATGAGAAGTAAGTAAATTATTAATATATAGGGAGAATAATAGTGGTCCAAGTACTGTCCCCTGTGGTACTCCAAATTTGATATTTTTTTCTTCACTAAGCACTCTGCCTATTTTCACACGTTGTTCACGATAATTTAGATAACTTGCCAAAAGCCCCAATGCTACACCTCGTATACCTGCGTCCCGCAAGGCATCCAACAACTGCGCATGACTGACAGTGTCAAACGCCTTTGCAAGATCCAGAAACACACAAGCTGTTGGTTTACTCTCATCCAATAATTTGTAGATACCTCTGACTAGCTTCGAAATAGCATCATTAGTAGACAAATTTTCTCTAAAACCAAATTGTAAGGGCGAAATTATTCTATTTTTAATAAAGAACTTGCTTAATCTACTTTTGAATGTCTTTTCAAACACTTTAGTAATTGATGTAATCAAAGAAATTGGGCGGTAGTTGGATGTTATACAGTTATCCCCTTTCTTGAATACTGGAGTTACTATCGACATTTTGAACTCTGCAGGACATGTACCAGTTCTATATATTTGATTTATTGAATGTTCTAGTTGTTTAGATATTTCTACTGATACTGCTTGAAAAGTCTCTGCAGTGATATTGTCTTTGCCTGGAGATTTATTTATTTTCAATGAATGTATTATGTTTAGTATTTCTTTTTCTGTTACGGGCTCTAGGAACAAACTATTTCCTATGGAGGTTCTTTTTGGTAGGGGTCCAGATGGTTTCTTTATTTTACCAGCATATGTTTCAGTAACATCGACAAAATATTCATTGAAAACTGTTGCGATTGATTTTTCATCACATATTAATTTATTGTCTTTTGTAAGTATTTGTTTTACAGTCTCAGACTTTTTTGTTTTTGTTGAGTTTACAATCTTCCACAAGTTTTTAGAATAATTTTCATTTTTATATATTTCACTCTTGTAAAAATTGACCTTACTTATTTTTATGAGTCTATTAACATAATTCCGGTAGTAATGATATTGATTCTTTTTATCGATATCATCGGGATGTTCTTTGCCCCTTTGTTATCCATTTTTTACGTTCACTCTCTTCGTTTTATTTTAATTTCTTTGGTATTTTGTTTTATTGAGTTTTGCGAAGTGTTCATTAATGATTTTGCTAATTTATTAACATCATTTATTTTAAAATAATTGTCCCAACCGTAAATATGCAAGTCTCTCTTTAGATTGCTATAGTTGATAAATTTTTTTATGTATTCGCGGTCGTCTCCATTTCTCAGTGTTAGCGGGGTAATTAAGATTATTGCTTTATGATCTGTAATTGAGCTATTGAAGACGCCAGAGATTGATTTACTCACAATTTCATCAATTTTATTATTGACAAAAATATGATCTATGCAAGTTGCGGAGCCCCGATCAACACGCGTATTCAAATTTATCATTGATATGAAGTTGTACTCGCTCAGTGTGTCTAAGTAATCCGAAATTATTTCATTATCATCATTCAGATTAAGATTTAAGTCTCCAGCAAAGATATGACAAGATATTGGCATATTTTTACAATTTTCCAGGTATTCTTTCAAGTTTGTTACAAATGCCTTAGCGTCTATTGATGGAGGTCTATAAACCGCTGTTATAAGAATAGAATTTTTTTCGTGCGTTACTTTTGTTTGTATTATTTCACATTTCCCTATATATATGATTTTGTTAGAAGATATAATAGATTTTTTTCAAATAAATGACAGTACCGTCATTCCTATTTATCTCGCCATGATTGTAAAACATGTTGTAATTGTCTATTTGATAGAAATTCTCATATTCTATTCTGAACGTTTCTGTCAGAATGATGCAATCGAAGTAATAGTGAATAACAAGAAATTATGCAACTTCTTCATTAAAAAAACATATTCACTAAACATATAACGCTTGGGAATAAATTAATTAAATTATTAACCAAATTTATCCATTTAACCTCTGGCCTACAAAGTATTTCTGTATAAGGCCATTTTGAAACCTCACTGGACATTAGTTATCTAATGGTGTGGCACTACCAGCAATTTTAATATACACTATATTCAACGAAGGGATAAAGTGACCCAAACAACGATTGATGTGTGATAAAAACATGCTTATGGATGTATTTGTTAAAATTAACATGCCTCCTTACGCTGAACAATCGAATTTTTAACTGCAACCGGCGCGATTGCCTAAATACAATCAACCTCTTTTGGCAGATCACTATCATCCACTCCGTTGCTTCGGTGGACAGACCATAGTAGCTCTACGTAGGCTTTAGATGGCCTCTTGAAACCACACTCTGCTACATATTCAGCAAGATAATTCCAGTCCAACAATGAATCCATATTCAACTTGAAATATAGTTTAGAGCATTCTAATATGTTAGTCAACCAGTTAAACTTGACTACAGTCATTGCAGTGAACAAGCCGATTTTAGTTGTCTGATTCAAAACTTTTCATTTAAAACTGATAGAATACAGACTTATATGTGGAATTAGGTACAGTGAAGGCAAAAAAATGGGACAGTTGTTGTTGCTTAGCGTGAATATGTCTTTTCCGTTTCCGGGAAATAGTTTTGTCGTATATTTAAATGATAATAACACTAAATTGTAGATAAAATTGTTTTCCATTAATAAATATTAAAGGCTACTAATTTTTTTTAATTTTCAATAAAAAACAACAATTAATATTCAGGTATCCCGCCATTAGGCTCTACTACTTCTCTCAATCTACTGGTCATCGATCTATATAATGTGGAACAATATTCTTCAGTTATTTCCTTCCACGCATTGTTTATAACTTCCAACAAACCTTTAACGATGTTTCTTGGTCTTTCATTTGCCTTTCGAATTTCTCTTACTAACATTGTCCAAACATTTTCTACTGGATTCAAGTCTTTTACTACACCAGTTAAGAATATTTACAGATTTTCTTAAGAAGGACATAGTTGGCGCCTTAGCTAACCAAACAAGTGGCCCTTCTGATCATATGGTAGAACCCTTGGAACCGCTATATGCATTACATCAAGGGACGAAGATCTATGTAAAAATTTAGGTACATCCCTCCATTGTAACGCGAAAAATTCGCCGAGCCGTCGTAAATTTAATTTGGCTAACCTGTCGACTGAGAGAAGTCACAGCGCTATCGGTACGGAGTTAAAAATTTCAGTCCTCCATTTGCCGTCAAGGTGTAAACATACATTTTTCAACTTAAAATTTTTGCATGTGCTCTGGGAGCCATACGCATTTTACTAAAAAAACCCGAAAATTCCGACGTAGGGGAAGAAAAATACAGCTGGAACCAACAATTGGCAGCTCCGACCCGATAGATTTCTGGACCCAAAACGGTCGATGACTGTGGGTTCCATGAAAATTTAATGGAATTGGATATTGGTGGTAAATTTTCCGTAGACGGCGTTAGCTGGAAGGATTCATTAAAAAGGTAAATGGTCGAAAAATACTTTCTCGGAATTAACAGTTTTGTAGGCAATTTAACGTAGAAATTCTGCTTTGATTCGTAATTTATTGGAGTTTGTAATCTGGATTTCGCGGGATAGTTTCGTAACATTTTATAAATTCTTATTAATTCATATTCTTCATGGCTTTATATTTTGTTGAAATAAGAATATATCACAAGGGTTGTATAAACATTCAGGGATGTGTCCAACGACGTAGTTTTATATTATGGGTTTTTATTGGTATCGTAGTTTTTTTGCTAAGCGGAAAAAAACCAGTCATATAGTTTTTATTCTCAGAGTAGGTGGCTTTTATACAGTTAAAAGTCATGAGGTGTAATTATTTGCGAATTTCGGGTATTGTTATTATAGTCAGTATGATGGGATATTACGGGGGTACGTCGAAAATTTGACCGGGGTAAAATGTAAACCCTATGTAGAGGCAAATTCGTTTCTCTATTTTAGGGGGGTTTTTGTATATGGACATTAAAACAAAAAAATCACTAATTGGAATTTAATGGGTCAGTGAGACCAGTTCCAGGAGGACTGGATTAATCTGGAGAAGTTTCAGTTCCTGTTCTGGTGCCGGAAAAGGATAAGTTAACAGTTTTCCTTTTCTTATTTCTTCAAACTCAGTAGTAACTTCACATCTATGCTTCACATATTACCGTTTTTTTTTATATTAAGTTTTATTTCTTTTTTTTTCTTGCGGCGATTACTATAATCTCGTTTATACTTGAATTTTGTATTTAAAATTTTTTTGAAATCTTGCTCATAGATTAAGATACGCTGGAACACTTGGTACGTACCTAGTATTGCGATATTTAGTGATTTTTTACCTATTTCTAATGGTTTCATGTATATAATTTACGCCGTATATAATTTTGAGTTGTATTTTCTCCAGCAACGCCAACCCCGTTGTAATTTAAATTTCTGGCTTATGCAATTATTTATATTCATATTGATACTGGTATACATTGCGGAAGTGTGAACCCTTGTAACTATACATTGGTGATTTTGATATATATATATATATATATATATATATATATATATATATATATTACCGTTGTATTTTTGGAATATTGTACATGAACAATTTGGTCGATTCTCTAGAATTTTTGAATTGAGACATCGGTGTAGTTTGGGGCCCTCAGCTCTACTGCACCCTGAGATTACAGCCTTCAGCTGAGCTCAGACGTTACTTGTAATATTTCTTTTGGGTAGTGATATTGTATTAAATATTTTGAAAAGAGACCTTTGGTCCACCAAGATTAATTAAAATTTCAATCAGGTGTATTTGCTGACTTTTATTTATTTATGATAATTTACCTATCAGTTTAACCTTTGGAGTGTGTAGTGAGTGTTGTTAACCCACTGAGGAGTTGTGGGCTAACTTAGGAAGTCTTGGGTGCTTGCCAAAACTTCTCTGGCGCCCTTTTTGTATACTCAATAATTTTTTGAAGAATCCACCCCCTTCTTCGACTCGAAGCTAGTCGACTGGCGAGCACGGGTTGTACCACGTGAGACAACCCGCATACCTATAACGAGCACTGTGAGGGTTTGTAGGTTTTTCTCGTTATACCATCCCCTTCAGGGAGGGTTTAGATGGTTCCCCCTCCATTCCTTTTCTCTTTTTCTTTTCGACTGAATATATTTCTGACAAGACGTGCAACTAGATCCTAATTCTCTTTTATTTCCAGCATTACGTCTATGATATTTCCCGTGCAGAGGTGTTGTGCAAGCAATGCTGTTGTGGTTTGTCGCTGTGATTCCCATCTTGGGCAAAAGAAAATGGTATGTTTTACCGAATCGACTTCACTCGTGCATAAAAAATATTCAGCAGTTTCTTTTATTTCAAATCGTTTCAGGTATTCTGCAAAACATCCATAACCGCTCATAAATTGCGTTAGATAGAAATCGACCTCTCCGTGTTTTCTGTTTATCAATTTTTTTGAATCTTCAATGATGTGTTTAGTGCATGCCGCTTTTTCATTTTCGATATTCCATTTAATCGCCCACTTTTGTTGGGTGTCATATCTTATAATATTCCTATTTTCTGGTTGAAAAAACATTTTGCTCCTCTCATCTATCATAAGATCTATCGGCATAATGCATGGTATTACCAGGACCGCATCTACTGAAATCGTACGATATGCTCCGCAGACTCTCATTGATATATGTCTTTGCAATCTTTCCAAACCCGTGATGTGCGCCTTTTTTACTGGATTTCCCCATATTGGTGCATTATGGAGTGGACTGCAGATACAAGGATCCTCCGTCTAATTGAAGTGGGTCCCCATATTTTTGGCATCAATCTGTTCAAGGACGCAAGGGTTTTATAAGCCTTTTCGGTTATTTCAGAAATGTGATTCCTCGTGCTATTGTAGCGACTAAAAATTACACCTAGATATTGTATATTTTCACTACTACGAATTTCCAAGTTTTCTATTTCAATTATCACATTTGTGAGCTCACGTTTTCCTTCTAGTATCACAACCTCTTTTTTATCAATAGCTAACTTCAGACCTATTTCTTCAATATCCCCAGCAATTCTTGCAAGTGCAACGGTTGCTATGGAGATGAGAGCAGTTTCATTTTTTGCTTCAACTAAGACTGCAGTGTCGTCGGCGTATCCTATTATTTCTACTCCTTCTGGAAGTTTCAGCTTCATTATGTGGTCGTAGAAGATATTCCAAAGTGGGCCTAGGACGGAGCCTTGTGGAACCCTCATAGTGATATCTAAGCTTTTTCTCCTACCAGTAAGACTCTGTTTTTTAGGTAGCTTCCAATAACTTTTTCCTTATATATGGGCTTATTTTTCTCAACTCTAGTTCCATCATAATGATATTCCACGGCGCAGGATTGAACGCATTTGCAACTTCTAAGGTAATAAAAATACACAGGCTTCGATTGGAAAAGGAACTTTTCTCAATAGACTCTATTTTCTTTTTTATATTTATCATGGCGTCAACTGTGGAGCAGCTCTTTCTGAAGCCATATTGGTTTTCGCACAACTTATGACCTGCTTCAAGTTTATGATTTATTCGTGATGCGATCATATACTCCATTACCTTTCCCATGCCGTCCAGTAAACAGATTGGTGTATATTTCGTTTCCGTTTGCTCATTTTTCTTTGGTTTCTCTATTATTGCTAATGTAGCCCATTCCCATACTTCGGGAAAGCTTCCATCTCTTATAAGTTTGTTCATTACTTATCAAAAGTGCTTAGGGTATTCCTTCACTATAGCTTGGATAATCTCATTTGTGATTTTGTGTGGACCTGGTGCTTTCTGTAGCTTAAGTTTAGTTATAGCTCCTATCAATTCGTTTTCAGTAAGGAGTTGAATGTCGTTTTGTGTAACTTCTATTTCTTCCCAGCTGTGAATTGTGTCTTCTGGGAAGAGCTCGCGTGCAATTTCAAATTTCCTTTCATTGGTTAGGTCAATTTTAGGTTGCAGAGCCATTCTCTCCATTAGTACTTTATATCCTTCCCCCCAGGTATTTTCAATAATCTCGTCACACAATTTTTTCCAGGCTTGCTGCTTGGCGTAGGGTATGGCTTTCTTTAGTATGGTACGTTTTTCCTTATAGTCCTCTGTTAATCGATTTTTCTCTGTTTCACTCATGTGTCGATTTTTGTTGGCTCTGGTTAGTTTTCTCTTTGTAATGTGAGTACATTTTCGGACATCCTTTATGTTGTCATTCCACCAGTACACTGAGCTTCTCTTAAGCTTCCTTCCGTACCTCCTAAAAGTACAGTTAGCTGCTTTCTTAATCACAACCATTACTTGATCAGCTTAAATATTTTGGTGCATTTTGTTAATTTCTACCTCGAATTCTTTAAGAAAATGCGGTCTTTGTTGTTTGCAGAAGATCCAACCTTTCTTTCCTGTCATTGTTGAGACTTTATCATTACACCCGTTGTTTATTGTATATAGAATGTTCTGGTGCAGGCTGAGGTTTTCGTCATCTAATACCTTCCAGCTGAGTATATTCTTGGATATTTTCTCTGAGGTCAATGTAATGTCTAGATAAGAACATTAATATTACATGCCCATTGTTTTTAATTATTAAATATCAAAGGCTACTGAATAATTCTAAATTTTTAATAAAAAACAACAATCAATGTTTTGTAATCCCATCCCGCTATTATGCACTATGACTTCTCCTAATCTACTGGTCATGGATCTATATAATGTGGAACAATATTATTCAGTTATTTTTCCAATTCTTCCCTCATATCCCCATCTTCTTACAGTACTTGAGACTGAGTTCTTGCTTACATTGTAAAATGCCGCAGTTTGTCTCACTGACCACACATCGTCTATTTTTGCGATTATTCCAGCTTTCGTCACTGAATTTATATGCGACATTAGTACCCTCAAATTTGGAATTGTCTGACAGATGTCAAATCTTGAATGTGGCAATTCATAAGACAAATTCAAGCAGTTAGAACTAGACAAAAATCTGCTATAAGAGTTGTCCCATTTTTTATTGGCCGCAACTATACACATACAAAGAGATACATACGTCCCTGGAATGATTTTCGATATGTCATTGTGAACTTATTCATCATATCACATGATTATTATCTACCTAAACAGATCATAGTTGTCTCCAGGAGCTGGAAATATGTATCTTTGATACTCCATAATATAGACTTAATCATGCTCTCCTTATCCAAGTAGACTGCATCTTGTTATGCAATTACTTTAACTTTACTACATAAGGTTTTGGTGCCTTTCTTATGCAGCGGAAGTAACGGTGTTGAAGACCAG
Organism: Galeruca laticollis; assembly: GCA_963921935.1. Classification (NCBI taxonomy): domain Eukaryota; kingdom Metazoa; phylum Arthropoda; class Insecta; order Coleoptera; family Chrysomelidae; genus Galeruca; species Galeruca laticollis. Next base: position 68,645,527 of record OY998178.1, on the reverse strand, counting down.
ATTTTGAGCATCACCTCCTCACACCTCTATAGTTAATTTATTTTGGATTTCTTTCTAACCAATTTCAATAAATTCTGCAACTATGAAATTGTTTCCTGCATTTTTATAGTTTTTCAAGGCCATTATTTTGTTTGTTGGTACTTACACTCATTCTTCTTGCTTCACTTTGATTTCGTTCTTTACAGTATGTTGTATAGTTTTCAATTAACCTACTGATTAGAATAGTCAATTCAGATTTGCAATGCTCAATATGGAGTGGAGAAAGTGTCTTAGGGATGTTTAGATAGACATAATTGTTGAACGTATAATGAGTTTAATGGACCCATTTTGGGTCGTTTCTGCTGGAATGTGGCTAGTTGGGTTATTGAGCACTCAAATAAGGATAAAATACTATTTGAGTAACTACTGAATAGCCCAGATATTAATTAAAATAACTTCCTTTAAAAATCCACTCTTTCCAACCAAGAACAATTTGTGTTGTTCATCATTGATGAATGCGGAACTATTCCGAAAGATTCTATTGGCCACATAATAGCAAGCATATCTTAATGTATGTATATAGATAAGAAGTTGCAAACGGACTATTGGGTATGAAAAATCACTCATGTGCATTTATCTTTGGTCTGCTACATTATTTCTGGATTTGAAGAAAAAAAAACATAATAAAATAAATAATGAGCACCAAATAAAGGTTCTGATATGACGATTTTTTCAGTTTTTATCAAAATTTAATTGTAGCTTAAGTTCAAGTTCCAGTTTAATAACATACACAACAATTTTCTCCTGTACTTCATATTTTTGTAAATTACATTATATGAAAGTTTGAGAGTAATTACCTGTGCCAAATGTGACTGTTTGGTAGCATCCTTGAGATTTGGCAGATGTGATGAGAACTGCGATACCAGAACAGACCGACTTCTTGTTACAGATCTTGCAAGCTTTGCGAATTTTGATAAACCTTGAACAAAAAAAATATTCTATTTACGAATATACTGTATCTAGAATAAATTAATGATGATGGATTAACTACCTTGAAGTTCGCTATTCACGCTGTGAGCATTATCGATCAATACTTTAGTTTATATATTAATATTTTTGGACCAAAATTGAATACGAATTTCTTAATATTCATTTGAAATTTTTTCTGAGGTATAAGATGAATTATTCTGACGACCATTCTATGGGGTAATTTCGAATGTCCATATACTAATAGACAGCAACTCAATCCTGCATTAACCAGAAGTTCGGATCCATTTGAAAATGTATCATTTATATTATTTTTAAGGGAATTGGGGTATTCTATTGTATTTGATATTGAGGTAAGATCATATTATGTAGTTCGCAATAATTTTCACCAAAACATTAAGAAGAAATTTTGTTATTTATATTGCAATTAATTGTTTTATTCTGATTAGGAGAATACATTGTATGTGAATATTACTGCACGTTAAAATTATTTCGAATTATTAAACTTCATCAGTTTCATCAGAATTTTCTTTTTTTTTCAATTCAATGGAATTTTATAATTTTTTCCGAAAGCTATGAATAATTATTAAAAGTTTTAATGAAGTTTTACAATTTAGCGACAAACATTCAAATATCTGAATCATCCATTTGTCATCAAACTTTTAGTCTTTTCACACATTCCACATGAATAACATATCATAGTTTCTTTGTAACATAATATTTCAAATATGTATTACGGATGTACTGGATAATTTAAAAATGATTCAAAACATACAAATTGAAATATGGCGCATAAAAATGTTTCCTTTTAATGTCTAAACTTTTCTGTCGTGAGTTATAAATATTTCAACGAATGCATTAAAGCAGTATATAAAAGAAAGATTACCATCAATAATTTCAACATACTTCGGTGAATTTTATAGCAGGCAACCATTGACTGTGTTTACTTAACAAAGTAGGTATAATTATAATAATGAATATGGGAAGATTATAAGTTATTCATAATTGTCTCCAATTCCTTATTTTTGTTGATAAATTTGATGAGGGTCATGATGATATTATTATTATTATTATAAAAAATACAACGAAAAGATCAAATCACAACATACTCTAAAACAGAACGAATCATGATCATTTCCAAATCAGCATCAAGAAAATAGAGAACGTGATAGCAGCTAATGAATACGATATGCATTATATGCTGAGAAATCTAACAAAAACCTATGTGAAATTTGGTTACAGGACGTACTGCTGAACCGCTTGATATCAATGGTAACATGGTGAGCCCCTGTTCAGAGTTTAAATACATTGGATCAATGTTTTCAAAAAGGGTTAATAGTCGAAGGACTATTAACAACAAGATACGTAAAACAGTGTACACAATCTTTTCAGATACTGAATTCTGTTTAGTGGTCAAAACTCATTAACACAAACACCCCAATGAATATAAATATATAACAGAAGCTGTAGAGTGTCAAGGTTGGAAGGTCTGAGGAATGAATTCGATTAACAGTGAATATGCAGCAAACTATTATAGGCGACATAGAAAAGAATAGATTGTTGTAGTATGAACATTCAAGAACAATGCAAAAAAATAGGTCAGTCGGAATGGTATGGAACTGGTTCCCAACAGAACGACGAAAAAGAAATGAAGACATGTGAAAAGCTGGAACAAAGAGGTAGTAGAAGCCGGGGAAAGGGAAAATGAGCGGAGACGGTTATTGGCGAAATAGATAAGTTGTGTAATCCCTGTATAATTTGAGCAGTTCCGTTGATCCACTTGTTTATGTATTGTTACTATTTGACATAGCCTCCGCTCTTCCTGTATTTTTCATCCCTTCATACATGTTTTATTAATTCGTATATATGCTCCGTTAAAATTCTCGCCATGTTTAATCCATTCAATATTGTTATCTCGTCACTTTCTGGTGCTTTCCCGTTTTTGCTTTTACTGATGATTTCTTATATTTCTTCGAGCAATGGTTCTGGTATTTGCTCTTCTTCTACTTCATGATGATCCAAAAACGCTTCTAGTAGTTCTATCTATGTTGTTTTATATTCTGTTCCGTTCTCTAACACTAACCATTTTTATCTTTAATTCCAATTTGTTTGGATTAGGTTTTTGGACAAGAGTGAGTTTACTTATATTTTTTCTAGTCTGCTATCAGCTCTTTCTCTTTTGATTTTCGTTACTGCCTTGCTTCCTTGTTCTCTTATTGTGTCATATTCGCTCTTGTCTTCGTATTTGTTCAGTCTAAGCCATTTGCCCCAAGCATTTTGTTTCCTTTCCACTATTATTAAACAGTCATTATACCATCCTTTTTTTCTGGTCTGTTCTTTTAATGCCCATTTTTTCTTTTCCCGCCGGTATTTATACATTCTTCTATTTGTTTCCATTTATCTTGCAATTCGTTGATTTGTATTCCTTTTCACGATATCTTCCAGTAATATTTCCATGCGCTTTCCATAGTCTTTCCTAGTTTTTATATGTTCTTACTTTTGAATAACTCATTTATTGATTGTATGTCTACTTTTGACCTTCTTTTTTATTTTTTGTTTCAAAATTGCCATGACCATGAAGTGGTCTGAGGCAGCTCAAGCACCCCTATACGTGCTTACGTCTCTGATCGCTAATTGATTTTTGCTTGAAACTAAAACATTATCAATTTGGGTATGTGTTTTTTATGTAGGAAATACATTAAATTTTATGTTGATCAATTTAACGTAAGCTAACCCTGTTACTTGAGAAAAGGTGATGTCATAGTTCACAGAAATGAATCAATTACAAAGAAAGTCATTCCAGTTTTTTTTCTTTGGTATATTGGATAAAACTGATAAAAGCGTGTTTGCTTTTCTGGTTTAGTATGAGAAATTAACACTCCACTGTATATAGAAGGAATTAACAAAAGCAACAGGTTATGGGCCCAGGCCGAAGGTCTTTGAAATAATTTTGCCCAGAGTAGTCGGAAAGTTAGAAAAAAAACTCAAGTTAGAAGACACAGTGTAGAAGAAGCTTAATACAAATAAATACTTATGTCATCCTAAGAAGCATTTTTTAGAATACCTAAACTGGAAGATTTCAATTATTACCCATGGTCGATACGAATAAAAGCAGCACTCATATGGAAGAATTGTTGGGAAGCAATAGAACCAGGATTTAATAAACAATTTGACGAAATGTCTGCAGATCAGTTGAGAGTTAATTCAAAGCTATCATCATTACTGTTGTCAGTGACTGTTATATAGAAAACATTGGAGATTATGATACTGCTAAAGAAGCGTGTATTATTTTACAAGATATGAAAACTAAAGTTGTTCTGTTCACTGTCATGCTTCTAAAAGAGATGGTGAATACAACTGAAACTGAGGACATTACCATGCAAGAGTAAATTTTTAAAATTCTAGATATAAACCAAAAAGTAGGAAGGTAGGAATAGAATTTCCTGATAATTTGTTGGTGTGTTTTTACTCAATGGGATTACAAATAAAAGAATATGAAGGGTAAGTTAGATATTTGGAGCAAGAAGAAGGCATCTTCCAAAGATGTTAAAGCGAAGTTGTTACTTGAACAGAAGAGATTAAAAAGAGACGAAGAAGAATATAGCAAGGCATTAGTCATAATGGTAATTCTATAGCATTGTTTGTATTCGTGTTTTGTACTGCTTATAACCCTGCCGGCGAATGCTGCGAAATTGCAAAGCCCTTGTCAAGTATTATTGTTTTACTTTTTTCGTGTATGGTATGTTTCCCAGCCACATTTTTTATATGATCTCTTTTGACAATCTGTGCATTAGAATTTCCCAAAATCACTACTGCATCCTTATCATCTACTTTCACTATCTTTTCCTCAAGCTTTTCGTAAAATATCTCTTTTTCTTCAACGTTTGCAGTTTCTGTTGGTACGTATATATTTGGGACTGATAAATTAAGTGGTTTCGCTTCAATTATCAAGAAGGCAATTCTCTCATTTACTGCTCTTAATTCCAAGATATTATCTTCTATTTTTACCCCACAATAAATGCTAGTCCCTGTTGACCTTATTTTACTTTTCCTGAAAAGAATAGTTTGTAGTCTCATTTACTCAATTATTTCCTTCCCTTCTCAACTAAATTCTTGTAACACCGCTATATCTATTTTGTACGTTTCTAGTACACTTGCAATTTATTCCATGTTTTCAGTTTCTAACATGGTTCTTACATTCCAAGTGCTGATTATCAGTAATTTGTTTTTATTTTTCACTATAATCTTTTGCGTATTGCATTGTCCTATTACATCGCCTTGGTCATCATCATTACATCCATACCGATTTTCTATTTTTAATAGTTTCTAGAGAAAGGTCCTGTTGATTTCTTTGTTCATTCACTAGCATAGAGATTTTCATTCAGTTTTAAATGTTCGACTAATTTCTTTCTCTCTTCTTGTACTTTTCAGCTGTAATCATTGGTAATCCAAATGTGTATTCCATTGAGTTTGTTTGTTTGGTTAGATATTTCAAACTATTTTTCTTGTTAATTTTACTAATATGGGTGTGTTTTTTCCTACTTGATAATTATCTAGTCTGGCCTCATCGTTTAATGCCCCCATATAATTTTTCTCCTTTCCACCATTTTCCAATGTTAAGAACATATTTTATAGACTTTTCATTACCATCCTTCGAATAAATCCTAACCACCTCATTATATGTACTTCAACAGCATGAGCAACCATAGGTCCTTCATAAAACTCACATAGTTCCCTATTTGTCTTGTGTCCCTATCTAGGTCTTGTAATTGAAACCCCCAAAAATTTCAGTCAATACTTGTCTTTCTCACCTCATCAGCTTTTTTCGATTTGTTTATTTGGTGTCTATGTTCTACACTTGTTCGAATGAGTTATATATATATATATATATATATATATATATATATATATATATATATTTTATAATCTCTCACTTTTCCAGCTTTGGATGTCTATTTTGATTTTTAAATGGGGATCTCAAGCCATACTCTGGTTTCCTAAGTGAGCTCCAGCATGGGATGAAATTAGGTAGATAAAAACGAGCTCTCTCGACAAATAGTGGACTCCATGTTTCGATTAACCACTTAAAAAAGAAGAAGTTCCAAAAATAACGATAGTAACTGGTAAATATTTTCAAAAAATAATGTTATGTAGTTGAGAATACCAAGTTTTTATTAAGACTCAATATAATGTGAATACTCTTCTATTCGTGCCTCTCATAGAAATGGATATCAAAAAACCTGAATGATTAAACTAGATCGTTAGCAGTAAATTTAGACATTTTTGAATTTAGTAAATCACAACAAAAAATAAACTAATTAAATCAACGAAATTTTTAATTGATGATGATAGAAATGACATTTACCTCCTTTTGTATCGTCCGTTTCTATTGGTTGTTTCAACGCTGTAATATCCCTGAATGTTAACAAAAACAGCACAACCAAATCTCGTTCGTTCTTTATCGGCGAAATCTGAAGAAGCAGCCATAGCGGTGTTTCTAAAAACAAAAATTGACAAAAATTAGTTACAATACTTTCATTTGATAGTTCATTTTCATAAGATTATACATTTTTTTCAAAATATAATTAGGCACAAATGTATAATCAAGCCGTTTAAATATGATGAGCAACGAGTTTTAAGGTAGTTCCAGCTTACTATGGCATATTTAATGAATTATTATAAGGTGAAAAAATTATATACAGAGATGAATAATTTCAATTGTAAATTACTTTTTTTTCGAATATTATGACTTGAATCAACAATTTTAACGATTAAAAACAAACAGTTTATATATAACTGATTGCAGATTGTGTTTAAATATTCGTGTAGTAAGTACCAAAATATTTTTTATCAATATTGTTAATGTCAAATAATAATTTGATAAAAAACACAATTGTGCGGAAACTTCGAAAATATATTTCTAACAAAACACCTATTATATTAAACCTAAAAGCAAGAACAGAAATCTCTGTATTTATAAAAGTAAGGGCATAATATAATTAGTAAATAAAAAATATTTTCAATTCATAATTATATTAAGAAGTATATTAGCGAAGCTCATTTTTCATTCCAATGAATTATTTTTTTGCTTTAGATGTTCAATTCCAATTCTGTGACTTATTTTTTTTATAAAATAGGAGGCTTTGAATAAAGAGTGAACGTAAAAATGCCAACTTCGGCATCAATTATCTCCCATTCTAAACGGTCAATACTCTGAAACTTTACAATAAATATTTTAACCCTAGTCTGTAAAAAACATTGATATTCTGTCGAATATGTGTTCACGATGGAACTACCTTAGGTCAACTAAGCACAGCGAATAATATGATGGCGAATATGCATTGTGTGTCATATGATATTGTATAGAATGAAAGTGAGTCAATACATTTTATCGGATGGGTGCGTACATGTTATTCTACTCGCCGTTTTGTTCTTAAACTTCATTGTGCGCATTAAAAATATCGACGTGAATTGCAAAATTATTCACTGACGCCGAGTTGAATTCAATACCTGCGAAATCCAGGCATTTTAATGTTATAATTATGAGAAAAATGAATTGTTAGTATTATAGATTCAGCCATAGTTCACTGAAAATATCATTAATGTTAGAATATGTCCTGTATTTTCATGCATTCATTCAAAACTGCTGATTTGAAAATGAGATATAGATTTAGTATTTGTTATATGTTTATTAAAGGAACGAGCTCTGAGTTTTTTCGGGAGAAAGTTTTAAATAATAATATGGAGATTTTTTTGGAAACTTTCAAAAGGCGAAATTTGTATTTAGCTTATGTAAGACATAATAATGGAAATATTCACCTTACTAATTCTTATTAATATTGACTGAAATTTGTTGTAATTTTTAAGAATTTTCCAAACGATTGTAAATAAAAAAAGTTGTTTGGATTACCTAATTCATTTGGAACGTGCCTTTTCCATGTACCTCGTTTTTCAAATTTACCAAATGGTGATAAATATACCGGACATGCTTTTAGACGGATATCCGGGGTATGATTATAGCTAGTGGAGCAAATGTGGGGATGAATCTAAATGAACTGAAACACCAAGTAGGTTGAATATCGCAGCTACTCACACTAAATCTTTCATAACGAACAAATTGGCTGCTTCAGAATAAATTCCTGCAATTCCTCTATAATTTCTGTGTCCGCTGATAATAGCGCTAAATCCACGTAACGTAACAATGACTTAATATTTATTCAGTACACTTTTTTTCTTCCAAATAAGTTGTTTTGAGATGAAATTGTGAGCAATTTGATAGTTTACAATGAAATCTCACATAAATATAGTTCATTGAAGATTAGTTGTGTGACGTGTGACAAAATTGTGGACGCTTTCGTGTTTAGCATGGTTTATGATGCATGCATAGTGAAAATATGTTTTAAGTTTATAAGCAAATTACTTTATCAAACCAAATGAATTCCAATACCTAGAATCTACAACTATAACTAATATCTGGCAATGTACGCATGAAACAGAATAAAATTTTTTTTGCTGCTATAGCTTCTAAAGCGTTCTATTGAGATACAAGAAAGCAAGTTGAGTGGAATGATTATGAAGCTATATATACTATGATCTAATGAAGTTTCATATTGTAGGTGCCAGAACAATGTTTTAGATTTTTAGGTATATTTTTTCTTAATCTCAGTTGTATATAAATGTTTTTTTAATTATACCCATCGAAGGAATATTCTAAAACCAATCTGTCTAACCATAATAAATATGTTGCAATGCCATACATAGAGCAGCTTTCCGAAAAACTCAGTCCCATATTTTCCGCCCAACTAACAATTTGCTATTTTATAATAGTCTTAGAAATGTTATTGCGATAAATATTATAAACCAATGTTAGTCTCAGAAACCTTTTCAAGATATTTATAAAATATCTATAAACACAAAATAGGCACAATTTATAAAACATTTTGTTTACATAATATATTTTATTAGTGATATAACGACTACTATAAAGCAGATATACAATGTTTATAAAAATAAGATAAAATTGTTTTATACAAGATTTATAAGTGTTTAATAAATGTGCTAGAAAACTTCTTAAATTTTATTATGCGATACTCATATAATAGTTAAAAAAGTATTATATAAAGATTGTATATATGTTTGATAATTGAATCACATGCCACATTATTGCTATTTATAGCCGTATTAATAAATCCACTTTGTTCAATTAATATGTTTGTAAGAAGATAAATTGTTTTCAAATAATTATATTGCAGAGTTATTGATGATAATAAATAAATGCATACATGAACAACACCAACTTTTGAGAGGAAATGAAAATGTCCGACTGTTGTAACATAAATTCGATTTTTGTGCAAGAATTAGTTTCAGACATAAAGAAAATTTTGATGCGAATCAAATTTAACTGTGATTTGTATGATATAAAAGTAGTGAATTTTTAATGCGCTCCAATTTATTCTAATAATTTTAGAAACTAAAAAATTTAAAATATAAGTTTTAGTAGTAATATTTGAGATTACTAATTGTTTTCTTCTAAATTTGTTTATACTCGATGTAATTTTCACATAAAACTATTTGAAATAGTGAAATATATTTTAATCTTTAGAGATATAAATTTTTTATCTATATCCGATTATTAACATGGCTGCCAGTAATATAACAGTTTAGTTGAACAAGTAGGTTTTATAAAATAATTTACCAACGTTTGTGATAATTTTAAAAGTTTTACAAAATATACTTCATTCTCAAAAGAACCATACAAAACAGGACCTTTTTTTAAAACTATAATGGATAATGGAATTGATAAACAAATTTAACAAGATTACATATTTCTATAACATTTTAAAGTGTGAATACAACTAAACGAAGGGAGGAAAAGAGCTGGAAACAGCATCTATAATTATATATTCAACTTGGTAATGTATTCATACAGATATACGATCATCTCATCTTGAAGGTTACATTTAAGAGGATGGAGGAATTACTGACAACTTCGTGATCTGTCAATGTGATGTACATACTTAACTATTCATTTTGCGACTAATCAAGGCATACGTTATTGGTATTTGTAGATGATGATAGCTTGAAGAAAGGCATGTAGGGCTTGAATAAAGCCAATATTGAAATATGGCGAATGACATTCTAGACGTATGTCTTTTCTTAGCCATAATCGCATAATTACATTCTCAAGAATCTGATGGAGATAATAAGTAATAAATCCTTCTTGATGCAATAATGCAATGCATATGACGGAACAACGCAAAACCAAATATACCACATTCTTATAGATGCAAGACACTCTTGTAGCATCATCAGTGCACGAAGTATGAGAGGAGCAGACAGCGACACTGATCACTTCCTAGTTAAATTCTGGCTGAGAGGGAGAAGAACAACACAGAAACATGAACAAAAATGGCCTTGAGCAACAAATTCGAATACCTAAGACTCGAGGAAGATAATGAAGAACTAGAGGAAACATGGCAGCAAGTGGCAACAGTCATAGAAGAAGTAGCGACAGAAAACATTGGAAAAAAAGAAGAAGCGCCCCAAAAGAAGGTGGTTTGACAGAGGATGTGAAGAAGCGCTGGAATTGAAAACAAATAAGAGACTGACATTGCTAATAAACCCTACGGATGAGAACAAAGAAGAATTTCACAAAACAAAAGCACAGACAAGAAGATTACTCAGAACTAGAAAGAAGAACTACCTAGAACACAAAAGACGCGAAATAGACAGGGATAGAGGCATGAATCAGACAAGGAAGTTCTTTAGGGAAGTAAAGAAAGTGAGGAGGAATGGAAGTGTAGGAGGAACGAAACGCATGAAAACTGGAGAACTTATAATAACGTAAACGGAAATTGTTGAAGGATTGAAGGAGTACTTTAAACAATTATTAAATATTGAAAGGGAGGCAGAGGAAGAAGAAGACATTAACTTCCACTCAGCGGATATAATAATACTACCACCAACACTCCAAGAAGTGAAAAATACGATAACATATATCAAAGATCATAAATTACCAGGCAATGATGGTATAAATGCAGAGTTGTTGAAAAAGGGAGGAAAAGTTTTACACCGAAAAATATATGAAATGATCCTGAATATACAGTTTCATTATAAGCGGTGTTGTGTTGTTGCTCTGTTAAATGTCGTGAGTTTTGGTGGTTTTTGAGGCAAGTTAGTATACAAATTTGATATCAAATTAAGCAGAAATCTGTCATCTATACTTTGGTTTAGTGTATTAAAGCTAAAAGTGAACTGTTCAACTTTATTATTGCATTTTGTTAATCCATTGTTTTTGTGAGCCATTAACATAAAAACAAAAAAACTGGTTTCAAGATAACTACATTGAAATTGTACAGGTATTGAACATATTTATATTACATTGAAAATCACACATGTCTACTATCCAAACATCGTTTTGTATTCTACAAGCTTCGAATATAGTTTAAATACTGTTAGACCCTTCCAACAAGTGAGAGTTTTAGTGAAATAAATAAAAAAAACCAAAGTAATTTGTTATATATACAATTGTAAACATTGAAATCGGCAGACATAAAACCAGAAGTAATTTTCCTTATCAGTAATCAAACCATTTCCGGCATAAAGCAACCCACAAACTTGTGAACAATAATCGTTGGGATGACCGAAACAATTGGAATGATAATAGAGGAAATCAGAGAAGCAAAACGGGAATTAAAATCAGTTATTGAAGCAGTGGAAGTGCGGCTCATCTTGAAGATTGAAGAAATTAAAAATAGACTAACTAAACTCGAAATAGTGAACCAACAACTGGAAGAGAAAGCGGAACGACTGGAGAGGAAAAATAAAGAAAATAAAATCATTATATTCGGATTGAAGCATACGGGACAGAACATCACAACATATTTCATCACTGGTAAAATAAAGAGACTTGTTGGAGTAGAGGTACAGCATTCAGACCTAAACAACTTCTACAATCTAGGCAAAAAAGAGTCCTATCCAGTTAAAATAGAATTCGTTTCTTTTCTGAAAAAGTCCTCGATACCAGCGAATGCAAAGAAACTCGAAGAAACGAACATATCAATCTCGAATGATATGACCATCAAACAGCGAGAAGATTACAAAATACTGAAAAAGCATTTGTACCTGGCTAGAGAGGATAAAAATACCAACTGTTACATGAAAAACAACAAACTTCATGTGAATGGTATAATCTATAGTGTTGAGGACTTGGAACAAAGCGAAAACGTCAAGGAAATCGAAGAAAAATCCAATAGTGCTCCAGGAACACCCTCTGCACAAAACCATACCAAAGAATTTCCAAAGGTGCTGGAAAAAGTACTGATGACAAGGAATCAAAAACAAACATCCACCGAATCTCCAGTTCTACCACCCAACGAAACAGTAAAAAAACGCAATCGAAAAAAGACTCAGAAGACGCTCTAAGGTTACAAAAAACCCCATAAGAAACACTAATAATCCTTAAGTGAAACTATCTTTCTAATAATTTTATTTTGTACATTAATACCTGTAAATGTTTTTATTTCTCTTGTTTATATAATTACACAAAATTTTATTCTTCGAATATTACGCACCATAGAAATTTAAAGGATTATGGATCAATATATTCGTGATTTTATTGTTGAAAAAATTGAGACTTATACATTAGAAACCACAGAAGAATGCTCTCAAATCTTGAATGTAAATAAACGTAACTCTAACTTTAAAGTAGTACACAATAACATACGAAGCATATACAAAAATCTAGACGAATTCAAGGTATTTTGAAGAAATCTGAATTCCGATATTGATCTGATCATTTTAACTGAAACCTGGCAGATACCAGACACTAGCTTGCATCAAATTTATGGGTATGAATTGATTTATAATGATAGTAGATACAACCAAAACGATGGCGTTGTAATATATATATATATATATATATATATATATATATATATATATATATATATATATATATATATACAATTATAACTATTCATACGAAATTATACAACTATACAGTAATATAAACATATTGTGGATTAAAATACATCTATATAAAAATCGTTGTGTTATAATTTATGCGTTATACAGATCACCCGAAAGGAATTTATTACAAATTTACAAAACTACCTCGACACACATGATACAAATTCAGAAGAATTATACATTTTCATTGGGGATCTAGACATCAATATCTTGGAATTCGATCTCACCACAATTGAATACACAAACCTTCTAAACGAATTTGGCTACATCTCAACTATTAATAATCCAACAAGACAAAGGGCGTGCTGGGACCATATATTCATGAAAGCCAAAAATAATATTACTGAGAATATACTACCAATCGTACTTCAAACAAATATAACAGACCACTCAACTACTGTCTTACAAGTGATATTTAATAAGGAAAAAGTGACTAAAGTAGACAACATAATTTACGTTGAAACAATAAACATAAAAACACTAAATAAAAAATTAGAGAATACTCCTTGGACCAAAGTATACAATCAAAAAAATCCAGATGTTGCTTCTAGCGTATTTCTAGAAACATTATCCAATGCAATCAAAGAATCCACAGAAAAACGTCAAATTAAAAGAAAACATCCAAAAATCGCTCCGTGGATTACTAATGCTTTACTTACATCCATAAACACAAAGAACACACTACATAAAAATGTGAATAAAAATCCAAACGACTTACAATTGAAACTGCAATATAACCACTACAAAAACAAGTTGACCTCCTTAATTAAGATTACTAAACGAAAATATTACAATAGACAGATAGAAAACAACAATAAGGATTCAAAAAAATTATGGAATGTAGTGAAAAAAATTAGCAAAAATAATAAATACAACGAAATAATACTGGTCAACTTATAACCGACAAAACAGATATTACCAATGAATTTAACGGAGTGTTCGCATCCATTGGAAACACACTGGCAAACAAGATAAGCAGAACGCCAACTTATACAACAGCAAATAAATCCGTGTGCAATTCTATGATTCTTCTTCCAATAGATTCTAAAGAGCTGCGAACTATAACTTAGGAACTGAAAATTAAAAAAGTTGCTGGTATAGACATCAAATCAGAAACCCTCAAATCAGTTGAAAATCATATTCTGGAACCCTTAAAAAACCTTATCAATAGATGTTTCGAATCAGGAATATGGCCGTCAGACTTTAAAGAGTCACTCATAATCCCGCTACACAAGAAGGAGACCGAACTACAATCACAAATTATCGCCCTATTTCTCTGATAACACACATATCCAAAATTTTCGAAAAGGCTTTAAAAATCGTTTAGATTCTTTCCTGAAGAAATATAATATTATCTCTAATAATCAATTTGGTTTTAGACAGAAGAAATCTACCGAGGATGCGATATTAACCTTGACATCAAGAATAACCACAGCTCTAAATGATAGTAATCCATGTCTTTGCGTTTTTATAGATTTTTCCAAGGCATTCGACACGGTTCACCACAATTTGCTTTTGAAATCACTTGAAAACATAGGTATAAGAGGACAAAGTCTGAAGCTGTTCGAAAACTACTTATCAAATAGATACCAGCGAGTGAAACTCGGTGAAGTCATTAGCGAGACAAGAAAAATTGAATTCGGAATACCACAAGGTACAGTATTAGGGCCGATTCTTTTCAATATTTATGTGAATGAAATATATTCTCTTGAAAGTGATGGTTTCATTCTTGGTTTCGCTGATGATACGGCAATACTCTATACAGCTGACACTTGGGAAGAACTAAAAGGAAAATCTCAAAACGACTTTAGTAAAATAAAATCTTTTTTAGATAGTAAATTACTCACAGTGAACTTAGAAAAAACGAACTACGTCCCTTCTAGCTGTAACAGAACTGAATTACCGATTTTCGATAACTTAACTGTAAATATAAATGACAAGCCCTATCATATTTCATCGCTTAATAATATTAAATATCTGGGAGTCATCATCGATTCACATTTAAGGTGGGACTGTCACATTAAATATATCATCAAAAAACTACAAATTATTTTATACAAATTCAGATACCTTAAAAAAAGTGGTAACCGCAGACATGCATGTTTCTGGCTCATTAGCCGTCATCGGTACGGTACAACCAAGAAAAGATGTGAAACATGGGAGCAAAGTTAGTGAATGAATTCTGTTATATTTTCTCATGTTTCATTCACCAACTTTGCTCCCATGTTTCACATCTTTACTTGGTTGTACCGTACCGATGACGGCTAATGAGCCAGAAACATGCATGTCTGCGGTTACCACTTTTTTCAGTAGCCCCTTCTTCTATTTGCGTGCAATACCCATTAATCTATTCGTTACTTATTATATATATATATATATATATATATATATATATATATATATATATATGGTATCTGTCTATCTTCATATTACCAAAAATATATATTATTACAATGTATAAAAAATGCTTCATTCAATCAATACTTCCAAAATACAATACAAAGACAGGCTCCATTCGATTTGTAGGAACTAGAAACCTCATAACAATTGAAAGGCCCCATCCGATTTATAATATTAAAACCCATTAGAATGAAAAGGGCCACATCCAAATTACACTAACAAAAGACATAACAAAGAAAGGGCCCCATCCGATTTATACTAATAAAACACATTAGAAAGAAAGGGCCCATCCGAAATATACTGTCCAACGCATTACAAAAAAGGCCAAATCTGTCTCACTTGAGTTGTCAAAACTACAAAGCAAACAAAAATATTATTTTATTTGTACTACAAGAAGACAGGATGGAAAACCAAATGCATAAAAATGAAACTGGGAAGAACACAAACAGACTTTAACATTCTTTACGCAAGTACATCAATTATTCGAAACTTTCAAATTAATAAGGAATAAAGTGTGAATATGTATCAATAGCTTATCTTTATTTTAAAAAGATCATAATTAGATATTGTACTTGTGTCACCCTATGCATCGTATGATTTGGTATCACATCTTTTGTAAGGTATGTACATGCGTCATTTATTTTTACATCTTCAAGTTTTTTTTGGACTAACTATTATTACTGATATATAAACCTTCATTGAAAAATTATCTTATTGATGATGAAAACCGCATGTAAATACGTTGCGTTGTTTAGGAGGAGTTAGCGGATAAACAAACAGACATGTAGAAATAAATTTATCCAATAAAATGTTATGTATTCATACTACCATAAAATGCGAACAAAAGATAAAGATTAAATGTGTGTGTAACACTTTTTTCTTAATATAAAAACCAATTAAGAACAACCTAATTATGAAATACTCTATAGAATCGATTAGTGTACCCAGACCGGTCTAAAGTGTGCTTGAGTACGCTTGAAAAGTTCAACTAGTTGAGATGCTGTCAAGGGCTGTTGACGACTGAATGAAGTCTTGTGAAGTAGATCTATGTATAAATCAAGCGGAACAATGTATATTTACGTGAAATGAGTGAAGCGTTGTTTCTGACAAGACTTATTGAAACTTTTGAAAAATGCATGGATTATGGAAACGAATTTTTATTAGCATTTATATGAATGCTTCTTTCGAAACTAATTTAAAATGCAAGTAATAAGCCGAATTTCAATAATACGAAGAGAAACTTTTTTTATTCAAGACACAATCAATATAGATTTTTCTTTAGTTACATTTCACAAACACACCAAGAACTGAAGAGTAGATCTCATATAATTTTTTGAATAATTTTTTTTTATTAAAATTAACGTGCTCGGCGACTATGGCCACTTGCCACTTTTAAAATTATTCCTACTCCCTCTTTTGCTCTTTGTTCTACTTTTACCCTTGAGTAATATAATTTGTTAAATTTATTTGTCCTGATCCTTTTTTATTTGTTTCACTTATTCCTAGAATATATATTTTGTTGTTTTCCATTTCCTCCATTATTTCGTTTTTCTTTAATGTATCAATATTCCATATACCTATATTTATATTTTTTTGGTCTGCATTATTTATATATTGTCTACGATTATTTTCCCCCATTGACTAGTATGATTATTTTTTCTATCTTGTCCCCTACTATAATTATTTTTGTGTTCAAATTTCCTATAAGTTCCTTCTCTATCCCTATTGCTAAAACTACTTCTATTCTTACTGCTACACTTATTACTATGAATGCTGTCCGTTTATCTTGGATTGCTTTTGGTAGATCCTCTGATATCCATATTTTTGTACCATTCAAGTTTTTGTCTTATCCTATTATTTCTATTTTTTCTTGATAGCTCCAGCCATAGTGGTCTATTTCTGTTGTTACCTGTCTCTTTCTTACCGATTCTTCTTATTTGTATTATATCTGCTTCCATGTTTATTTTAACCTTTATTTTATCTAAAATTTGTTCAATTTTGTTGTTTCTTCTTCGCACGTTTCGTTCTCAATTTCTTCTATTCCATATACTACAAGGTTCTTTCTCTTGCTTTCTTTTTCTAACTGTTGTGTTCTCTTATCCTGAATTCCGATTTTTTGTTCCATTTGGGTGACTTTGTTCTTTAATTCCGTATTTTCGTGAGTTATTTTCTTCATTTGTTCTTGATAATTGTCCATCTTTTTATCCATTTTGTTTAGTTTTTCCATTATTTCCTTCATCATATCCTTCATAGTATCTGACATTGTGTCTCCCTGCAGGTTAAATACCAGAATCCTACTATATTCAGATCCCAGCCCTACCTGAAGCTGACAATTATCAGTCTGGAGTAATTTATTCTTTTTATATTCATAATTTCTATTCGCAAATTTATATTTTTCAATCTAGTCAGTTCGCCTCCGTTCTTTTTAATAACAAATTTAATGGAGACTCTAATGATAATGTTTTATATGTTAATTAGGTTATAAGTGTTCATTTATTATGTGTAAGAAAACTGAGCTTACCTCTATTTGCTGTATTTTCTCTAAATTTATAATTATTCATGACACTAACTCCTAACGCACTTTTCAGTAACCCAGCCAGGACCGAACCTAGGAATATACTCAAAATGAATTAAATGAGGATGAACATGTAAACACAGTCGTCACAAAGGGGAGTTTTATAGTGGCCAAGTTTGCTACGAAAAAGGCCATAAAATATTATGTTGCACAGATATTAGAAATATGTGGTCCGTAATATGACGTAAAATTTCTGAGACATGGTAAAGAGAACGTCTTTGTTTGGCTTCAGGCAACTTTTACATGTAATATTTCCTCACATATTCACAACTTTTCTGTCAATAGTTTGAAGACAAATGGCTTATTGCGACCACAGCTGTTGAAAAAAAGCTGCCAAATCCCACCATAGACCGGCGAGGTCAACTTACATTTGAAGTATCTTTTACTGGGTTTATTAAACATAATTGTTACTTTAATAATATATACATGGAAACTTATACCTTTTCTTGAACAGGGTAAAGTATTTTAGTTTGTAGTCGTATTGTATGACCGCTCTCACTTGTATTTTTGTATATTTGAGAAATTAAAGATTAAGATTTTTATTATTTTACTGAAAAGTGTTCGAAAAAAATTTGAATCAATACACTACCTATATAATTTTTTCTGCTTATTTCTATGATTTCGGACAAATTAGCCTCGTGAATAGATATAACACATAAAATGAAAACCGTTCAAAGTTTCTCCCAATGCCTGGTAACTTTGATCCCAATTTTTATTCTTTACAAGCGAGGTACAACTTTTACAGTGAAATGATAGTGATAATGAAGATCCTTATGTGTAGCTTAGTTATCCTAAATTTTTTCGTACTTAAAACTATTTTTTTAAACATTTTAGAAGTAAAAACTCATAAAAGTGTTCAGAGTAGCTCCGTTTCACGGTATTGAAATAGTCCACAAATGTTAATATAACAGAATTCTTAATTGCGGTAAGGGTATTATTAAGTAAGTAACCTATAGGAATAATAATATATATTTTTTGATTCAGCTGCAGATTCTTGACATTTTAGTATAAACATTAATTAATTAATTTAGGTAGTTGTTTAAAATATTGAAACCTGAACTAAAAAATGATTCAAACATGTATTTCTCTCCTTTCAGTCAATAAGCCAATTGATACATAAATCAATGATAAATTATCAAATTTGGGATCTGTAATCAAGGGAGTCTGTTACCACTGTACACAGCATCAGGCGGAACGGGAAAACATACATTACCAATCGATTCCAGGAAAATTATATCAACAAGTTGCATATCGCCAGGGTACTCTAAATATTTATTATTTCATCATGTCGATAAAATCGTTTTATTGATAATACATACAGGGTTTTTCAGAGAGAAATAATCGACGAAAATATACTATGAACTGAATAAAACAATACTACGATATAGGAATATTGATATGGAAATGAGAAGAAATATTCACAGTTTTGAAAGGATACAAATAAGAATCTCGAAGAAAATTTAGTCAAAATTACACACACGGTAGAGGGATGTATCAAAGAAATGAGGGGTGGTCAAAAGTCTTACTCAAAGCGATATTCTATCTAGTGGAAACTAGTACAGAATAGCAAGAAACAAACAAAAGTACATATCTATTATATTCAGCAGCAAATAATAGCAAACGGCGCTGGATTAGCTCTGCTAACCTTAATTAAGAAAGAAATGGATATATCATTCTGCAGAAGAAAGCTCAAAAAATTATGAATAAAGAAGCAAACCAAAGCGAACCAGAATGTATTAAATTGAAATATATAGAGTTCAAAGCGAGAAGTGATAAAAATATAAAACTGATATGTGGATTTTGAAATTTTGGATCCACATAGTAAAACGAGAATTCAGAATACGGAGACATGGATGAAATTCTGGTTAAAGGATGTGGGTATATCAGATCTTTGAGTAAGTTAATGTATGAGCTATAAAGAGCAGCCAAGACTAGAATATACAGAATATCAATCCAAACAACAGTGACATATGGGAGTCAAACATAGGTACAGAGGCAAATGAAGGAAATCTAGAAATTCGAGAAAGGATAATGGAAGCAAATAAAGCAACGAACTATAAACTGAATGATCGATATAACCAGTAACACTACGACACCAATATAAATACAATGGAAATGCAATAATTAGGTAAAAAAACCAGAATGACATAGATGTGAAATGGAGAGGCGCGAATGATAAAGAATTAGGAATCAATGATTCTTTTGAGGATTTTATAACATCATATCTTCCCATAATTTTTGAAGTTCCAGGACGAAACCGGTATGATGTTTTTTTACGTGCATCTGAGCTGAACCAAGAACTTCATTTTTCTACAAGAAGATTGTTTGGAGGAGAAGAACCACACATTGTCGGATGGTGTCATCGCTTTGTGCTTCCGGATAACTTTTTGTCCTTAACGTTTGTACCTGCCGGACCTAAGGACGAGCATTTCTCCTAAGATGTGCCTCTTGGTTGAGGAATGCCTTACCTGGGCAGTTTCGAGCACTCACCGAACCTTCATCGTATAGAAAACAACTCTCAGTTCTGAGATATCCATTTAAAGTGTCTTTACTACAAGGTGAATTTTGAAAATAATGACCATGAATATTTCACAGTATTTTAGGGCTACATTTCAAAAAATTTATCTTCAAATATTTGAAAATACGTCAAATTTGTTGGGCTATATTTCATGGCTACTAATAACTATCGACTGGTATTATTTTCATAAGTTTGGGTTTATCATTTATTAAAGACCATTTTTCAAGTTCTTTTCTTTAAAATTAATATATTTATTTTGCTGTAAGTGCCTCGTTACTACTGGTTATGATACATTTTTCGTTTATAAAACCATACCATTTTGTTGGAAGTTAGATACTGTTTACATAAGTGTAACACCAAATTTTTGGGTATCTTTAAGAATCGGTTATTGGTTTCAACTCGGTATTTATTTAGACTTGTATGTTTATGGTTAATTTTTCTTTTTATGTTGTATTTTAATGCGCTGTTTCCTGCCTCTGCATTCAGCTACATATTTAAATCCATGATGTCTGACAATTAAATAATACGAATGTGTAAATCTAAAATATAAAACAACTCAACACTTGGTAATAAAATATCCTACAAATAATATTTTTTCCATTTTCCCAGTATTAATTTTTTATGATTATAGCCCGTATTTAAATCTTTTAGCTTACATCGATACTTATAAAACCTGATACTTATAAAACCGTGGAAAGATTTTGGTCTAGCCTTAAGTTCAATTAGAACAACAGTATCCCCCCAGAATTCACATTTGCCCTCCGACGAAAAACTGCCAGATTACAGTTTGTAAAGAAAAACTTGTAGAACTGTATTTTTTTCTATCGTTTAACAACAAAACCAATTATCATCGAAAAGCGGTAGAAAATCGTTTATAGAAATTCTAAGTATCTATAACCATTCAAGTATTATAAGAAAAATATGGACACACTAAATTGTTACCCACTATTCCCGCTCACACTTTTACAAAACATCGTCGTTGACTTTTGGTTTCAACATTATCGTGCGGAGTTTCATGAACCCATAAATGTAAATTATGTGAATTAATCACACCGTCACGTCTAAAAACGGCTTCATCCGTAAACAAAAGTGTATGTGTATTATCATTCTTTTGCTCAAATAAAATGGTATATACTTTGTCGATATGAAAGCTGCTCCTGGAGATTATTGTGTACATTCATTTTTGACTTATTAAACTGAGCTCAGAATTTGCGTAGGTTAGTTGTGGAATCCACATCGACTGCATCCAATACATCTTGTTCTACACATGGGGTACGTGCAGTTCGTGGTTATCCTTCCCCATATTTTTTGGTATTATACTTCCTAGAATATTATTTAATTAAAAATACTTCTTCTTTCGGCACCATATCAGATCCCTTTACGTTGCCAATTACATTGGCGAGTTCTTCTCAGTTGTCGGCTGATATGAAAAGATGTTCGGCAATGCAAATTACAGTCAAATCGCGAACGCTCTTCAGTTATGATATCTGTTCCTTCGAATTGCTATGTGGTCCTCGATTTTACCATTCATTATAAGCTGCAGGATTTTGTATTGGTCTCCTCTGAGAATATGTCTGAATTGACGAATAGAATTGACTCTCTCTAACTCTTCTTCGTTGGTCTGCATAGCTGTCCAGGATATTCAGAGTATTCTTCTATGCAACCACATTTCGAATACTTCCAGGCGATTGATCGTACTAGCCTTTACAGTCCAGGTCTCAGCACAGGTCAAATATAACCTTTGATAATTCTTTGACGCAAATTAAGGTTTCAATTGTCATTACAAAAGAATGATCTCATTCCCATAAAAGTTGTGGGTGCTGTTTCAATTCTCTCTTTATCTGGGACTAGTTGTTCTATGATGTAGCATCCTAGTTGTATTGAGTAACTCTCTCAACGTTTTGTTGCTCTATTTGTATGGAAGCATCGGCGTATGGTTGATGACTAAATATCATAAATTTACGCAAAACAAAATACTCCAAAATAATTAATTTTGCTTATGTAATTACGTGTTGTATACGTATGTACACGTAAGCTCATACTTGGCACACTGCTTTTCCAAATTTTAGTGTTTGTAGTTAAATAAATATGAAATTCGAGAACTATTACTATACTACCATATTCTCCCGAAAATTCATAGCTCAAATAGAGTAACTTAAGAGAGATAATGAGAGAGAGAGAGAGAGAGAGGGGCGTAAGAATACTAAAATAAATTTCAAGTGTTACTTCAGTAAACTACTGAGATCCAACTTTAGCTGAACTGAAAACTGGAATTGAACCGATTAATTTGATGAAACATTCCTGCGTGATGTTTGAAATTGAGATCTTCTGGTAAAAAAGATCGTACGCCACCCTTAAAACTCGTAACTCCATAAAATAGTCACACGAGCGAATCTTACATGACGAAGAGATATTTACCACCCAGAAGGCCTTCTGGGAAAGGCTATAATGCCTCAATGAAGAGAGAATGGCTACTTCACAAATTGTATATTGAATCTTTTATGAGAGGAAATGCGTCAGGGTATATTTCGAACGTGGCCAAAAAACATTGAAGATTATGATAGGAACCCACAAGGGATCGCAGTGTTCTCACTGCTCGGACAATAGATTTTAAAATACAAAAGGTGGTTGTAAATCCTATCACAACACAAAAGGTTGTAAATTCGACACAAACGAGAATTTATCAGAGAGAAAAATGTATTTTCAAGTACCTATCTCTCGTAAAATGAAATGGGTTCAATCAAAGGTTCTTCTATGGGCTATACTTTCTCCAAGAAAACGTGAAATGTATTATGTTCTTGCTTGAGTTGCCAAAAGCCAATTCGTACATCAAATGCATATCTGCATATTCATTTGAAGTGAATTATTCCATATTAACATACAAGCACAATTATTATTGATATCAGTCTCTAAAAGTTTGATAACAAACAATAAAATTGCCTGCTAACTCGATCTAAATGAAAAATTCGCACTTTTTCCATCTACAATCAATATTTCACCGCAACTTTTTTGATGAAAATAACTCAACTTTACTTTTTCTCAAACCACTATTACGGTCAGGCTTTGAACGCTTGTAACGTAATATGATTTTTCAATAATTAGTGACAATTAAGGGGTTCTTAGCAAAAACGTCACAAGTCCATATTTGGTAAAATTCAAAATATAGCGCCATCTTATAGTGAAACCTCGTATCCATGCAACTGAATAATGGTTGAAGGCAAAAACGTCACACATACCAAGTTTTAGCAGCTTATAAAACCAAAGCTTCTACAAAAACGACACTAGTTCATGAGTTGTCTGGCCAAAACGACAATAGTCCACCAAACGGATTACGTTTATGTACGCAAAATAACATATTTCCATAATATAACAGCTTATTGTAACCTTAAAATCTGACATAAGATCTTAGGTGTCGTAGTAAATCGTCTTAAAATTGAAATAAGTGAATACAATGGAAATGGAAAACCAAGAATCGCCTAACGTTGCGGGGAAAAGAAAGAAAATTTGATAAAGAAAGCAGAAGTCAGAGGAGATAAACATGTAAACAATGCCGGCAAACTAGTTGAGAGACGACAAACAGGACAGGATTGCAGGTAATACTACTTATACTTGTTCCTTAAACATTAAGACAATGGTCGTTTTTCAGATGTACAAGGTTTAAATTTTTTTCTAAAATCACCGAGGAAAACAAGCATAAAATTCTTTAATAATGTAATGCAATGTCAGACAAACATGAACAAGATTCACATTTAGCTGGACTCACTGCAATCAAACAATCACCAGGCGCAGACCTAGGAAACCTGAGGGTGAAAACCATAAAGATCACGATGCTGCATTTAAATATAAAATCCGAGTAAGTGGATCAGAAATAACTGTATGTTCGAAAGATTTTCTGAGTCTTCACGGTGTAACACAACGCAGAATTTGTAGCTTACAACATAGTCTTTTACATTTGGGAAAATCTCCCAAGGTTCTGAGAGCATAATAATCGGCCTAATAAGTGCTCAAATGAAGTAGCAGAACTTGTTAGGCAACATATACAATCTTTCAAAGCTCGGTCATCTCATTACTCATTAAGAGACAATCCAGGTAGAAAGAGTATTTACCTGAGAGTTTGACAGTAGCTAAAATGCATGAACTTTTTCTTGAATTGACTCAAATAAATTTGTCATACAGCATTATCAATTGATATAATATGAAATTCGGGTATCCGCGTTCTGACACCTGTTCCATTTGTGATCAATATGTGCAGAAAGCGAATGATCCTAACTCTGACAAAGTTCAGCTTGCTACAGATAAAAACCTTCATCTGAGTAAAGCAGAAGCTTTTAGACAAAGAAGAGAGTATTCAAAGAAAGGACAAGAAGAGGTGGAATCATATGCATATATTTTGACTTTATGCAAAATTTATCTTTGCCTCATTTGAAAACAAATGATGTGTTCAACAGTAGACAGCTTTGGTACAATGTCTTCGGAGTTCATAATATTTGTACCAATGAAGTTATGATATTCACTTACCATGAGGGTCAGGTTAAAAAGGGCGCCAATTAAGTAACATCCATGCTGTTTCAATACTTAAAAAGTGTAGCTGGCGATCATATAGAACTAGTATTGATTTGCGACAGCAGTTGTGGTCAAAATAGAAACTACGTGATGGTTCACTTTTTGTATATTTTAGTGCATTGTCTGAAAATGTTTGATTCAATCACTCATTTATTTCCTGTTCGAGGACACAGTTACTTATCTCACGACCAAGATTTCTCATTAATAGGATAACTAAAAAGAAAACTAGAAGCTGCCGAGATACCTGAAGATTGGAACTCAATTATCCTAGGAGCGCGAAAGTACCATCTCCATTCAATTTACATAAAGTGAAGAACCACGAATTTTTTTGCATCAAAAATGCGACCGATAAGCTATTTCTCAAAACGCCAAAGCCTCCATTGAAGAACAAAAGTGTCAGAATGTTAAATATAAAGCAGCAAACTCGATATGTATCTACACGTGAAAGCTATAATGGTCTTTGAGCACAAAGTATTATTGTTGACCCTAAACAAAATTTGCCACGAGAAATCGAAATGCCATTTTTGCATAGTGGACCAATACCCATTGCTGCAGCAAAAATGCAAAATATCATGTCACTTACTAAATTCCTAAAGAATGTGCGTAATATTGCATTCTATGAAAATTTGGCACAAAAAAGCACTGAAGATGACGATACGGAAACCGCAGTGGTTGCGAGCTTTGAATCTAATATATTGCTTTTGTAACGTTAAATAGTCTTATCATTTTGTATTTTTCTGACTTTTTCTTATTTTTTTTGATAGTTCCAGCATTAGAAATCACTATGTAAAACAAATTTACACATGTCTGGAGAATTTGATGGAAGTGCTTATTTCCAGTAAAAGGCCCGAAAGAAATTTGTAATTTCTGAAAAAAAAATTTTTTTACTTGTGACGTTTTTGTAAGAAACCCCTTAATTATTGACGAAGTGTTGTCATTGAGTTCCTGCATACCCTGTGTGATGGTTATTAACCTCGAATGTCTGAAATTTTTCTTACAACCTGATATTAGCCCTGGCAGTGTTAATGCATCTCGAATATTGTTTGAATTTTATAAACAAACTCATAAACAAATACACATTTGTAACGATTAAAACTAATTGTAGAACGTATCAAAATAATACACAAATATTATTAACTATAAAATGGGAGTATTATAAACACAGGTATCTATTCTGTTTAGTGTATAGGAATCGATCATAATGTATATTGTTTGTACGATTGATCTTGACGGTTCATAGTAATTCACAGGTAATCTATTTATTATAATTTAAGTGTTATCTAGTTGTGTGAATAAAACTCATCAATATTAGATGAGTTGTAATCATCGTACAACTTAGGGCCGTTATCCGTTCACAGCCACATACCTAGCTATACTTGGAATAGGTCATTAACCGTTTTATACAGACGTTTTGGCTATTGAATTAATTGGAGTCCTAGCTATTTAGCGCACCGAAAACAGTTTGACTAATTCCAACCACATCAACGAGAATATTCCGTTTACGAGAGAAGTCACTCCTTTATACGACAGGCACTGTTGCGTTTAGTTCATACCACATAGCAACTTGTAACTCTGCTTGAATTACTTCTGATCTAGTTTAAATTTATATGCAAGTGGCACAAAATAAGGAAATTATGAGACTTCTTGCATAAAGAATTTGCACTGAAATAGCTGAAGATTATACTGGAAATAGAAATATGATAATCAGACTGAAAACTCGTATACTGAGTATTTTTTTGAAGTGAACAAATTTGGGATTTTAATACAAATTCAAAATCTTCTTGAAGTGAAGCAAGCAAACATTTCTGGAGTTCTTATAGTAACTTTGAGTGAATGAAAGACGAGTACCTACTGAGATTGTATTTTATTAAAAATCCAGCTAAACGCTTCCAACCATTAGGCCATTCTCAAAGCTGTCCTATAAAAATTAGAATAATTGTATAAATTGAAAAACAATTTAAAATAGTTTAACTTACATCAAGAAAATAGATACAACTGGTGTCTTAAAAAAATCAAATCCCGTACTCGTAACAGCTACTGTACGTAGCTCAAATAAAATGTTTGATGTTACATCATTAATTACTTCAAATGTGTTAAAATTACCCTATAATGAGGGTGTACAACTATAATTCACATGATGAAAGGTCCTATTTAAAATTATCAACTAAATGTTATATGATGACAAGTTTGACATTAGCACATGGTGACTAATATGCCGGAGTACAATACTACAGCCTTTGCTCATGGAATCATACATGGGCATTAACCCGGCTTAAGGAGCAGCAGAGTTCTTCTCTGGGCTCACTCAACTAAGTCCTAGCAGCCGCGTCCATGTCGCGGGGGTGGGCCCAGCTTTCAGCTGGTGGCTAACTTCTGCTAGGGACCTAGTATTGCGGGGAATAACGAAGTCCCTGTCCGAGGTTACGGACGAAAACCACAACGGCGGCCAAGGCGTAAGAAACACGGCGACGATGGCGGAAGTGGGAACCTAGTCATAGGGGCGTAATATAAGAAAAAATGGTAAAAGGCAGCAGTCCTTATCAAAATCAGTCCTTGGTGTGGGAAGAATGACTTCGAAGCGGTGAGGTACTGAAAAGCAGAGGGCGGAGCTAAGGTAGCAGAAAGACCTCTGTACTGCGGTGCAGAAAAGGAACGGAACGCTTACTGTATTAATCTTTCCAAAAACTCCAAATGGCAGAGACACAAAACAGAATAGCCCTCAGTCCGGAGCATCCCTTAAATGGTAAGGGGGTGCTAAGAATCCCCCCGTTGAAAGTTCATAGAAACAATCTACGCATTGCAACATGGAACGTGAACAGCCTATTTAGTACAGGAAAACTGGCAAACGTCGTACAAGAAATGCATAGACTAAACACAGACGTACTGGGTCTTAGCGAAGTAAGATGGCCTGGATCAGGAACACAAAAAACAAACAATGGACGCATATATTACTCTGGGAGAACGGACAGAAATTACTAATATGGTGTTGTTGTGATCCTTACGGACAAAGTGTCACAATCAGTCACGGACTATTTACCTTTAAATGACAGAATTATGACGATAAAACGAAAAACAACTCACATAATTATGAACAACATTCAAACTTATGCCCCCACGAACGACAGACCCGACGATGAAATAGAGCAGTTTTACGGCAAATTAGAGGAAATAATGCGCATCACCAACAAAGGCGAAATAACAATAGTACTTGGTGACTTAAATGCCAAAATAGGCGAGGGAGCAGATGGCGATCACGTGGGAGCTTATGACCTTGGCGTGAAAAACGAGAGGGGTAACAGACTGGTTCAGTTCTGCAATGAACAGAACCTCATGATAACTAATACTTTTTCCAAACTTCACCCTAGGCGACTATATACTTGGACCTCCCCAAGACACACAAAGGAAAATTTAATCAGAAACCAGATAGATTACATTATGATAGCACTATATTTTGAAAAATATGTTGAATCTTTAAAAACGTATCCCGTTGCAGATATCGGCAGTGACCATAACCCGGTGATAATGAATTTCAAAATGTGGCGCTTTCAAAAAGTACAAAAAACACAGACACGCCAAAAGATATACGTCGACAAACTCAAAAAAAACAACTTGAGAACAAAACGAAAAAAAATGGAAGGTCAGTGCCAACAGAGGTAGAAACGGTTTGGGACATCGTAGAAACTGCTAAAATTGAAACTCAAGAACAATAAATTGGTTACGTGACATATAATAAGAAGCAGGAATGGATGACTTCTGAGATATTAGATCTAATGGCAGAAAGGAGGACACAAAAACAAAATCCAGTGGAATACAAAAACTCGATAGGGCAGTTAGGAACAAATGCAAAGAAGCAAAAGAAAAGTGGCTATCAGAGAAATGCTCTGAAATCGAAAACCTCAAAAGAAAACACGACTCTTTCAACTTATACAAGAAAGTCAAAGAAATGAGAAATCGGAACAAAAAAACACCAGTTTCAATACTAAGGGACAATAGCAACAAAATAATAACAGAAACTGAAGCCAAACTTAAAAGATGGGAAGAATATGTCGAAGACCTGTTCAATGACAATAGACCATAATTGCCACCAATAACCGACGATCAAATAAATTAAAAGGGACATGACATAATGAAAGAGGAAGTCTTACATGCTATGAAAACCCAAAAAAACAGGAAAGCAACTAACCTAGATAAGACACACGCAGAAGTACTAAAACTTATAGCAAACGAAGAAGGAGCCGGACTGAACATATTAACTTCACTACTCAACGCTGTTTATAGAACAGGTACTATACCCTCAGACTGGCTCAGGTCAACGTTTTAACACTTCCAAAGAAAAACAAGGCATCAAAATGTGACGAATACCGAATGATGAGCTTAATGTCTCATGTTCAGTCAGGTAGATGGCAGTCAGTTTGGATTTCGGAATGGTGTGGTTACACGGGAAGCACTGTTCTCTCTAAACGTCTTAACTCAAAGATGCAGAGATATGAACGTGAATGTATTTTCATGTTTCATTGATTACAAAAAAGCGTTTGCTTGCGTTAAGTATGACAAGCTATTAGAAAATTCTTCAAGCCACGGGAATAGATAAAGAAGAGAAAACAATTGCCAATTATCTTAGAATTTTTAAAATCTTTTCAATATATTGTGGAGTTAAAGAGAAACAGTAAGTTTCATTTAGAACAGTAAATTCAATTACATATATTAACTAAGGTGGAAAGGCACGCTGGCAAGGTGAACCCAACAGCTATTGGCATCCTGTTGGAATTAAATGTGAATGGTGAAGGGGGGGGGGGAGTATCTATTGTCAAGAAACCTCGAAAGGTGATTGTGACCTGATGGATCAAACTTATACCCATACATAGCATGGTGTCAAATACACAATGTGGTTGTGAAGTTTAATGTAATTGTGACAAACCTAGACCCATACTGGGCATGCACGGGAAGAGAAGAAATCGAAGAAGAGTGTGAAGAGTAAAAGAAAAAAATAGACAGGTTTGCTAAAATTTATAAGATATAGATCGCTTATATTCTGAAGAATCCAACTATGACCCTAACATAGCTTGGTTTAAGGAAAAAAATGTGGATGTGAAGTTTTTAAGATAGTCATGACAAACCTTGATCCACACTAAGAATGTACAGGAAAAGAAGAAACCAATTAAGAGTATAGAGGAAAGAAAAGGATAGCAGATATGCTAGAGGTTATAAGAATTGAAGGGAGGAATTATGATGAACCAAACTATGACCCATACATACCTTGGTTTCAGGGAGACAATGTGAGTGTGAAATTTTTGAGATAGGTATGACAAACCTAGATCCATACTAGGCATGTACGGAAAAAGGAGAAACCGAGTAAGAGTATAGAGAGAAGAAAAGAATAGCAGATATGCTAGAAGTTATAAGAATTGTAGGGAGGAATTATGATGAACCAAACTATGGCCCATACATAGCTTGGTTACAGGTAAGTAATGTAGTCATGATGTTTTTAAATAATTATGTCACACCTAGAACCATTCTATGCATGAACAGGAGGAGATGAAATCGAGAAAAGTGTGAAGAGAAGAAAAAGGGATAGAATGATTTGCTCAAATTTCTAAGATTGCTTGTATTATTATTATTATTGAACTATGTCCCATACATAGTCTGGTATCCGACGCACACTGTGGCTCTCTAGAGCAAGGTCCAAGAGCAAACCCAGACTCATTCTAGGCGTGTTCCAGATTAGTTTCTAAGAGGTGACATGTACTAAAGAGAAGTATAGAATTATTACTATTAGTATAGTTAATTATTAATCTATAATTGAATTTGATTGTTTCCTAATGAGCCAAAATCAACGACCCATACTTAACTTGGTAATCAGCAAACAATATTGTTGGGAGATGATTTTTGAACTAGCCCTAAGAATAAACCTAGACTCATAATAGGCGTATCCATGAATAGTTCCAAGGATAGATAGAAAAAAATTGTAATTTTTATTAATGTGAAGACAAGATGAATTGATTGATGAATGAGGTATGAAAATATTTCTTTATGAGAAGGTAGTACTAACAAACAGTGAATAGTTTTGTCCTGATAGACCAATTATGACCTATACACAGCATGGTGTCAGAAACACAGTGTGTGTAACAGTAGTAGGTGTAGGAGAAATGTGAGAGGTAAATAAGGTTAAGCAAAGTAAGAAGACTTGAAGTAGAAGAAATAGAAGTGAAGAGTGGATAGAAAATAGGAAAGATTTATTCAAGCGCCTTTTACGAATCAGCCGAGTGCTGGATTAAATATTCTTGGACCGGATCGCCACGGCGAGAAGATGGGACGAAAGCTCTAGAGGACCACAAGGTTTTGAATAGAGGCTGAAATTTACAATCATGATTTATTTGGGTGTTAAGACAGTGTTCTGAGTTAATCTTCATTTCTAGATCTTCAAGTAAGTCCATCTTTCTGAAGTTGCTCCTGGGAATGTTATGCAGGATTTTAGAGTTACGTATTGATTATGTTGATTAAACTAAGATTATTGTTTAGAAGCCTACGTAAACGCCACATTGTGGCGCTTCCCCACTTGTTTGAAAATCCATCCATTACTTAATACTAAAAATAACAAAAAGCGGAATACTAATTTGATTGTTGGAATAAAAAAGCTATTCTTTCTACGCAAGTAAAATTTTAATGAGAATATGTTTGATCAATTTCAGAGTAAACATTTTTAACAAATATTTTTATTCACGATTTAATTTGTGGATTCAGTAACCTATTCTACATTTCTGACGTAGTTAGCGAGATGCTTCTCGAATCCGCTCTGAAAGTTTAATAACCCGTGTTTGAGTCGCGAAGGACTTACGTGAAGTAGGGTTATTCAAATTAGCGAACGCCTGTTTAACTAAGCACATTAAATATGTGACGGTGTTAGTGCCGGATAATCCTTGTAAGCTTTAAGGATACACGATGGCTTTATTTTTGACGACTCCTCAAATATTTACTTCCTTGCTGTGTTTTCATAGGAATATTTATGCAAGAAACAGCTTCCGGCATATTAGCACTGATTTGTCTAGACACTGTACAGGGTGTCACAATGAGAGTGATTCTCAACCATGTCTCAGGAGCCGAAAAAATGTTTATGATAGAAATTACCTCGATAATAACCAACTTTATTTTATCCATTGAATAATTAGCAGCAGTTAAAATGACATTTTCAAAATACCCTACCACCCTAGCTTGGCATTCGACATTGAGAATTTTTAGATGCGCTTTGACAAACTCCTAATGGAATTTTATATGGCTTGGGTTGTGAAATTAAACACTTTACTAGTTGTTGTTTCACATATTAGAATCAACTAAACACAGAAATTAATATTTCTTAGGCCACAATTCAGGAAAATATTCCGTATGTGCTTTTACCCAAAATTAGCCGTCTTAGACATCTGGCGATTTATATAATACAATCATAAAACAGTACCATACCAGATGAGGACGAATTACGGGCAATTATTGAAAAAGGATAGTAGACTATTATAATATTTTCTTTATCTTATTTATTGTTTTATTTTGTTTTGATATTCCAACTCATTAGATTTTACTCTTCCTTATTGTTTACACTCTTTGATTATTAATTTTATTATCAATTAGTACAATTAGTTTTTTGTAAATATTATAGTTTTGACATTTCTTATGCATTATTCAGGTAAGTTTAAAGTGAGGTCAATTGTTTAAAGGATAACGTGCCTATTCTAAAATAATTTGAACCATTTATTTTAGACGGTGAACGTGTATCAGCTTACGAAATGCTGCCCTCCTAAGCCTAACCCCCGTATTAGAATAAAGATTGAAAAATGAAATTTTTTGCTTCAACATATTAAAATATGGTAAATTTCAATGTTTCCTATGATGTATCACCGTATCTGGACCAGAAATATATAAAATCGAATAATATAAAAGACCGTATTTGAAAACAACTTTAGAAATACTAAGGCAAAACTTATTTTGCTTAGCAGCTTCCAAATACGTGCTTTATGAGTAAAAATTAGACCCATTAAATCCTGTCTATTGCTATCCCGCCCTTTTTTATGTTTTTATTTTCAGTTTACCGGTAACCTTATTCGTCTACAACTAACAGACAAGGTGGTCGTCTAAATATAAATTGCAATCATTTTTTATTTTCGTGAACAACAATGAAGTGTAAAGTGAGTACGTGGGGCACCGTGAGTAAAGGGAAAACATTAGTAGCCCTGGCTACCCCCTCAACAGAGCTTCCAGTTTTTTCGGAGGATGAGTTTTTCTTGGGAAACTTAGATTCAAGCTATGGTAATATTGATAATTCATATTTGGACACATGTGTTACTAATGGTAAGTAAAAAATGAATTGTGAGTAACAAATAACTAAATATATTATAACGATCGTATATGAAACTATGAATATTAAAATATCGTGAATATTTGTTTTTTGGGTCTGTTTTATGTTACTCTGCTATGTTTAAAGCTAGACCTAAGTTAATAAATATTTGTAATGGACTCAACTACTAATTTAAGGTGCAGAAGAATATCGTCGATACATAGATCCCATACAGGGTGATTACCAATTGCAAGATATATCGAATAATGAAGTTTATCCACACTATTAATTAATATACCTGTTGAATATGCGATTTTTATCAAGTAATGTCATGCATTACCATATAGAATTGAATAATAATGACAGTTCAATGGAATAATATTACTCAATCGTTCCGCCAAATTTGACAATTTTTAAATTTACTTGTCATTGTATTTGTAGATATACTGTCAGTCGGTTTGTGAGTTATTTGGTGTGAACATTCTCATCTCTGGTATCATTAGAGAAATGTCTAATAGTGAATCAGATTTAGAGTATATGTCTTGTATACCGCCAGAGATTTTAAAATTAGCGGCTAGCGCTGCAGAAAATCTCCTACCTAACATGTCAAAAGGTAAATATGATGTGGTGTAGAAAAGTTATATGGATTGGCAACTGGCATAAAAAACATCGTCCTTTTCTGAAAATGTTATCCTAATGTATTTTGTTGAACTTGTTAAAAAATACAAGTCATAATCATTGTGGGCATATTATTCTATGCTAAAAAGTACATTGAATATTTACCATAGTATCCACCTAGAGACTTACATGAAGTTACAGGCATTTTTAAAACGTCAGTCCGAGGGCCATGAACCGAAAAAATCCAAAACTTTTACGCCCGAAGAAGTCAGTAAATTTATTAAAGAAGCGCCAGATCATACCTATCTAATGACAAAGGTATTCTTACAATAACGTAATTTTCAGCCTAGAACTTTCCAATGTAATCAAATTATTTCTAGGTAACCTTAACCAGTGGGCTAATGGGAGCGTGCCGATCATAATAATCTATGAAAACTGAAGATATAGAGGATTACAATGGAGCTCTTATAGTGAAAATATCTTTCACAAAAACAAAGATTCCTAGATCATTTACTGTATCAGGTGAATTTCACGATATTTGCAAAAAGTATATAAATCTTCGCCTATCTCATGCTAAATGCCCATCATTATTTTTAAATTATCAAAATGGCAAATGTACTATTCAAAGAGTAGGCATTAACAAATTATCTTCTATGAGAGACACATTGCTATGTTTTTAAAATTAAAAAATCCCGAATTGCTCACAGGACATTCGTTCCGAAGATCATCTGCAACCATTTGCGTTAGCGCAGGAGGTGACATTACAGCAGTAAAGCAGTTATGGGGATGGAAATCAACCACAGTTGCCGAAGGTTATATAGATGACAACATAACGAATAAAATAAAAAGAGAAAATCAGATTTAAAACGGAATTAACAAACATTATACTAGCTCTAATTACAATGAAAAACCTTGTACTAGCTCTAGTGCCAGTCAAAGTCTCATGATTTTCAATCAGACTCAGATGACTTACAAAGTTATCCCTGGCATGAATTTTAACAATTGTAATGTAACTATTAACAGTTATTATGTAAGTAAATAAACATAAATTTATTGTGTAATAATAACGTTACCATTAATAAAAAATAATTTATTTATATTTGGTTGCCATACTTTCGATACACACTGTGCTATATGTAAATTCAATAATTTTGAAAGATACAGTATAAATATCAAATTTGACATTCTAATTTCTGATGACATTTGTGTAGAATATATCTAATGATAGATAGAGCAGATTATGATTTGGAGATAATATTTGAAATTTCAAAATATAGAGGTCTCTGCTAGCAGCATTACAAGTATAATAAAAGAATTCAAAATCTCACTTGGTTATTGAAAAACATGAATTAGTAATTTTTTGAAATAACAAGAAAATCGGTAACCAACGGAAAGGAGATATATTTATTTTTCAAAAGTTCAGTTAGTTGATTTTGAAACCCCGAAGAGGCGACATCAGAATTAGAGTTGTCTCAATTTTATGGTGTAGATAGTAGAAATTGTATATCAATACAACCAGATTAAAAATCCATTCCTTATAAAGCCAGTGCGTGCATAATTCAAATAAGAATTGCATCGTGTGTAGTGAATGTGAATCGAGATTTCTAAATAAAAAAATTTAGAATATATCCAGAATTCTAAAGTCATTTAAAATTGTACGAGTTACCCTGTTCTCAGTTGGTGAGTCCGCTCCAGTTTTTACTATAATTTCTCGAGAAATAATAAGGCCTCCTTGTAAATAAAGTTTGACATAGATGCATCTATTAGATATTTGATTGCAAACAAAATTCACAATTCATATAAGGAAATTAACATCAGAGAAGAAAAATTTTGAATTAGACAAATTTGATTTAAGCTTGTATTTGACATTTATACACGTCAAGATTCAAATCAACGATTGGAACTCTTATTAAACGGTGTTTTTCATTAGATTAATTTATAGTATCTAGGTTGTGCTAATTTTAAGTTTCGTAGAAATTACGACTGTTGTTTTTTTGTAATAATTTGGGGAATATTAATTTGATAATTTGTTATCTGGTCGTATAATATAGAAATTTTGCATTCCAACTCACTGTAGTATTTTTATAACATATAATTTCAGAAAATTAAACATTTTGCATTTAGCATTTTCAATGACAGAAGTATTGTAAATGTCATCAGATATTTGAAGTGCCTTTTATAATATTAAACATACAGTTACTAGAGATCTGAGTAATAGCGTTACAGTTAATTTGGAGATACGTTAAAAAATAGATAAATTTTGAATAATTAATTTTTTGAACATTCTGATCCCACCCTGAGAGAAGAGTAATAGGTCGATTATATATAAACTCCTCTTTAGAAGCACTAAATTAATATTTATTAGAGCCGGGCATATATTGTGACAACTATTGTCAAAATTGAAATTTCTTACATGCTTTTCAGGAGTTGCATGTACAATAATTGTCGCTGCGACAATTTTATAACAATTCTAATAATAATAAATATAATACTATATTATAATTTTGTCACCACAACGTGGGGCAACTATAAAATATCGATATGAGATATATAATAATTTGGCTCCCAATGCGAGGCAATTACAATTAAACGAATTGAGAAATATAACAATATATATATATATATATATATATATATATATATAGAGGTGGATATTGTATGGTATTCAACACGCGCATAATGGCTATTACCCATTCGCCTCCGGCTCGTGTTGCAATTTCATCTTCGTGGGCAATAGCCATCATTATACGCTTGTTGAATAATATACTTTTACCAACAATCTGTAAACGGTCAAGATATTATTGTCTCTGATAAAAATAATATCAATATTAAAGATAGCTCAAAGAGGGAAACGGACAATAATGAGATTGAGATATTTGAGAACGATAGAGATAATTATAATCGTCATGATGAGAGATAAAACAAACGAATGTAAGTTAACGCTGCTAAAGAAATGGAAGAGAACGAGACTTATGGTATTAACTCAAATAACTTGAATAATAGAGATGATCAACAAAATGGAAATAACAATAAAGAAAGTGAAGTTGAAGAACGTGAGGAAATAATAGGTAGGTGACTATTATTAATGAGTAAGTGTATGTTTTCTATTATATATTCAACAATATTTTTTTATTGTAATATATTTTTAGATCCGAATGAACTGGTTCAAACCCACACAAAGAAAGGTGAAAAGGTGAAAACAAAAGAAGAAGAAAATATAGACATTCCAAAAGTCTAAGAACTGCTTGCCTAAATTGTAAATTTAACTGTCACAGTTGTTTTCTCTGAAGAGGACAGAACAAAAACAAATAAAGAATTTTGGAAATTGAACTGGAAAGAAAAGAGAACGTTTGTTATGAATTCAATGCTAATGGTGCAAAAAGACGTGTTTGTAATTTTTTTTTCTCACAACATTAGGGTGCAAAAATACTGATTGGATAATACACTCGGTTTGGGTTAGCGCTAATAGCAAAAATCAGGTTCAGAATGATTCAGATCGACGTGGTAGACACCCTCCTAACAAACTGTCAAATACCCAAATAGAAAGTCACATCGACTCATTTAATCCATCTGTGTTTCACTACAGAAGAGTCCACACTCCTAATCGTTCGTATTTACCAAGTGATTTGAATGTTACCCTTATGTTTGCAGACTTTAGAAAAAAATATCCCGATTTCATTTGTTCATACGAAAAATACAGAAATGTCCTTAAATCGAAAAATGTATCGTTTGCCAAACTAGGAAACGAAGAATGTGAACTCTGTGAATTTTATCATCTACATATTGAGAAGGCAATAGATTCTCGTAGAAGATACACATTGAAAATAGAAAACTGCAATGAAGAACAAGAAGATTTATGCGTGTCTTTTGCTTCAAAAAGTAATAATGTTACCCAGAATGGAAATGTTCAAAAAAGCAATAATGGCTCATCGCCTGATAGTCAACAATGAAA
Organism: Galeruca laticollis; assembly: GCA_963921935.1. NCBI lineage: Eukaryota > Metazoa > Arthropoda > Insecta > Coleoptera > Chrysomelidae > Galeruca > Galeruca laticollis. The sequence goes on along the minus strand of OY998178.1, from coordinate 68,607,642 downwards.
GTTTTGTATCCTTAGGAAAAATCAGTCAGTGGGCCACATCAAGAAGATATCAGTGCCTTCAATGCATTTTTTCTCTACCATAGAGATATTAATAATATTACTTTGTGGCTGGACAACTGCTCTAGCCAGAGCAAAAACTCGGATTTCCTGTCTTTCTTGGTGCAGGGAGATGTCTTAGATGTACTTCAGACGATACCTTTGGAAGAAACCGATGACTTGAAGCAGCTGAAGAAGGGGTTGGACACGCGATGTGGTCACAAACAGTTGGAACATTTGTACAGATTCCATCTGAAGAACCGAAGGCGGAAACGTGACGAAACACTTCAAGAGTATGAACTGGATATTTCCCGACTAGTTCGATTTGTTTATCCATCAGCACCAGAAAATATGATGGAATGTTTAGGCATCCAGACCCCGATATGCAGAGAACGCTTCGTTTAGCCCATCCGAAAACATTAGTCGAGGCATTAACTGCTGCTCTTGAATATGAAGCAGCCACGATGGCATCCGGATACAACAAAGGTAGGACCATATAGGAAGAAGGTGACGATGACAGACTTGACCAGATCGTCAACTTGTTGAAAGTTATGGTAGGCAAGAAGCCGAAGAAAATCAGGTGCTGTCATTCTGGCGAGCTAGAGCATGCACGCAGTTCATATAATCGTCCTACGACTCCTGTGAACTAATAACCTCTTAAATGCAAAGCAGCCACGATGAGCTCGCGGTACAACAAAGGTAGGACCATGCAGGAAGAAGATGACGATGACAAACTTGACCAGATCGTCAACTTGTTGAAAGGTATGGCAGACCAGAAGCCGAAGAAGGTCAAATGGAGGAAGTATGGCATTACAAAAATCCTGGGAAGGTCCATATTTAATCGAGGAGAGGATCAATGATGTTATATATCGCATAAGCAAGATCCCCAACGGAAAACCAAAAGTAGTTCACTGAAACCGACTAGCGCCATTCGATGGAGACCATGACCTAGAGAAATGAGTCAACCATATTCGAGATGTGTCTGACCCTACCTTCGATGATTTTAGGGGCGTGTATGGAGGTACCGGGAAAGCTAGATATGGAGTCACTTCAGAACAACGATCTACCTACCGCTATGTGTGGGAAGCACTTCAAAACCCCCGAGATCATGTATTAGAATCCAACGTGAAGAAACAGGCTATGCCTAAGATAGCGAGTAACCAGTTGGATTGGCGAGTTATCAGGAACATGGTAGAGGTTATCTTCCAAGATACCGGTGTCCAGATATTAATTTGCAGCTACAAACCCCGTTATCAGTATCCGATGAAGACGGTGCGCTGTTATTTCCATAAGATCGGAAAGTGTAGGAATGGGGCAAGTTGCCGATTCAAACATCCAGTCTCGGCTACACAAAAGTTCCAGGAGGAACTTCCATTTGAGTATGGGGTAATGTTACGAAACAGCACACTGGTATAGTCCCTGAATTCGACTCTGTCTAAGCCATGTATGAATGTTAAAATTATGGCGGATGCGCAGGGGTTTCTTAGAACTGTTTACGATTGTGATTATCTTATCTAGACATTAGTTTTGTCACCAGTCTCATCTAGAAAATGCCAGAGCCAATTTTTTTGTGTAAGCCGCAATCTAGAATTATCTAGTAAAAAAGGCACTCATATATTAAGGACCGACCGGGAAGAGTTTAGTTTAGTTTATTTGACATCGTGAAATAAACAGTAAATATGTGGATATAAATTAATGAAGTGTTTATATAAATTAGTTTAAGTGCATATACTGTGTATACAATATAAAATAGGGAATAGTGTAGTGAATAAATAAATTTAGTTAGTAGACATAACGTGTGTATATAAATTAATCCCACCCGTAATAAAAACGTTTCAATAAATAAGAACAACATTACAATACCTTTTCTTAGTCAGTATTCAGGTAATAACAAATTATTGGTTACCTCATCAAGCCAAAACATAACGTTTTTCCGAAATCATCAAGTTCGTGATTACCTTCCGATCTTAATACCGCTGAAGTTCAAACATTAGTATATTTGTACAATCCATTCGTAATTTTGTATAAAATAAAATGTTAATTTCGAAATTACCGTTGTCAGATGAAGATTACTAATATAGTTGAATACGTCTACTACAGTCGACATAATTCAATCAATGATTAATCAAAAACACGCCCTTTATCTCTTTTTGGTTCGCCAAAAGTGACAAGCTAGAATTATTGAGTTATATTCATATGAAAAATGTTTTGAAAATTGCTGCTCGATCGAACATTAAATTTTGTAAGGCACACTTATAAAAAGTTTCTTTATTGCACTTGCTCGTTCCTCGTTCTCGTTTTTAAATGCCAATTAGTGCAATAAAGAAGCACTTTTTACTCTTGTATCTTAAATAACTATTTTGTTCGATATCATGAACATGACATAAATAAAAACAACGATAGATAAAAATAATGAAAAAAAGTCCAATAACAACTAAAAAGGAAAAAAAAACTCCGACAAAAAACTTATGATAGAGACAGCTCGAGAGCTTCACATGAATCTTCCCGTTATAAAAGAAGAAGGCGGAGAAAGTAAATATACCTAGAAGATTACCGCAATCTGTATCAACAACCACTAACAAAAAATATGGAGAAAACAATCAACTAAAGCTTCTCGGTTTATTATTTTTAACTCCAGCATTCATTAGCTGAAAATAGAGAGACGTAAAATCTCTATGAATTATCTTTGTCTGTTTTATTACACGAACTGTTTGCTTAATTAATTATTAAGCATGAAATGGCAGTTTTTTGTCTAAATTTAAATGGTATAATTTAGTGATACAATCTCATGTCTCCCTCATTTAACTACTAATGGAAAATTGGGATTTGAATGCCTTTTAATTATTGAGTGACTAGCAACTTAGTTTATTTGATATTGGAAAATCAGTTTTGAATAATACTACGTCATAATGCGCTTCGCGTGTTCCACGCACAGTTCTTTTTAAGAAAATCTCGTTTGTGATTGCGGAATAATATATTCACAAATTGACAAATGCAACCTACATTATTTCTTGTTTGAATAAATTTATTAGAACGATGAAAATAGAACAATTTACTTTGCTTAAAATGTATTCGAACTAATGTTCAATTTAACTGGTTGATGCGTTTCACTAACACGTTTGCTTTCTCAAAACGAAATACAGAATTCTATTATACTAATGTTAAAAAAGGTATTGAAAAAAATTACCTGGAAAATTCACTACAAACATTCCTAAGCTATCTTCTAGGTAAAAAGGTTTAATGAAGGAGAGTGATTTATATCTATTTGGTAGTTAAGAAGGTTGCCTGAATATTTATTTTTGATTATCTTAAGAGCCTCTAATAAATTTAAACTAAAGGATTTACCGACTACACTTAAAATTTCAAAATTTGGGTCGAAAATGTGTTGGTTTTCTAATAAATGATTTGAATAGTTAGAATCTAATTTTTTGTTGTCATAGCTACGTTTGTGTTCCGAAATTCTAATTTTAAAGTTTCTAAAAGTTCTACCGATATAAATTTTTTATCACAGTTGTTAAAGTTTGAAGATTTATATTTGTTATTTTTTATGAGTTTGGATACATTGTAATCAGTTTTAAAGCAAATATTCATGTCTACAGTTTCTAAAAATTTTTAAGGATGGTGTTCCAAACTATGTTAAGCTTTTGAATTGTTTATTATTGTTCTTATCAGAAAGGATACTTGTTCTAACGTATGTTTTTGTTCCTTTTTATTTAGGATATTGTCAATTAAATTTGGATCGTGATTATTATCAACTGCTATTTGTTTGAGATATTTAATTCTTTGTTATAATATATAAAGAGGTGAAGTGAGTGCACAATTGGAGACAGCAAAATCAAAGTAAGATTTCAGCATAGTTAGCATAAGTAAGTCTAATAATAAAAATATTTATCATAAAATATACAGTAAACAAACAGTTTCCACTATAAAATATAAAAACTAAACACTACAAAATTATAACTAGCTGGCAGCAAAACCGGTAATTGCTACACAGGCAAGACAGTTAAGTAGGATTTAAAGACAGGTTCGGATTCAAATATTTACCAGGTAAAAAGTAATATAAGATTAACATACATAAACGAAATCGGTCAGCTGTGAGTAGGCTAAGGACTGAACTAAGTAGGTTCTCGGTACATAAACTACAAAAGAGACACAGATTTCGTGGACTGTTCTAAAGAAAATCAAACAAAATGCCTTTAGAGAGCGGAACAGATACTGATGAAGAATTCAAAAGAAAAAGGAGGGAATTAGATGAAAGTTTTGGCAGAAGTAAAATAACTAGGAGAACACCCAAGAAAGGCGCAGTAGAAAAAGAGAGCTCAGAAGCAACCATGATAAAAATGATGCAAGAATTGATGAACAAAAACGATGAAGTGATGGATGAAATAAAGCAATTAAGAAAGGAAAACAGCGAGAACAACAAACAGCTACTATAAATAAAGCAAGAAAACCAGCAACTCAAGAACGAAATAAAAACACTAAATAACAAAGTGGAATATCTAGAAAAAAATAACTAAAAAGAAAAATGTGGTCATCACTGGATTAGAATTGAATACAAAAGATGATATGGTACTAAAGACAACTATGAAAAACTTTATAACAAAAGACTGCAAATAGATGTCAAAATAAGAAGCGCCCAAAAACTTAGTGAAAACGAATGCTTGATTGAAATGGAAAGTTTCGCAGATAAAATGGACATTCTAAGAAGCAAAAGTAGACTGAGAAATTCTCAGGAACATATTTATATTGAGTCGGACCTTACCAAAAAAGAATTAGAGATACGAAAAACAATTAGAAGAAAGGCCAAAGAAGAAAAAGAAAAGGAAAGAAATACTAAAGTAGGATACAAGAAATTGATAGTAAACGGAATAGTTTGGAAATGGAATGACGATTCAGAGGAATTACAATAGATGACTAGAGAGCAGAACCAAAAAAACGAATAAACAACACACTTAAAGATAGTACACAGGTAATGACTCAAGCTGAGAACAAGGGATATAATAACGGTAAATTAAACAACAAAATACAAAGCAGAAGAATAACAAGTAACAAGCATAAAAAATTAGAGGAAGATTATCATCAACAGAGTAACAATAAAAAACACAGACCTCAGAACATGGAAAAATTACAGATGGGTATATGGAATATAAACACAATAACAGGGAAATAATTAGAATTAACTGAAGAAATGGAAAACAATAATATTCAAATACTAGGACTAAGTGAAACGAAGAAAAAAGGCAAAGGATGATCGCAACTAACAACAAAGCACACATTATATTCTTCAGGAGTAAAACCAGAAAAAGGGCAAAGGAGGGTGTAATTTTATACAAATATATGGGCCAGTAGAAGGAACAGCAGGGGAAGAAATTTTAGAATTCTATATTCAATTGCAAAGAGTATTAGATGAAGTAAGGGAGGAAAACGGAAAGACAATAATAATGGGAGATTGGAATAGCAGGGTAGGAAATGATTACAATAGAGGAATGGGTTGTATGGGAAAACACGGAGAAGACACAATCAACAGAAATGGACTAAAAATGAAAGATTTTTGCAGAAGGAATTATCTAATAATAGGAAATACGTTGTGGGAACAACAACTAAATGATAAATATACGTTTGTGGCAGAAGGAAGAAACGCTAAAAGCCTGATAGACTACATAACATATACACGAAACCTAACAGAAGTAATGCAAAAAATTGAAACAAAGAAAGAAGCAGAAATTGGATCTAACCACAGATTAGTAGTGACAACTTGTCTAGTAAAATTACTCAGGAAAGAAGCAACGCATAAACTCAAAAATAAAGATATCAAGAAAAAATACCAAAATGAGACGAATAAAGATTCGATAAACTAGAAAAAGAAAAAACAGACTGGACACTTGAAGAACGATGGGTCACCTTTAAAGAAACGCTATTAACAGCAACAGAGAAGATATGTGGAAAAATTAAATATAATAAGAATATAAAAAGGACTAACTGGTGGAATAACGAAATTAAAATAGCGGTGAAAGAAACGAAAACGGCATGGAAAAAATATATCACATCAAAATCACATGTGGACAAAGAAGAATATGACAGGAAGAAAACTGTTGTAAAAAGAGCCGTCAAAAAATCAAAACGTGACTCATGGAAGAAATTCGGAGAAGAAATAACAGATCGACATAAGATGGATTACAAGAAATTTTGGACAAGAATAAAAATATTGAGAGGAAATAAATATAAAGATATAAGAGCAATAAAAAATCGCCAAGGCCAAGTACAAACGGGAATGGAAGAAGTATTGAAAACATGGAAAGAATACTATATAGAGCAATTTCATACATTAACACCGGAAGAGAATATAACAACCGCAGAAGAGTAAATCGATCAACTACAAGGAATCCATAAAGAAGAGATAGGTTGAGTAATACAAAAAATCAAAATAGGCAAGGCTAACGGAGAAGATGGGATAGCGCCAGAGATGATTAAATCATTAGGGGAAAGAGGAAAAGAATGGATATGGAATGTATGCAAAGAAGCCTGGGTACAACAAAAAATTCCAAGGGAATGGGAGAATAACTTAATAGTACCCATCTATAAAAAGGGAGAACAGACACAATGCGAGAATTACAGAGCAACATGTTTGGCCCAAACTAGCTATAAAGTGTACACAAAAATAATAGATAAAAGATTAAGGGAATATGTAGAACCAAAATTAGGAGAAGAACAGGGAGCTTTTAGACCTGAAAGACAAACAAATGATAATATCTATATACTAAGGAATATAATCGAAAGAAAAATAGAAGGGGAAGAGGAAATGTACCTTACATTTATAGATCTAAAAGCAGCCTTTGATACAGTAGATAGAAGAGAAGTATGGAGAATCCTGGAGGAAATGAAAGTATCACCCACCTTAATAAATATAATTAAAAGTGTATACGAGACAGTTAGAGCCAAGGTACAGATTGCAGGCCAAAGGTCTGAACAATTCAAAATGTGTAAGGGAATAAAACAAGGAGACAGTTTAAGCCCACTACTGTTCATAATAATCATGGATAAGATTGTGAAACGAATCAAAGAAAAATATGAGCAGCTGAATACTATAATTGGACACAGAAATTTAGAACCAATAAAACTGAGCATACTATATGCAGTTGATGTGGTTTTAGTGGCGAATACAAAGAACAAAATGCAAAAACTAGTGAATATTTGGACTAAAGAAGTAGAGAACATGAATATGGAGGTGAACATAAATAAAACAAAAGTGATGATAATGAATGAAAAACCACCAGGTGATTAAAATAATAGAGATATTAAATGCAAAAACCAGACTCTAGAAAGAGTAACACCATTTGAATATTTAGGAAGTATAGTAAGAGCAGATGGAAAAATAGATGCAGAAATAACAAACAGAGCAAATAAATCAACAAAAATATACTACTCTCTAAATAAAACTATTCTTGGACATAAAGATATAGACCTAGAAGTAAAAATGAAAATTCATAATATGAGAACAGTTCCTACAATATTATACGCAAGTGAAAATTGGACTGTGCGAAAAAAGGACGAAACTAAAATAAATGCCATAGAAATGAAGCATCTAAGAAGAATTGCAGGGAAAACTAAATGGGATAGGATTAGAAATGACGTTATTAGAGAGGCAACTAAGCAGGAAGCGATAACTGGTAAAATAAAAAAGAGACAACTTAGCTGGTATGGTCATATGGTAAGAATGGAACAAAATATATTAACTAGGAAAATAATGGATATTGGAAAGCCGATCAAAAAACAAAGGGGTAGGCCTTGAAGGAAATGGTTAGACCAAATACAAGAGATAGCTTTAGAAAGAGGAAAGACCATAGCAGAAATGAAAAATCTAGCAAGAGACAGAAAGGCATGGAAGAAATGGGTACAGGTCACGGAATCCACATCCGACGCCTGAAAGGGCAAAAGGATTTAGGAAAGAAGAAGAAGAAGAAGAAGAATTCTTTGTTATAATTACAGATTTTAAAACAAGTATTCCCTTCTGATGAAAATAATGATAAACAATTTATAAGCTTAACATACTTGGGAACACCATTCTTAAAAATTAAATCATTTTTAGAAACTTTTGACATGAATATTTGCTTTAAAACTGATTACAATTTATCCAAACTCATTAAAAATAACGAACCCAAATTAAAATGTGGTAATGACAACTGTGACAAAATTTATATCCGTAGAAATTTTAAAACTAGAATTTCGGAACACAAACGTAGCTATGACAACAAAAAATTAGATTCTAACTATTCAAATCATTTATCAGAAAACCAACACATTTTCGACCCAAATTTTGAAATTTTACATGTAGTCGGTAAATCCTTTAGTTTAAATTTATTAGAGGCCCTTGAGATAAACAAAAATAAATATTCAGGTAACTTTCTTAACCACCAAATATATATCAATGATTCTCCTTTATTAAACCTTTTTACCTAGAAGATAGCTTAGGAATGTTTGTAGTGAACGAATTTCCAGGTAATTTCTTTCATTTCCTTCTTAACATTAGTATAATAGAATTTTGTATTTATGCATTCGTTTATGTATTCGTGTTGAGAAAGCTACTGCGTTAATGAAACGCGTCAACCAGTTTAAATTGAACATTAGTTCAAATAGATGAAGTTTTAAACGAGTTAAATTGTTTTATTTTCATCGTCCAGTATGGATCTTAATCAAGTAAAAGCCTCATCTATTCAAATTTATTAGAGTTGGCTCTTATTGAATAAATCAAACAAATATAATATAAATTTAAAGATACATAGGAATAGAGAAATAGAAAACATAAGAATATTCATAATACCAATGGTATGATCTTAAATGAAAAACAAGATATCAAAAGCAATAAAAAAATAGAGTGTTAATACAAACTATTGGAAATAGGAACACTAGGGAGCATAGTGATAGAAAATGGGAGAATAAATTCAGAGTGAACTAACAGAGTGAATAAATCAACAAAAATGTACTACTCATTGAACACAACTATACTAGGACATAAATATATGGACATAGAAGTTCAAATCAAAATACATAATGTGATAAGAGTAACAATATCAACCCAGCCTCTTATTAATAGGACACAGCGAATGAACGACTTTGGACTTGTTTACTTGCTTGTGTACAATTTTCCGTGTTGAATAGTTTTGTCAATTGGGTTTTATAAACCAAATAACTGCATTGGCTGAAATCAAAATTCAATATTTTGACAGAAAAATATTGCTTATCGCAATAAACTTAATAAATAAAATATTTCTATGGTTTGAGTGATGGAATTGCTACTTGGTGGAGTGTTAAATTTGCTCTGGATTGAAGTCTATCCAAATCAGTGAATTTTCAGTTTTAAAATCCTAATAAGTGCATCATTGTATTCAGTGAACCTCTGTATGCTCCAGTTGCTATAGTCAAGTAATAAAATCTAAGATTTGAGCTAATTCATTCAAGGGCGTACCCAGGATTTCAGCTAGGGGGGGCAGCTCATACCTGTTTCGAGAATATGGTCGGTCGAGTATATTGAAAAAAAATCATGAAAATTGACTTTTATTAATTATATTGATTATGACACAACACAAAATATTATATATATAATAATCATATATATATATATATATATATATATATATATATATATATATATATATATATATATTAATTTAACAGTAATCTTCTTGGATTTGCCGAAAATTTGTCTATGGCAGTCTTTTCAATAAACTCACTGTTTTCTTTTACATAATTGCGATGTACGCTCATCAGACATAAACCTGTAAGCCTTCCTCCACCCATGGTGCTTCTAAGCCACGTTTTAACTCTTCGCAGAGTACTGAAGGACCGTTCTACGGTCTCCGTGGTGCATGGGATAGTGCTTAAAATGATCAATGCCTTTCTGACAGCAGGGTAAAAAATGTTGGCTTCGTTGAACAGATCAACTACTTCCCCTTGTCCCTGAATTGATCATCTGATAAAGCCTTCTTCACCCATAAATTATGCCAAAGGTCCAGTTCTCCGGTGATATCCTGGTTATACAATTCTTGGAATGATTCTGCGTTTTTGTGTAAGTCTGTAATGCTGGTTTTGGTCATATAAAAGCGATGTAGCTTACTTAAAGCAAACGCCGGAGTATTTTCTTGGGAGAATCGAATATTCAACGATGAAATGAGTGAATCAGTGTATGGTTTTATCCGGGAACGCCGCCAATATTCGTTATCATTGTCTGATGGCGGATTACTCCTATGTGTTTGCTTGTGACCAAGACGTGGAACCGAAATTTATATGTTCAAATCCACTGCAACTGCTCGCGCTTTTTGAAGCATTTCATTACTTATTCTATCAAGAAACTCGCGGTCATTTCTGAGAATGTCCTTGATATGTTTGATGTGTTCCCACACCGAGATCATGTCGATCGATTTAGCTTGCAGTGCGTTAACTACTGGTTCTAAAACTGCTGAATATTTGGCTATTGTTTGTAGAACAACAATAAACACTGGTTTTGTTACGGCTGAATGCAACTCATATGCAGATTTTCTGGTGGCATAATTTCCCTCTACGGATAACGTTTCTAGAGATTTCACAAGCTCTGTGAAATGTTGAGAATACTTGCTGATTGATTTATATTTTTCGGATCATCTCGTCTCACACAATCGTGATAGGTTTGGAGCGTAGTTTCGACGTGTAGTCGATTCTCTGAAAAACGTTATAATATCCTTTACAGTGGCGACAGTATTTCTAATTTCTTGCACTGCGGTCGCATCATTCACAACAAGATTGAGCTTGTGACCTGAGCAATGAAAATATAAAGGATGAGGATATTTTTTCCTCAGAATGATTTGTACGCCACCCTTTTTCCCTGCCATTGTAGAACAGCCATCGAATCCAAACCCTACGCAATCTTCGGTTGGGAGGTTAGAACTAAACAACAAATTGTCAATTGCTTCGGCAATTGCTGAAGCATTTTGTGCTTTCAGTTCAACCAACCTTACAAATTCTTCTCTGATTTTCCTTTTGCTTTCGTCGTAGAACCGCACGCCTATTGACAGCTGTTCTTTCCCAGCTACGTCTGCTGTTCCATCAGGACTGCGTAAACCATGGTCTTCTGACCCTCACTTATTATATTCTCCTTAATAACTTGGCCACATAAATTTATCAATTCGTTTTGTATTTTTGGCGATGTGTGAACTGCATTGCGACTGCACTTTTTCAGGTGACTCTTTAATTTTTCGTCCCCTGAATCGATTCTCAACTTCAATAAATTTAATAAAACACCCTCATCTGCTTGTTTTCCCCTGAGAGGCATATCATGTGTACAGCAAAATACTATACACGAAATAATTGATGACAATATTTGTCTGTTTTCATCGATTGCTTTTTGGTGTCCACTTTGCAGTTGGATGTCTACAGGAACGTTTTCAAGAAAATGTATTGCAGCATTTGTCGCTGTTAGGTGAAGGTTGGTCGTTGCATGCTTTCGGCAGTGTTCATGCATATTTTAGAACTTTATATATGGCCTGACCATAAATGATCCCAAAATTCCTCTCACAGTGCTGATGGGCGGAGGGAACAAAACACAATGCTTACAAAGAGCGCCTTTTAGTCGCTTGGAATATACTAGCCATGGTGCATATTGATCCAGCCAAGCATGAATTAATTTTCTTTTCAATGCATCACTTTCAAAATCGTAATTCCTGGGCAGGATCCAAGGATTTTGTAACAACTTCCTCTTCTTTTCTGTCGATAGCTGGGTAGCCAACCCAACATAACGACCCAGATCATTTTCATGATAGCCATCGTCCACTATAATTTCAGGATTGACGTCATAAGTTTGTTGGGATGTCGATGAAGAAGAATAGTCGGCAAAAGATATATTTACAGGTTCTGCTGGAGAATGTGACGCTTGTCGAATGTTAGCATGTAATGATCTTGGCTTTACATGAGTAGTTTTATCAAGGTTGTCATTTTCATCACTTCCACTGCTACTTTCCCAACCTTTTTATCTTTTTTCGCGTGTTGTCTCTAAAAAATGGATACACAAAATTACTTTTACGGTGTTTAGGCATAGGACGAAAATAAAGATCAACATACCTATAAAAACATCACATTCAAATATCATTTACTTCCTATAATCGTATTAGGTACATATGTGTTTTGTTTTGACTCACCTCTTTCAAAGAATTTCCTGATATCCATTTGACGGAGTAATATTTCCAGTTGTTGCGCAATAAACGTAAATCTCGTGTCGTCGCAACTAAACTATAAGTCACTATGGCGCATGAAATATTCGCTCGTATTAAACTCCGAACTGAATTGAATTGTATTCGAATTGAATTATATTCGAACTGAATTGCCTTGCTCCGCCTCACGATCCCGCTTATATATACAAATATTAGAAGAGCTCCCGAGATACGTAGAAAATACCCGACTCCATTTCCATCCTTGTCTCATACTTGCTATCACTGTCTTTCCTTTCGAGAATAGTCCATGCCAGAACATTCTTCGTGGTATTGCTATTCAATACAAGATGTCGCTATTGACCGTATAAATTGATGCTATTTCTCTTTACTGGAAATATTACTGTCGTCCGTAACTAGATAGCGCTAGATGTTGTTTTCTACAAATTATATTCGGCTTTAATCCTAGATGGCTCTGATTGTCTAGTCGGGAGCGGAAACTACGAGATGCGACGGTTTCGCTAACAGTATACTATATCGAATGTTGTAGAATATTTAATTATAGATAAAAAAATATTAAATCAAAATATCTGATTGAAAAGATATTTTGATTCCAACATTTCATTTTGCGCAAAGTAGATAACACGTTTTTAATTCCCACTTGCCAGGAAAATTGACGTTTATTTTATCTTCTAGGGGGGGCAGCTACCTGGGTACGCCCTTGGCTTCATTGACATTTTTTGTGTGAAACCATTGTAATAATTTAATAACAACAGATTTGCTGACCAGTTTTTTTTACTGAAATACCGAATTTATTCCAACACGGCAAAAATTTTGTTCAAAGTTCTTGAATAAAAGTGAATGTAAATTCGAGAAAGTGTACTACCTGATATCATAGTGCAACATTGTGTGTATTTAAGACTCGTGAGTGTCGATAAATCGCACGAGTCCGGACCGTACTCAGGTACACATGACCCATGCCAAAAGGGTTTGAAATATTGAATTGAGTCCACCAATATCGAGAATTTCTGACTACAGGAATCCCCAAACCACAACGATGGATACAAGAATAGAGAAGTCTAACCAACAAATCGAAAGAAACATGTCATATTCTTCAGTACTTAGTAAACAACAGTCAACAAAATTTCCATACAAGAACCAAGCTATAATATTTCCTGCGATTGAAGAACCAAAATCCAAGAATATCTCCTTGCCTTAGGAATACTCGTCAACCCTAAACGCATTATGTTCGCATCTAGAATTTCGAATAATAGAATTTGTATATACCTCTCCAGCCCAGAGTTAGTAACTACTTTTATGAATGACCACGGTGCAATTGGTGTCAACAACCAAATTATTCGAGCCAGAAGATTGATAACCCCATCTGAACGTTTGATCCTATCTAACGTGAGCCCAACAATCCCACATTCACATTTAGAGCAACCCTACAACAACTTGGTCTCAGCCTATTATCTCATACATATTTTCTCAGAGTCAACATGCCCAACCCAGATTTTGCAAATATAATGAGTTTCAGAAGGCAAGTCTACATTAATCCTCCCGAAAATATTGTCATCCTGGAGTCTATGTTGGTCAACCATGGAAATACCTCCTATCGAATATTCTTATCATAAGATAATCTAGCCTGCTTCAAATGCAACAAAATGGTCACATATCTTCTCAATGTACAACTGAGACACCTGAACATCTAAATGAATCCCCTGCAATGCCCCCTCCCAAAAATCCAGAAGAAACACCAGAGGATACTACAACCTTCCTAATTCCAGAAGATTCCCCCATCACTCCCGACCAAGACAACCTAACTAATTAATCGAATAAGGGGAACCTCTCAGAAATATTAACTCCAACGGAAGATACACCATCTGACCCATTCCGAAAACCTCCGTCGAGTATAAGTAAGAAAAGTCGCCCTGAAACCACAACATTCGGAAAACAGATGCAACCAACTAAAGCATACATTGATTCAGAAAATTTTGTAATCAACTCAAAGACTTTTTTGAAAACGTATATGGCTCTAATGACCCTCTGAGTGTGGCGAAACAGTACACAACCGATGTGGTCTAATTCATATGTTGAGTAGTGTGTACCCATATTTTAAAGACAGATGTATTAAGAGTAGGTGTACCAAAATTAATAAAAATTATCGAAACAGTTGCTACCAGAGGTATCGTTCATTTCAGATTCTGAAAGCGACGCATTATCACAAGAAACACATTAATAATATCAACTTTCCAACCATCCATCATTCAATGGAACCTTCACACAACAAGAAATGCTAAAACTGATTATTTCCGAAAACAAACTCTCGATCATATGTTTGCAGGAGACCCATTTTAAACAGGACTACTCACAAAATCTGAGGAACTATCTTTGTTTCCATAAAAACAGATCAGATCAAAATATAGCAAGCGGTGGCGTCGCTACTTACATACACCAAACTCACAGTGCAATCGAACTCCCTGTAACAACCCACCTTGAAGCAGTTGCCATAAATATTTTGGACCCTAAAGTGATGAATATTAGTAATATCTACAGTCCACCAAATCGTGACGTGACATATGAGAAGCTGAATGATCTCTTTCAGCAAATACCCAAACCAAGATTATTCTTAGGAGACTTCAATTGTCATAACACTCTATGGGGATGCGACTCCACACATACAAGAGGTCGTATATTATAACATGTTATCGATGATAATAATAAGGCGTTACTTAACAACGGAGAAAAAACGTTTCAACCATTTTCAGGAAACTCCAGTGTTATAGATCTCAGCATTAGCGACCCATTACTCCACACTCATTTCAATTTTACCATCTTTCCCTATCTATATGGCTGTGACCACTTTCCCATCTTACTCACAAGTTCTCAGCATGTTGTAGAAGACCCTCGTGTGGCAAAAAGATGGATACTAAAAAGAGCTGACTTGAATCTTTTTGCAAATATCATAGTAACCAAGGTTAGTCACTTCCACATGCAAGATAGTATCGATGAATGTGTTGATGATATTACCAAAATCATAACGTATGCAACCCAACTAGCAATAAGAAAGACAAAGCAACTGAACAACCACACTCCAGTTCTTTTGTGGAATCAAGAATGCGACCAGGCAATAAAAGCCTTTTAACACGCCTAACTGACTAAAAAGGCACCATACACCAGAAAACCTGATAACTTTTAGGAGTCTGAGGGCAAAAGCTCGATGGATCATAAAAAAATGTAGAGAGGAATCATGTGCAAGATATGTATTATCCATTAGCAGTCCAACACCACTAAGGATGATCTGGGACAAAGTGAAACGTATTAAATGTAATAAAACAGACCATGGAATATCACGAATTGAATATCAGGGAAAATCAACTTCTAGTTGTACCGAAGTTTTTCAAATCTTCTCAGACATCAATGAAAAGAATTCTAATAGTGCAAACTACACACCCGAATTTCTGATCTACAAAAATAATGAAGAATCTGAAGGGATTGATATTTCCCAAGACGAAATGAACCCTATGAATGTACCTATATCCTATGAAGAATTCCTCTTCCCCTTCTTCCAAAAACTCCAGCCTAGGACCTGATGATATCCCGTTCATTTACCTCCAAAACATGCCAGATACAGCTAAGCATATTCTCCTGAAAATATTCAATAAGATATGGACAAAAGGGGTATTTCCTGAGAAGTGGTCAGAGGCAACCATAGTTCTGTTAATAAACCATGGTAGACCAAAGACAGATCCTCAATCATACAGACCAATATCCTTAACCTGTACAATATGTAAGCTGATGGAAAAAACTGTTAATAATCGACTCACTTGGTTCCTGGGGAAAAATCACCTACTCACACCAAAACAAAGTGGTTTTAGGAATGGTAGATCAACATCAGACAATCTAATTACCTTGGAATCATATATACTAGCAAACCAAACACCATTGCAATCTTCTTCGATATAAGTAAAGCTTATAACATGACCTGGAGATATAACATTCTTAGAAAGCTGAGCTCCTGGGGTATAAATGGCAATCTTCTAAAATTTGCTGAAAACTTCGTGGGAGAAATATTCTTCAGAGTTAAAGTTATTGGAACACTTTCCGGGTAGAGAGTGCAACAGAATGGTACCCCTCAAGGCTCAGTTTTGAGCGTCATCCTCTTTCTATTTGCGATATATGAAGCTGTGAAGAATATCAAACAACCTGTAGAAACTAGCCTATATGCTAACTATCTAGTGGTAAACTCGCGATGAAAAAATCTTACCACAATCCAAAATAACTTGTAGGAGGCAGTAATTTCGATTGAGAGTTGGCTGAAATGTACTGGTTTCAAAATGTGCCCGTGCTCGTGCATGTCTTTTACTAAAAAAAGAGAACTAGCACTGCCTAATCTGAAACTACGTGGCCGGAATATCCAAGTGGTGGAACAGATGCGTTACCTAGGAATGATTTTCGACAGAAAGTTGAACTGGAATGCCCATCTTAACCATCTTAGAACATCATGTCAGAGCGGCATCAATCTACTGAGAATTCTGAATTCTGAATTGGGTTTCCGACAAACAAACGCTCTTACTTCTCTATCGAGCTCTATTAAGATCCAAAATCGATCATGGCTCTATAATATATGCCTCAGCAAGTGAATCAATTCTGAAATTTGGTAACTCGGTACACAATATAGCAATACGGCTGGCCCTTGGAGCATACAGGACAACGCCCGCTGAGAGTCTCTACAGTGAAGTTGGAGAGCCATCATTGCAGCTGCGACGACAGCAGCTGAGCTTAGCGTATGCATCTTAAGTCTCTACTGATAGTCAGCATCCAGTATATCATAACACCTTTTCAAACCGTTTTCGCAATCTGTATGAAAACCGAAGAAGACTAACACACCCCTTCTATCAGAGGATCAACAAGTTTAGTTTCGAATTGAATGTGACTTTCGCAGATACCCTTCCCAACAACAACTCAGACACGCCACCTTGGCTTATTGCCTTGCCACCATGCAACCTATACCTCTCCAAATTCAACAAATCTGAAATTATTCCTAGTCTGCTCCACAATCATTTCCTCTCATCAATAAATGAGCATTGTGATTATACTCACATCTATACAGACGCGTCCAAGTCAAATCAAGGAGTAGCATCAGCTTTTTTAAGCCCGAATACATCTAGTGGATTCAAACTACCTCCACATTGCAGCATTCATAGTGGTGAACTTTTCGCAATCATTCAAGCAATCAAATACGCCGCTCATGAAGATACCCACAATACTTTAATTCTTACAGAATTGTTAAGCTCGTTACAAGGTATACAACTCATTTATTCAGATCGTCCCCTGACAAGGCTCATCAAAGAGTATGTTCACACAATTAGGGAAAATCCAGAGGATTGGACTTCATGTGGGTCCCGTCACATGTTTGGATCTCTGTCAATGAGCGGGTTGATAAAATTGCATGTGAAACCATGAATGAACCAATCTTTCAAAATCAAGAGGGAGTACCGTATACTGATCCGAAAAAATATATGGAATATGTGGTCTCTAACTACTGGTCATCTGCCTGGGCAGAATCTGGGATGAAACTCAAAGAAATTAGAGATTAAATCAAGCCATGGAGAAACATCCCTAGCCAAAGGAGACACCAAATAATAATCACCCTGTAATGACATAAATACATTACTATAAAACTCGATTCACGAAACCAGTTAACGCCGCGATGACGAAATACCCCACCAGAACAGCAGAGCCCCAACGCCAGGATGCGCACGAAGAATCGACGGTAGAAGGGAAAGAGACTTCCACCACCACCACTACAATGGATATAAAAATTCAAACCAATAGACGATAGGACGACTTGGTTTACGGACTCCTGCTCCTCCAAGTTCAGCCGCCTGCAGTGCGAAGCGTAGGTCGACGGTATTGACTTCAACCTTAAACGCATTACACTATCTTCCGCCGAGTGTTGTACTAAGTCGGAGCATTGATCCTACTTTATCATCATTCATTAGAAAGGCCGTTGGTTTCTGGTATTGACGAAAACGAGAACGATTGTTCAAACTGTTGGAAGAATTTCGGTGTGGTACTGACACACTGAAAACTCTACAGTATCTCCGTAGGGAAGCACCATTAAGCCGGGTACTGACTGGCTATAAACGATCGCTTTAACTGTTAGAATAATTTCGGTGTAGTATTGACACGCTGTAATATCTACAGTCCCTGCACGTAGAAGTATTCGTTAAGCTGGGTACTGACTAGCTACAAACGATACTCTCAAATCTTGAGACTAAAGCCGAAAGAGTATTGATCCTCCGGTTGCTCATATCCCTGGCTGACTGAACGTTCCACAGGACATAGAGAGTCTCG
Organism: Galeruca laticollis; assembly: GCA_963921935.1. Taxonomy (NCBI): domain Eukaryota; kingdom Metazoa; phylum Arthropoda; class Insecta; order Coleoptera; family Chrysomelidae; genus Galeruca; species Galeruca laticollis. The sequence continues at coordinate 68,589,073 of OY998178.1, read as the reverse complement.
TACATCGTCAAGTATATCGCCGGAATCGAAATACACACCGCTCTAGTTCCACCTACGTGCTATTCAGACCATCAGTACCTACCAATCGATGAAAGGATACGGACCGTCGAAGCGTGACCTTCAAAATGTTTACGTACCGGAGAATTATATAGAATATTGAATTTTAATTTATTTTTGTCGTTGTAAATGTTATTTTTTATAAATAAATCAGTTAATTTAATTGAACTCTGTCTCCCTTGGGCTTACCTGGGCAATACGCATTACAACCCGTTTGCGCACTGGACATACAAAGTATACCATGAACACTTGCTGAAAGTAGAAGAAGACAAAATCTGTGATATGTGTCAGGTGCCAATGTCAGTTAAACATTTCATGGTCGAGTGTCCGAGGTTCGCGGAACAACGCCGGACGTACAGTATAAGTGCAGATTTAAAATCAACTCTTGGTGTGTACTGTAATTTTGAAAACACAATCGGATTCCTCTCTGAAATAGGTTTAGTCAACAAAATGTAAATTACTAAGCTCGTTACCATGTTGCTCACTACTGATTCCTATCTTTAATATGATGCTATTCAAATATTATTGTATGTCATATTGACGTTACCAGCCTAAATGATATTTCATGTCACTGTTATGTTATGTTGCTAATAACCCTAGTGGTGGATGCAGCTATTATTTTCTAAATAAAAAAAATACTTCTATACACCTAAACTTGTCTGCCATATTTATCATGGAGGTTAGAGAAAAGGATAACAATCGCCTGTCTCTGAAAATTTGTAGAATTTTTCAATTCATTTTTTAGCTACCCGCCGCGCTGCCGTCGGTAGGTAGTATCTGTGAAGATAGCTGTTTGTGAGTACAAGTAGATGAAGTTAGTTGGGTAATGTACAAATTTTGAAATTTTATTCCGGGCATTGGTGAGAAAATAATCGTATTGTGCATGGATGTACAAGTGGTTCATCACCTGATCGAGACAATTGACTAAAAACCAATTTGCATCAACCATCGTTATTTAAAGTACTAAAGGTAATATCTTTATAAGATAAAGTTTCATAGTTGCACATTGTAATATGAATAGGTATGTAAAAATACCATTTACTTAATTAATCATGAAATTTTTCATTTAATAAATTTATCTTCACTGAATTTTCAAGAAATTGTTGAAATTAAAGTTAATTACAAGATTTGAAAGTTATTATTAGTTGTCAAAATGTATTCACTCATTTTCAGAGTATCGTATTAAGAGAAAAATGGACAAAATCATTATCACAACAACTGACCCAGACTAGTGTATGTGTGTGTGTGTGAAAAGCACTTTCGCAAAGTGGTTAAAAAGATGATGGATTGGTTATTAATGGAACTGAAACTATCATCCCTCGCGAATTGTGGGCCATCTTGAATTACAATATCAATCAGGGTTTGGGAATGGACATTAGTGAAGAAGTTTGTGAATGCCCCGTTTACTATTTTTAGATTATATTGAAATTTAAGGAATATCAAACATGTCTACTTTACTTTAAAATTGGTTTTTTTTTGTTACCGCAAATTAGTACGAATGTAATTAATAACTCTCAATTAGAAAATCTTGATTATACACAACCCTCGTTACAAACATTTTAAGGTAATGATATAAGAGAAAATTCTCAATTGGTAGGACTCTATCGTAACAGATTTTCTTCCATTTCTTTAATTATAAATAAAAATCTAATACTTTTTCCATTTCTTATATTTTTGGTTTTTGTTACAGAGACTTTGCTTCAAACTGCACTGGGCTGGTACCCACAAATGATTATAAGCGTTGGCGGTAGAATCCACGATGTTCATGGTGTTGAATTCTACGTCGACTTCATCGAAAAAAAGGTACTGATGCCAGTACATTTGGTGAAATTCTTAAATAATGTCACCTGAGTTTATACTAACTAAAATTATACCTTCATTGTTGCACTCATATTTTCGGTGAAAACAACGAAGGGTGCACTTGGCAGCGGTTGATTGCCACTTGTCCTTGAGTTCCTTATAAGGATATTTGAGTGAGAACGGCCGCTAATGGGCTGGAGGGAAAACGCGCCGTGAATACCGGGCATATGGAGCTTTATTGACACATTGTGAATAATATGTCATAACGAACAGCATTCTAAGCAATTTCATCATTTCATGTATTATCTTAGGCAAGAAAATATGTTTGTAGTTGGTTTGTGTTGTTTTGCCTAACATCAAAGAAAAGGGTATATAATTATCCAATTCTTTTCAACATTCGAAGTGCGAAAAATTAGGAAGCTATTGATGGACTCAAAAAACGGTGTCATCGACTTTTCCTCATAGTACCATTAATTTTTGTTGTTTTATGTTTTATTAAATGCACTGCACGATACTGTAAAAATTAGTGTTTTAAATGAAACTCACGGTTTCTAGTTAATTCCACAATATAATAAAAGTTATTGAAAATTCTAAAAAATTGACATAATCGAAACAATTGTCAATTTTTTAGAATTTTCAATAACTTTTATTATATTGTGGAATTAACTACAAACCGTGAGTTTCATTTAAAACACTAATATGAACAGATTCCACGAAGTAAGGGTCTAGACAGTTAATTTCAGTAAAAATTAGTTTTTATTTCTAATAAGACAAGCATATGCGTACATACATATATTTGACAACTGACAACTTACTACTACGATACAGAATTGTTTAACTTCATGTACAACACAGTGTAGCCAAGCGTTTCATATTCTCAGCATGTTGTCGATTACTCCTTCAACATACCCTCCAAATCAAAACATGCTTGAATAAAAACAAAAACTTTTTTCTTCTAGAATTTTTAAATGCCAACAGGTGCCTTTTTTTACACATTAATCAATGATTTTATTTTTAAAATACTCAAATTTAACACGTTTCAAAGGTTTTGTAAACACGTCCGCAATTTGTTTGTCCGAAGGACAATAATTTATGTTCAGAAGTCCATCTTTAACTTTCTCCGTAATAAATTTGTATCTAACGTCTATGTGTGCTATGTGCTATGTGCTACGTTTATTGAATACACCAGTTTTTATTAGGGGCATAACGCTTTGATTGTCAATATTTAAATTAATTCTTACTCTTTGTCCAGTTAGTTTATGTATCACTTCACTTAAGTACAGAAGTTCCTTTGTACATCCTGCTGCCGCTACAGTTCTGCTTCTGTTTCGGAAGTTGTGACCAGTGGCTGTCGTCTAGAACACCATGCTACTAGTCCACCACCATAGAAGATAATATATCCTGTTGTGCTTCGTCTCGTTTCGACATCTTCAGCAAAGTCAGAATCACAATAAGCTTCAATAGTGTTTAGAGAGTCACTATTGAATTTTATACCGTTTTCAATTGTTCCACTTAAATACCGTAAACAACGTTTAATATTTCTTACAGAGGAGTCACTTGGGTTTTCAACAAATCTTCTGCAATAATTCACTGCGAACGATAAATCGGGATGGGTACGATTGCTTAGATAGAGCAAGCTTCCCACAGCTTCTCTAAAAGGATATTTTATGTTACAGTTTTGATTGGTGTCCGGAGTTTCATAGTTTTCTAGTGGAGTAACTACACTTTTTGAATTTAACATGTTAAATCGTTCAAGGATTTGTTGAGAATAGTTTTCTTGATTTAATTTTAAGCCGTCCCGCACTTTTTCAAATTTAATACCTAAAAACGAACTTAGGCTTCTATACGCAGTTACGTCAAATCCACTTATTAGTTTTTTAATAAGATTTTTAATTTTTGAAGAATCACTGCTTGTAATATAGCCATCATCGCATATGGCTAATATTAAGTCTATAGTGTCGTTGATAAAGATGCACTGTTCAGAGCTTAACTGAGTTAGTCCGTTTTGTTTTGAACAATTCGTTAAAACTTGATTCCATATCATCAGGACTTGTTTGAGACCGTAAAGGGATCTTCGTAATTTACAAACTTTATTTTGTTCATTGTATCCTTCAGATACTTCCATCAAAATATTTCTTCTAGTTTCCATGGAGAAATGCCGTCTTTACATCGAACCCAATATAGTCCCAGTCTTTTATTGTTGTTATGGCTAAGATTATTCTCAACGTTGTTATGTTCACAACTGGACTAAATATTTCGTTATAGTCGACACCATGTTTTTGTTCGCATCCTCTTATGACCAAGCGAGCTTTAAATCTACCATCACTTTTTATTATAATATCCATTTGATACTCAGGACTTTTTGCGTGCCTATTTCATTTTTATCAATGAGAATCCATGTTCCATTTTTTTCATAGGCATCTTTTTCTTCTTTTATTGCTCGGACCCAATTTTATTTATCTTTTCCTGTAGTGGCTTCTTGATATGTTAGTAGTGCACGTTCCTGATCCAAGTCGAGTTCGTAGTTTTCTTCTAGATATCTTGGTTTGGCACCAAAATTTTTAATTTTTGATTTTCTTATTCCTTGTTCTTCATCTTCAACATCATTTTCCTCTTCGATATCCTCCTCCTAGTTACTTTTTTCTTGTTCTCGATTTTTATTAGTTTGTTTGTTATCATCATTTTCATAATCTTCAAATATCTGGATTTTTATTTTATTTTTAGATTCCTCATTGAATTCCACATCTCTATGTATTTCGATTTTTCTTTCCTCTTTGTTCCAGAGCCGATATCAATTGTTTGAGTATCCTATCATCAGAAGTTTCTTATTTTTCTTGTCTAATTTTGAGGTTTTCTGTAAGTTTTTGGCATAAGCATCTGAGCCAAATACCCGTAGATTATTTAGTTTTGGTGTTCAATCCTCCCACTTTTCATAAGGAGTACAAGTTAATGATTCAGTGGGAGATCTGTTTTGTAGGTATGCTGCTACTCGAAGGGCTTCACCCCACATTTCTTTATCTTGTTCTGATTCAATTATTAAGGATCTGGTTTTATCTAGTAAGGTACGACTGAATCTCTCCGCTTTTCCATTAAGTTGTGGAGAATATGCTGGAGTGTAGTCAAGGACAGTACATCGTTTTTTCATGTATTCCTTTAGCCGTTTACTTATATATTCTCCACCATTGTCTGATCTAAACTTATGAACTTTTATATTAACCCATCAAGGACGGATTTAATTAAGTTTAGAATTTTGCAATAGTATATTTTCAAACTGTATTTTCAGAACGAAACAAATAGATTTGCTTAAAGAAATAAAGTGAAATTTTTCTTACTTTCTTCAAAAATTAGTGTTGCCATATGGCAACGCGAGTAACTTACACTTCCCATGTTTCATTGAAAAAAAAATTTTATTGATTGAAAAAAAAACTACATTCGTGTATGGTATTCAACATTGCACGACAAACAAACTCCTACATTACATTTGATGCATTTTGTGCGCATAATAGATTCGCAATCGTCGCCATTGCATCTTATTTTTTTTTCTACTGGTGTGAGGAGGTGCCCTATATTATCATATCGCCAACACGGCTGAAAGATCTGCTCGATTTACTAGATGGTCTACCTTTTCCTTTCGGTGGATTCTTGTACTTGTTGAGGTACGTTTTAACAATTTCTCGACGAAAGTCTAGTTGAGTTATTTTGTTGCCAGACTGTTTGTACAGGACCCAGGCATTTTGAATTGCGGCATCAAGTAGCCATGTGAAAAGACACCACCACCATTTTTTTCCACGTAGACTAATCCTATAGCGTGCAATATTTTCATCCATCAGATCCGTGCCACCCATAGATGCATTATATTTGGAAATCAAGTTCGGTCTTTTTACTTGAACAATTTTTTTCTCCTTCGCTGAATATCGTTGGACACTAGCAAGTGGGGCTACCCCATATTTGGTCGAAGCTGCTGAAACTACATTATTGTCAGTCCAACGCGTTAGTAAAATTCCGTTGGTTCTATCCAAACAAGAATCGAAGTCACCACGTTGTTTCTTACTCATATCCTTTTTGGATAGTAACGGGCAATTTTTAGGGATTCGGTTATCGCGAATGGTTCCTGTGGATGAGAAACCTCTTGATTTCAGATGGCTAAGAAGGTGAAAGCTTGTAAATAAATTGTCTATGGATAGGTTGTATCGATGTTTTTTCTTTTCTTCTGGTAACTCATCCAAAAGCATCAGCAATGGAGCAGTAGATTTTCCAAACACAGTTTGGTATTCTGTGTTCACGCGCCTATCTTTGCCTTGATAGAAGGAAAAATTCACAAGATATCCGTATTTGTTGTTCAGCGACCATATCTTGTATCCAAATCTGATTGGTTTGCCACGGATAAATTGCTTGCATGAGTGCTTTCCAAAGTATTTGACCATACACTCATCGTAATTCAAATCTTCTTCTGGAACAAAATAATTCAGACATTTTTGCCGTAGTAGATCACTTAGAGGTCGCAGTTTATAGAATTTGTCATTTGGATCTAGTGCATTATTATCTGCGCAGTGTAGATACCGCCAAATTGTTAAAAATCGGTCTCTCCTCATTGAATCCTTCACTAGTTGGTTACCAAGATCTGCATCAGTACTCCAGTAATGTTTTTTTCCAGGTAATTGACAATATCATGATAAAATCAGAATAGCAATAAAACATTTCATTTCATTCAAAGTAATTTGAGGACATGGCAAGTTTTTAAATTGTGCGTACTTGTTTGATTCTTCTACCAGTAAAGAAAGTACGTCTTTGTCTATGAATAACTCGAACATTTCTGTTGGGGTTAAAGTTTTAAAACTTTCATAATCCGACCGAAAATAATTTTCTGAACTTTCTACCAGATCGCCTTTGATCCATTCAATGTCCTCATAAGTAACTTTTTCTACATGTTCCGTATCTGGTTCAACTAATGCATCATCTTCACCATGTTAAACAAGTTGAGCTGGAGCATTCAATTGATTCCGAGATAAATTATCAACGAGTCCGCCTTCATCTTCCTCACCGGAATCCTCATCTGTCATCGCACCCTCATTCGGAGGCTCAATATAAATTTGGTCGACATCTAAATCATCATTATACGCAATCTGAAGAGCTTCTTCGAAAGTCAGCCCACCGCTAGAAAAAAAAAGCAAAATGTAAAAAGGTAGTCCACAGAAAGGACTCGTGTTGCCACATGGCAACATCGAGTTCCAAAGCTTCACGATCTCAAAGGTTTTTGCAAACTCCCGTTATTCTGCCGCCTCTACGTTGATAATATATTCCCAAAGCTGTTGTAACGAATTTATTTTCGAAAGCTGTAACAAATAATTTTTATTTATACTTACGTGAACTTGATATCCATTTTTGAGAAGTCTTCTTGATATTCCCTAACAAAATCGTGTTTTTATATCACTGGAGTGAACAGGCAAACACTACACACGGTTCTGTCAACTGACACTGCAACAAACTATTGCCGTGTATACCGCCATCTATGTTTTAAATGAAAAATCTGATGAATTTTAAGCAACAGAAAACTGTTAATTTCTGTTGCCGTGTGGCAACACCAGTCCTTGATGGGTTAAATTTAGTTTCAACCATGCTAATGTATTCTATTATTAAGTCTGGTACTTCACTTTTATGTTCCAGTAAAAATATCATGCAAAAATGAGAATAGTCATCTAGGAACGTTAAAAAATACCTTTTATTGTCCCAGGTTTCTGTATCTAAAGAACAAACATCAGAATGTATGATTTCTAGTTTTCTAGTAGCTTTAGTACGGGCTGTGTTAAATGGTTTTCTTACTTGTTTAGATTCTGTACACGTTTCACAAAATTGTTCTAAGTGTTTTATGTCATTTTTAGTTACGTGCATACCTGTGGACCTTCCTTGTAGCTTTTTCATATTTTCAACACTTAAATGTGCCAATCTTCGGTGCCATACCTTCTCTTCTGGTTTTTTTGTTATTGATATTAAGGCGTTTTCTTACTTATCTTGTGTTAGTTTTACTGTATACAGCCCGATATTTTCTATACCTTCCAGAACTTTCTCATCTCCTTTTATAAACTCAACATCGTTTTCAGTAAATTTCACTTCATATCCTTTTTCGGTTATTGTTTTAACAGATAATAAATTATTTGTTAACTCAGGTACAAACTTTACATTCTGAAGATAGCATTCATTGAACTGTATGTCTCCAATACCTTTTATACTCATGCTGCTATCACGTTTTGCGGATTTTATTAAGGTTTGATCTTCTAGTTTTTGAAATGTATTAAAAATGTTGGCATTGTTTGTTGGATGAGATGTGCATCCAGAGTCTACTACCCATTCTGTTTTATTATTTTGTTCATAACTATTTGCTATAAAAGCTATGTCTCGTCGTCTTTCAATGTGGTTATTATTTGCGTTATTTGGCATATTACTTTGTTGATTTTTATTTCTGAAAAAACAGTTCTTTTCAACATGGTTATTTTTTTTACATATACTGCAGAACATTGATTTGCCACTTTGTCTGTTTGCATTACCATCATTATTTGAATTATTATTTTTATGTTTCACTTTACACTGAAATTTTAGATGGCCTGTTTTATTGCAGTTGTAACATCTTTTTTCATTAGTTACAAATGCTACTTTCTTTTCTTCAAAGGTGTCTCTCATTCTACCTTCTTCAATTAGTAGTCTCGAGAAGAGGCTTGTTATATTTTTGTCACTTTTGCTTGTTGATTCCCAGGCACTTACAAAATATTTATATTTTTCTGGTAATGCTGTTAGGACTCTAGACATGACCATTTTATCTTCGATCTCACATTTTAGACCCTTAAGTTTATGTACCAGATTTTGAATATCACTTATAAATACAGATATGTTGTCATTTTTCTTAAGTATAGTTGAATAATTCTTGCATTAGCATACCTATCAATTGTTCTGTATCTCCTTCATACAGCTTTGTTAATTTTTCAAACATATCCTTACTGGTTGTTCAATCCATAATGTGTGTTAAGCAATTCATGTTTATAGTCGCGGTTATTATTCTTTGTGCTTTAGCATCCTTTTGTGTATTTGTATCACGATCTTCAACACTAGTCGGTATTCCGTTTGTAACTATATCCAGTAGTCCATACGGTTTCAAAGTTATTTCAACTTGAAACTTCCATAACCGGAAATTTTCTTTGTTTGTTAGTTTCGTTATTTCATCTAATGTTTCAAAGCTCATTTTTGTAGCCATTTTTATAATCACCACTGTCTATTAATTTGTTTTATGCAGTATTTATTTTATGATTTTAGTTTTTTAATCAACCACGTGTTCACTATGTACGCCGGTTTTTATTTTAGAGTTCTCGTTTTAATGTTTTAATCCGATGTAAAATAGGTATATGGGGATGAATACTGGGCCCATTACCTTACGTTTTATGTTTTATTAAATGCACTGCACGATACTGTAAAAATTAGTTTTGATTTTTAATAAGACAAGCATATTCGTACATACATATATTTGACAACTGATAACTTACTACTACGATACAGAATTTTTTAACTTCATGTACAACACAGTGTAGCCAAGCGTTTCATATTCTCAGCATGTTGTCGATTACTCCTTCAACAATTTTTACATGCTATTATGCATTTTTGAAGCTTCACTTATTTTTCTTTCAAATGATATTCATATATATATAGAAATCAAAACTTGTTATTTAGGTTTACAAAGTCTTTCATGGCACAGTACTTGAAAATAATCAAATATTTTTGATTAAAATTTAAGCTCAAATTCGCTCAGAAATAATTTTGTTGTATTATTTACTAAAGTTTACAAGAAGATACTGGAATAGCAGTTAATAAATGCAAAATCAGAGTATTCTCAAAGTTCCGAAGATATGATTAGAGAGCTCCCAGCTTTCAGTTTTTACCTGCAGCAATGCAGCAAAACTGAATAATAATAAAATGAACCGTTACAATTTGTATTGGACATATGAGTGTATATTGTTCAGATTAAATGCATTAGTGATTACAATTTTATTCGTGACCGAAATATTCTATCCATACGCACTCAAATAAATTCAAAAGAAAAGTGCGTCGCCGTAAAATTCTACTTATGGACGAAATGCAGCTTGTATCAGCAATGTCGTTGATAGACTTACAAATAATGGAGTTCAAGCACCTTGTATTTCTAATTTCAAATCAAAACACAACAGCACATATAATATCTATATACGACACAACAGCGTCATTCTATTTCAACCAACCGGATTGCCATAATTATCATGGAATCCGACAGGCGTTTTGATTGGCTGAGCTCGAGATAACTTAGCGATCGCAGCGTCTCACTAATTTTGATTATATTTCTGGGACACTTTTTTCTACAGCGATTGTTCTCCTCTCTCTAACCTCCATGATATTTATAATACGTTGGCAACTAACGTAATCAAACGACGAATGGATCATAACTTAAAAATATTGAATCGTCACTATCACCGTGTTTAGTGTTAAAAGTCCGAGGTTAGTCACGTCGAACGTCTAATTGTCTACATAATATTTATTATAAATTAACACGCAATGTACCGAAAAGCCGAAATGCCTTAACTCTTCAGGAACTCGAAGATATTATGAATGATGCAGAGTTTTTGAATGACGTTGAAGATGCTCGCTTTGTAGTTCTGCCACCAGATGCTGATTACTTCACAGATGAAGATGAGTAGGATGAAAATATTATAGGTATATTACTAATTCATCATTTCACGCATTAAATGATCACATTATTCTTACCGTAGTCATAGCTGATGTAGTTGATGTACTTGGAGAACTCGAGTTGTAATATACTGCTTCACAAAATGAAGAACAAGAAGTAGAAAGTGACGAACGAGTAGCAGAACCTCAAATCAGTACAAAAGATGTACGCCAAAATCGAAGAAATGGAGGTTGCTCACGAATGTATCAGCTAAGTGGTGTGAAATATACACTGTCTATTCAAAATTGAGGTCAGAAAGTATTGAGGCTAATAATAAATTTGAGGAGCTGAAAAATATGGGCTTAAAGATAAAACTACTGTTGAAATTTTTGAAAAAATTTTCACTCAAGCAAAAATGATTTTTATAACTAAACAAACGGCCAGTAGTAAAAAATGAACGAACTTCACTTTTTAGATAGAATAACAAAAAGCGTTTAGGGGTATTTTGGTATTTTCGGGTCATTGCCTTTACCTTCCAAAAACACTACTGGTCTGAAAAGGAAGATCTTGAAGTAAAAATTGATACTTCAAAATAAAACGATACATACATTTTAACGACAACAATGTACTGCAAAACGAGAAAAACTAAAATGATAGGGGCTTCAAACTCCTATCGTTGATCACTATGCTCAATGAAATCTTTCAACAGTTCGAGGTCGTCATTGAACATTCGTCGATTGATGAAATGACCGTAAAATATTTTGGAAGACATAGGCTGAAGCGGGAAATCGATCTGCTTTGGGCGTTACGTGGTTCTAACGGTTATTGCTTCTGATTTGATTTGTACCTTGGTGCTGAAACATCTACAAACATAGCCAAAAATCAAAATCGGAACTTGAGAACAAGGGTGGTTGTAAATTTACTGGATTGTTTGATAGACCCAACAAGCGACTGCGTTTATTTTGACAATTTATTATCAAGTAGAGAATTATTGCTGCATCTGCGAGAGAATGGATTTAGAGCCATTGGTACGTCGCAAAAAAATAGACTGCAAAAAAATTCACTAAAAGATTCCAAGAGCTTAACCAAAGAGCGTCGCGAAACTTTTAATCACAGATTTGATACGAAAGGTGACATTTTTCTCTTGAAATGGAATAACAATGAATAAAATTAACTGTCTCGTCTCTCACTCCGTGGAATCTACTCAAATTAGTGTTTTAAATGAAACTCACTGTTTCTAGCTAATTCCACAATATAATGAAAATTGTGGAATTAGCTAGAAACAGTGAATTTCATTTAAAACACGAATGACAATAAATGTGTCACCATTGCAACAAATCATGATAGCATCGAGCTTCTGTCTCAAGCACCCTGATGGGATAGAAATGGAAAAGATGTGTGACTTGGATATGAGTAAATATGTTTGCTGCGACATCTCCTTCGTTTCTCTTTTTATGTCATATTACTTATTTACTTAGTTCGTGGCTGAATGGGATCCAACTCCCAAAGCCAAAAAACGAAAAAAATAAAAAATAAACACGAGATATGACATAGAAAATTTTAAGAACACCCTATATAAACAAATTTTTTCTTAATTCGAAATAACCAACCGCAGATAGAAAAGTATGTCACTACTGCGGAAAACAAGGCCACTGGGTCAAGGACTGCAGAAAGAAAAGGTTCAATGAAGAAAACACAACAAAATAACTACGGAGAATACAGCGGACAAAGGAACTCCAGAGAAAAGAATTGGAACAGAGAAGTATCACAGACACACGAGCAAGACAATGTCGGACGAAGGCTCCAAAAAGAAGAGAACAGGAGAGGACACTCCACAGAGAGAAGACAAACAAACAAGGAAGACGGAAGGAAACATTTAAACTAACAAAGACCACCGTTACTCCCCAAACAAGTGGTCAGGCTGAAAATAGGGGAAATTGGACTTACACAGGCAAAGACGGAAATCAACAGGCAACACAAAAGGGAAACAAAGAAGAGGACAAGAAAAACCAGAAAAAAACAATGCATCATAACGGACCGACGATAAGTAAAAGCGAAGAACCCCCGTATATAGTACTCTTAAGAATAAACGGTAAAACCGAACCTTGTATGATAGACACAGGCGGAGCATACACGCTAATAAGTAAATCAATAATAGCAGACAACGAATTTGACCCGCGGATCACGGATCAATTAACCTTAAAAGGCATAACAGGACACACAATCCACCTATACGGTTCGACACAAATAGCCATAGCGACAACAGAAATGGACTACAATATCTACACCGAAGTAATCGCAGCCGAGGACGGTATAATGGGAAACACAGCAGTATTATTAGGAAGAGATTTTCTAGAAGAACAGGAGGCAACAATCTCATACAGAGGAAAACCAACATTGAAAATATGGGGAAGGAAAATACCGCTAATGAACCCAAGACAAATCAGAGACTTGCTGAATAATTGTAGACAAGTACGGACAGAAACATACGGAAAAATAACGGCAACAAGGGAACCAGAAAACCCTAGGGAGAAATAAACGTGGCAGAAATATCTAAAAACAGTGGAATCAATGTACAGACAAGAGACAACCAAACCAGGAATAGACATAAATAGTTCGGTAGGAAAAATAAAGGAAACTACAGGCAGGGATAAAACAGGGGAAAGAGAAACTATATACACAAACCAAAAACCCATAACCGACGGAAAAGGGCGCACACACAAAACATAAAGAGGAAAACGGAAGAAACGAGACAACCGAAGATATCGGGAATAGCAGAGGAGAAACAGAATGCACAAGGACATGCACAGATATATACACAGAGGATAGTTTGACCATACCAGCGCTAACTGAGGTTCACACAATTGGGACTCTGAAACATAATATAAAAGGAAATACATTCGTATGCGAAACTAAGATAGGGAAAGCCTACGAATGCTCAGAAGAGAAACGACTAAACACTAATATACAGGGCACAATCGGAAAATTCGACATTAAAACAGACGACTGGATCCGGAGTAACTTCGAATTAAACCACATAGACACACAAAGCAAAGAAGAACTAGTCAAGCTAATACAAAAGTACCACGATCTATTTACGGATGACGACGAAACTCTAACTAGCACCACAAAAGTCAAACACCACATAACTCTGGAACCAGGCTCTCAACCAATATGCAAGGTTTCATATAGAATACCTTACCATCAACGAGAGACACTGCAAAAAAATCGATAGGCTACTAGCTTCCAAGGTAATCAGAACATCTTCCAGCCTATGGTCAGCACCAGTAGTCTTAGTAGTAAAGCAGACCCCGGAAGGAGGAGAAAAAGTAAGAATGTGTATAGACTACAGAGCACTGAACGCAGTAACCAAGAAATAATCGTATCAGACCTACTCCAAGGATACAAAGCGGGAGGCGAAACGTTATTTTCAGTAATCGACGTAGCTGAAGCATACCACCAAGTAGACATGAAAGAAGAAGACATCCCGTTAACAGGATTCAGCACATACCAAGGACACTACGAATACACCAAAATGCCGTTCGGATTAGTAAACGCGCCATCAATGTTCCAGAGATTCATGAATACCACCTTAAGAGGGTTAACAGGAATAAAATGTATGGTATATCTAGATGATATCATCATATTTAATTACACGGGAAGCAGGGATCATTTAGAGAAAGTAGAGGAGGTGTTCGAAAGACTTTCAGAAGCCAACATTAAACTAAAACCGAAAAAATGTAAATTCATGCTGGGAAAAGTAAAATATCTGGGACACATTATCTCACAAGAGGGAATAGCTCCAGACCCACAAAAGCTGGAGGCGGTGCACAAATACCCCCTACCAAAGAATGTAAAAGGAGTAAGAGGATTTCTAGGTTAGGTAAACTAGTACAGACGCTTCATACCAAATATAACAGAAATAGCGGCGCCACTAGTAAACCTAACAAAAAAGGATACACCGTTTAAAATCTCGGAAGACGTAATAACAGCAATAAACCAATTAAAAACTTCACTAACCTCAGATAAAGTACTAATATTCCCCGATTTCACCAAACCCGTCCTACTATCAACAGACGCATTAAACATAGGCGTAGGAGCAATATTGAGTCAAATAAGGGATGGCAGAGAAAGACCAATAGCATATGCGAGCAGAACACTAAACAAAGCAGAAACCAACTACTCAACTACAGAAAAAGAATTGCTAGGCGTTATTTTTGGAATTAAAACCTTCAGATGCTACATTTACGGAACAAAATTCACCATAATAACAGACCATAGAGCACTGAAATGGGTACTGACCTTAAAAGACCCAAACTCTAGGCCTACACGATGGGCCTTAACACTGGCCGAATACGACTTCGAAGTAATACATGGAATGGGAAGAAGACACGGAAACGCGGATGCACTGAGCAGAATGTACGACGAAACATGCAACTACATAGAAACCACATACGAAGACTACTTACAATATATTGCAGAAAACGAACTACACGGGAAGGACAAAATAAGCAGGAAAGAAGGAGACCTAGATTCTCTCCAAGACGAAGAATCAATAGCCCTCCTAATGGCAAAGAACAGACCCAATCAGGAACCACTGATAAAGATGATAGAAAAGATATACACTCTACCGGACGTCTCACAAGAACAAATAGAATCGGTCAAAGAATGGGACACATTAGACACGAAATTCTACGTAGCATAAGATAGAACATCAGTCAAAGAAGAAACATCATACGAAATAATGTGGAATATCATCCAAAAGTTAAAAAAACAATGCGAAGAGAACGCGGAAAAAGGCATAACCTTCATAACCAGTCAAGAACAAATTCCAGGACCAAGCTGGGACGAAATCACAAAGATGATACAATTCACATTCTACGGGTCAACCACCAAAGTAAGCAGACTGAAACCGATCCCAACCAAAGACACAGAAAAAATCCAAATAATCGAGGTAGAAGAAGAATGGGAACCGCTCTGGGACAAAGAATTACTGAAGAAAGAACAAAAATGCGACGATTTCTGCAACAGCACAGTACAACAATTAAACAAAGAGGATGAAACAAAGCAAAAATATCACATCGACAAAGAAGGGCTCCTATACAGACAAGATCAAGAAGACAACAGGGACCAACTAGTAATACCTAGGAAATATATCACCAAAGTTATAGAAGACTTCCACGACTCACCCATATATTGTCACCAAGGACAACAAAAGGCGTTATTGGCAATAAAAAGACGTTGCTTCTGGCCAACGATGAGAACGGATATAATAAACTACTGTAAACGCTGCGACGCATGCAACAGACGAAATACCTCACCACACTTTAGGAAGGCACCACTACAAAGATTTACAAAGGTCACAGAACCTTGGGAAATAACGTCAATGGACATAGTAGGCCCTCTACCCACGTCAAACAAAGGAAACAAGTACCTGCTAACATTTCAAGATAATTTTACTAAATACTGCGAAGCAATTCCGATACCGGATCAGAAAGCAGATACAGTAGCAAGAGCTTTTGTAGAACAAATAATATGCAGGCACGGAACACCCCAGAAATTGTTAACAGACAGAGGAACAAATTTCATGTCAGAACTAATGAGGGAGACATGCAAACTACTAAACATAAAAAGAATACACACAGCGAGCTACGCACCAACCACCAATGGGCAAATAGAAAGACTACACAGAGTACTAAAAGATATGTTAGCACATTACATAGGCCCAAATCAACGAGATGGGGATAGTTGGATACCATATGTACTAATGGCATATCGGGGAAGCATACACACATCAACAGGATACAGACCGTATTTACTACTACATGGGAAAGATCAAGCACTACCGTTCGACAATTTTATCAAGCCAAGAAGACTGAAATACAACTTAGACGATAACTACGTGTCAGAGCTAGAGACGAGACTTAACCAAATATACACAAAAGTACTAGAGAACACAGAAAAGGCAAAAGACGAAAGGATAAACAGCTATAATGGAAAAACTACCCTAAGAGAGTTTAAACCAAGAGACCCAGTTTATCTACTAGACATAAGTAACACACCAGGAATATCCAAAAAACTGCCAAACCGATGGACAGGACCATTCGAAATAAAAAACAAAGTAGGACCAGTCATCTACCAAATCGCGTCAAACAAAGGAAAAAAAGTACAAGTTGTCCACATTAATAGATTAAAAACATACTATGGCAAACTGAACTATGATCAACACGAGATTATAGAGACGACAACGACTCAGAATAAGGAAAACACAGCATACGAACAGGAAAAACCACAAGAAGAAACCACCGACGACATAGACACAGGGAAGTTAGCAGCATTACCACTATGGTCAACGGAGAAAATAACACAACTACCCAGGGAAAAGACACTAACCCAAACAAAACAACAAAAAGATAAACCAAGCGGAAGGCTCCCAGTCTCACTAAGAACCCCACCGGAAATTCGAAGATCAGCCAGGATGAGAAAACGAATTCCGAGTGCACCCAGCTATATTAATATGACATGGGCACAAGCTTCACAATTATACAGAAACAAGACGAAACTAACCAAACACTACCATACCAAATCAGGCGAAAATATCCCATAAACATACAACAAACAGATCCGCTTAATCACTCAATTGGTTCACACACACCGAGGTCACACTAGAGTCGAATTTTGTTTTAAGAGTAAATAAACCCTACGATAAATTCATACACAAAGATATACACATACACCAAATAACAATAAGTTCTGACGTATAAAATAGTTAAATTAGATTAAAAAAACACAAATTCAGTCATATTCCATAATGGCTACAATAAGTATATTGTTTACTTAAAAAGAATAAAACAAGGAAATTTTTTTAATTACACACAAAACACTGACATTATATAAAGCAAGGTCAATAAAGTAAATAACCGTAGTCAAATATTGCAACGCTTGCAAAATAAATCCAAGGTATTGTTAGATTCCATTTCGTTAAATACAAGGTGAACAAATAAGTTACATTTTACTCATCAACTAGAAATATAAAAACAGACAATAGTCCTACACAAGGAACTCAATTGACAGTCCTAAATGATTGTACAGCTCGGCCAATTGAGAAAAATAAACAAAGGGCAGCAACGCAAATGTAGCGTTAACGGGGGAAGGTGAAACATCATAACTGTAATAAATAATCATTATGCTTTATAAATATATAAACAATGAATGTTAACGAATGTAATTATTGATAATTGTAGAGAACTGTAAGTGCGCGACAATAAAACGACAGATCGTTCTTCTGACCTGGGTAACATTCGTTATGTGCGGGCTTCAGACAGCAATTACGCTAATTGCTCAAGACTGTTCAAACCCCAATAAAAACATTACAGTGATCTCCCTAAAAGACGTTCAACAGAGCCCGGAACCCGAGATAACGTACGCCAGGGAAAGCACGAACATTCGAGTTATCCAAAGCAACGAAAGCAAACGGCAATCAGTATGGTCATGCCTAGTAGTTGTAACCAGACTCATGTTTTTCTGCGGGATGCATAGCCACACATCCGTAGTCGACGAAGCAGCAGAAGAAGATGCCGAGCCACGCACACATACAAAGTAATATAATTGTATCAACCAAATCACGAGTAATCAACCGAAACTCAAGAAAAAGTTTAAGTTACAGAAGAAGAAGGCAAAGGTTTCGCTTTAACACTATAAAAGAGAAACCTACTATCGAAATATAGCGAACAGAGCACCCGAGAATTGTCATTGCCTTGAAGACAAACAAAACCTTCAACCGACAATGCCAATTCTACTCCAGAATGTCGATCTCATAAATAGATAGAGCAAGCATACAAATTATCACGTAAGCATGCAATACATAGATGACGCCTAAAAAAGAGAAATATTCTCAAGAATAAAAAGAGGAGCAGCGGCAGAGCAGCCGGACTGAACGCAGAGCAGCCAAGAATACACAGTGTCAGATATTTTCGATGCAAAAGAAATTAAAATCCTAGCCGAATCCACCCTAAAACACACTTGGGAATGGTTCACGGAGATAGGTTCAATGATAAGCGGTATAATTGGTATATACTGCACATATCAACTACTGAAATACATGGTAGACACTATATTGAATGCAATCCGCATCCAGCAGACAGTAGGATGTGGTACCGCAATGGTATGCAGCATATGGGATTCCCTTACGGCATGGGTAATACACTCCCATAGCAGAACCCAGAAACAAGACGAAGAGGCGATACAAATGGAGCAGATACAGCATCAAGAGACGAGCCACCTCAGATCGCAACACTGGACAGAGAGAAATCACTCCATGAACGATCTACTAAGCAGCAATGTCGCGAGTGTAAATAATCGTGACCTAGGTCAGGGTCAAAACAGTTTAATCGAAACGTGAGTGAGGTCAAGTGCGCAGTACGTAAAAACAAATTATAAGCAATATAAAGTTCAGGTTAATGTACTCGCAAAACAAACAATGTTAACATATTAGTTAAGATATAAAAAAGGTGTTGGACCTGAAACGTCACAACACTTTTACAAGAGGGGAAGTGATGTAATAAACACGAGATATGACATAGAAAATTTTAAGAACACCCTATATAGACAATTTATTTCTTAATTTGAAATAACTAATAACTGTTGACCTCAACGACAGAAACAAAAATGTGTTATTGCAAGGTTAACAAAACATTTCAGATGACGATTATGTCATGATTTGTTTACCAGTACGTTACAAATTAAAAAAAATAATGATATAGGAAACTAACCTTCACACAAGGTAAAATTTAGGATAAATAACGGAAAAATTTGAATCAAAGGCAGAGAGAAAAGTATCTCTCCCCGAAGAGGCCAGTCTAAGTACTGACGGCCCCTTAACCCCCAACAGTAATAGTGTGCAGTTTGTGACTAGTGATATTCCAAAACGTAAGTTTTCAACGTACAAAAAATTTATTATATTTTGTATTGATCGGTTGTATTATATTTTCTTTGACTTAACCGGGTGTCCCAAAAAAAAGGTAAGGGACCCCGCAGTTCTTTTTCGGTCATATCTAGTGTGTCATATACATCGGCGCCCCTCATCTACTGGTAGAATTTAAACAGTTATAGGTATTTATCTTATGTTCAGGGACCATCTCCCTATATATCTGATTACTTGAAATAGCGCACAGATAAATTATATTGTACAAAGGATCATATTTAGTCCTATATTAAGGTTTCAACTGATAACTTTTTTTATATATTGTACCAGCTGACTAAATTTCACGAGATTCGTAATTATTTCTTTCCAATCCCAGAAATTTTGGCAATGTAGATATAGGGCTTACAGGATATCGTATTTGATCCAATTCATAAAGTTTCGTTTGATTTCTATTTATTGCCTTAATTTTTGTGGAGGATATCCAACATAATTATCGCTAAAGGTGTATACGGTACCATACTTATTCAGGTTAAGTGCCAAAAAGACATTCCGCTTGTTACTTTGTTATTTTTTTTTATTCATTTGTTTTATATCACGTGTAGGCTATCCAAAAATCAAGAGAAAGCCGCGTATATTATATTTATTCGATTGCCAAAAACGTTCGTATATGGTTTTGATAATTTTTTTTGCAATATATGCTTGCACATATTTTAACCTTTCAGTTTATTTCCTCAACCTCACCCCTCACCACCCCCGTACCAGTCAAATAGGACAGGCCGACTCGACCTGCACTACGAACTCGGGCTTGGCACACTGTATAAGCCCAAGGGTACTCACAACGACCTTGATCGCTCGAGCCAGGAACAACCCCTCCCTAGAGGTAATCCCGCAGGGAGATTCCTGGTTCTACATTTTGTGCCGCGAGGCACTGGTGACAGCACGCTGCAACGATTTTTGTTCTTTGGATAGGAGTGTACAGTGGGGCCTTCCGGTCACTACCAACAGAGAAAAAGGCAACCCGGAGGATTACCGATCCCACTCCACTGGTGTTGGATAAGGATAACTCCGACTCGATTACATTTACCAGGATAATACCCGGTCGGTGGTCATCATAAAAAACAAATACAAACAGGAAAGAACTGAGAAGTATTACAGTTTGGAATGTTGGTAAATACAGTATCTAAATGCAGGCGAAGACGTGGTATTAGGTAATTTTTACTCCAATGATTGATATGACTATCGTAAATGGATGGATTCTTTTTAGACTGGTCAACTATTCAGATATAAGTTTGCTAAATTTCAGAAGTGCGACTGCTGTGGTCCATATGAAATTAGGTAAGAGGCCAAGTATGGGACGGCCAATTATATCTTCAGCATCAAAAGCTTTTGATGATGTCAGATATGACCCTTACATGGAACATAGAGACAAACAAAGAAGATGAAAGTCGATGCCTCTTACATTTTGTATCAAATTTCAAACTACGCTTTGCAAGCACTGCTTTACTCCTTATCACTGTAAATAGTTATCTAATGTTACGATGTACTACTTTTTATATTTTGTGTTGCTTCAGTTCAGGTGATAAAATTATAAAATAAATAAATTAAAAAAATAAAATTAAGGACTGTGGATATATTTTTCAAATGAATGTCAAAAAATATGTGACACGTTTATGTTACTTTTTCATATGGATTCATTGACATTGAAATTGTTGATGTATATGTCTCATTCTCTCTACGCTTTCACCATATAAAATTCAGTTAAGTTGGACATGTTCATCCAAAACTCTCTAATAAAATACGGCGTTTTATGGGTTTGGAACTCTTTCTAAATATCACAAAAAGCTGTTTCACCAAAGAGAGATGACGAACGGAAAAAATATCCCGTTAATATTTGTCCTTCTCCCTAAATTTGGTAACGTGTCAGGAAATTGAAAAGTACATGTTTGATGACATTTGGCCAATCAATTTTATTTCTCGAGTCTGAGCAGAACATGTTCCGAATCGAAGCACAGGAAATTACTGGTTTTAATTGAATTTTTTATCAATTCCGATGCTCATTCAGCGGAGGACGCGGTAGCTTTGATCCAATTACTTTACGGTCGAGAGTTCTGGAAAATGCATTACGGTAGGGTCAATTGAAATATGTCTACAGTTTATCAGTTTTAAATCAATGATGGTTTCCGGAGTACGTAAACGGCATTGTAGGTTTTGAAGGCTTGAAAAATAACAGAACAGTATCTGATGATAGGTAAAATTGAAAAAATACGGAGAAAAATTAATTTTTGAAACAAATTGCTCTAACTCTCAACAAATGAAAAGAGAATCTATAAGCTAATAAGATATCGCGATAATGCAAGAGAAACATATTGGTTCTTGGTATAATGTAACTCTATTCAACGAGATAATTAATTATTCAGACTATTGGTCTATTGACCAACTCCTTTTGAGCCTCAACATTAATTCGTGCCGAGATATTGTGAATGCTAGAAGGTTCTTATGGTTTCCTATCTTCACTTGACATTCATTATTTCTTTGGTTAAAACACTTCCTTGTCTGATAGAATCGTGGCATCTTGATTCAACTACAGAGCTTTTCAAATTTCTCATTCACATCTTTCCATTAATGTAATGTTCGACTTGCTGCTGCTTCCTCAAAACTCCTTATTTTCCTTTTAGTTGTTTCAATAAGTAGCTTATTATCCAGGGCAAGCTTAGAATTTCGTTTGATCCTCCGTTTTGTTTTGTTACAAATGAATACTATTTCTCTTCCAACTCATGTTCCTTCTCTTATACGGTGTAACAATTCAAAAATTTACAATGGGCTATATCTCACAAACGAAATATGATGTCAAAAAATGCATGAAAATGTTTCTAGGATTGGAGGAGGAAACTTAAAGTGTACTCACCCCCAACAACCCCTTAGACCCCACCTACCATAACTATAAAAATTCAAATAGCTAACTCCTACTTGTGATGTGATGGTACATCAATAAAAAACTTACAATGATGTTCGATAGTATAAATTATACTTGTACTTGTATCAATAATTAACAAATTAATATATAACAATTTCAAACACAAACAAACCCTACTTGTGATGCTGATGCTTTGTCATTTTGTTATTTTGAGATCGCACGTAAAATGAATGGCTGAGCCGATGTTATTACAAACATTTATATCAATTTCTGAAACCTGTACATAAATAATACGAGAATGTATTATACCTACAAGACTGAAACTTCTTATAGTTGCCTAGGATACCTACATAAATATAAAGGATAATGATAGTCTACCACGTCGGGAGCATTGCCATCCACAGTCTACCACCCATGTTAGGTGTGGAGTCAAATTACCCCTCAAAATTAACACGCACCATCATCATTCTTGGATATATCTGGGGCCTTTGACAACACAACTCAAGTGTCTGTCGAATAAGCACTAAAAAGGCGAGGAGTAAATGAAACCATTGTTAAATGGATGTATGAGTGGTTGACGACGAGGATAGCTGAGACACAGATGGGCAATCACAACACCTCAATTAAATCCATTTAAGGGACACCTCAAGGGGGAGTAATATCTTCCCTTCTATGGAGCCTCGTCGTAGATGAGTTGCTCTACAGGCTAACGGAGCTTGGCTTCGAATGTATGGGCTATGCTGATGACATAGTTCTAATAGTCAGAAGCGAGTTCGAGAGCACCTTGTGTGATTTATTACAAAAGGGCCTCAGAATTAGTGAGCAATGGTACTTGTTAGTGGGGCTAAACATTAACCCAAACAAGACCATAGTAATTCCATTTACTCGTAGAAGAACACTTCCAGTCATGAAACCCATATCCTTAAACGGAGAAATCATAGAATGCATATCAGAAGTTAAATATCTAGGGATAACTCTAGACAGTAAGCTTCTGTGGAATAAGCATGTTGCAATAACTGCTAGTAAAGCAATAAGAGCTTTGATGGCGTGCAGAAATATAGCTGGTAAGAGGTGGGGCTGTAATCCAAAAATACTGCGATGTATGTACGCCATGGTTGTGAGACCCGCAATTACATATGGGGCAATAGTTTGGCATACAAGTCAGTACAGAACGAGGAAGACCCTCGACAAAGTTCAAAGGCTTGCCTGTGTGTGCATCACTGGAGCTATGAGAACGTGTCCAACTAGGGCACTTGAGACCATTACAGATCTCACACCTCTACATCTGGTGATAGGAAGATCTGCCCAAGAGGCAACTCATAGAATGTCAAAGGAAGGTTCAGGCAATGAGAGTATTAAAAATCAGGGAGCCTGGTCCTCTTTAACAAAATACATCCCATCAGCGAATCCTCCCAGTGAGAAAATGATCAAGAAAGTAAGTATCGAAAAGAATTTCACTACGATGCTAAATACGAGGAGAGACTGGGAAAGAGAATCCACCACCCAAACTCTCAAAGAAAACACCATTAGATGGTATACGGATGGTTCAAAAACAAACACTGGCGCAAGCGCTGGAGTATTTGGGCCTGCAACTAGATACTCATCAATGTTAGGCTCCTTCCCGAGCATCTTTCAGACAGAAATACTCGCGATTTGAAGATGCGTGGAAATGAACCTAGGAAGAAACTATCATAAATGTGACATATCGATCCATTCTGATAGTCAAGCAGTTATCAAAGCATTGTGATCCCATGTCATTGACTCAAAGTTGGTATGGGAGTGCCGAAGAAAACTTGATGAAATAGGCAAGAAGAACAGGGTCTCGTTAGCCTGGGTTCCTGGCCACTCAGAAATCACAGGGAATGAAGATGCCAATATACTTGCCAGGAAAGGAGCACAAACGCCCTTTATTGGCCCGGGGCCTTTCTGTGGTATAGGAGAATGCTCCTATAAGTAAGAGTCTTGGAAGAAGGAGGAAACCGAACGAGGAGCACTCTGGTGGTGCCTTCCCGGGTTGTAACATTCCAAAATGTTCCTGAGGAACTTTGACACTGCTAGATCCAAAAAATATTTGGACCTCAGTAAAAATAAGCTACCTCTCCTCACTGGCTTTCTTACAGGACACTGCCGCCTTAGGAAGCACCTAATGAGAATAGGTCTAGCAGAAACTGACGAGTGTAGATTCTGTGGGGAGGAGGATGAAAATCCGGGTCACCTAGTTCCGGATTGCCTGGGCATTGCAAGCCAACGCAAGAAATGCTTCGGACAAGAAACTTGTAAGAGTGAGGATATAACCTCGTTGAACCCGTGCCAAATACTAGAGCTCATTAGAACCCTGGAAATGGGAGGCGAGTTGTAGTAGTAGCGAGAACAGCTATAATAGGGGGGGCACAATAAACCTTAGGTTTCAGTGCAGTGTAACCATGTTAAAATCTAATCTAATCTAATCTAGGTGTGGAGTCAAATTACCCCTCACAATCAACACGCACCATCATCGAAACTTTGAAATATATCCTACACAACATCGTCTTCAATTTCACACTACATTTCCGTATAATCATCCTCCTCTTCTCCATGGAAAAAGCCAATACCAAATATTGACACATCGTTACTGGAACTCAAAAATCATGAAACCCCAAACGTACTCAATTAAAAAACGTTTTCCGAACGAATCAACCAACAGACATTTGACCAAATGATATATACAGACGCTTCCAAAAATAGCAAAGGAGTAGCCTGCACGGTCACCTCATTAAACGATATCCTTTACACAACTGTTCTCGTGGGTACTTGTAGTATATTCACCGCCAACTCTCCATCTCTCTCTCTCTCTCCCTCTCCCTCTCCATTCCTCTCTCTCTCTCCCCTCTCTCATCAATTCAAGAAATTGAAAAAGCGAACTCTTGAACATTCACCAATACTAGAAATTCACGAAAGATACAAGAGAGTCTTTCCTCAAAACACCACGGTCACGATAATATGGACCTCATCACATATTGGAATCACAGGGAATGAAGCAGCCGATAACGCCACTAAGCTGGCCGCTACAACTAACACCCAAAAAACATACAAATCCATAGAGACCTAAAATATCTGTTTAAAAAACATCTAAGGTACCTGCGGCAAATAAGGCCCGGCGCCTGATAAAGCCCAAAAATAATATCCCACAAAATAAAAACATATTATTAAACCTGGCAATGCCGATTCAACTCCCACCACGAGTCAATCATATCCGCCAATTTCGACTCCGCTGAAATTCAGAATCGTCGTCAGTACCATCCAAGGTTGTGAGCATGTGTGTTGCAACGTTTTGTTTACGATTTAGTGTTTCTAAAGATTTCTTATTTGGCTACTTTGGCTACTACTGCAAGTGGTGTTCCTCAGTCCCTAGTGCATATTTCGACAAAAAAATAATTGTGAAAAGGTAAGAGATTGTTGAGTTATTTAATTTATAACGTTTAATTGTCATGTCAGCTGTTAAGGCCCATTAATATTCTGCGATTGAGGCCCGGGCCCTATTAAACGATGATAAATGTTTTTTTTTGTTTCAGATACTTACAAAGAATATGCCTAGACGACGTGCACAGTGGAGCTCAGAGCAGATGCAAATGGGCTATAAATGCGGTGAATAACAGAATACTGTCTCAGAGGGAGACCGCAGATCGCTACAGAATTCCCAGAAGGACGCCTAGAAACCACCTTAAATCGGAAATGGTAGAAAGGAAGTTAGGCAGGGCTGCAGTACTAACGAAAGAACAAAGAAATGAATTTGCTCAACGAATCATTCGTTTATGTGAAATGGGACTACCATTAACCCCAATCTTGGTAAGGCGATCAGTTTTTGAATTTTGAGTCGAAAACAACATTAAACATCCCTTTCGTGTGAGCAAGAAAGTCGCCGGTAAAGATTGGCTTTACGCATTCTTGAAACGGAACCCGCAACTTTCTAAAAGGAAAGCTCCATTAATGATCCAAGGAAGAGCGCAAAAGTTGAACAAATATATTGTAAACAATTATTTCACCAAGCTTCCTGAAATTTACCAGCAAATGAATATCCATCAAAACCCTCAAAACTTGTTTAAAATGGATGAAAAGGGTTGCCGTTTGACTATCCGCCACCAGCAACAAGTGATTGGACAAAGGGGGCGAAACGAATCTACATGATAGCAAATGGAGCACGCTGAAAATGTGACTATTGCGGGGTGTTGTAATGCACTAGGAAACACCATACCCACTATGGTTATTTTTAAAGGGAAAATGTTGAAACCAGAATGGCAAGATGCTTTACCGGCTGGTATCCTGGTAAAAATGTCAGATAAGGGTAACATGACAACATCATTTTTCATTAAATTTGGGGAACATCTAGCTCGCTACAAAGGTAATGGACTGGCGTAACTAGTTTTCTATGGAGCCTCTAGTCATCTGGCTATTTCTATTGTGGACGCTGCAGACCGTCTTGGAATTAGATTGTTTTGTCTACCTTCAAATACGACGCATGAACTCCAATCACTGGATAAGGCAGTTTACAGGTCCTTTGAGCATCACTGGGATCAAGAACTGCTTAAATTCTGGGATACGCATCCAGATCGATGTCTTAATAAGGTCGATTCGGTAAAAATTTAACAAAGTCTGGCCTAAATGTGTGACGCTTGAGAACATTATTAGCGGTTTTAAAGCCACTGGAATGTTTCCACTTTATCCACAAAGGATTCCAGAGTCAGCATTTGCCCCATTACTTGTAAACTAGCGCCATTTAGAAGACCCTGAACGACCTGTATCTGATGAAGGAATTCTGCGAGACAACACAAACAGCAGTGTAATTCCGAATAATTTAGAAGTTGACAAAGTTACATATACAACGGATTAGATCTGAGTCCGATGATGAGTTAGAAGACATTCCGGAAAATAAGCTAGCAAAAATCGTGGAAGATTCAGCAATAGCAGGAAGCAGCAAATATGGAGAAAAACACCAGAAAAACGTGACGAATCACGAAATTCGCCGGGGGGGACCACAACAACAGATAAAACGTTGACAGACAACATCATAATTGACACTAGTACGAAGTTCTTAATAGGTCTTTCAAGAAATTGCTTCTTACTTCTGAGCTTTTTGCAACAAAGAATAAAAACAGTTACACAGCTGACAGGAAAAAACCCCTCAATTATAAAGCGCAAGTGGTAACGAAAGACCTTTTTTCATCCGTTATCACAAAGTCGACATCAGTATCTGCTACATCCAGGAAGTTTGCAGCAAAAAAATCTAAACCATCGACAGCAGACATCGGGCCTGCATCAAAAGAATCTAAATCTTCAACGTCAATCAGTAAGTCTGCAGCAAAAGAACCTAAACCATCAACGTCGAAGTTTTCGGCTTCAATTTCCTCAAAAAAGCATTGGACAGTGATTCATGGTACTGTTTCCTTTGCGGACAAACTTGACATGAGACAATGTGTAACTTGCGCAAAATGGTGTCATGAAGCTTGTTTAGGGTTAACACAACGCGATACGAAATGATTTCTTTGTGCTAATGAACTATTTTAGAATACCTTAATTTCTTTTATAAGCTTAAAATTTGTGCCTTTTTTTAGTTTATTTTGTTTTAAAAATGTTTTTGAATTTATAAATACACGTGTAAGCGTTATATTTTGTGGGCCTTTTCAATTGAATCGAATTTTAAGTAAGGGCCCTATTACCCTCTTGGTTGTATAATAAGGCCCATTGCAGGCGTTTTAAAAAATGCTCAAAAATTAAAAAAAATAGAAATTTCTATTAGAAATGTATTAATTGGTTCCAAGAACCTTAACTGTTTTTGATTATGTGTACTTTTCATTTTATGTTCCCTCTTTTTTCAAATAAAATGAGTTTGTTCCTTAGGTGGGTCTTATTTGCCTCAGGTACCTCAATAGACTCCTGGCAATCATACTGGAACACAACACTCCCCGCCCTTCATGAAATGCAGCCTACCATAAAATATCACCATGATTCCACACACTCCAGAAAAGAAAAAGTAATTATTGGTAGACTGCATATTGGAATTCACGTTACATCCATAGACACTTGATGGAAAAATAAGATCGTCCTCTGTGCTAGTTATGTTTCGTACGTCTAACTGTTAAACACATCCTAGTGGAATGTCCCCGCTTCCAAATCTACGACCAGAAACATAAATGAACCAATTACTGATATCCTGAAATTTATTGAAATTTAATACATCATATCTAACATGTTCTTCCTCAAATATATCGAACTTTGTAACTGTTTTACCTAAAATGAATGAAATATATTACTGTGTCAATGGCCTCAGCAGACGAGACGTGTTAATTTAATTTAAACAAAAATCCATTTAAAAATTTCAAATTGTTATATATTATAAAAAAAGTCTGTACCTATTTCTATAATTGAGGATTACATTTTTTAAGCAGTTGAAAAAAATGTTATCTGCTTATTTTTCTACTACTATATTGTAACCGTGACTACCTTACAGCCGAGAGACGTTAATTTAGTAATAAAAAAACATGAATTTCAACAATTAAAAACAATAGCTATTTGTGTATTAAGAGCGGAAAGTGATACTTTGCCGCTTGAGGCAATCTGGCGAAAGCGGCAACGCACATTCTGCTCGAATTGCAAACAAGATTTTTTCTACGATCACCTTATTTTTAGACAAATAATTAAAAAAAAACATGAAAAAGCCTTTTACTGCGTCCCAAAGCTCTTCGTGTTTTAAATAAATCTGTACCTCGAATTTCCACGCACCATAGTTCTCGTGCACTTTTAGATGCTCGATCAGCGGAAGCTGGCTCATGATATCACTTATTACCACAAAAATTCAACAAATTACAAACTCCAGAAGCTTCAATGGTGTCTCACGTGTGTCCTGTGTCCATAACATCTTGCAATTTGAGTCAATTTGAGCAATTTTTTGAGTCAAGATTTCGAGAAGAAAAATAACTTGATCTATCAAAAACGGCGTAAAAGCAACTAATGACAATTTAATCCTTACAAAAGTCGTAAACGACATTAAGATGATACTTACAAGGTTAAACAAATTGAGGTTCGAAGAATATTGGGAGTAATTAGTTATACACTTTGAATATTTTTAAATATTAACTACAACTATAACATAGGTGTTTTGAATGGGTTTATAAGATAGAAAATAATAGTTGAAATGACATCTAAATCGGTCTAGTCTGTAAGGTCTTATAACACTGCGCCGTCATGCTCGAAAAATCGCGCGTGGTTGAAAGACCAGTTGTCTACGAATACTTCACGCTATTTTTTTTATTGGCGCACTTTGACTTACTATAAAAAAATGGAAGTCCGTCCTCGATGCCCAGCAAAGTTTCATTTCATAAAAGTGCATCCTCGATGCCCAGCCAAGTTTCTTAAAAGCCCATCCTAAGTAGTATTAATTTTTATTGAAAATGTATATGGATTGATTCCCTCGGGGATTGAATGGGTCCCATCCGCGGGATTAAATGGGTCACTTTAGTCACTTGGTGTATAATGTACTATTAATATACCTATTATTTACTAACTTTCTTCAGTTTATTGTAAATGGAAACAAGTGAGCGAAAAAGTACGCTCTAGAGCGGAAATAATGTCAAATTATGACAGATCACGGAAAACATCAACTTTGCGGTTAGATTTGAGTGTCGAAAAGCCTTCTTTGGGCAGTGATCGTAGGAAAAAACTCTTTATAGAGGTGATTACAGATTGTATTTTGATATTCATATAGTGAGTAATATTGTTATATATCAAGGATATAAATTTTATTTTTATATAAAAAAACGTTATTCATTGAAATTGACCAAAAAATGTCTCGTTACGTTTTCCAGCTGGTTCTTTCCCAGATTCTAACAAGTCTTCTATATGTTTTCCATATGTATGTATATAATTCTCAAGAAATCGCACATTGGTGATGAAACCCTTCAACAATACGTAGAAGATATTGCACGACTAGTTCGATTTACTTATCCATCAGCAGCAGAGAACATGATGGAATATCTGGCCATCCAGGCCTTTATTGGTGGCTTACGTGACTCCAATATGCAAAGGACGCTTCGTTTAACCCATCCCAAAGCATTAGTCGAGACATTTACAGCTGTTCTTGAATATGAAGCAGCAACGAAGGCTTCGAGATATAACAAAATTATGACCATCCAAGAAGAAAGTGACGAAGACAGATTTGTCCAGATCGTCATCTTAATAAAGAATATGGTAAACAAGAAGCCGAGAAATATATGCTGGAATTGTAGCGAGCTAGGTCCGTACACAGTTTATGAAAGCACCCCAGGATTTCTGCAAACCAAGAACCACAGTCACAGGAAAACTAGAACGTGTCGACTACGAAGGGGCAGGACCGACCCATGATCGCCCCAAAGGCCCTATCAGACAGATATATTCTCTCAGATGTCGCAATAACAGTGTATATATAGATGTCGAAGAAGATTATACGACCAGAGATAATAAACTCTACGAAGAAGCTTCTACCAACGAGACTGCGACTGCGGACCGCCAAAGGTGAGAGTGCCAACGTTCACGGGGAGACAAAAATACAATTGAGAATTGACGCAGAAATGTTCGCGCATATTGTAATCGCAGCTGATATTGAGGAAGATATGATTCAGGGAATGAACGTAATGAATCTAAATGGTTTCCAGTTGGACTTTAGAAACAGAACCTTTAGAGTGGGTTCCGAGGAGGTATTCGTTCATCCATATGAAGCTGTACAGGAAGAGGCCGTTCTACCTGCACGAAGCGAAACCATTATAGTAGCGTAGGTACAGGGAATCATGGAGGAAAATACACCGGTTATGATGAAGCCAAGGAATCACGACGAAGAGGTTGGCAAATGAGTACTAAGTGGCTACGTCGGCGAATGAGATCCCAGTACGTGTGATAAACGTGAACGATTACCCAATTACCATCAAGATGGAAACCAGGATTGTATCTTGCGTACCAGTGACGTCTATAGTTCGTCAAACAACGACAACTGACAATTCTAATGCCAGATTCGAACATATGTTATCAGTAGCTGGTCAATCCTTGAATGGAGATGAGAAAAGCATAATGAGAGATTTCCTCTTGCAGTATCGAAATCTATTCGTACAAAAATGAGGGAAAAGTGGTAGACCATCAGCCATCAATCACAAGAAAGATACTGGTGATGCCAAGCCAATTACGCAATCAGCTCAAAAACTACCACGCGCAAAGAGAGAGGAAGCTGAAAGAATAATTCCAGATATAGAAGAAGAGGAATTATTAGAACCATCTACTAGTCCATGTGTGTCTCCAGTAGTGCTCGTCAAAGAAAAAGCATGAAACTACGAGAGTCTGCGTGGAATATCGCCAGCTAAACCATATGACGAAGAAATACAGCTATCCTCTGCCTCGAATCGACGATACGCGGGACACTTGGACCGGCAGCGAATTGTTTTCCACCTTGGACCTGATGTCTAGTTGTTGGCAAATAGAAATGGACCCAGAGACAAAGAGAGAACGGCTTTTACCACCGTATCCGGATTATGACTATTCGGGCTCTATAATGCGCCCGCGACATTTGGAAGACTCATGGAAAATGTCTTGAGAGGGTTATCTTGAAAGACATGCCTGTTCTGTTTGGACGACGCCGTAGTACTGGAGAAGACATTTGACGAACACCTGACGAATTTGGAAGATGTATTCAAACGACTCCAAGCTACTCAGCTCATGTTAAACCCGAAGAAATGTCAGCTATTCCAAAATTGAGGCAATTATCTAGATCATATAGTCAGCAATGAAGGTGTGGATCCAGATAAACATGCTTCCATTCAGCAATGGCCACAACCAACCAACAAACCTCAAATTAGGAGTTTCCTTGGACTCCACACATACTATAGAAGATTTATCAGGAAGTTTAGACATATTGCGAAGCCACTAACTCGACTCACAGAAGAAAGAAGAGCTTCCAATTGGAACGAAGACTGCGGCGACCTAATTGTCAAGATTTTCACAGACACTTATGGAACATTAGCCTCAGTGGGACTTCCTTGTCCTGGAAGAAGGTCTCTTCAAACAATCCTTGAGATCGGTGATGGTTCCGAGAAGAGGAAACAACTAGTTATCCCGAGAACGAGAATAGATGAACTACTTATGAAGTTACACGACAGTCCATCAGGAGGCCATCTGGGAGTCAAGAAACCCCTTCAGCGAGTCCATGAATGGTTTTATTGGATAAACAGCTCCAACGATGTGAAGGACTGGTAATGTACCATATCGCAAGAGAAAGGCACCCATGAAACAATATAATGTTGGAAGCCCTTTCGAAAGGATTGATTTGGACATTGCTGGACCAGCTTTGTCGACAGAAAATGGTGGTAAAAAGAACCTGGTAGTAATGGATTATTTCACAAAGTGGGTAGAAATTTATGCGATCCTGAAACAAGAGGCCACAACATCTCTGCAGTAAAAAACACGTACGAGGGTTGGCAGCCGTCTATCGAAAAAAGTTGGGGCAAGTAGAAAAACTTAAAGATCAGATGCCAGCCTCTGGAAAGACACTGTGACTCAAACACAATTCGCGGTACGACTTCTACCTGGCAATTAGAAACGAATTTCCAGATCGATCCATATATCGGAATCTGTGGGAAGGGCTACGAAGACTTCTAGATGATATGCTGGAATCCCACGTGGGGAAACTAGCAATGTCCAGGACACTGAACAACCGGTTGGATTGGTGAGTCATCAGGAACGTGATATAGGTGATATTCTAAGATACCGGTGACTACATAATAATTTACAGCTATACCCCTCGTTATTGCTACCCGATAAAGACGGTGCTCTTTTATTTCCATACGATCGGAACGTGCAGAAATCTGTGCAGTTGCCGATTTAAACATCCAGTACCGGCTACACAGAAGTACCTAATATTATATTTAAAAGATAAAATTTTGTTGGGTGCGCACCAATGTCTGAGAAGGAATATTCATAATTTTTTGTTATGGTTTTTATAGAGATTTTCGAAAGCGTCGATTGGTTTTTGGGGGCCGCAATCGAGAAGAATCCAGATTAGAAGGCACTAGGAAAACGTTTAATATATAAGAGACTACCTACCAGCGGCGAGAGTTAGTTTACAATTGATGTCGGAGTAAATAGACGTGAACATGAATAAATTAGTGTTAGTGAATATACAGTGTATTTAATATTATTTAGTGAGTAGTTGAGTGTATAAATAAATTACCTAAGTAGATATACCGTGTGTATACATTAATCATACCCGTTGTGTATTCAGATAAATAAGATAAGCATTACATTATAATCATTTCTGCGGTACCATTTTTATCTCTTTATATTGTTTCCATGTTCTCAGCGTTACCAATATACGTCAAATTTGAATCCTTAATAAAAACAATCACCATGGTCTCGTCACGGAATTACTCTAATACCAATTGTATTCAAATTGGGGCAAAAATAAATTATGGATAATAAAATTGTCAATACCGGATAATGGTGATATGAAATATTTCGAATTAAAACACACAATGGATGCAGTAATTTAACAAAAAGATTAACAACTGTGAGTTTCATATAATTTGGGTTAACTGTGTGTATGAAACATATGCAATGGTATAAGTTCGTTCAAATATTGATGAATTCAATTTGTTTGCAAACGTACTAGGCTCATAATTAAATTATGGAAATATTTAATGACTAACCCTTACGAACACATGGATTATATCAGTCACACAAGCATTGTGAAATGGGTGGCAAATAAACAGCATTAATACAAGGAATAGAAATATTTTTCTAATATAATAATAATTTTAAAAGTTGTCATGAAAATTTATACTTTAAGATGAATTGATATTCCGCTTACTGACAACTATTTCTCTGTTTTTCAAATTTATATCAATATCATGTTTGTATGTTCTACCATTAGTGTGGAATCTAATAGATCCATTTCGTTTTTGGATGTCTACTTACGAAAAACCCGTGACCATTCAGGTCATTTTCTCCATAAGAAGCTTACTCATACTGATAGATATCTACGACTACAAACCAGAGCATTTGCGAGAAAATGGACAGAGGGATTACAAAAGATGGCGTGCCACTGAACCATTTACTTTTTATGATAGTTATATAAACAATATCTAGGTCTTACTTAGGTCTATCAAATCAATACACATATATTACCAATAAAAATTAAATAGGGAAAATACGGACACATCATTGAATTTTTTTAATGATTGAGTTACATTTACTATAAATGCGGTTGCATCGTAGATACTGGACTACAGAGTTGATTATAAATTATGGAAATCAGTACTCCCAGAAGTAAATGACTGGTATGGTATTTTAGCTGATCGGATAATTTATCCCTTTTTCTTTAACGAATCATTGAACGCTGATTATTTAATTCACTCTTCAGAAGGACAATTATGGGATGCAGTTAATAATCTTTCTCTTAAATATATGTATTTTTAGCTAGAAGGTGCCATTCATAATTCAAGAATGTTTGTCGTTGGTTGAAAAACAAATTTCATATGCGCTAGATAGGAAGAAACAGCCCATTTGAGTTGTAGCCTCCGAGATCCCTCTACCTTATACGGCTCGACTCTTAATTTTGGAGCATGGTGACAAATGAAGTTTATGAAACAATCCCTAGCAATCGGACAGAGCTAAGTCCCAAAATAAGACAGGTGCATTTCTTAACATAGGCGAGTAGCTTAACAAATTAAAAAATAATTGAATATGCATTCGAATAGATGAATCAGATATGATGACAGTTAATTATAGGTCAGGAGTAACACTGAAAGACCGAAAAACTAACGAATGGATCAGGAGAACGTCAAAAATCGAAGACATCAAAAGGAGAATAGCCTCACTCAAATGGAACTGGGCTGGACATATTAATAGAAACAACAACAACTGGAGCAGCAAAGTGACTAGATGGAGACCTTGGGGCTAGAGGAGAAGCGTTGGCAGACCTCAACAGCGTTGGTACGACGATATAAAACGCACAGCAGGTTTAAATTGGTATCAGGTTGCACAACACAGGGAAACCTGGAGAACATTGAGAGAGGCCTATATCCAACGGATAGAAAACGGCTAGAAGGAAGGAAGAAATGATAGGTCGATGACGATCTATTGAAATTTTGTGACGCATATCGAGATATCTTCGCCATTCTTAAGATCGATATTTCATCCAATCCAATATTTGAACTCCAAAGTATTTGTAGTATGCATTTTGCAATCAGTGCAACTGAACAACAAAACCCAATTGATCATAAAGTTTATATGTAGCAGTCAATATTAATGTTTTCGTAACTCTCTTCAGATCAAAATTTCCAAACCATTTGAGAGATGAATTCTAAGTATCTTGATTTGGATGCCAAATCAGACCGAGAACGTTTGATAAATGGTATTCCAAATTAGTGATATAAACTTGTGCATTTCCATCCTCTCACTTCAAATTTTCCTTCAGCTAAGATCTTTTTAGAGCTCCCCACAAATATATGTGATTCTTAAGTGTTCTTAACGCTTATCACTATCTTATCTATATAAAAGGCGTTGCTCAATACCAACGAGGTAAAGATGGGATTTTTCCTTCAGTTCCTCTTCTTTGGCACTCCTTAAGTTTAAATCTAAAACTGCCCCTAATAACTAATAAAAACGGGCTACAAGTTATGGCAAATACTACTCTGGTGTGTCTGAAAACAATCAGGTCGCCGTTATTGTCATACCAAATAAATTTTACAAAATATCTGTCATTTTCTGTGAGTTCTATTTGCAAAAAAGCCTTTGGAATGTCCGTAATTACTCCAATCTTTTGCATTCAAAATCTTTTAAGGATCGAAGGTGTCAGTTCAATTAGATTTGTACCGTTTTCCAGGCAATTATTAGGTGATGGTTTACCAATTTGTTCCATTTATGCATTGAAAACCGGTCGTGGTGGTACTCTGGAAATTGAAAATCGGATCGTGTGGCAGATAATGTAAAGACTCCGTGGTTTCTCCGAGGATGCTTTCTGGAATAAGTTCAATAATCTTCTCTCGTACGCAGATTTTCAAAACTTCTCCATATTGATCATACTACCTATTATTCTCTAACTTCTTGATGGAGCTCTGTTATGTTTTTTCTGCAAGATGAAAATTGGTTGGTATCGGAGGATGTCCACCCATTTTTCATTCTTCTCAAAGGTCTTCTTCTCAATGGAATCTTAGATTCCAAGCACATCAAGTTTCCAAATATTTGAAATTGGCGTATATTTTAGACATAACGTTGTCGTCAACAACGAATGGCTCTAATCCCTCATTTTTTGATTAACTTTTCCTATCAAAGTCCATCCAAGTAATGTTTGAAGTGCCACAAAACCACAGTGTAATTGGCATTTCTTCCTTGTCAGCTGTTTGCTAGAATATCTGCTCCAATCAGTATCTTTATTGGTTAATTATGTTTGTCTGTTATTTCTATACCTAGTATCGCCTGCTCATCTAACCAAGGTTTTTTTTAATTGATGCCACATTGTTACATATTATCGATTGTTTCAAAATGTCGAAACGTCATGTGAACTTTGTAGAATTGTGATCTATCATTTTAGTTTGACAGCTTCCAAATAATGAATGAATGGATTTCTCTTGTCTTATTGGCTTGTAGTTCATCTCGATGGCGGTATATTTGGCAATATTTGATTCCTACGATCCTGTGTCTCCTAGAACTCTATCATTTCCATTTAATGTCTCAAATGAAACTTAATGTTTCTAATTAACTCCACAATATATCGATAAAATGATAAAAATTCTATAAAATTGACAATTGTTTCGATATTACCCAAATATCATCGTCAGAATGACAGAAGTTACATTTCATTTGATGCATACCTGATGTTTAATTATTTTTGGCTAGTCCAAGAAGTGACCTACCTTGTGATTGACTTAATATATGTTAATGAAAAAAATATGATATCACAAACATTAATTCCCCAATTAAGATCAGTATAACTGTGCAATGATATAGAAAACCAGGAAAACTATATCTGCTGATCTTTACAGTTATCACTTAACAAGACAGTTCAAAAGTGGAGAACTCCCTAGATTTATCTGTTCATTGACCACTTCATATTGTGGGTTTCTCAAGTGTCTTCTAATTTCCAATTCTTCAAGGAAATCCAGTTCTTCCAAGGTACCGGTGTCCATATATTAGTTTGCTGCTACGACCCCCATTATCAGAATCCGATGAAGACGGTGCCCTGTTATTCCCATAAGATCGGAAAGTGTAGAAATGGGGCCAGTTGCCGATTCAATCACCCTATCTCGGCTACACAAAAGTTCCAGGAGGAACTTCCATTTGAGGAGTGGGTAATGTTACGAAGTGGCACACTAGTGTAGACCCTGAATCCGACTCTGTCTAAGCCATGTATGAAAGTTGAATTTATGGCGGATGCTTAGGAATTTCTTACAACTGTGACCAGTCTTATCTAGAAAATTCCAGGGAGTCGATTGTTGTGAGCCGTAATCTAGAATTGTCTAGTGAAAAAGGCACTAATATATAAAGGACCGACCAGCAGGAGAAGACAGTTTATAGAGTGATCTTGTGATATAAACAGCGAGCAAGTAAATAGTCTAAGTAGTGAAGTATTTATATAAATTAATGTAAGTGAATATACTGTGTATATAATATTAATTAGTGAATAGTGTAGTGAATAAATAAATTAAGTAAGTGAACCTACCGTGTATATGAATTTACCCCACCCGTCAGGATAAACTGTTTTAAATAAATAGGAAAAACATTACATAATTTTAATTTTATCTACATTTTTTCTATTCATCTGAATAGTAACGTTTAATAGTAATATTATATATATTTTTATTGTATTCGTTAATTTTTGTTGTTCTTAAACAGGCTTTAGTCATTATATTGAAGAACAGTATTTATTAAGGTAGGTCTATCGTTTCCCCCGTTTACTTGATTTCAGGGAAAAAGTGAACGTAAGCTTAAGCTTGGGCAAAAACATCAGATGTCGTCCTAAATAACATCTTAAATATTTATATTCAATTTATAGTGAACCATACACAACTTCACTGTTAGTTACCCGAAGCGTACAGGTTGCCACCATTCAACGGAAAAGAAATACAATTTTCCTGCCCTAGATTTTGGGTTTTTTCGAGTTTGAGGGAGGATTTCGGGATAAAATTGTAACAGTATCGGGTAACTAAACTTGCCTTTATACTCCATTTCTGAGTTTTCGTCAATCCTACGAAATTTTCTCCAATCTCCAATCTTTGAGACAGAACTCACACTCGTTCTGGGTTGTAACGTTTTGTCAGCTTTTAATTTCAATTCATGATATTGTGTGGATAAATTGTCCCACTTTAGCATTTCTTCGTTAATTTTTTCAACGTCAACTTCGTCGGAAGAAAGCATCATATCAATTAAAAGTATTCTGAAATTATCATATGTTTCTGTGTAAATTAAACCTACGTCTTTAAAAGCCTTCATTTGTAGCTCCATCGTCTTCTTCTCCTTTTCCATAGTATCTTTCACTAAAATTTTCGAATCTGACAGTCGCCAGAATATTATAAATTTGTGTCTTTTCTACAGGTTTCTTTAGTTTTAGATACAATGAAATGATATAAAATTGGAGTACTTTTTAATGACTTTTATTTTAACTCTATTGACAACTCTCTCTATTCAACTTCCCATAAAAAAGCATATCTGTCAACATTACTAGAATAATTCTCGTTTCTACACCGTGTCGCAACAGTTTGAAAGCAACGTTATTCAATTTTGTATATTAGTTCGAAGAAACCAAGAATTTATCTGTGGCAAAGTTGAAGAAGTATTAAATCAATTGCTCGGGATGTTTGATCAATATTTATAAGGGTCCAAGTATCATGGAATTGTCCGATTTTACATAAAAGTTAATTTTTCTTGAGTTCTATTCCGAGCTCATATAAACAAGGTTGTGCTTCTTCTGTTTTTGGAATATTTCCGTTCCCTATTCACTTAATTTTTTGTGAAAAAATCATTCATTACCCTCGGAATGGTTCATATCTCTATTTTGGTTTTATTTAATGGAGAAAAATTATATTTATGCAATTTGCTTCAACAACTGAGGTAATTAGCAAATGTGCATAAATTGATACAATAATTACAATATGAATAGGTATTATTTTCAGCATGTGGATGAGATTGATATTTTGAAGGTACATAATCAAGTTTCCGATATTACAGGAGTCTCCAAACAGTTCTATAAGATCAGCGCTCAAATTACACACATTTCTCTCATTACTGAATTTAGGGCACTCAATAAGAACATCTTTAACACCTATTTGTACTTGACACACACTAGATATTGGGGCATCTTCTTTCTTCAGGAGATATTGATGTGTATATCTCGTATGTCCTATCCTAAGACTTGATAATATTACTTGGTGTCTACGCGTAATACTGGAGTTCTTCCACGGAAAAATAACTGGTTTTATTTGTTTCAGCTTAGCTTCGGATCGATTCCACAATTTTTGCCACAAATTTCTTGTTGATTTTTTAAACATGTTCTCTAGATCACTGTAACTAATCAGTTGTTTATTCACTATAGTGGGATTATTTAGGTAAGCTACGTTGGCTGCTTGGTCGGCTGTTTCATTACCTCTAATTTGTGTATGTGAAGGGACCCACAAAAATGTGATAATTTTGCTTTACCATTAATGAATATTTTCTTTGATGTTCGTTACAATCGCCGAATCTAGGTAGATTTGAGTTATGCTTTGAAGTACACTCAACAAGTCTGTTATTATAAGATTTTTTTTGATAGGAGTGCTTGCAGAAGTCTGTAGCCTTAAAAACTGCATACAGCTCTCCTGCGTATACGGTCCACGTACGCGGTAAAACAAAATATTGCGTCTCGTGTGCAGTAACCAATGCAGCCGACGTCGTATCTTGAGACTTAGAGGCATCAGTGTAAATGTGTGTATAATCTTCAAATTGTGAGGATATTCGTAAAAATTATATCATCTTCTCTTGTACTGATACAATAAAAGATTCTTGTTTGTTGTAGGAAGCTAGAGACAAATTACAGTTTCGAGGTTCAAGTAGCCAGGGAGGGTATTCAAGAGAGCGCACGTCAACCTTCGGGGAGTTTATATCTATTTCACTCCTGTTCATACTGATGCGCTGGTGGAGAGGGGGAGTCAAATGTGGGTTTTGAAGAAATGTACTTCTGAAGCGATTGGATAATACGTTGAGGTAGACTGGGTTTTTTGGGTTAAAAAGTACTATGATAGGCTTAGATATCCTCTTCTTATTTTAAGTGGTGGTTCTCCAGCTTCACGTAGTAAGCTTTCAACTGGACTGGTGGGATAAGCTCCTTGAGAAATTCGACCACCCTTATTGTGGACAGTATCTAGTAATTTTAAGTATGTTTTAGTTGCAGATGCGTATACTATAGATCCATAGTCTAGGCAAGACCTTACTAATGTGCGATATAACAGGATAAATGTGTGTGCATCTGATCTCCATTGATGATTTCCCAAAACTTTTATTAAGTTTATTGCACTAAGACATGATTTCCTCAATTGCTTTATGTGTGCGTTCCAATTCAGCCTTTTATCAGAAATCGTTCCCAAATATTTTATTTCCGATTCCATGTGAAGAGAAATGTTGTGAAGTGTTGAAGAGATAGCACTAGGCTTCTTTTTTTTGGGAAAAACTATATACTTCGACTTTTGTGGAGAAAACGTCCAGCCAGTTTGATTCATCCCTACATTGTCGATAGATTCTTGCATATTTCTTTCTATGGATTTCATGTTTCTTCCACTTGTGAATGAAATTAAGTCATCTGCGTACAGTCTAGCATGTACTGGTAACGAAACCTTTTCAAAAATGTTATCAATTGCTGCAAGGAATAATGTGGTGTTAATTACGGATCCTTGAGGGATTCCGTTATTTTGTCAATAGATATTGCATATAGCTCCGTTTGCTTCCACCTTAATGGTTCTGTTTGATAAACATTTTTGGATGAATTTCAATATACTTTCATCAATCCCCTAGTTGATTAGCTTCTTTAAAATATTGTACTTCCAAACAATATCGTAAGCTTTATCTATATCAAATACAGCGGCTACAATTACTTGTCCATTTGCAAAACTTTCATGTACTGTTGTTTCTAAATCTACTAGATTGCCTACGGTTGAAGAAGTCGATTGTTGAGAATTTTTTTCAAGACCTTGCACATCGTGCAAGTCAGGGAGATGGGACGATAATAATGTATGAATTTTGGTTTTGAGGCTTTTATGACTGGGATCACAATTGCTTCCCTCCAGAGAGTAGGAAAAAGACCACCAACAAAAACATCGTTAAAAATCGCAAGTAAAATGTCTGTACCACTCATTGGAAGATTTTTCAAAAAAGACCCAGGAATGTCATCAGTGCCAGGGGATGCGTTTTTAATCTCTGCTAGTGTGTATACCAGCTCTTCTATGGTTATTGGTTTATTAATTGGATCATCACATTCATCATTTATTTCATGTTGTCTGTTTTCTTCCACCGATTTTGTGGCTATAAATTCTTCAGATTGAATTGAATTTCTGGTATTTTCTTCATAGTATAGTGCCATCGTATTTCGAATCTCATGAGGCGAGGAAGAAGTAAATCCATTATACGTTATGTACGGGATCTCTGGATGTGTATTTGATCCGTTAATCCTTTTGATTTTATTCCAGAGATTAGTCAGTGGGGTGGAGCTGTTAATTGAGGATAAATACTCCTTCCAGGATTCTCTTTTTGCTTTTTTAATAGTCCATCTTGCTTTCGCTTCCAATCGTTTAAAGTTTAGAAGGTTTTCCTCAGTTTTGTGTCTTTTGTATCTGTATAAAGTACTTTTTGTGTCTTTTATGGCTATCCGACAGTCGGAGCTCAACCATGGAACAGGTAATTTGTATCTGATTGGTTTTGTTTTGCCGATTTATGCAAAGGCCGAGTTAATAATAATTTCATTAAGTGATTCCAGGTTGTCATTAATATTATTGCTCCTGTTAAATTCTAAAATTCTTTCTTGAATTAAAGTTGCTTTTCCCAATTCCTACTTGTAGGCGTTGTCTTAGCATTGACTTGTGTAACGTTGCTGGAAAATGATCGCTGTCATAGAGATCGGAAAGAACTTCAAATGTTATATGACTTGTTAGTTTTGGATCACGTATTGACAAATCAATTGCGCTGGACGTCCCAGACCCAACGTTAAATCTTGTTTGCTTGCCATTATTTTGACGTGTTAAGTTATTATCATGAATTAACTTTTCAATAATACGTCCTCGTGGATGTGTATAATCGCAGCCCCAAATTACATTCTGGCTGTTGAAATCACCTACTATGTGTCTAGGTTTGGGAATTTGATTTGATAGATTGTTCATTTGTTTATAAGTAAGGTTGAAATTTGGAGGAACATATAAGTTACAGACATATATTTTCATCGGCAGTTGAATTTCGACAACAACAACTTTCAATTCAGAAACATCATTAAATTCGTTTGTGACAATTGAATTTGCAATGTATGTAACTATTCTCCCACTTGCTATAAGCGCATTAGTTCTATTTTCTTGAAATGCAGCAAATTTCGAAATTTATATACGTATTGGTCTTCAAAATTTGTTTCTTGTAAGCATATGATTTTTGGATGTTGTTCAGACAAAACAAATTTTAACATTTCTAATCTAGCAATGACACCGTTTAAATTCCACTGTAAAAGTGGGAAAATTTTGGTTATGACGTTGAAAATATTAATAAGTTTCTTGTGATGATATGTCACTATCAGTATAAGATACAAGGAGGTGACTTTTGTTTTTTTGTGCTATGAGGAGCTTCTTTATTCTTTTCCTGATTTTAGTGAAACGAGACGTATATATTTTTTCAGTAAGAAATGGATAAACTTTAGTCATTAAAATAGCTAGTGAGTCGACGTCAGATGTATATAGGTGAGCTACACTTAACGGGTCTTTGTTACCTTGGACATTTTCTATAAAATCCTTGAATTGAGAATAATTTAAGCCATACATGATAGAATGTTCTTCAATAAAATTCTTGGCAGGCAATAGTTGTTCTTCAAGGGAGGTTTCTAATGCTAGCGGTTTTTTATTGCAGTGTTGATGAGTTTTACTTGGAGCAGTTGGTTTTACAAACTGTGCTTGCGGTTAATCTTCTGTTGCGATTACGCTAGTCGAGGGTTCTTCAGTAAATACTTCTGTAGATTCTGGATTTACTTTAGTGATCTTTGAAGATTTGGTCTCTCCTTGTTCGGATTTTTGTTTTTTAGATACCTGCTTGTCAATAAAAGAAGTTGAGATAGTCTGCTCTTCTAACGGAGTTGTGGCAATCTCACTAGCTTTTCTCTTACCAGTTACGTCTACATCTGAAGGATGAGATGTATCTTGTATACCTTGTGTTGCACATTGCCTAATTTCTGTTGTACAGTTGTTTGATATGTGCCCAGGCTGGTTACATTTGTAGCAGAAAATA
The DNA here is from genome assembly GCA_963921935.1 of Galeruca laticollis. Taxonomy (NCBI): domain Eukaryota; kingdom Metazoa; phylum Arthropoda; class Insecta; order Coleoptera; family Chrysomelidae; genus Galeruca; species Galeruca laticollis. Next base: position 68,545,210 of record OY998178.1, on the reverse strand, counting down.
TCTCTGGATATATATATATATATACATATATATATATATATATATATATATACATATATATATATATATATATATATATATATATATGTATATATATATATACATATATATATATATATATATATATATATATAAGCAAAAGGTCATGATTATCAGGTATGCGGTCAGTATAAGAATTAAAACTCTATATTCCCATTCTCAATATTTCGCCATTGTTTAATAGCTTCATCGGGAGACACTACAATAATTAAAATAGAAAAAAAATAACAATGAAACGAACATAAACACTTACAGATTTTAAGAGTCAATAAAATTTGATGTACACCATGTCAAGCCACAACTAGACTAATAGACTAATTACTTATTTACAAAAACGGTTCTAGTGTGAATAGGTAAAAACAGTATAATTTAAATTAGAAGGGGAACAATAAAATGAGTAATCTGAACATATAAATATCTGATGTGATTAAACAATCTTAAAATGAATTTAACAGGCGACAATAAATATCACTGAGTTTATTAGTGTCAGATTTGAGATTAATAGTATCCTTTTGCTTGTTGATATGATACATTTAAAAAAAAATGATTCTTGTAATGGTCACCTTTCTGCAGAATTTCTGTCTCGTCATAATTGAATGTATGTCCTGTTTTTATAAAATGATCAACTATTGCACCTACTCGGCAATCACTTCTGTGTTGGGTAATACGGTTTTTTCACCATTGAAACGTTTGACCAACGTAGCATCCTGAACACTGCGAGCAATTTATTTTGTAAATAACGTTGGTTTGGTACATTAAAGGTGTTTTATCTTTGACTTTAGAAAAGAGGAGAGAATTAGTAGTTGAACTGTATTTGGCAACTCTGAAATTGGTGACCTCTTTAAACAGTAGCAGAATCAATTGAGTTAAACCATTAATATATGGCATTCTTTTAAATTGAATGACCTGTTGGTTACATTTGTTCGGCCATTAATTATTTATTACTATTTTGGTGATGTCATATAAAAAGCATAACAAATACTTTACTACTACTACGCACGTTTCGGCATAATGCCATTTTCAAGTAGGTACAAAGTTAGATAAAAACCTAAAAGAGATATCTTCAGGTAGTCAACAAATACAATATACAAATTAATGAGACTAAAATAGATAACAGAAAAAAGTTAAAGAAGTTCTCTATCAGAATAACTATCCAAAAGCCTTCATTGATCCTATCATTAAAAAACGAGTGCATAAGTTTTACAACCAACAACACATAACCAGCTCACAAACTAATTAATGTAGTCAATACATACCCCTTCCATACATAAAAGGGGTATCCGAAAACATTAAGAAAATGTTCAAACCTTACAATCTCAATATTGTTCACAAACCTTACTATACGACTAAACAATTTGTTTCAACATTAAAACCAAAAATTGATAATGAATATAGATCAGACGTAGTATATCAAGTTTATTGTAATGACTGTCACAAACAATATATAGGGCAAACTAAACAATACATACATAAGCGCTTGTACTCACACTCCTATGACATTAAAAATAACAAAACTGATACCACCGCACTATCAAAACACGCCATAGAAAATAACCACCGCTTTAATTTTGTAAATATTACAATCCGAATCTAATACTAAAAAACGAGAAATTTATGAGATGATCTACATTCAGAAAAATAAAAATAGTATTAATTTTAGAAATAATGTAACTAACTTATCCAATTGCTACTACAACCTAATTAATAGTGATAACTAAATAAAATAAATATCATAATCCTCTATATTTAAATTATTTTGAAGACATACAATTCTGTCACCTTGTATACGGCTTTGTTGTTTTTATTTCCACCTTAAATGTATTTTGATTGATACCGGGTAAACAGTATACTACTTTCTTTCAAGCGAAAGGAGTGTACGATGGTTTTGGCTGAATGAAGTAAAATTTGTTATCAAATGTATTTTTATTGCATTTATTCCTACAGCCTGAGATGTTGAACGTTGGGTTTTCTGCATGTAAGTTTGTTTGTTTTGTTCTGTTATCTTTTTGAGTCTCATTAATATGTATATTGTATTTGTTGACTACCTGAAGATATCTCTTTTAGGTTTTTATCTAACTTTGTACCTACTTGAAAATGACATTATGCCGAAACGTGCGTAGTAGTAGTAAAGTATTTTTTATGTTTTTTATATGACATCACCACAATAGTAATAAATGATTAATGGCCGATTCCCAGGAATTTTATTTGTAAATTGGATATACACGGCCAGGATTAATGACACAATAAGTGTTTTTAAAGAAATATATATATATATATATATATATATATATATACATCTATATATATATATATATATATATAAATATATATATAATAAACAACGAATAGATTAGTGGGTATTGCACTAATCTATTTGTTGTTTATTGTTCATATGTCACGCACTATTCGTACATCGTGTTATTATATATATATATATATATATATATATATATATATATATATATATATATATCCAGTATTGGGTGTTTTCATAGGTGATAAGCATAGATTCAGGGATAAACAGGTTGTCAGATGCAGATATGTAGATTTGTCTGCGAAAACTCAAAATATGGGAATTTTCGGGATGTGGGATATTAACTCTCAAAAAAGATATAGGGGACAGTAATGTTAAGTTGTTACTTTGGTATTGAAGGACCAACGTTGGACAGGATTGGACGCTCCGAATGAGTAATAAAGCGTTTTGCACTTATGATTCTATTATTAATAGTAATTGCTTCATGTTGACGAAGAAATTCATCGACTATATTTGCATTGCTCAGATACATGCATATTCTGTTGTGTGATATTCGAGAACAAAAGAGAATATTATTTGGTTTGACTAAAGATCCTGTGGCTAATATATATTCATGAAGTTTTATGCCATCAATGGAGCTAAATACGATTGCTTCAGATATTGACGGAAATTTGGGCAAGGCAGGTTGGCTTACGACAGTTGAGTAGTTTCTGGTTTGGTTCTGCATGTTAGTTGGTAAATTGGTATGGTTTTTGGTATGTGCTTCCATTATTTCAGATATTTGGAAAATCTGAATTCGCCCCTGTAAGTGGAACCCTAATTGCTTGTAAAGCCACAAAAATTGATGGCTACTTTTCGTATATGGTACGAATATTTCACTTCGTTGTGTATCAAGTTCAAATATGATGTGATTCGACTTACAGGAAATAAACTTCTTTGAATCGTAGTTTACACTAGCCTGAAGGTAACTATATAGTGTAATTAATATATATTTGAGTTCTTACCAAAAAAATAATTAATTTGATCTGGAGCTGAAATTTACAACTAGTAGCTGAATATCGGTCAAAACCGGACTCCATATCTCTATTATTTTAACTTAAACTGAGTTTTATTCAGTGTCTACAGACAATTTCAAACATCTTTGGCACACAAAGGAAATTCCGAATAAAATTTTCATACACCATGTGTTTCGTAATAAAATTTTCACCGACTCACCAGAATTAGGTATTTTCGATTTATCAATATACCTATACCAGCTTTACGGGTAATAAAAGACGTTGCAACAATATTTCCTCGAAATATTCCCTTTAGTGGTTTCCAGTGATTTCTAGAATGCTTCATTTTTATCTATTAAATAAGACAAATGTCCAAATTCGCCTTAATATCTTTATAAGAGCACTAAACAAAGAGTTAAGTCTCCTTATTCTCCAGTAAAACATAATACATCCGGGAAAAGCAGTATAATAGAGCAACAAAATTTAAATTCCAATCTCAAGTATATTTCCATACAATTTATTTACTTCCAACTAAATCCAATTTTTGTAATAATTTTTCATACTGCTTAAAATGTAATATAGCTAGAATCTAGTTAACATTCTATATTTGGTTGGAAAGACGACAAAAAAGAGTGCCCTTATTAATTTTTTATATTACTCCAAAAGATTGTCAATTATTTCCATGGCCACGTTTAGAATATAATTTTTCTCATTTGTGAGATTTGATAGCATCAAGATATATTATGGAAGAGATTTTCTGTATTAAAATTGATTGGAACGAATTAGAAAACGAAAAGAGAGATAGAGTAAGATAGAAAAAGTTTGGAGACAAATACTGAGCTGAAATAAAGGAATCCATTAATCATGGAGATGTTCATTATTATACTGAAATGATAGTGAAAAGTGATGTACTCATTATTGACTAATTTGAAAATTTCATGATAAAGGCCATAATTTGTTGAAATGCTTTTTCAAAAAATGTCTGTTGGTATCGATTGCTACCCCTTTTCTAGTTAATTTTGCAGCTTACTTGCGTTAAGTACTATTTTTCTCTACTTGGCTATCCCTTACTTTGCTCTTCTGCCTTATTTTGCGATCTTTTCCTTTCTCTTCCTTTTATCCTTGGCGAGGATCAACTTACTATGTAATTCTCCTTCTCGTTACCATCGATACTCGTCTTGTGAAACTATGGTTCACTTTTGTGTATCTTCCAATAGTGTCCTGCAGTTCATTTGTCTTTATTTGCTTCCATTGCTTTTGAGTCTTTATCCATTATGTTTGGTGCTAATGTGATTCACATAATTTTTCTTTCAGCGACTTTTAAATATTTTTTTCACTGCCTTCTAAGGTATACCATATTGACTGTGTTTAAAATGAGCAAACATTTTTTTTACTCAGTTTTTTATTTCCAGTTGGTGTCATTTATATATTCTACCTTCAGTGCACTCTTTTCTGTATGTCCTATCATCACACCCAAGTACTTTACATCCGAGATTGTTTCAAATTTACACCTGTGTTTTGAGATATTTTTGGAAATAGCTTATTTATTTTCTTCCGTGATAGAACTCAATTTATCTCCATTTATTTCCATCCCAAATTATTTTCGCCACTTATTATTCTTATTATTTTGATAACTTTCAAATTTTCTACTACAGTTTACCGACTGCATTTGCTATAATTTGGGTTTGGTCCTCTATGATGTTTTTCTTATTAAGTCATCTGTAATACAATATATTTTTAACCTCTTCTTCTTCTTTCGGTGCCATATGCGGTACCACTTTTATCTCCATTTATTTCCATCCCAAATTATTTTTGCTACTTATTATTCTTATAATTCTTTTTATAATTATCAAATTTCCTACTACAGTTATATCGATAGCATTTGCTATAATTTGGGTTTGATTCTCTATGATGTTTTCCTTATCTAGACATCTGTAATCCAGTATATTTCCAACCTCTTTTTCTTCTTTCGATGCCATATCAGGTATCACTAAAGTTGGCAATTACATTGGTGAGTGGTTTCCGATTTTCGGCTAATCTAATAAAATATCCCGTACTGCATATTCCAGTTCAATTGCGAATGTCCTTCACCATGACATTTGTTTTCTTCCCATTTCTTTGTAGCCCTTGATTTTACCTTCAATATAAGCTGCTGGATTTTAAATCGGTTTTCTCTAAGAGCATACCAGAGATACGATAACTTTCTTATTTTAATAGTATTGAATTTACGAACGGATTTTGCTTTCCCTATCACTGCTTCGTTGGTTTGCATAGCTGTCCAGTGTATTCTGAGCATTCTTCTACGCAACCATATCTCGAATTCTTCCAGGCGATTGATCGTAGTAGCGCCTTTAGAGTCCCAGTCTCAGCTCCATATAACAGCACATGCCAATTATAACCATTAAACTTTCTTTGACGCAATTTTAGGTTTAAGTTTTCATTACAGAAGAATGATCTCATTCTCATAACAGTTTTGCTAGTTGTTTCAATTCTGCACTTGATCTCTTCGTCTAGGTCTATTTGTATTAGGTAACTCTCTCAATGTTCAATTGCTTCATCTGTACGGAAGCATCGCCGTATGGTTGACGATTGAATGTCATATAATTTATTATAGCGATATTTTAGACCCATTTTCAGTTCACCATTGATCTTCACTCCAATGTCCTAATCCTGCAAAGTCTGTTTGAAAATTATATCTGAGTAGATGTTGAATAATAGTGGGGATAGAATGCATCCCTGTCTGACGCCTCCTTGAATGCAACATTTTTTTACCATTTATTTTAACAACTAATTTTTGCTTCCATACAAATTTTCTATGATACGCAAATATCTGCCAGGATTCCCAATATTCTTAATACGTTAAAAATCGTTCCATGCTGAACCTTTTCAAAAGCTTTTTCATAGTCGATGAAAGCTACATAGAAACCTATATGTTGGTCACGACAGTTCTGGAGAAGTATATTTAAGACAAAAACTGCCTCACAGGTGCCATGTGCATCCCTAAAGCCCAACTGGGTCTCATCTAGGTCCCACTATGCGAAGAAATACCTTCAGTGCGTGGTTTATTAGACTAATTAACCTGTATTTCTCGCACTTCTTTATCCACTGCTTCTTTGGAAGTGCTATTAAAACAGACTCCAGTCATCTGTTCCTTCTAGGAAAGTGATACCCACAGAATTGGTCACTGATTCAAACTGATTAGTAGCCAACATCAGCAGCAACGTGGACGCTAATTTTCATCAAATGAAATCAAAGATAACATTCCTGAAGAAAGAAATATTAACGTTTCCTTGCTTAATATTAAACAGCAGGATACTTTGTTAGATTTTTGGATTGTCCTATTTTCAAAATATTCCTCAATTGTTAAATTAAAAAGAGTTCTTGCCGTTTTGTTTAAGATTCTTGAATAATATAAAAATCAACTCTCAGAAGAATTAAGGTCCTTTAACTGTAGATGAATTTAAAAAATGCACAACTTTTTATAATGAAAATTTTGCAAGTGCTAATAAATTCATTTCCAATAAACATATTTTGCATTTAGCTTGTTTAAGCTAGGTCGTTTAGCTAATTCTGATCTGCCTTATGATCAGAAATTTCCAATTTTACTACTTTCTAATAATTTGATTACAACACTTATGTTAAGTTACGAGCATTTGAGATTAGGGCATGCTGGTGCGCAAACCACATTGTAAAGTTTTCGTTAAAAATATTGGCCTTTAAATGGTCTTGTAGAAATCAAGAGAATTATCAGGAAATGTATAGTTTGTGTTAAATTGAACTCAAAATCCCGTGAACAAATGACATCAAATTTACCTTCAGATAGATTGAAACTATGCAGACCTTTTTTTAAAGTTTTAATGTATTTTGGTGGTCCATTTCTTATTGAATCGTCAAATCTCCGTAAGGCTCATTTAATAAAATGTTATGTTGCTGTGTTTGTTTGTATAATTCCCAAGGCTCGTCATCTAGAACTGGTTTCTAGTTTATGGACTGATGCTTTTATACATACGTACATTGAAAATATTTATCTCAAGAAGAGGTAACCCTTCGATCATATACAGTGATAATGGAACTAATTTTCTTGGGGCAAAAATTCAGCTAAAAGAATTATATGACTTTTTCAAGGTTAAAGGTAATAACAATTCCATTGTAAAATTTTTGGCTAGTAAAGAGATTGTATGGAAATTTATTCCACCCATGAGTCCACATTAGGGCGGTACTTGAGAGGGTGCAGTAAAAGTACAAAGGATCATTTATACAAAATAGTTGGAAATTGCTATTTCACGTTTGGAGAGTTCAGCACATTTCAGAACAAATAGAAGCAATTTTGAATTCGAGACCTCTCCACTCTCTTTCAAATAATGCAAATGACTTATCTTATTTAACTCCTGAACATTTCTTGATTGGTGATAGTCTAACATCCTTTCCTGAACCTGATTTGTCAGAGAATTCTGAAAATCGATTAACTCTTTTTGAAAGATATACTCGTGTTCAACAGAATTTTGGGAAACGTAAAAGAAGATGATATTGTATTGCTCACGGAAGAAAATTCGCGTCCGTTAGAATGGCCCCTTGCTAGAGTTGTTGAAATTATTCCTAGTAAAGATGATAAAGTACGTTTAGTTAAAATTAAAACGAAAACTGGAACTTATATTAGAAACATTACAAAACTAAATCCTTTACCAAATAAGATCAATCAGAAAACTAATTTCTGCGTTTTTAAATAGTACGTTCTTGTTAGTTGAATTTTTTTATTTTTCCTTTATCGCAGTTAAGGAGCTTCAATGGGGGGGGAGTATGTTTGAAATTCGTTCAAACATTCTTCAATATTTTTGGCAATTATTCATTTCAATTTTATTTTCATCATTCAAGCAGTAAAGAAAAAAGTGAAGTTTGTTTATCTGCGTTTGTTGAATGAGATGGCATTTTCCATTCTGTATTATGTGCGCCAATTAAGAAAATTCCTATTCCAATTATTGTAATAACTTGTTATTTGTGGACTAAAAACCCACTAGTCATTCGAAAAAGATTTTAGGATACGGTTGTCTTTAGAAATTACATCGAATTTTATTTTACAACCTATGGAAACTATTTCTGAGGTATAAATAAGCAAATATACCTCTCTGACTGCTGAAACTCAGTTACACTTCAACAGGAAGCACTGATGATGACGGATGTTGAAAGCGCTTTGCATTTTTTCAAATTATACAACTTAGTTTCTCAATTTTTGTCATTTATAAGTGTTCAGTAATTCCAGTTTCATCATTTAAACCTTATGCTCCGACGTGTCGTGGATCCATATGCTGCAGCAATTGGAACTGAATTTCTATAATTACAAGACTTTTCTCGCCCCATTCATGTTTCCAGAATATTTCAAATTTTTTCAGAATATGAGCCAATCAACGTACATGATTTTCCTGCCCAATCTGCAGACCTCAATCTAGGACATTCTAAAAACGAGGGCTACGCATCAAAATTCTTTTTTTAATAAGCAGCGAGAGCTGATTAACAGTCTTCGAAGAGAATGGGAAGCTCTTGATCAAATTGAAGTTGATAAACTAAGTTTTAGCATGAGAAGATGTAGAGCTGTCATTACCGCTAGAGGAAGTCATACAACATATTAATCTAATCTGTCTTTTTTTACTTAATACCTTCTGATACTACTTTTCATGATATTTTTATAAGTGGTAATTTTATATTGTTTTTGACAATAATTAATTTTATTATGTATCCGAATTTAAATTAATATTTGATTGATAATCCAATAAAGATTTTAAGAAAAACAATCTAAAAATTGTACTTCCTCAATTTAAAAAAAAATGTCTGTATATACGGGTGCGCCATTTGCGTGACAAAGTCCATTTTTATAGAAGATATCGAATGAAGTTATATACGAAAATTGTAGACATCTGTAAACTTCACATTTCAAAATTATTTTCATTTGTACTGGGTGTTCCCTATCATCAGGGTGAAACAAACCTTTTTTCAAATGAAACACCCTATAAATAATTTCAGATTTAGATTGGACTCACCGCCCCCATACATACAAAGTAGGGTTTCATATAAGTATATAGGGTATTTCAGAAGTTATGCACAATTGAACGTAAAAATTATTGTGAGGTCAACGCCTTGTATAGTTCAAACGAAACAATTTGACATCAATATTTTACGGACATAACATTTTGATATTGGTCTAATTTCATGACACAGTGCTATTTTTTGGATATTACAACATCTGAATACAGGGCGAGCCAAGAGTAGAACACATGATTTTCTTGATTTTTTCAAATGCATCACTCTGTATTTCATTTTAAAAAGTGATAATACCCCTTATATACTTTCATTTTTATCAGACATAGTCGATACCTTAAACCGTTAATTTCTGAGATATTGTCAATTTGATAACAAAGAGTTGAAAAAATAATTTATAGAAAGAAGTAAGATATAAAAAAAAGACCGTAAGACAAGTGCTTTTACAAAAATAACAAAACATCAGTCAAAGTGAACTCTGCCGTACTTTAATAAAATCTAGTAACTTAACTTACTAGGTTTTACATTTGTGTCCATATTCTGTTTCTACTAATCGAGTTGTACTATTAGCTATAAGAAAACTGTAAGTATGCCAAACCGTTTATGAATTATTTAATATACTATTTCAGTATATCGACTCGAAATAATTGTATAACAACCTAAAGCCTAGTTACTTGTAACTCTACTTCGGATCCTAACTTTTTTCGACTTAACAATTTATGGCTGTGTATGGTGATTTTCGATTAAAATATTTTCAGATTCACAATAATAAAACCTAGTTACTTGATTTGCTTTGGGACTATATCAAAGCAATCCGATTGTAAGTGTAGTTGTAAGGTAACTCGTACAAGCCATCATGTGGGAGAATGCCGCCAGCAAGGGAAGGATCAGATCGTATAGCCGTGCCACTGTTGATCTCTGCAGTCGAAGTCGAGCTGAGAAGGAGAACGTTCGCTACGTTTTATTTTTCTCTCTTATTTTCACAAACAAAATGACAAACCGAATTAAAAAAATTGATGGACATGGCTTTAGAAATATAGTACGCAACAATTACTGAATATTATTTGTAATTATTTTGGTATTACAAAACAAAATACATTAATGATAATTTTTTTTGTAGCAATTTGATTAAAAATTCTGACGAATTGGTCCTACAAGAATCGTCCCCAGATGATTCTGACAATGACGAGGATTTTGATCCCGATTACCCGGAACCTTTCGCAAAAAAACCCTTACACAAATTCTTCACAGAGGAAGACTTTAATTATTTGTCATTCGAAAATAAAGAAAACATAGAAAATGAAGGAAACATCAAAAATAAAGAAAACATCGAGAATAAAAAAAACATGAAAAAAACTAAAATAATAAAACTTATGTATTACAAAGAGGAAGCAGAAATGTTACCAAGTACCGACATATGGGAAACTCAAGGATTACGAGATACGCCAATGTATATGGAACTTGCTCTTTCAAATTGGAACGAAAATATACAAAATATCCATACTCAACCGAACGCACTGCATACAACAGCTGACAAAACTGACACACCAAACCCGCAGAATAATAAAAAGGTGAAGAAGACAAAGAATATTCTTATCTCGCCATGCAAGAAAACATGCGGAAAAAAATGTTTCCAAAAATTTTCTGAGAATCTAAGGGAAAGAATTTTTAAACATTTTAATAATTTAGATTTATCTAATAGACAAATGTTTCTGGAAAAGTATATAGAAAGAAATGTAGTGAAATATCGAAAAGTTGATGCTAAAAAAAACAAACAGTTTACACTTTCGTATAGACCTAGCACGAGGATACCACAAACCAAAGTACAACAAGAAAAATTATGGTAGTTTGTTAACCAATGTTTCTTGGGACTTTAAGCTTCAAGACGGACGGAATTATTACATATTTTCTTAGAAGAACTTCTAATGACCTACCAGTTCTTGAAAATAAGGGGGAAAAGTGCATGCAAATAAAATGAAGGAAAATGCAGGAGCAAATTATTCTGAAATTAAAAAACATATAGATTCATACTATCCGCAGGTAAGCCATTATAATTTGGCCCATGCACCTCATAGAAGGTATCTTCCTGCGGATATAACGATACACCAAATGCACAAAGATTTTTGTTCCAAACACAAGTCTGGCAACAGCTACGAAACGTATAGGAAAGTTTTCGTCAAAGAAAATATAGGTTTTTCAACTCAACTCAAAAAAAAGGAGTAGATCTAGTAACTAGCTTTTACCATCGCAAAAGGAATAAAAAGATATAGTAAATTGTATTACTGACTTTTACTACAGCTAAATGACGCACATCAAGTAATGTTCAAATAGAAAAAGGTAGTAACCAAATTTGCCTTGAGTTTTTTTGTTTCTAGTAACTATAAATGTGTTAATAACATTTTAATACAAATAAATATCTTATTTATTGTATCAAATTTGAATAGAGCGTACAAAATTACCTGGGCGCGTGAAATTTTAGGTTTGGATATTTATTTCTTATGGGTTTTAGTATTTAAACTATATTTTTATTGATGCCTCATATTACCTATTTAAAGCACGCCTCAGCGTGTTTTAAGCAAACTTTCAAACACGCGCGTTTTTTAAAGTCCCTATGGTAACAACCACAACTCCAGAAACGTAAGTATCAATGACAACTTTTTTTATTAGTTTTTAAATTGTATATTTTCATTGTGAACCAATGTCTTATTTGGTTTTTTCTACAAAATTTATTCATATATTCATATATACATTATATCCTTTTAAATATAAATAAAGAAACTTCTTGATTATTGATGTGACAGTAGTACCTCGTAACGTCAATTAAAAATAAATACTATTTAGGACGGACTTTCACGAAACTGGGCTGGGCATCGAGAGCGGACTTTTATGAAATGAAACTTGGCTGGGCATCGAGGACGGACTTCCATTTTTTTGTAGTAATAATATAATAATAATATTTCATGATTTCAAAGTGCACCAATGAAAAAAATAGCGTGAAGTATTCGTGGATTACTGGTCTTTCAAACACTCCGGCTGCGCCGTCGTGCTCGAAAAATCGTGCGTGTTTGAAAGACCTCTTTATCCACTTATACTTCAATATACTATTAAACCTCAGTTCTGAAAACTTGTAAATTTCGAGTTACTAGGTTTTACTATTGCACGCGAGAACTGTGTATTGATAATTGATTATATACTAACTGTTCGAAATGACCAACCAAAACGTCAATACAACATTGCAGTCGATCTTTAAAAGATTGATTTATTTTTCTGAACATTTCTACACTAATACTCTGAAATACTTCTCGAATTCTTTCCTACATATCGTTCTGTGTATTTGGCAATATTTGGTAAACACGGTTTTTTACATAACCCCACATGAAAAAGTCAATTTTAGTTTAGTTTAGTTTAGTCTGGTGATCGAGGTGGCCATGCAATGGGTTCTCCTCTTCCTACCTATCTGACAGGAAAATGGGTATTCAGATGATTGTGAATTGAAGCAGTGTGATGTGCCGGATCTCCATCGTGTAAAATCCACATTATTTGTAGAATGTTGAGTGGAAAATTTTCCAACAGTAATGGTAAATGATTTTCTAGAAAGTCTAAATAAACTACACCATTCATTCTTCCATCGACAAAATGTGGTCCAATTACGTGGTCTCCAATTATACCACCCCAAACATTCAGAAACCAACTAGTTTGACTTCGAGTTAATGTAAGATAGGGATTATTTGTGGAATAGTAATGGAAATTATTACTATTCAGAGTACCATTCTTTGGCAACGTTGCTTCATCTCCAAAAAGGACAAAATCAAAAGAAATCGATCTGATTATGTATTTGTTGTTGAGCCCACTCGCAATAAGGAACTCTTCACGGAAGTCATCGTCGAGTAACGCTGTAACTGAATGCGGTATGCATGCTTCTTGTTTTTATGCAGTATTCTTCGGACGGACGTTACACAGATATCCAGTTGTTGCGAAATTTCACGAGTACTTACTATCATGAGGATTGTCCGCAACTACCAGCATACAATTAAATTCATTTTCCTCAGTAACTGCAGTTTTTGTCTTTCCATGTTTTTCATAAAGTATTGAACCTGTACGATTGAAACGATCCATCAACCTTTCCAACGTTCTTTTTGTGGGTTGTCTTCGTGCAGGATATCGCTCTTGGTAAATTCTTATTGAAAATAAACAATTCCTAGTACATTCTCCCTATACCCAAACCATGTCTGTGGATTCTTCAACAGGAAAGTCCATTTCAAATAGTAGTAAATGAGTCTTCACAAAATTTCAAAAGTTTGTTTAATGACATGCTACTAATCAATACTTGTTATTATTCCACAGCTAACTTGTTACAATTAAATGACTTTTAAAAACCATTTTGTTATTAAATTGACAATATCTCAGAAATTAGTGATTTTAGGTATAGGGAATGCCAGATGAACATGAAAGTTTATACAGTGTATTTTCACTTTTGGAAATGAAATACAGGGTGGTTCATTTGAAAAAATAGAGAAAATCATGTGTTCGACTCTTGGCTCGCCCTGTATTCAGATGTTGAAATATCCAAAAAATGGTACTGTGTCATGAAAATAGACCAATATCAGAATGTTATGGCTGCAAAATATTGATGTCAAATTGTTTCGTTTGAACTCACAATGATTTTTACGTTCAATTGGGCATAACTTCTGAAATACCCTATATACTTATATGAAACCCTACTTTGTAAGTATGGGGGAGGTGAGCTGAATCTGAATCTGAAATAATATATAGGGTGTCTTATTTGAAAAAAGATATATTTGTTTCACCCTGGTGATAGGGAACACCCAGTACAAATGAAAAGAATTTTGAAATGTTAAGTTTACAGATGTCTACAATTTTCTTATGTAACTTTATTCCATATCTTCTATAATAACGGATATATCGAAGTTTGTCACACTAATGGCGCACCCTGTATAGATTTCCATATTACGAATTCTGTTTTATCTAACCATGGTGATGTACCGTCTTTTAGCCTTTTTTCCCCTCTTTTTCTGACGAATTTAATTCTCCTTTTAAGTAATTAATTCCTCCAAACCTATGGATAAAAAATGAAGGAAATTGAATGGTTACCACTCAGAATTAACCACTATGAATTTACTGTTTCCGAGGATTTCTGAAAAACGTTATCAATTTTGATGAAAATCTGCAGGTCAGTAACAAAGTTATTGTAGAAGCTGTTGAATGTTCAATATAGAAGGCACTTTCAATTATGTATTGATAGTAACATCATATCAAAAGTAGTGCACAAGTTATTCACACATTTCCAAATTTCTCTAAATAAATGTTTCCAACAGTTATAAAGTGTATGAATTTTTAGAATATCTTCCATTATGATAATTCCATCAAATTGATGACCCTATGGGTTATGATCAAATTAGGAATGAAATATGTGCATACATACATTATTTGAAAGCTTAGATTACATGGCAGGACCTTTGTTTAAGAAAATTAATCATCACCCAACTATGGTAACGAAATCAATAACAATAAAACTAATAAAATACATAATTTTTCCAAATTATCATAAATTATCAAAATAGTGAAAACATTTTGCATTCATATTAATAACATCCTACAGTTAAGCTCTTGTGAGTTAAGCTAAGCAAATATCTATGTATTTGTGGTGTAGTAATAATAAAAGGAAAAGAAGTCAGTGACTATCCCACTAAATAGTCGCAGTTACGTGTTTTTGTTTCAAGTAGGTAAATATAAATAATGAAATAAAAAAGTAAGAAAAGTGTGTCATCAATTAATTATTAAACAAAATTCAAGCTCTGAATACTGCAATTAACTTATCTCTTTCGTACCGTTGATATCTAAAGAAACATAAACACTTGTAGTCAGCTGCTTGTTAACTTCTTTTCCTGCAAAAAATGTAACAAGATTATTCAAAACTAGATCACGGGAAACGAAGGCTTCGTAATAGAATATATGAACAGTTCGATGTGAAATTATGAAGCCATAACTGCGAAACTATAAATCAAATGAAATTGGTAATAAACTAACACGGATGTCGTGTAACATTAGAATTTGCTTATCATCATATTGAAGGCCGTCTCCGGCATTATACCAGAGTACGAAGCACCCAAAATAGACAAAATCAATTTGGAGAAATCCACAAAATCAGAAAAATGTCAAAACAACTTATACTATTAAGAATTTCAACATCTAACCACTACCCACGAATTTTCGGCGGCTTGTCCTCCGTTATTGCGATCTTACTAATACTGGGATGGATCTTCAAGAAGGAAATCAAAACATCGCTCCAACAATAGGGCAGAAAACAAACAAGGGAAGAAGTCCAAAACAAAGAAGAAACCCTAAGAGAAAAAAATCCAACAGAAGAACCCAAACTCGAACAACACTCTGTTATGTTCTCGTCTTAGAGGGAAGGAAGAAGAAAGAGCTGACACCATATAAATAAAACGCTGAATCTTAGTAAAACATGAAGATTATAAAAACTTTGTATAATCTAAAAATTCATTCTCTGTTCAACCATCGTATAATAACGTTCTAAATATAGTTATAATATTATTTTTAAAAACCCAAATTCGAAGTTTTGATATATAATTTGCGACAAAGTCTAATATCTTCGTTGTTCCAGGAAATATTGAGAATTATTAAATACAAAGTTTCTAGGTTAAACAAAAGCGCACATTTTGAAATAGTTTTGGATATAAAGGGTGCACCAAACAAGCCGGTCATCGTCTAGTTTTCGAGTATTTACATATACCAGCTGGCTTATTATAGAAATATGGGGTTTGCGTGTTACTTATATTTTTTTATCAAACTTTCATTGTCGCAAACGAAATTTTCATAGCCCTCTCAGTTTCTGACTCCCAGGACGATTTTGAAAATTTGTCATTAGTGACACTATCCTGTATCTCGATTATTTAATAACTTACCAATAAGATAAAAATGGATGTTTTCTACGAACGTCAAAAAATGACAAGGTTTGCGCATTGACAACAATACGCGAAGCGACACTTTTTTTCAGATTCTTACGATACCATGACACCGTGCGCGAAATGTAAATTATTAAGACTTTTGAATTTCAATCTTTGAAAAAATGAAGCAAAACTCCAAACTATTATTTATTTTTAAATGAATAACAATTAAATACTTTTTAAATAATGATATAATTTTACAATAACTTTAGTTATTAATTACAATATTAACATTAATCGTACAACCAGTAACTACACGAACCAATATTTATTCCTAAACCAGATAACTTAGGTTCAGATCGGGATATTGGGGTTTTGGAAGTTGAAACACTACTAATTTTTGAGGTAGAGGTGATACTATGTGATCCTGAAATTTCACAATCTAAAATTTTATTTGATATTTGAATCTTATTATTGATAGAATCTTCCACGTATCTTTTTTTTTAGTCACGAGGGGGTTAGGGTTCAGGTGCCCTAATTGTTGCCGCTCATCCATTGATTGGCTTATTTTGCACCCCCACTCACAGGTATTAAACAAAGTCCCATCCTAAATTCTTAGCGAACATTGAGATTCGTTGGACTATGCTTTACTGCATTCCCTCCTGATTTGTGCCTAGGAACATATCTAGACAGGAGGCTCGTCTTCTGCACAGGGCAGGGCAATCGAAGACCACGTGCTTTGCGGTTTCTTCAACTTCTCCACACATCCTGCAAATGGGATTTGTTATTTCAATCCCCATTTTCACTAGGTGTGCGTTTAATATCCAGTGGCCAGTTATGAATCCTACCACTTTTCGCAGTTCTTTCCTACCCAGCCTAAAAGCATTTGCTGCGTAGGGACTCGATGGTCCTTTTAGCATTCTTTTGGACTGAGCATGTCCCGTGATTCTGTTCCAGCGCTTTTGATGTTCTAGCGACACCCAGTAGGAAACATTTTTTCGTACGGCGCTGTATGAAACGCCGTATGCTGGTTCTGGTCCCATGAGGGTAAGATGAGCTCCTCTCTTGGCACACTTATCAGCTGCCTCATTTCCAGCTACCCCTGTATGGCTTGGCCCCAAGTAAGAATTACTCTATTGTGTTTTGCCAAGGTTTTCAAGGTATTGTGACACACTATCTTCGACGTATAGCTGTGGATTACTAAGGCCAGAAGGGCCGCCCGACTGTCCGTGTTCACATAGATGGTCTTTTTGTTATATTTCCTATCTATGCATGTTCTGAGGCATTCGATTAGTGCAGCTATTTCTGCTTGAAATACGGTCGTCATTTGCTAAGGCAAACACTTATGCTTTGCCTGGGTCTGACGCCGTAAACGCCTACTCCTGTACCCGTTAGGGTCTTTGACCCGTCGGTGTACCAGGCTGTTCAACATGCGTTGAGGTTCTCCCTGGGCCCATTCGGATCTGCCACTCAAGTTGACACGATATGGTATCTCAGTTTCCACGACCTTGGGCATTCTGTCAGGTGGCATTTCGATGATGTCGTACCCCATGTTGTCGTGTATTTTCGTATGTTTCATAGCATGGTGCTTGCACCAGTTGCCATTGCAATGCATTCTGTATGCAGCCATTTTAGCCTCCCCCTGTATATAGAGATCTAATGGTGGGATGTTTAGCAGTAGCAGTAGCAGTATTTCCAATGCTGCGGTTAGGGTGCCGTTCATGGCACCTGTAATGCTCAGACACGCATCTCGCTGCACTTTAGAAAGCGTTTTGGCGGCTGCGCTTTGCTGAACTTTAGGCCACCATGCGATCGCCCCATACACCATCATAGGTCTGATTACTCTGGTGTACAACCAGTTTACCATTGTCGGAGTTAGTCCCCAGGTGCACCCAATTGCTCGTCTCATCGTCATTAGCGTAATCTGAGAACGGCTTGTGATGCTCGCTAGATGACTGTTCCAGGTTAGCTGTCATCTAACCGGATTCCTAGATATTTCGCCTCCCTGGCAACCTTTATCTGATTGCCGAAGAGTTTTGGCACACTAGTAATCTCTGTGATTAGCTGTTTTGTAAATGGTAGCATGATGGTTTTCGAGGGATTGACAGACAATCCATCCGCATCACACCATCTCTCCACTACGGACATTGCCCTCTGCATTAGTTCCAGGCAGATGCCCACGTGTTTTCTCCGTATTAGAATGATGATGTCGTCAGCATATCCTTGAGCATACCACCCCTGCTCGTTTAGTGAGACAAGAAGATCGTCGACTACCAGATTCCACAGCTTTGATGACAGAACGCCTCCCTGTGGGCAATCTTCCACGTATCCTTCAGCCACAGTGGAAGATTTCCATCCCCCGTGTCTCTTCAAACTACATATATCACCCCCAGCATTACAAAGAAGTGTGGCCGAGGTTCTCTGAAAACAGTGACCTGTGTAAGCATCAAAATTCGCTAATTTCAAGTATTTTGCTATTAAGCTGGGCATCCCTCCAATATAATTTGTTCCAACAACTTGGTTAGCTAGCGACTGCTAGCATAACTTGGACGAAGAGCCACGTATTTTCGGTAAATATCGATATAATCTAGATTTGAAATCGTAACAATTCGTTGTATGTTCGTTTTTGTATCCGGTATTTTAACATTTAACCTTAAACTTCTACGTCATCGATACTCATTTTAGTGAGCTCTTCGCGGCGGCAAGCACCAGAAATACCCAATATTGAAACGACCTAAAAGTATATCGATATTTAGTAATTTAAAATAGATATAAAACAATGATTAAAAATATACCTTATCCATCAAGTAGATTTCATCATCTGTCTCTCTTATGAATTCATTAACTTCCTCTCGAGTTAATACCTTGAATTTCTTAGGGTTGTGTCCAGCTGACAATTTTTTCAAATGTGGAACCAACTTGGTAATTTTTTAAAATCTGTGTTTTCCTTAGCATTAACTGTTGATTTTAGCATAGAATAAACTGCCCATAATGTGGGGGGCTTGACCTTCTTGGATCCTTCTGCAAAATATGCTTACAGCACATTTTTGGATGCTTTATTTGTTTCACGCCACTCCCTAAATTACCGATATGCGATTTTCATATTGGCGCTTCGATTTTTCCGGTAAAAAATTTGAAGTTACCAAATTGGCCGCATCTGTCAAATTAGGTAGGGTACTACTTAGTTCATCGTCACTAGCAATTTTCATTATTTTAAATAATACCTGGCACTTTAAAATTGGAGATGCGAGCACAAACGTCACTTTATAATAATTATTATTGTTGTCAACAACAGCCACTTTGTTTTCATAGTAACAGTGAGAATTTGATTAGGATAGACATTTTAAGCCAGCTCAACACTATTTTCTATAATAACTTCGGCATTTTACTTATTTATAATATTGTTGAAAGATAGATTTCGACGTTTGTAGAAAAAATATTGTTTGCATCTCGTGCGTGAACTACTTTGGTGGTCTCGGTCACCAAACTAGCATTTCGTGCACTAGATACAAAAATAACTAATTATAGTTTTTTATGTAGAATTCAGTAGCATAGTTAGATTTTTTCTAAAATGTTTTGTTTTTGAGTTATGACCCAAATTTGTGTTTTTTTTTTAATAGGGCACCATATATATTATTTCTTCGCGTTATTCATATTTCTAAGAACTCTTCAAAAATATAAAATAGTCCATACCTTTCGATTTAAATATTTTTTCCATTTTTCTACGGAATATTATGAAATAATATATTTTTGGTTTATTGTTGGCTTAAGGTTATGAAATAATATGTAAATGTGATGTTAAAAATTTTGTTTTCATTTGCGGTCATAGCCTTCATTCGGAAAATAATAAATTTTACAAAACATGTTAAAATTACTCCTTTCTAAAAGAAATATATATATATATATATATATATATATATATATATATACTATTTAAATTTTTGAAGAGATCTTAAAAAGAGGAATTTGACAAATAAATAATATATAGGAAGTCCCATTTGAGAAATCACAAGTTTGGGTCATAAGTCAAAAACAAAAAGTAGCTACGCCTCTTAAGTCTACTTAAGAAACTCTGTAATAACCTTTTTTCTCTTATTGATAAGTCATCAAATAATCGAGATAACGGATGGCGTTCCAAATGACAAATTTTCGAAATTGCCCTGTTAGTCAGAAACTGAGAGGGCTATGAAAGTTTAGGAAGCGGCAATGTAAGTTTCATAAACATATAACAGTAGTGTAAAGTGGCTCTTAATACGCCCCACCGCCATTCTTCCCCTCTCATACGTCTTATGATTTAGTATTCTGCAGAACGCCGACTGTGTTACACGTGTCATTTTGTATGCAATAGTTAAAAACGTACGCTTGTATTTTTCCGAGAAAAATAATTTTCATTGGTAAGTACAGTCAAACATTCGTTTCACACTTCAAGTAAATGTTTTCTGTTATGTTTCAAAACATATTTCTTCAATTTTTTTCTATTTGACCTCAACCTAGACCAACAAATGAACGCCCTTGAGTATGTGCGACACTTCAAATAAATTTTGTTGTTGAAATATTTTAGTGGGGCGTTTTGTACACCCAAATTCGAATACGCCCCACACGCTTGGTTGTAAAACGCTCCAGTCAAGAGGTTATTAAACTATTTCTAATTGATGCCCTTTTTCAGATAATGGGCAAAATATATGTGAGAAAAACAACAAGAGCATCTTGGACGGAAGCTGCAATGTTAACAGTCATGGAAAAAGTGAAAAGTGGTCAGATGGGGACAAACGCAGCCAGTAGGGAGTATGGCATACCTTCGAGAACTCTGAGAAGACATTTAGCCGCCAACAGCTCCACAACACACTTAGGTCGAAACCCAGCTCCAAACAAAGAACACGAAAAAAGGTTGGTCCTGCACATACAGACACTAAGGAAAGTGGGGTTCGCACCGAATAGAAGTGACGTAAAGAAAATGACTTTTGCTCTCGCTCAAAAGCTGGGCATAAGGAATTGTTTCTCGGAAAATGATGAGCCAGCAGGGAAAGTTTGGTTAAATGGTTTTTTGAGAAGAAATCCAATCCTGTCGATCAGAAAATCTGAGGGCCTTTCGCTAGCACGGGCGCAAGGGATGAATCGTAAGGAAAACGGTGATTACTTTGATCTCTTGCTTAAAGTATTAACGGAAAACAATTTATTACATAAGCAGTCCAAATATGAACGAAACAGGCATTCAAGTGAACAATGAAGCAGAACGTGTTGTTGCTACGAAAGGAATTAAAGATGCCTACTGTCTTACAAGTACAGAAAATAATGAAAACATTTCATTAATAACATGCTGCAATGCTGAAGGGACATTTTTTCCAGTCCTAATAATGAAAGCAAATATAAAAAACCAGATTTTTTAGATGGACTTCCTCCTGCCTCAGATATTTACATGAACCAGAAGACCTCTTACATTAATAGCGATTTATTTAAAAAGTGGTTCCGTGAATATTTCATTCCCAGAAAAGGTACAGGCAAAGCGTTATTGATACTGGATGGCCATGCCTCCCATTGCAATGCGGTTGAATTGTTGAACTTGGCTTTCGAAAACAATATTGACCTCTTATGCCTGCCCAGCCATACGACACAGGCATTGCAGCCTCTTGACAAATCTTTTTTTAAACCACTGAAAACCTATTTCGCGCAAGAGACAAGAGTTTGGATGATTAACCACAAAAACAGAAAGTTAAATAGAAACAACGTTTCTGCACTGATAGGAAAAGGTTGGGTTGAATCAGCTTCCGTTATAAATGCAGTATCTGGATTTAAGGCAACCGGTATTTATCCATATGACCCACCTGTTATTCCGGAACATTTTTTAAATATATCTGATGCAGCATGTGCAGATGTACATCAGGTTCCATATCAAGAAGTTCTTCCTGGAGAAGCTGCCTCTGTCGAAATATTCAATAATCTTTCACTAAATCCTCAGCCTGAAGCAAGAGAAACTCCACCTAAAGAAGTAATTCCTGAAGAAGTGCCACTGCGGAAATTCTTATTGATCCTGCAATGGCCTGAGCCATCTAAACTTTCAAGAGAAATTGCTCCTGTGCCAACTATTCCTATTATTACTCCTAAAAGGAAGCAGTCTGCTATGATTCTAACATCTCCAGAGAATAGAGTCAAACGGCAGGTTCCCTCTGCTAAAAAGTCGGGTGAAATATTGCCCAAATGTTCCAAACAAAACAGATAAAAGGACGAGGAAACCATCTAATTCGCCTTCAGAATCTGTAGTTCATGAATCTTCAGATGAGGCTTCAGACATTGACGAGAACGATTGCATTGAGCGTGGAGAACATTATTATTCAACCAAATCTAGAGATGATTGGATTCAGTGTATAGTTTGTGAAAAGTGCAACAGATGTGGACATCAAATTAAACGCATGGAAAATAGAAAATAACTTGTTAGGATCAACTTTTCATCCAGGGCGTATTGCAATTACGTAGGGTGTAATACGCCTCATTTTAAAATTTTTAGAATTTTTTTTATTTAATTGAAACTAAACGATCTGAAATGTTCTGTTGGGTTTCAAGTAAGTTCGTGTTTTGGTTATTTCCTCTTCATTTATTTTTGAATAAAGGCTCAAAACAGTTGTGTTTATAATTATTTTCGATATGTTGGCGTATTATACCACTTTATCCTAAGCCGCAAACCTAATATTTCTATCATTAATAATAAGGAAGCTGGTACATGAAAACACACGAAAACTGGACACCCTGTACAAACGAACTTAGTGGCACTAGATATATTCGATCCTGGAAAATTCAGGTATTTACTAAAAAATAAATATTTTGAAACCAACAAAATACTTTGGAATATAATTATTGAAGGACTAAATAACACTCACTATTTTAGAAGCTGATATCAAAATAAATAATAGCAAATAACTAGACAACCAAGAAAGCACTAACGAAATTTATGGAACCACTAACGAATGACATTAACTAAATCGTTAACATTTTGGGGGCTAACTTCACGGAAGTACCAATAAATTAATATCAAATATATCGAAAAAAAAGATAGCACTAATGAAAATTATTGAAGCATTATGGATCACTAACTAATGACATCGAATCGTGAATACTTTGGGGGCTCACCTCTAAAAAAAAAGAACATCAAATATCTCGAAAACCAATAAAGAACTAGCGAAAATTATTGAAGTACTAACGAATGACCATAATTTGGATTAATCGTAATCACTTTGGGGGGGCTGACCTTGAAATTAATAGTTATTAAATATCTATCAAACCACGGATGCACAAACGAAATTTATTGAAGTACTAAATTTAGTTAAACCGTGAAAAATTTGCGAGCTAACTTTACGGACCCAAAGAAAGCTCTTGGTACTAACAAATGTGGATCTACTTTATTGCAAATTCCTTTCATTACCCTGATATTATCCATATCAAGTAACGATCTTTGTTGTTAAGAGGTAATCAATAATCGTTTTATTGCATCAGTCCAAATGGTTATATGAATATTGCTATATTTGAAATATTTTATTTGTAAACTGTAAATTGATTACACCGGTTGTGGTACTACATCATCCACAAAGTACCTTGGACATTAAGACCATTTCAAATGGACAAAAATATTCACAAATATATATATATTCTTGACAAAGTTATGTATTGGAACACGATTTTAAGTGAATCCTATTTAATTGTATTTGAGGAGTTGAAGTGTTACAGTACATTTATTTCTTTGGGTTGAAGACATTTTATAATAACTTTTCCAATAGTTTGATTTATAGTTTTCATGTTATGAACTTGTTAGCATATCGCGTAATCTTTCAATATAACTCTTGAGACAAAACTTTCTCGGAATAGAGTGAAAACTTTATCATTTATCAATAATTACAGTATATACAAAATAGCAAGCCTAAAATATAGCATAAACTAATCAATAATATCAATAATAAAACAAATACTGAAGCAGTTCCTCACTTCGAAAACACACTGAGGATGTTATGTACAATTTTAAAACTAAATGAACTATTACTGAATATATAAAGTACGACACCGAAATATATACCTTAATCAAAATTATGCCAATATTCAGTTAAAACACATCAACTTTTCCTATTCACCTATAGAACTATTCCGTGTTATAGGGAATGCGTTATAAAAATTTGGTTTAAATGTAAATTTATTGGGAAAAATATATTCACATAATAAATTAATGTTCATTGAAACTCATCATTAATCACAATTTTGCAAGAATAACGAAAGTATCCCAAATTCTTCTACAAAAATTCATTTTATTCAGTATTATCGAACATTCTTGCACAAGACATAATCTTAATTACTGTTTTAAATGAAACTCACGGTTTCTAGTTAATACCACTATATAAGAAAAATTGTTGAAAATTCTAAAAACTTGACAATTGTTTCGATAAATCAATATCATCGTCAGAATGACAGAACTTACATTTCATTTGATGCCTACCTGATGTTTCGTAGTTATTTTTGGCTAGACCAAGAAGTGACCTAACTGGTGATTGACTTAATATATGTTAATAGAAAAAAAATACATTACAAATATTGAAGCTTAGATATTATTAGCCCTATGGTGATATCCTGGATATCATTTTTCCAATTAAGATCAGTATAACTGTGCAATGATATAGAAAACCAGGAAAACTATATCTGCTGATCTTTACAATTATCACTTAAGAAGTGGAGAACTCCCTAGATTGAACTGTTCATTGACAACTTCATATTGAGGTTTTCTTAAATGTCTTCTAATTTCCAATTCTTCAAAGAAATCCAGTTCTTGTTTCTTTTCACAAATATGCAGCACTTCTAGTTTTGTGTTAGGTGTCAATGAATGATTGGTGTCAAGTAGATGTTTTGCGTAGTGGGATTCATCTGGTTGTTTTAATTTGTATGCTCGTAAGTGTTCACTGTATCGGATTTAGAAATTCCTAAAGGTCTGACCCAAATAGACAGCATTACATTCTGGACATTTGAGTTTATATATACCTGACTTCTTTAATGGTGGTATTTTTGTTTTTACATTTAACACTTTTGTACTAACGTTACTCACTATTTTAAAAGAAATTGTTTGCATTCGTTGCTGAAGATATTATCTTTGGAATATTACTAGAAATATTTCCTGCATATGTGATGGTTTTATAAGTTTTTATTTCATCAGTTTGCTTAGGAAATATTAGTGCCACTTTTTCCTCTTTTTATTAATTAGCTTATTTATCATATCTAATGGATAACCGTTGGATGTTGCTATTCGTCTAATTGTATTGATCTCTCTATCAAAATTACATTTGTTCATAGGAACTGAAAAAGCTCTATGTATCATTGAATTATATGCCGCTAGTTTATGGGACATGGAGTGATTGGAATTAAATGGAATTGTCACATCAGTCTGTGTTGGTTTTCGGTAAATTGAATAATCAAGTACATTATTAACTCTTTGAATTGATTGAGCTATTTTCTTCAATTTCTAATGTAAATTTAATTTTTGGGTGTAAATTATTGATGAGGTTGAAAAATACATCTAATTGTCGTTCACTACCCATAAAACAAGCTAATATGTCATCTATACCAAAATAAAACATTTTTAGAAATATTACTTTCAAAGATCTTTCTGTCTAAATTGTCCATAAAAATATTTGCCAAAATAGGTGATATAGGGCTTCCCATTGGTAAACCTTCATTTTGAATATACTGGGTGTTCATTTCAGGACTTCCCACCCTAATTTTCTCGAAATGTGTGTATTTTAAAAAAAAATCCTGGGACACGTCAACAAATATATCGAAGGGGACAACTTTTTATCATAGAGGCAACGCGCCCCCTTTCACCCCCCGCCAGGGGGAGTTGCCAACCTCAAAATCTCAAATAGGAAAGGGTATCGAGTTATACCTCATTTCAAAGGTCTTGTTAATCTCTACACGTCGTTTTTTTTAAATGGATCGATAATTTGTCGAGATATTTAGGAAAATCTATTTGCTGCTTCCTACCATTAAAATAAAAACTGCAACTGTTTATTCTCATTCCTTTTCTCAAAACTAAATTACAATATTGTACACAGATTTTCAATTTAATAATTGCTCAAAATGTTGCCCATTGTTGGCCAAACAATGGTATAACCGCTGTTCAAATTCGTGACGCACATTTTCAAACATTTCTGTTCGAATTGCTCGACATTCTGCAGTATTCCTTTGTCGATGGTCTCCTATATTATGTGGCGGGGGTGCGTAAACACCTGATTTTAAATGTCTCCATAGAAAGAAATCAAATGGTGCTAGATCTGGGGACCTAGCTGGCCACTCTATAGGTCCTCTTTGCCCTACCGGGAAATACATTGTTTAACCATTGATGGACCGGAAGCACATAATGGGGGGAGCTTGCTGAAAATATAACTAAGAAAGTTGTTGCCCTCTCTATCCAGTTGATTTTCAATTGCTTCGGTATTTAACGGATTGATCGTATTTTCCAACATATTCAAGTACATCTCAACATTTAGATTTACATTTATAAACAATGGACCAATTACTTTATTTACTAGTATACCGGCCCATACATTAATTTTTTGGGGATGCTGGGTATGCCCTTCGACAAATACATGGTCATTTTCGTTACTCCAATATTTGCAATTATGTTTGTTGACAAAACCATTTAAATGAAAAGTACACTCATCAGTGAAGCAGATATTTTTCAAAAATTCGTTATTGTTATTAATAATTGTAGTCATTTGTTCACAAAACTCAATTCTTCTGTCAAAATCGTCTTCACTTAACTTTTGACATACTTCCATTTTATAGGGATGGAATTTATTAATTTTTGTAATTTGGTGGACAGAGCCCAAGGAAATTCCAGTTGCAGCAGAAATGGTACGTAACGAAGTATTAGGATTCATACCAAAATAACCTATCACTTCAATTTGAGTGGCTTCATTCAAAACTCTTGGCTGATCATGTTTTAAATTTGCAACAGATCCTGTTTGAGTAAATTTGGCGATTAGATTTAGGACATACCAATGAGAGGTGTTCTTATCTGGGTGCCTTTCGTTAAATATTGCAGCAGTTTGTCGAGCACATTGGTTTTCGGCGCCGTAAATTAACACTATTTCAACTTTTTCAGCTAAAGTGTAAACCATTTTTAATAAATTGCTTTTTCACACAACTGGTAAGTATGGTAAACAATTCAATAGGTATCATGACTTTTATTTTCTCTATCAAAAACATTTTTTTGCATTTTTTTATGCAAAAAAGTTGAAAGGAATAACAAAACAAACAATTGCAGTTTTTATTTTGATGGTAAGAAGCGGCAAACAGATTTTTCTAAATATTTCGACAACGAATCGATCAATTAAAAAAAACAAAAGCCGACGTGTAGAGATTAAAAAGACCTTTAAAATGAGGTATAACTCGATACCCCTTCCCATTTAAGATTTTGAAGTTGGCAACTCCCCCTGGCAGGGGGTGAAAGGGGGCGCGTTGCATTTATGATAAAAAGTTGTCCCCTTCGATATATTTGTTGACGTGTCCCAGGATTTTTTTTTAATACACACATTTCGAGAAAATTAGGGTGGGAAGTCCTGACATGAACAGTATATCTTATTGTCAAAAGTGAAATAATTTTGATTAATGCATACATCTAATGAGTTAAGTATATCTGATATTATTATTCCTGGAATAATATTTTTATCTTCTAGTAATTTTCTTACAAGTATTAGACATTCTTTAGGAGGAATTTTAGTGAACATATTAGTCACATCGAACGAAATAAGTTTATAGTTATCTTGCAAGTTGATTGCTTTCAACTTTTTGATTAGTTATATTGAATTTCTAATTGAGTACTGAGATTCATATCCGTAACTATTAAGTATATTGTTGAGCCTCTTTGCCAATATATTATTAGGAGCATTAACATAAGAAACTACAGGTCTAATTGGTTTCGTTATTTTATGTAATTTAACGGTTCCATATAATTGTGGACAATGAGGATTCTTATGTATGATAGACCTTTTTTCGTAATCACTTAAAAGATAATTTGAATTATTAACAATATTCCTTACATTATTAGAAAACTTTTTTGTTGGGTCTCCTTCAAGAACTTTTACATCGCTAGATTCTATAAAGTTAGATATTTTGGAATTGTAATTTTCAGTTGTCAAAATGAGAGTTGTGTTCCCCTTATCATATTTTGTAACTGTTTGACTTATTAAGTCAATCACCAGTTAGGTCACTTCTTGGTTTAGCCAAAAATAATTACGAAACATCAGGTAGGCATCAAATGAAATGTGACTTCTGTCATTCTGACGATGATATTGATTTATCGAAACAATTGTCAATTTTTTAGAATTTTCAACAATTTTTATTATATTGTGGTATTAACTAGAAACCGTGAGTTTCATTTTAAACACTAATATGAGTAGATTCCACGAAGTAAGGGTCGAGACAGTTAATTACATAATCTTAAGATAATTGACATAATAATTAAATTTACTGTTTCCACCCTTACTTTGTGAAATCTACTCATATTACTTATTTAACCCTTAAATGCATTGTACATTCATATAATTAAATTCAGGAGAACTACACAATTCACAAAAACGAGTCGCTGCATGTTGTTTCCGCTAGGGAACGTACTGGATACATAAATAGTATCGAATTTTATTTGCAGGTGGTGATATTTTAGCTGCAACGCATTATTATTCAAATCGCTGTCAGTGAATACACTGGGTGTTCTATGACCAAAATTTTATCTTTCGTTTTTTGTGTTAAAAACAGCGATTTTTTGCAAAAAAATATTGTACTACTTGTGGAGGTAAGTATAATATATGTGTATTTGAAAAAAACGCACATTTTGGCTTTTATTTCCAAAAAAAAACACGATTTTTGCTGTGTTGCTTTTTGGGAACATTGTGCGTTTAGAGGATAGAAATAGTTTTTTATGTTATTTCAATTTGGAAAACCCCACGTTTTACCCTAGTATGAATAAGGAAACAGAAAAAGGGGAGTCTGATATCGAAGAAAGAGAAGAGCCCGAAATGCGGGAGACGACGGTGCTGGTGGAAGAAGTTTGGGAAGGAGAACAAAAACAAAATAAGTCAGCAGATAAGAACAAGGTAAAGTCTAAAAATATTCTCTTCAGCTTGAAACTCTCTACCAGTTTTTCTCTTATTTCTTTGATGAGGATATTTTCCAAAAAATCCTTCAAGAAATTAATAGTTACGCAGTCCAGAATAAACCTGAGACAAAGACAACCAGTTTTTTCTCATGAAGAAATACAATTCATTGGAATCATTTTTTACATGTCCTTAGTTGGGATGCCTTCGGTGCGTTCTCATTGGAGCCAAAATTTAGAATTTCCATAAATGAAAAATGTTATGAATGTGAACAGATTTGATAAAATTCGACAGTTCATTCATTTTAATGACAACTTAAAATTTATTTCCCGTGATTACAAGTTATACAAAATTTGTCCAATCATTGACTCCTTGAATGAAAAATATACTTTAGTACCCATGGAACCACATCTAAGCCTGGATGAACAAATGTGCTCTACAAAGGTGCGCCATTACATGAAGCAGTATATGCCTATGAAGCCTCATAAAAGGGGCTTCTAGCTTTTTGTTTTAGCTGGAGCATCTGCATATGCATACAAATTTGAGATGTATAGTGGGCAGGAAAAAAGTGAAGACAATAATCTGGAGCACTTGGGAATTTTTGGAAATTTAGTTGTAAGATGTTGTAAGGATATTCCTCGTAAACAAAATTACAGACTTTATCATGACAATTACTATACCAGTATACCACTAATAACACACCTGACAAAAGAAGAAGTGTATTGCTCGGGTACTGTACGAAGGAATGGTATCACCCACTGCAAACTTCCCACAGAAACCGCACTTAAGACTTTACCTCGTGGCACTTGTCACGAATATGTTTCATGTGTTGATGGAGTTGACGTTTCTTCCGTTATTTGGAAAGATAACAAGTATGTAACACTTTTATCCACATTTGTTGGCAAGCAATCACTTTCAAAAGTTAGTAGATATGACCGCAAGCAAAAGAAGATAGTTGATTGCCCCCATATCATCCGAGAATACAACAGGCACATGGGTGGAGTAGATCTACTAGATAGCAACATGGATCGTTACAAAATTACCCTAAAGAGTAGAAAATGGTATCTAAGACTGTTTTACCACCTACTAGATCTGACCATGGTAAATACTTGGTTTTTATATAAAACGGTTCAATAGGAAAAAGAAGAAACTGTCTTCATAAATCAGGCAGACTTTCGATCCGAAATTGCAGAAATACTGACAAGAGCTGGAACTTATTCTGCTAAGCAAGGTAGAACAAGTAGTGGTCTGCAATCCAAAATTGCCGCAAAACAAAAGAGGAGGCCAACTCAACATGTACCACCAAAACAAATGAGGACTGCTCAAATAGGACATTGGCCTCTCATTTAAGCTTCCAAAATGCAGTGCAAATACCCATCCTGCAAGGGTTTTACTCTCACACTAAAGGCGATAAATGTGTCGTGGCATTGTGTTTAAATGGAAAAAATAACTGTTTTCTAACATTTCATAATCAGTAGCATGGTTTTCTACTACTTTAGTATTGTCTGATTTATTTGCCGTTATGCATGTTGTAAGGCAACATAAAGAAACAAATAAAAAAAGGAAGAATATTGTTTTTTATATTTTTTACAGCCAATTTAGGCTAAAAAAAGTCCAAAAATATTTTTTTTCAAATGAAAATAAAAAATCATGCATTTAAGGGTTAAATGAAACTAACTGTTTTTAAATAATTCCACGATATATTTAAAAAATTGTAAAAATTCTAAAAAAATTGACAATTGTTTCGATTTTGCTATCATCTTCAGAATGACAGAAGTTACGTTTCATGTGATACCTACCTGATTATTAATAATTCTTTTTGGCTAGTACATATTTATGATAAAAAACAAGGAATGGATTGCCTAAAAGTGAGAAATTAGGAGACAATTGAGAGACCCACAATATGTCAATAAACAGATAAATTTAGGGAGTTCTCCAGTTTTAAACTGTCTTAAGCATAGTTTGCCTGACTTTCCTTTATCATTGCACAGTTATACTGATCTGAAATGGGAAAAAGATATCCAGGATATCCCCAAAAGGCTCATAATATCTAAGTTTTAATATTTGATATATATCATTCCTTCTTTTCCATTCATATATATTAAGTCAATCGCAAGGTAGGTTACTTCTTGGTCTAGTCAAAAATAATTATTATACATCAGGTAGGCATCATATGAAATGTAATTTCTGATGATGATAGTAATAATTCATAATTGTCAATTTTTCAGAATTTTTCCTATTTTTTCATTATATTGTGGCATTATTTGGAAACAGTTAGTTTCATTTTAAAAGTACTTTTATGTAGATTCATAATAGCCCAGGCGATAGAGCAGTAAAAGTAGGGTGTGATGGATGTTGTTTGATAACGCAAAAATTTGTATGCAGAAAGTTGCCGAATATTGTGTACAACAATAATCTATGTTTGCCTACCCCAAAAAATGCTTGCTAAATGCTGTAGAACAACAAATGTACCGAAATATTGAAAAATGACCCATTTTTCGATACATTCGTGTCTAAAACTTTGAAACAAAGCCTTAAATCAAAAAAATGTACTCTTTATTTTTTGTTTATTTGACAATTTCCTATGAGGTTATGAGTATCGCGAATCGAAAACTTTAATTTTCCATAAATAATATGCGAAAATTAGTAAAAAATCATTCGTAAATTTTGAGAAATTTTTTCGGTAAGTAAAAATTTGATAAATATTTATCAAATTTTCAGAAAAGATAGTTAAACATATGACAATCACGCACAAAAATTTTTGTAACGGTCGATAGCGTAGTTTTTCACTGCCACAATTATTAATTAACAAATTATAAAAAAGTTGATCGCGCGTACCTTGTTTAAACAACGGTGAAAAAGGAGCACGTAATTTTCAACAGTTACTTAGTGTCATAACAAGCAATAACCAATTATAAAAATATCCATTTTACGTTTTAATAATTTTTCACATTGTTTTTAAGTTTTGTCAAAGTTTTTCCATTATAAATAATTTCTCGTTTATGACACTAAGTAACTGTTAAAAATTACGTGCTCCTTTTTCACCGTTGTTTAAACAAGGTGCGCGCGATCAACTTTTTTATAATTTGTTAATTAATAATTGTGGCGATCGACCGTGCGAAATTTTTATATGTTTAACTATCTTTTCTGAAAATTTTATGAATATTTATCAATTTTTACGTATGATTTTTTTACTAATTTTCGCATATTAGTCATGGAAAATTAAAGTTTTTCGATTCGAGATTCCCATAAATCGTCAAATAAACAAAAAAGAGAGAGTAATTTTTTTTATTTAAGGCTTTGGTTCAAAGTTTTAGACACAAATGTATCGAAAAATGGATTATTTTTCGATATTTTGGAACATTTGTTGTTCTACAGCATTTAGCAAGCACTTTTTGGAGTATGCGAACATAGATTATTATTGTACACAATATTCGGCAACTTTCTGCATAAAAATTTTTGCGTTATCAAACAACATCCATTTCGATTGCTCTATCACCTGGACTATAATAAAATTATTTTATGTATAGTAATTACTTGAGAACAGAAAAAGCTTCATGAATACACAAAAAAAACAATAATTTTTAAACATTGAAATCATTTATTCAAATATCCGGGTCGTACTTTAATTGATTAAAGATCGAGCAAGAAGTAGTTAAAAGATTTACAGAAAAAGAGAATATAGAGAATCTATTCTACCAAGCAAATTCAAATGTAAATACAAGATAGAAGATAGCATATTTTTGTTGCGATTTTTATAATTGACTACATACCTTCTGGGGTACCTGTAGACAAATAAAACAAGATTCATTTATTATGTTACTCAAAATTTGTTTATTTACAATTGCAATTTAAATATAATTTTTTAATGTTCGTGTTATGATTATTCAAGTATATACTCGTATAAATTGAACGAATGATGGGTAATGTCGATAGAGAATATTTAAATAAAAAACTTATTTATACGGATTAGCTTTAACACGTTTAAAATGTTTATATAATAAACATGCAAATTAAAAGTGATAAATAATTTAATATTTAAAATAAAATCTGTATCATAATGAAGTTCATCACGATACGGTTTTCATTACAATACAGATTTTTATGCCAATAGAATAAAGTTACTTTTTAGTAAAGTGAGACTTAATTTGACAACTGTCAATTTATATTTTCAAAAGTACTTATATCTAAAATCAATTAACAGTTTATTTTGAAGAATTAAAAAAGAAAATGAAACGATCATCCGTATGGACACATTCTTCAATTTTCAAATCTTTTAAACATACAGAATAATGTTGACATATCAAAATATTCCAACTTTCATGCTGCAATAAAACGTAAATCTTTACTATTTATTGGTATATAATCAAAAATATTTTTACCAGATAAAATTAGGAGGTTTTTGGAGGTTATGAAAGTTATGTAGTTTTACGCATGGTTCTGACCAATGTAAGCTCGGCACGCTGGCGGCTTGGGACGTTTTTTCGTCCTCGTCTATCAAAGGTTTGTCCCAACCACGATTTTTGTACCGTACATAAACTAGTTTACAACTCGTAACGGAACTGGTTATTGCGCAACTCTAGTAAATTTACTATTTGTGTATCAAAATTGGTTGGAACGGATCTTGTACTAAAATCTGACTGTAATATCCCTTAAAAAAAGAACAGAAAAAGAAGATTTTGTTTTTGTTTATATTTTATACCTACCAAGTATCAAGAGTACCAATTACTATTTATTACGAATTTACATTGTTACCTGACTCTCTATGTTGACCAGAGAGGGTTGCAAGAAGAAGTGGTTTTAATGATGTATTGGTAAATTTGTGCTCCGGGCTACTCGACTACGGAGAGTGGGTGGGTCAAGACCACCTCTAATTATACTAATGTACTGTACTAATAGTTCCAAGTTACAACAAAAATAAAATTCAATAATTAATCGGTATAGGAGGAACTATATTTAATAATTTACCGTATAATACCAATTGCCAAACAATAAAAACTGATAAAAAAGGAGTGATTGAATTTATAAAGTTATTAAAAATAGATATTCCGCCGAAGTATACTTCCGGGATCACAGCTATTTGATTAATCGTATAAATGTAAATCTTATAACTAAAATTAAATTTAACTAAGGCATCCGGATTCCCCATACATCAGGTACGACAAGCATCCCCTACCAATTGACACTGAAGGTCCCTCAAACGGTAGTTCTTAAAGATAAAATTAATTGAGCTTATCTTACTTGATTTTAGTGGTAGTTGGACAGCAAATTACGCCAACATCAACAGCCAGTTACAGAATATAACATGGGAAAGAGAAGGTCTGAAGAGAAATCACGTTTGTAAGAGCGATTGGTACATTCTAGATCAAGACTTACCTTAGATGGTGGGTGACCTCATGTGGGGTTTGTCGAATCAGTGCTCACATCCATGAACTATCATGAAATCTTGCACCAGATTATCACCGATTCGTTGATATTTCTCGAAACCGCAGAGCCGTAAAACAACGTGATAAAAACCTACAGTATCACCATGTGGTTTTCGAGTTCATAACCAAACAAAACCAATATCGAGGTATCTCCAACAAAACCTGTTCCAATCGTTTATGAGCGAAGAAGAGGACTTGACCATCTGGACAAATAAAATCAAGGTCAGGAAGGTTGACTGGATATTTCACGAACATAGACATTTCTGATAAGGAGAAAAATACAGTTTGTTGAATATGTGTGGAAGAGATCTGTGAACTGTAACAACATATATCCATTATTATTACAATATTACATACAACGTACGTTTAAACAAAACAAAAATATTTTTAACAATATTCCTTGATATTTTAAAATGGATTATTAAATGATTTTCACTTTAGAAACAATGTTTCAATTTAGTATACCTAAATAACGTTCATTTTTAAATCGAGGTTCCATTAACAGCAAATCGTCCTCGTCAGAATCATTACTACTCATTACTCAGTAAAGAAAAATCATTATCGCTTTCAAATTTATTAATTTTTTTCAAAATAACATAAAAAACAACCACGAAATAACATCAATGACACCGTCTTCTAGCTTCCTTATCAAAACAACAATTTTGAGAATCTGCGCATGTCAGTCCAAACATATACAACGTTTTTCTGTGTACGGATGTGATCGTTCACCAATCGTCCAATTTTAGGTTGGAACAAAAAAGTAAACGGTACAAGAACGATCAAATATTTGGTTGGAACAGTATGTAAATACAGCGCATGCGTCTTATCGTAAAATTACCATTTCCCCGTGGGTTGGAACAAACCTTTAATGACATTAGTATGCATTCAATCATACGACGCTTCGTCTGCAGACTCGTCGACTGCCATATCCGTTTTTAGCCTTATGGTAAGGGTTCGATCCCTAAACATATTCTACCATTTTTTTTAAATCAGCCACCCAAATCAAATACAATAAATAATTTAGGTGTATGTAAACAAAGCAGATTGAAGTATTATTATGTTCAAAAGTTTTATATTTATTTGTTGAATTTCCCTTCATTGATCATTGAAAATTATAAATTGGATAATACTTATTAATAGGCGTAGAAAAAGTGATATATGCAACTTTCGTGTAATGGCCATTAATACACTCGCATGTTATATACTAAAGGAGCCGTAGGCTAGTATCCTAAAACATGCTTGTCTATTAATGTCTCGTTGCATAATAGTATATTGTACACAAAGCGACTAAAGTGACCCATTTAATCTCGCGGGTAGTGGCTAATTTCTGAGGTCACCGCTGCGCTCCGACCGAGGGAAGCAATCCACCTAAGGGATTAATGTCTTTTTAGTCGCTAGGTGTATACGCTACTTTTTGCAATTCTCTAATTCTACATTTATTTTTAATAAAAATGAATACTACTTATGATGCACTTTTACGAAACTTGGCTGGGTATCGAGGATGGACTTTTAAGATGCTTGGATAGGCATCGAGGAGGGACTTTTATGAAACTTGGCTGGGCATCGAGGACAGACTTCTAAAATGCTTGGCTAGGTGTCGAGGATGTACGTTTTTATTTGTACTTTAAATCCCTTGGCATTTTAACTGTCACTTCATATCCCTTGGGTCTAAAAGTGACACTTTAGTTTCTAACATGTGAGACTAAAGTGACCACTTTAGTCTCGGAATTGCAAAATAGTATATTATACACCAAGCGACTAAAGTGACCCATTTAATCTCGCGGGCGGTGGTTGATTCCTGAGGGCGGAGCGCAGCGGAGCCCGAGAGACAATACACCTATTGAACTAATGAAACTTTAGTCGAGAGGTGTATTCGGTATTTTCTGTAATTCCGGTAATACTACATACATTTTTAATAAAAATAAATACTACTTAGGATGGAATTTTACGAAACTTGTCTGGGCATCGAGGATGGACGTCTAATATTGTGACTGGCTCTTATCAACCTTATCAACACAACTAGATTTTTCAAGAAAGTTGTCTCCTTAAACTTGAGTTACAAAAGCGAACGGCAGCTTTTTATCGGAGAGCATTGATGGGAGTAAATCAGAAATACATCACATAACCCGTGGCGCCATGCAATTTTGTCCTATATATTCGAAAAAAAATATTTGAAGAATATAGATTTTACCAAATTACAAAACATAAAAAATCTAAAGTAGGAGTTGCGGCCAAACAATAAAAAACTTATTTAAAAAAAAGACAAAGATCATCCTTTTATACAGATTTGGATATAGTAATTTTTATGACAATGGGAATAATACTCAATAGGTTCTTGATAAAATATTCAAATAAGAAATTGAAGTCACTTAATTCTTAATTGGTGAATTATTCAAGACCTTAGATATATTAAAAAAAAATACAGTGACCTTTCGGCACTATAGTACTATAGTTTACCTATAAAAAAAATATATATTTACATATTGTATTGTATGAACGTAAATTATTTCTGTAGGCGTTTTAATTAATGTCCGTTACTAAAAATTAAAAAAAAACACCATAAATTTCTCCGAAATTTCACAAATAATAATTGGAGTATTGAAATTAGAATTAAAGAAAGATATGGCCTGATTGTCTTTATAAGTAGGTCCCCCGACGCTCTGGAAAACTCTGTACGTTTTCTCCAACCTTTCTCGGTCTCGCGAATACCTTCGCGTGCCTTGCAGAGATAAATCGGCGACCACACCGAAAAATTTCCTTTTCGGACTTGGGCGGGGAGTGTAGATTAATATTCAGCTCAAGTTCTCAAAACGACACATAGAATCGTATCTTGCCCAACAAAGGTTAACTTAAGCTACCTTAAAACCCTGAAAAGAAAACTCTTTCCAATAAACAAAAAACCATTACTGATTGGGAGAAGACAAAAAGAAGGATGGATAAATCTAGTTTGAAAAGTGAAATCTTAAGGAGGCCGCTAACCTTATCAGAAAGGTTTTCCACTCAAATCACTAATTGAGAATGTGAAGAGCTTTTAGCGACCACCAAAAAAATGTCACCAGGTACAGGCAAAACCTCTCGTTTCTTCGATTCTACTCTGGCCACTCCAAAAACATCCTATCCAAAGAAATTAAAAATCACTTTGTCTCACTCCCACAAACTAACATATACCCTGTCCTTAACCAGTACTATGGGTGGCCTAACTACTAGGTGCCAATAATTCAAACCAATGAGATTTGCCAAGAGACAGTGACGTATCCCAAAACCAAAGCATTACAATATGCTTAGCAAGGCATTGAGGAGGGACTTTTATTAAACTTGGCTGGGCATCGAGGACGGACTTCTAAAATGCTTGGCTACGTCTCGAGGATGTACGTTTTTAATTGTACTTTAAATCCCTTGGGATTTTAACTCACTTTATATCCCTTGGGTCTAAAAGTGACACTTTAGTTTCTAACATGTGAGACTAATGTGACTACTATAATCTCGGAATTTCAAAAAAATACTATTATACAGCATTAGTAGAAGAGAAAGTTGTTATTTGTAAGATAAATCTACAATATTAAGTGACACAGAGGAAAATTAATACTAAAATATTATAGACAGAAGTGTCCCTATTTTTTGGAAAAAACAGTATCATTTATCAATTATTATTAACTGACGTGTCTCGAAAACTTTCGAGGAAATTCCTCATAATAAAAAGAGCCATAAAAATGCTAACACATATTTGTATTACGTAATTTCCGGCTATGGGATGCAGTCTGTCACAGATTGCAAAATATAAATGCGTTTTTTATAGAGCATAAATGAAGAGTGGAAATTCAAAAGGGTCTAAGTGCCAAAAAGATTAAATTGAGATATTACATAAAACATGCGTAAAAAATAAATACACCTTTCTTGAAATACTTTTATTGAGTGAAGAAAACATGATCATATGAACTACTTACATAGTTACACATTAAAAACAAACACAGATGAAAAACAATATTTCAAACATTACAACTGCTAGAAGTTTCAAGAAAATGCAGAAAGGGTCTATGTCCAAAGGAACATTTTACTGTGATTCTGTTCTTTCTATGAGATCTTTATAAAACAAAATATATTTCAATGTGTAGCAGATGAACCGTCACCACTGTCTGCCCCTGCCATCCACTCAACCACCCTTACATATTACTACATAGGCACCACTCACACAGTGTCTCCATCGGATAACGACACCCTCTCGTAGATGGCGTACGTTACGCCATCTCTGCCTGACCGTAACCTTCGTGTATAGGTAGTACAAACAAACACCAACAATATGAAGAATACAGAGCCAGTTCCTTCAGGAATATTATCTGCCTTCTATATTAACATATGACTTGGATTTTTTACTTTTCCGCCCAACCTTTCTATATGCGAGAAAAGTATTGGTTTACCACAAAAAAAGTTGGAATTTTGGAAAAAAAATTTGAGTTATTTTTACGTTTTCCATCAACAGCAACACGAAAAAACGGTTTTTAGAAAAAAAAATCCTGTGTGTATGTCGTCGTCGTTGTCGTCGGCCACTTTTCCAGACATGTCTTGTTAGCACGATACAGCCTCCGAAGTGCAATAAGTCAGCAATTTTATGATTGAATCTTGTTGAGGATATGTCACAGATGAACCCTATTGATTTTCAGTTTCCCAGAGCCAGTACAACGGGTGCTATGGTACTTGAAGTAGAACATTTTGTCATTTTTTGAGAAATTTCAGTTTGTTAGTACGATACAGCCTCCGGAGTTCAACAAGTCACCAATATTATGATTGAATATTATTCAGGCCATCTCACTGATGAACCCTATCGATTTTCAGCTCCCAGAGCCAATCCATCAGGTGCTACAGTACTTTAAGTAAGATGTTTTTGTCATTTTTGGAGAAGTTTCAGTTTGTTAGCACGATACAGCCTCCGGACTATATACAAGTGACCAATTTTATGATTGGATATTACTCAGAGAGTCTCAAAGATGAACTCTATTGATATTCAGCTCACTAAAGCTAGTACAACGGGTGCTATGGTACTTGAAGTACCAAATTTTTGTCATTTTTAGAGAATTATCAGATTGTGAGCACGATATAGCCTCTAGAGAGTATACGATTGATCAATTTTATGATTGAATATTGTTCAAGGTGTCTCACAGATATACCCTATTTATTTTCAGTTGACTAGAACGAGTACAGTGGGTCCTATAAATCCAGATATATTAAATTTTTGGTTATTTTTGGTGAAATTTCGGTTTGTTAGCACGATACATCCCCCGGTGTGTATACAAGTAATAATTTTATGATAGAATATTGTTCAGGACC
The DNA here is from genome assembly GCA_963921935.1 of Galeruca laticollis. NCBI lineage: Eukaryota > Metazoa > Arthropoda > Insecta > Coleoptera > Chrysomelidae > Galeruca > Galeruca laticollis. Next base: position 68,505,097 of record OY998178.1, on the reverse strand, counting down.
ACAGATGCGGAAAAGTTAGTTTTAATCTTTAAAACCGTTTATTATTAATAAGTTATACTTGTTACTTGTTACAAGTGGCGCCCAGCGTAGAGGCTAGAGATATTCAATTTTCAAGAAGCATTGAGAGTGAACATTCGTTGTTTTTTCAATCGTAAGATGATATCTTTCAACAAACCACACTTGCTTGGCTAGTTTCAGATATTTATGCAGACATTAGAAAACGGCTTTGTTAATTATCAGAGACAACTGTTGTCTCTGTAGTTATTGTCATCCTTAGATCATACATTCGTCATACATATTACCACATAGACACCGCTCACACAGTGTCTCCATCTGATTACGACACCCTCTCGTAGATGGCGTACGTTACGCCATCTCTGCCTGACCGTAACCTTCGTCTATAGGTAGTACAAAGAAACACCAACAAGATGAAGAATCCAGGGCCAGTTCCTTCAGGAATATTATCTGTTTTCTATATTAACATGTGACTTGAATTTTTTATTAATAAATTATACTTGTTACTTGTTACAAATGGAATATATTCCATCATGTCTTCTGTATTCTTAAGCTTCTCTGCTGAAATACAATTTGTGCAGCTGAGGTCAGGAACAACTGCTTATGAAATGTCAATCAACCTTTTTCCTTTTTTAAGCACAAAGTTGTCCATCGTCCAAATCAGAAAATTTCTTCTTGGTTTTTACTGAGGTTTCTTGCCTTTGCTCAATTCTTATCCAGTCTACTGGAGAAATTTGTAGTATAGTTGTAATCGGAATTCTAGTATTTTATGATGCAAGTCTCCAAGCTTATGGTACAGTGGCGTACACGAAATGTATAGAAACTAATGAAATTAATTTTCTATTGTCGTGTAATGCCTCTTAATTAGAAGGGTAACAAAGAATTAACCTTACCCAAGTTAGAGTTTACTGCAGCATTAGATACTGCTAGACTACAGGAATATATTTTAGAAAGTTCCAAAGTCAAAATCAAAAGAGTTATTTATGGTTGGATTTCAAAATAGCCTTGTATTGTATTCGTGGTAAATCACAGAAATGGAATCCCCACGTGTGCAACCAAGTGGAAGAAATACAAAAGCTAAGCAAAGGTGTTTGGATACACTGTCCTGGAAAGGAAAATCCGTTGGATTTGCTAATGAGGGGAGTCACAGTGAAATTTTTGGATGAATCTAGTTTGTGGCTACATGGGTCCTCTTGGCTTAAAGATGACTGAACAAATTGGCTAGAAGATGAAAGCAGGGACGCAACAACGTTAGCAGTCACCAAACTGTTTATAACCAACGTCAAGCTACCAGAAACCAAGCGGCCAACCAATTTTTCCATTGAACAATTATGGCAAATTGGAGAAAATTCTTCGTATAACGGCTTATGTTGAACTATGCATTAATAATATTCGGAAGCCTTCAGACAAAAATTTAAGAAAAATATTAGGTAAAATATGCGCAACGTGAAGAATTTCAAAAGAAATCCGAAGTTTAAAAAAAAATAGACGACCAATTAACCATAAAACCTATATTTTACTTTTAAATCTATTTTTGGACGCCTCTGATATAATGAGATTTGGAAGCAGGCTAGAAAAATCCTCATTAGCATGTGAAAGTATTTCTCCCATAATACTACCGAAAAGCTCTAAATTAACGGAAAAAATTATATGGAAAAGCCATGAAGAAGTAATCTACACAGGCGTAGAGGCAACATTACCTAAAACTAGAGAAAAATATTGGATAAATCGAGGAAAATTTACTCGTATATTGGGAAAACGCTTGAAATGCAAATGACTTAGAGGTAAATCCGTAGTAAAACCTTTTGCGCTATTACCTAACTTTAGGCTTACCGCTTCAAACCCATTTCAAGTAATAGAAATAAATTTTGCGGGGCCGCTGTATGTCAATGAAGCAGGCCACGTGATAAAAACGTGTATCAAGCTAATCACCTGCGCTGTTGTGAGAGCAGTTCATTTGGAGTTAGTTCCTAAGTTAACGACCGAAAGTTGTGTTCGAGGTTTGAGGAGGTTCACAGCTCGTCGAGGACCTCCTTAGATTATCCATTTGGACAATGAAATTAACTGTTTCGACCCTTACTTCGTGGAATCTACTCATAATAGTGTTTTAAATGAAACTCAATGTTTCTAGCTAATTCCACAATATAATGAAAAATGTTAATAATTGTAAAAAATTGACAATTGTTTCGATAACTGAATATCATCATCAGAATGACAGAAGTTGCATTTCATTTGGTGCCTACCTGATGTTTAGTAGTTATTTTTGGCTAGACCAAGAAGTGACCTACCTTGTTATTGATTTAAATTATATTAATAGGAAAAAAAGAAGATATGATATTGCAAATAATGAAGCTTAGATATTATTAGCCCTATGGTGATATCCTGGATATCATTTTTCCAATTAAGATCAGTATAACTGTGCAATGATGTAGAAAACCAGGGAAACTATATCTGCTGATATTTACAATTATCACTTAAGAAGACAGTTTATTAGTGGAGAACTCCCTATATTCATCTGTTTATTGACGACTTCATATTGTGGGTTTCTTGAGTGTCTTCTAATTTCCAATTCTTCAAGGAAATCCAGTTCTTGTTTCTTATCACAAATATGTAATAGTTCTAGTTCTGTGTTAGGTGTCAATGAACGGTTGGTGTCAAGTAGATGTTTTGCGTAATGGAATTTATCTGGTTGTTTTAATCTGCATGCTCGTTAGTGTTCACTGTATCGGATTTCAAAATATCTAAGGATCTGACCCAAATAGACAGCATAACATTCTGGACATTTGAGTCTATATATACCTGATTTCTTTAATGTTGGTATTTTTGTTTTAACAGTTAACAATTTTGTATTTACGTTACTTTCTGTTTTTAAAGAAATTGTTGTATTCGTTGCTAAAGATATTATATTTGAAATATTATTAGGAATATTTCCTGCATATTTGATGGTTTTTTAAGTTTTTATTTCTTCAGTTTGTTTAGGAAATATTAGTTGTAATGCCACATTTCCCTCTTTTTTATTGTTTTATTTATCATATGTAATGGTTTCATAACTTTTTATTTCTACAGTTTGCCTTAAAAATATTAGTTGTAATGCCACTTTTTTCTTTTTTTAGATAATCAGTTTATTTATCATATGTAATGGATAACCGTTGGATGTTGCTATTTGTCTAATTGTATTAATCTCTCTATCAAAATTACATTTGTTCATAGGAACTGAAAATGCTCTATGTATCATTGAATTATATGCCGCCAATTTATGTGACATGGGGTGATTGGAACTATATGGAATTGTCATATCAGTGTGTTAGTTTTCGGTAAATTGAATAATCAAGTACATTATTAACTCTTTAAATTTTCAAATGAAGAAAATTGATTGAGTTATTTTCTTCAACTTCTAATGTAAATTTAATTTTTGGGTGTAAATTATTAATGTGGTTGAAAAATATCTACCTGTCGTTCACTACCTATTAAACAAGCTAATATGTCATCTACATATCTATACCAAAATAAAACATTTTTTGAAATATTATTTTCAAAGAGTTTTTTTTCTAAACTGTCCATAAAAATGTTCGCCAAAATAGGTGAAATAGGGCTTCCCATTGGTAAACCTGCATTTTGAATATATATGTTATTGTTAAAAGTGAAATAATTCTGATTGATACATACATCAAACAAATTAAGTATATCTGATATTATTCCTGGATTGATATTTTTATCTTCTAGTAATTTTCTTACAAGTATTATACATTCTTTAGGAGGAATTTAAGTGAACATATTAGTAACGTCAAATGAAATAAGCTTGGAGTTACCTTGAAATTTGAATGCTTTTAATTTTTTCATCAGTGCTATTGAATTTCTAATTGAGTATTTAGATGCATATCCGTAACTATTAAGTATATTGTTAAGCTTCTTTGACAAGATATTATTAGGAGTATTAGCATGAGAAACTACAGGTCTAATTGGTTTCGTTATTTTATGTGATTTAACGGTTCCATATAATTGTGGACAATGAGGATTTTATTTATCATGGATCTCTTTTCGTAAATTGGAATTATTAACAATATCCCTTACATTATTAGAAAACTTCTTTGTTGGGTCTGGTTTAAGAACTTTTACATCGTTATATATTTTTGAATTATAATTTTCAGTTGTCAATATAACAGTTGTGTTCCCCTTATCAGAGTTTGTAACTGTTAGGTTATTATCTTCTACTTTCTTTTTTATAGCATTTAAAACTGTAATGTCATTTTTTGTTTGACGTTTAACTTTTGAAGGTTCAATATTTTTGTTTATATTCGTGATTTTTAATTTCTCATAGAGAAAATTATTTGAATTAGATTTTAAAGCTATTTCTGACTCTGTCGCTATAATTTGTTTAATATTATTCGTAAATTTTGGTGGTATGCTGTACTTTAAACCTTTATTTAAAAATTCTATTTCACTATCTGTAAAATTAGTATCTGAAAGGTTTTCAAATCGTGGTGCAAAGTGTGTTGGTGTGTAGGTACTTACAGTTTCATGATGTTTAGAGTATTGAATTCTATGTTGTGTGTGTTCAAGTTTATGTAGCTTTTGTTCTTGTTCCTTAAATTTCTTGTGCTTCATCGTGCTGACACTTTCTCTGATTTTGTCATCTAAACAGTCAAATTCTGCTGATTGTAATTTGAACGTGAGTTCTGAATGTAGAACTTTTATGTAGTTGTCTAAGGAGTCTCTTTTCTTCAACCATTTTTTACGCTCTTCTTTTAGCCATACTCGTTCAGCACATTTTCTTGCTTTTTGTGCTTGCGGTGTTTTAGTATGGCATTTTATATTCACATACTTTAGTATTACCTTTTTTCTAAGGCATTCTTGGTGAAACCAAATGTTTTGTGATGCAACTTTTGATACAGTCGGGTCAAATCTTCTCTCGAAGATTCTTTAATGAAATTAACTGTGTCGACCCTTACTTCGTGGCATCTACTCATATTAGTGTTTTAATTGAAACTCAATGTTTCTAGCTAATTCCAGAAATTAATGAAACATGTTGGACATTCTAGAAAATTGACAATTGTTTCGATAAATGAATATCATCGTCAGAATGACAGAAGTTACATTTCATTTGTTGCCTACCTGATGTTTAGTAGTTATTTTTGGCTAGACCAAGAAGTGACCTACCTTGTGATTGACTTAATATATGTTAATAGAAAAAAGAAGAAGATGTGATATTAAAAAATATTGAAGCTCAGATATTATGAGCCCTATGGTGATATCCTGGATATCATTTTTCCAATTGAGATCAGTATAACTGTGCAATGATATAGAAAACCAGGAAAACTATATCTGCTGATCTTTACAATTATCACTTAAGAAGACAGTTCAATAGCAACGTCCAACGGTTATCCATTACATATGATAAGCTTATTTCATTTGACGTTACTAATATGTTCACTAAAAATCCTCCTAAAGAATGTCTAATACTTGTAAGAAAATTACTAGAAGATAAAAATATTAATCCAGGAAAAATATCAGATATACTTAATTTATTTGATGTATGTATTAATCAGAATTATTTCACTTCTGACAATAACATATATATTCAAAATAAAGGTTTACCAATGGAAAGCCCTATATCACCTATTTTGGCAAACATTTTTATGGACAGTTTAGAAAGAAAACTCTCTGAAAATAATATTTCAAAAAATGTTTTATTTTGGTATAGATATGTAGATGACATATTAGCTTGTTCTATAGGTAGTGAACGACAATTAGATATATTTTTCAACCACATTAATAATTTACACCCAAAAATTAAATTTACATTAGAAGTTCAAGAAAATAGCTCAATCAATTTTCTTGATTTGAAAATTCAAAGAGTTAATAATGTACTTATTTATTCAACTTACCGAAAACCAACACACACTGATATGACAATTCCATATAGTTCCAATCATCCCATGTCACATAAATTAGCGGCATATAATTCAATGATACATAGAGCATTTTCAGTTCCTATGAATAAATGTAATTTTGACAGAGAGATTAATACAATTAGACAAATATCATCTTCCAACGGTTATCCACTACATATGATAATTGATCTAATTAATAAAAAAGAGGAAAAAGTGGCATTACAACTAATATTTCCTAAACAAATTGAACAAATAAAAACTTATAAAACCATCACATATGCAGAAAATATTTCTAATAATATTTAAAAGATAATATCTTTAGCAACGAATACAACAATTTCTTTTAAAACAGAAAGTAACGTAAATATAAAATTGTTAAATGTTAAAACAAAAAATACCAACATTGAAGAAATCAGGTATATATAAACTCAAATGCCCAGAATGTAATGCTGTCTATTTAGAAATTTTGAAATACAATACAGTGAACACTTACGAGCATACAGATTAAAGCAACCAGATAAATCACATTGCGCAACACATCTACTTGACACCAACCATTCATTGACACCTAACACAGAACTAGAAGTACTACATATTTGTGATAAGAAACAAGAACTGGTTTTCCTTGAAGAGTTGGAAATTAGAAGACACTTAAGAAACCCACAATATGAAGTCGACAATGAACAGATAAATCTAGTGAGTTCTCCATTATTAAACTGTCTTCTTAAGTGATTATTGTAAAAATCATTAGATATAGTTTTCCTGGTTTTCTATATCATTGCACAGTTATACTGATCTTAATTGGAAAAATGATATCCAGGATATCACGATAGGGCTAATAATATCTAAGCTTCAATATTTGTAACATCACATCTTCTTCTTTTCCCTATAACCATATATTAAGTCAATCAATCACTTCTTGGTCTAGCCAAAAATTATTCTAAACATCAGGTAGGCATCAAATGAAATGTAACTTCTGTCATTCTGACGATGATATTCAGTTATCGTTATGCTGTGGAATTAGCTAGAAACATTGAGTTTCATTTAAAACACTAACATTTGGACAATGCCAAAACGTTTCGTAGAACTTCTCAGGAGCTTCAAATATTATTTACGGTATTCGAGCACTGCGAAATTCAAGACCTTGCTCAAAAATATTGACACAAAATGGCATTTTGTAATCGAAAGAGCATCTTGGAGGGGAGGATTTTGGAAGCGCACGGTTAAAACACTAGAGGATGCTCTTAAAATTCCTCTCTGTAAGGCTTTTATAAATAGTGATGGACTCCAGACAATTCTAACAGAAATAGAATCAACGGTCAACTCATGTACGATTAACGTATATTGATAATGGCGACACCAATTTATTGATTTTATCACCAGCGTATTTCCTAGTGGTAGCAAAAAATACTGGTTTCCCCCTAAATCTAAAATTGCCTGAAATCAACTGAAACGTTATACTTAAAACAATGGAAATCTAGCGAATAATTGATATCTAAATTTTGGAAAAAATGGACAATAATCGTCCTAATTCTTGGAGTTTATGAATAGATGACCTAGTACTATAGCATCAAGAGCATACGTCCAGGCTACAGTGGAAAATAGTTAAAGTCGTCGATTTGTTTGTAAGGCGCGATGATCGAGTGCGGCCTTGTCAAGTGTGAAGTGCGATCGAGTGACGGGTCTAGACTTCTCCGCCGCGGGAGGATGTTGACAATGTATAAAACTCTGCATATTTGATTTTGAAATATGATATATTCAATTCCTTAGTTATCGCATTTAAATCGTAAAAATGTTAGTATTCAGGTGAAGGATTCTTATAAGTGTGAAAAGGTGTAACCTATTCGCCGTTATGGCATCTGTTTGTCATCACGAAATAGTTGTTAGTTTTTTGTGTTTGGGTTTAAAGTCAACTTAAGTGTATATCCAACGATTGAACAAAACGATCATTGTTTAAAACGTTCTAAAAATATACCAGTCGCCATTTTGTAATTCAAATTACCGTTTAACTTTCATATCATTTTGTTACCTCATTAATTATGTTGTTTGTTAACTTGTTTAAAGGTTGCTATTATTAACAAGGATAAATGAATTTGTAAAGATGTGTGTAATATTTTATTAAATTCAGCCAAGCGCTTTCGACATTACGTCTTCATCAGGGCTTCCGTCAGTCGGTCCAGAGACATAATAAAATTGTCCACATTATTGCTTTTGTCAGTTAAACATGGTAAACAAACAACAAATTACAAACATTTAAACAAATCAAATTCAAAACGACACCACACAAATCATATCCACAGTGGCCTTTCCGACCTGATCTTTCAAATTATGTCGACCAACTAATAGCTAACTAAGCAATAATGTGGACAATTTTAATATGTCTCTGGACCGACTGACGAAAGCCCTGATGATGACGTAATGTCGAAAGCGCTTGGCTGAATTTAATAAAATATTACACACTTCTTTACAAATTCATCTATCCTTGTTAAAACAAGAGTGTGTACACTTCATAATTTGGATTTCTGCTATTATTAAGACTTTATTACGAAATGATAATTTCACCTCTTGAATATATCTTCAGAGAGACCGTAAAACCATTCTACAACTTTCTATGATAGGAAAGTAGAGGACCGTCGGGGGGTAGGACCAAGACAGGCTTTCTGGTTAAGTAATATTCGTGAATGGATCGGCGTATGAAGCGTAGGGGAACTGATCCAACTAGTACAAGATCGTGAAAGACTCGCCACTGTAAGAGAACATGGTACGGTGAGGAATAGTTTTTGCTGATCATCATCAAGATTTTATAACATATCTAAATTGAATTTTTCCCTGAAACATTGTTTTACGTGGAAAAATGTGTCAACTGTGCTAATATTTTCATTTATCAGGAAAATTATTCTTTTTTCTTGCTATCTGAAAAATATTATTGTCACAAAAACGTTCATCAATTTAGTGAAAGATTGAATAAATGTAGTTGTAATTTTATGGCGAAATATCTGTAACTTATGAATGCAAAAAAAGTTGAAATAAAGCCAATTTATTACGGTTTCGTTCATCTAAAAAAAATCTAATTTTCATCCAAACAAGCGCAGCAGTTTCAGAACTAGTATAAGCAGATTTTGCGCCGCTATTAAAACCAAATCTACATACCTTTATTTTCTAAAAAATCATGCGCGTTGTAGATCAGGGGCAAAGGAGAAAAAGAGAGAAACCAATTATTTGGGTACTTCGAACAAAATTCGACGTTTGAATGATAGCTCTCTTCAGTATTATAAATTATTAGTTTTCGATAGGTTGATTTGTTATTGTACTTTTATACAGAAAGATTATTTAAGAATGTCCAATTTCTAAACTACAGGTTCTAGGCTCTGAAATCTTACAAGCTCAATAAGCCACTCAAATATTGCAGGTTCAGATTTTGTTTTTAAATTAAGCAACAATTTCTTTAGTTCTAGTAGTTAATTATCAAAAATAGGTAGCTCTATATTGTTGACATGTTCATTACTAATTTGAAATATAATTCAGAATTGCTAATATGGGGCTGTAGTAACGCATTTTTGAATTTTTTGTTCAAATATGATTACAATAATAGATAAATATGGCAAACCATCCAAATTTATATAGAAAGTCACTATCGTTTAATTTGTAACTTGATCGTTCCATCAATTATTCACTACCAAAAAGTTTCATATGCATTTAGAAAAGGTTTCATCTCTCAATTTAAAATGGAAGAAAAGCGATGAAAAACTTCGGAGTAGGTGTTCAGAGCGCCCACAATTTATTTCAATTGGTAATTGCTCTACTCCAGTTCTTCATTTACAGTATTGATTCATCAAAGACGATATTTATTGACACAAAGAATACTCAAGTAGGTGTTGATATTTCCGAATTCGATTCATCAGATAACTAATCCACTGAACATCTTGAAATCAAATTTTCCTTGTGTTTGTGAAATATTTAGAGATTGTTCTAAATTTATGCAAAGTATTGGGTATTAGCTCCAGAATATAAGACATCATCAATGTTTAAATTGAATTCTTTTTTGCTGAACTTTTTGCAATTGAGAAAGCTTTACATATTGTCACTAAACAAATTCTTATATTATTTAGCGCAGAGTTTGCTTTAACAATATTAAAAAATTCAACAAATAATATTATAAATATTGCATGGACAGCAATATTTTTATGATTTTATAAAATCTATTCAAACTTAAAACTATAAATATAACCCTTTATTTGAATAGAAGTTGATTCTAATAATCCTGACAATAATGACATAGATAGGCTTGCTCAATAGGCTGCGTAATCTGGATTGGAAATTGATGTTTTTGATAGAAGTGACCTGATCGAAGTGGGAAAAGATAGCTTGAAGCATAACTGGAGTATGGCGTGGTTATCTTCTTGTAACACTAGTAAATAAAAACTCCACCATCCCTACCGTCAAACAGAAATACCAAGCATGTCAGATATCCATTCAATCATGCTACTGTGGAATTATAATTATACAAAGTTCATGTGAATGATGCCTGAGATTACGATGGTAGCCTGGATGATATTGATCGCTGAATGCTTGGATGTACCCACTATGAGGATGTTAATACATGTCAACCGCGGTTGCTGATTAGCACATATCTTTTCCTCTACATCATATAGCACAGTCAAATTAGACATATGCTTCCCGAAAAAACGTCCAAAGCAGAAAAGTGTTTTAATACCTTTAGAGAGTCCCAAATAAGAGTCCTGTGAGTTTGCGACGGATTCTGGCTCTTGCTTAAGTTTTGAGAGTAAAAAAACAGCGGAATTTTTGCACATATTTAAATTTTTGCGTATAACTCCTAAACGACGCCTTATATAAAAAGTTGCATTCTAAGCTTGTTGAAATAACCTTAAATTTTGCGTTGATTGGTGTTTGGTTTGTTCAATTTGGTCTACCGGTTAAGCCGCAATCCATTTCTGAAGTTAAGCCATTTTTAAACACTTCGTCAAAAGTTGATTCTTTGTTGAGTTTTCGTCTTACAACTCCTAAGCGATGCATCCTACAGAAATATTTACTCTAAGCTTGCTTTAAGAAAATTTGATTCCGCGCTGAATAATGTTTAGTTCAACAAGATCGATCCACTAGTGTTTAATTTGGGCTATATTTTACCAACTTGGCTAAAAAGTTTAATCTTTAGTGTTTTAAATGCAATTCAATGTTTCTAGCTAATTCCACAATATAATAAAAAATGTTGAAAATTCTAAAAAATTGACAATTGTTTCGATAACTGAATATCATCGTCAGTTAAGTTTAATCTTTGTTTATTTTTCGGCTTACAGCTCCAAAACGAATACTACAATAAGTTATTTCACTCGTAGTTTGTGTAACCGTTGCGTGGCAGTGGGACACCTCTGTCCTACTTCATATTTTGCTATATTATTACTTTTATTCAGTCGAGTTATTCCTTTTATTGGGTCCGCACCGGACCACTCCAAAATGATGTTATGGGTTTGAAAATATAGGAAAGCATTACAATGAATAATAATTTATTGGAGGTAACAAGACGTGTATCCTTGAAGCGATAAAACGGTATTAGCTGTGTATATGAGAGATCATAATATAAAAGATGTACAAGGTAATCATGTTGGCGATATATTTCGCCGTTTGGGAATAGACGGTCGCTCTTCGCCGATCACGTAAACTAGGTCCTCATCCTTTGAATCTTGAGAATGGGGATTAATTTCTTGTTCTGCTTCGATGATATCAATCTCCTTGTCATGTTATCCAATATACTAACCTCCTTGTATTCAGGGATGGAATTGAGGCATGCGTGCCCTTTGGAGGTTATGCAGATGGTGGTGCATTTTATCCCTGCCTTACCACAGAAGCATGATGCTGTTCACCTTTTTTTACATATGCACAATATGGAGTTGTGAAGTTCTTGTGGGGCCGGTGGATCAGTCGTTATACTGCTGGACCTGTTAGCTCTGAAGGAGTGCTGTCGCGCAAGTCGCTCCTGTAGGTGGTAAGGACGCCAAGGGAACATTCCTTTTTGAAAGCGACCTCTGGAAATAGGCCAAATATCACTTAATTGAGAGACTTACTACGACTACGACATAACAGCAGCATTGTCGGAGCTCACTGATTTTCTTAGCAACTGTTGTGAGAGCTGTGAGGAAAGGGCTCTAATGAACGGGAGGCACGGTATACATGAGGTCTTGTAAGATGGTCTCCAAGAAGCCGCTTCACCCTGGAGGGTCGATATATTTCCACTTCCCAAGCTACCAGATCAAATTTGCTGATTTTGGCAGTACTTCTCTCTCCACGTTGTCAGTCATGATCTTCACAGCCAGGGTGGCTAAACCACTAAACTAAACACTAGCCAACGCGGAATTAAATTCTCTATAAATAAGCTTAGAGTAAATATTTCTGTAGGATTCATCATTTAGGAGACGTAAGACGAAAATTAAACAATGAATCAATTTTTTGACCAAGTTTGTAAAAGTGGCCCAACTCCATAAATCAATTGCGGCTAAACCAGTAGACCAAATTTAACAAACTAAACACCATTTGACGCGGAACTTAATTTTCTTTAGCTAGGAATACAAGTTTCTGTATTATGTGTCGTTTAGGAGTTGTACGCGAGAAATTTGAACATGTGCGAAAATTTCGCGTTTTTTTTTTACTCTCAAAACTTAAGCAGAAGCCAGAATCCGTCGCAAACTCACAGGACTCTTATTTGGAACCCTCTTAAGGTATTAAAACACTTTCGAGCTTTGGACGAGTTTTCGGGAAGCACGGAATTTTTTTTATCTAATTTGCCTACACTAATATGAACAGGAGAAAAATAAATTTCGACCAATCTAGCCGGAAGGAAATTATTCAGTTTAGTACTGAAATCCTTGTAGAAAATGATGTGATGGAACATTGTTGTGCAAAAATCATGTTCACCGAAGGTAAACAGTTTACCTTTGGTATCTAAAGACCATACATTGGTTACGGATGTTATGGAGATAGTTGTACCAGTTTAGAGAGAGAGAGGGGGGGAGAGAGAGAGAAGGGGAGAGAGAGAATATGCTTTGCCATGAAAATTAAAATTTAATTGACAAACGTGAACAACAGTAGAATAAATAAAACTGAATTAAGAAATATTCCCACATACAAATATCATTATACTAAGAATCTTCTTCTTCTTCCTCATGTACCATCTCTTTGGAGGCTTTCCTCATGGTCTGTCCGTATCGGGTTTTTATGTTTGCTCCAATTTTGCGATTCGTCCTGTTTCCATTATGTCGACATGATCACTCCATTCGCGATGTCATGCTCGCGTCCATCTCATTAAATCCTGGACTTCCGTTTGTCTTAGTGTATCGTCATTCGTTCTTCTATCTCTGAGTGAGATTCCCCTTATAGTTCTCAGCACATTCGTTTCTGTTGTCCTCATCAGTCTTTTTGTGACTAATGTTTCAGCTCTTGCTTCTGCTACCATGTTCTATATATTCGGACTTTTCTACGCTCATGTATGTGTTTCTCCATACTATAGTCCACAAGTTACCCTATATTCCTCTCAGGTATGTCTCTCATATGATACATCTGTTATGCTGTAGTTGAAATTCATTACTTGTTCGTTAACCATTAGTTTACATTTGTTGGAGCTCTGGCCATAACCATCGATTGGGTTTTATTGATGGACATCACCATGTTTAGTTTGTGAGCTATTATGTTTAATCCTTAATCCAGTTGTTGGAGGTCATATTAATTTTATGTCACGAAAAATGTGTCCATAAAAATCGGTTTCCCATTTTGTAGCTAACGTTGGTTTCATTCACGCTTTCTATTACATTATCCATGATAGGTATTGAAGAGTTTCGGGATGTTCCCTTGTTTGATTCCCACGGATACATTTATGTCTTCACTCCATCTTCCGTTTTTACTCCTGTTCTCATGCGGCTGTTAAGTTTCTAGATTATTTCTATGCAGTCCACATTAGCGTTCTTCTGCCTCATGAGTTGTAATACTTCTTTCAGTTGAACTCTGTCGAATGCTTTTGTAAGAGCCACGAAGCAAAGAAAAAGGGGCTTGTTGAACTCTATGGACTTCTCTATTAGAGGTCGCAATATTGGGCCTGAACCGTTTTTGCTCTTCTGATATGCCCACGGTGTTAATTAGTTAGTATGATAACATTTTTGTTATGAACACTGGAGCAATATTATTTCCCTGTAGTTTTGAGGATCGACTTTATGTCCTTTTTTGAATACTGGAATAATTATACTTATTCTCCATTGATCTGGTATGGTACTGTATCTTAAGTTGCTTGGAATAGCTGCGTTAATTCTATCGCGCCCTCGGGACTTCCATATTTAGTAAGCCCGTTATTTATAGCATCAGTTCCAGACGATTCTGTGTTTATCATTTTCGGTATTGCTATTTTTACCTCTCAGTTGTAATATATTCGACGTTGAATTTGTCCCAGATAGATCGTGTTTTTCGTGTGTTCAGGATCAGTGTATTCTTGAAATATCTTATCTCGGTCTCTGGTTTTATAGCGTTTATTCGTATTTTTTCAGTCACTTGCTTCTTCCTTCACTATATTCCATACCTTCATTTGAACTCCGTATGTTTGCGTAAGCTTCTTCATTTCACTATTCACTCTGATTCTAACTTCTTAATATATTCCGTATGCTTCCGGTGTTCTGTTACTCATACATATTATATAGGCATCATCCCGCTTTTCCTTAGCTGCTGTCTTGTGTGAACCATGGCTATTGTTTGTTGATCCAGTGTTAATTGCTCTTTGTCCCATTGCTTCTGTAGCACTACTTGTTATGTTACACTCTATTTTTACACATACGTCTACCAGATTATCTGTTTCGGTAAGGCAGTTAAGGGATATCTTTTCCTGCATTCGTTTCGTGTACAGGATTTTTAGGGGTATATGGCGATGTGCTGTAGAGGTAGTACCTTTCATCAAGAACGGTCGTACTCAATGACATAGTTAGTGAGTATTCGGCGCTGACTGGTCCTCACAGGGTTACCAATTCTCACTTATGGCTTCACATGCCATACCCCGGGCAACTGCATCGATCTGCAGGTAAAACAAGTGAGGATAGCCGGATATGGCGAACCCGCAGCGTCTGACCCACAGTGGGCGGCTGCAAACAGCGACGGTTCCCCAGGTTAGGGGCGGCTGATCAAACACTCACCAATACATCTGGCCAACGTGGTGTTTATGGCTAAACCCCTCTCATATGAAGGCACACCAAAAACCAAGGCCCCAGTCCCCAGTGGCTCGAATGACCCTGGCCAAGGCGGCGGTCAGACCAGTCAGAGAGCAGGGGATGCTAAAAATCCCTTGGCTATACAAGGCTGCCAACTCCACATTGCATCTTATAACGCTAGATCAGTTGGAAATGAGGAATGGCTAACGGAACTACAACACCAACTGTATAGAATAAACTGAGATATTCTGGGAATATCAGAAACAAGGAGAAGAGGCGAGGAATATATTAGACTAAGATCAGAACACATCCTATTCTACAAAGGAAGAGAACACAATTGTATAGGTGGAGTGGGTTTCATTATCAACAAACGAGTTTCCTCAAATCTCCAAATACTTATAGCCATATCAGATAGAGTTATTTACATAACACTTAAGATTAACTCAAATATAACAAATTAACTGTCTCGACCCTTACTTCGCGGAATCTGCTCATATTAGTGTTTTAAATGAAACTCACGGTTTCTAGTTAATCCCACAATATAATAAAAATTATTGAAAATTCTGAAAAATTGACAATTGTTTCGATAAATCAATATCATCGTCAGAATGACAGAAGTTACATTTCATGTGATGCCTACCTGATGTTTAGTAGTTATTTTTGGCTAGACCAAGAAGTGACCTAACTTGTGATTGACTTAATATATGTTAATAGAAAGAAGAAGAAGATGTGATATTACAAATATTGAAGCTTAGATATTATTAGCCGTATGGTGATATCCTGGATATCATTTTTCCAATTAAGATCAGTATAACTGTGCAATGATATAGAGAACCAGGAAAATTATATCTGCTGATCCTTACAATTATCACTTAAGAAGACAGTTTATTAGTGGAGAACTCCCTAGATTTAACTGTTCATTGACAACTTCATATTGTGGGTTTCTTAAATGTCTTCTAATTTCCAATTCTTAGAGGAAATCTAGTTCTTAATTTGAAATCCGATACAGTGAACACTTACGAGCGTACAGATTAAAACAACCAGATAAATCCCACTACGCAAAACATCTACTTGACACCAATCATTCATTGACACCTAACACAAAACTAGAAGTGCTGCATATTTGTGAAAAGAAACAAGAACTAGATTTCCTTGAAGAATTGGAAATTAGAAGACATTTAAGAAACCCACAATATGAAGTTGTCAATGGACAGTTAAATCTAGGGAGTTCTCCACTAATAAACTGTCTTCTTAAGTGATTATTCTCGGGAATGATCACTGTGGCTTTTATTTGCCTAGCAAGTGTCAGATAGTTGCCAAAATAATTACCTAATTGTGTCAACGCGATATATAAAATGGTAAATTAGTACCTTTTCTGATGCAGAAATAACAAAAAAGATTTTAGGAACTACTTCGAAAAATACTGTAATAAGTAATCAGTCTATATGGAGACAATTTGTGAATCAAAAGATAATCTAGTCAAATATAACTCGCGAGTTCCATAAATTAGAAAATAATTTGACATATTTTGTTCAAACTTGTTGCCATTTGGTAATAGCCGCTCGACTCCTGCGGGCTTTCGTGACTATTGCCTGGCAACAAGTTTTCAAAAAATCTGTCAAATTATTTTCAATTTATTCTCACTCTCTTGTTATATTATTACTGAAAACAAAAAATTAAATTAAAACTGGTAAGTATTGATATAACAATGTGGCTTGGCATGATGGTAAGTAGTTTTTTATGCTCAGTTAGAATCTTATTTTGTTTCTGCAACCTACAGAAACTGTTTCATGTTGACTGTAGAGCACAAATTGAGGTTATGGCAAAGAATAAAAGAGCTTGGCATTTTTTAGTGACTTATGTTTTATTACCTATGACGGACCCTTGAGCTGTGTCTTATGATAGACCAGGGGTCCATCATTGGCAATGCATTAGTTACACTATTTTAATTACGTTTTTCTTGGTTTTGCAGATATAGCATTTAAGAAAAGGGAGCAATGGGACGAAGATGACATGCGACAAGCTATGCTTAATGTTCAAAACCACAATATGGGCTATAAGTTGGCAGCAAGGACGTTTAGTGTTCCCAAAACAACCTTGCGAAGACGTCTGGCTAAACAGGATAGTTGTAAGGGAGATTTGGGAGGTCGAAGAGCAATTTTCTCTAAAGTCATCGAACAAGAGAATGCGAGTCATATGATTGATATGTAAACACGTTTTTTTGGACTTACGTCTAAAGATTTGCGACGAATGGTATTTGAAGTAGCCGAAAAAAATAAAATAGAACATGGTTTTTATCGCGAAATAAAAATGTCAGGCTGGAAATGGGTCAGGGGATTTTGAAGCGCTATCCACGAATATCTTTTAGGATCCCAGAAAGTACATCATCAGCTAAAGCCCAGGCTTTTAACAAGCCTAATTTCGAAGCCTATTTTAATGCACTAGCTGATATTATGGAGAAACACGAGTTTCTCGCCGAAAATATATACAATATGGATAAGTCAGGTTTGACTACGGTCCAGAAGAAGCGCCAGAAAATTTGCGCAGCGTAGGTCGCAAGCAAGTTGGTGCGCTTAGTAGTGCCGAGCGTGGGCAACACGTAACTGTAGTGTGCGCAATAAATGTCATAGGCAATTACGTTCCTCCTGTTCTCATTTACCCTCGTCAAATAATGAATGATGAGCTTATGAATGGTGCTCCCGCTGGTAGCATAGCTTTTGCACAAGAAAAAGGTTGGATGACCAGCAAAATTTTTTGTAAATTGTTGAAGCTTTTCGTAAGGTAGGCTAAAGCTTCTAATAATAATAAGGTGCTTTTACTACTAGATGGCCACAGTAGCCATAAAAGTCCTGAATCTCTGCAGTTTGTGAGAGAAAATGGTGTAATTGTATTTTGCTTTCATGCACACTGCTCCCATCACGTTCAACCATTGGACGTTGGATTCTTTCGTCCTCTTCATACGTATTTCGATTAAGAAATCCAATTATGGCTGCGTCAAAACCCGGGAAAGGCAGTGACTCAATTTAAAAAAGCAAGTGTTCTCAAACAAGCCTATTTGAAAAGTGCAGTACCATCAAATGCAATAAACTCGTTTAAAAAGACTGGCATCTATCCATATTTCTGTGGACTGGCAGTTTACACCAGCTTTAGCAACTAATAAGCAGCTTTCCGAGAATCCAGCTGTCATCAACGAAAACCAAATGGAATTAGAGGTTCAAGTTCAACCAAGTACATTTGGTCATAACTTGTCTCCATCGTCAGTTCTTGACGTCTCTGTGAGAGAAACTTCACCTCCTCCCGAAGCTGTAGCTATTGGTACTCATGGAAGAAAAGCCAGAAAACGTGGGAAAACTGGTCGTTTGAATTCAACAGCAGAAATGCATGAACTTAAAGGAAAAGTGATTGAAAAGGAAATGAAACTAAGGAAACAATAAAGCAGGGCAGTTAAACGCCAACTTGTCATTTCAAATAACGACAACTCTAATGATGAATTCGTCTTAGAAGAATATTTAGGGCAAGAGGAATACGACTCCGACGCTAGCTGCAGTTACTGAAATGAGCTATACTCTCAATCACGAGCGAGAGAAAAGTGGATTCGTTGTCAGAACTGTCAATCTTGGCGCCACAATGAGTCCGCTGATGTCAGCTATCGTTGCAAACCATTCATTTGTGAATTATGCATTTAATGTTGGTTTTTTCTGTTTTGTTGAAGCAAAAAAAGTTTTTTTTCATTTATTCAATGTTACTTTGTTCTTGGTACAACGATAATTTTGTTTCATAAGCCTTTTAAAATAATTTTATTTGTTTTATTTTATTGGGGGGCCGACATAGGCACATATGCGCCAATGATGGACCCCTTGGCATCTTAAAAAAAAACTCTGTCGCTATTAAACAGACAATCAATTGTTAAAAAATTCACCCTACACTATGATCATCTTTGTATTAAGTAGATATTTACATAAAAAGAAGATTAATAACTACAAAAGCAAAAAAAAATATAATAGAATTTCCTTTAGGGGTCCATCAAAGGCACACTTCCCCTAGGTGTTTTGGGTTGAATCTTCATTATTTGAAGTCAGGATTCTACAGTATATTATACTAAAAATTCATGTATTATATTAACAGCCTAATGATTGATATTTTTCTCTAGTGATACCTAATATTGAGAATATTCGAAATATACTTTATACTATACAAATTAATTATGTTGTCGCATATCTTGTAAAAAGCAGACTTCTCGAACATTTCTCAAAAAACCACAGTTATGGTAGATTTTTTCGCTTAAAAGTCTGCAAAAAATATAGTTTTTTTTTAATTTGAGTTCAGTTAACATGTCGAATTTTTAAATTCCATTCTAAATAATACTTTTTCTGACAGAACTAAATCACACTTAAATAACATTTTCATTTTCAATTATTTGTAATTTCAGTTAAGCGCTATTTTTATCGTGTAATCGAAAGCGTTGTATTAATTAGGTATACATCCTCATCTGTGGAGAAAAAATCAACTAGACTATGTTACCACTGTTACAAGTAAATCATTACTATATTGAAGCATGAGAATTGATTCATAATATGAAATGCTCTATTTAAATGGAAAATTTTAGCTATAGTTCCAATTTTTCTCTGGAGATGAAATGGTTCAATGTTCAATAACGAGAACATTGAGAAGTTGATTGAATAGATGAAAGAATTTTGTACTAATCCGGAAGACGGAGCTGGTACACAGGCATCAGGATCAGGATCATCTAATAGCATATCTTTTAGTCGGTAATGCTGTGATTATCTTTATGTGGTTTCTAATAATGCTTACTGATACAAGGATCATGAAGGATGGAAGGGTTAGTACTTCATCTTTTATGAAGTAGGTCTCAAACCGAAAACATACCCGATGGTTATTATTTGTAATATGAAAGCAAAAAATCAAAAAAAAATTGATCTTAGGAAACCCAAAACGGTGGGCCATCGCAAAGAAATTATTCCAAAAGACAGAGATTAGTCAGTAGTGGTTAAGCTCTTCAGTAACTTACCTTATAGCCAAGCCGAAGAGACTTTAGTTACCAAACAATGTTTATAGGTAAATCAAATGACAGATTTATCAATATATACATCCAAAAATTTCACAGTTCAATTTAGTATCTGACTATCGAGATGAAGGGGTAAAAAAGACGGGTTATAGAATAATGCTTCGGCTTCCGCTTTCAGTTTGAACTAAGCCTATTAACGTTAGGTAAGGCTTTGATAGAAATCATATCATGACTGATTGCAGTAGGTACTGATAAACCGGCACCAGTTATAATCCAAGACCAAACTGACCTCAAACTTCGAGTGATATGAAGGACCCGGCCCTAGACTTTTATGATCAGTTTTTAGGTTCAGTTATTCATATTGAGCTGAACATATTGCTTACTGTGGTTGAAATCAGTCCAAGATAACAACAATTTAAGAAAAGCAATATTGATGCCGTATACAGAATATTGGTCCGTATTTGTGAAGAGTACCAGTGCAGGAGTCTGAAACCTGTACTGCGTGTCTTGATATCTGAGGCAATTTCTTTATAGAAATATAATCGATTTACTTGAGGAACTAAATGTAATTCGCATTTTCCCTTTGTAATGCTAAACAAGAATCAAAATTCGTGATTTTCATACCAAGAAACATAAACCTAGTTATTTTTAAGTTCACGTTTCCAAAGTATGAAAAATTGCAAAATTTAAATCCCGAATTTAACCTCAAATATACGTGTGAAATCGAATAATTATGTTTCGGGACCTTGAATCTAGAAATTGGACATTCATCGTGCTTACATAAAAACGTGTTTTTAGTTATTACAAGTGCATTATAAATTTGGTTTGAAATTTCCTTGATTAGTATGACAGTAGATCCATAAATATATCACAAAATACAAAAGTACTACCGTTGTTAACTTCAGTCAATCAAAAATCAGTTTCTACCATAAAGGTTATCCTCACATTACCTACATAACGGAGAGCATATGAGAAATATCTGTGAAATATTAAATCATTGTATTGGGTATGCTGAATCACAAGAAAATTCTGAATATTGTCCAGAAAAGCCAATGTACTGTGGTAAGGTATTATACAAAATATAAAAATTATTTACTGTTTTAAATGAAACTTACTATTTCTAGATAATTCCACAATGTATTGAAAAACTGTTAAAAATTCTAAGAAATTTGACAATTGTTTCGATAATAAATATTATCGTCAGAATGACAGAAGTTATATTTCATTTGATGTTTGATAATTATTTTTGGCCTTACCAATTATTAAACATCAGGTAGGCATCAAATGAAATGTAACTTCTGTCCTTCTGACGATGATATTTAATATCGAATTTCTTAGAATTTTTAACAATTTTTCAATATATTGTTACGAAACAGCACTCTGGTATAGTCCCCAAATCCAACTCTGTCTAAGCCAGGTATGAAAGTTAAAATTATGGCGGATACGCAGGTTTTTACTTTTCTGTCAACCAATTTATATGCGAGAAAAGTATTGGTTTACCCCAAAAAAGTTGGAATTTTGAAATTTTTTTTTGAGTTATTTTTACGTTTCCCATCAACGACAACACGAAAAAACGGTTTTTAGAAAAAAATGCTGTGTGTATGTCGTCGTCGTCGTCGTCGTCGTTGTCGTCGGCCACTTTTCCTTACATGTCTTGTTAGCACGATACTGCCTACGGAGTGCAATAAGTCAGCAATTTTATGATTGAATATTGTCAAGGACATGTCACAGATAAACCCTATTGATTTTCAGCTCACCAGAGCCAGTACAACGGGTGCTATCGTACTTGAAGTACGACATTTTGTAATTTTTTGAGAAATTTCAGTTTGTTAGCACGACACAGCCTCCGTAGTTCAACAAGTCCCTAATTTTATGATTGAATATTATTCCGGACATTTTGCTGATGATCCCTATTGATTTTCAGCTCACCAGATCCACTACAACAGTACTTTAAGTACGATATTTTTGTCATTTTTGGAGAAGCTTCAATTTGTTAGCATGATACAGCCTCCGGAGTATATACAAGTGACCAATTTTATAATTGGATATTATTCTAAGCATCTCCAAGATGAACCCTATTGATATTCAGCTCATTAAAGCTAGTACAACGGCTGCTATGGTACTTGAAGTACCAAATTTTTGTCATTTTTGGAGAATTTTCAGTTTTGTTAGCACGATACGGCCTCCAGAGAGTATACGATTGATCAATTTTATGATTGAATATTGTTCAAGGTGTCTCACAGATGTACCCTACTGATTTTCAGTTGACTAGAGCGAGAGTACAGCGTGTCCTATAAATCCATATACACTAAATTTTTGGTTATTTTTGAAGAAATTCGGTTTGTTAGCACGATACATCCCCGAAGTGTATACAAGTAACAATTTTATCATAGAATATTGTTCGAGGCCACAAATGCGGAAAAGTTAGTTGTGACCAGTCTTATCTAGAAAATGCCAGAGCCAATTGTTTTTGGGTAAGCCGCAATCCAGAATTTTCTAGTAAAAAAGGCACTAATATATATATTGGTATCGTCTCGTTTTTTTGTGTGGGTATGTGATGCATATATGGTTGTTAATTTTTATGTTTTATATTTATCTGTAAGTTTAATATATGAGTGTACATTCGGCGGATATACCTACATGTCCTCCCTGTATATTGTTAAACGCATATTTAATATTCTTACTTTATATCATGATAAGGTAGGGCTTAAAAATTAACGAGAACGTAACCAAATTTAAAGAAAAATAAACTTTTACATATAGTATATTTATTTCAAAGAATTCTGTATGTGGGCGTAGATAGGGTTGCCTACCTTACTGCAGATTTTTCAAATCCACAGTGAATAAAACATTTGTCGTCTTCTGATTCCTGAAAATTGGGAAAATAACCGACACACTAATTGTAAATTTATACAAATAATTATATTTAATTCATTGAACATTCAAAACATTAAAATTCCTTCCTTAAATTCAGACCAGACCACTGGATGTATAACTTATCTAGGTATAATCTGAAAACTGTTCTGAGAGATAAAATTATTTAGTAAGAGTAAGGTTATTATATGCAAGATTTAAAATGAAACGAATATTATTTGTTAAATGATTGAAATTAATATGGCAATATTGAAATACTTTCAGATTATAAGTATAATAGTTTATATGAGCTCATATTGTTGGTAAGTTGATTAAATTATTTCTTATTATCTACAATTTACTATTATAAAATTCATCAAAAATATTCTTAATTATCACTAATAACACAATTTCTGTCTCTTTACAGTTATATGGCTTCGATAATATTGAGTTGAATGTTTGTAAGTACGGTAAATATATGCACTTTCAAGATGTAATGTTTAGTATTGAAATAAATGACTCACAGTTTAGTCCTGGTTTACTTGAGGTAAGTTCTGTATTTGTTATCTAATTTTATTTGTAATTTGTTAATTTATCATGTTATTCTTCCTCATACTCCAAGTTTTTTTAACCACTCTCCCAATTTCAATATGGCTTCCTCCATTTCAGTTCATTTGTCCTCTCTTAAATTCTCAGGACACAATTTTGTACATCTACCCTTGACGATTGAAATATAATCATCCATCTGTCAAATTCTACACAGATTTATATAGACCTTTCAAAAAAAACTAACTTGATTTCATGAAATTAATTAAATTTTCTGTCAATCGCTATGTACCAGGATGATCAAAAAGTTACATAAGAACTATTGAATTAAATAAAAATATCTGAATCATGAGTAAATTCATTGTAGAGTTCATCATGAATATAAATTGTCACCATACTCAAAATTTCTCTAAATTTATATTAAAATAATAACTATATTAAAATTCATTTTGAAAGTCTTCCGTTTGTTCATTAACTGCTCGGTTCATTTTCAATTACACTCTTATAATTAAATATTAACATTTACAATTAAAGTTTTTTTATTGTTATTGTGTCTGAATGTTTTGAATTTTAAATGATTTATATTTATTTGTGAATTACATGGCTACAATTCGTTTTTAATTTCCTGTTGTATCTCTGTAATGTTTTATATTATTATTTACTACTATTGCTTTAAATACTATGATTTTTTTTATTAATGAAAGCAAGTGATAATTAGGATTTCTTAGTTACGTCTATTTTAATCCTTGCAATGTGTGATTAATATAACCTCACTTGGATTACATGTCAATTTGTTATATTTACTATTCGTTCGAGTTTATTTTTCTTTTCTTCACATTAATTATGTTATTTATTGGCTATTATACCTTTACACTGTTCCAACATTCCCTGAACTTTTGCAAATATAATTCTAAGTTCTTCTGAACTCTAGAATTTGTTTGTAAATGTTCATAAATTAGTTCTTTGAATTCCTTATTCTAACTATCATGAAACTTATTCTAACTATGACTATTCATTTCTTATGTATTCTGTTTTCTAAAATGCTATCCTAATAATATATTCAAACTCTATTCCTATAAATTAAAGTTTCTATATACACTTGAGTTATCTAACTATTAATAAGGTTTCATTAGGGTGAGGTGTATCTATATAGTTGTGTCACGTGAAATATTCAGTTTCAATCCTGCCTCTTCTAAAGCCTTCATAATCAATTGTACATGTTTTAAATGTTCTTCTTCATTTCTTGAGAAAATTAGTATGTCGTCTATGGAGTGTAAAGTGAAATTTTCGTATTGATTTAATATCTTATGCAGTGCTTCCAGTAATGCTGATGTACTTGACTGTAAGCCAAATGGTACTACTGTAAATCGGTATACAACACCATCAATCATCAATCCTGTGTAATCTCGGCTATTCTCAGCCAAAGGAATCAACCAAAATGAATGCTTCAGATCCATTTTCGTAAAAACTTTTGCCACTGAAATTCTTCCTAAAATTGCTTCTATCCTGAGAGGTGATTCAAACTCAGGAATTGTATGTTTATTTATATTTCTAGCGTCAAGACAAATACGTAAATCTCCTGAACCCTTCCTAACTATAACAATTGGGTTAATATATGGGGTTGTACTATACTCAATAATTCCTTCCTTCAACAGTTTCTTCACAACTTCTCTCATTTCCTCTTTGTATTTGTATGGAATCGGATAATTCATTGCTTTGAAAGTTTCCATATTCTTCACTTTTAATTCATGTACATAATCCTTAGCCACTCTTGCCTTTTCTGAAAACAATCCTTTATACTTCTCCATCAACTTTCTTATATCCCATTCATATTTCTTATCACAAGCTATATCAATACCATTCCAATTAAAATTATTTGTCCTCTCTTCATTAAATTCTATCAAATTCCTTTCTTCTATAAAATTCTCTCCTTGTCCTACTTCTTCTTCAAATTTCTCTATTCCTTCTTTTCCTTCATTTGAAATATAATTTACTTTCTTTTCTTCTTCATATTGTAATTTCTTCCCTTTAAAATAAACTAGAACATCTTCTATCCTAAAAGTTCTATCTTCATAATTAATTTTAGCTTGATGTTTGTTTAATTCATCCGATCCCAGTAATACATCATAATCCATATTTTTCACGATTATCAATTGTACAGCTATTTCCTTTCCCCCTAGTTCCAAATTTATTATTATTGATTTATTTGACTCTGTTAATTTCTTAGAGTTCATTGTAATTAGATTTATTTTTGGTATATTCATCACGTATTTGCTTAATTTCAATTTATTTACTAATGATTCGCTTATCAAAGAAATTTCTGATCCAGTATCTACTATTACACTTATTTCACGATTGTTTATTGTTGTATTTATAATTATTAAATCTATTGTTTCTTCCTTTTCCAGGTGATCTTCTGAAAATAGGAACTCACGTGGATGACAGTAACTATATAGATCACTACTCCTGACACCCTCTAATGAAAATGTTGCTCTGTAGGATTATTTGAGGAGTCGTCTTCCTGTGGACGTTGCTCCTGCCTATTTATTGGAGATTGATTGTTTGTATTTAAATCTAAACTATGTCTTCTTTGAAATTGTACCCTTCTATTTTCATTATGCTGTACATAACTGTTATTATTACTATTATGATTTCTCAAATAGTCATTATTACTTTGTCTGATATCATTATCTGAATTTGATCTCCTTAATCTATTATTATATCTGTTGTTATTGTTATTATCATTTCTGTAATTAGGATAATTTCTAAAATTTCTATCATTATTATTATTAATGTTTTCACTTTCTGTTCGCCTATTTTGATTTGTATTGTTATTAAAATTTTGTCTATTATCTCTATTATTGTTTCTAAAATTATTGAAGTTACTAGTTTGAGTATTATTATTATTATAGTTTCTGTTATTATTATTATATGTGTATCTTGATTGTTGTCTAAATTGTGTATCTTGTCTATTTACATTGTAATTGTTATTAATAAAGTCTCTCTGTATGTTTCTTTCTATTCTCATTAAATAACCAGTCAATTGATCGAATGTTTTTAAATTATTAATCACTATTGTTTCTGCCACTTGAGGCTTAAAATGTCTGGACAAATATGTAACTATTTCCTCCTCTGAAATTGGAGGATCTAGGAATTTAGCTTGTGTATATAACAGTAACGCATAATTGTACATAGTGGTCCTGTTTTCTTGGTATCTTCCAAAATACAATCTTTCACGTACTTGTCCTTGATTGATTTCACCCCAATATTGATTCAAGAAAACCTCTCTGAATTCTTCAAAACTATTCAATTCTAGTTCTTTGCTTGTGTACCATATTTGTGCGTGTCCTGTCAAAAAACCTCTAATGATTTCTTTTTGGTCTTCAAATTTGTCCCATATCTTCAATCTGTTCTGTATAGCTCTGATAAAAATTTTCGGATGTATTTTCTTTATATTTCCATCAAATTTGATATTGTCATCAATGTGATAATTCCCTACTGTGTTTACCGTTATATTTTTCCTTTCAAATTGTCTTTGTTCTTCTATCTTTCTCATTTCATTTCTTAATTCTTCTTTCGTCCTTTGGTTTTCCTGTTCTACTATTTCTATATGGGTGGCAATACCTAATTTCAAGTTTTCTTCCATTTTTTCTATTTCTTTCTTATTTCTCATAATAGCTATATGATTATCACCGATTCTTTTGTCTGTTTCTCTTTGAACATCTTCCTTTATTTCTTCTAGCTTGTTGTCTATGCCTTTCCGTATGTCCTGTGTAATATTTTGTTGGATATTATCTAATTCTTGCTCTTGTCTCTTTTGTACATCTTCTATAACTTCTTGTCTCCTTTTCAAGTTTTCTGTTTCATTTCCAAATCTTTCTTCTATCTTCTTCAATCTTTCTTCTATCTTCTCAGTTTGTTCCTTATATTCCACTTTTTGCTTAAATATTTCTTCTGTTATTCTATTTATGTTTGTTAATATTTCAAATTTTTCCTCCTGTCTTTTCTTTTCTTCTTCCAATTTTTCTTCTCGTCTTCGTCTTTCTTCTTCTAATTTTTCTTCTTGTCTTTTTCTTTCATCTTCTAATTTTTCCTCTCGTCTTTTTCTTTCATCTTCTGTTATCTGTCTCATTAATTGCATGAGCATATGATTGGTATCCATTTGTGGTTCTGTTTCTTCAACTCCATCTCCGTGTTCTATATCAAAGTAATATTTTTCTACATCTATTCCTTCTGATCTGAGTGCTTCTCGTAATCGTTCCTCTAGTGTTACCTTATTCCCCTTGGTATCCAATTTACGCTTTTCCAGTTCTCGTCTCAAATCCGTGATCTTTAGATCCTTGAATTGCTTCTTGTTTTCCATCTTGATCATATGTATATACAATTATGCTTCACTTGTTTATTATTCCTTTTATTTTTTTAAATAGAATTTTAAATAACTGTTTAAAAATATTTGAAATTAAATAACCCTATCTTGTGTTTACTATTAAGATTCTATTTCATCTGGTTTGTAAACACATTTGCCCCACGTTGGGCCGTCAGTTTGGTATCGTCTCGTTTTTTTGTGTGGGTATGTGATGCATATATGGTTGTTAATTTTTATGTTTTATATTTATCTGTAAGTTTAATATATGAGTGTACATTCGGCGGATATACCTACATGTCCTCCCTGTATATTGTTAAACGCATATTTAATATTCTTACTTTATATCATGATAAGGTAGGGCTTAAAAATTAACGAGAACGTAACCAAATTTAAAGAAAAATAAACTTTTACATATAGTATATTTATTTCAAAGAATTCTGTATGTGGGCGTAGATAGGGTTGCCTACCTTACTGCAGATTTTTCAAATCCACAGTGAATAAAACATTTGTCGTCTTCTGATTCCTGAAAATTGGGAAAATAACCGACACACTAATTGTAAATTCATACAAATAATCATATTTATTTCATTGAACATTCAAAACATTAAAATTCCTTCCTTAAATTCAGACCAGACCACTGGATGTATAACTTATCTAGGTATAATCTGAAAACTGTTCTGAGAGATAAAATTATTTAGTAAGAGTAAGGTTATTATATGCAAGATTTAAAATGAAACGAATATTATTTGTTAAATGATTGAAATTAATATGGCAATATTGAAATACTTTCAGATTATAAGTATAATAGTTTATATGAGCTCATATTGTTGAAAATTTTAACGAATGTGAAAAACGATATTTCTGCTATGAAGAACGACATTTCTGCTAATATTAACGACAAGATTTCTACTTTGAAGAACGATATATCTGCCGATATCTTATTAATGAAAAACGACATTGCTGCTGACGTTGAAAATGAAATTTCGTCTCTAAAATCTGAAATCGAAGATAAGATGACAACGATGGAAATTCAGATGGACGAGAAGATCAAGGAGTTAGAGACGAAGATTGCTGATTTAAGAACACAAGACACTTCAGAAGAAGAAAAGAAGATAGAGATCTGCAAGCCAGATAAACAACCCAAGACAGATGATATTGGCAGTTTTACCCAAGTCAAGGCCCTAACGTTCGATGGAAAGATGTCGTGGACCAATTACGTAAAACAGTTTGAAGCAGCCGCTAGAGTGAATAATTAGTCCGACAAGGAGAAAGCAGTGAACGTAACTATCGCGTTTCGGGGAGATGCCTTAGATGTACTTCAGACGATACCTCTGGAAGAAACGGATGACTTCTACCAGCTGAAGAAAGGATTTGACATGCGATATGGCCACGAACATCTAGAACATTTGCACCAATCCCAACTGAAGAACCGAGGGCGGAAACGTGACGAAACCCTTCAAGAATATGAACTGGACATTGCCCGACTAGTTCGATTTGCTTATCCAGAACAACGACAAGATTTGTTCACTCTCCCGGAAGATTGTTCACTGGCATACAACATCCCCGCCTGTCTCAAGAACGCACGAGGGTTGGCATCCGTCTTTCGAAAGAAGTTCGGGCAATTAGAAAAACTTGAAGACCAGATTCCAGCCCCTGGCAAGACAATGAAACTAAAGCATAATTCGCGGTACGTTTTCTACGTGGTAACTAAAAATAAATTTCAAGATTCATCTACCTACCGCGATGTGTGGGGAGCACTTCGAAACCTACGAGACCATGTGTTGAAATCCAGCATGAATAAACTGGCTATGCCTAAGATAGCGAGTAACCAGTTGGATTGGCGAATCATCAGGAACATGGTAGAGATTATCTTCCAAGATACCGGTGTCTAGATGAAAATTTGCAGCTACAACCCCCGTTATCAGTATCCGATGAAGACGGTACCCTGCTATTACCATAAGATCGGAAAGTGTAGAAATGGGGCCAGTTGCCGATTTAAACATCCAGTCTCGGCTACACAAAAGTTCCAGGAGGAACTTCCGTTTAAGGAGGGGGTAATGTCACGAAACAGAACACTGGTATAGTCCCTAAATCCGACTCTATCTAAGCCAGTTATGTTAAAGGTACAATTATGGCGGATACGCAGTTTTTTTTATAACTGTTTACGATTGTGACTATCTTATCCAGACATTGTGTTTGTGACCAGTGTTATCTAGAAAATGCCAGAGCCAATTGTTTTTGCGTTATCCGCAATCCAGAATTTTCTAGTAAAAAAGGCACTAATATATATATATATATATATATATATATATATATATATATATATATATATATATATACCGACCCGAGAAAGTTAAGTTTAGTTGATAAAGTGATCTCGAGAAATGAACAAGAATACACCGAAATAGCGAAGAGTGAAGTGTTGATAAAAATCAATAATTAAGTTTGTGTGCATCTAAATTAAATTTAAGTAATTAGTTAAGTATATATAAATTAAGTGTTAGTGAGTACTTTAGTGTTTAAGTAAATTAGTAAGTAGCCATAACATGTGTTTAAAATTTATCCCACCCGTTTTCTGTTTAAATAAAGTAGAATAACATTACAATATTGTGGAATTATGTAGAAACAGTAAGTTTAATTTAAAACGGTAATATTAGTACATTTCTCAAAGTAAGGGTCGAGACAGTTAATTTCTTTAACAAAAATTATTTGTCGGTATCATTATTCTCAGAACCCTACTGCTGGTGATATTTCCTATGAAATAATATCTTCTTTTCCCAAATTCTTCTGTACGACTAAGTACTGGGAAAATACTTACACAAAAGCTACCTCAATAAACAAAATACTGAGAGATATTTTTTCCATGATCCAATGTTTTATTATCAATAGTTAGAAATAAATAAAATAATCCAAATTTAGTTGAACTCCAGTCACCAGAATGACTTCCATGGTTCCTGGGAGTTGAATAAAAGTATTTTCATCGTAAATCAGAAGTGTTTTTATGGAATATCAATAGAACGAAAGGAAAATCTCGAAATAAAGGAAACAACAAGATTTTTCATTATTAGCGATAACTTTGAATACTTATATGTATAGGTTTCTATCTGTATTAACTTTATGTCTGTTATAATAGAGGTTATTGTCATGTCAAAGTTGAGACATTTATCTTAAGGAAATGTATAATAGCCCACTCAAAAGCTGAGTATTCCGAAATATTATGGTGCTACTACTACACACAACAGACGCAGAACGCGAGCGAGAAAGAAACCTACAGGATATGGAGACAGAGGAACCCTGGTATAAGGCTTAACATTGACTCCAAAAAGTTAGCGAATCAACGTAGGTATATTTTGAACAACAGAAAGGTAACTCAAATAGATCTGGATAAAATCAAAGCTAACGTATTGAAGAACATCGAAGACGAAAAGGTCACTGAAGGAGATCATATCGAAAGCCAAATTGCAAGCAAGCAAGATTGCCTAGGAGATGCTATACAACAGGAAAATGTAGAAACACTATCATATATACCACTGGATCAGCATGAACAACAATTTGAAGTAGAGGAATTAATAACACTTAAATCTCAACTAGAACTCGAAGTGCAGATATGCAAAACATTATCATTGCAGGATGGACAAAAAGTTCCCAAAATAAAAGGGAATGAAAAATTCAAACAATTAATAGTGAAAATAAACAAGGCTATACAAATGATTTTGGACGAACAACCTGACTCTGATATGACCGAAATTAATCATATTATATACGCCACATCCACAGTTGTGGCCCGAATATTGGGCATCAGAAATCCTAAAAACGGTAGTGGTAAAGACATAGAACCAAAATGGAGAAAAAAATTCGTCAGAGAATTGAAAAACTTGGACAACATATTTCGGTCCTACTTGAGAAAAATGAACAACTTAAAAGGAAAACTCGAGAAAAATTGAACTGGATGAAAAAGAACTATGGGATTAAAAACGGAAAAGATGTAGAAAGAGTAACTGAAGTTCTTAAGCAGAAAATATTGTCGTATAGTCAAAGTCTGAGGAGATACACCAAACGAAACAATTTCCTCCATCACAATAGATTATTTAAAAATGATACAAAACAATTCTATAGAAATATAGGAACAAAACAAGTTGAATGGAAGGGGTCACCAAATAAAGAAAAGTTACAGGACTTTTGGGGCAAGCTATGGGAAACAAAGGTTTGTCATAATAAGAACGCATACTGGATAAAACGAGAAGAAACTCGCACAAAAAAGATTCCTTTCATGCAATTTCAAACTGTTACAAAGGAAAACATATATGACACTCTGAAAACTGCAGCAAATTGGGAGGCTGGTGGGCCCAAATTAATTTAGTTGTTGCGGACTGTTTATTGCTTATGAATGTGTCTGGTATGATAAAGTTTCGTGTTATTTCAACCATTATAGGGAAATGGTATGAGGTTACTGGTTCATTATTTAGCACTGCAAAATTTTCAAATAATGGAAGAGGGGCACTAGAGCACCAACTTTTATAAACAGTAGATTTACCGTTGGAATTACAAAATGTGAATTGACGAGGCTGATATTCAGCTGATCCGCCATTAAGTATATTGAATGAGTTGTCATTCATAAACTCAGAGAGTAGGACACCTCTATTATTAATAATTGAATCGAGACTAATTCTTAAAAAAAGGCTTGTATTTTCAAAAATCTCCTCTGGAGTTTCACACTTGTGACCTAACTTGTGATTGACTTAATATATGTTTATAGAAAAAAGAACAAGATGTGATATTACAAATATTGAAGCTTAGATATTATTAGCCCTATGGTGATATCCTGGATATCATTTTTCCAATTAAGATCAATATAACTGTGCAATGATATAGAAAACCAGGAAAACTATATCTGCTGATCTTTACAATTATCACTTAAGAAGACAGTTTATTAGTGGAGAGCTCCCTAGATTTAACTGTTCATTGACAACTTCATATTGTGGGTTTTTTAAATGTCTTTTAATTTCCAATTCTCCAAGGAAATCCAGTTCTTGTTTCTTTTCACAAATATGCAGCACTTCTAGTTTTGTGTTAGGTGCCAATGAATGATTGGTGTCAAGTAGATGTTTTGCGTAGTGGGATTTATCTGGTTGTTTTAACCTGTATGCTCGTGAGTGTTCACTGTATCGGATTTCAAAATTCCTAAGGGTCTGACCCAAATAGACAGCATTACATTCTGGACATTTGAGTTTATATATACCTGACTTCTTTAATAGTGGTATTTTTGTTTTTACATTTAACAATTTTGTACTAACGTTACAATTTCTTTTAAAACAGAAAGATCACTGATTAATTCGACGGGGAGTGTTTGCAAAAAATCTGATTCTGTGTCGAATTAGAAATATTGTCAACTTTTGAATATTTTTCTGCTTTGGATGATTTTTCAGACTTTTCATCGACTTGGACGTTGGATACATCAATGTAACATGTCGACTTCTTAATTCTTGACATTCAATATTTAGTCTACATCTCCTTCCTATATGCCCAAATATTAAGCATATTGGACAAAACTCTTTAGGTCACAGAATCTATTTTTTTTCATCGAAATTCATAGCGTCAGTTCCAGTACAGTTTTCACAGGAATGGATACCTTTGCAGAATACGCACCTAGAGGGTCAATGATTATTGATTATATTAGACGCAGTTGGAATGACAGATTCTTTCAATGGCTCATTCTTTCTCTTTTTGGGTCAAATAATGTGGCTAAACAAATGTTCTCTTTAACTCCCATTTCCTTCTTGAGATACTCCATTAAATTTTTCAAACCGCATTTTTTAATTCCAGAGGTGTGTATTGATGCAGCACTAGTCTGACTTTGCCGCCATATTATCAAAAGGTCTTCAGATAAACAGAATTCAATCAGTGGAATTGACATTCCCGCATACTTGTCGGAATTACTCCCAAAGTTTCCAAAGACTGCAATTGACACATTCCAATTATTTGTCATGAAGTGCACCTATACGAGACTTGACGTTTAGATTGCGCAATACTAGTTTTAAAAGCTCTCGAACATAGATTTCTACTAGTATCTCTTCCTTTCCAAACCTCGATATGAAACTTTCAATCACCTTAATATAGTTTCTCGCACTAGGAAGAAATCTTTCAACTAACTGTCGGGCTGGAATTGTAGAATCAGGTTCTGGAATTGTAGAATCAGGTTCTGGAATTGTAGAATCAGGTATTGAAATATATCTTTATATTCAATATTTTCGTCACCGTCAATTCTAGCTCCAGAATGGTATTCAGTCCTTGATATCAAAACGAAATTCTTTGAATTCTATTCGGGCAAGATACAGTTTTGCCTTTGAGACAGGAAAATAACTTGATTCACTTGCTAGGTGACAATAACTATGGTTTGATTCCTTGATAAGTCTCTGATCAACTTTATAGTTCCGCTTATTATATTTGCTAATTAATTCATCCGCTTCCAATACTTCAGAGTCGATATCTTCATCACATCCACCTTCATCTAATAGTAAATCGATGATCTGCTTATCCAAAATCAAGAAGCCGAAGGTTCCCTTCTATGCCAGCGAAATTAGGTTCAGGCGAATTCTTTCATAATGGCATGATACACTCGCTCGAATGCTACTCGATGGCTCGTCAAAACCCGTTGTGTTTTCTCCATTTAATGTCCTGTCACGGTCGCCAAAAATAATGCAATGGAAATATCACCTACCTGGATAAATCTGAGTTACTTCAGAAGGACTAAGTTTTTCATTTCAAATTAACTGACGGTAATTGTCAATGTCAATAATATTAAACATCAAAAAACAAAAACATACTTCAACCAATGTTTATACAGGAAGTTCTCATTTCCAACACTGGTAAAATCGTTTAGACAAAAAAGTTTGTGAGAATACAGGACATCAATAGAGCTTCACCAGGTAGGGGCCACATAGATTTTTTATTGTTATACGTTGTTGTATTTGATGAAATGCTTAGAAATACAGTTCACTGAAAATTTTCATATTTCTTGTTGTAACAGATGAAAACTGGATATTAGCAGCACAAAATCCAAAAAGATGACGTAATATGTAAAAGACTTTTCACCAGGAGTGGGCAGTGTAGGCTAATGATGATACTGACGACGAAATAAGGGTTAGTGGTTCTGGAATGTACTACAAAATTCAATAACATTTCAGATGAAATTAACTGTCTCGACCCTTACTGTCCAGAATGTAATGCTGTCTATTTGGGTCAAACTATTAGGAATTTTGGAATCCGATACAGTGAACACTTACGAGCATACAGGTTAAAACAACCAGATAAATCCCACTACGCAAAACATCTACTTGACACCAATCATTCATTGACACCTAACACAAAACTAGAAGTGCTGCATATTTGTGAAAATAAACAAGAATTGGATTTCCTTGAAGAATTGGGAATTAGAAGACATTTAAGAAACCCACAATATGAAGTTGTCAATGAACAGTTAAATCTAGGAAGTTCTCCACTAATAAACTGTCTTCTTGAGTGATAATTGTAAAGGTCAGCAGATATAGTTTTCGTGGTTTTCTATACCATTGCACAGTTATACTGATCTCAATTGGAAAAATGATATCCAGGATATTACCATAGGGCTAATAATATCTAAGCTTCAATATTTGTAATATCACATCTTCTTCTTTTTTCTATAAGCATATATTAAGTCAATCACAAGTTAGGTCACTTCTTGGTCTAGCCAAAAATAACTACTAAACATCAGGTAGGCATCAAATAAAATGTAACGTCTGTCATTCTGACGATGATATTGATTTATCGAAACAGTTGTAATTTTTTTAGAATTTTCAATAACTTTTATTATATTGTGGAATTAACTAGAAACCGTGAGTTTCATTTAAAACACTAACATTTTAGATGTTACCATGAATAAGAGAAGTTTATTATATTTCCGCATGCTTATATCAAATATTCAATTAAATTTCTTCTGAATGGTGTGAAAAAATAATTTAAAATGGTAGTGTGGAGATAAGACTCCACACAGTAAAAATTAAAAACGTTAATTCATCATGCTGTTGTTGTAGAAACTTGTGTTGCCCTGAGTGACACAATTGATCCAATTATAATTAATTGTGATGAGAAACGAAAACGAATCGTAACTTAAAATAAAATAGCATTATTTACTAGAATTCATTAATTTACATATAAAGTTTTTTCATCTAAATCAACGTAACGAGGATATTACGTGTTTCACTCAATTCGTTTTTTACGAAGTTTTAATGATTTATACTCTATAAACTTTGGAAAATATTATGGCTATATCATGAGATCGTCAAAACACTTGGTTTAGGAATAATACTTTACCTTATCATTATGGAGTTTACCAATTATTTCTAGAATTTGTTTTAAGCGATTCATGGATGTTCGCTCAAACGATAAAGCTATAATGAACAATATGAATATGTGATGAAACTATAAGATTTTAGTCTTATTTGGTAGTTTGCCAGATTTAGAAACTATTTTTATCTTGGCTTTTTTCCAACAGTTCACGGTCATTTCTTCTCAAAATAATTATATTCTTATGAAAAAAACTGACTAAAATTTATAAACTTTTGATTTATATTCTGACATTTGATACGGATATAACTTAGGCCATTACCCTCAGTGGAATGAAGTCAACCTCAAAAAACTAGACAAACAAAAATCCCGATCTAGATGAATACCTTATCAGTGCAAAGCCATTAAGCGATTCCTTTCCAAATCGAACCATATTATTTGCTACTTCCTGGCATATTACTCGCCTTGAGAAGTTCAAACCGATAATAGAAGACTCTCGCTCATTAATTTGGTTTTAGGGAAAACCACTCGACAATAATTAATCAAGTTCATAAGATTACAGAGATTATTAAGGATACACATAGGACTATTTTGAAAGCGAGACAGAGATGAAGTGGTATCATATTCTGATCCAAACGAAATTAGGACAGAAGTACCCAAGAAAGCGGAGTACGCTATATATTATACACTAGTATTACACTTGAACTTGGAAACCATATAATAGCTACTTTCGTGAATGACATGAAAGGTATAGTCGTCTAAGATAACGATGAAGAAGGTGCTGAGAAATTAGAAACTCTATGGATCAAGGCTCGGACGTGGTGGAACAGAATCGTTTCTTAACAACTTTAAAAATAAATGAACTCAAATATTTACTTATCAGAATAAATAATGCTCAAACAGTAAAACACGTGATTCGCTAAGATGTCCGCATGAAAAAAGCGAAGACGTTGGTGTTTGGCATCGAAAGATATATTGGGTACCAGAATGAAGTTCGAAGTTATCAATGTTGAACAAATTGCTTGTCTATCCGGATTCTTCTTCTTCTTTAGGTGCCATCTCTATCCCGGAGGTTGGCAATCATATTGGCGATTTTGATCTTGTTGACTGCTGGCTTGAATAGTTCACAGGAGGACCAGTTAAACCACTCCCTCATGTTTCGAAGCCAAAAATTTCTTCGTCTGTCTACGAAAAGTTTTCCAATTATTTTTCCCTGCATTATGAGAGGTGGGAGTCTATACTGAGGTCCGCTAAAGTTGTGCGTGAAGTATTCTAGTTTACGCTTTTTCACTTGTGCAACGATGTCATGCTATTTTCCCATTTCTCTAAGAACTTCAATATATGTTAGATCTGGATTAAAGGCATACAATTTCGGGGTTGCACCAACAAGATACTGCTTTTACTGTTAAAACAATAACCTCAAAAAAGACGGTTAATCGAACTACCTCTCAAACTGCCAGTAACCATGAACAAGGACTGCTTCATCATGTATACGTTGAAGTTATTCAGCTGATATATAGCCAGAAGACTCACAAGGGCAGAGGAGTTGAAGCTCGAAAATAGTGTACTATCAGGCTTCTTCGTTTTTTTTATTCAAACTAATCCGCTTCCACCCAAGGTGATTAGCGGTGTATAACAATATACAATATTGAATTTTGTTTATTAAATTAATGTCTTTCAAGAATCCCATCAATTTTTCAACTATAAGAGTATATTTAAATCTGTAGGTAATCTATATTTTAGCCGGTTCGTGTCAAACTTAGTGCATTTAATCAGGACATGTTTCACTGTTAAACGTTCTTGACATAGATCACATATAGGAGCATTGTGTTCATTGAAAAGATAAGTATACGTAAATTTGCAATTTATAAACTTTTGATTTATATTCTGACATTTGATACGGATATAACTTAGGCCATTACCCTCAGTGGAATGAAGTCAACCTCAAAAAACTAGACAAACAAAAATCCCGATCTAGATGAATACCTTATCAGTGCAAAGCTATCAAGCGATTGCTTTCCAAATCGAACCATATTATTTGCTACTTCCTGGCATATTACTCGCCTTGAGAAGTTCAAACCGATAATAGAAGACTCTCGCTCATTAATTTGGTTTTAGGGAAAACCACTCGACAATAATTGATCAAGTTCATAAGATTACAGAGATTATTAAGGATACACATAGGACTATTTTGAAAGCGAGACAGAGATGAAGTGGTATCATATTCTGATCCAAACGAAATTAGGACAGAAGTACCCAAGAAAGCGGAGTACGCTATATATTATACACTAGTATTACTCTTGAACTTGGAAACCATATAATAGCTACTTTCGTGAATGACATGAAAGGTATAGTCGTCTAAGATAACGATGAAGAAAGTGCTGAGAAATTATAAACTCTATGGATCAAGGCTCGGACGTGGTGGAACAGAATCGGTTCTTAACAACTTTAAAAATAAATGAACCCAAATATTTACTTATCAGAATAAATAATGCTCAAACAGTAAAACACGTGATTCGCTAAGATGTCCGCATGAAAAAAGCGAAGACGTTGGTGTTTGGCATCGAAAGATATATTGGGTACCAGAATGAAGTTCGAAGTTATCAATGTTGAACAAATTGCTTGTCTATCCGGATTCTTCTTCTTCTTTAGGTGCCATCTCTATCCCGGAGGTTGGCAATCATATTGGCGATTTTGATCTTGTTGACTGCTGGCTTGAATAGTTCACAGGAGGACCAGTTAAACCACTCCCTCATGTTTCGAAGCCAAAAATTCCTTCGTCTGTCTACGAAAAGTTTTCCAATTATTTTTCCCTGCATTATGAGAGGTGGGAGTCTATACTGAGGTCCGCTAAAGTTGTGCGTGAAGTATTCTAGTTTACGCTTTTTCACTTGTGCAACGATGTCATGCTATTTTCCCATTTCTCTAAGAACTTCAATATATGTTAGATCTGGATTAAAGGCATACAATTTCGGGGTTGCACCAACAAGATACTGCTTTTACTGTTAAAACAATAACCTCAAAAAAGACGGTTAATCAAACTACCTCTCAAACTGCCAGTAACCATGAACAAGGACTGCTTCATCATGTATACGTTGAAGTTATTCAGCTGATATATAGCCAGAAGACTCACAAGGGCAGAGGAGTTGAAGCTCGAAAATAGTGTACTATCAGGCTTCTTCGTTTTTTTATTCAAACTAATCCGCTTCCACCCAAGGTGATTAGCGGTGTATAACAATATACAATATTGAATTTTGTTTAGTAAATTAATGTCTTTTAAGAATCCCATCAATTTTTCAACTATAAGAGTATATTTAAATCTGTAGGTAGTCTATATTTTAGCCGGTTCTTGTCAAACTTAGTGCATTTAATCAGGACATGTTTCACTGTTAAACGTTCTTGACATAGATCACATATAGGAGCATTGTGTTCATTGAAAAGATAAGTATACGTAAATTTGCAATGCCCTATTCTAAGTCTAGTAACAATCACTTGTGCTCTGCGTGTTGTGGTTGTATGCTTCCACAGCGTCACTGTTGACATAAATTCGCGAAATTTTTCTTGCGATCGCTGCCAGTCTTGTTGCCAGTGGTTGTGACCTTTTTCCCGAATGAGTGTTCTCAAGTCACTTACCACGCAGTATGTTATGAGTTGGGCTTTAACGTTTAAGATTGCGTTACGCGCACATAGGTCCGCTTCTTCGTTGCCTCTGATCCCAAAGTGAGCAGGAATCCAAGTGAAATTGACAGATTTCTTGTCGTTGTGGATTTAATGAAGCTGTGACTTAATTGATTGTAATATTGGGTGCTTGGGATAAGGATGTTTCAAGGAATAAATGCTACTTAAGGAATCAGTTAACATTAGGGTTTTGGGATTTGGAAAGGAGGTAATTACTTTGAGGACATGAAATATAGCATAGAGTTCTGCCGTAAATATGCTAGTGTGAGTGGAGAATTTTATGCTGTATGATTCAGTTGTAGTCAATATTGCAGCGCCCACTCCAGCCTGCGATTTCGAAGCATCCGTCTAGACTAAGTTAA
Organism: Galeruca laticollis; assembly: GCA_963921935.1. NCBI lineage: Eukaryota > Metazoa > Arthropoda > Insecta > Coleoptera > Chrysomelidae > Galeruca > Galeruca laticollis. The sequence continues at coordinate 68,464,844 of OY998178.1, read as the reverse complement.
AGTCATTGTAGTCATGCAGTATTCTATTGATTTCTGCGAATATTGAATAGCCATTTGTATCCCTATCAAGCCCAGTCAGGTTAGTACGGCAGCGAAGGGTAGAAATAGTCCACGGAGCTGGATGTTCGACAGTGGATGGAAACATTGTTGGGAGCTCCAAATTAAGTTTCTGAAAAAGTTCTCTAACTCTGGCGTAAAATGGCTTAGATAGAAGCGGTTTTTTATCAAAAACATTCCTATATCTATTGTTGAATGTGTTACTGTAAACTGGTTTTTCAGCATTAGTGAATATAACAGCCTCGTAATTCAAACTTAATATAGAGTCTGTAGCTTAATGATGGTTTACCAAGAAGACTTTGGATGCTGGTATTACGGGATGTTGTAAACGAGCCTGAAGCTATTCTTGATGCTTCATTATGGATAACATCAATTTTGCGATGTACAGTTTTTCTGGCAGATGCATAAGCTATGGAACCGTAATCTATTTTTGACCTGATGAGTGTTTTATATATAAGCAGTAGCGTTGCTTGGTCTGATCTCCAATTTATATTTCCTAGGCTTTTCATTATATTATGCCGCTTCATACATGTTTGGACCAACTTCTCTATGTGATCTTTCCAGGTGAGCTTATGATCGAAGATCATTCCTAGAAATTTTGCTGATGCTTTAAAGTTAATATTTTGCTAAATACCACACCTGTTGTTTGTTGTTTTGGTAACAGAAAACCTGAAGCCCGATTGACGTGACCATAGTTCCAAATTTGTGATGAACTGTTGCGTAAATAGATATATTGTATTTATATTTTTTCCTTTTATGTAAACCACTAGGTCATCTGCGAAAACTCTTGCTTTCAGTGGTTTCTTTTAAATTGTTAAGAATATTGTTAACTGCAATCAGAAATAAAGTAGGGCTGACAACTGATCCTTGTGGGGCTCCATTTGCTTGGCGGTAAGCATCAGATAGTTCGTAATCAACCCGAACTTTGAATGTTCTGTTGGCGAGAAAGTTGTTGATAAAAGCTGGGCAGTTACCGGTAATATTCCATCTTTGTAGTTGCATCAGGATGTTTGGAGTCCAGCAGGTATCAAATGCTTTTAAGATATCAAAGAAAATGGCTACGCATACCTGTTTGGTGGCAAAAGCCTCATTGATCTCACTTTCCAAATCCACAATATTGTCTAGAGTTGAGCGGTTTGGTCTAAATCCAGTTTATTCTTTGATTAGGAGGTTAATAGTTTCGAGATGCCACATGAGTCTTTGGTTGACAATTTTCTCTAGCAATTTTCACATTGAGCAAGCTAGAGATATTGGTCTGTACGAGTTGGCTTCCTGTTTGGGTTTTTTATATTTCAAAAATTGCAGAATAATAGATTTAGACCACAAAGAAGAAAAGACTTTGCCTTCCCATATCTTCTTGAAAAGTTTCAGTAGATGCCGTCTTGCTGAAGGTGGAAGATATTTGAGAAATATGACTGGAATATTGTCTGGACCTGGATTTGAATTTTTCATTTTCTCTAAAGAGATGTCAAGTTCTTCTATGGTGATAGGAAGATTTGAAGGGTTATCGAGTGTTTCTTCAAAACTGATGGGAGTTTGTTCGATTTGAGACTTGTAATTGAGAAAGTCGCGTGTGAAATTTGAAGTTGACCATTGTTCTTGATAGGATTGGCCCAAAATATTGGCTATATCTATTGTGGATGAGTAGTAATGATCATTGTGTTTAATGCTAGGAATAGTGCTTTTTGCACTATGTCCATTCATTTTTCTTATTCTGGTCCAGACTTGGCTTATTGAAGTGGAAGAGTTTATTCCAGAAACATATTCCTGCCATGATTTTTTCTTGGAATGTTTGATGACACGGTGTGCCTTTGGCTTGTATTTCTTTAGCTCTGCACGAATTTGGACAGTTTTGTGTTTCCTGTTCTTGTTCAACGCTGCTGTTGCTTCCCTGATAGCTTTTCGCACTCTTGATTCCACCAGGGAACTGGGGTATGGTCTTTTATGTCTTTTGTTTGGCCAATGTGCTGGCTGGCACTATCCAAGGTAATTTCATTGAAGTTCAATACACATTTCTGAATATCGTTGGTAATATCGCAGCTATCCATATTTGGTTCAATCTGATTTCTGAAGGATGTCCAATCTGCAGATTTAATTCTCCATTTAGGCGAGTATTTTGGTGAGAATTTTCCTGAAGAGGTACGGTTCTCGATAATAATTTGTGATCACTTACATTGGATTACTAGAGAGCCTCCCATGATAGATTCGGTCACAGAGGCTTAAATCGATAGCAGATGTTTCTCCGGTGTAATAAACACGAGATATGATATAGGAAATTTTAAGAACACCCTATATAGATAAAATTTTCTTGATTCGAAACAAATCAATAATCAGTCTTCCATTAAAATAAAATAATTGTTGACCTCCAGGAAAGAAATTGATCCAAACAATTTTGTTATAATTAGCAAGGTCAATAAACATTACATCTGATGGTTTGCCATGCTTTGTTTATCAGTAAATAGAATCAAACGTTGCAAACTATAATAATGAAATTCAAAATAAACCTTTACATAAGGGCATCGACGAAATAGTTTTAAAATAAATAGCAGGAATTTTGAAAAACCACAGAGAGAGGTAGTAACTCTCCCTAAGTGAGCAGGCTAAGTACGGCCGGCCCCTTTATCGTCGACAGTAATATTGTGTAGTTGTGATTTGTAATATTCCCAAAACGTAAGTTTTTAACGTATAATTATTTTTTATATACTGTATTGATATTTTCTTATTTTTTTTGACTCAACTGGTTGTCCCAAAAGATGAAGGAGACCTATATTTTCGGTCATATTGAGTGTTCTGTTTACATCTGAGCCCCTCACCTACCGATCTAGTCTAAAATTATAGGCATATACGGGAGATATCGTATGTTCGATGATCATCTTTCTATATATTTTGTTTTCTGTGTTGTGCAAGGATATTCAACTGTACAGGATATCGTATTTATTCTGATTTAATTCCAAAAGTCTTATATTTTATTACCTTACATGATATCCAACTTCACGAGATATCATAATTGTTTTATTCGATTTCAAAATTTTGTTGATATATATATATATATATATATATATATATATATATATATATATATATATATATGATTTACTTTAATGTACAGGAAATCCAAATTCACGAGATATAATAATTATTTTATTCGATTTCAAAATTTTGTTGATATATATGATTTACTATATTGTACAGGATATCCAAATTCACGAGATATCATAATTATTTTATTCGATTTCAAAACTTTGTTGTTATATATGATTTACTATATTATACAGGATATCCACATACCCGAGATATCATAATTATTCTACTAGATTTCAAAAGTTTGTTGATATATTATTTACTATATTGTACGGGATTTCACCTTCATACCATTAAATTTACGAAGGGTTGTACAATACTCATTTCGTTCTTATATTATACGAAATATTTAACTATACGTAATATCGTCCTTTTATCTTCCATAATCAGGAAAGACCCCTATGTGGCCTAGATATGCTGTTTTTCTGCGCTTGATGGTTTCCAGCAATTCGCGTTCTCTTTTAATCATTCTTAGGACCCTTCATTTGTTTTCCTGGCTATCCATGGGACTTTCAGTATTCGCCTGTAGGTCCACTTTTCGAAGGCTTCAAGTCTATTCATGGTGTTTACTTTCAGCGCCCAGCCCTCCATACCGTACAGTAACACTGAGCACACGTAACATTTTACAAATCTGATTCTTAGGTCGAGGTCGAAATCGGTGTTGGTAAGAACTTTCCTGAATTTCATAAATGTGCTTCGGGCAATTTCGATTCGGCATTTGATTTCCGTTTGGGACGTCCAGCTTTCACATAGCCACGTGCCTAAGTATTTAAATTTATATACTCTTTCAATGGGGCATCTGTTGTGTGTTAGGCTTGCATTTTCATGTTCTTCCGGCATGCGAGAAACTATCATGAATTTTGTCTGCTTGGTGTTGATATTGAGGCCCAAGTTTTTGCTACTATCGCCAACGGCATCAAGAAGGTCCTGCAAGTCTTTCATATTGTCAGCAAATAGGACTGTGTCGTCTGCGTATCGGATGTTGTTGAACCACACTCCGTTCACCCTAACACCCAGGCTGCGTTCCTCGAGTGCCTCCTGGAAGATGTTTTCAGAATACAGATTGGAGAGGAGTGGAGAGAGAACGCATCCCTGTCTGACCCTTCTAAGGATTTTTTTCGGTTCTGTGTGTTCATTGCCAGCATAGACTTCGACTGTTCGGTTCCAATAAAGGCTTTCTATGCAGCGGATATCCTTCTGGTCTATATCTATCCTCCTCAGAATTTGGATGAGTTTGTGGTGTTGACTTTGTCAAACTAATAATTGAGCTGCAACTATAGCCTCTTTCGTACCTAGTCCACTTCTATATCCAAACTGTGTGGATCCGACATGTCTCTCGCACTTTATAGAAATTCTGTGGTGAATAATCTTGAGGAATATCTATTAATAATTAAGACACTTGAATCTTCTGCTTTTTTGACAGCATCTCCTTCAAACATCAATGCTTTTGTTTATACTTTTAAAAAAGCATCTTTATTTTTATCATTAGATGACATATTTTCTTGTGATACTGTTATTATTATGTGCGGTTCAATATTGAAAGCAGGAACACTCGAATCATTCCTACGCCTTAATCGTTCGGATGTTTTTGTGAAAGATGTAGGTACTTGAATTCTCATTGGACAGTTAAATACTATGCAACTATTATCTATAGCATGACGGCGTATAAAAGAAACACATTTCTGAGTAATCACTTCAATGGTTTCATTTTTTCCAAACAATTTTATGCAATACCAATCCCTCGTCGATAACATTCACTTTATTTAGTTTCAGTCATAGTGAAGTAATTGAATATTCCAGATTAATATTATATAGAAGAACCTTCTAGACTCTTCAAGACGTTTCGGTTGACATAATTATTTGATTTGCATATAATAATAATAATAATAATAATAAACTTTATTGCCTATAGAATATACATTCATAGCAAGGGTTCGGTTGACAGTGCATGAATAATTAAATATGTAGTTACAAATTTGGTCTAAGGCTAATACTATACTAATACAAGACAAATATACATAAAGAAAGAATAACAAACAAAAAATCAAGATTTACATTCAAAGCATTGAAAAATAGCACATATAATGGACGCATGGTACTAACTAAACAATTTTTTTGACTATTGGACTAATCCGAAACCAACGAAAGAGCTCAAAAATCATCATTCGTTAATCACGAATGCTCGGAGCTTTAGAATATTCCATATGTAAGCAGCAATACATTTTGCATTATCAACATTGAGGTTATTTAGAGTTTCTATGAGAGATTCAATATTTCTGAGAGGGTCATAATTCGGTGATCTCATAGAGGTGTATATGGGACAATCAAAAAGTATATGGAAGATAGTTTCCGGTTCTTCCATGTTACACACAGTGCAGCGTTCTGATGGGTGAATTATATACGAGCAGCCATTCAAGGTAAATTTTATACGCAGCTGATTGGTGAAACGTACCTGGAAAATAGTGCGGGTAACCTACATAGGCATTTTCTGGATTAAATGAGAACTGGGCAACGAACAGCTAGAAAGTGATTTATATAATGTAAGGAATGAGCTGTTTTCTTTTCGTGTAACGTCTAATGAATGTAGTTTTTGATAATACCATGAGAGCAACAACTTTCTAATAATTTTTAGTTTAACAGCGCTAATATTATCCCAAATATCAGATGCGTCAATAAAATCAAAATACGACTTTACTTGCTTTGCCCAATTAAACTTCTCATCACATACAGGCAACAATTTCAACTGCCGTTTGAAACATAACTTAGGGTATCTGCAATCATCCATTAGAAGTATCTTAATAATCCAATTCAATGTTATCTTGGACAAATTATACGACAATTTTACCCGACCTGCATCAAGTCGTAGAGCATAGTGCTTTGCCTTATTTGCTTTTGACATCTCGCAAAATACGCCAGATGATGTAAATAGTACTTCTAGATAATTATAATTATTTGTCATAGTGATTAAACATTCGTGAAATTTATGAGACTTTTGTTGAAACACACCTCTAGAAAAAGACATGATCTTAGTTTTTGTAGTGTTAACTGTTAAATTATTTTTACCGCAGTATTTTTCAAGGGTTTGCATTTTTTTTCCTACATCAACTTCAGAAAATGCCAGTATTACAATATCGTCTGCATACAAAAGAGTTAATATTTCATTCCTATCATCAATGTTTACACCGAGAGCTTCACTCTTACAGAAAAAATCTTCTATATCAGCGATGAAGAATGAAAATAGTAGTGGACTCAAAAATTCGCCTTGTAATATTCCTGTAGTTACGTCGAAAGCTTTGGTAAATCCATCAGCGGCTTTTATTTTAATAGTGGCATTATCATATAAGTGTTGCATGACACGCAACATTTTTGATGATAAACCTAGCTGAACAAGTTTTGCCCATATGATTTGCTGGTCAATGGAATCAAAAGCTCGTTCAAAGTCTACGAAAATAGCAAATATTTTTCACTTCTTAAGCCTGATATGTAAGTTGATGATGGAATTCAAAGTGTAAACATTATCTATGCACCCTCATCCAGAACGGAGCCTGAGCTTCAGGCAAAATGTGACACTCCTCAGACCATTGTGTTAGTCTGTTGTAAAGTATACTGGTAAATAATTCACCAGTGCAGTTAGCTAATGCTAACCATCTATAGTTCGATGCTTCACACGCTAGTCCACCCTTATGTACCATTGTAAGTAGTATTTCAGTCCATTGCAAAAGCATGAGAGCTGTTTGAAAAATATTGTTAAACAAAACATTTAGGTAGAGTATCCAATTGTGAGGAACATTTTTTAAGAACTCATAGGAAATTAAATCATTTCCCGGTGCTTTCCTAGATTTGTACTTGTTAAGAACGGAATCAAGGAAAGGATGATACACGTCTTTGAATTGGACGTCAACATACACTCTCTGCGAATAAATACCATCATAAAAGTTTTCCCAAATTTCCACTGATAGTAGATTTCGATTTGAGTGATTTTGGAATTGTTTAATTGCTGACCAAAAGTCTTTAGGATTGCGTGAGCTTGTTAAACCGGATATAAAGGCATCTTTATATGCTTTTTTTTGTCCTTGTTAGTTTTCTATAATTTTTCTTATCTTGCGTGTAGTTCAGCTTTTGAGAAACATCAGAGGGATATTTTTTAAATAATTACAATGAAGCGTTCAAGAGCTTTTTTGCATCCACACACTCATTATCAAACCAAGGTTTACTCTTAACATAGTAATTTGATTTCACACTGGTGTCTCTGAATCTGAACATATTGAGACTTTCCGCGCATTTAAAAATAGGAGAACAAAAGATATTATACGAAAGCTGCACATCAGGAATAAAATAGGATTGGTTCGATAGGCGCATGGAAAGTTTATAATTTTCTTTTTGTTGCTCATTCCAAACAAGAAATTTGCTGAAAGAACTATTATGTTTTTCAGTGTTTTCACTAAAGCGATAATGAGTAAGAGTTACTCGGATGGGGAAATGATCGTTAAACCCTACACAAAATTGTTGTATGTCAGATAGATGTAAATTACTTATCCACAACAAGTCCACCACAACACTTCCCATTTTACTTACATATGTGAACATAGCTGGTCTGTCTCCCACAGTTCTTCCATTCAGAAGTGTAAATGAATTATTATACATAAAATCAATAAGTTTTCTACCTCTAGTATTGAATTCTGAATCATAACTCAACCTCTCCTCGTATCAATTTGTATTTTCCAAGATTTACGATGGTGTGATGCCACCATTTGAAACGCGGTAATTGAAGTCACCTCCAATAATGATCATTACATCGTTATGACTATTGCTGATGTCATCAAGGACATCCAGGAAGATATTAAGAAGGTGCCCAAAATCCAAGGAGGGATTAAAATATACGCTACACACAATCAATTTATCCATATCAAAACAAAATAAACCAATTAGCCACCACGGTGTTCTATCTAAAATAGTTATATTTAAATACTTTCTATAAAAAACACATAGTCCGCCATTGGCACGCCCAACTGCCTCATTACTGAGAGCACCAAATGAGACAGCCTCGTAATCAGTCAAAAAACCTGCACTATGCACCTTTTCTGTAATCAACCACGTTCAACTAATGCAAATAACATAGAAATTGGAATTCGCAGAATCCTCGATAAAATTTTGCAGACTAGCGAAGCCATGACAATTCCAAAACAAAACTCCTAATAGTTTTTTTGGTGCGTAGAATTAAGTTTACTGTGTTTTGGGATATTCTGTTCGGGAGATAAATTGCTACCGCGATCTCTTTCTCTTTTAGGCCTATCAGATGTATTTTGTCGTTGTTCAGATACTGGAACAATTCGTGGTTGGTTAAATATATATTTGATTGTAATTGATTCTCCAGCAGCCTTTCTAGAAGTGAAGTCTTTAAAAGTTGCAGCATTTTCTTGCATTTGTAGTGGAGTGAGGTTATTTTTCATTTTTATTTGAGGATATTAATTCACAGGCAACTTGGATTTATTGCTCAGCACCAGTAAATATATTAATAGAAGTACTGAACAAAATGTTGTTCTCTTGTTAGGTAAATAATGAAACATCTTTTTATTGTATTTTACTTTTCCGCCCAACCTATCTAATATGCGAGAAAAATATTGGTTTAGCCCAAAAAAACTGGAATTTTGAAAAAAAAGTTTACACGTGTTTCATCAAGGACAACACGAAAAAAGGGTTTTTAGAAAAAAATCCTGTGTATATGTCGTCGTCGTCGTCGTCTTCGTTGTCGTCGGCCACTTTTCGTTACATTTCTTTTTAGCACGATACAGCGTCCGGAGTGCAACAAGTAACCAATTTCATGATGAAGTATTGTTCAAAACCTCTCACAGATGAACCCTGTTTATTTTCAGCTCACCAGAGCGAGTACAATGGGTGCTATGGTACTTGAAGGACGACATTTTCATAATTTTTTGAGAAATTTCAGTTTGTTAGCACGATACAGCCTTCGGAGTACAGCAAGTCACTAATTTCATGATTCATTGAATATTATTCAGAATATCCCACTGATGAACCCTATTGTTTTTCAGCTAACCAGAGCCGGTACAACAGGTGCTATAGTACTTTAAGTACGACATTTTTGTCATTTTTGGAGGAATTTAAGTTTATTAGCAGGATACAGCCTCCGGAATATATAGAAGTGACCTATTTTATGATTGGATATTATTCAGGGCTTCTCAAAGATAAACTCCATTTATATTCAACTCAATAAAGCCAGTACAACGAGCGCTATGGTACTTGAAGTACCAAATTTTTGTATTTTTGAAGAATTTTCATTTTGTTAGCACGATACAGCCTTCAGAGTGTATACAAGTGACCAATTTTATGATTGAATATTTTTCAGGGCATCTTATAGATGTACCTCATTGATTTTTAGCTTACGAGAGCTAGTACAACATGTGCTATGGTACCTGAGGGGCCACATGTTTGGCCCTTTTTGGATATATCTCGGGTTGTTAGCACGATACAGCCTTCGGAGTGTATACAAGTGACCAATTTCATAATTGGATATTGTCTCAGGCATCTCACAGATGTACCCCATTGTTTTTCAGCTGACTAGAGCGAGTACAGCGGGTCCTATAAATCCAGATATACTATATTTTTGGTTATTTTTGGAGAAATTTCGGTTTGCTAGCACGATACATCCCCCGAAGTGTATACAAGTGACAATTTTATGACATATTACTCAAGGCATATCGCAGATGCGGAAAAGTTAGTTTTAATTTGTAAAACTGTTTATTTTATCGTGGAATTCAGAAGTGTTATTATTTTCTACAATTTCCAAAAATTTTGAACAATGTATGAACAATTATTAAAGAATCAATTGCTGCAAAATTAATTTTCTAATAGCTACTATATGTTACCTTTATTTTATATTAAAGTATATGTGAAAAAAATAAGCTTTGAATTTTCGATGATTTTCTGAAATACATTTTTCCATTAGAAAAAAAGTTTTTTTTCGGAAAAATTGAATATCTCATAAACTGCTGGACAAAACTTGTGGTTATTAAGAACACAAAAGCTAAATTTTATCTAAATTCACCTGCTTTTGAGGTAATGAACAATAAAAAATAAATAAAAAATTATCTTCACAAAAACTATTAATTTTAGCAGGATCTGCAACTTTTCTATTTCGCACGTTTCATATTGTCACCAATTTCCCCCGGAAACATAATTTTCCGCCCCTTCTCAACCCCCTAAAAACACCCTTAATCTCCACGATATGTGAAAGATTTTTTTTTCTTTTTTATAAACCCCTTCACTATTACCAATCGTTAAGAACGATTATTCTGTTTCATTCTCTCTTTATTATTCTTTTTTTATTCTTTTTCTATAATTAAAAATATGTTGAAAAGCCTGGTCTAAGATGTTGCCCACCCCCTTCGCAGTATAAGGAATGTGTGTGATTTTAAGTGTCATACTATAACAAATTTAAACAATGAATCTTCAAGGTTTCACATTCAACTGATCTCATTTTACACGTACTAGAAGCTGATTCAGAAGCTTATTACCACGATAAAAAACGTTGTCGGAATACAATCCTTGACCACTTTATCCTGAAAAGTGATAGAGATTTTCTTTAGCCTCGACTTATTTAATTTTCCCGACAACTACAACTATAACTTATCATTTCAACCGTCCCCATTAGCAAATATTTCAGTCGTGTTATAAATTATACACATAAATTAACCAATATAATCCAAACAATCTTTAATTTTCTAATTATTGCGGAAAGCGGGAGACAATTTACGTAATAAAAACTGTTTTATGGTTTCAAAACCATAACGACATGAGAAATAGGTAGAAGTTTAATATCTGTTTAATTTCAGTACGTATTTCAAACTTTATGGACTTTATACGTTTTAATTTCCCATCGTTACAAGACTTTTCAAGGAATTTCAAAGTTAAAACACAATATTATAAATCGAAATTTAAAGATACATTAATATTGTTTTTTAGGTTAAGGTCACCACCTAGTTTCCGCTCTTTGTATTCGTTTTATAAATGATTAAATTTTTATATCGAACAACTTTATTATTTGAAATCGAGTAAGTTGATGGATGGTTTCAAAGTAAATTTAGGAACACATGTAACGATATTTCATACTCACAAAAGACAGCTTCAAATTAGACAGGCCACATATCACATAAAGCGGAGTAATTTATGCAATAAAGAGCAAAAAAAACAAGAAGCAACGGGACAAAATCTATTCCGAGGTCATTAAGTGGATAGCAGATCAAAACGGAATAGAATTAACATTGCCAACATAGCGTTTCAATAATGTCAATATAAATGGCAAAATTCCTTCGGATTGGTTAAAACCGACATTTATATCTCTACACAAGAAAATGGATTCCTCCCATTGTGAGGATTATCTCATACTTTGTCTCAATTCTCACTCGTTTACAATCTTTCCAAGAATTGTACACACCAGAATTTATACAAAATGTAATTTTTAAGTGGACGAAAAACAGGTTTGGATTCCGAAATGGAGTTAGTACCCGTGAAGCACTTTTTTCGTTGAATGTATTGACCGTTAACTTACCACACGGCGTCTGATAGACTAAGCTACTCGTATAAACAAACTGTCCCGATTCTTTCAGGTGGTAACCAATCACGCCGCCTAATCTTCAACCTATTGGTGCAGTATAAGTTGTCCGATTTCATTGCATATATTTTTTTTGTAGGTGAGACAGAAGCGCTATACAGTTTGCCGTAGACCACAGATAACCCACAGATGGATGAGACACTGATTGTGGCGCCATCTAAAGAGCCTGTCGACTAAGCAATTGAGTGATGTTGAAAAGATTTCTGTAATTTTAGGTTTTGGCGGTATATTCAAATTTACTGTATTCTAATTATTTTATTCCAAAATAACCATTTATAGTCCATCATTCGGCATTTCATTCAATTCAACTCCATTAACTCAATAATGATTAGATGTTGAGTTAAATTGAAGGAAATATCAAATGAAGGACCATAAATGGTTAATTAAATTGGAAAAAATAAAACAGTAGTCATTTAAGCAGTTTATTTATTTTGGTATAAAATTACACAACAAATAATTTCTTTCACAAAGTACTTTTCTTAACAAACATAATGACAATCAAAAATTATGATGTAAAAACAATGCAATAATTAAAAAATAATTTGACTAACATACATTCTAGATTGGAGTATCATTAGATTTTTAAATGATGTTAAATCAAGATAAAAGTGAAAAATTATTTATAATAAGTTTATATTAATTAATTTGTTTATTATTACACTCCTATAAACACACAGAGCTGGACAAACTGCTGAAGTATAACTGCTACTTATTTAATCAAAAAAAGTGTTAGCAATGAGTAGTGAACTACTATTTTTGGCAACATTTTGTGGAAGAAAACATTTGAGAATAATTACTGTGAATGTTAGAACAAAAGTTATTGAAATACTTTTAAAGGAAAAGTTGTTAACTGCTGTCCAGCTCTGTAAATACAAGGTGCCAAGTAATTACATATAAGAGCGCTAAACAGCACTTGTGACTGTACAACATTTAAAATAATATATCTAATATTCAATTTCCACTTAAAACACATCTTTATTTCTTTACTGGAAGTATTAAATAGGTTTATATCACAAGCTTAAACCTAGTATATTGCATATTTATATATTTCTACATTTAAAAGCATTCCGTTCTTAGGAAACCATCGCATAAGGCAGTTTAAGTTACTCTGCAGCTCCTGGCAGTCTATGATTGTTAAAATGTTTTTTAAGGGCTCCTAAAAATCCCACCGTCTTGTGGAAGTTCTTTCTCGTTTCTGGTTGAGGTTCTACAAGTAAACACACAAAATAACAACAATAAATAAGTAAACACACAAATATATTTGAAAAATGTCAACAAAATGAAACAAATTGCGCTTACTATTGAAATACTAAGTTTACACATGTTTTTGTACTATGCCAAAGAAAATATCAAAAGCTGTTTGAATGTTTAAATTTTTTTGGTTTTTTTTAATTCCTTTTTTTGCAGCTTTCGATTTTTTTGTCTTTATTGGATATTTTGGATTTTTGGTTACCGCTAGACCAAATACTTAGACGTAATGCCTCAACAAAAGTTATAACTCACTTTCATTTCCCATAAATTGTCATACCATGGGCTATATATAAAAATCGGCAAGGGGTCAATAGCTTCCATCCCATAGCTGGTGGAGGGAATAGCTATAACATAAAATAAAACCCAGATTATTATTACTTCAATGGGTACATTTTAAAATGGAGTTGTCTGAGTATGGTGTACACACTATATATAAATTGAGTGCATGAAAAGAGAAGTACTGAGTGTGTTATTTTATTAAAATTCCAGCTAAGCGCTTTCAGCCATTACGTCATTCTCAAAGCTGTCGACAAGAGAAAAACATACAACAGGTACACATACAATGAAATAAAATGTTTGATGTTACATCATTATTTAAGTAAAATTTGTTAAAATTAGCCTATAAAGAGGGTGTACCCACATATCGTTTAGTTGATAATTTCAAATTAGGCCTCTCGTTATGTGGATTACAACTGTACACCCTCTTTATAGAGTAATTTTAACAAATTTCACTCAAATAATGATGTAACATCAAACATTTCATTTCATTGTATGTAGCAGATGAAGGGTTTGATGTTTTTTGACACCTTCTGTATGTTTTTTTCTTAACGAGCGCTTTCAGAATGGCCTAATGGCTGAAATCGCTTAGCTGGGATTTTATTAAAATTGAACACTCAGTACTCGACTTTTCATTCACTCAATTTACATCTTAAAATGTCCAAAATTATAGCATGCTATATTGAATACAATAAAACTTACCGTCAATTTTTGTTAATTTCCACTCATATGGGAAGGCGAATCAAAATGTCTTAACTTCTCTTCGTATCCCTCAAATCTAAAGAAACACCGTTTTTGAAAATGAAGGGATCATATCCTCCATCGTTTCCTCGTCGACAAATTTAATGATTTATTACCACTGCTTTTCAGCCATATTAATTTTATCTTCCTGGGTTGGAGAGACAGAACTGTAAAAAGAAATATTCACTTCATCAATGCAGCAATTTTCAGTTTAGCTAATGTAAAACACAACCATGATCTCTAAAGTTTTCGATTAAATTAGTAGAAATTCTGTGTTTTATAAAAATAAACATAATGGTTGTCAATTGTGAAAAAAAATGCTCAAATTTTTTTAATAAAACTTACCGAGTACCCCACTTGTTAGACTCCTTCAGAATACACTTTGACATTGTTTTTTCAATTAATAACAATGAAGCAACGAAACAACAGATAAATATTACACCATAGCAATTGAAAAATACACCACAATACCGTAACCTTATAATAACCTCCACACTTTAACTGAGAAATGATAACAGTATAACATAACATATGACATGTGGGGACGAGCAATATGATATCGCGCATACGCAGTAATAAAAATCAATAAAATTTGATTACTAACGACGTTACAGTTCTCGTTAATGTTTTGGAATTATCTACCGATTTTAGTTACTCGACAGGCTCTATAGATGGCACGGTCTGCAGTGTCTCTAGCCTGCCGTAGACCACCACACGCCACCTGAGTGTTTATGTTATTGATTTCGCGCTATATAATATTGCCGGTACATTGAAAAAGGTTCGATTTTGAGGCCAAGAATTTGAGAAAACTGTTCCTAAGAGGTGAAGTGAACTCAACGATACTGCCATTGAATTATATAGTGCTTCAGAAGATAAAAATGTCCTATCAAAATACGATAGAGCGTCAGAATTTTTGCCAGAGGACAACAGTGATCCTGAAAATGACGAAAATACTCATCAAAGTGAAAATACCAATATTCATGGGAAGAAACACTTTGGCTGATCATGTACAGTGTATCCCATTTTGGAAACTTTTGCAGTGTAACTCTCTTATCCTTAAAGATAGGGGGTGCGGATTTTGCGAAAGTTTGCTACTTTTTAATGAAATTCAAACTGGCGCTGGCAGAATTTTGATAACCCTATAGGCTAGTTATGGAATGTAAATTTACCTGTATAGGCAAAATTGTTATGTTTTATTGTTTTATTTCAGCGAGGTCGTTATGCTGCTGTTTCAGCAATACGAACTTTCGTTATTGTTAATCACAATCAAATCAGGGAGAATGACGTTATATTTCATAGCGAAAACATCTAAATATTGTAAATTAATTTGAAATAAAAGTTTTTAAAAATATTAATTGTGATTTCAAACTTATAAAGTGGCGCAGTCAGTAGGATACTGAAAGGGATTTTATAGTAAATAACCCTTTGGTATCAACCATTAGTTCAGTGAAAAGAAGAATCTACGCAGTAAGGAGAAAGAAAAACGTACATTTTTAGAAGAAAAGAAGAAATGAAGCTAACAATATCACTGTAAGTTGTTCATTCCTTTAATTTTATGTCATTCTCCTCACCTATTGCATTATCTATCGACCAAAATTGCCTTATTGTGAATAGTTTTAATATTGGTAATTTCGAAGACGATCTATCTCTTGATTTAATAGAAGAATTTAGTAATTTATCTATTGAAGATTCAATTAATAATTCTTTCAATTTAAATAGTAATATAAATAATTTAACGATGTCAATCCCAAAATTTGATACTAAACTTTTAGATATTGTCCCGAGATTTAACGGAAATCCTTTGTAACTATCTTCATTTATTGATATTAGTATTACATTAATCAATACTTATTGGGATACTACTAACACAAATTACGTTCAAAATATAAGTCTTATATATGGAATTTTTTCAAAATTAGTAGGCGATGCTGAAGAAGTGTATAGTGTTTGTATAGATAAAAGTTGGAAATCTGTTAAAGAAGCTTTAATTGGACATTTTGGTGATCAACGCGATTAAAATGGTTTACTTTTTGATTTAGACCAGTTAAGACAATGTAACACTGAAAATCCTTCACATTTTTATACTAGAGTTATGTAAAATTTAAGTTCATTACATAATTATGTCGATCTTCACGAAACTGGAGAAGCTATTAGAATAAAAAAGACTTTCTATGATACTCATGCTCTTAAAATATTTTTGTGCGGTTTAAAAGAACCATTTTGATAATTCTAGAACGAGACCTGTACAAAGACAAAACTCCCACAATAATTCTCCTAATTTCCAGTTGAACGTACCACAACCTAATTTCCAAAATACGTTTCAAAATCCTAACCACTTTCCCCGTGGCACAATTAATATATAACCACGTCCGCCTACAAATCAAAAATACTTCAATAATCGTCAAGTTTTTGGCCCTCCAAGAAATCTAAATGTCTTCAGGCCAAACCCTCAAACTTCACAACAAAGACCCACTCCTATGAGTGGAATATCAATCAACACTTTTAGAAAACCATCAAATAACTTGCAGAGACCCATTCCTATGAGCGGAATTTCAAATTATTCTATAAATCGCCCATCCACATCTGCATATCGACATCCAGCACCACCTCAGCGAAATTTCATATCGGAAGAATTATACAATTTAGATAATTCCCAAAATACATACGACATGCCCCAAAATCCATATGACATGCCCCAATATCCTTATGATATTCCCGAAAACTCAGAAGAAAATTATTACGATTTCAATTCATTCAATTTACAACAAGAAGATAACCAATATTTCCATTATAATAACGAGAAAACTTTAGATAATACAAATAACGAAGCTTGTGACAACCCTCAACAAGAAAATTTTCACGAAACAGTCTCGAATCCAACATCCACATAGAATTACATTCTATCTATCATAGAACAGACCTTCCCTATATAAAAATTGGTAACCCACCTTTGAAACTTCTAATCGACACAGGTGCTACTAGATCATTCATTAATCCTGAAATTGCCGAAAATTATTTCTCCGAATATATCGTGAAAGAGCCTTTCACTATTTGCTCTTTATTCCAAACGACGACCAGTGATTTGTGTGCTAAAATTCCTGCATTTTCAGAATTCAATACAAATCAAACAATAAATTTTTGCATTTTCAAATTTCATAATTTTTCCGATGGCCTTATCGGCTATGATACATTAAAACATTTAGGTGTTGAAATAGATCTCAAAAATTTACTTCTTAAAACAAATAATGCCGAACTTCCTCTTTCACGCTACGAAAGTAAAAGATAAATATTATTTTTTGCCAGAATCGAACCTAATTCTATCGAATCTGTAAAAATTCCAGTAGATCTTCGTAACGGTATTGTTGGTATACTGTCAACCAAATTATTCAATTGTTTAATTAGAGAGGGAATATCTCAAGCAGAAAATGGTTATGCTACTGTCGATATTATAAACAATACGGATAATATCGAAGAAATCTATCTATATGAACCAATTAAAACCTCTCCTATTGAAAATGAATACGAATTTTTTCATGTATCAGTAACACCCTCTCCCAACAATGATACCAACACAAATGACGTGACAGAACTAATACGTACTTCTCACTTAAATGAAGAAGAAAAATTTCATATTATCAAACTTTGTAGAAAATATTCAGATATATTTTACAGAGAAAACTCTCCTTTAACTTTTACTAATCAAGTCAAGCACCAAATAAAAACAACTGACGAAATTCCCGTTTATACAAAATCCTACAGATACCGTTTCATATATAAACCCGTAGTTGAAACACAAATAAATGAAATGCTAGAAAAAGGAATAATATGCCCAAGCGATTCTCCTTGAGTAGTCCAATTTGGATAGTTAGCAAAAAACCCGATGCTTCCGGTAGAAAAAAATTGCGCATTGTTGTAGACTATCGCAAACTCAATGAAAAAACTATCGATGATCGTTACCCCATTCCCAACATAAGTGACATTCTTGATAAACTTGGCCGTTGTCAATTTTTCTCAACCCTCGATTTAGCAAGTGGTTTCCACCAAATAGAGATGCACCCAGATGATATAAAGAAAACAGCTTTCAATGTAACGGACATTTTGATTAGGTTCCAATACCATTTGGAATAGAAAACGGACCCTCAACTTTTCAAAGAGTAATGGACAATATCTTGAGAGAATTTATTAATAAAATTTGCTTCGTCTATATGAGCGACATAATTGTTTTTTCTACATCCCTTCAGGAACACATTGTTAATCTAAAGAAAATTTTTCAAAAATTACGAGGAAGTAACTTGAAAGTTCAGTTGGATAAATCCGAGTTTTTAAAAAAGGAAGTTGCATTTCTTGGCCATATAGTTACACCAGACGGTATAAGACCGAATCCAGAAAAAATTAAAGCCATCCGAAATTATCCGATTCCAAAAACTGTTCGCGAGATAAAATCATTTTTAGGATTGTTGGGATATTATCGTAAATTTATAAATAATTTCGCAAAAATAACTAAACCTTTTACATTATATTTAAGAAAGGCGCTAAAATAAATATAAATGATCCTTAATAGATTAAAACTTTCGAAGACTGTAAAGCTTCACTTACAAATCAACCAATTTTAGCTTATCCCGATTTTAATAAAGAATTTATTGTAACTACAGATGCTAGCAATGTTGCTATCGCCGCGATTTTATCAGAAGGCCCAATCGGTCAAGATAAACCTATTGCTTCTGCTTCACGGGCACTGAATGATGCAGAAACATCTTATTCCACAATAGAAAAGGAACTTTTAGCTATAGTTTACTCTACAGAATATTTTAGAACTTCTATTTTGGGCAGAAAATTCAAATTAATTACGGATCACAAACCCTTGCAGTGGTTGATGTCATTAAAAAACCAAATTCTCGATTAGTCCGCTGGAGACTGAAACTAGAAGAGTTCGACTATCAAATTGTATACAGAAAAGGTAAATCAAATAGCAGCGCAGACGCCTTAAGTAGAATAGAAATTTACCCTGTTGACTCTACACCATTTCTTCAATACATGAAAGAATTTAACGAAAATGTTAACCAACCTCCCGATCTGGACAATTCCTTTATGATCGCCCAAATAGATCCAGATCCTGATAATGACATTGAAACAATTCATACAAACCAAGAAGACCCAATTTTAGGAATACACATTACAAATAGACCTCTTAATAATTTTCTGAATCAAATTGTTATAATAAAAGTAGATAAAAATCCTCGTCAAGAAATAAAAAAGTTTTTGATAAAAATGTTAGAACTAGATGGCAATTACATGTTACTAACAAATCTTTTAAATCTCAAATAATAACATTCCTCAAAGAATATGGCGTTCCTAAGAAACAATATGCATTTTTCTTTCAAAATGATGACAACGAAACTCTCTTTAAAAATATGTGTAGATTCATACCAGTAATTTTCAAACATTCTGCTTACAAATTACTTAAGTCAATTATTCTCATTTTTGATGTAATTAATCAAAACAGGCAACAGAATCTGATAAAAACTTATCACGAAGGCATAACAAATCACAGAGGCATAAATGTAACTATTCAAGAACTGAAAAATAAATATTTTTGGCCCAAACTAAATGAAGATGTTAAAATTTTTATAAATAACTGTAACATATGCCAACAAGTGAAATATGAAAGACACCCACCTTTAATTAAATTACAATTAACTCCCACACCTACTAAACCATTCGAAACTGTGCAAATGGATGTTTTTAAATTCGAAAATACTATGACATTAACAATTTGCGACAGCTTCTCTAAATTTGCTCAAGCTTACATCATCCCATCACTTTCAGCTCTTCATGTGTATCAATCCTTATTAAAATTTATATCCCGCTTTAAAATACCCGGAAATATAATTTCAGATAATGGAACTGAATTTAGTCAGAACCTAATCAAAGAATTTGCCAAGTTGTACAAAATAAATTGGCACTATACTCTTCCTTTCAACCCAAATATCAATGCAATTGCCGAGAGATTTCACTCAACTCTCTTAGAACATATGAGAACTCTCTCGATAATGAAACCAGAGCTCACTCCATTCGAAAAACTTAGTTATTCAGTTATAGGGTATAATAATTCCATACACATCGCGACAAAACAAATGCCAATAGACCTTCTTTTTGGACATTTAGAACTTAAAGACTCTTTCGATATAGATTCTGACGTACAACTTATTAATCACCAACTTAACGAACACAAAGAAACAATGAAAACAGTATATGACAAATTACATAAAAGTTTACTGGAAATAAAATCAAAGACTATCGAAAAACGAAACGAGAAACGCTCTGATGCTCTTATCATCTAGCCCGGTACTATTTGTTACAAAAAACAAACAGACAGACAAGCAAAAACAAAACTTCCTTACAAACCTGAACATATTCTTAAATCAGAAGGACTTACTGTTACAACTCCCCAAAATACTTACCACAAACTTTTGTTTAAACCTCCTAGAAAACTGACTAACGTTATTTTACAGGATGACGATACTCCTACTGACAATGAACTAGAAAGTTCAAGTTCTCAATCTTAAAGACAATCCCGGTATTCTACCCTTCAAATTAGGAAATGCTAAAGTTAAAATTGCAAACCACACTTTTCTCCATTATATTCCCGAAAAACCTATCCAAGACCAAATAAATTCTTTAACGCTTACATATAAACAATTAAGAAACGTAAATGACAATTCAACAGCTCCTAATAGACTTGCACTTTTTACAATATACAAACACTCACGTCTTGAAGTTGAAAATATAAATCAAGAAATATTTTCAATTTTTCTTTATAATTTATCTAAAAGAGCCTTATTTAAACCTCTAGGATCTCTTGTAAAATTTATTTCAGGTAATTTAGAGCAACAGGGTTCTATAGAAATTCACAATAGTATTTTTCAATTAGAAAATAGTCAAAACAATATCATAAGTAAACTTAATAATCACGTATCACTTAATCAGAAATCAATGAATGCTATAACTGATACATTGTCAACAATAAATAGAAACCAAATGTCAATTGCTAATCAAATAAAAGAAATACAAATAATTTTAAACGAAACTAGAAGTAACCCTAATCAATACTTAGAAATAAGAGATATTTTAGATCA
Source organism: Galeruca laticollis (assembly GCA_963921935.1). Taxonomy (NCBI): domain Eukaryota; kingdom Metazoa; phylum Arthropoda; class Insecta; order Coleoptera; family Chrysomelidae; genus Galeruca; species Galeruca laticollis. The sequence goes on along the minus strand of OY998178.1, from coordinate 68,443,673 downwards.
AATTAAATTTAGTTTAGACTTAGTTTTAAGATTTTAAAGCAGATATAGAAAATTCAATAAGTTTCTCCATTTTAAATACAGTACACCCTAGTTTAATCTTTTCGGATAATTTCAGAGAATTACATACATTTCACAATAAGGATCAAATATTATTTTCTGCAGATGACTCCATAAATTTTTATAAGGTAGTGAAAACAAAAGTAGCTCATTCACATAATAAGTTAATTTTCTATATAGATTTTTCTCTGGTCCACCCAGACTCCATTGATCATTATCATCTATATTCCGTTCCAAATATAAACCAAACTATTATTATTCCTCAATCACCTTTCCTTATATTGAGCAACACGTTATACCAATACCAAGAAGAAGAATGTACAAATCTTCAATATGTGCGAACAAAATCGAATCCAACCAATAGAAAAGTCAGATTGTGTTACATCTCTGCTCTCATTCAGCGACACTCATAATTGCAAACAAGTTCCTGTCCAGACAATGTTCCAAATTGTTAAAGAAATCAGCAACAGCCATTACATCGGTATTTTTCCAGAATCAATGAAGATTCAACTAAATTGCAAAGAAAGTGACATTTAGATTCTACATGGCACTTATCTTTTTATCGTTCCACCCAGCTGTCAAATTAAAACTTCATCTGTATCATACTCCAATGAAAAAAGTACCATGACAGGACACGCTATGATGCTAGAAGAAATTATTCAAGCCTCTTTTCCAATAATGAACGCACAAAAGTTGAAGATAGAAAAAACACATTTAGACAAACTTCATCAAATGGTCCTTCAAGAAAAAGATGAAGTCCCGTTAGAAGAAATTCGACTTCACCAAAACATTTCCAAATATGGACTTAGTAGCATCATGATATTGATATTATTATTTTGCAGCATATACACATTTAAGAAGAGAGATCTCATACTGAATCTTTGCACAAGAAAGAAGACCACCAGGAGTCCTGACATCACTCAAGTAGCTCCACCGCCCTTAAGCCCTTGAGTTCCATTTGAGAAGGGAGGAGTTAGGGAATGTAAATTTACCTGTATAAGAAAAATTGTTATGTTTTATTGTTTTATTTCAGCGAGGTCGTTATGCTGCTGTTTCAGCAATACGAACTTTCGTTATTGTTAATCACAATCAAATCAGGGAGAATGACTTTATATTTCATAGCGAAAACATCTAAATATTGTAAATTAATTTGAAATAAAAGTTTTTAAAAATATTAATTGTGATTTCAAACTTATGAAGTTTTGAGATACAGGGTGAAATTGAAAAGTATCACTTTTCAGGCACCTCTCGTATATCATTTATCTTAGAACTAATCGAAGAAATTAGAACTTGTTCTAATCGAATTTTTTTCGTAGAAATTCATTGACGTAGTCAGTTTTTTCCTTACTCCTTTTGTTGTTCAGTTGTGCAGCAAGCATTTGTTTTTTTAAGCGGAATACCCAATATGTTATTTTCTATATTCATTAGGCATGGAGTGATCATTCGAAAAATAAAAAATTGTATTCAATTATTTGAATAAACAAGCTCAGAATTTAAGATTTTCTAAAATTTTCTTTTGTGTCTCAATTAGTAGATAGTGTCAAAAATTCACCCGTTCTTGTCAGTTTCTAATTATTATGGAAATATTTCTGCTGTTTTAGTATTTCTAACTCACAATATGAAATATTTCATTTATTTCACAACAATGGCGGTTTAGGAAAATGATGAAGAATATGATATGATTGTTTGTTCCATACAATCTAATCTATTTTGAGCGCTAGATTTACCATAATTTCTTTATTTGTTCCTATTAGATATCCAGAAAGAAGGCAACCTTTCCCAGACATATTTGCCCACCTCAAATCAAATATAGTAGAATATGGATCATTGATCCACCTCCGCCCTAAGGCATATACCAGACAAAATAGAGAGAGAAAAGAAATAAACATATTATGTTATGTAGAAGTGACGCATTCATCTTTTTGCAAGCAAATAGAGGAAGCAACTGGTGTATCCGAGTCAGATGCTCAGAGACGTGAGAATACACATACCGTTTTGTTGTTATGTTTTCTGTTAAAATTTCAAAGCAAACTAGCTTTTTTCTTATTGAACACCCAATATGAAGTTTTATATTTTAGGTATTAGGATGACAATTCTTTTTTTTGTTTGAAAACAAATTTACCTTTTGTTTATACTTAATTTCTGAATTTAGAACTATTTGATTTGAATCCCGTTATATTTCTGCATCTTATTTATCTCCATAATGGCCTCGTTAGCCCTTTAAGGAGGCATTCTTCTTCATTCATGCTAATTGCCTTATAAAATTTTAATGAAGAGTTTGAAAATACGACAACAAGAATAGGTCAGTCGCTTCTATTTGCGATCGCGACGTAATACACGCGTGAAGTTTTTGCACTTTCAAATTTACTTGATGTATACAACCTACAATTTTGCTATCTGTCGGTACGTTTCAGTACAATTTCGTCGAGAATTTCAATATGCTGAAAAAATTCAGAGCCGCAGCACTGTTATGACTAACGTTCTCTTTCAATAACTTGTGGACTGTAGATTATTCATTTTATCATTACAATAATAATATTTCAACAACTTAAACATTATTTGAATATTACAAAACTAAAAAGATCATAGACAGTTACTACACGTGCTATCTTGAAAGCTCTTGTCTCAACTCTGTCTTTCTGCTCCTTCTTTTTTATTGGAGATGTAGTGGGAGGGTGATCTGACGGTGATGCGGCGTTGACACGTTGTGAGATATTTCTGATGGCTCAGACAAGCACTGTTCGGCAGTTTTTACTGTCACTCCGTGGAGCTGTGCGATAAAAAGTTGTAAAGTGATTGTTGCTGATTTTAACCTCGTATTTCGGTAAGTTTCATATTATTGTGCGGAATTGAGAGGACTGAGTACAATCTCGTCACTTCCGTCAGGGTGACTATTTTACTAGTCAATCAAATGAGCTGTGTTTCCTTTATTGCGCAGGTTTTCTTTTGGTGTTCTTCGTCGACGTTACTTCAAATAAATCTCCGAAGTTGTAACGTTTCCGTAACAACTTAATAATCACTTAAATTTACTTTAGAGTTTGCAATACGCACTTGCTAAGAAAACATATTTTCATTTAAACATGAGGAACTAGAAGCCTCGACGAGGTAAAACCAGCGGTCTTGAATGTATCAGTGATCCGAAACAGAATGAGAGAGATTGAAGGTTAATTTTGCCTTTTAACTGTTCCCTTGTTATATTTGGCGTTTTTCCGAAAAAGTGCATTGCATATTTATTTGAGAATTCGAATTTGTATAGAGTTTATTATTACATTCTAAATATTATCTAGCCGAAACGTTTTTTTGAACTTTTATGAATGGTTTATGACATTGAACTATTTACGATATCCGATAAGATTATTTGTTGCTTAGAAATATATTGTGGAGTTCAGTTAGTTTTAATAGATATATTTCCAACAATTATATTGATACACTTAGCGATAATTCATGTGTAATATGAACTATATAGCAAAATAGAATCGCATGAATCAAATATTATTATAATTTTTTAATAAATTGAATTTTCTTGCAGGTACAAAATGCCAAGGATTTGCAAAAATTCTCCTGATGTGTTTTGCTACATTTGTGGTGAATTTACCATAAAATCTCAAAACGGAACACATTGTCTAGTGTGGTTAGAAGTGCTTATGAGCGATATTTTGTGATTCCGATCGATGATGATGATGATGATGATGAGACAAAAATTGGTTCCCGAGAATATGTTGCAACAGTTGTTCAAGGCCATTGAGGAAGTGCCATTCTCAACGACCATGATTTGGAGTAAACCTCGAAACCATCAAAAATATTGATATTTTTGTATGACCTCGACAAAGTGATTTACGAAAAAAAAAATAAACATAAAATAACATATCTGAACATTCCATCTGCACAAAAACCAGTACCTCGAAGCAGTAATGCTGCACTTTCAGTGTGTATTAACAGCGACAGAAAGGTTGATAATGAAAATACCTATCAGAAAGTTAATCAATCAAGTACCTCCTCTGTTTTTTCAATTTTATACATAGACTTATCAAAACCTAATTTTCTTACTTTAAATGATCTCCTTCGGGTTTTGGGACTCTCAAAATCGAAGGCTCAACTTCTCTGGTTAAGGTTAAAACAATGGAATTTGTTAAATAAAAATACGAGGATCTCATATTTTCGTAATCGACAAGAAGACTTTATGAGTAACTTCAGTAAAGAGAGTAATTTGATATTTTGTGAGGATACTAAAGGATAAGTATCAAAACTGGGTTTCCCAGAAGGCTCAGAGGAATAGCGAATTTTTATTGGTTCATCCATAATGAGTTTAAAAGATATGTTACTTCAAATGGCAATCAATATCCTTCTCTCTCCCTCGCACATGCAACAAACATTGAAGAAAATTATTGCAATATGAAGTTGTTGTTGGAAAACATTAAATATTTACTGTACAAGTGGAACAGTTGCGCTGGTCTAAAATTTATAACGACTGCAAGGAGAATATGATAAATTTTGTTATTTCTTTTGTGAGTGGGACAAACGCGCAAGATATTGTCACGTTTAGAAATAACACCAAGTATATGGTAGACCAAACAAAAGTAGGTCAATGTTTTAAAATATTGTAATGTTTTTGTTATTTATTTAAACAATAAACGGGTGGGATAAATTTTAAACACTCGGTATTGCTACTTACTGATTTATTTAAACACTAACTCACTAACACAAATTACTGTTTAACTGTCAAGATCACTTTATCAACTCATAAACTAAACTCATCCGCTGATCGGTCCTGTATTTATATCAAAGCTTTCTTTACTAGAACATTCCGGATGGGACAAGTGCCTTTCACGATATTTCTTAAAATGCCTTTCGGGAACATGTTTAAAAAGGACGGTCCCAATAAATCCCAATAGACCTTCTCAGAATTCGGTGCGCTCGCCATTTTCTTAACTCCGTTACCATAAGGTTACAGGGCCGTACTTAGTATCTGCTTCGGTGTGCGAGTTCGTAACATTACCCCCTCCTTAAATGAAAGTTCCTCCTGGAACTTTTGTGTAGCCGAGACTGGATGTTTGAATCGGCAACTAGCCCCATTTCTACACTTTCCGATCTTATGGAAATAGCAGGGCACCGTCTTCATCGGATATTGATAACGGGGGTTGTAGCTGCAAATTAATATCTGGACACCGGTACCTTGAAAGATAATCTCTACCATGTTCCTGATGATTCGCCAATTCAACTGGTTAGTCGCTATCTTAGGCATAGCCAGTTTCTTCACGTTGGATTCCAACACATGGTCTCGGAGGTTTCGAAGTGCTTCCCACACATCGCGGTAGGTAGATCGATCTTGGAATTCATTTTTAGTTACCACGTAGAAGACGTACCGCGAATTATGTTTCAGTTTCAGTGTCTTGCCAGGGGCTGGAATCTGGTCTTCAAGTTTTTCTAATTGCCCGAACTTCTTTCGAAAGACGGTTGTCAACCCTCGTGCGTTCTTGATACGGGCGGGGATGTTGTATGCCAGTGAATAATCTGCTGGGAGAGTGAACAAATCTTGTTGTTGTTCCGAAGTGACTCCATATCTAGCTTCCCCGGTACCTCCATACGCGCCCATAAATTCATCGAAGGTGGGGTCAGACACATCTCGAATAAGGTTTACTCCTTCCTCTATGTCATGGTCTCCTTCAAATGGCGCTAGTCGGTTTCGGTGAACTACTTTTGGTTTTCCGTTGGGGATCTTGCTTATGCGATATAAAACATCATTGATCCTTTTCTTGATCAAGTATGGACCTTCCCAGGATTTTTGTAATTTTGGAGAAAATCCTTTTTTCCTCGCCGGGTTGTGTAACCATACTTTGTCCCCTTCTTTAAAACCGCCCTCTGTGGCCTGCGTGTCGTACCGACTTTTCATTCTGTCGCTGGTAACTTGAAGATTTGTTCGAACTAGTTCATGAATATCGTCCAGCCTTCTTCTCAATTGGATCACGTAGTCTTTGCCTGCTATATCTTCTCCAGGCCGACAGCCAAATTCCAGGTCACAAGGAAGCCTCATTTCACGTCCAAACAGGATTTTCGCAGGTGTTTCACCCGTGGACTCATTGACGGCAGATCGATAAGCCAATGCGAATAGGGAGAGACACTGGTCCCAATCTCTCTGATGACTGGATACTACTTTGGACAGATATTTTCCAATAGTCCTGTTCATTCTCTCGACCATTCCATTTGACTGTGGATGTAATGCTGTTGTTCTGGTCTTCCTCATTTCCAGCTTGTCGCAAATCTCCTGGAATAGATGGCTTTCGAAATTTCTTCCCTGGTCACTGTGGACTTCCATGGGCACTCCATATCGGCTGATGAATTCTTTCACCAATACATCCGCGACAGTTGTGGCCTCTTGGTTCGAGATAGCGTAAATTTCCACCCACTTTGTAAAATAATCCATTACAACCAGTATGTACTTGCTACCATTTTCTGTCGTCGGAAATGGTCCAGCGATATCTAAAGCAATCCTTTCGAAAGGGCTTCCAACATTGTACTGTTTCATGGGTGCCTTTCTCTTGCGATGTGGTCCATTACTCGTAGTACATCCAGTAAAACCTTTCACGAACTCGCTGAAGGGTTTTCTTCACTCCCAGATGACCTCCCGATGGACTGTCGTGTAACTTCTTCAGTACCTCAGCTACTTTTGTTCTCGGGATAACTAGCTGTCTCCTCATCTCAGAACCATCATCTTTTTCAAGAACTCTTTTCAAAAGCCCTTCTTCCAGGACAAGGGAGTCCCACTGAGCCCAATACGCCTTGAGTTTCGGTGAAAATCTTGACACTTCTTGCCAGGTAGGTCGCCGGTTTTCTTTCCTCCATTGCCGGATCATCTTCAGGTGAGGATCATTCTCCTGATCTTCTCTGACCCTGGTGGGTGACCATTCCTCGTTGACCACAGTAGTTCTTGAAACTGCAGCTTCCCTAGATTCCCCCTTGCTGCAGTGGGAGCAGTCTGTTGGGCACGGCCGTCTGGACAGGAAGTCGGCATTTCGGTGACTCACACCAGCTCGATGTTCAATGTTGAAATCGTATTCTTGAAGTCGTTCAATCCATCTAGCGATCTGGCCCTCGGGATTCTTGAACTGCATCAACCACTTAAGTGCTGCATGATCAGTCCGGACTAAAAACTTCCTACCATAGAGATACTGGTAAAAGTGTTCCACGGACTTCACTACTGCTAAAAGTTCTCTTCTTGTGACGCAGTAGTTTCGTTCTGGTTTGGAGAGGACTTTACTGAAATATCCCAGCACTCTTTCTTGCCCTCCTTGGATCTGTGAGAGCACTCCACCAATTCCTACGTTGCTTACGTCAGTGTCAAGAATGAAGTCTTCCTCTGGTAATGGATATCCTAATATCGGCGCCGAGGTTAAATGCCCCTTCAAAGTTTCGAAAGCCGTTTGACAGTCTTCGTCCCATTGGAAAGCTCTTGATTCTTCTGTAAGTCGCGTTAGAGGCTTGGCAATATCTCCAAACTTCCTGATAAATCTTCTATAATACGTGCAAAGTCCAAGGAAACTCCTAATTTGATGTTTGTCGGTTAGTTGCGGCCATTGCTGAATGGAAGCAACTTTCTCTGGATCCACCGCCACTCCTTCATTGCTCACTATATGACCTAGATAGTTGACTCGGTTTTGGAACAGCTGACATTTCTTCGGGTTTAACATGAGCTGGGCAGCTTGGAGTCGTTTGAATACGTCTTCCAAATTTTTCAGATGTTCGTCATATGCCTTCCCCAGTACTACGATGTCGTACAAATAGACCAGGCATGTCTTCCAAGACAACCCTCTCAAGACATTTTCCATAAGTCTTTCAAATGTCGCAGGCGCATTACAGAGCCCGAACGGCATGACGTTGAATTGCCATAATCCAGATCCGGTGGTAAAAGCAGTCTTCTCTTTTTTGTCTTCTGGGTCCATTTCCACTTGCCAATAGCCAGACTTCAGGTCCAAGGTGGAAAACAGTTTGCTGCCGGCCAAAATATCTAGCGTATCGTCCATTCGAGGCAGAGGATAGCTGTCCTTCTTCGTCACGTTGTTAAGCTGGCGATAATCCACGCAGAATCTTGTAGTTCCATCCTTTTTCTTGACGAGCACTACTGGAGACACCCATGGACTAGTAGATGGTTCTATTACTTTTTCTTCTGCCATCTCTTGAATTATTTTTTCAGCTTCCTCTCTCTTCGCTCGTGGAAGTCTTCGAGCTGATTGTCTAATTGGCTTAGCATTACCAGTATCGATTTTGTGTTTGACGGCTGATGTTCTGCCAGTCTTTCCTCCTTTTGGTACGAATAAGTCTCGATACTGCAAGAGAAATTCTCTCATTCTCTTTTTTTCAGCTCCAAAGATTGACCAGCTACTGATAACATTTGTTCGAATCTGGCATTAGAATTGTCAGTGGTCGTTGTTTGACGAACTATTGACGTCACTGGTACGCAGGATCCAATCTTGGTTTCCTCCCTGATTGTAATTGGGTAATCGTTCACGTTTATCACACGTACTGTGACCTCTCTCGCCGACGTGACCAATCCTTTTCCAATTAGTATTCCTTTGACAACTTCTTCGTCGTGGTTCCTTGGCTCCGTCATAACCGGTGTACCTTCCTCCATGATTCCCTGTAGCCGTGCTACTATCATGGTTTCGCTTCGTGCAGGTATAACGGTATCTTCCTGTACAGCTGCCAACACCGCTCTACCTTCATATGGATGCAGGAATACCTCCGCGGAACCCACTTTAATGATTCTGTTTCTAAAGTCTAATTGGAATCCACGTACATTCATTACGTCCATTCCCAGAATCACGTCTTCTTCAATGTCAGCTACGATTACCATATGCGTGAACTTTTCTGCGCCAATTCCCAATTGGATTTGTGTTTCCCCGTGAACGTTGGCACTCTCGCCTGTGGCGGTCCGCAGTCGCAGTCTCGTTGGTAGAAGCTTCTTCTTGGGGTTTATTATCTCTGGTCGTATAATGGTTCTAGTTGCTCCAGTGTCAACCAGCAGAGCCATTTACTTCGCCATCCACATATACACTGTCGTTGCGACATCTGAGAGAAGCTATCGGTATGAGAGGGTCTTTGGATTGATCATGGGTCGGTGCTGCCCCCTCGTAGCCGACTCGTTCTAGTTTTCCTGTGACTGGGGTTCTTGGTTTGCAGGAGTCTTGGGGCGCTTACACGAACTACGTACATGCCCTAGCTCGCCACAATTCCAGCATCTGATCTTTCTTGGCTTCTTGTCCATCATACTTTTTATTAAACTGACGAACTGGTCAAATCTGTCTTCGTCACCTTCTTCTTGGATGGTCCTGATTTTGTTATATCCTGAAGCCTTCGTTGCTGCTTCATATTCAAGAGCAGCTGTCAATGCGTCAGCTGATGTTTTGGGATGGGCTAAACAAAGCGTCCTCTGCATATCGGGGTCACGTAAGCCATCAATAAAGGCCTGGATGCCCAGACATTCCATCATGTTCTCTGGTGCTGACGGATAAGCAAATCGAACGAGTCGGGCAATATCCACTTCATACTCTTCAAGGGCTTCATCGCGTTTCTGCTTTCGGTTCTTCAGTTGGTACTGGTACAAATGTTCTAGATGTTCGTGACCGTACCGCATGTCCAACCTCTTCTTCAGCAGCTCGAAATCATCCGTTTCTTCCAGAGGTATCGTCTGAAGTATATCTAAGGCATCTCCCCGAAGCGCGATAGTTAGGTTCACTGCTTTCTCCTTATCGGACCAATTATTCACTCTAGCGGCTGCTTCGAACTGTTTTACGTAATTGGTCCACGACATCTTTCCATCGAACGTTGGGGCCTTAACTCTGGTAAAACTGCCAATATCATCTGTCTTGGGTTGTGTTTCTGGCTTGCAGATCTCGATCTTCTTTTCTTCTGCTGAAGTGTCCTGTGTTCTTAAATCGGCAATATTTGTCTCTAACTTCCTAATTTTCTCATCCATCTGATTTTCCATCGTTGCCATCTTATTCTCCATGTCTGATTTTAGAGACGAAATTTTATTCTCGACTTCAGCAGCAATGTCATTTTTCAATGATAAAATATCTGCAGAAATATCATTCTTCATAGCAGAAATCTCGCTTTTCATTGTGGTAATCTTCTCGTCCATATTGTTAGAAATATCATTCTTCATAGTAGAAATCTCCTCGTCCATATCAGCAGAAATATTAGCAGAAATTGACGAGATTAAGGTGTAAGCCTCGTCATTGAATAAAAATGATTCTGGATCAAAGCCGTCATTTTCCAGTGCCACTTTAAGTCTTTCTACTAATTCGCTTTTCTTACCGGACGTTTCCAACTCACGATCTTCCAATTCTGCTCTTAATTCCGCCATTTTCAGATCACACAGTCTCTTGGCCATTTTGATGTAGCTATCTATTTATAATATCCCATTTCTAACACCAATATAATGTTTTTGTTATTTATTTAAACAATAAACGGGTGGGATAAATTTTAAACACTCGGTATTGCTACTTACTAATTTATTTAAACACTAACTCACTAATACTAATTTATATGTACTTAACTAGTCACTTAAATTTAATTTATATGCACACTAACTTATTAATTTATAACACTTTTATATTCACTTAATTACTGTTTAACTGTCAAGATCACTTTATCAACTCATAAACTAAGCTCATCCGCTGATCGGTCCTGTATTTATATCAGAGCTTTCTTTACTAGAACATTCCGGATGGGACAAGTGCCTTTCGCGATATTTCTTAAAATGCCTTTCGAGAACATGTTTAAAAAGGACGGTCCCAATAAATCCCAATAGACCTTCTCAGAATTCGGCGCGCTCGCCATTTTCTTAACTCCGTTAACATAAGGTTACAGGGCCGTACTTAGTATCTGCTTCGGTGTGCGAGTTCGTAACAATATGTTTTGCTAATTACCTCAAGTAGAGCATAATGTTTTCTAATATAAGAGACAACAAAAAAACAATATAATCAGCATTTCTTACTTCGAAAAATATAATTTTTCGGGGCTGTGGGTTTTGAGAAAAACCAGCGACCAGTCAAGTGAATCAAGAAAGGCCTACCTGAGAAGTGTATAGCATGACTGAAGATAAAGAGCCCCTTCGAGTAGAGAAGACGTGCCCTGGTAGGATGTTTATGTAAGTAAATAGATAACTGTATATATTTTGTATAGCCTGGTTAATTTTGGGATTGGATATTATATTGCCCCTTGAGGATTATTGAATATATGCCCGGAAGGGCTGGTTGTATTTGTTTTATATTAATTCTGTACATAGTTCGTTAATTCTGGGTATCTGTATTTCTGCAATACATTTCTTAACTTTTTAAAGAGTGGTTTCTTAATTGACCCCCCAGACCCAAATAGTGGATTCAGTAGCTACATCGTCGGGGTTGGTAGACGGGTAGTGACCCAACCCGAAATCCTAGCGTTGGGATAAAACCCTATATCGTCGCATTATAAACACTATAATCAAAATATGGCCACGAAGAACAACTTTGACGCCTGGAGTTGAAAATGTATATGAAGAACCTTTAGTTTATAGTGAAAATTTTTTACTACCACCACTCCAAATAAAGCTGGGTCTAATGAAAATTTTTATCAAAGCCATGAATAAGGTTGGAGAAGGCTTCCAATACCTCAAAACAAAATTTCGTCGAATCAGCGATGCGAAATTGAAAGAGGGTATCTTTGTAGGTCCTCAAATATGAGGGAGTCAAATTCTGAAATGAAGCTGACTGAGGCTGGAAAAAGGTCAAGAACCGCTTTCGTAGAAGTCTGTCATAATTTTCTTGGAAACAAAAAAGTGAAAACCTCAAGGATATTATCCAAGGACTTCTTAGGAAGCTTCAAAATTCTACATGTGACTTAAAATTGATATTCAGATTCTCACTTAGACTTCATTCCCCAAAAATCTTGTAGCGACATATGATTAATACGATGAAATATTTCATCAGGACATAAAGCACATTGACAGGCACTACTACAACAGAAAATGGTAAGATGCAATGTTTGTCAATTTTTGTTGGTCGATTCGTCGTGAAACTCCATTAGGAAATATGAAAAAAATATATTAAGTGAAATGACATGAACTATAAGTAATTATATTTTCTTATTGTTTTTAATGTTCTTAGTGTGATTATATCTAATATTCTGTCCTAATTATGAAGACGATGATTCATTTTTCTAACAAAAAAGTGTTTTCTTTAAAAATTCATTCACAAAAATATATCATGATACATAGTTTTTAAAACCAAATTTCTATTGAGAAGTATCACCTCTATAATAATGTTGCACAATAATAACGAGAAGCGTAAAAACATTTTTTGTTGACTAGTTTCATTAGAAGGAAATAAGAGATATAAATGAACGCAATGGAAGTGAATCACAAGAACAGAAGGAAAAAGTAAGTGGGGCAGGATAAAAACTAAGATATAAGAAAGTGACAGAACAAGAATCTATAATAGAAGAAAGAAATAGGAAGCAACTGAATGGCTATAAACTTATCGAAAGAATGAAGTCAGATAGATTACCGAGAAAAATAATGTACAAAGGAAACATCATTAGAAATGAAGGGCGAGACCAAGGAAGAAATGGATAGACAAAATAAAGGAACCGCGGGCAAAAAATGAAAAACTTTAAAGGAATTGAGGAAGATGGCAAAATACACAAGAGGTACAAAAACGAACCTCCATCGGACACCTGAAAAGATATAAAGAAATGAAAAATTAAAGATACGACAGAAACTGCAGATTGATCTATACCTTGAGCTTCGACTTAACAATTCCCCAATGTTAAACTAATAAACTGATATTGAGAATAAATCGGAACCCATTTTCCAAACATTGGTCATTCTATCATGGAAAATATACAAAAAGTGATTTTTTGAACTTTATTGGATCTACTGCATAAATCAAATCAAGTGAAACTCATCGTTGAATTTTAAAATGAACTATCAATATTGTGAGGTTATATATAAATATATATATATATATATATATATATATATATATATATATATATATATATATATATATATATATATCAATGACTGACATCGTGAACAAGAACTCTACCATGCAAAACAAAATATATAGTGTAACCTACTTCACACCACGACAAAAATATATAGTTCCTGCAATTGGATTTCACTTCTCAAAAAAATCATTAGGATGACTATTTATCAGTAGTTTTTGGGATTTTCATTACAATATTGTATACATCATCTCCAATATTATTCTGTCGATATCCATAATGTGGGTGCGCCGAGAAATGTTCCAATATTATTCTTTTGATAATCGGTAAACTAACTGATTTTAATATAAACTTGTAGATTTGGCTTTCGAAATTACTAAAACCGATTAATATCAGTTCAACTATATATTTTCAATATACAACATACAATTCATGGAGACATTACCCTTAAATCCAACCTCAATATATACTTTAATAAAATTGAAGATCTGATTGAATTTTCTTCTTCAAAATGATATACACTGTTGATACTACTATAATAATTGATTAATAGAATTTCAATAATCAGATTGAATACAATGTTGTGAAATGAAAAAAAAAGTACCCACATCTCAGACACCGGCAAAACCAGATGAATTGACATCTACCGTCGGAAGTTTCAAATGATGTTCTTAACAATATTGTAATCCAATTGCTTGTTAACTTTTCCTTGAATCGAGTATTTGTAGTGCATAAATTCTTCGATTATTAAATATATGAACAAATACTGATAATAGGAAAATTCAATAGTGATATAGAATGGAGTGAATGTTCTAGATAGTTAGCGATCGTGAGTAGGTTTCACATTTTAAATTAAAAATCTAACAAAAAAATATAAAGCAGCACGTGGTTCCAAAATAATTGTTACTACTATAATGGATGGATGGATGTGCTTATTTACCTATTCAGATACACTGATTATAGAGAAAAAATGGATAACATTTTCTGACGAATTCATATATTTGAAGGCACAACTATTATAAACAAAAAGGAAAAAGTACGCTAAAAATCATGTAAGGAGATAAGTATTTTGGTTCATATGAACATAGTCGTTATAACTCAGCCCGCCCTTCCTCCCCGTGGCCACTTCTACCATTATTTAAAAGGAATATCCTGTGAATGTTTGCATTTTTGTTTTCTCTTATGATAGAAGATTCCTAACATGTATAATATCTAAAGTAAAAAGGAAGAAAATAACAATAGAAAAATTTATCAACCATTAATAGAGAAACTATTTCACTTGGCTGGAAGACGCAGTAATTGTCAACTTTATAGCTAATAGTGGAAAAAATATGATTGCCACATCTTCAAAAAAATTTTGGCATCTTAAACTGATGTTCTAGGAAACTTTAGCGTAAGTTATATGCAAATGGTCAGTTTTATTGCTAATTTCTCTAAGGATGCGACCGCTACGTGTTTTGGAACTAATCATCCCGGCACGACTTGTCATGTTTCATTTTTTGCGTGCGTTGAGCGGGCATATCTGTACAGTTTTAGAATGGTCGTTATGAATTTTATTTTCCCGCCAACTCTACCTACGATGCGAGAAAAGTATTGTTTTAGATTTTTTCAGTTGATTTTACGTTTTTCTGTGTTAAAAACAAACACGAAAACGAGTTATTAGAAAAAAATCCTGTGTGTATGTTGTCGTCGTCGGCCACTTTTTCTTCTTAGCACGATTACAGCCTCTGGGTGTACACAAGTGACTTTCTTCTTCTTCTTCTTCTTCTTCTTCTTCTTCTTCTTCTTCTTCTTCTTCTTCTTCTTCTTCTTCTTCTTCTTCTTCTTCTTCTTCTTCTTATTCTTCTTCTTCTTCGTCTTCTTACTTCCTTAATCGACTCGCGCCTGTTCCATCTTCGAGTGCCCCCTTACTATATATCCAGGTTATCACTCCATCTCTTCCTTGGCCTTCCAATATTCCTTCGGCCGTTTGGAGATCTGTTTCGTCCAATCTTTACCAGTCTTCTTTCTCCCATTCTACTGATATGAGTATACCATTCTTTTTTCCTTTTCAGTGTCCATTCATTTATATTCTCTATATTACAGTTTTGCCTGAGGTATGTGCTACGTTGTCTGTCCCATAATGTTTTTCCCGTGATATCACGGACTATTTTCATTTCACATGTTTTCATCAGTCATTTTCTCCTTGTTGTATCAGGTCTTGTTTCCGCAGTGTAGGTCATAATTGGCCCCACTACTGTCTTATAAAACCGGGTCTTTGTTTCTGTCCGTAAATGTTTATTTCGCCAGATAGTGTGTTTAAGACATACTGCTACACTGTTGGCTTTGTTTCTTTGTTGAGCAACTTACGTTTCGGTATCTCAATAACTATGCATTAGTATTCCCAGGTAGTTGATGCTTTTTTCTTGCTGGATTATCTTTCTGTCCACTTCCAACTTGCACCTTATTGGATATTTACATATCGCCATACTCTTTTTTTTATTCGGTGATATCTTCATGCTAAACTTTCTTGCTGTTATATTAAATTGATGTAGAAGTCTCTGAAGATCTTCATTCTCCGCAATCAGTACGGCATCATCTGCATAGCATACTATAGAGATAGTATTTTCGTCCGTTCTGTACCCTCTATTCACAAGTAACAAGTTTTGCATATTATTCAGGGCTTAGCACAGATACACCCTATCGATTTTCAGCTCACCATAGCCAGTACAACGGGTGTTATGTAACCTGAAGTACCACATTTTGGTTTTTTTTTGAGAACTTTCGGTTTGTTAGCACGAAACAGTCTCCGGAGTTTAGATAAGTGAGTAATTTTATGAATGGATATGGTTCAAGGCGTCTCACAGCTGAACCCTATTGATTTTCAGCTCGCCAGAGCCAGTATAACGGATCCTAAAAAACCAGATACACTATATTTTTGGTCTTTTTGGAGAAATTTCGCTTCATTAGCACAATATAGCCTTTGGAGTGTGAACAATTAACCAATTTTATGCATGAAGATTGTTCAAGGCATCTCACTGATGCACCCAATTGATATTTAGCTGACGAGAGCCAGTACAACGGGTGCTATGGTGTCTGAAGTACTATATTTTGGTAATTTTATGAGAGCTATTGATTTGTTAGCACGAAACGGCCTCCGTAGTATGTACGAGTGATCAATTTTATGAATATAAATTATTGAAGGTGCCTCAGAGATGCACTCTATTGATTTTCAGCTCAACAGAGCCTGTACAACGGGTCCCATAAATCCTGATATACTATATTTTTGGTCCTCTTTGGAGAAAGATCGCTTTGTTAACACGATACACGCTTTGGAGTGTATGCAAGTGACCAATTTAATGGATGGATATTGTTCAGGGAGTATCACAAATGTACCCTATTGATTTTAAGCTTGCCCGCGTTAGTTCAACGGGTGAAAGGTACCTGAAATACCACATTTTGGTGATTTTGAGAGAAATTTCTGTTTGTTGATACGATACAGTCTCCGGAGTGTATACAGGTGACCAATTTTATGATTGTAAATTGGTAAGGGCGTCTCATAAATGAATCATATTTATTTTCAACACACCAAAGCCATTTCAACGGTTCCTATAAATACAGATATACCGTATTTTCGATAAGTTTTGGATTTTGGAAAAAATTTGGATTCTTAGCACGATACAGCCTTTAGAGTCTATTTAAGTGACCAATTTTATGAATCGATATTGGTCAGTGCCTCTCATAGATGATCTCTATTGATTTTCAGCTTGCCAGAGCCTGTAACACCGGTCCTATAAATACAGTGAATACACGTAACTCACGGTTTCTAGTTAATACTACAATATAATAAAAATCGTTGAAAATTCTAGAAAATTGACAATTGTTTCGATAAATCAATATCATCGTCAGAACTCGATTTGCTTATCCGTCAGTACCATGATGGAATGTCTGAGCATCCAGGCTTTCATTGATGACTCACGTGACCCCGATATGCAGAGGACGCTTCGTTTAGCCCATCCGAAAACATTAGTCGACGCATTCACAGCTGTTCTTGAATATGAAGCAGCAACGAAGGCTTCGGTATAAAACAAAATTAGGACCATACAAGGAGAAAGTGTCGAAGACAGATTTGACCAGTTCGTCGGTTTAATAGAAAGTATGATGGACAAGAAGCCGAGAAAAATCAGATGCTGGACTTGTGGTGAGCTAGGGCATGTACGTAGTTTGCGTGAGCGCCCCAGGACTCTTGCCAATCAAAAAACCCAGTCACAGGAAAACTAGAACGGGTCGGCTACGAGGGGCAGCACCGACCCATGATCGTTCCAAAGACCCTCTCATTCTGATAGCTTCGCTCAGATGTTGCAATGACAGTGTATATGTAGCTGGCGAAGTGAAAGGCAAGAGATAAGCTGGAAGACACTGGAGTAACTAGAACAATTATACTACCAGAAATAATAAACTCCAAGAGGAAGCTTTTACCAAAGAGACTGTGACTTCGGACCGCCACAGGTGAGAGTGCCAATGTTCACAGTGAGACACAGATCCAGTTGGGAATTGGCGCAGGAGAGTTCACGCATACGGTAATCGTAGCTGATATTGAAGAAGACGTGATTCTGGGAATGGACGTAATGAATGTACATGGTTACCAATTAGAGTTTAGAAACAGAACCATTAAAGTGGGTTCAGAGGAGGCATTTCTTTATCCATATGAAGGCAGCGCGGTGTTGGCAGATGTACAGGAAGATACCGTTCTATCTGCACGGAGCGAAACCATGATAGTAGCACGGCTACAGAGAATCATGGAGGGAGGTACACCGGTTATGATGGAGCCAAGAAACCACGATGAAGAGGTTGGCAAAGGAGTACTAATTGGAAAAGGGTTGGTCACGCCGGCGGAAGAAATCCCAGTACGTGTGATAAACGTGAATGATTAAACTAGTCACCATCAAGAAGGCAACCAGAATTAGATCCTGCGTACCAGTGACGTCTTTAGTTTGTCAAACAACGACCACTGACAAAGCTAATTCCAGATTCGAACAGATGTTATCAGTAGCTGGTCAATCTTTGGATCGAGCTGAAAAAAAGAGAGTGAGAGAATTTCTCTTGCAGTATCGAGATTTATTCCAACCAAAAAGAGGAAAGACTGGTAGAACATTAGCCGTCAAATACAAAATCGATACTGGTAATGCTAAGCCAATAGGACAATCAGCTCGAAGACTTCCACGAGCGAAGAGAGAGGAAACTGAAAGAATAATTCGAGAGATGGCAGAAGAAAAAGTAATAGAACCATCTACTAGTCCATGGATGGATCCAGTAGTGTTCGTCAAGAAAAAGGATGGAGCTACGAGATTCTGCTTGGATTATCGCCAGCTTAATAACGTGACGAAGAAACGAAGAGAGTCAGCTATCCTCTGCCGCGAATTGACGATACGCTAGATACTGTTTTCCACCTTGGACCTGAAGCGGAAATGGACTTTACCAACGGATCTGGATTATGGCAATTCAACGTCATGCCATTCGGGCTCTGTAATGCGCCTGCGACATTTGGAAGACTCATATAAAATGTCTTGAGAGAGTTGTCTTGGAAGACGTGCCTGGTCTATTTGGACGACATCGTAGTACTGGGGAAGACATTTGACGAATACTTGAAAAATTCGGAAGACGTATTCAAACGACTTCAAGCTGCCCAGCTCATGTTAAACCTGAAGGAGCGTTAGCTGCTCCAAAACCGAGTCAACTATCTAGATCATATAGTGAGCAATGAAGGAGTGGCGGTGGATGTAGAGAACATTGCTTCCATTCAGCAATGGCCGGAACCAACCGACAAACATGAAATTAGGACTTTCCTTGGACTTTGCACAGAAGAATTATCAGGAAGTTTGGAGATATTGCCAAGCCTCTAACTCGACTCACAGAGGAAGCAAGAGTTTTCCAATGGGACGAAGATTGTCAAACGGCATTTGATACCATGAAGAAGCATTTAACCACGGTGCCGATATTAGGATACCCATTACCAGAGGGAGACTTTATTATTGACACTGACGCAAGCAACGTAGGAATTGGTGGAGTGCTCTCACAGATCCAAGGAGGGCAAGAAAGAGTGAATGGATAATTCAGTAAAGTCCTCTCTAAACCAGAACGAGACTACTGCGTCACAAGAAGAGAACTTTTGACGGTAGTGAAGTCCGTGGAAAACTTTGACCAGTATCTCTATGGTAGGAAGTTTTTAATCCGGACTGATCATGCAAGAATTCCGAGTGCCAGATCGCTAGATGGATCGAACGACTTCAAGAGTACGATTCCAACATCGAACATCGAGCTGGTGTGAGTCACCGAAATGACGACTCCATGTCCAGACGGCCGTCCCCAACAGACTTCTCCCACTGTAACAAGGCGGAATCTAGGGAAGCTGCAGTTTCAAGAACCACTGTAGTCAACGTGGATCTTCTCTGATCTGGTTGTAATGGATTATTTCACAAAGTGGGTGGAAATTTACGCTATCCCGAACCAAGAGGCCACAACTGTCGCGTACGTATTGGTGGAATAATTTAGCAGGCGATATGGAGTGCCCTTGGAAGTCCATAGTGACCAGGAATGAAATTTCGTAAGCCATCTATTTCAGGAGATTTTCGACAAACTGGGAATGAAGAAGACCAGGAAAACAGCATTACATCCACAGTCAGACGGAATGGTCGAGAGAATGAACAGGACTATTGGGACCAGTATCTGCCGTCAATGAATTAACGGTTGAAACACCTGCGAAAATCCTGTTTGGACGTGAAATGAGGCTCCCTTGTGACATGGAATTTGGCTGTCGGCCTGGGGAGGATCTAGCAGGAGAAGACTACGTGATACAATTGAGAAGAAGGCTGGACGATATTCATGAATTAGTTCGAACAAATCTTCAAGTAGCCAGCGACAGAGTGAAAAGTCGGTACGTTACACAGGCCACAGTAAGCGGTTTTAGAGAAGGGTACAAAGTATGGTCACACAACCTGACGAGGAGAAACGGATTTATTCCAAAATTACATAAATCCTGGGAAGGTCCATACTTAATCAAGAAGAGGATCAATGATGTTATATATCGCATAAGCAAGATCCCCAACGGAAAACCAAAAGTAGTTCACCAAAAACGACTAGCGCGATTTGAAGGAGACCATGACCTAGAGAAAGGAGTAAACCATATTCGAGATGTATCTGACCCTACCTTCGAAGAATATATGGGCGCGTAAATAGGTACCGGGAAAGCTAGATATGGAGTGACTTCAGAACAACGACAATATTTGTTCACTCTCCTGGAAGATTATTCACTGGTATACAACATCCTCGCCTGTATCAAGAACGCACGAGGGTTGGCATCCGTCTTTCGAAAGAAGTTCGAGCAATTAGAAAAACTTGAAGACCAGATTCCAGCCCCCGGCAAGACACTGAAACTGAAACATAATTCGCGTTACATCTTCTACGTGGTAACTTAAAATGAATTTCAAGACCGATCTACCTACCGCGATCCGTGGGAAACACTCCGAAACCTCCGAGACCATGTGTTAGAATCCAGCGTAAAAAACTGGCTATGCCTAAGATAGATAGTAATCAGTTGTATTAGCGAATCAACAGGAATATGGTAGAGGTTATCTTCCAAGATACCGGTGTCCAGATATTGATTTGCAGCTACAACCATCGTTATTAGTATCCAATGAAGACGGTGCCCTGTTATTTCCATAAGATCGGAGAGTGTAGAAATGGGGCCAGTTGCTGATTCAAACATCCAGTCTTGGCTACACAAAAGTCCCAAGAGTAACTTTCATTTAAGGAGGCGTTAATGTTACGAAATAGCACTCTAATGTAGACCCTGAATCCGACTCTGTCTAAGCCATGTATGAAAGTGAAAATTATGGCGGATGCGCAGGGATTTCTTAGAACTGCTTACGATTGTGACTATCTTATCTAGACATTGTTTTTGTGACCAGTCTTATCTAGAAAATGCCAGAAAGCCAATTGTTTTCGTGTAAGCCGCAATCTAGAATTATCTATTGAAAAGGGCACTAATATACTATAACGGACCGACCAAGAAGAGTTAGTTTAGTTGATAAAGTGATCTTGACAAATGAACAAGAATGCACTGAAATAGCGAACAGTAAAGTGTTGATATAAATTAATAATTAAGGCTGTGTGTATATAAATTAAATTCAAGTGAATCGTTAAGTGTATATAAATTAAGTGTTAGTGAGTTGTTTAGTGTTCAAATAAATTCGTAAGTAGCCATAGCGTGTGTTTAAAGTTTATCCCACCCATTTAGTGTTTGAATAAATAACAAAGACATTACACTATATTGTTTTTTATTTCGGAGAAATTTCCATTTGTAAGCACGAGACAGCCTCTATAACTGCGCTAGTTTTAAACTTTGAGACCGTTAATTTTTAAATCAATTCCTTTCAAGGAATTTCAATAAATACATTTGTTTTCAGATAATACTGATTTGCATAATAAATGGACTATGACCTAAAAACTCCCAGACAATACACAATATTAATCAAAATAATTGTGCAGCTTCATGTTTTACTTTAAAGATCTCGAGAAATAATGATTTTATTGCCACGAAGGAAGAGTACATTATTTACATACAATCTATTAGAGTATCGTGAAATGGTGCTAAAATAACAATTACGCCAGTGGTGTCGAATTTGGGAAGGGTTAACCAGTCCCTTGCCCCTGTCTTCCGCCTCCGGTTGTAGCCAGAAACGTTAACTTAACATAATTTAGTAGGGTGTAAATTACCTACACTTCCTGCCAAGTATGAGAAGGATGGATCAGATAGTTTCACAGTACTGGGCACAAATAATTTTGAAATTTTCAAATAAAAAACTCTGTAACCCTGTGATTTATGTTCAATCTTAATATTTTGAGATGGAGATTCAACATGTAAAGTATTTCCAATTATTAATGAAACACCATGTATATTGTCTTTGATTTTATAACTCGTCAATTCATCAATTTTTTAACATTATAAATCGAATATCACCGATCGAATGTATTAATTGAAACGATTTGTTTGGGTATGGTTAAAATTTATGGGAAGTTGCAAAAATGGTGGTGAAAATACCAAATTGTCTTCGCCATTTTATGCATATATTGCTTTTGTATTTCAAACAACGAGTTTTATATTTCCAACGAGTGCTACTGACTTCATAGTTATCAAATTTATTCTTCTATTTTTTTCATTTACATACGAAAATATTATTTTTGGAACAAGTACACTTACTTGAATGTGTTCAGAATATGCACCTACAGCATGTCTAAAACGTCGATGAACCGTAAACCTGGATAAGCTGAATTCGTAGGAACTGTCAACAGTTCACACTAGACTTTGACCAAGGAAGCATACGTTGATGTACTCATGGGACCAAAAAGGAACAACATTGCAGTATGTAGCTTATGAAATCCTCCTATGTCAAATGGGACAGTGTGAATCAACAAATAAGTCGACCACTAATTTGACATATATTCACTTCCACCAGATGTTAAGCTCTGATTCGAGATTTACAGTCACGTATATTGTCAGGTCTGTTAGTATAAGCATTTCAAATATTGCGATAAAAGAAATCTAATGGAATAACACCGGGTTATATAGCGATCTATTTCCTTGTTTCCCTATTTCGGATCCATCGATTTGGAAATATTCTGTCCAAAACCTGGCACACAGCTATAGGGAAATGTGGCAGTCCACCATCATGCATAAACGATGTTGTGCGGTCTAAACGGATTGAGATTTGGGACAGTTGGGTCAAATCAGTAATTAATGTATACTCATTGACATAGAAACCCGAATACCTAGTAGAAATAATTCTTCATCGGCAAGATTTGGCATATCAGGGAGTTCGTAAAATGTAATTTATTGAAATTTCACTCCAATCGGGTGATGATGATCTAGGTTTCTGTTTACCAACTTTTATAAGGGGGTTGAAGCTCCACGATTTCTTACACATTCCCTAATGCAGTCTGATATACTCATAATCAGGTGATCAGGATCCTCCAGGGTATCTCATTCCATGCCACCTCTCTTTCTCTCTCATGTCGACGGACCATCAGTTTGATGATGATGCTGTATATTTCTTAACCTTCTGCCGTTTATGTGCCACATATGTTCAATTGGAGATAAATGCGGGAATCTTGGGGGCAATGCTAGGAGATTAAATCGAGCCTGGTGCAAATAGTCCAAGTTTTGTCTGGCTATATGTGGCCGAGCGTTATCTTGCTGGAAAGTTCGATTTTTAAGTGTACTTAGGCTGCTCAAAAGTTGAGGAAGAGGCGCCAGAAAAGAGAGGCGAAGAAAGCAAGTAAGTTGCAACAGGGTAGCACAAGCCGCCGAGTTGTGCAACGACCAACCAATCCAGTAAGAGACCAAGCGGCGTCAGAGAACACCGAAACTTCCCAAATAGGCAAGAGCTCGAAAATTCTCCGCGAAATTCCCCCAAAAGGCTGCTCCAAGAGAGTGAACAGGGGTGTGGGAGCACCGTCGGATAGTGACAATCACAACGCATCTCCTCTTTTGAGGAAAACATAGGTGGAGCCGCAACCGAAGGAGGCCACCACAGACCCCAAGCTCACTTCTTGCAGCTGAGCCTCAAGGAGATACAAGCGGGTAGTAATTACTTCCAACAGAAAAGGGGGTAATATCTACGAAGGAGAAGGAATCGCCATGAGAGCTACCATAAAGGTGGCAGTCAACGCACCTCGAGGATCTCAGTTAAGGTTCGGAAACTCTGGGCTTGTCGACTCAGGGTGGCTTTTAGTAACTGTTCAGGACCTGGCATACATGAGGTGACTTCTGAATCAATGGTCACCAGAGAATAATGGAGACGATGGCGTCTCCTTCGAAGCTTCCAAAGCAAGCGAGGCGCCTTGGCCTGAGAGAATCGGTTTTAGGATGCGCTCCAAGGAAGCGAACATCGGAGAATTGAAGGAGACCCTTTCGCTCCAAAACCAGGAGCTAGAGGTCGAGGAATGGAAGCACGTAGAGACGACAGGAGAACCTGATGGGTGATTACTCGTTTTTTTGGTGAGTCCGGAGACGGTCACGCGCCTGCAGGATCAGGGTTGGGAGTTCGTCTATGAGCTGATTACTATCCCCGTAAGGAGACTGTCGGCTCGAGGAGGAGTTTCTGCAGGTGGTCTCTATGGACGACGGGCTGTCGGGCCTTCCGGGGGAAAGTAGATCCGCCCCACTCCTGCAGAACGGTCAGGATCCCTGCGCAGAATTAGGAAGGATCCAGACCTAGGCTGCGGGTAACATCTACCTAATACTGGAACCTTATAGTTTTAGGAACAAAATTAGAGGCTTAAAGTCGACCAACGATATCATTATTGGAGAAGTGGATGAATATAAACCACCCATGACCTCTATGATGGCTACCAAAGATCTGAGAATGTCACCAATACAAAACCTAGAAACCAAGGATGCCACGACAGCAATCATGGAACACAATCTGAGTAACAAGATCAATAAATAAATAATTAATAAGTAGCATTTATCTTCCGTATGACTGGGATTACCTACTACCATCAGTGAAGCTAATCCGAGTTGTTGAATACGCGAAAGATTAAAACCTACCACTTGTGTGATCCCAATGCACACTATCTACTATGGGGTAGTACTGACACTAATGCTCGTGGCAAAGAGCCCACATTTGTCAATCGAATCATGAAGGAGGTGATGGATATAACGTTGGCCTCTAGAGGCATACTTGATTATACTCAGAACTGGAAGGTTACTGGAGATATATCGATCTCGGATCACAGGATGATCCAATTCAGCTTAAACGGTGTGCAGGGGATCGAAACGCTCCCATTAAGGCGCAATATAACGGCCACTAATTGGATCACCTATATTAGAGAGCTTCAGGATAGCCTGCATTCCTCGAACCTCTCAATACGAACAAGACAAGACATACGAAAGGAATTGGAGTTAATGAAATCGTCAATAATTCGAAGCTAGGAAAAAGCGTTTCCTCTTAGGGCTGCTCCGTTTAGGAGAGTTCAATGGTGGAGTGCTAGACCCAAATCCTTGAGTAAGGACACCAGGAAGACTCTCAATAACGCAATGAAGCATAGGGATGTAACCGGCTGTGACGATTATAGAAGAGCTAGAAGAGATCTCAGAAAAGAAATTCGATGAAGCAAGGGGTGTAGTTTGAGAAGCTTCTGCAGCGAAGTGAACTCACTTCCGGAGGCATCCATGTTACCTACAATACTAAGTCGAGAGAATAATGTTACTATTGAAACGCTCAAGAAAGCAGACGGGTCCTGGACGTCATCCACAGAGAAACCGACTTCTCTAATACGGAGCTCCAACAACCGAGGTGGCAGGCTCAGTCTGAGAACTAGCCAACAGGGTTGTAACGGATGGATCTATAAAATGGGCGGTGGGAGTGTTCGAACACTATAATGCAGTAGTGCCGGATAAAATAGTTCCAGTGCTCCTGCAGCAAGGTTTGGATATTCTCCTCCCATTGCTGAAAGGAATATTTCAAGCCAGTATTGCAACAGGGTGGGTCCCGGAAGAACGGAACGAAGCCGAAGTTACCTTCGTCCCCAAAACTGGGAAGAAAGATTATATAGCGGCAAAATCCTTCAGACCCATGAGTCTCACACTGGAAATGATGGTATCTAGACATATATTGGAAGGAAGTTTAAAACAGTGCCCATTCCACACACATCAGCACGCTTATCAGCAAGGTAGATCAACCGAAATAGCCATCCACGCTATAGTGCAAATGGCAGAGAAGGCACTACAACTTAAGGAGGTAGACAAAGCGATATTAAATCTTATTGAGATATAACCGCTTTCCTGGGGGCCCTCCCCGACTTTGGTCTCCTGGGTAACATATGTCCTCAAGAACAGAAGAATGATAACAACACTAGAAGGCTGCTCTCAAGAGATTTGCGCGGAGGGAGGCTGTCCTCAGGGAAGCTGCTTCTCGCCACGTCTATGGAACCTCATTATGGACACCCTACTAGAAAGACTGACGAAAGAAGGATTCTATGCACAAGCATACTCCGACGATGGACTGGTGCTTGTTTACAATAACGAGATTCATTAAAGACGCACAGTTATTTGGCACATCTCTAAAATTTGGGGAAGTGGTCAAATACCTGGGTCTAGGGCTTGATAGGTAGGTTAACTAGAAACCACAGTTTGACAGAGTTATTAACATGTCCATAATCACACTGTGGTAGCTGCGACAAGCCGTGGGGAAGAACTGGGGAAAAATTCCAAGATCTTCCACTGGTTTTACACTGCGGTCATAAAACCGAGGATCCAATGTGGTTCCGTGGTCTGGAAGTTGGCTGTGGAGAAGCTATGGGGGTCACACAAATTGGCGTATGTCCATAGAGTGGATTATTATGAGCCCGATGGCGGCCTTTGTAATATTGTGGGACAACGAGCATTGGAAAGGGGGTGACGAAGGCCGCACAATAATAGCCAAAAGAACAGAAACGGAGCTTCCAAATCTAGCTCTAAAGATGTTCCAATAAAAGACAGACAACAAGTTCAAAGTCATCATTCCGCAAAGATAACAGTGGAACGATGTAAAAGTTGGATTTCCACACGAGAGCATTGTGAGCTGTACAGACATTTTCCGCATGTGAAGAAAGTCGGGACCAGATGTCCTGATGGAGGACATTGGTGTGCAAAAGAGCTATGCCCTTGGTAAGTACTCCACGGTCTTCTAATCAGATATATTCACCATCCTGAAAGCCGCAGAGCAAATAATAGAACGGGATACATCTAGCCCGTTAGCATTTGCTCGAATAGTCAAGCCGCTATTAAAGCATTCAGCAGCCCCAGAACTAGTACGGAACTGGTTCAGGAATGCCCAGACGCTCCGAATAACCTGGTTCCAGAACGAGAATTTACCCTACTGTGAGAACCAGGACACAGTGGGATCGAGGGCTCGAAGGCAACTAGCGGACATATTAACTTACCAAGCGAGGTGCCAACATGTCCTGCTGTGGATCGGAACCATTAATCGGTTTGAGTAAAGCTCAAACTTCAATCTTGCTCAAAGGAAGGGCCCAGAGATGACATGAGGAATACTGGAGAGACGGCAACGACCTCAGGCAGGCGGAGCAAACGATCGCCTGTCCAAATACAACAAGGACACGGTGGCTGTTGGATACACCCAGCACTAATAATTGGTATATTGACTGGCCATTGAATACTTTGAAGATACATAAACATACATCTGTTACAGATCATTTCAGACCCAGATTGCGGAGAGGAGGTATCCCATCACCACTTTGTCGGCACCTGTGAGGTATACACACAGCTTAGAAATGAAATCTTTGGTGTGGATAGAATTGAAAAAGAAGACATACATTCCCATCTCTGAAAGACGTTACGGCCTTTATACGAAGGTCGAGACGTTTTGAAAGGGGACCGAACGAGAGAAGTAACGGGGGGAGAAACTGGGGAATGGTAAAAAGGGCATTAGTCGCAATGACCATTTCATTCATTCATAGGTAAGGAATTAGATAAGGTTCCAATATTTCTTGAGTGTGTCGATGTTCATTCATATTACTCCTGATGCAGACTAAAAGTGTCCTTGAGCTATACGCTATAGTACCTTATATTATAACTTGAACGTGCTATTTACATACCAATGAACAAAAAATGGAGGGGTTACGGCGTTCACCTCGTCTCCTTCTCACCCTCGCTCTACCATAATGCATATCTAGGCAGAACTGAGAATCATCACTGAAGGCGGTAGTTCCACACTAGTTGCTCTTAGCTTCACTGAAGTCGATTTCTTCGATGCTCCAAAGTTAAAGGTAATACCAACTGAGGTCGGTATGAAAAAAGTCCAAACCTTCTTTACCTTCCATCATGAACCCTTCCACGTTCTGCAAACCACTGACTTGCTATTACCCCTATGGATGATAGGCAATATCTTAGATCTACTAATCTTAGTTGACTACTTTTGACCTCTGTTGCTCTGCTCTTTTATACTGTGCCTCTGGCTCTTCGTATTCGGCCTACTTGGTGCCATGCCTCATGATAACAGTACCCACTATCGCACTCTATGCATAACAAATACCTAGAAAATCTTGTAAGGCAACGTTTAAAACGACTGTACTCGAATTAACTCTGTATTCTGATATCGGAATGGGCTTGTTCGCCCAGTACTTGGTGCAAAAAATAATTGAATTAAAACCGGAATGTTCAACTGATAGTGCTCAAATTCTAATCTTGATTTAAAACTTTTATTATACACATGCATATAAAATTCTTTTCTTTCTATGCACTGAGTATGTTTGATACCGAAGACTTTCCAATATTCAAATCCTAGATAATCCCCTCGCTGTACAGTATGGATCGTCTACTGACGACAAAATTATAACTTGTTGAATATTTGAATTAAATCTAACCTTGCTTCGGTGCTCCTCTAACGTGACCTAATTCTCGGTATTTCCCTTGCATTATAGTTACCACAGATTGAGAGATACGTTCACTACCAAGTCGCATTTTATAAGATAAAGTGCATACCTCTTGTTGAGTCAACATCAATCATCGTCGTAATTTCAATTTTCTCACTTTCAGCTAGAGCCATTTCAATGAAACAGTTTGTTCTATACGGATGAATGATTAATCAGAATAACAATACAGAATTATATATTTATGGTAGTTTTTTTGATGTCAAATTAAATAACAAATTCTTTTTCATTACTGTTTTAAATGAAACTCACTGTTTATAGACAATTATACAATATTTTGAAAAAATGTTGAAAATTCTAGGAAATTTCACAATCGTTTCGATATTAAATATAATCGTCAGAACGACAGAAGTTACATTTCAATTGACGCCTATCTGATGATGAATACTTATTTTTGGCAAGACCAAGAAGTGACCTAACTTTTGATTGACTTAATATATGTTAATAGAAATAAGCAGAAGTTGACCCACATAGACAGCATTATGTTCTGGTCATTTAAGTGTATATATTTATACCAGACTACTTTAAAAAGAACAGTTATTTTGTTACACTAGTGAGTTTTCAATTTTTCTCTTACGTTGTACATATGTTAAAAGTTCTAAGCAAGACGATAGGCATGTTTGTTTTTTGTTTATTTATCGTTTTAAAGTTATAATTTTGGTAAACATTTCAAGATGTTACTGAAGAGCAATATGGCCATGGCCATATACTCAACAAATGCTGATATTAATGTTTAAACCAAGACACTGAATTAAAATAATTTTGCAGGCCTAAAATACCACGTTATCAGTGTCAAGGGCTGCGTAGTACATGGACTAAAGAGAATTTGTCTGCGGCATTAACGGCGATCGTGAATAGCTAGTAATATCTCAGATCCATTTCAAAATGCCAAAGAAGGGCAAGGGCACAAAAACTGAATAAGTTTATTGTAGATGATAATTTTAGAAAGCTAGGCAGTATTTTCAGAGATATGAACATTTTAATGAACCTGAACGGATCTAAAATATTGATGAGAAGGGCTGTAGATTAAGCCTTCATCACCAACAAAAAGTTCTGGCGATATATTGTTACGAACTCGCACACCGAAGCAGATTATAAGTACGGTCCTGTAACCTTATGTTAACGGAGTTAAAAAAATGGCGAGCGCGCCGAATTCTGAGAAGGTCTATTGGGATTTATTGTGACATTTTTTATTGAAATGTTCTCGGAAGGTCTTTTAAGGATTGAGCCGGCAATCGAGAAATATCGCGAAAGGCATTTGTTTTGTGTAAGCCGCAGTCCAGAATTCTCTAGTAAAAAAGGCACTAGTATATAAAAAGGACCGATCAGCGGCCCAAGTTAGTTGATAAATAAACAGTAAATAAGTGAATATATACGTGTTGATATAAATTAATAATTAATTTTGTGTGCATATAAATTAAATTTAAGTGATTAGTTAAGTACATATAAATTAAGTGTTAGTGAGTTAGTGTTTAAATAAATTAGTAGGCAGCCATATTGTGTGTTTAAAATTTATCCCACCCGTTTATTGTTTAAACAAATAACAAAAAGATTACATTGGTGTCAGGTGTGGGGTAATATAAATAAATTGCTACGTAAAAATGGCCAAGAGACTATGTGATCTGAAAGTCACGGAATTAAGAGCAAAATTGGTTCGAAACGTCCGGTAAGAAGAGTGAGTTAGTAGAAAGACTCAAAGTGGCACTGGTAAGTGACGGTTGGATCCAGAAACATTTTTATTTAAAGACGAAGCTTCCTCCTTAATCTCGTCCATTTCTAATATGAAGAACGACATCTCTGCTAACATGGACGAGAAGATTTCTGCTATGGAAGAAAACATTTCGACTAACGTGAAAAACGATATTTCTGCTAACATGGTTTCTACTAATATGGGCGAGAAGATTTCTGCTATGAAGACCGATATTTCTGCAGATAACTTATCATTGAAAAATGATATTGCTGCTGAAGTCGAGAATAAAATCACGTCTCTAAAATCGGATATTGAGAATAAGATGACTAAGATGAACGAGAAAATAAAATCAGACATGGAGAATAAGATGATAACGATGGAAAATCAGATAGATGAGAAAATCAAGGAGTTAGAGACGAAGATTGCCGATTTAAGAACACAAGACACTTCAGCAGAAGAAAAGAAGATCGAGATCTGCAAGCCAGAAACACAACCCAAGGCAGATGATATTGGCAGTTTTGCCCGAGTCAAGGCCCCAACGTTCGATGGAAAAATGTGGTGGACCAATTATGTGAAACAGTTTGAAGCAGCCGCTAGAGTGAATAATTGGTCCGATGAAGAGAAAGCAGTGAACTTAACCATCGCGCTTCGGGGAGATGCATTAGACGTACTTCAGACGACACCACTTGAAGAAACGGATGACTTTGAGCAGCTGAAAAAGAAGCTAGACATACTATACGGTCACGAACATTTAGAACATTTGTACAGATTCCAGCTGAAGAACCGAAGGCGGAAACGTGACGAAACCCTTGAGTATGAAATGGATATTGCCCGACTAGTCCGATTTGCTTATCCATCAGCACCAGAGAACATGATGGAATGTTTAGGCATCCAGACCTTTATTGACGGCATATGTGACCACGATATGGAGAAGACGCTTCGATTAGCCCTTCCAAAAACATTGGTCGATGCATTGACTGCTGCTCTTGAATATGAAGCAGCCACGTTGGCTTCGGGATACAGCAAAGGTAGTACCATGCAGGAAAAAGGTAACGATGACAAACTTGACCAGATCGTCAACCTGTTGAAAGGTATGGTAGACGTGAAGCCGAAGAAGATCAGGTGCTGTAATTAAATGTTCACCGAACCTCAAGGCGTATTGGGCTCAGTGGGACTCCCTTGTCCTGGAAGAAGGGCCGTTGAAAATGTCCATGATAACGATGATGGTTCTGTCATGAGGAGACAGCTAGTTATCCCGAGAGCGAGAGTAGCTGAGGTACTGAAGTTACACGACAGTCCATCGGGAGGTCATCTGGAAATGAAAAAAACTCTTCAGCGAGTCCGTGAAAGTTTTTGTTGGATGAACTGCTCCGACGATGTGAAGGACTGGTGTAAGAAATGTACGATCTGTGCTACTTTTGTTTGTTTGTATTTCTGAGTTATGTGTAAATAAATATTATTATTATTATTATTATATAATGGATTATTCCACAAAATGGGTGGAAATTTACGCTTTCCCGAACCAAGAGGCCACAACTGTAGCAGATGTATTGGTGAAAGAATTTATCAGCCGATATGGAGTGCCCTTGGAAGTCCACAGCGACTAGGGAAGAAATTTCGAAAGCCATCTATTCCAGGAGATTTGCGACAAGCTGGGAATGAAGAAGACCAGGACAACAGCTTTACATCCACAGTCAGATGGAATGGCCGAGAGAATGAACAGGACTATTGGAAAATACCTGTCCAAAGTAGTTTCCAGCCATCAGAGATATTGGGACCAGTATCTCTCCCTATTCGCATTGGCTTATCGATCTGCCGTCAATGAGTCCAGGGGTAGAACACCGGCGAAAATCCTGTTTGGACGTGAAATGAGGCTTCCTTGTGACCTGGAATTTGGCTGCTGGCCTGGAGAAGATCTAGCAGGCGAAGACTACGCGATCCAATTGAGAAGAAGGCTGGATGATATTCATGAATTAGTTCGAACAAATCTCCAAGTTGCCAGCGACAGAATGAAAAGTCGGTACGACACGCAGGCCACAGAAGGCTGTTTCAAAGAAGGGGACAAAGTATGGTTACACAACCCGACGAGGAGAAAAGGATTTTCTCCAAAATTACAAAAATCCTGGGAAGGTCCATACTTAATGAAGAAAAGGATCAATGATGTTATATATCGCATAAGCAAGATCCCCAACGGAAAACCAAAAGTAGTTCACCAAAGCCAACTAGCGCCATTCGTAGGAGACCATGACCTGGAGGAAGTAGTAAACCCTATTCGAAATGTGTCTGACCCTACCTTCGAGGAATTTATGGGCACGTATGGAGGTACCGGGAAAGCTAGATATGGAGTCACTTCAGAACAACAACAAGATTTGTTCACTCTCCCGGAAGATTATTCACTGGCATACAACATCCCCGCCCGTATCAAGAACGCACGAGGATTGGCAACCGTCTTTCGAAAGAAGTTCGGGCAATTAGAAAAACTTGAAGACCAGATTCCAGCCCCTGGCAAGACACTGAAACTGAAACATAATTCGCGGTACGTCTTCTACGTGGTAACTAAAAACGAATTTTAAGATCGATCTACCTACCGCGATGTGTGGGAAGCACTTCGAAACCTACGAGACCATGTATTGGAATCCAGCGTGAAGAAACTGGCTATGCCTAAGATAGCGAGTGACCAGTTGGATTCTCGAATCATCAGGAACATGGTAGAGATTATCTTTCAAGATACCGGTGTCCAGATATTAATTTGCAGCTACAACTCCCGTTATCAGTATCCGATGAAGACGGTGCCCTGCTATTTCCATAAGATCGGAGAGTGTAGAAATGGGGCCAGTTGCCGATTCAAACATCCAGTCTCGGCTACACAAAAGTTCCATTAGGAACTTTCATTTAAGGAGGGGGTAATGTTACGAACTCGCACACCGAAGCAGATACTAAGTACGGTCCTGTAACCTTATGTTGACGGAGTTAAAAAAATGGCGAGCGCGCCGAATTCTGAGAAGGTCTATTGGAATTTATTGTGTCAGTTTTTATATACATGTTCTTGGAAGGTCTTTTAAGGATTGAGCCGGCAATCGAGAAATATCGCGAAAGGCATTTGTTTTGTGTAAGCCACAGTCCAGAATTCTCTAGTAAAAAAGGAACTAGTATATAAAAAGGACCGATCAGCGGACCAAGTTAGTTGATAAAGTGATCTTGACAAATGAACAGTAAATAAATGAATATAAAAGTGTTGATATAAATTAATAATTAATTTTGTGTGCATATAAATTAAATTTAAGTGATTAGTTAAGTACATATAAATTAAGTGTTAGTGAGTTAGTGTTTAAATAAATTAGTAAGTAGCCATATCGTGTGTTTAAAATTTATCCCACCCGTTTATTGTTTAAATAAATAACAAAAATATTACAATATTGTGGTCAATAAGCACGGAGAGAATGTAACAATTGTTTCCTGTGGTAACGCTCTTGGTACAGTAACAAATCCAATAATGATTTTCAAAGGAAAACGAATGAAGTCAGAATGGGTTGACTCTCTACCTCCAGGGACAGCTGTGCCCATGACCCCAAAAGAAAGTATGAACATCGAAACTTTTTGTGATTGGATTAAAAACTTTACCAAATTTAAGGTTCCTGGACCTTATCTAATTCTTTTCTATGGAGAAAAAAGTCATTTGGACTACAGAATAGTTCAGTTGCTAAAGAATACGAAATTATCTTGTATCGTCTTCCCAGTAACGCCACACACGAACTTCAGCCTATGGACAAGGCAGTATTCAGATCATTCGAATATTATTGGGACGGGTGATGAAATATTATTCGAATTACCAGGATCGAGTTATTACCAAACAACGATTTGGAACAATTTTTTTCACTGTCTGGGAGAAATCTATGACTCCTCTAAATATAAAATCTGGCTTCTCTTGTATGGAAATTCACCCTTTCAACCCTAATGCAATTCTGGAGATAGCATTTGCTCCCAGCATTGTCTCGAATGAAGTACCAGAAACACAAGATGCCATAAAACCACCAGAACCACATAGTGGAGCTTCCACTGTGGAAGGTGACAGTGTACCTTCAACATCGGGCACACAATAAAGGAAACCTTTCGGAACTAGAATACTTTCCCCGGAATCTATTCACTCTAATTCTCCTTTTAGTATACAAGATACCAGCATTGATGAAGATCAAGATGAAGATTCTGGACCCGAGGATATGCAAAATGACTCCTACAAAGCCAGCAACGTCTCATTCACCGACATGCTTGTTACTCCAGAACGGTCAGCAATAAAGGATATGAAACCCCGAAAACTTGCTATTAACAGCAGGGCACAATTAGTCACAAATGATGAATTTACGAGCATTTTCAAATCAGAAACAGCAAGTACAAGTAAAAAAAGTGTTACTCCAAAAACAGTGTCTTCTTCCAAAGGAAAATCTAAAAACAAAACAGAATCTTGATATTGTAAATTGTGCGAAGAAGACAGAGTAGAGCATATGCGTTTATGCTCTTCCTCTAGGGAGTATGTCCATGAAGAATGCATAGGGCTAAGCCCAAAGGACAAAATAGAAGTGTTCCTCTGTCCATATTGTGATGGAAAATAACTCTTTTTTTATTTATGTTTTGGATTTTCCTTTTGGGTAATACCTACCTACTTTACTTTTAAACATAAAATTATCATGTTCGAGCATGTTGCCATATTATCGACCCCGGATCGACAATATGGCCATTTGTAACTTTTTTTTAATAAAACCATAAAAAACAAATTTTTTAAAAATAAACATTTTTATTTATTAACAACATGTACTTAATGCTAACGCATAGTCCAGAATTTGATATTTTTTTCGACTTCTGTAATTTGGAAGGATAAGTCCTTAGAGTGGCCATAATACCTGCAGTTACCTTAGTAGATTTAAGTTATAGTGCTAATTCGAGTAATATTAATAAATCATTACAGAAACAGATATTTTTAGATCACATATCTTCTACTCGTGTTTTTGTCCACAGAAATCAAACTTTCAGAAGTCTGTATAATAACAAAACTCATGAATAAATCAAAACAGATACAATGTTTATCCTTTTACATTAAATATCATGTTTAATCTATGCAAATTTGTAGAGCCAACAGAGATATCAACTGAGAATTAGACGTTCGTCAATATACTGTTTGCCTCTCCTAATTATTATGGAGGTTTCCCTTGTTACCATTGCTAATTTCAAATAATAATATAGTACAGTGATATCCAAGATCTATAAATTTGACGTGTTTTATTAATTTTATAATAATAGAGGAAGATGGACTAGTACGATATTGACTCTTCCTTCGAGTTTCAACATTTTTACAATCTGAGAAAATATTATATCACAATAAACGCTCATTTTGGTAAGAAATCTTTGAAAATAAGAGTCCACTTTATTTTATTTTTATTATTGAATGAAATTATTCCAGATAAAAGCCATTATGTAGAAAGTTGTATAGACTGGAGTAAATATACGGGATACGATAATTTAGGAGGAGATAAAGAAAACTGTTGATTAAGCAAACATTTTCAAGTTCATTTTATTATTCCATGAATTGTTAAAACAGCAATTTTCATGTTGGATCTAAGAACTCCCGTTACGACTTGGATTTCATTCCATTTCTGAGGATAGTCTTTTATTGATGTGAGAGCAAATATTGTTTGAAAACGAAAATAATTAGTGATAAGTTTCATATTTGATGTGTTTAGATAATAAGAGAATGAAATAATATGGAAGAAAAATGAAATTTTATTAACTAAGCTGACTAGCAAAAATTGAATACTGAAATCAATTGGATTATAAAACAAATATTATGAAAATAATATGCCCAACTAAACTGAACTCATCACAAAAGAAAAAGAATTATATAAAGTATCAACTTTTATATTTGACGTGTCTGACTAGTGATAGATGGGAAAGACTAAAGAAAACATACTTCGCCTTATGGCATAAATCAACGAAATCAACCAAAATTAATATATTAACATCAATACCACGAATTGAAAAATTCGTATGAAATATACTTTCCAGCAAAAATATTAAACAATAATTAGTACAATCATATAGAATTGACAGAAAAATAAGAACCAAACATTTGACATAATTGGATGCACACTTTGAAAACTAGGAATATAATATTTCTCTTTCATCTTCTCCTTTTCATCCCATCACAAATAATTCTGAAACCTTGCAGCAGAAATATTGCATCAAGCTATGGAATTATAATCTCGAAAAAAAAGCGGAAAGATATTAGAAATTCACGGAAATATTCTGAATGTTTCTTGCACCATTTATAATGCTATGTTTTACCAATTCGGGAGATTCTCTTACCATTTGCCTGACCCAGTTGTCTGTGGTTCTTTGAATAACATACTTTGTGTGTGTGTGTGTGTTAGAGGTTACAGTTAGAGGTTACAATAACTTCGGAAAAAACACCATTCGCCAAATTGAATTTGTGTGAAAAATGATTGATTGGCATCACTCTGCTATCAGATTTTATTTAATTGGCCTTGCTTAAAAGTTTTTTCTTCTTCATTTTTCTATTCATGTATATTTTTTCTCTCATCTATCTGTTTTCTTTTTGGGATTGTACGGGGACACTTCAAAATTTGCTCTGAGGTATGTGAGAGCTGGACATCACAATAGTATAGACTGGAAGTACACCATAGAGTAGACACAAAAGATATAAAATACTAAATTTAGTTTAACAATGTGTATATCCCAAATTTTAAAAATATGTACATCACTTAAACTAATCAGTTGATTTAAATCAATTGTTGCAACGAATGCTTTAAAACAATGATAGTTCCGTGAAGAGAAGACAGCTAGTTATCCCGAGAACGAGATTAACTAAGGTACAGAGGAAGTTACACGATAGTCTATCAGGATGTCATCTGGGAGTGAAGAAAACATTTAAGCGAGTTCGTAAAAGGTTTTATTGGTTGAACAGGAAATATCGTGTTTCCCATTTAAGATCAGTATAACATCATAAAAGTTGTACATTTTGAACTTACGTTCCAATTATATCCAGTAGAATTTGACGGTTTAGTTGACAAAATCAGGGAAAGTGTCAGCACGATGAAGCACAAGAAATTTGAGAAACAAGAACTGGCCGCAAGCTGAGGTTGCCAAGTTCTGAATAAACGATTCTTTCTCCAGGTTAGTTTAAGCGCAAGAGAAAAGATGGTCCATTCGTTTTGTGCGATAAATAAGGAAAAAGCAAACTCTATATGTGCGAGACAAAAGTGGGCTCTCAGTCATAGTATGAGAACGAAAATTTTAACAGCCGTCAAAGAAGACACTGGTTGATTAATTAAGGACGATACGTCGCATACGGACGTCTCAAGTATTTTATTAGACAACATTTTTAAAGTACCTGAAATGAAAATTTGGCTGACGGGCACAAAATCGAAGACGACTAAGAAAGATGTAAGATGCATAAATTGTACGCAACTAGCGGCGAAGTTAGGTACATTGGTAAGTCGTTCATTGCCAGCATTCCACGCGTTTACTGGCTGGGATTATTCAGATGCGTTTTATAATAAAAGTCAGGCCAAAAAAATATTGAGCGACTAGAATAAAAGAAACTTTTTCAAAGAAAATCACTAGTTTTGTTTCGAAATTCATTCCAACTTGTTGGAAATCATTAAAATAGAAAATGTTTCGGACCATTTTTAGTAATTGTATGTGGCAAAATGCAACTGAGCTGTGTTGTGTCAAATTTTATCCAGAAGAGTACGGTTGGTAAGGAAGTGATGGTAATTTAAAACCAACGTGGTTCATTGGTGACCCCACACCTATGACAGTCGAAGAAATTTTGTTAACATCGAAAGAATTGACTTTAGATGAACACCAACAAGACATAGAAGGAAACTTGGATGCAGATTATGTGTCTGATGATTCAGATGGTATTGATACTGATTCAGAAAATGAATGAATGAAAAACGTAAAATATATGTACAATTGTAAGATTTACATTTGAATAAGTATATTGTGTAGTATATAATTTGTATAAAAAAATTGTTCTTCATTTTGTCATTAGAGGATCATTGAAATCAAAATTATTGTTGAACGTCATAATTTATGTTCCATTGCTCTGATGGGTTAATATCTATTATTTTGATTTAATTATTACGAATCAAATACGATAATATTGATAAGATTTGTTATAAAAAGAAAGTAACTAGTTCTTAATACAAGAAAACCGGTACCATAGGAAAATACCTGTTAGTTTGCAGCCACCAGAGAGATTGGGACCAATAGCTTCCCCTATTTGCGTTGGTTTATCGATCTGCTATAAATGAGTCCACGGGTGAAACACCTGCGAAAATCTTGTTGGGACGTGAAATGAAGCTTCCTTGGCTGTCGGCATAGCGAAGATTTACCAGGAGAAAATTACGTAATCCAACTGAGAAGAAGGATGGACGATAGGCACGAATTGGTTCCAACGAATCTTCAAGTTCCTAGCGGCAGAATTAAAAAACAGTACGATACGCAGGCCACAGAAGTCAGTTTCAAAGAAGGAGACAAAGTAAGGTTACACATCACGACTAAGAGAAAACGCTGCTCCAAAATTACAGAATCTAGGAAAGTTGGATTGGCGAGTCATCTGGAACATGATAGAGGTGATCTTCCAAGATTCTGGTGCCCACATATTAAGTTACAGCTATCCCCCGTTATCAGTACCCTGTTACGACTGGAATATGCATAAATGGGCCCAGTTCCCCATTTGAACATCCAGTCCCGGCTACACAGAAGTCCCTGGAGGAACTTCGTTTTAAAGAGAGTAAATCGCACACTAGTGCCGACCCTGTCTGATAATATATTAAAAAGTTGAAATTTTGGCGACAGCGCACTGATTTTTTTGTGATTGTTTTTATAGAAGCATTTCTAAGAAGGTCGATTAATTGTTGTTAGCCGCAATCTAGAAATTTCAGGAATCCAAATGTTCCATAAAAACGTTTTAATATATAAGCGGCTATCTACGAACCGCAGTTCGGTTTACAGTGCGATTTCATAGTGAACACAGCCGAACAGTGAATAAAAATGAGCTGTATTTAATATTAGTAGTGAACAGTGTATTTAAATCAGAAATTAAGGGTACACAAAAATTAAGATTAAGTGAATAGTTAAGTGTATAAATAAATTAAGTACGTTGATATACCGTTTGTAATAATTTATTCCGCCCGTTGTGATAAAAACTATTTAAATATATAAAAAATACCTTGCAATATCTTGGCGGCACACCGAGACAATCCATGCATGTGCCTTCGCAATGTATTACCTCAACTTAATACTGGCAAGGATAAAATTAGAAGATGCTTCGCTCGTCACAAAATCAAGCCCTATAAACCGGAGTTTCTACATACATTAAAAGAAGGTGATAATAATAAAAATTTGGAGTATTGCTACTGGGCGCAAAGTAATTTTTTAAAAGATATACTTTTTAAAAAAATATGTTTACTGATGAGGCTATTTTTACTAGTAATGGGGTTGTACCGTTTCAAAACTGTAGATACTGGGTCACAGAAAATCCTCATTGGGTTATGAATTGTGAAGATCAATACTCTCAAAAAGTACATGTCTGGTGCGAGATTTTAGGAGTACGAATAATTGGTCCCATATTCTTTAAGGAATCACTGAACGTGGATTGTTTAGTGAACTTTTTCGAAGGAGAATTATGGGATGCAATTCATAATCTCCCTTTTATTGAGAGACGGGATATGTATTTTCAGCTAGATGCTCTATCCATCCATAATTCAAGAAATGTTCGTGGTTGGTTGAACCAAACATTTCATATGCTCTAGATACGAAGAAACAGCCCTTTCGAGTTGTGGCATCCGAGATCCCCCCTTCTTACACAACTCGATTTTCAATTATCGGGTATTCTGAAAAATCAATTTCATAAATCAAGGCTCAGGAATTGAGAAGAACTTTGTGCCAAAATAAGACAAGTCTGTCAAGAGATCAGCATCGCTGAACTTAGACGAGTAGTTAATCAGAATAAAAACGAGATTTGAGAATACATTCAAATAGACAGATACTTAGTTAAGAGAGATCGCATTTAATAACAGTTATTTATTTGTATTATTATCTTTTTGTTTACTCTCTCCTAAATGTAATAGAATAAAATAATAATTTTATTGAAATTTTTGAATACATAACACTATTAAATTGTTAATGTATCAAATTATTATTTTACAAGGCACATTGAGCATCAAATTGAGATGAAAAACTAGAAATAATTTCGTCAAAACATCAAAATATTAAAAAAAATGATTTTTGTCATGAAATTCGGTATGTGGATCAAAATAATATTCTGCACTTATCCCCATAGTTTAATATCTTTAACGCGAAGCTCTATTTATCAACTTGTAGTAGATCGGGTATAAATTTTCAATTTAAATTGATTATTTTTGAAAATGAGGTCCAGTGCCCTGGATGACTGTGTAAAAATTCAAGTCTGAATTGGTTCAAATAACAATAATATGGAGGTCACCTTAAATGCGACACTCTGTATATAGATAAGATGAATGAAAACATGGGGTTATAGTGCTTGGTTATTTCTGCTCGAACATTATTTTAGAACCAGGCTGCTCTTACATAAGAAATAACTATTAAATAAGGAACTAAAAATTGAAACTCAAAAAATTAGATACTTACTATTTTTCTTGTACAAAAGTATTTCGAACTGATCGTAGAGCTGGTGTTCGAGCACGTGATCCACTCTGCTGATTGTCTCTTTATCGGTCAGTTCACCAAACATGAAGGCACATCTGCAAGACTTCTGCATCACTTCCGCCCTATTGTAACCGGATATTTTGCAGAAGGACTCGTTGCAATACACAATTGGATAATCCACTATTTGCGCGTTCGCCAATAAAAAACTACTATCCGCTGAAACAAAACAGAAATTTATTAGAAATCTATTTAGTATCCCGATGTTACGGGAAATGGTCTGATATAATTCTACATATCACAGTAAAAGGATAATGACCAAATGTTTGGATACTTTTTATAAGACAACGGTGAAAAACATTATCACGTTCTCACTGGATTTTCGGATCCTGTCAACTCGGACAAATAATATCTCTGGCAACAGAACTGTTAAAGAGGATTATTTCCCACATGTATTGAAAGCCAATCAACTGTCAAAAAAATTCAAATTCCAACCAACAACAACTAAGCTTTCTTGATGAAACGGCGTCTAGCTGGACCGAACTGTGAATATTGGAACTGATTTAACAGCCTGCAGCTTTTTGCAATGGTATAGCAGCAAAAACATTATTTGTCAGACATGTTGTGAACTCATGAAATGTACTAGGTTATAATTGGAGCATTGTGCGCACGAAGATTGTGAATTGCTTTGAAAATGGTATTTCTCCATCTTTATCTATTTTCTGTCAGTGCGGTTGCTCTTGTGACACTAATATCTAGCGATTGTTTTGTCGCATCTACCCAATGTGTAGAAGAGCATCCACTACGCCTTCCGTTCGGAGTATGGCCCTGGGGTGCGTTCGGTTTTAGATAACGTGGAAGGGATAGTAATCTGACAGGACACTCTCCGGTTGAGGAATTTCCGGACACTTTAGATGGTATTCTTTGGTAGTTTACGCTGTTGCCATATTTCATTTAATATTTACTTCAAGTTATATAATTTTACTTATTCTAATTCTTTTTAGTTGTGGTTTAATGTATTTCAATACATTTCTTAGAACAAGATATATCTAATCGCCCAATTTTCAAAATTTGGAGTATAAATCGTTTAGTAATAATTCATCTGGTAACGTTTCATTTGATCAGATATTTTCTGTTTTAGTTGCAAAGCACCAACCCATTAGATACTAATAATATTGATATATTATTATAAGTGATTGTAGTATCCCCAACGAATCAGCATTCAAGCTTTTAAAATGGAAAAAAAGTTGCATATTTTCAAATGCTATCAATGAAGCATATAAGTAACTTTTGTAATATTTCGGTATTATTGAGCGAAGATCGTGATGACAGCGAGAATTATGAAATGGAATTGTTTCATATAGTGTCTGGTTCTCTAAAGGAACGTAATAAAGTTGTCAGAATAAAAAATTACTTTGAAGTAATAGTACCTAATTTTACATGCACCGTTTCGTCATCATTTTCGCTCTAGAAAATATCTCAGGCCCTATGTTGAAAAATAATCGTAATATTGGTCGAAATACAACTGATGTTAGGAAGGAGTAATTAATAGTAATTTGGATTTTCGCCACACCAGATTCCTTCAGGTAAATTATATTTAATATGTATTTCAGTAAGGGAAAATTGGTCGGCTAATGGAACAAGTCTTTATTATTCAAAAATTGCGCCCTTCGCTATTGTTTAAAAAAAAATTGTCAAATAGCCGACCATTTTTCATCTTGTACTTTTCATTGGGCACCCAGATCAGTGGGCAGTCGTTTCGATGTTGGAAAGTCCCTTGTTAGCGCCTTATTTGCTCGTGTGGTCAGAGCTTTAGATAAAATTGCACACAATTTTGTTCATTGGCCTAAAGAGGAAGAAAAAGTTGAATTAAAAAATGCATTTTGTAGAATGGCCGGTATTCCAAATGTTATTGGGGCCATTCATGGAAATTACATCAATATAAAAGCCCCTAAAAATAATTCAGAAGTCTACATTACTAGAAAGTGCAATTATGCCATGACCCTACAGGGAATTTGCAATCCTAGTTTTTATTTTACCG
Organism: Galeruca laticollis; assembly: GCA_963921935.1. Classification (NCBI taxonomy): domain Eukaryota; kingdom Metazoa; phylum Arthropoda; class Insecta; order Coleoptera; family Chrysomelidae; genus Galeruca; species Galeruca laticollis. The sequence continues at coordinate 68,400,732 of OY998178.1, read as the reverse complement.
GTGATTATATTGGTTTCCCAGGGTCAGTTGGAGATGCGACAATATTCAGAAACTCGTGAATTTTTCAAAATATTTTGGAAAATACCAATAATTATTTTCAACAAGAGGAATTTATATTGGGAGATAAAGCCTACCCATTAAATTTATGGTGTATTCCACCATATATCGAAACAAATCGTTTAACACAAATTGAACGAGACTTTAATACTAAACATTCACAAACCCGGCAGGTTATTGAAAGAACCTTTGCCCTTCTTTTTGGAAGATTTCGGCGTCTTAAGTTCCTAGACACGGATAATGAAAAGATGATACCATCAGCAGTAACTGCACGTGTAGTGTTACAGAATATATGTTTACATTACACTGATCTTCAAGATATTCATCATTTTATTGAAAAACGACAATTGAGGGTGAGGCAAAAGAATAATGAGGACAATAATGAGAATGATATTCATTGCAATATTGATGCTACAGCCAGAAGAAATAATTAAGCCAATTATTTAAATAATTTAATAAATCTTTAAATATTTAGGTAGTTAATTGTATATGCTCGTATAAGTTAATCATTAAATCATTTTTTAAATGTAATCATATTATTTACCCAATTCCCTAATCAGGTAATATACTTCTTCGCTTGAAGAAATATTTATACGAATATTAAAAAAAATCACAGAGTACAAAAATAAAAAATAAATGAAAATTTTGAAAAATAGATACTAATTCTAAAATAATGAATATTCAACCAAACAGGTACAAAAAAAAGGAATAGGTACATTATGAGATTAACAAAAATAAAATTTATAGTTTTTCAAGTAACTTCTCCATTAACGATTTAATTGCTTTATTGCTCTCTGCGAGAGCTCCCAATAATTCCTGGTGGCGTCGTTCCCGGGTCTCCTCTTTCTTCTCAAATCTTTTGTTAATTGAGTCATTCCAAGCTGACACTGCTTTCTAAAGTTTAGTTTTTTTTGGTGTATCCACAATTTGGTTTTCATTAAAATCTCTTGTTTCATCGTTTCCCTCATTGTCATTGTCTTCATCTTTTATTTTTATTTTTGATGTGGATGTCGCAGAGACAGGTGAAACATTCGGTTTTTTTCCAAATAATTCTCCAAATTCATCGAAGTAATCGAATTTGATTGAAGCTTTCCCAGTGCTTCTACAGCTCATGTTGTCCTTTTTTTTAATATACTTAGATTTTAAATATCTAAAGCGACTTTCACATTGAGTTAAAGTTGTCTGTAATTTGATATTTCTAACCAAACCTTAAAAAGTAAACAAACAAAAATTAGAAAATTGAAATTGGTATTACTTAATATTATATAAAAGAAAACTATTAATTATTAAACTTCACAATAATAAAATTTGTGTTAAAAAGTATTTTTATATTATATCTAGGGCATTTTGTATTATCGGGTGTCCAAGATAATACTTGCTTTCTTGATCATGATGAACCAGTCGACATTTTATGTTCATGGGTATTGGTTTCTATTTCCAACAAATTTGGAAATAATGTAGTGTAACGTGAATTTCGTTCACCACTCATAATATTTCTCGTCGATGAAAGAGTAACGTAAATTTCGTTTACCCCTCGCAACATCGAATAATACTTCTGGTCGATGCTTGCCAAGTTTTAAGTTTTCGGAAGAGTTCGTTTCATTTGGATATTTAAACCAACGCGCGTGGACATTCGGCCCTTTATTCATCTAGTTATTGTCAAGTTCGACATCTTATCGTATCGAAGTGCATTTCATAGAAATGGTAAGTTTTCGCTTAAAATGTATAATATTTCTCCGCTAATCCTATATCACATGGTACTTAATAGTTTCAAATTAATTTTTCTTTGAAACATTCAGTACCTACTAGAGATATTATGTCGATTTCGTTTTTGTTATATATATATTTTGTTCTGGTTTTTCATACATTTTTTTGTACCAATGGAATTCTACGTTGAAAACCATTGGAATAAAATTAAGTGAATTCGTAACTTTTCTCACATGAACATGAACCACGTGTTCTGTTTTTTTTATATTGTTTATACCAATGGAATTCTACGTTGGAAAGCCATTCAAATAAAGTTAAATAAATTAGTAACTTTTCTTATGATTTTTATTGTGCTTTTTATTCATGAAATGAATGAATTTTCTTAAAATATTATAAAATACAGGATATTTGAACCACGTTGTTTGATATTATTTCATAATTTTGTACATATGTTACTCGTACCTACGGCAATTTCAATCTCGAAATATCCTGCATTTTACTGAATTCAAGAACTATATCTGATTCAAGTGTATTTTCTAGCACTTTTCCTTACCGGCCTAAACTTTTCCGTACCGGCCTAAAGTCATCTTACTGGCCTAAGCCTTCGTAGCGACAGAAACATTTTCCCGTGGATGAATTCTACCTGCTGGGACCACGGCTCTATGCAGAACCGAATAGACTGAACGTGGCACAGCCAGATGATTGGTTCCAGATTCGTTTTCACGTCATACAGAAAATCATTGGAGAGAAAAACCAAGGAAAGTACTAACGTCCATAATCTTTGACAACTATAGATTATTCCCAACGAATGTTCATATAATATCAACTTAATAGTCTGTACCAATGTAAATTATAACTTTGTAAAATATTCAATTCTCGGCTAAACTTTAGTCTCCTTCAGAATCTAATTTTTTTATTTGTATTTCATTTTACTTTCAGTTCTAGTTCGTTTTTCTAAATTCATGAATTAAATTGTAAAATTTGATAACATTTTTATCCTCAATTTTTCAGTCAAAATATAATTTTTTTTTATCAAATAAACCACTTGTAAATAAATTTTCAATTTTCATCTGTTATTCAATAAAACTACTTGTAAATTTTGAATAACGTTGTTCATATTTTTTTTATATAACCTTCCAACGTCTTGCGTTGCTGACTGAGATTAGTTGATGTTAGGTAACTCATAGACTAGTAGGACTCAGGGTGGCGCCCACTTATCTTTCCGTCTCGTTACGTAAAAATTAGTAGGATTAGCCGAGAACCGGTAAGACCTACTCCCTGGGTCTCTACTAGTATATAACCGACGCCTGAGTAGCTCTATGACGAGGTGGCCGTTGCAAATTGGCGCCTCAACGCTTAAGTTACACATCTTCTTTTCTTGGCCAATAGTACTTGAAACTTGGAAGGTTGATTAGTTGGAAATTTTCTTACTATTGATATCTAAACTTCAAAAATTTATCGTATAAATCATTTTATCTATTTATTTCTTTTTCTTCATAAAATTCTGAACATATTAACGTATAATAAATTAACGTATGATTTTTTTTGTTCTGGAATTGGTAATATCTTGATATTTTCATAAATTTTTCTCATTACATAGTTTCGTAGTCGACTTTTGGATCTTTTTTCTTTTTTTCTACATCAAAGGTTTTCTATTTTCGTTAATTAGTGTTGATGAAATGGCAAAAATGTTTAAGCTTAATGTTGACTATCTATTATTTCATGAGCTAGATTATGAAATTTCTTATCGTGGCTTAGAAATACCTTCATTGGTCTTAGAAAAGAGAAAATTGTTGCGTGGGATTTTAACTCAAGAGATATCTATGCGGAGCTCAATTTCTTACATCGATCTTCCATTTTCTCCCGAAATTACAGGAATTAAACTTTCTTTTGGTGACTTGAAGAAGAAGGTTCAAGATTTCGTTGGAACTTCTTCTGACGTAGAGTACAAAAGGTTGACTTGTCGTCTTACCCACATTACACAGCGTATCTTTCGTTTGATTTGCAAGGAAGACGAGCATAAAAAGGTTAAAAGACAGCTAACTTCAGATATATTGCTCTTGGAAGGTGAATTGGATAGCAAGCTCAATGTTATGGAAACAAATAGGCAGTCTACTCCGGTAAATGCAAATCAAAGCTTCTCATTCTCTAAACCTGTACCAGTTAATAAATGGGGAATAATATTTTCTGGTATGGATTCGAAAGAATCAGTACTTGGGTTTCTTGAACGTGTTGATTGTCTTAAAATCTCCAGAGGTATCACGGATGCTGAATTGTATTCTAGTTCAGTTGATTTGTTTAGTGATCAGGTATTTAATTGGTATCTGATTAAGAGATGCAAGTTTCAAAATTGGGAACAATTAGTGACCAAATTGAAGTCAGATACCTTACCTTACAACTATCAGGATGATTTACTGGAGGAAATCAAGGCGAGGAAACAGGGTCAGCATGAAAAAGTTATCTTATACATTAATGCTATGTGTGGACTATTCAATCGTCTCGATGACAAACCTAGTGAGAAAAACATGATTCGTATTATTCGTAAAAATCTGTTACCTAATTATGCACAACCTTTGGCTTTAATTGATATTGATACTGTTGATATTTTGACGTAAAAATGTAAACGATTGGAGGAAACATTATCTTGGGACCAACAATTTACATCCAATCATAAAAATGGTCAATATTTACTTGAACCAGATTTGAGCATACCTAGTACTTCTTTTAAAGATAATTCTTGTTTTATGTTATCTCGTAAAAATATATCTGTAGTATCTTCTACTTGATCTTGTTGGAATTGCCAACAAACAGGTCATAGGTATAGTAATTGTCGAATTCCTACAAATGTGTTTTATTTTGGTTGTGGAACCCTTGATATGGTAAAAACTAAATGTCCTAAATGTACAAAAAAACGTACAAGGCAGTGGTACAACTTCTCACTCTACCACAGTCGCTCAGAAACCTGGAACATCAGGAAAATCCAACACAAAACCAGGAACAAAGTCTCAGGGAAAACCAGACGAATCCAAAAATTAAGGTCGCCTCAGAAGGATACTATAAATTTCCGTTCAATTGCAAGTTTTCCTCCTAATAACCAGGAAATTCAAGCTGGCTGGAATTCATGGCTTCTATTTGTTGGAAGATTTTATAAGTTGAATTCAATATCTTCAAATGTTGCAACTGTTTTAGAGGTAAAGCCTAAATCTTTGGAAACTATAGGTTCGTTGTTGTACAATAAGGAAAATGATAATCGACCTTATGTCGATATCATAATTTTCGATACAACAGTTTCTTGTATTGTTGATACTGGTTCAAATATCTCATTGATTGGTTGTCATGCATTGGATTTTATTCATAACTTATTGATACCTATCTTAACGGAAGATAACTTGAAAATATCCACTGCTGATGGTCAGTTACATGATGTGGTTGGTTATATCGAAACATATGTCATCGCAGACAAGATATCAAGGCTTATGAAGTTTTATCTAATACCTTCCATTGAACACGATATTATTCTCGGTATGGACATTCTAAAAAATTTTAACGTAAAAATGAATTTTTCTAAATGATCTCTAACTGTAAATTCACTCTCTTCAGCTATAGTAAACACTATTCAAGATATCTCTCATTTAACTTCAAGTCAAACAATTGAATTGAATCAAACTATTGAACTGTTTAAAACCATTAGTCCTGCAGACAGAACTGGAAGAACTCATTTAATAGACCATTTCATTGATACCCAAAATTCTCCTCCTTTTAAACAAACTCAATACCCATTACCTCAGGCTATACAAGCTTACCAGGAAAAGGAAGTAGATACTTTGCTAGAATTAGGTGTAATTCAAGAAAGTAAGTCTTTATATTGTAGTCCTATTTGGTTGGTTCAAAAGGGTAAATATAGAATGTGCTTTGATGGACGTAAACTTAATAGTGTAACATTAAATAAAGATACTCATCCCTTACCTTCATCGAAGTTATACTGAGTCAACTTCGAGATACCCGTTACATATCTAGTATCGATTTAAAACATGCATTTTATCAAATTTCATTGGAAAAGTCATCTCGGGAAAAGACAGCTTTTGCAGTTAAGGAGAAAGGTTTATTTGAATATATAACTACACGTTTTGGTTTAGTCTCTGCTCCTGCTAGTATAAGTCGTTTGATCGATTTGGTCATTGGTCCTTCCCTAGAGCCGTACTGTTTTTATTATCTCGATGACATAATAGTTTGTACTGCAGATTATGATAAACATATGGAAATTCTTCGGAGAGTATTTGAAAAATTACGGGATGCCGGTTTAACTGTTAATTTAGCTAAATGTCAATTTTATCGTTCTTCTCTCAAATATTTAGGCTATGTGGTGGATGAAAATGGTCTTCGTACTGATCCAGAAAAAGTTTCTGCTATTTGTGAGTACCCTATTCCGAAAACTGCCACTAAAGTTCGTAGATTTCTGGGTATGGTTTCTTATTATCGACGTTTTCTCAAAGATTTTTCTTCCTTATCTGCTCAAATTTCTGATCTCTTACACGATCGTAAGAAACATCAACCTATTACTTGGACACCACAAGCAAATCAGGCTTTTCATAAGGTGAAAACTGTTTTGACCACTGCTCCTATCCTGAGTAGTCCTAATTTCAACAAACCTTTCTTCATTATGACAGATGCTAGTGATGTTGGTGTAGGAAGTGTTCTTTTTCAACTGGAAGATGGATTGGAACATCCCGTAGCTTACATGAGTTAAAAACTCACCAAAACTCAAAGAAAATTTAGTACCACAGAAAAGGAACTGTTAGCAGACTTGTTAGAGAGCGATCATTTCAGATATTATCTTACAGGACGTCATTTCACTGTAATTACCGATCATTCATCTCTGGTTTGGTTGAACAATATGAAAAAACCCTCTTCTCGTTTAGCTAGATGGATATTGCAATTGTCGCAATATGACTTTTCTATTGTACACCGAAAATCTACTGGAACAGTAGTAGCGGATGCCTTATCTCGGACACCTGGAGTTAGTATTTTAGACTTATCTACCTTACATCCCGATAAGTGGTATAAAGATATGATTTCTGATGTCCAGAATTCTCCCGAAAGATATCCGAGTTTTAGAGTTGAGAATAATGTCTTATATAAACATGTCTTCAATAAATTTGGACCTATTAGCAATGTTTCGGATTGGAAAATTGTCCTACTGAAAATAGAAGGGAAATTTTACATAATTTTCATGATAGTCCAACTTCTGCTCACTTCGGGATTTTTAAAACTTTAGAAAGAATTTCAGAAATTTATTACTGGCCTAATCTCAGGAAATCAGTGTATAAATATGTTACTCGTTGTAAAGTATGAATTTTTATTTGTATCTCAAATAACCCTTTAGGTTATTTTTTTAGCGGTAATGATATGCTATATTATCATTGAGTATGCAGTACTCCGAACTGGACGTTTGTGTGTTTTGAGTTCAACTGTCATCGTCGGGTGAAGTGGTTTAGCTCTTCTGGTCTTAGTGTTGATCTAGATGTGTTGGAAAACGAGACTTGCTTTGCTGCTAAGGGGGTGCAATTTCAACTTATAGCTAGTCTCTTTTACCTTGACTCCGCTTCTAGTTTGATATTGGTGTGGATGAGTTTGGATCATGTAGCTTGGGGATCTCAATCATACCAAACAGTGGGGTTAGTAGTTTTAATTTTCTTCGTGGGTTGTCCAGTACCCTGTATAAAAATCTGGTCATGTTTGTTGTCGGGTTGTCCAGTACCCTGTATAAAAATCTGGTCATGTATGTTGTCGGGTTGTCCAGTACCCTGTATAAAAATCTGGTCATGTATGTTGTTCGGGTTATCGTTCTAGACATAAATTCAATTTGTCTATATCTTGTCTAATCATATAAGAATTTCAGCTTGACAGAAACTTTATTCTGTTAGGGAGTTACATAAAGCTTCCTTGGATTTGGTCCAAAATTATATCGATATCGAATTATTTTTTTTCTCTTCCCTCTTTTTATCTTATCTGAACTTGCTTACATCAGTAACGTTTATTCTATTATTAAGAGGGTTAATATCTTAAGCAATTGAATGGTATTATTTTATGCATCAGGTAAAAATCTATTTATTTTTTTTAGTTATTTTACCATGTTGGTAATTTACTGATTCAAGGATCATCAATATTTCAGATTTCTGTTGTAACAAATGATACTCTTAACGATTTGCATAAGCATACCTGCTCCGGGTTCCTTCCTTTATAGAGCATACAGTCAATTTTTTTTCCTTCTTCTCTTCATTACCGTAGTTACTGTTTCAAAAAGGATTTTTTTGGATCTTCTTTTAAAAAATTTTTAAAAAATTTTTTTTTATTCTTTGGTTGTAAGGGTGTGTAACGTGAATTTCGTTCACCACTCATAATATTTCTCGTCGATGAAAGAGTAACGTAAATTTCGTTTACCCCTCGTAAAATCGAATAATACTTCTGGTTGATGCTTGCCGAGTTTGAAGTTTTCGGAAGAGTTCGTTTCATTTGGATATTTAAACCAATGCGCGTGGACATTCGGCCCTTTATTCATCTAGTTATTGTCAAGTTCGACATTTTATCGTATCGAAGTGCATTTCATAGAAATGGTAAGTTTTCGCTTAAAATGTATAATATTTCTCCGCTAATCCTTTATCACATGGTACTTAATAGTTTCAAATTAATTTTTCTTTAAAACATTCAGTACTAGAGATATTATGTCGATTTCGTTTTTGTTATATATATATTTTGTTCTGGTTCTTCATACATTTTTTGTACCAATGGAATTCAACGTTGAAAACCATTGGAATAAAATTGAGTGAATTCGTAACTTTTCTCACATGAAAATGAACCACGTGTTGTGTTTTTTTTTATAATTTTTATACAAATGAATTTCTACGTTGGAAAGCCATTAAAATAAAGTTAAATAAATTAGTAACTTTTCTTATGATTTTTATTGTGCTTTTTATTCATGAAATTATTGAATTTTCTTAAAATATTGTAAAATACAGGATATATGAACCACGTTGTTTGATATTATTTGATAATTTTGTACATACGTTACTTGTACCTACGGCAATTTCAATCTCCAGATATCCTGCATTTTACTGAATTCAAGAACTATATCTGATTCAAGTGTATTTTCTAGCACTTTTCCTTACCGGCCTAAACTTTCCCATACCGGCCTAAAGTCATCTTACTGGCCTAAGCCTTCGTAGCGACAGAAACATTTTCCCGTGGATGAATTCTACCTGCTGGGACCACGGCTCTATGCAGAACCGAATGGACTGAACGTGGCACAGCCAGATTATTGGTTCCAGATTCGTTTTTACGTCATCCAGATCATCATTGGAAAGAAAAACCAAGGTAAGTACTAACGTCCATAATCTTTGACAACTATAGATTATTTCCAACGAATGTTCATATAATATCAACTTAATAGTTTGTACCAATGTAAATTATAACTTTGTAAAATATTCAATTCTTAGCTAAACTTTAGTTTCCTTCAGCTTAACGGCACTTCCCTGCGGAGATACTGCAGAGATTTCAGTGCGTCAGTACCACACCGAAATTCTTGTAACAGTTAGAACAATTGTTCACGTTTCCGTCAATACCAGAAACCAACGGCCGTTCTAATGAGTGATATACAAAGTAAGATCAATACTCCGACTAAGTACAACACTCGGCAGAAGACATTGTAAAGCGTTTAAGGTTGAAGTCAGTACCCTCGACCTACGCTTCGCACTGAAGGCAGCTGAACTTGTAGGAGCAGGAGTCCGTAAACCAAGTCGCCTCTTTGTCTGTTGATTCGCATTTTTATATCCATCGTGGTAGTGGTGGTGGTAGTCTCTGTCCCTTCTACCGTCGATTCTTCGTGCGTATCCGAAGTGGTGGCTCTGCTGTTCTGGTGGGGTATATCGTCATAGCGGCGATAACTGGTTTTCTGAATGGAGTCCCAGTGTTCACCAGATACAGCTTCAAATTTAAATATGGAAACACAACATAACCACACAACAGTTAGTGATGCTGAACACAAGATAAAAACGTTACGTTCTTGTTGATATAGCCAGTGGAGACGAACAATAAATGAAGCGTGCCAAAAGAGCGTATAGAGACTAGCATTCAGACCTCGTTACACCTTGATTGGCTCCGACCAACCAAATTGTTCCGCGAGAAATTTCATTTAAGCGGTAAGTTTGAAATGTAAAAATGAATACTGGAGTGCATACATGAGCTAAAGGTGATCACATTATAAAGTAAACCCATTGTGATAGGATATTCTGGGGTTATTTTAAACTAAATATCTACTCCTTCAACACACCTTGAACAAATATCTGGTTAGTAATTTAGAAATTAATAAAATTTATTCATATTTACCTTTTTATAGTTTATTAACTGGTTACGTTTTTATTGTTATTGTGATTTTTTTTATCCCTTTTATAACATTATGTTATAAAATACTTGTACATATTTATATGTTAAAAGTGCCTGCGTTTAAATGAAACTATTTTAGAATATTAAGAAAAATAATTCTGTAATATCAAACGCCGAAATTAGTCAAATTGTTAATACCTGTGTGCCTACTAACACAGTTGCGACGCAATCATCAATCTGGCGACAGTTTTCTACGTTTTGCGATGCAAAAAGATACGCATTTGAGCCAGATACTTCCATCGAGAAATTGAATGTATTATTGCAAGATATGTTTCCAAATTTCTCATTCATTAAATTGTCCTGCCGAATTACACTCGAGGTTTGTATTTATATTGGGTAAATACAAACCACTTGTTCAATTATATGTGAAAATATCACTCCATTCTGAGTTCAAACAGTTAATTTCATGATCTAAGGAAGTAGTGGGATTGTTCATTGAAATTTCATTTAATATATAACTTTGTTCATCAGATAAAAATATTGTCTGCTGACTATTAAGATTTCTTGTCGAGGACATACACAATAAATGGATATGTTTACACATATTCCATTTTATACTATAATCAAATACAGGTACAAGAGAATATGTGAATAAAAGTGCAGCATTCTTGACATCGGAGTTTACAGCTACAGTCATCAATATTTTTCTAAATGGTATATATATTTAAGCCATCTGAAGACTGCGCTGTCGATCCATTACTTGCAGCATTTTCTAATATTATACTAGAGAGACTGAGACTACTTTTGTGTCGAAGTCGAAGGTCAGATATTTTTTCTGTAATCTCTAACCTCTCTGTATTTTTTCCATGAAAATAGACATATTTTATGGTTTTATGCATTCGTTCCAAATGCATATTTGTGTACAGTCTGCAGTGGGTTCTGTAACAATACGCCCAAAAAGAAACACAATTTGCATATTCATTTTGAAAGTAAATACCAAAATCATGTGTCAGTGGATCATCAATTAACTTTCTTAAAGCAGACTAACATTTTTCCAAAAGCTCTCTTGTCAGTTTCTTCAAGTAATGTCCTTATTATCTTATAAAGTTCTATTTGCATATCTTTTCCTTTCATTTTATTTAAATTTTCTCTCCACACCCGGTCAACGTGTCAGGTACAAAACAGTCTATTTTTTGGAAGCCCCATAATTGCTACAAAAGCATTATAAAAGGAATTTGCCATATCAGACATAAAGACCGTTGGTTGAATACTACCAATTTTGTCTTTTAAGCACCTAAAAAAAATTGATAAAACTACTTGATCACATCGATTTGTTATTAAGAAAGCACAAGGAAAATCTTGCCTTAGATCATCTAAAACTAACAAGGTAATTAATTCGAAGTTATATTTATTGAGACCATGTGTTCCGTCTATACAAACTGCACCTAGTCCATATTTCCTTAACATTTGTTTTTGAGCTTCATTCATAATTATTAATAAAAAGTCCTCCTTTTTTACTTGTGGAAATAATTCACCTTCAGACTGTTGGGTTTTGTAAAATAAAACACAATCGCCTAATTGGTTAAACCAAGCATCAATACTGACACCATCATTTTCGTGTTTTTTTACAGTGGTATTCAACATAAAGCTATTTTCTATATTATTTAAGTCCATTTTTGTCAATAAATGAATACGTTTTGAATCTCCTTCTGTAACAGACTCCCTTATTTCATCTAAAATTGAATCAAATGATATGTTTAATGAAATTTTTTGTGCTATCATATTTCTTTCTCTTTTACTTAGACGTAAGTGTCCAATATCATTTTTATGTCCAATATGAGTTTGAAGAAATTTCGCTTCTAAAGAATTACCATTTTTTGTAATTTTACCAGAAATTGATGATGGACATAAACCATTTATTTTGTTAGACCCTTGAGTTATTAAATGACGTTTCCTTTGGGTCTTCAATGTAAAGTATCCTGATAAATGACAAGCATAATAAAAAAACTTTGTTCTCCTTTTTGAGTCACATCCACCTTTTTTCACGAACCTAGAATTTGTGTCGTTCTCTATTTTTTCTTTCCAAATACTTAATTCCTCAAATGTCTCAAACTGGTACTCGGTCTCTTCAATTTTTATTCCATGTACAACTTTAAAATGATCAATTAATTTGCTTCTGCGAAAATCTTTGTATTCACAATACGGGCGATAATACAATTCATGTTCTCGAACATATGTAATGTTATGTTCTTTTTTTGATGATTTCTAAGAAAGTATTCACTATTATATTGTTTTAGACATTCACAGCACTGGAATTTTCTTTGTGGTACTGGAGCTAAAGTATTTAAATCGGCAGGATGACTATTCCTCACATGTCTCCTGAAATTAAAATAGAAATCATATTGTCATTGCACTTTGTAGGTGTTTAATCACGGAAAATATTACCTCAGATTTTTAAAGCTACAATACATTTTTAGACATTTAGCACATTTAAATTCATCCACTTCCATAATACTAGTTTCAATTAATTTCAGTTGTAAATTAAAAATAAAACCGTTCAAAGTACACGTGATTGAAGCTAGGTTAGAAATGGTTTAGACATTTCTAAAATGACAGAAGATTTCTCATTGACCGGAGCCAGCCTTGGTGTAACGGGATTTAAACGCTAGTCGTATAGAGTCGGTGCCGTTTGTTGGCGGCGGAGGCGGAGGCCACGTGACGCGTACCACCATAAATCTTACCGCGTAACACCGGTTGGGAGCTCCTGTATAATACGTTTCTCATTAATTCCTAATATTATGTGAAATGGTACGATATTTAAAAATTTGTGAAATTGATATATGAATTGAGAGAAAGTACAATTTTCAATTCGTACTGTAACGAGGTTCTCGTTACTGAAAGTTACCTTGTGTCACAAAGTGTATTTTCATTTTTGTATTTTTGTCACTGAGTATATTTATTTTATATTATATATCGCCCGGTATGTATTTTGGACTCTGTATAAAAGTTACTTTATAGTTTATGTCGCCGAGTATATATTCATTATATCATCCGTTATGTATTTTGGCCTCTGTATAAGAATCACTCTGTAGTTTATGTCACCGAGTATATATTTATTTCATATTATATCATCCGTTATGTATTTTGGCCGCTGTATATAAATTACTTTGTAGTTTATGTCGCCGAGTATATGTTCAAAACATTTCAGCTATAAGATTTATAACTATTTTAAGTGTCAAAAGGACATTATTATTCACTCTCTAGTTTGTGGGTAGAAATAGTTAAGAGATATAGTTATTTTAAGTTCCAATAATATTTTTATTTTTACTGTCTTGTTCCCGTGGGGAAATTATTTATTGCATGTAAAATGTTTATTCCGGCTGAGACCACCTAAATTTCAGATATTGGTTTCGCCACCGCCATACGATACAGTGAGTAGCGCGCAGGTCAAACTAATCGAGGAGGTGGGAAGTGTAAGGATATGCGAAAGAGTCGAGTCGGGTGTAGGTAGTGAGTTGTGAAGATTCTTAGACGACAGGCACCGTAAATACCGTTCCGCCGAACCGTATTTTTGGTTTTTTCTTTTCTTGTTTCTTTTAAAATTTAATAATTTCTTTGGAGTTTTCTTTTGGTGTATAAATACCACGAGAATTTGGTTATTGTTGAAGGTAAGAGGTTTTTAATTATAACGATTCGAAATTAAGTGGTCTTTTCAATCGCAAATCTAGTGTATTCATCGTGTTTATTTTCCGTATTTTAAAAATTCAATAATTTCTTTTGAGTTTTCTTCCGGTGTATAAGTACCACGAGAATTTGGTTGTGGTAGAAGTTGAGAAGTTTTAATTATAACGGTTCGAAATTAAGTGGTCTTTTCAATCACAAATCTACTGTATTCATTGTGTTTATTTTTCGTGCTTTAACAATAAGTTGGAACATCTTGGCATTACCAGAGTCCGGTCTTTTCTAATTTTTTCTTTCATTTTTCTGTGCAGAGGTTTCGATTGAACTATCAGGTAGCGCCAGGCATACATGTCCGCTAGGGCTTCCTTATATTTTAAATCAACAACCCCAATAATTTAATAAGTCACACCCCCGGCCTTTTCTAGTTATTCTCTTTCATTTTTCCGTGGAGAGGTTTCGATTGAAATATCAGGTAGCGCCAGGCATACATATCCGCTAGGGCTTCCTAATATTTCAAATCAACAACCCCAATAATTTAATTAATCACACCCCCGGTCTTTTCTAGTTATTCTCTTTCATTTTTCCGTGGAGAGGTTTCGATTGAAATATCAGATAGCGCCAGGCATACATATCCGCTAGGGCTTCCTATTATTTTAAATCAACAACCCCAATAACTTAATAAGTCACACCCCCGGCCTTTTCAAGTTATTCTCTCTCATTTTTCCGTGGAGAGGTTGCGATTGAAATATCAGGTAGCGCCAGGCATACATATCCGCTAGGGCTTCCTAATATTTTAAATCAACAACCCCAATAATTTAATAAGTCACACCCCGGTCTTTTCTAGTTATTCTCTTTCATTTTTCCGTGGAAATGTTTCGATTGAAATATCAGGTAGCGCCAGGCATACATATCCGCTAGGGCTTTCTCATATTTTAAATCAATAACCCCAATAATTTAATAAGTCACAACCCCGGTCGTTTCTAGTTATTCTCTTTAATTTTTCTGTGGAGAGGTTTTGATTGAAATATCAGGTAAGCGCCAGGCATACATATCCGCTAGGGCTTCCTAATATTTTAAATCAACAACCCTAACCATTTTGTAACTCACCCCCCGTTATTCAAAAAGGCTTACTACACCTACCGAGCATACCAAGAATAATTAACAATTTTATTTATGTATCTTAAATTGACACGCAACCCGTTTAATTCATTAAAGCTTTGGTGAAACCTATTGCACGAAAAGACCACCGAATTCGGAAGATTTTATCGTTGATTATACCGTTTCTTTCTTGCATACACTATTTTGTATTCACGACACACTCTCGCTTATGTCCTGCCTGCTTCGTCGCTACTAACCGCCTATAAATTGTATATATAATCTGTTGATATATCTGTTTTGTGGAGACTAGAATATTACCTCCCATTACCTGTGTTAATTTTTTTTCTTAGTTACCTTCATTGTATATAACGGCTTAGTTGACTATATAAGAAAAAATAATATAGAATTAAAATATAAACCGAACCTTGGTGTTTTATTGACCGACTATAGATTATAACCTACCCATAGTAGAGTAGTTATTTGGATGCACGAACTTTAGCTTCCCGTAGAGTGGATCAGGAGCACAACTTTTATTTTAAGACTAGCGAGAACGTTTGTTTTATTTAGCAATAAACACCGGATTTTGACAGCAATAGACCCCTGGAATTTACCATACCTCCATCTGAGACTACCTGGAACTCTCGACGAGTGGAGTAGAGGGGCCGTGGAGAGAACCACGTTAAAAATCTGGCGCCCGAGAAAGTGTGAGGATTCCAAGATGTCAGAAGTGACGTTCCGAGGCGTTAAGAGGTAGGGCAAGAGGCCGCTACCGATATATTACGCGCACCGTCGTCGCCTAGGGAGGAAAACGCGTCACAGTACTCGGCCACTTGTGTTCTTGGAGACTTGAAGAACAATACACCGTTGATATTTGTTTGAATGGAATTCAGATCTGTTCAGAATTCCGATTAGATAACCATAAAAATATTATAAGGTTCTGTCAAATTAATCATTATGATAGTTCTGTTTGGGTGCTTTGTTTTCTTCTGGTTTTTCTGTTTGGCGATTCTGGCTGTATACTTGGATTCCCGTTGCCTGAATTCTTGTTTTTTTGGTTGCATGTTCGTTAGAATCTATTGGTGAGCTGTTGACATCCTCTTCAATATTTTCCAGATCACAGAGTTCAGGAAAACTCCAGCTTAAAGAATATTATCAGGTAAGTCTCCTTACCTATTTTCCTCTCCTTATTTCTAGTTTATTTTTTTAATGCCCAACTTGTAAACTTATCATTATGCTTGACAAGTTTCGACAAATGTTCACCAACACAAGCGTGTAAACGGAGTGCTTGGCTTGGCCCGGGATAGATTCGATTTTTGAACAGAGACTAAAGGAAGTTTGTGGCAAGCGTTTGCGACATATTTATACGTTGACGAATGTAGCTCATGAACTCTAGAATTAGCACAGTTATCCAAGTATATGTGGGTATGATCTTAGGAACCATAACTGATTTAATGAGCCTTTCGAGGTAGCATCTTAATTTAGCTTGTATTGAGACATGCATTGCTAAATTTTTGAGACAAGTATATGATGAATGGCAGGATCAACCAGGAAGCTATTTTATAGTGTACTATTTCTACCTAGTATCGTCGAAAGATAACAACAAATATTAGATGTCTCCTCAATTTCTTGGAAAGACATCAAAATGTGTTCACATGTGTAAATCACATGTAACGTATACATATATTATCTTTCTCGTATGCTTGTTCTATGCGTATTATTGAAAATATATAATTTTCAACGCCACGCGTTAAGGAAAAAATTGAATATGATTTAACATCTGATTATCTATATATGTATGTCAGTACCGAATCGACTATTATAAATGAAATTTCCTACTTTACTATATCTTGCCAACGTCCACGTCTGTTATCTTTGCCTACACAGCTTGCCTGTCCAGAACACACTAACCCACACGCAAGCATGTAGATGGCATCCAAACGTTTGTAAAAACTTGGAGCTTGTGGACGCTTGCCAAAAACACGGCAAGCGTGTAAATGTAACATTAACGTATCTCACAAAGTTATTGATTCCAGTTTCAGCTGAATGACCCAATGAAATAGAAACTCGAAAACAAATAAAAAATCTCGATAAAAAATACATCAACACAAATTCGAATTGATCCCAAATAAATTGCCGACGGTTTTGTTTGTGAGCTATACTTTGATTGTTCACAGATATGACCATGCTCCAGTTTGAATTTCAAACAAACACTTTGAACTAATTCTAATAGCCAATTGTAAATATTTCCGTATTTGTGAAAACTGTAGTGATTAGTATATAATCTGAAATATGAAAGAAGAGTTATTAGAATTGAAAAACAAAGCTTATTCTCCAGATACCTCTTATCATTCATAAATGATTAACAATTATTAGTATGAAGCAAGAATAAATTGCACAGGATTCCAAAAAAATTGTCATGTTTTCTTATTATTAGTCTTTAAGTAATTTTTTTACGACTATTATAGAGTTTGTATATTCCGACATAATTATTGATTATGAAATAGCTTAATTCTAGCCCTAGGGCAAGAATATTCATTCTCGCCCTTGGTATGGAATGAATACTTTTGGTGCATTCTAAATGTCACAGTTCATTTGAAATTTATGGATTGAGATAGCTTCTCTGGAAACATCTTACTTGTTCATTGCAATAATTTGATCAAAAAATGGAAAGATGTAAGACTATGGAAACAATATTCGATTTTGAAATCTATATTGTCCATAAAATATAACATGGACATGATCAAGTATTTTGAATTGCAAGCTTTGTTGAAACGTAAATCAGAAAGTTATATACCTAAGAAATCAAAAATATTTTCTACAAATGAAATTGGAAAGTTCCTAACAGTGGCACCAGACATATTGTCTGAGGTGAGTGAATCTTAATTTCCGAAGGTTAAAATCGATATAAAAATGTATTTTTCATAGGTCACATGAATTTTTGGCACCATGGCAGTTTGCAGATGGAATGAACTCCATAAATTACAATTAAATGATGAAAATGATTTGGCACCAACTCTTCAGGTTACAATTAATAACAGGAAAACAAAAACAACATGAAACTTCACAGTTACAGGAAAATATTATGAAACTTGTAAAAAGTACATAAATCTTTGTCCGTAACACTGTATAACCCAGTATTTTTTATCAATTACATAAACGGAAAATGCACCGTACAAAACGTAGGAATTAATAGATCTGAAAACATGGAAAAACAAATTCTTCTTCTTCTTCTTACGGATGCAAATTTGTAAACAGGGCATATGCGACTATATTAGTCGATAATAGTAATGACATTACTTCACAAAAACGGCAGGGTGGATGGAAATCCCCGGCTGTAGCCGAAAGTTATATTGATGAATCCATTCAAAATGAAGTCAACGTAGCCAATCAAATTTTGAATTCCATTGAATATACCCACACCAACCATTCAATAAATAGTATGCCATCATCTTCAGCACCAACAACGGTATTTACAAATAATGTATGAGATCTGCCGGTATTACATTTTCACAACTGTAGCATACAAAATATAATTGTTAATCCAAAGAAATAGTTATACGTTTTTGTTAACTCTCAATATTTCTTCACACTTCAGAGTTGTTTTGAATGTTTGATTGAAACTGTTAACATCATTCTAAATTAAATATGTGTTCAAAACATATGTTTCATTATAGGGTCGTAGAAAGGAAGTGAATGCAAATCTCATGGTATGACTATTAAGACACTGGTGTTCGTTACGTCTCTCGCTGGCGCTCGTGTCATAACTTTCATACGCGTGTCTGAATAGTCATCATTACATACTCGTTGTCGCGTCCCCGCTACTTTGTGTTGTGTATATTATTGTCTTCCTTTTTTATCTATTATTATTATTATTTTATTTCTTTTTTTTTATCAATTGTCTTTAAATATAATTTGCTTCTTCGTAGCTTCTCGGCCTTTGTCGTGCGAAAAACGCGCTGTCTGCTGAAGTCGACGAGAAGCAGGAACGATAAATAGAATTGTTAAGCTGAAGTCGAATCGAGATGTTATAACGAAACTTTGTGTTGTGTACGTGGTGTCTCCAATCTACCGGAAAGAAGGGGGCCCCAGACTTCTGCATCCACCTAGAAGACCGCAGATGAGGCACGCAAGGTGAGACAATGACTTAGTTACTAATCTCATGAAGATTATTAATTCGTATGATCCAATCCATTTTCTCTCAACTAGCTATCGGAAGGTCTAAGGGCGATCACAGCCCCAGTTATTTTACACTCGGTGCACAGAAAATTGATGAAATTTTAGAATGAATCTATAATAAGTCAAGTATTAATAGCTTTTTTATCCTACACTGTAAGAAAGTTGAATTTAACCGGGTTTACGGAGACGAGAAAAATTCCACGGCTAGCCGAGAAAATAAATTTTAGTTTTTCACGCTAGGTGGCGATCCAATTAGCGTAAATCAAATAAACATTGCCAATTTGATTGATATCCCAATTAAAATAGCATAACCGATTTCAATCACATTAAGTAGTCTAAAGAAATAAAAGGAAATTGCTTTAAATAAACAATGTCACTGAAAGTCAATATAAAAATTAATTATTGTTATCAGTTGTCAACCTCTACAAGTTCATTCAATCATGAGTTGACATATTTCATGTTTATTTGAAAATAACTTGTTAGTTAACCAGCGTAGTGACAGGCAACGTTGAAGATTGTTTAAATAATAAAATAAAAGTCACTAGAAAACTGTTCAACACTAACGACATGGCCGCATCTTCTACTATGACTAACACACCTAATGAATGTACATCTATTGAAACTGCTGAAATGATTCCTTTAATAGAAAATATAATATACTTAGGAGCAACAACTTCATTTATTTACTTCCTTTTTTGAACACGTTCAGTTATCAAATTCACCCAAGCAAGGTTTCTCTTTTGTTAACTGTACTATAAGTAATGCAATTTCCATTATCCCTATGAAAAATAACGATTCACAGTATTTATTTTTATATTATGAACCAACATTTTTGTACAAAAAATATTACCAATAATTATTGGGTAGGATAAAAAATTATGTGTAAAACACGACAGTAAAGTGCCTTTTCAGGCCTCAAGAAGTGGCCAGGCTCGGCTACACCTCGCCTGTCTTTCGGCCTGAAAAGTGCCACTTTACCGCCTAGGTATACAATATACTATTAACAAGCATACTGCATATATTTTTTTCTCCAGTTTCTTCGCTCTAGGTACCAAAATCTAATTTTTTTTACGTCCGATCAGTAATAGATCAAGTCGGGGAGATTATTAGGACGTGTAGCAATATTATCATTCAAAACTAGTAAGTATAAAATGAAATGTAACTTCTGTCATTCTGACTATATTATTTCCTGATATCGAAACAATTTTTTAGAATTTACTCGTTTTTTCATTATATTGTGAAATTGTTTAGAAATAGTTAATTTCGTTAATAACGGTATTTCAAAACCTCCTTTCCAATTTTTTGAAGAGCATTACTCTACTGGCTGGATGTTCGATTGATCATGCTTTGGGATTTGCGGACTTACAGTTGGTAGGCTTAACATATTACGAAATCGCATACTGGTGTAGTCCCTGAATCCGACTCTGTCTATAGTTAAAATTTTGGCGAAAGCGCCTCGATTTCTAAGAACTATTTATAATTATTTTTTCCGTTTGTTTTTATCTAGAGGTTTCCAGGAAAGTCGATTGTTTGTTGGGAGCCGCAATCGAGAAACTTCCGGAATAGAAGGCTGCAGAAGGACGCTTACTATATAAGAAACTACCTACCAACGATGAACTTAGTTAACAATTTAATCTCGTAACGAATAAACGTGAACATAAACAGTAGTGAAGTATTTATCTAAATTAGGTGAAAGTGAAAATACAGTGTACATAAATTAAGTATAAATGTAAGTGAATAGTTAAGTGCATAAATAAATTACGTAAGTGGATGTAACGTGTGTATAAATTTATCCCACCCGTTGTGTATTTAAATAAATAAGAAAAGCATTACATTGGTGTCAGGTGTGGAGTAAAATGAATAAATAGTTACGTAAGAATGGCTAAGATTAAATGACCTGAAAGTGACAGAGCTAAAGGCAGAATTGGAAAATCGTGAGTTGGAAACTTCCGGAAAGAAGAGTTAATTAATAGAAAGACTAAAAATGGCACTGGAAACTGACGGCTTGGATCCAGAAACAATTTTATTCAATGACGAGGCCTCCACCTTAATCGCGTCAATTTCTGCCATGGAAGAAAATATTTAAATTAATGTGAAGAACGATATTTTTACTACGAAGAACGATATTTCTACTAATATGGACAATAAGAACGATATTTCTGCCGATGATTTATCGTGGAAAAATTACATTGCTGCTGACGTCGAAAATAAGATTCCATATCTAAAATTGAATATTGAGATGACATCGATGGACGATAAAATCGAAAATGAGATGTCCATGGTGGTAAATCAGATTGACGAGAAAATCAAGCAGTTAGAGAGAAAGATGGCTGATTTAAGAACACAAGCGACGCCAACAGGAGAGAAGAACATAGAACAGATAAAACCCTGCAAGCCAGAAACACACCATAAGATACAAGATAATGGTAGTTTTGCCCGAGTTAAGGCCTCACCGTTCGATGGAACGACGTCGTGGACCAATTACGGGGAACAGTTTGAAGCAGCTGCTAGAGTGAATGATTGGTCCGGCAAGGAGAATGTAGTGAACTTAACCATCGCGCTTCGGGGAGATACCTTAAATGTATTTAAGACGAAACTCGTTGAAGAAATTGATGACTTCGAGCAGCTGAAAAAGAGATTGAACATGCGATATGGCCACGAAAATCTAGAACATTTGTATAAATCCCAGCTGAAGAACCGGAGGCAGAAACGTGATGAATCCCTTCAAGAGTATGAAGTTGATATTGCCCGACTAGTGGGATTCGCATATCCATTAGCACCAGAGAACATGATGGTCTGGGCATCCAGGCCTTTATTGATGGCTCATGTGACTCCGATATGCAAGGACGCTTCGTTTAGCCCATCTCAAAATATTAGTTGACGCATTGACAGCTGCTCTTGAATTTGGAGTTGCAACGAAAGTTTCGGGATATAACAAAGCTATGATCATCCGAGAGAAAGGCGACGAGGACCTTTTGAGTTTAATATCGAATCTAACGACTTACTTATTAATGACGATTCATATTAATAATGAAATTCCTGCTAATAATGTAATGTAAGTTATGATAATAACCAAATTAATAATGAAATGCATATTAAGAATACAATTCTAATTGATAACAATGATAATGAAACACAATTTTAATAGAATGTAGTTTTGAGTATAATATTTTGAGTATAAAATACCCCGTATTGTAAAACTTCGTCAAAAGTATTTTGAACTAGAAGGTGATAGGTTCATTTGAATGAAACGTAGTTCAACAGTTACGATGTCGTTCAACGCGGTTGGGTAGACAATTCATATATTTGAGTCTGAAATGCACGGAAAAAGAGTAATAATTTGGCTCGCTGGAAATGAAATTGGCTTTCTATCAATTGCCTTACTTTTTTCAGCAAAAAATATCAGCTAAGCACTGCTCTTTTGAAGATATTATCGGTTTTTTATACCTCTACCATGTTATTTTGAATAAAGCTCAATTTTTGAAATATATAATTTTTGGGAAGGTACATCCCTTCTAAAGTTCAGGATTGTGGTTACGCCCTCTGGTGAACATCTTGGAAATCTGGAAATACTTTCTACAATCTCCTTTTGGCTACTTCAGTAATAGAATTTTAAGTCGATTTAGCTTAAATTATCTCAATCCGAAAATGCTTCCTAAGGGAGCTACAGCCCTTTGAAGAAGACGTCCTCATATGAGTTTTCTTCAAATTACTCAAAAATAACGTTACTTAAAATATTGGGTATCGGTATAGTCAATAAACAGTTACAAACCAGTCGTTTGCTGTTTATAAATTTTTTCCAGATCCATCACAAGTTGGGGGGATAAACAGGTATTTTTATCAGAAAAAAATTATTTTCAAGTTTTTTATGTATCCGACACCGAATTTAGAAAATTCAAGATAATTTTCTTAAAAAATGTTGTCTTCCTTCGAATCTAAATCGAGAACCATTTTCGAGAAAAATAAATTACCACTTTTTGTGTTTCTTACATAAAATCATGTTGGATTATAATCTGTAATATTAAGTTGGCTTTGAAAAATCTACAAAATCTGACAATGTGTCAAATTATTTTGATTCTAAACAGTTATTATTGTTATTTTGTGGAAGGTGAAAAATAATAGTTAATTTGATCAATATGGTTTATTTTTCGAATGAAGAATATGCTGATATGCATTTAGTTTATGGGGTAGTACAAAGAAACGGTAGTGCATCAGAGCGAAGATATGCGGAAAAATTTCCAACTAGAAGGCATCCTGCTCGCGCAACATTTGTAGCCGTACACCAAAGATTAAGAGATCGTGGCTCAGTAGTACCTAAAAATACTGAAACTGGTAGACGACCTGATGTGACAATGGAATACGAAGACGATATTTTGATTGAAATCGAAAATAATCCTGAGGTTAGCACTATCAGACTCGCTGCTATGTATCCTGGCATTTCCAAGTCTTCCATATGGAATATTATGCATGAAGAAAACCTCCATCCTTTTCATTTTCAAAAAGTTCATGCCATGGTAGATGGTGATTTCCCTGCCCGCATAGATTTTTCAAACTGGTTGCGGAACAAAAAAAATCAGGATCCTAATTTATTTTCCAATATTTTATTTTGCGATGAATCTACATTTACCAGAGACGGAATTTTCAATTTACATAATGCACATCATGATACCTACATTGGTGATGATCCTCATGAAACAGTAGTAAAAAGCACCAGCAAAGATTTAGTATAAATGTTTGGATATGTGTAATCAGTAATCAGCTTCTGGGACCCGTAGAGCTTCCTAGCCGTTTACCAGGACAAGAATATCTTAATGTCCTACAAAATGTTTTACCTGATTTAATAGGTGAGGCTCTCCTGATGATTCGAAATAATTTATGGGTCATGCACGACGGCTGCCCAGCTCATTTTAGTAGAGAGGTTCGTCAATATTTTGACAATAACTATCACGATAAATAGATTGGAAGAGATGGTCAAGTTAATTGGCACCCAAGATATCCAGCTTTAAACCACTGTGATTTTTGTATTTGGGGTTATTTGAAATCATTAGTCTATGTTGCTCCAATAGAAACCTGTAATAAGCTGTGTGTCAAAACGCTTGTAATAAAATTAGAAATAATGCAGGAATTTTTGCAAAAATTAGACGATCTTTAGAAAAAAGAATAAATTTGTGTATTGGGACAAATGGTCGTCATGTAGAGCATCTGTTGTAAAGTTAATTGTCTTCTTTCTGTTGGTAATTATCTCTAACTTTGTTTTTTTTAATGTTGATTGTTGTTTTATACCCTGACGAAATAAAATTATTTTAAAATTTCCAAAATAATGTAAGCAACTTGATATTTACGATTTTTGTTACCAGTATCTGTATCATTTGTTGATTTTTCAAAGCCAACTTGATATTACAGATCATAATCCAACATGATTTAATGTAAGAAACACAAAAAGTTTAAATTTATTTTTCTCGAAAACGGTTGATGATATCGATTTGAAAGAAGGAACATTTTTTATGAAAATGATCTTGAATTTTCCAAATTCGGTGTCGGATACATAAGAAACTTGAAAATTATTTTTTTTTTAAAATACCTGTTGGTCCCCCCAACTGACACGCTTGTGATGGATCTGGAAAAAGTTTATTCAAAGCAAACGACTGGTTTGTAACTGTTTATTGATTATACTAAGGTTGAATATTTTAAGCAACGTTATTTTTGAGAAATTTGAAGAAAACTCTTATGAGGACGTCTTCTTCAAAGGGCTGTAGCTCCCTTAGGAAGCATTTTCGGATGAAGGTAGTTTGAGCTAAATCGACTTTAAATCACCTCTAGTAACTGTAGTTTCCGTTTAACAGGAGAGTTTCTCGACACTTTGTATAAATCATGATCTACAATATGGAATATAATTTTTTCCTACTATGGGATAAAGTAACTTCCGCTCTGAAAATATGGTAACGTATAACTAAACAACAATACTTCATTTTATCACACTGATTACGCGCCACCAAGAGAAGCAAAAGCCTGGCCATAAAAATTATCACTCCACTGTGACCATCTGGAAATAATTCAGGTATATTGCTAACAAGAGAAAAACGACAAGCAATTTCTTCACATTCTTTATAGCGTATTTTTGATGAATGTTGAAAATATAATGTTTAATGAATATTATCATTCAAAATTCTCTAAAGAAGATATTTTGTTCATCATGACCCTGAACTCACAGTAAACGTATTATTCAACCTCCACGTCTACAATGATGTTTTTATTTGCTAATCGGTTAAACGGTCTCTGAACTTCTACATAAATTATGGATAATCGATATGTATAATGTATTTCTGCTTCTTTCACGTCAAAGTTGATTTTTTTGCTGGCAATAATAAAATAATGAACTTAAAATGAACCAGAGGTACAGTGGCGTAACTATATCATCTGATGGCCGTGGCAAATTCGTTGAATGTGCCCTTCCAATAAAAATAGTCACATTGTAATTTGATTTTAATAAATCAGTTAATTAGCAACCCAACAGAATTACTGATATTGTGTACATTTAAATTGAATATCTTATAAATTTTAGTTTCAAAAGCATAGGTAGATATTAGGGGAAGATCGCCTATATTGGCACTTTTAACTATAATGCTCTCTAACTTGTTTATTTGCAAACGCAACATTTGCTGTTTTGAATGTGTATATTTTGTATATAACAGCTAGTGATGATAGTCATTCGAATTCTGATTAAGTAATTTTTTTTCACACAGCAACGATATAAAAAATTATTAAGGTATGCCATCATAAGAGCATGCTAGGACCTGTGATGGCATACCCCTAAGAAATTAAATATACTCGATTCAAAAGTAGTTTAATTTGAACAGAAAGTAACAAAATAAGAAAAAATCTGTTAGAGAACAACAAAATTGGTCACATTCTCATAAGCGTTAAAAAACAAAGTAGCAAAATAAATATTCTCGAAATTCAAAATATATAATACTGCTATAAAGATAATCAAAATTTTGGATGTTAAAATGAGCGATATTAAAAGTAGCCCTTTTTATATACACACACACACACACACACACTTTTTATGTATAGGTAATACACATTAATGCCGCGCAGAGAAAGTATATATGATATTATATCTATATAAATGTACATCGCGCGAAATTCGATGATCAAACTCTTGACATCGTTATTTTTGTTCAAATTTTTTGAATGGATAATTGTTTTGGTGTGTAATTACACTATCAATACCTAATTATTTATACCTAGATATTTTCTTTTTATAGAGAAGAAAAGCATAAAGAGCTAAAAAAGAGCTAAAAAGAAAAAGAAATTGTGAACGTCAAAGTGTAAAACTCTATGCAATAGCTTTACCGCGGCAGTCTCCGAGTGCCACATGTCTTTTTTACTAATTTTAGATTGGAAAATGATTTTTCAGCACTAGCTGTAGTCACAGGAATTGTAACAAACAACATTAGGTGAAGCAGTACATACTTCAGGAAAGATGCACGACAAAATTATTCTTTTCCTACCATGTCTACCTGCGGTTCGTTGTAGGTCTCATACACATCTTAGTTCTTCTTATATATTCGTCTCCTATTTTCCATCAGCCATAAGTATCTTCCTTCTCCATCTCCTTATAATTTCGCTAATGAGCTGATTTGATATCGATATTTCACACCCGTTAAAAACGTTTGTGTCTTGTATATTCTTATTATTGTTCTTCTAGATAGTCTGTTCGATATTGGCAGGTAATTAAAAGCTCCAGCGATTTTATTCCCCTTGCTTAATCTTGCATCCATTTTTTTGCCTTTTCGCAATTATTTGTTTTCCCTACTTCTATATTTATGAATTCTTCCACTTCCTCAAATTTGAGTTCTTCTAAAGACGTTCTTACTTTCATTTGAGTTAATTTCATTGTCTTGCTTTTCTTTTGGTTTATATGCAGTCCCATTTTCTGACTTTCTTCTATTAGTCTCTTGATTACTTGTCCCAGTTCTTTTTCGGTCCTTGATTCAATTGTAAGGTTGAAGAAAAACGTTGATAATGCCTGACGCCTGATGTCAAAGTTTGCTGATTCTTCTCTTTTACTCGTATATTACCGCTTGTGTGCTTCATCATCATTACCAGTCTCTGCAGCTTCGAAGGTATATGAAATTCTCCTAGTATTTCTACAAGTTCATCTCGCCGAGTCGTATGCTTTCTTGAAATATATGAAGGCTATTGCTATCGGGATATAATATTCGTAGAATGCCTAAAGTACTTCCATCATTTTGAAAACTGAATCTTGCTTACTCAAAAACCTGCTCCGTATCTCCTTGTTCTCCCTGCACTTGAAAACAAACATATTTTCCTAACATTATCGGCTGCGACTGGTTCATGTGTGTCTCTTGAATTGCAATTATATTAATATTGTATTTTTTTGCTCCACTTTCCAATTTGTCTATCGCACAATCTTCATACTTACCTTGGTCATTTCAAGTACCAAATTTCGTTGGCTTTCTATAGGTTCGTTTTCTTGATTTTTTGTTTGACTTTTGTACGCCTGACTCGTAATACGTTTTAACAGCTTTTTTTCGGCTCCATATTCTCTCTATTCGTAATTATACTTAGTTTTTTGCTGGTTTTGTTACTATTTTTCACGTCGTCACCTCTTTCTGTTTTTCTCTCTCCGCTTTACCAAATGCTTTCAGCCCCTACTGATTCTCTCGATCACGCGAGAGCTAAAAAACATGGTTTTGGCCTTTAATGAGTTTGTACAGATAGCTTAATTCGTTATCAGCAGATACTATGATTACCAGGTTAAAGTCAATTTTAACCAGGCATGGAATTCCTTTACTCATATGTACCAATCAAGGTACCCATTATGTAAATAGTAAATTTAAACAGTTTGCAAAAACGTAGAACAGTCAAAAAACAAGTAGTCCGCATTATCAACAATCTAACGGTTTACCTGAAAGAACAGTATAAACTGTCAAAAATATATTGAAGAAAGCAGATTCAGATCAAAAAGATAGGTAATTAGCTTTGCTCAAGTTAATAAATACACCAGTTATAGATAATACTTGTTCACCAAAATAATAGAGATTATTCGGAAACTAGAAGGAGGAAGAGCAGGCCAATAAAAATAATTTTATTATCTTAATGGAAGGGAGTTGAGACAGTTACATCAGGAAGATGTAGTAGTAAAATTTTTCCTAGCAGTGGAGGAGGTCCTATACCATATAAAGTAATGTTAGTATGCGGTCAAAAGGTAGAAAGAGATAGGAAAGATTTGATTAAATCAGGTAATAATAGTTATCAAAAAAGAAAAGAGGTATTTGATTATCATAGTTTTTCTACGGAAGAATCAATTTTACCCACTCTGTACAGCTTAAACGCGCAATCTAGTGAGGAATTGAGACCAAATATAGAGCCACCTCCCAACCCCTGAAACCGTTTGGCCCTTTTTACCTCAGTGAGGTGCCCGGATGAAGAGGTGGAGGCTCTCTCCACTACTCCACCGGTGGAAGTTTTGCTTCTTCTTTCTCTTACATGCAAAGGGGTTCATAACAATAGAGTTCCCCCCGGTGCTCCAAGTTCGAAACCAGTAAGGACTATTCTCCTATATAGCCACGCATTATTGGACCTGGTTTCCCACTTTGACTTTAGGTTTTTAATAAGGTTGCTCCTCTTGGTCCGGGCAACAAAGCCAAGACCCCACTGGCCCACGAGGCTTGACTACAGACAGCCAGGAGACATTGGTATAACAAGTGATTTCGAAGTAAGCTCCAAATTTCACCCGCCATCGTAGCCCTGTGTGCAATCCCTTAGCAACCATACTACAGCTATGACAGGTAAAGTTGGTCTGCGGCAGGGTATTCGAGGGCTGCCAGTTGAGTTTTTAGACACAACGAACCCCCAAGTATTTTTCCGCAGACCTCCCCCTCATATAAAATCATCTCAGAGGCCTTTCTCCTATCCGCCATCTGGAGACGCACCAGGTTGGTGCTTTACCCCCTCCACATCAATAAATATCCCGACAAACAGCGACAAACTGTGTACATACCTACTGATGTGGACCCGGACTGGTGTGTCTAACATTATAGAAATGATTATGACTATTATTTGTTTCCTCATCTTCTTGATTTTTCTCATCTGATGCAAGTTATTTACTAGTTTTTTCATCCAAATATTTTCAAATAAGGATATGTATCTATGATGTGAGTTTTTGAGATATAGTCGGTAATTTGGGATGTGTGATTCGTTTAAATAGAATGTGATCAAGTTTGTCGTGTCTCCTTGTGTACGCTGCGGGGGCTAAAATGAGATATCCACAAATGATATGTTTCTGTTGTGGTTGCATACGTCAGATCTACTGTCGGCTTCAATACCATATATTTCATGTACCTATGTGTTGCAATCCTACTGACCTGAATTGTAAATATGAACCTACCTATCTTTTGCGTAAAATATGTTCGTTTTCTTTAGCCATTCAAATATTTCTTTTTGTGAATCTAGAGAGTAATTCTGTGTTTCTCTGATTTTGTGTTAAGTTCTTAAGTTTTCTGTTCATCTGTTCTCATTTGTAGAATTTGTTGGTTAGGTTTGAGGCGGCTAGGTTTTCATATGTTATATCAATGGCTCCGTGTACTCCACTTCCTTTTCCTCTATATATATATATATATATATATATATATATATATATATATGTTTTAAGTCAGTAAATCTGTTTGTAGTGTTGGTTTTTTTGGTCTGTGAAGTTATGGAAGGTGGAAGCGTGTTATCGGTACTTTAGAATGATTTTTGTGTGGTTCAGATGTCCCTGTTGAGCTGTTTGAGTTTGATATCAGTAAATTTTGTCACATTTTAAGTGTAGAGGAGACGGGACAAGTTGAAACAATGCTATTTGAGAGGTGGAATGCATGCGCAGGTTTGTCAACGTGGTAAAGTTTGTAATGCGTATTGCCCAGGTAAGCCGAAAGGAGACAGAGTTCAAATAAATTAACTGATTTGACTCTATAAAAAATATTATTTACAATGATAAAAATAAACTAAAATACAATATTCTATATATATATATATATATATATATATATATATATATATATATAGTTTTTCTTTATATTCTTGGGATTAGGTCCTTATTATAAATCTAACGAAAACTTAGTTTTACAAGAAACATGTTTATTAACGTTTCGGCTATACGGTGTAGCCTTTATCAAAATACTACAAACAGACAAAAAGCAGTGTCAATATTTATAAAACATCTTTCAAAACAAAACAGCTTACCACAAAACGATGCATATATCCTCCTCAAAAATTTGAGGAAAGTCATCCTTGTTTTAAAACATTTGTTAAAAATAACACGTCAAGAAACTACAAACATTCACAAACGTATAATCGACATTTATAACTTGAGTTGAAAATGAAAGGACAAGTTTTGGTTGAATTCTTGTTTTTTGTGTTTTGTTGTTGGTTTGAACTAAATTATAGTTATAGAATATATATATACAAGTCTACACTGAAAAATGTATCAAAGTATAGTACACTGAGAAATGTTGTTAATTTATTAGGTTGTAATATATTTTGCTTAGATTATTTGTATCAGTTTTTGAGTTGATGCAATGTTTATTTTTTTGAATATATACCATTTCATAGAATTCCAGTTTTTTTTTGTTATTTTCAGTCTTGAGTATTTTTGTGTTATCAAAATTAAAACTATGGTTTTTTTCTTTTATGTGATTGCTTAAAGCAGTTTTATTTTTTCTGTCATATTTGTGACCATTGATTCTATTTTTTAGATATTGAGTGGTTTGACCAATGTATATTCCATTGCAGTTGTTACAGGGTATTTCGTATACCACATGCGTTTTTTGATTTTTGGGGATGGTAGTTTTCAATTTACTGAAATTACTTTTTAGTAGATTATGTCCTTTATGACTTACAGTGACTTTTTCATTTTTAAATATATTTTGTATTTTTTCTGACAGACTAGGCACATAGGGTAATGTTATAAAATTAGAATTTGTTTTTTCCTGTTTTAATGTTTGGTTTTGCGAGTTATATTTTTTATGTATTTTTTTCTTAAATATGTTGTCGACTAGATTCCGTGGATAGTTGTTCAATTCCAAAACCTCTTTTGCTTTTTTAATTGAAGATATTCGATATTTTGGATCTGATAAATTTATAGCTCTGTCTGCTAGGCTCATTACTACTGATTTTTTTTGTGAAAAAGGATGTTGCGAATTAAAATTGAGGTATCTTCCTGACCACGTGTGTTTTGTGTGCCATTCGGTTTCAATTTTGTCGTTTTTATGATGTAATGTTAGATCTAAAAAGTCAATTTGGTTGTTTTGTTCAGTTTCAATCGTAAATTTAAGTTTCTCGTTGTAGTTATTAAATTGCTCTAGAATGTAGTCAGCTTTATTATGAGGGATCGCTAATAAACAATCGTCAACGTACCTATAAAAGAATGGGAGCTCAATATTCAGATTATCTATTACTGTTTTTTCTAGATCTTCTAATACTAGTTGGGCAATTACGCTTGAAATGGATGCGCCCATTGCACATCCTTCTATTTGTTTATAGATATATATATATATATATATATATATATATATATATACCTATAGGTGTTGGCTCGCAACTGAAAGTGAAGATGGCGCCAACTGACTACTTCTCGCTTGTGTAACTACACGAACCAAGAGAGGTTGTCGGAGGGTGTAATCTTCAGTTCGGATTAGAGATTCTGAACTGGAAGGCATTACGGCACTCTTGAAGAGACCCAAGAATGTCGAAACGCGTAAGTGTACTATGCTCTTCCGCTATCAGTTGCGAATCACCACAGATGTCCGTATCGGCAAAATGGCCGATCGACGTCACGGTTTTCGAAGGGGATGTAATTCAATATTCTGCGTGGTATTAGCCAGGAATGTAGTTGTTTTGCCCTTCGAAGAACGATCAGGCCAATAAGTCGAAATTATTGAAATTTCGACTAAAACAGGTCTAGTAGAAAATCGAAATTTATATTTCATATAGCACCTCGTATTTTATGAAATTATATTCTTATATATATATATATATATATATATATATATATATATATATATATATATTACTCTGGTGCGTAAATATTTTGCAAATCACGCTTCGATGGTCCGTATTCCTCCGTCGATCGATAGATACTGATGGTTCGAACGAATAGGTAGGTGTAACAACGGTGTGTACTTCGATTCCGGTGACGGTGTACGGGATTCTCGACGTCCTACGAAATGTTCAGACAGCCAAGGGTATGAGCAACCGGCAGATCAATACTCTTTCGGTTTTAATCTCAAGATGTGAGAGTATCGTTTGTAGCTAGTAAGTACCCGGCTTAACGAATATCTCGGTTTGTAGGGACTGTAGTTATTACGGCGCGTCAATACCACACCAGAATTATACTATCAGTTAAAGTGATCGTTCACAGCCAGTCAATACTTGCCTCAACGACGCTACCCTACGAAGATACTGTAGAGTTTTGTATGCGTCAATACCACATCGAAATTTCTCTAACAGTTTGAACAATCGTTTTCGTTTCCGTCAATACCAGAAACCAGTGAATGATGTATAAAATCGGATCAGTACACCGACTTAGTACAACACTCGGCGGTGGATAGTGTAAAGCGTTTAAGGTCAAAGTCAGTACCTTCGACCTACGCTTCGCACTGGAGGCGGCTGAACTTGGAGGAGCAGAAGTCCGTAATCCAAGTCGTCCTATCGTCTGTCGGCTTGCATTTTTATATACATCTTAGCGTTGGTGGTGGACGTCTCCTTCCCTTCTACTGTCGATTCTTCGTGCGCATCTTGGCGTGGGGGACTTTGCTGTTCTGGTGGGGTACCGCGTCATCACGGTGCTAACTGGTTTCTTGAATCGATATTTATAGTAATGAATTTATATCATTACAAGTTTGTTCCTCTTGGTCTCACATGTACTATCACTTCTTGTTGGAGAAACAGCAGCAACTACTAAAAATTGAAGCAAATACATGGGTACAGTTGCTTTATTTTCGAATCAATGGCGACTTAAGCATGATGGTGTCATTTGGTGCAAGTAGATACATTATGTTTGATGCACGTTGATACACTGTATCAACTCACCTCAGGTACTTTTTCTTGCATGTTTTCTTGTTTTAGATAATGGTTTGCAACTATAAAAAGAAGAAAAATTTGACAGAGCCTCGCCGACATTAAAGGAGGCATCATGTTATTAAGAGAAGCTGCCATAACCTACGAAATCGACAAGATGACCTTGTTTAGATTCAAAAACGAAAAAAGTCCGGATGTTGGAAAAGGTTATGCTAAATATCTAAAAATTCGTAACGAGAAATTGAAACTTCAGCTGAAAGAGTATATCGGTCAAAGTTCAAAAATCTACTATGGTTTGACTCCTAAGGTAAGGCGCGTACTGAAGTGGTCAGCAAGTGGCGTGGAACTGTGGTAGATGGAATCACTAAAACCTATGTAAACAAATGAAGGCGCGCATCAAAATGGCGTAGTAGTGACGTGTAATTCTGCAGGTGGTATGATGTCAGTCTGGTGCGACTAACATCGAATAAGTTGAATGTTGGATTGGCAAGGGACTGGTGACGACGAGGGTTTTTCATTACAACTCTTTATTTTTTTAGACAGATCTGAACTGAATTGAAATTATATACGATAAATTAAAAAAAATGCGAGTTTACAAGTAGGTTCTTGAACCGGTTTGTTAATACTGTATAGAACTATGAAAATGTATCAAAAGTAATCACATCAGAAGTTTCAAGCAAGAAGACAAGCGTCACCTCCATATCAACGCAAAAGTTCTTAAGCTGCTAGTTAATCAATATTATTTCCACACACACTGAAGAGAACAAACCCTAATTACCTGTGTAGTGCTTTGTGAGAGAAACAGTGCACAATGTGAGAAAAATTTGTTAGTAGTCTAGTAACGAGGATAATGACTTATCTCTTGACATAGTACTAGTAATAAGTGTGTGAATAAAATGTTATCAGTATTAGTCACATCATAAGATATATTCAAATAGGTTTTGTTCCGCAGTGGACAGACAAAAGAGAGGCAAAATGATAATGACTTGCAAAATCTATCTAGAAAGGTAGTACAATCAACTACTGTTTATATCGGTTATTGGTCCATCTTAAAGAGGGATAAAAATATCAAACTTTGAGTTATTGATTAGTTTGTAAGACAATGGTTCGGGTTCCCGATGGCATGATTCGATTTGTTTTTCCGAAATTCCCATTAAAATTCGTAAAACGTATAACATAGTATGGAGCTTCCGTGTGAGCCACAGTCACGCATTTTCGAGCCGCAAAAAACTTCCCAAGGGCAATCTGTTTGTTAGAAAATACTTCAGAATAGAAGGGTCGAGAGTTAAATATGAATTTATATATAAATATATATCATTATTCACGTTTCTTGTTTACTTCCGAATAATCGGATATAAAGAAGGACACAAAAATTGCCAGTGCTAAGGTATATTCAGTGATTTTTCTGTACACCAAACTGAACAAATAATGTCAGATTTCCTTTGTCAAACTTTATATTTGTAGTAAAAATAGTAATAAAAACTAGACTCGGAATCTATAAAATCCCCGAAACAAAACATCTACCGGGGCAAGTTGATACATTTTCTGGTTTGTAATTTTGAAACCCAATTGTGCATTTTGAATACTCATAAAAATGTAGGTAATACTTTTTTAACTATGCAAATAACTATGCGAAATTGTGAGATTCAAGACAGAATCCCAGTAAGAACCTACTGAGAATAGAATGTCTCAATTCGCTACAGGCTGGATTCAATACAATATGTAAGAACATGAACAAAATCTATTTTAAGATTCAACAGTAATAATTATGAATTTGACTTATAGAAATGCATCACTACTCTCCGTCGTCTAAGAGTTCCTCACCTGATACAAGAAGAAATAACTGATTTGCCGAAGATTGCGGAAATATAAGTAATCGTAAAATAAAAGCCAGGCAACGACGGTTAGTGTCAGGGACTGGAAGAGACTATGAAATATACAAAGATTTAAGGAAGCAGGCAGTAAAGGTAAAAAGACGGGAAAAACTCAATGGATAATACAAAAAAATGGAAGAAATTGAGCTAAATAACAAAGACAATTCTAAGTTATTTACAAATATGAAAAGTCGAAGGAAAACAACCAATGTAGCAGAAATAGAACTGGAAAAATGAGAGAGCAATTTTAAAAAGCTACTGACTGGAAAAAACCAGACTATTTACATTGAGAATATAAGAAGAAGAGCTAGAGGAGGAAGATGTATATGGAGAGCTACGATATGATGAATTTAACGGAAGAATATAAAAGTTAAGAGATAATAAAGCGGCGAAGATTGTGGAAATAAAAGTAATCGTAAAACAAAAGCCAGACAACGATGGATAGGGTCAGGGACTGAACAAGACTATGAAATATACAATGAATTGAGGAAGGAGGCAGTAACGGTAATAAAACGAAAGAAAATTAATGGGTCATACAAAAAAAGGAAGGAATTGAGCTAAATAACAAAGACAATTCTGTTATTTACAAATATAAAAAGTTAAAGAAAAACAATCAACGTAGCAAACATTTACGTGTACGAGAAGTACAGCGATCAATAGCAGTCGAGATGTGTTGGAAGGTTTTTCTCCTATGGCTGGCTAACCACGTCTCCAGCTAGAGTGAACATAGCTAAACTAGAAAAAACGGTGTCCACAAGGCGTCGTTTAAAGTCAGAGAAAGACAACTGCTGACAAATGTCTGTTCAGAAACTCAACACATCTTTGGATAATCACCATTCTTTCCTGATATGGCTCCTGTCGACTTTTGACCATTTCAAAAATTCAAATTACCATTTAGAAGCCACGTAATTTTTTTGGAACAAATCACTTAAACAACCAGTTAAAACAGACAACGTGCTCTATTCAGACTGTTGTTATTAATTGTCTAATTACATAGTTAGACATTGATATTCCTCATCTGGCTGTCTATCCACGTCTAAACGGCGTCTAAAAGTCGTCATCAAAGTCCGCGTAAAGTTTCTGTCCAGAAGCTCAGTTTGATTTTCAGTTGATAGAAGAAAAGTTGCGGCGAATACTAAAGTCGATTCCCGAAAATGCGTTTATACATTATTACTCTGAACGGGCAACTTGTTTACGTGGTCGTAGGTACTGTATTAGCAGTCCGTAGTTACTATATAATGAAAACCAAGTAAAGTTGCGTTTACGTCACCAAGGGCGTATTTCTATCGCATGCGTGGCTACATTTCTATCGAAAAGTGCATATACTCAAATTTGTTAATTAATCGGTTCTAAATATAACCCAATCAATTAAAAAACTTTTGTACCAAAATAATGTATAAGCAATATAGCTTTTATTGGGTTTAGACGTCCCTCGATGTAAACATTTGTGTTAAAATTTTCATTAAGAATCCTCCAATTATTGACGGTAAAATAGCCACTGCCAGAAATAATGTCATGTTGCCGCGTTGTTTGTGACTTTTCTACTCGTGTATTGTCATCGATTTTTGAGGTTATAGTTACGTGCTTTATAAAATTTCCCTGTGAGAAATATTTATAATCAAAACTATTTTTGTTTTCAAAACAACAAAGCATTTTCTTTTCTGATTGTTAAAATACCCATACAGCTGAAAAGCCGATGCAAAGAACTTGTGGCTTCATTAGTAAATTATTTTGAACAAGAAACAAATAATAATGGTCCTTTGTTGCCCTTAAATGCTGTACAAGAGGTAGGTAATACGTGAATAAAATATCCTTACTTTACTTTATGTAAAATTTCTATTATGTTAGCGTGTAGCTGCTGCTTTAAAAATCAGTGTAAGAACAGTAAGCGAAATTTGTCAAACAAAGAAAAAAGGTGGAGTTTGAGTCACCAAAGAAAAAACGTTGCGCTCATAAACGAGTAACAAATACAGAAACTTTAAATACAAGCTCTATTCGTGATACCATTTACAACATGTACCAGAGAAGTAAGTATAATTACGACAATTGTATATTTACCATATTTTTATTTCTGTATGCTTTTAGAACAGCACATAACAATTTAATCATTGTGATCCCAACTAGAAGAAAAACAATTATTTAATGGTAGTACCACTTCTTTAAACAGATTGCTCAAAGAACTTGGGTTTAAGTGGATGAAGGTTAATCCACGACGAGGACTTATGGAATTACCTAATGTTGTTTTCAAAAAAGAGTAGGATTCTTGAGATATTATGAAGAAGCGAAGGACGAAGGTATATACCAATTTGTGTTCTTCGATGAAACCTGGATATTTCAAAATGGCATCATAGGTCATTCATGGCAACATGAAAATATCAAGAGTGTTAAAACCAGTAAAACGGATGGCAAAAGGTTTGTTGTATCGCAAAACATGAGTGGTTACTTGAACATTATCTAAATAATATTATTACAGATATATTATACTCCATGCTGGAAATTAAGACGGATTTATTGAAGGTGCTGAAGCAATATTTTGTTCAAAAACCCTACTTAATGATTATCATGGGGAAATGAACCAGGCAAATTTCTTGAAATGGTTTGAATATCAGTTGCTGCAAAATTTAGAGAATCCTTCTCTAATTATACTTGATAATGCACTTCATCACAGCATGTTATTGCATAAAATTCCAAATACAGGATGGTCAAAATGTGCTATTCAGGAATGGTTGACAGAAAAAAACATTCCCTATTCTCACATGATGTTCAAAACAGAACTGTTGCAAATCGATTCTCAGTAAATATACAGATATATTCTTACTTATTGCTATTTATTTTAAACATTTTTTTGTTATTTTGGAAATAAGCCACCAATCAAGTATATAGTGGACGATATGGCAGAACAATATGGACACAAAGCTTTACGTCCTCCTTACCATTGCATATTCAATTCTATCGAATTAATTTGTGGCATAGCAAAAAATTACTACAATATGCATACTGGTAGGGATGGTAACAGTGCGAATAACTGCCTGAACATGTGGCACGAGGCTCTGCACATGATAACTGCTGATATGTGGAACAATTCTATACAACATACTGGAAGAGATATATTTAAATGGTATGAGATCGTCCAGAAATTAGTCCGATAGTTATAAATTTTAATAGTGAAGAGAGTAACACTGATGTTGAATCAGATGAAGAAAATGAACAAGAATTTGAATCTGCCTAATTTCATTTCACAATATGTTGAATTGTTTAATGTTAGTTTTTGTCTTTGATAATACGTTCATTATTAGACATATTTTTTTGATTGCTTGTATTTGTATTATATTCATTTATTAAAAGATTTGGTAAGTCAGTAATAACCTTACCACTTTTATTCTAGAATTACTTACTTTGTGAAATATATTCATAAATTTAATTAACAAAAAACGTAAATGAAAAAACTCCACACTATATTAAACAAAAACTATCAAACTATCGATGATTTTGTAGTTTTCATTTATAATATTGTGAAATTTTCTACATTTACGTTTTTTGTTGACTTCAGTTATTTTCTGTTAATTTCCATATTTCGTGAACACTCTGACAACGCTACAAATGTTTACAATGATGACGTGAACGCAACTTTATTTGGTTTTTACTATATGTTAGTTAGGAGCGTCTTGAATAAATAATTTAATATATGAAATGAATTAGTTAGATGATTTCATTGTGAACACGTGTGATCAATAGTCTTAATGAGAATCCAGTGTAAACGGTTTTTATTCGCGTTACTTTCATTCCATTTATAAGAAATAATATCTCAAATTTTAGGAAACCTCTTTCGAGAAATGGGGAATGGAGGGAAATTTTCTTTTCACGGTATTCAATTTATTTAGTTCTAAACATAGACCAAAAAAATTCAATTGATTTATTTGTATAATAAATCTTGAGATTCCAACTGTTGTTTTACCATGTCAGAGGAAACTAAGTTGAAGATAAGTATCTTTAGCATTGGCCACTGACCTTGAGGAACTCACGTAAGGTCACTAATGGCAATTTGATTGATCTTAAAGCTTGTATAGAGAACATGAAAAACATTGTATAAAGTCACGTATGTGTGTTTCATATATTTTATAGTTAATTCGTTCAAGAATGTTCAACTAGTTTGAAAAATTGTACTATGATGAAATTTGTGGGTATCACTTATTAAAATTAAACTATACATGGGTCTGTCAGGATTAACTGTATCCATATTTATCAATGTAATTAAGTCATATTTTGAATTATATATTTTCAAATAAATTCAATATATTACAAGAATATTAGAAAATACTTTGAGAATAATTAAGGCTAGTAATTGGAATCAAGGAAATTTGGCTACAATATTGCAGAAAAATTGAGACTGTGGGGAACGATCAAAATAACTAAGAAAGTAATCAAAGAACATGTTGTTGGAATACAGAATTGTAAAATGTCATTGAAGACAAGGAAAATATGTGAAAAAACACACATAGATACAAAAGATAATGAAGATTTGTAAGGAGTAATATATCCTACTACCTAGTTATCTTAATGTTTATTGTGTTGACTAATCATTTTTCTAATATTTTGAATGAAATTGAAGTTGGTAGTAGTGGCTATGACCTTGAAAATAGTTACGCAGAAGTAAACGGCAACGATGCACAGAATTATTGAAGTGAGACCTGAAAAAGTCTGTCTGATGGTACCATAAAGTGGGTTTGTATCTTATAGCCGAGGAGAACTAGGTTAAAAATTACATTATAATTTTATTCAAAAATAGAATTAGAAACATTAATTTATTTATTACCCAAAAAGCATTAAAAGCTTATTACAGCCGTAATAAGCTAATATTTCACTATATCTAAAATAAATATTAGTAAAAAAATAAAAAGTTAATCGTCAGTTGATAATTAGAATTGGAAATCAAAATTGAAGTTTAAATTAAGTTTTTAGACCAATAAGAATATTTTTCCATGAACCGAACCCGAACACGACAATCACATGATTCCCAAAAAGGACTTTACAGATGTGTTGTGCACATTACTTTTATAGAGAATGTTAATAATAATTAATTAAATCGAACAATTGTCATTTAAAACTGAAAATTTATATTCTTGAAGTTAAAATTGAAGTAAAAAAATAACAGGCTAAACGATGGGCTTGCAACCTAAGTCATCATCGTCGTCGGCTTCATTATCTGAAAATTCACTTTCGCTGTCACTTCTATCCTCTCCTAAGTATATTATTAAATCCGCCACGTTGTCCATAATATATACTTTTTCAATATATTCGTTTTCAACTTTTGTCACATTCGCGCAAATATTTTTCCAATGCTCTACAGTCACCTAGCAAAATGTTTTTTCTGTTAATTTCCACAAATCATCTAATTTAAAAGTTACGTTGCAAGCAGCTACTTCGTTCTTTACCAACGCCCATATTTTTTCTATTGGGCTTAGCTCCGGATGATAGGGTGGTGAACGTAACGTTAAAATGTCACGTAATGCTAAACTTTTTTCTATTATGTATGTTTTAAAACCTACCTTGTGCATTTTTATAATTGACTATAGTTCAGCTGTAGTTGCTTTTAACTCATGAAAAATATTTCTTTCAGTAAGCCACTTCTGCATTGCATCTTTTTTCCATGAAAAATTTGGAATGGTTTCTAACAATGCATTGTGATAAGAGGCATTATCTAATACCAATACACATTTTTTTGAAGCATTGGGAATGAATTTTTCTTTCAACCACTTGACAAAATTTGTATTGTTCATGTCGTCGTGATAGTCTCCGGTTTTCATTCCCGATTTAAAAATTGTAAGCGCCTTAGGTATGAATCCTGCTTCACCTCCAGCATGTAAGATAATAAGCCTTTGACCTTTAGACACAGGTACTTTTAAACATTTATTTTTGCCATCGTCTCATGCTTTTGGTACCGTATGTGAACTGTGAATGTAGGTTTCATCAGTATATATAATTGGCCGTCCCTCTTTTTTTGTATTTTCTCAACTTCCTCGAATATTCAATTCTTTTTGCTTTTATGTCGAATTTCTCCATTAAAACTTTTCTGTTATCTTTAGTTTTTTCCATCTGAATTCCATCCTTTTACCCAATCGTCTAAACGAATCTATTTTGCCAGTAAAATTTATCCCAGTTTCATTTTTTACCGATTCGAAGATTCTTTTCATGGTAGGCCTTCTATTATGTATCGCTGTGTATGAATAAATAATTTTTCGAAATATTTCTCCCTCAAATTCATCAACGGATCCTTTAGAAGTTGAAGGTTTGTTGAGGGTTTTTCGGGGCGATTTAAAGCGTTTACCGGGGGATTTTCTATTACCTTCACTAACAATACGTTTCACCGAGGCGACAGAAACATTACACGCTTTGGCTACTCTCTCCTGCAAACTGCTCAGAGGAATTTTTAGGGCATCCTGTTCTTTTTCTATTTTCATAAATTGATATACACTGTATATGATTTGTCGAGCTTGACTATGAATTATTTTATTGGAGCCACTCATGTTTCCAGATTTTGTCTGAAATAAAAGATTTCAAGAATTAATGAACAAACATTTTAACATTTGAAAGTGAATATGGAAATTAAAAAAAATACTCTCTCATTTCTTTTTTATTCAAATTTACAAATTCGTATACTCAATTTTTAAACCATTCGATAAAGTAACAACTAAAATATGGTTAAAAACTCGATTTTCTGCGCAAAGTAGCGCCACTCGACTATAATTCAAACTTTATTTTATCGGAAACAAATTCATACATACCTTACTGCCAAGTTAACTAATCTACTGCCTACACAAAATTTTTTCACAAATTATTGTCTACAAAAATCTACTAAATTAAACTGACAATAGTAACAATTACTAAATCTATTAAATACCTAACTAGAAAATAAGAAAAAAATTACTAAAACAAAACAAAAATCTCCGCACTATTAAAATATTCTGACTCTGAAGAATCCAGGTGAACGAGAGCGCGATTGAAATGAAAGTGCCTAAAATTGTTGAGATAGGTAGTAGGATCTTATTTCAAACGTAAATTGTGTTCTGCGCCAGTATGACTAGTAGCTCTACTCGTTTTCCACTAACTTTACCTAATTTTAAAGTTCACAAAAATAATCGAATACCTAATTTCGCCTTCATTGGTTCTCATCTATTACCTCGCAGTCGAGATATCCAGATGGTGAATCTGCTTCAATGATACAGATTTTTATATTATGTTAATTTCAGTTCAATGAATGTTAGAGTGGAAAGCCATAACGATTGTGAGTTTCCAATTATGTTGTCATTATTTTGCAACATAAATTTCTTTATTATCTTTCCTTTTTCATCTATTACATTCTCTTACTTTTTCAACCATATTCTCCAAATATTTTTATATCTTTAATCATCGCTGATTCAATAGAAGAAAATATAATTAATTATTGATAATAATAATTGTACATCATTATATTTTCTAAGTATTTTGATATTTTTATCAAATAATATCAGGTTTATGAACCAATTAAGTATTTGTGAAAACCATGTGGTGAATTTAGCAGTTTTTGGTCGAAATAATCTGGCGACGATTAGCTTATAATTTGATATGTCTTGAATTACTTTTATCACTATCATACCAGGCGAAGTATATATATTTGACTGCATTGTTATGGGTGGGATTGAATTGTTTTGCGTTATAATTGAAGTGGATTGCTTTACACTGAATTAGATTGTATTGGAATTGGTGTGGCCTGATCAAGTTTTTTTTGGAACCTAAAAACTTTTGCTGGAGACAGTAACTTTTCTGAAATCACTACGACTATATCCAAAATGTCTTATGCTCACTTATTAATAAAAGCCTAAATATTACTAGCTGTTAATGTCAAAACAATGAGATGTCGACCAATTTAAATGATATATTTCTTCTCACTTCTGGAAACTGAAAATCAGCCATCTTGCTAACAGCAATTATTATATCTCGTACGTCAGGACCACCCATAATAAAAAATCCATCCTATAACAGAATAGGATCAAAAACGATGAAATATTCAATGAACTCATAATTATTGTCCTTCTACACATCACGTTACGAAGACGCCTTCAGAAAATCAGTACAAAAGCAGGATGAGTTTTGGCTTTTAATGTTTATAATCAATGTAAAACAGATTCTTAACTTAATGTTGAAGAATTAAAATTTTGTGATTTTTAAAAAAATTGCAGGAGCAATGTAGTCACTTTTATAATAGAATTCTTTCAAATATTTTTAGTCTAACAAAAAGAACAGTTCATCTTATGCATGTAGGGAAACACACGATTCCTCTTCAACAATTTGTTTTTAATACATTACGCTTACCAGGTGCAACAGTGGAAGATCTTAAACATTATCAAAATTGGGTTAAATGTTGCGTTCCAACAGTTCTCGTTCAATTCAGTTAAAATGCAACGGTTGACTCAGTTTTGAAAAATTTTAAGATGTTCCAGTGTTGTAGCTGGTGAGCTATAAAATTTAAATTTTCCCGCCATTCTTGTCCTACACCAATAATTCTTGTTGCAAGCCTGTATATCTACAACACTGAAAGACCAAGATGAAAGATGTTTGAACTACAGCACCATCTAATAGTGCTTGTCATCCCAGTAGCCCAAATAAGTTCCACCTAACACAAATACTGCATTGAGTTGCCCGTCTCGTTGGTTGTCTCTGCTCATAGTCACTATTACTTTATGGCGTGTAAACGTGGCTGGTGAAAATATCGCTAATTGATAAGTTGGTATCATTTGAGATATGGTATTATCGGCTAATCTTAGTATTGCCACGGATTCACGGAGTCTTAAACGAAAATAACTGCAGACAATGGGGAAGAACAGAAAGTTTCAGCTAAATATTGTAACCTTACCTTGTTGTTGTTACTACATGAAGTGAAGTTACAATGCCGAAGGTTCGCTATTCGCCAGAGAGCATAAGACCGTGAGTGTAGTTGGAAATATTTGAAAAGTGGTTCTATATTATTTTTTTAGGCGCCACTTGATTGGTAGGACATTCAAGAAACTGCTATTGATTAATCAAAAAACCAATAGTGAATAAATTAGCTATTATGACTTTTCAAATATGTTATTTACATTGTTTTGCCTTTATGTTTGTGAATGAAATGAAACACATTACATTGCCAATGAATCTGTTTAATGAAATTTAAGGGTACCTTGAACAGCTGGTGTAATAACCTGTTTCAATAAATACAAGCTAACCGACACTAATTACGAACTGATAATCAGTTATTAGTGTTTGGTTAATTTTGAAATGTTTAACATAGTTTCTCATGTTATCAACTATCTGAGAACATCGTGTACAATACAAATTACTAGT
Source organism: Galeruca laticollis (assembly GCA_963921935.1). Lineage (NCBI taxonomy): Eukaryota > Metazoa > Arthropoda > Insecta > Coleoptera > Chrysomelidae > Galeruca > Galeruca laticollis. The sequence continues at coordinate 68,356,315 of OY998178.1, read as the reverse complement.
AACATGTAAATTGTATACCAGTTACAGCTTTACAGACTAATAATTAATGCAATGTTACCAAATAGATAGAGAAGGTCTCTTATCAAGTAAAATTAAGCTGAAATATAATTTCAGGGCGATATGCGATGATAATATTAATGTGAAATAGTTTTTTGACCAAGTCAATGTGTGTAAGTACAGGTTATGGGATTATGGTTAATAAAACAACGAAAATCTATTATTTTTCCAACCAACGTTTCGACCTTTATTGGGTCATCTTCAGGGCGTCTACAAGAAACATACAAAGAATGTATTTTTTTGTGTGATACACTAAACACAAAAGCCATAACATTTGTTAAAATCAAATAAAATATGTTCAATAGTATATGTAAGAAACGACAAAAATATATTAAAAGTTAATTTATTAAAATAACAGTTATGGAAACCACAGGAAAACAGGTGAGATCCTTTTATGTCATTAATTGCGACATGCAGTTAGAGTCTACTTATGAGTTATAGGTTGTTTATTATCTTTCAACGCCCAATATCCGCTAGTTAAAGGCTGTATATTGTTGCAATTATTTGTGTAGGTGCAATCCCCAGTATAGTTCTACCGGAAGATAGACCAGAGGAAAAAAATAAAATCAAATAAAGAAAAGAACTTTTTCCTTCTCCCCCACCTCCCAATTAATTGAGAGAACCAAAAAACTTACAAGAAAATTGATATTACGGTAAAATTTATGATCATGAAGATGTTAAAAAAATATTCTTTGATTAAATGTGAATCTATTGTTGCTAATATTAAGAAACAATTTTCTGTGATACTTAAATAACTCACAAAATAACGAAAACCAGATGAAAAAACCTAATTAAAACTATGTTAAACAAACAAAGACTTACCAAAATTGATTTTCTTATTGAAAAAATTCCCTATATCTGGCCTTCCAAAAACAATTTCCATCAAAAAAGGAAATAACATTTCAATTTGTTGTTTGTGTTTATATTTGGGTACGGTGGGAACTGAATATAAAATGAATTTTATAGATATCAGGTGAGAAACGAGTTCAAAAACCAGTTTTAGTTGTTTTTCAATGACAACTCTTTGGTTCTATTTAATAATGAAATATAGGATGTGTTTAAATTTTCGACGTCTTTTTTGAAGTTTACTGAAGGGTTATTGACAATGTTAATCATTTCAGAGAACCTTCTTTTATAAAAAATTGTTTGTTGGCCTAACATTTTGACGTAATCAAAATTAATATTAATGTTTCCATATAACAAGTCGATAGACGTCTATATAAGGATTTGAAGTTACTAAATGCCAAAATAATTAAATATAAAAGTTAATGTGTCGTTAAATGTTAAAGCAGAAATTACAAAATTTTAAAATTGCATAAAATTGGATGACAACAAATAAAACTTTGAATGCTACCTGAGGTTAGTGTCCAAACTATTAAACGTCAATCATCTTAATTGACAAACCACATTTGTCTTGTGGATCAAAATTCAGCTATCCTAGTAAGAACCATTGTCCATAACGGAAACAGCTCGCAAGTGTCACCGACAAACCATGAGTCCAAAATCACCAATCGAAGCAAAACGCCATCACGAGCTTTTGTTGCTTTGCAATGCTAACGCCATCCGAGATACGACACGTCTCTACTACCATGAATGGAGTACCTATAGTTCATCAGCTATCTTTACGAAAAGATATCTCATACTGGAAACATCCGGAACTTGAGGCTTTTTTAACTAACAACATTGTCGACATTTTAATCTTTAGTGGATGAAAGTTTTCCTGCAATTTGTGAAATGTGAGTTTAATTTTAAATCAACACTACAAGTAAGTCGTAATGATTTCAGAAGTTGTTTTCTTTATTAAGTTAACCGATTTTTTCTTTCTGGTTTATTATAGCCTTTGAGAATGAAGACAATGCTCTTCGAAAGCTTAGGTAATGTACTATTCGATTCACTTTATCTCTAACCTGTAAAGTTTTTTGGCTGCTATCCCCACGAGTTTGAGGGTTTTTTAACAAAGACCACTCTTTGAAGTTTTATTTTTTAACTAGTCAGCCGTGACTAACTGCCAACTTTTGGTTTTTGGTTATATATATATATATATATATATATATATATATATATATATATTTATATATATATATATATATATATATATATATACTATGTTAAAATTTTAATCTGTGTCTAATAAATATATTCAATGAGTTTTTTTTATTATATAATTTGTTTTACCTCGTATATTATTCCTCTGGATTTCTTCTCATTTACCTTGGCCAGCGCTCAATATTTTATTATAATTATTAATTTGGAAACAGACAGGGTTCTGAGTAAGGCCTTTGTTTTTCCGCAGAACATTTTAAGAACAAAACATGAAACTCAAATTGGAAAACACTTTAATAACTTTGAAGACAGAAAACATAACGCAAAGACATAAACTGGAAGAATTGACAGATGGTAAATGAAATTTTTTTTAATGATATTAAAATGGAACGAGTCTTAACCTAGATATAGTTCAATAAGTATTTAATATTACGAGTTTTAAGTTTATAATATTATTGTTTTGATTTAGAAATGAGTTCAGATATTTTCCTGTTATACTTTCTTAGATGTTCATCTCAATTTTCAATTTATTTGGAAGTATAACGATTATAATTGGTACCAATCATAGAAATTATTACTAACCTTCGAAAGAAAAAACCGCACAACTTCTTTCTTCTCCTGTTGTGCCGTCAGCTGCTGTATATCACCATGTAGACTACTTATTTTCCACTGGATAGCTGCTTTCAATCTTTATTTTAAGAAGTTGTTCATCAAATGTTTAAGGAATTCAGCAATTAGTTAATTCTGCACATTTATTTCATCAACCATCGTTTATAATATCTTATTTTGCTTCTTCATTCAGCTGTGTAATTTTAGAATTATTATTCAACTTGTTCTTAAAAATCTAATAATAATATCTTTTCTTGCCTCGACACCAGATTTATTAATTTCTCTCCCTCTTAGCAACCATAATTTCCTTCCTAGATACCAGAGTTTTCTTATTCTCAGATTGGTTGAAATCTTAAGCTAGATCTCGGGATACAGTTCATTTCGATGTCACCAATTATTGTGACATTTCATTGGTTGACTTTCATAAAATGTGTACATATGTTAAAATAACAAAAATAACTATGCATAATATAAGTAATAACTCAAAACATTGTTACTACATTTAGAGATACATAACTAATAAATAAAAAAAATTCAATTTATTCGCGACAATATCAACAAATTCCTGAACTGTCGTAAAATATTCTTTGATTCTGACAGATAGAATTTCCATGATTCAATATAGTGAAACTTTAGATGACAGTTCAATACTTATGAATTTTGACACACAGGGTGCTCCCCTTAGTAATGTCTATTATAATAAAATGTTTCTTTATTATGAATGAAAATATTTGCTATACCGATTCTCATTCGATATTAGTATACCATGAAATTATCGTATAAGGTCTACCTATGTATTGCAATATTACTTTGATATAGCAATACAATATTTCAGCCGATTTGTACAAATTGGTTTAACATTTACTAACTAATGTAGGACCTATATCGCGCCAATACAGTATTACCAAGCTTTAGTCAATGTTGGACTACTTGTTACCACATATAATAGCTAATGTGGGGCCTATATGTGTATTCCAATATTTGGTCAATATAGGACACCAAGCTACTGCCGATATTGCACAACTTGGGAAAATAATAAATAAACAATGTAAGGACTACATTGGGGAATTACCTGATTTTCCATATGGGGCCAACATAACTTAATTATATTGTAACAACATCGCAAAATGTTCTTATTTTAAATTGGGCCAATGCAATAAAATCTATATTGTCCCATTCTATTGACTATATTTAACCAATATTCGGCCAATATGTATGTGCTACCTGGGCATAGAGAAGTGTGCATAAAGTTGCATACCTACTCAGTGGGTAAATCAACCGAATTATTCTACATCCTAGTAAGTTATAGTATAATACAAAAGCATTGTATTTTTATCATGTAACAATGTGATGAGAAGGAAAGCAGTATATTTTGGTCATATAACAAGAAATAGAAAATATAAACTTCTGCAGATCATAATTGATGGCAATATATAATATAATAGAGGATCCGGAACTAAAAAACCAAATGTGTTTGCAAATATTTTGCAAGAGTGTGATCGGCAACATAAAATAGTTGTGGATAGGCAGCTGAAGAAGAGAAGTATGTTGCTACAAATTACTTCCACTATTCTGTTTCTTATATGAATATATATTTTAACTTGCGTTGAGTAATCTCAAATTTCCCTGTAAACAAGCTTTTCTATGAAATTTAACATAAATTCTTTTGTTCACTTAACTAAATATATACTTCACTTTAATATTTATTCTATATTTGTATTAAATCGTCTGGAAAACCATCCACGATATTAACTTAAATTTCAACGCTGTTCTAACATAACTCCAGCTTATTTCAAGAAACAGCTCTAAAAGACATATCGATAAAGATTAGGTTTTATCCCTTGTAATTTCATCCGCATTTTCAGCTTAAAGCTTCGTCTCAATTCGCGGATTGCATTCCAACCGAAAGAGGTCATTCACCGTTCTTAAAATAGCACACAGACTTTATTTATACGACTTATTTAAGGCTTGAAACTGCAACCTGCCGTATTATGTCGATAAATGCAAGCGGTCGTTGCTTATGTGAATGGAGGTATATTTTTGAATAATGAAAATGTGGAAAGTAGGCCAATCGTCGTCATTTGATTTCTAGGGAAACAGAAAAACTCAGTTTTCCGTTCACAACTAGGACTAATCGATATACACGTTGTTTGTTTGATTTGGGGCGATTTGATACGATTTTCCGGCTTAATTGAAAACGGCAGCAGATATTAACATGGAACATATGACAGTTTGACTTTTGTGGAATTTTCCTTGTCGATCAATTTTTATCGTTTCTTTTTTTAGCTTTGATGAAAGGTCAGGCTACAAAAGAATATTGCATAAGTTCGCAATTCTCTTAAAATAAGTTTCTAGATAATTAAAGAAGCGAGTTTTACTAGATGAAATAGAGCTGTGAATCAAATGTGTGAAGTAAGTAATTTCATTACAATTAGAGAATGTATCCACTTACTTACATAAAAATGTCGTTAATCAATAATATATATAAATACAGTTCCATTATTCAAAATTTTAAAGAATTTCGTTCAATTTTATTTTGCAATACTTGGTAAATTTGCGGATGGAAATTCAAGAAAATGGAATTAAAATCAGGGAAGATATAAACAAGCAGGTGGTAGAGGAAGTTCAAGAATTAGGAAGATGCATAGAAGGAAATTTATCCGGAGTAATTCAAGTTGAGGTAAAGAAACAAAATGAGAACATAATTGAAGAGATACACTCTATTGAAGTACAAGGACAAACAAATGAGGAAGTAATGCAAATGTATGAACAGAATTTAAATAAGAAACTTAATGACTTAAATGAAAGGGTAGAAGAACAAACAGGAACGTGTCAAAAAAGGAGTGGAAATATAGACAAATCATTTAACAAGGAATTGGAGGAAATGAATAGAACATCACAAGAAACCACAAGACAAAAAGGAGGACAAATAATTTATACAGGAAATGTCAAAATAAAAGTAAAACTGGATAGAAATGCATTTCTGGGAAGAAAGTACAGAAAAAAGGATATATGATAAAGATAATGAGAGATGGCACATTGATTTTAAACAGAAAATTGTGAAAAATTTGAACAAATTTGGGAAACCAAAAGAGAATCAAACAATAAGAGAAGAGAATAAGACGAAGTTTAGGAAAAGAAAATAAAATTGAATTAATGACAGGAGTATAGGAACGGAATCTAGAAAACGAATAAGGAAGTTTATAATTAAGAAATAATATTCAGAAACATATGTAAATAGAAATTATATAAACAGGGTAGGATAATAAAAGAAATGATAGACATATTGATATGAATTATGGAAATGAGAATAGAAGTTACAGAAATAAAAATAAAACGAATATATGGAAATGGAGATTAAATTGATGACAACAAGTATTTTAAGAAAAGAAGATATTTTAGAAACTTGGATAGAGGAAATGATAATGAAAATAGAAATGAAATTGAGCAACAAAATAGGTGGACAAAACGAAATAATTACATTTTTAGGAGCAAATGGAAAGAAGTTATATGAACTAAGCAAATCTATGATACGAAAGATTGAATTGACGGATGGGAAAGAGGTTGATATGTAAGCATAGTTGATAAAGAAGTTAGAAACAGACATAGTTATTGATGAATTGATGAAATATAAGGAAATATTTGATTTTGAAGAGATAGATAGAATTAAATGGTAAAAGATGTATTGGCAATTGAAGAGGATAATAAGAAGTTATGGAATATAAAAAGGAGTGGAATTATGGAGTAATTGGAATTAGTGAGTGGAAATAAGAAATAGGAAGAAAAGTGAACAATTTGATAATGAAATATGAAGGATTCATTGAAAAAGAAATGAAAATGGTGATAATGATGTGCATAAGATAGAAGAAATATGAGATATGAAAATGAATGGTAATTGGACAGATTGTAATGAAGAATATTATGAATTCATAAATGAATTATTAAAGACGTATGAGAGAATAATGTTGAAGGAACCGAGGGTTGCTTAATAAAAATATAATAGGAAAGTGAAGAATATTGAGAAATGTCAAAGCAAAATCATATCCAGTTCCATATGAAGTGAAAGACAGATTAAGAACAGAGTTGGAAATATTACAAAAGGAAGAGTTCATAGAAGATATTATAAACATAAACATAAACATAATAGAACATTTAGAATGAAAAATGATATTATGTTAAGTGAAATTTCAAATTTAGATATAGTAGAATTAATAAGTTTTATGATAATTAGGATAATCATTCAATTGATTATAAACAGGATATTGTGAACAAATTGGATGCTTTTATGAGATAGAGTGATATTAGTAATGTTGAAAGATGAATTTATAGGGTGAGGAATTGATCTGTCATTCTTTTATTAGGGGGATTTAATACAGTTCTATTATTTAAAATTTTAAAGAATTTCGTTCCATTTTATTTTGCAATACTTTTGGCAAACCCAGTATTGTCTATAAAATCAATATGGTTGAAAAACACTGTATGTGTAATATTTGGCAGATTATTTGATTTCTGATGACATTGAGATGTCACAGTTGAAAAAGATATTGTAGGTTAAAGAAAAGAGAATTCATGATAAGATATTTAGATAATGAAAGAATTCCAAATCTTTGTTACAGTAAAATACCAAATAGAGTTTTTTTTTGAAAAGAAGAAATTGTGTTACCACAGCGTAATGTGGTTATTTATTTGATGAAAAATAGTGAGTTGAATTTGATATCCCGAACGGAGAACATGTAATTTAATAGTTCCCCAATATTTCGCCAAGTAGTAGTTAATTAAATGATATAATAATTAATAATAGAAATTGTTATCCGGTGCCCATAATTGTAAGATCTGTGCGTGTTATTTTTATTATAAAAGTTAGTCGTCAGTTCGGAAAAGTGAACGATCCTGAATTCTAAATTAGATTTAGAATTGTACGAGTTTGGAGGAGTTTTGTAGTCTTGGTGAGTCTGTTCCAGATTATTGATAATATAAAATAATGCATTATTTCGATAACAAAAATATCAGGTCTTAATCAAAATTATTCATAGATGCATCTAATTAATCGATCACAAAGAAATTTGATTCAGAATAAATACAGAAATTTATTATTGAACAATTATATTGAAAAAGTATATTGAAAGAAGTTGGGACTGTGAATGGGTATTTAACATTCGCGAAGTAAAAATGACAATTCGTAAATCATTCGGACATTTAGAGAAATTTCTCAATTTAGTTTGTAATTAATTTAATTTGTATACTTCTAGATAAGATTTTGCCATTTGATAATTTAAAAAACTTTCTTCGTAATTCACTGAAATTTCATTCATTGTAGATAAGATATTTGTTATTCGATAAAATGAAAAAGCAAAACTAATATTTGTCTATTTTCTGTGAGATTTAATAATTGTATATAATTTTTGGAATTCGACTTACGTTAGATATAGTTTTGTTATAGATTTGAACAACTTATTGAAATTAAACTCATTTAATTTGATTAAAAATTTTATTTGTAACAGTGACATTTGTGGATACTTGGTGACAGAATGTTTTTTTGAAATTTATTGAATGTCAGAAAGAAATTGAATAGCCTTTAGAATACTGAACAAACAGCCACGGTATAGTAATAGGTAGATCAAACAGAACAAATCTAATAATCAATATTTATTTCAGACAATACTTTGAAATCTTATAAAAAAAATTTCTATTTTATGGCGCGTTGAACCCACCCTGAGATAAGAGTGATTCGAATGTTTTACAATAGATTTATCTTTCCATAAATTATATTTTTTTTGATAGCCGGGAATTTTTGACAACTACTGTCAGAGTGAAATAAATATCATACGCTGCTAAAGCCGTGTGCACAATATTTGTCGCTACAACGCGTGGCATTTATATAAAGATACATAATAGAGTATAATAACTTTGTCACCGCAACGGGGGGCAACTCTAAAATAAAATCGATATATAATAAATTGGCAACAACAACGCGGGGCACGAATAATAAGAAAGCGCGAATAATTGAAAGATTTAGAAAATTTTAGCATCTTCAGTAATATTTGAAATAAAAATGGAGAGAAGAATGGCATTAAGGGATGGTAAACTGGTAGGGGTTGAAAGTGGATCTGACGAAGAAAGGGAGAAAGGAGTCATGGAAGAGGAGATTTTCAGGTGCAGTACTTGGAACAAGGAAAGGAACAATCAGAAGAAGTTTTGACGGTAGATGAAGCAGAAGAACAGGAGGATAGAAGACGGGAACCACAAGGAGGAACAAATAGCAATTACCAATTAATACAACGTTTGATTAGTATGCGGGGAGATATGAATAATATGAAGAAGAATATGAGAGGAGATATGAATAATATGAGTGGAGATTTAAATAAAAAAATGGACAAACAAAATGTGAATATGAATAGTATGGAAAAGAATTTGAGGGGAGATATGAATAATATGAATGGAGATTTAAATGAAAAAATGGACAACATGTGGGAAAAAATTAATGAGAATATGAATGATATAAAGGGGGACATGCATAACTTGGAAAATAAAAGAAATGATAGACATATTGATATGAATTATGGAAATGAAAATAGAAGTTACAGAAATAAAAAAACGAATATGTGGAAATGGAGATAAAATTGATGACAACAAGTATTTTAAGAATAGAAGAGATTTTAATAACTTGGATAGAAGAAATGATAATGAAAATAGAAATGAAATTAAGCAACAAAATAGATGGACAGGACGAAATAATTACATTTTTAGGAGCAAATGGAAAGAAGTTATATGAATTAAGCAAATCTATGATACGAAAAATTGAATTAAAGGATGGGAAAGAAGTTGTTTTGTAAGCATAGTTGATAAAGAAGTTAGAAACAGACATAGTTATTAATGAATTAAGAAAATATAAGGAAATAATTGATTTTGAAAAGATGAAATGGTAAAAGAATTGAATTTGAGGAGGTAAATATGGAAGTATTGGCAATTGAAGAGGATAATAAGAAGTTATAGAATATAAAAAGGACTGGAATTATGGAAGAATTGGAATAAGTCGGTGGAAATAAGAAGAATTTGATAATGAAATATGAAGGATTCATTGAAAAAGAAAAGAAAATGGTGATAATTATGTGCATAAGATAGAAGAAATAGGAGATATGAAAATGAATGGTAATTGGACAGATTGTAATGAAGAATATTATGAATTTATAAATGAATTGTTGAAGACGCATGAGAGAATAGTGTTGAAGGAACCCAGGGGTTGCTTAATAAAAATATGGATATGGAAAGTGAAGAATATTGAGAAATGTTAAAGCAAAATCATATCCAGTTCCATATAAATGGGAAGAGAGATTAAGAACCGAGTTAGAAATATTACAAGAGGATTAGATCATAGAAGATATTGTAAATATGTAAATAGGACATTTAGAATGAAAAATGATATTATGTAACGTGAAATTTTAAATTTAGATATAGTAGAATTAATAAGTTTTATGAGAGTTAGGATAATCATTCAATAGTATTATAAACAGGATATTGTGACCAAATTGGATGCTTTTATGAGATAGAGTGATATTAGTAATGTTGAAAGATGAATTTATAGTGTGAGGAATCGATTTGTCATGCTTTTATTAGGGGGATTTAATACAGTTCTCTTATTTAGAATTTTAACCCACCCTGAGATAAGAGTGATTCGAATGTTTTACAATAGATTTATCTTGCCATAAATTATATTTTTTTGGATGCCCGGGCATTTTTGGCAGATACTGTCAGAGTGAAATAAATATCATACGCTGCTAAAACCGTGTGCACAATAATTGTCGCTACAACGCGGGGCATTTATATAAAGATACATAATAGAGTATAATAAATTTGTCACCGCGACGTGGGACAACTATAAAATAAAATCGATATAATATATATATATATATATATATATATATATATATATATATATATATATATATATATATATATACATAAATATAAATTTATAAAGTGAGAAGAATTATATTACATCACATTATACCTTCATAATCATCAGAGTTTAAAGTAGTTATAGACGTTTGAGTATTATGAGAGCAAAATGATCAATAACCATTCATTATAAGAGGAGCTATGAGAATTCGAATTGCTTGAGTGAATGTGTCCCATAAGAAATTTACAGGGATGAATCGCGTTTGAGTATTACTTGAGTAAGGTTGGAGTTGAGTAAATTTCAATGATTGATGACATATATGTGTCTAAGTATCTTTCATTAGAAAAAATGAAGTAAATTGGCCGGATAGAACGGACTGACTTCAGTTTTCATAAATTTTGTTAATATATAAGATTATTTGAATTAAACCTATGAACATTGATTTTTTTGCGTCACACCCAAAGTTAATCTTTGTTTGTTTTGTTAGGATGGACCCTCCTTAGTTATTCAAACAACATTTTCAACCCAAACTCTGTGTATTCACTATATAATGAATGAAAAAATCAATTATATTACACTAGCATTCATATAATTGTACTTAAATCACAATAAATATTTATCAAATTCATTTCCGGAAGACTAATTTCAAAATAATAATAAAAACCTAGATTCTTAACCAGTACTAACTACAGGGGATTCTATACAGGGTGTCCCGGGACTAATGGAAAAAAAATCAGGAGCGTATAATCTGAGCCAAAATAATGTTAGTACTTCAGTTAAACTTTTTCTATGCAGTCCCTCGTTTTCGAGTTATAGGCCTCCAAAGTTTTAGTTTTCAATTTGGTTTTTATTTCTATTTTTTGTACTAGTTATTTGATCTTTATGAAATTTACGTCAAATCTATAATGTATGTGTATGTTTATTTTGGAAAGGTAAACAGGTTTACAGTAATGCCTTGAATCCAGGGACGGGCTACTCGCAAGGGTTAGTGATCCAAAAATTTTGCAGTGATGGCACACCCTATATGAAATTATCGAAATTGACTTCCCCAAAGTTTTAGTCCAATGTTTTATAACTTGTGTTTTTTGAGGTTTTCTTAATGGTTTAATAATGTTGTGTTCGTAACTTTGATTGAAAGCAACTAATTACGTTGTTTACGTACCTATTTAATTCCCATTAAATAAGTTCTTGATGTTTTTATCATCTGCTATCATCCAATTATTTTTTTGTAGTACTGTAGGTGAATCATGGACATCGTATTAATAAGTTAGTTAGGTAAATTATTACGTAGTGCATTAATAAAACTGTAAATATTAGCCAAACGGCTTATTTTATGGAATTCCAACAACTGTACCTTCTCGTCAGCTTAATGTGTGGGGAAGTCGATTTCGATAATTTCATATAGGGTGTGCCATCCCTGCAAAATTTTTGGATCACTAACCATTGCGAGTAGTCCGTCACTGGCTTCAAGGCATTACTGTAAATCTGTTCACCTTTCCAAAATAAACATACACGTACATTATCGCAAATAACCATTAAAAAAAATAAAAATACAAACCAAGTTCTAAATTAAAACTTTGGAGGCCTGTAACTCGAAAACGAGGGCCTACATAGAAAAAATGTATATGAAGTACTAACATTATTTTGGCTCAGATTATACGCTCCTGACTTTTTTCCCATTAGTCCTGGGACACCCTGTATATAACTAGAATGCATCCTGTTAAAATCACATTTTAACAGATGCGAAGGCCCCGCCAATATTTAAACAAAATCTAATGCTTAATTTTATATAGCGAATAAACTCTGTTCCGTCCGTCGTTTGACCTCGTGTCTTCAGCGAATTCAGAGAAGAGGTCGGGGAAAAAGAGTATGTCTGACTCCCAAAAAGAATACACGTCCTCCATAAAATTTTAGTACTTATTGTGCTTTTAATTCATTTGACGCTAAAAACCAAACTAATTACTTAGTGAATAGTGCAGTTGTAAATATGGGGTAAGATAGAATTTAGATCAACTTGTATTAACATGTTCATAATTAAAAAAACTTGGAATGCTACCGGGAAATTTTGATTAATCTAAGCAATCCACCTACTGTACCGCGGTGTTGCTAAATCATAACCGCAGCGAGAGATAATCGTATACCTAACTATAAAAGTTTTAATTGTTTATTAATTTATTTAATTATGTATATGTATTTCCACATCTACTTTTAAGTGTCGGTTTCATAATATTTGCTTTATATGGAAACTGAGCTGCGTGGTTTCTATTATTTAAAGAAATAAAGTGCTCTGTAATAAACATTACGAGCTATAGTTTTATTTCAGTTCCTTTGTCCGTGTTCTACACGGTGGCCCTTCGATTATTAAATTTCAAATTTCGATGAATACTATGAATATACTTGTTCCAGCAATTGCTCTATTTCTTTATTACTCAGTCCACTACAGCTCCAACTGTATCCCATTTTATTCACATCCTTAAACTATATAATATCTCTACAGTTTGGCCCAAGTTAGCCTTGATCTGGACACCATTGCCTTTCATGGAGTGTGGCCATTCATAGGATTCCTTGGAAGTTAAATTTTTCGAAACCTTGAGAAGTATGACTCTACAACAGTACAAATCATTCCAAATCTGTAGAAAGCGTGATAGTCTCTCTTTAAATAATTTTTAGCACAACGGGGGGAATAAATTTATACACGCGGTATATCTACTTACGTAATTTGATTATACACTTAAATATTCACTTACACTCATACTCAATTTATGTAAACGCTTTATTTCTGATTTATATTAAATACACTATTCTGCTGTGATTGCTATGAAATCAAGCTGTAGACTGAACTGCGGTGCATAGGTAGTCGCTTATATATTGAAACATTTTTCAGGAACATTTAGATTTCTGAAATTTCTAGATTGCGGCTCCCAACAAAAATCGACCTTCTTAGAAATGATTCAATGAAAACAATCACAAAAAATCGCCCCCCACAGAAATAAGTGAGCTCCCGCCAAAATTTTAACTTTCAGATATCTTATTAGACAGGGTCAGCTCAACAATGCGATTTCGTAATATTACCCACTCCATAAATGGAATTGTCTACTGGGACTTCTGTCTAGCCGGCGGTGGATATTTAAAGCGGCAACTGGACCCATTTCAACACTTTCCGGTCGTATGGAAATAACAGGGCACCGTCTTCAGCGGATACTGATAACAGGGTATATCTGCAAATAAATTTCAACACTGGTATCTCGGAAGATCACCCCTATCATGTTCCTGATGACTAGCCAATACAACTGGTTGCCCTCTATCATAGGCATAGCTACTTCCTTCACGGTGGATTCCAGCACATGATCTCGAAGGCATCGCAGCTCTTCCCACACATCACGGTACGTGGATCGATCTTGAAATTCGTTTTTGTTTATCAACTAGAAGACGTACCACGAATTGTGCTTTTTCTAATTGCCCAAACTTCTTTCGAAAGACGGTTGCCAACCCTCGTGCGTTTTTGTTAGTGGCGGTGATATTGTGTGCCAGTAAATACTCTTATGAGAGCGTGAACAAATCTTGTCGTAGTTCTGTATGAACTACATATCTAGCTTTCCTTGTACCTCCATATGCGCCCATAAATTCTTCGAAAGCGGGGTCAGGCTCTTCTGGGATATGGTTGACACCTTCCTCTAGGTCTCCTTCGAATGACACTAGTCGGTTTCGATGATTTACTTTCGGTTTTCCATTGGGGATATTGCTTATGCGATAGATGACGTCATTGATATTTTGCTTGATTGAGTACGGACCTTCCCAAGATTTCTGTAATTTGGTAAAAAAGCCTTTTGTCCCGATCAGGCTGTATATCCATATTTTATCCACTTCTTTGAAACTGCTTTCTGTGACCTGCGTCTCGTACCGTTTTTCCATACTGTCACTGACAACTTGAAGATTCGTTCGAACCAATTCGTGCACATCGTCCATCCTTCTTGTCAATTGGATCACATCATTTTTTTCCTCTAGATCTTCTCCCGATAGACAACCAAATTCCAGGTGACAGGGTAGCCTCATTTTGCGTTTAAACGGGATTTTCGCATGTGTTTCTTCACCCGTGGACTCATTGATGGCGGATTGATAAGCCAATACAAATAAGGAGATATACTGGTCCTAGTCTTTCTGGTGTCTGCAAACTACTTTGGGCAGGTATTTTCCAATAATCCTGTTAATTCTTTCGACCTTTCCATTTGACTGTTGATGCAACGATCTTCTTCATTCCCAGCTTGTCACAAATTTCCTGGAATACATGGCTCTCGAAATATGTTCTCTCATCGCTGTGGACTTCGAAAGGCACTCGGTATCGGTTGATAAAGTACATCTGAGATAGTTGTGGTCTCTTGATTCGGGATCGCAAAAATTTCCACACATTTTGTGAAATAATCTATTACAACTAAAATAAATTTTTTTCATATCCATGAAATACATTCAGTGGATTAGATATCTTACATGGACTGGATATTCAGTGGATATTGGGCTGTCCACTGGATATCTAGTGGATATTGTGTGCTGTCTGGGTATTTATACTCCTAGTAGGCCTAGTCTAGTCGATAAGTTGAAAATGGTACAAAATAGAGATACTGCTCTTAAAATTATGTGCGATAGCTCATTGGATTCGGAATGACGCCTAGAAAAATGTGCTAAAAGCGTGTATTAGCACATAAGAAATTGCAAAAGTTATAAACAATTAAACATGAAAAAAAAAGGCATTTCGTTATTTGCCAATATTTCATAAACTATTATTATTAAGGAAATTTCAAAAAAAATAATCTGAAAGAAGAGGAAATTTCCAATAAAAAACTCCAAACTCCCGGAACTCTATCTCCATTATTTATAATTTTAATTTAACGCTGAAAATAGGTCTGCGTGCGACATTTTTAGATTGCGCTGGCGGCGTCAAAAGCGAGTACGGCACATTAATTAATTTATTGAAGTTATTGAATATTTTTTTTAATTTGATAAAATTATAGTGTATTCTGAGCACTATAAATAATTTATTCCCGTTTGAAATTTTACTTAAAGTTAATTTTTCAACAAGTTAAACAATTGTTAATTAAGAACATTTTCTTGAACTTCAGTCTAAATTGTAAGTGAGAAAAAAAATGTTTAAATAATAGTTGGAAAAAATTTTCGCTTTGTAGAGCCTTTCCTACCCACATACTTAATAAGATCGTGCCATGAAAGTTGAAAAAATATTTATACTTTGTTTACAATAATTTACAACAATAACAACATAACATGGATTTTTCAGTTTTTGTTCAAATAAAAAAAATTATTATAAACGAAGTATAAATATTTTTTCAACTTTTATGGCACGATCTTGTTAAGTATGTGGGTAAGAAAGGCTCTACGCTCTGTTCGACGTTGCTTCTGCATACCACATGGTCTGAATTTTAACATGTTTCTCGTTTAGTTATTAAGCAGAATCATATTAATTCTAACAATGTTTTTTATCTATTCAGCAACTTCCTGTTTACCTGACTTGAAGCACTGAAGATGATGCAAGTCGAAAGCGCTTTGCAATAAAGAGAATTCATACACTCAAATACAAAACTCTACTCTATTTATTTATTGTTCAAAAGAAGTTTAATTGTGCGTCGAACAATGTTTAGTTCAACAAGATCGGTCCTCTCGTTCAGCCGCAATCGCGTTTTTAATTTAGGCCATATTTAATCAACTTGGCTAAAAAGTTCCTTTTTTTTTTATTTTTCGGCTTACAATTCCAAAACGACGAATACTACGAAAAGTTGTTTTACTCGTAGCTTGTGTAACCGTTTGTTATTTTGCCATATTATCCTTTTTTATTCAGGCGATTTATTCCTTTTATTGGGTCCGCACCGTGATACTCCAAAATGATGTTATGGGTTTCAAAATATAAGAAGGCATTACAATGAATGATGTTTTATTGAAGGTAACAAAAGTTATAAACTTGAAAACGATAACGGTATTAGTTGTGTACATGAAATAATATGAAAGATGTACAAGGTAATCATGCTGGCGATATATTTCGCCGTTTGGGAAAAAACGGTCGCTCTTCGCCGATCACGTAAACTACGTCCTCATCCTTGGAATCTTGAGAATGGGGATTTATTTCTTGTTCTCCTTCGATGACATCAATCTCCTCGTCATAGTGGGTAGCATTCAGTATACTAACCTCGTTGTCTTGAGGGATGGAATTAAGGCATGCGTGCCCTGTTCACTCTTTTTCAGATGTGCACAATATGGAGTTGAGAAGTTCTTGTGGGGCCGGTGGATCAGTCGTTGTACTGCTGGACCTGTAAGGAGTGCTGTAGCGCAGCCGCTTCTGTAGGTGGTAAGAACGCCAAGGCAAAATTCTTTTTCGAAAGCGATCTCTGGAATAGGCCAAACCTCACTTAATTGAGGGACATACTACGACTATGACAAAACAGCAGCGTTGTCGGAGCACTTTGCATTTCTTAGCAGCTGTTGTGAGGGCTATGTAGATTGTATCGAAATATGAAAAAGAGGCTCTAATGAACGGGAGGCACAGTATAAATGAGATATTGTAACGCTCATTTGGTATGATGGTCTCGATGAAGCCCCTTCACCCTGACAGGTCAACATAATTCCACTTCCCAAGCTACCAGATCAAATCTGCTGACTCTGGCAGTACTTCTCTCTCCACGTTGTCAGAAATGATCTTCACAGCCAGGGTTGCTAAACCACTCTCCTAAACATTATATCTAACGCGGAATTAATTTTTTTTTCAAACAAACTGTAAGATGCATCATTTAGGAGAGTTAAGACGAAAATTGAACACAGAATCTACTTTTTGACTAAGTTTGTAAAAATGGCCCAGCCTTAGAAATTACGGCTAAACCGGTAGACCAAATTCAACAATCTGAACACCATTCGACGCGTAATTTGATCTTCTTTAAACAAGCTAGGAGTACAACTTTCTGTATTATGCGTCGATTAGGAGATATACGCGAAAAATTTTTACATGTGCGAAAATTCCGCGTTTGGATGAATTTTCAGGAAGCGCGGAATTTTTTTTATATAATTTGCCTACACTATAGTCATATGAATGAAACTTAATGTCATTGAGAAACGTCACATAAGTTATCACTTATATAACATTTGAAGGAAAAAAATAAACTTACCGACTTAAAATTCGATCCATTCAAAATAAGGATTTATTTAAAAATGCTCAGTAGAGGATGGGCCACCTTAGCGTGGGAAAATTTTTGCCGTGACGTAACAGCGTGTATTGTATTTCATCTATCTTCGTCAACACTTTCAAGGTCATCAATGGAAGCTCGAATGGGGGTAACCTAACATAGCACCCCCCTCCTAAAACATGTGTAGCGTAAGTAAACCCCACGAAAACTTGTGTAGGGTGACGTCACCGGAAGCTAGCAACGCGGGTACGGGGGCGGCCCAAGGCCATCCATCCTACGGGTCATCTGCGCACGCGTCGGGGCCGTCGTATGGGCCGTTCGTCATACGGGTCAACCGTCGTATGCCCCATCTGTTACGTACGTGCGTTCTGTTCCATGTTACGTACGTGCGTTCTGTTGTATGTGTCATCTGTCAAATGTATCGTATGCCTCATCTGCTCTGTGATGAAGTCTATCCTTATGATTTTTCTATGTTGCCATGTATATAGTGTGACGTAAGCAGTGTTTTCGTATATCATCATATCCTACACATATTTTGTATATAGTGTGTGACGTAAGCAGTGTTTTCATACAATTTATTAAATATTTCGCTACCGACGATAGGATTCGAACCATCGATCACACATTCTCATGTGTTAATAGTCTTTTAGCATGCTAGCAAGACTACCAAGTTATTATCATATCAGAGTATATTGTGAAAGCGAATTTAGAATTTATCGAAATATTACATTTATTTTTAATTCAAATTGTATCACAACAACAACAAATATTCAACTGTTAGACGTTATCTACATTGTTATTGTATTTCGAATAGCTATGTAAACACCATACGGGGTAGTAGCAAATAAATGATTAATGGTATATTTTAGTAAAGGGCATTGTTAAGCATTAATTGTCATTACTGGTTGAGTATATACAGGATGTCTTAATAAAAATGCAAGTCATTCCATAAACAATTTATTATTATTTAGATACATCATTTACAATGGTAATACAGTATTTAAACACCATTATGATGAAGTCAATGACCGGAGGGGTTTACAAGAATCATACCTGAAGACAATGACCAGAGGGTGTCGTTGATCAATGGGAAAAAAGAAGAGATAAGCGATAAGTTTTTCAATAATATACCGATATACGAGGTGTTGTCATAAATATGTTACTACGATGATCAGTATACAAGATGTCTACGATGCCAAAAGGGCACAAGCATCTCTGATTAGTCAGATTGAAGCCAAATAAACACCATTGTAATGAAGATAATAACTAGAGGGCCTACAAGAATCATACCTGAAGACAATGACCAGAGGATTTACAAGAATCATACCTGAAGACAATGACCAGAGGGGGTCGTTGATCAATGGGAAAGAAGAAGAGATAAGCGATAAGTTTTTCAATAATATACCGATATACGAGGTGTTGTCATAAATATGTTACTATGATGATCGGTATACAAGATGTCTACGATACCAAAAGGGCACAAGCATCTCTGATTAGTCAGATTGAAGTCAAATAAACATCATTGTGATGAAGACAATAACCACAGAGGGTTTACAAGAATCATACCTGAAGACAATGACCAGAGAGTGTCGATGATTGATGGGAAAGAAGAAGAGATAAGCGATAAGTTTTTCAATAATATACCAATATACGAGGTGTTGTCATAAGTATGTTACTACGATGATCAGTATACAAGATGTCTACGATACCAAAAGGGCACAAGCATCTCTGATTAGTCAGTTTGGAGTCAAATAAACACCATTATGATGAAGTCAATGACCGGAGGGGTTTACAAGAATCATACCTGAAGACAATGACCAGAGGGTGCCGTTGATCAATGGGAAAGAAGAAGAGATAAGCGATAAGTTTTTCAATAATATACCAATATACGAGGTGTTGTCATAAATATGTTACTATGATAATCAGTATACAAGATGTCTACGATACCAAAAGGACAAAAGATCGTAGAAAAATATGATTTAATTATTATATAGAGTGTAGGCGTAATTATGTCATGTTAAAAAGACATTAACATGTTAATGAAATTATCTGTCTCAACCCTGACTTTGTGGAATCTACTCATATAAGTGTTTTAAATGAAACTTACTGTTTCTAGTTAACTCTACAGTTTATCGAAAAATATTGAAAAATTCTAAAAATTGACAATTGTTTCGATATTACCTAACGTATTTTTGTACGATTTGTAACCATTTTAGACGGCTTAATATGAAGAACAATCTAGGGTACTACTTACTATAATACACAATATAAGTAAGATTGAAAACCAAATTTTCAGATTTATATGTTATTTTTGAAAGATAATATGATTAGAAACTCCTTTTAACATACACATTGTTATATGCTAGTTAGAAAATTATATTTGCAATATTTTTCGCTCCATTAGTTTCTGGAATAAACAATGCTTTAATGGACACATGACGTAGATTATCAAAAAATCATTGACATCTCGCCACCGATTAAGGAAAGTCTCAAATACAAAATTTGTAGAACCAGCTTAAATTTACACATTAAACATGTAATTTCTATTAATGATCGATAATAAACACTTTGTATTTCGTTTATGCCCCATTTTATATATGATTTTGTTGAATTAAACTCAATGTCTTCAATATAAAGTTTGAAGAAACAGCTTAAATCACTTCTTAAATGTGTACTTTCTATTTCATTTATACATAAGTTTATATATGTTTGGACGACATTCTGATGCATATAAAAAGTAGTATAATACAAATGCGATTGAAGCATGATTAAAAAAGATAATGTAGAATTTAAATTGGGTAGACGAGATTATTTTCGATCTTCTCGTATAATGTAATTTAGAAGAATAATCTACTGAGAGAGAGGTTTGATCGCAAATAGATAAGCGAAAGAAAATTGACCTTGTAATTTAGAATATATGTGATAAATTAATTGAATTGGTCTTGACGACGTATGGCAAATAGATCTAGCCGAAATTAGACTGCATGCGAGCCATAATAAAAGATTTAAAATGATTTTGATAGTTATAGACCGTTTCCCGAAATTTAGCTCACTTTTACATAAACAATATAACAATCCAGAGAGCATGAGATCCTAAGGTATGGTTGTTACTAACAGTTGGGAATATTATACGCTATTTTTCGAAATTTGTGCAATGATAATACAAAACCACATTAATAAAATAATACGTTGACTATCGTCATGGAGGTTTTCATTATGTAGAAATATCAATGATTTCAATATTAAATTTATCAACATACCTAAAATTACATACTGATAACGAATAAAATATATGGTTATTATATTTATGAGCAGAATTTGGTGTTCACTATATATACGGTGGAGTAAAAAAGAATGTGGAGAATACATTCATTATACAGGGTGTAGTTATAAAAATTAATATATAGGGAGGTATAATTGTGATGTTATACAATTTTTAGAAATATTAGCTACATTTATAATTGATAAAAAAAAACAGCAATGTGAAATATCAAAAACCATAATAACTGATAACTCTGGGAAAAAATGTAAAATGAGATGAAAATGTAAGATTCATAACCATGTATTAAATTTTTATTGATATATTTATAATTTTGTGGAACAGAGTTTTTAATTGATTCAATAACGCATCTTCAGCTCGTTTAACAGTTACCTTCGAGGGAAATTTGGTGACCATGTTTCTGCGTGACACGTAGTTAAAGCCAAGCTACCCTTCTTCTTGCACAATGACAATCAGATTATCAAAGGTGTTCGACAAGTTCTTGAGGGAAGTATGGAAAGAATTACGAAAAATATGATAACCCTGTATGTATACCATATAAAGTGGAACTAGCAGATGTAAATGTAGAAACGCTGTTGAAAAAATTACCCGAATTATGAAAACAATTACAGAAAGAAAATTATTATCTTCTAGCCCCTCAATATTACTCAAATACATGTGTTTATCGTATTGTTTGGATTAAGATGCATATGGTTGGTGTCATCGTAATCGTCTGAAAAGTTCCAGGACAAATAAATATCACAACATTATTAAGCCTCTCTTTGCGGCTAGATCAAAATCAACCCCATCAGTCATTAGTAGTAGTAGTAGTAGTAATATAATCCGACCTCCATCAGCTCGAATATTAAAGAAACTACAAGCTATTCAATGTCCATCATATACTAATGTGGGAAAAGGACTTTTGTCATACAACGAAAAACCGATGGAATACATTCATTGGGACGATCCAAATGAATTGGTTGAACGTTTAAAATTGATGATTACATCCAAGGTGGCCGGCAACACATCCAACGACAACGAATTAGTTGCCATCATAAATGAACTAAGGGAAGCCGATATAATAGAATAATCAAAAAAGTCTATTCATTTCAATCATGTCTGTCGATAAGTTTGGACATCGTCGTCGTCATGGGAATGAACGGGTTACTCCGTATATGCCGAAAGTAGCATATCCACACACTCCGGACGGTAATATTGATGCTGAAAATTTGAAAATCTGTAATTTGAAGATACCAACCACAAATACTGATGCTGCCAATAAACTTTATGTCGATGAGCAAATGCAAGTGTGTCATAATGAACTTGGAGCACTTCAAAAAAAAACAATAAACTCCACATTACAGACACAGTTGGTATCCCATCAAAACAAAATCAGCGACATTAATACATTTATTTCGAGAAATCCGCCTACAGCAGGTCTGCATATGGCTACTAAAAAGTACGTTGATGATGTGATTGCTGTGACCAAAGATTATATGAGACAAGAATTCATTTCTTTTGTTCAAGGGTTTAAGGAAATATTTTTAAAAGACATACAACAACAATTCCAAGGAAAAATCAATGAGCATGAAGTATCCATAAAACGAATTACGAACAAATTACTTAAAGAAAGATATCAAATAGTATCGAAAAAGATATAATCAGTTTAGAATGTGTATGTGCGCTTACGAAGCATATCGTGTTGAAATAAGTTGTTTTTCAGCTCATTTTTCCGATTCTCACATACCTCAATTGTTTTTCTGGTGGTTGATTGTTTTTCATTTCTCAAGCCGCGATTATTGTTTGTTACAAATTTGTTTTTGTTATTGATTTTCTGGTGGTTAATTGTTTTTCATTTCTCAAGCCACGATTATTGTTTGTTACAAATTTAATCTTGTTATTGATTTTTCTAGCGACTAATTGTTATTGATTTTTTGCGGTTTGAGAATTCAATTTTATTATTTACGAACACCATACTTCCTGGGAATCTCGCAATTTTCAATATACATATTTTTGAAATCAATTAGAAAAATAATTACTTTCATTTTTAATTCAGATTGTAAAACGGCAAATATTCATATGTTGGATGTTATCTACATTGTTATAGTATTTTGCATACCTATGTAAACACCATACGGGGTAGTAGCAAATAAATCATTATTGCTATATTTTAGTAAACGGCATTTCATTGTCGTATTGATTGAGTATAATTGTAATCTTATTCAATTTTGAGAAATATTAGCTACATTTATAATTGATGAAAAACAACACATTTTAACAATGTATACAATAACAATTCCTACATTGAATTTAATCTAGAAGGACATACTCTTAATAGAGGATATTTGCACGACGTATTTCCACATTTTTACTTTTTCTACAAAGACATATATTACAAATACAGTGAATATATCCGTAAAGTTGTTGATGCGAAACCATTTACTTGGAGTCTATTTGGAGTACCTTGCCCTGAAGATGCGCTATTGAATCAATTAAAAACTCTGTTCCACAAAATTATAAATATATATCAATAAAAAAAATGTAATACTTGGTAATGAATTTTATTTTTCGCCAACATACCTAACTTTTCATTTACCGAAACATAACTTCAGACAGATGTCTAAGTAACAAAACATTTGTCATCGCCTAAAAGATGAGTAAGTATATTTTTTCTTTGTATCCCCATACAAAGATAACGTGGATTTCCTAACTCTTACTTTTCATTTACAGAAACATGCCTTCAGAAATACTTTCCTTTAAAATCATAGCTTTCAAATATGTTTATATTAACTTGATGCTAACAACTATTTTGCATATTTCGATAATTCCATAGGAGCATATGATATACTTCCAACATTTTTTTCAAATATCTAGCATTAATAAAAACAATAAAATAATCGAAAACCATTAATATATATCATCTACTTACCAGTATTTTCCTCAACAACAACAAACTTCTGGAACGTAACAAAAACTAATTTTTAGTTATTATAAACGTAATAGATTTCAATCACTACCGAGAATGTCAACCGAATTGCGTTATAGCACATTATAATAATAATTATGGTGGTGTCGCTAGTACCATATTCAAACGAAAACTGAGTATTATGAGAATTTACATTCTAAAACAAAGTCTAACCGCAATGAAAAAAAATGATATAATTGATGAAAAACAACACATTTTAACAATGTATACAATAACAATTCCTACATTGAATTTAATCTAGAAGGACATACTCTTAATAGAGGATATATTCACTGTATTTGTAATATATGTCTTTGTAGAAAAAGTAAAAATGTGGAAATACGTCGTGCAAATATCCTCTATTAAGAGTATGTCCTTCTAGATTAAATTCAATGTAGGAATTGTTATTGTATACATTGTTAAAATGTGTTGTTTTTTCATCAATTATATCATTTTTTTTTCATTGCGGTTAGACTTTGTTTTAGAATGTAAATTCACATAATACTCAGTTTTCGTTTGAATATGGTACTAGCGACACCACCATAATTATTATTATAATGTGCTATAACGCAATTCGGTTGACATTCTCGGTAGTGATTGAAATCTATTACGTTTATAATAACTAAAAATTAGTTTTTGTTACGTTCCAGAAGTTTGTTGTTGTTGAGGAAAATACTGGTAAGTAGATGATATATATTAATGGTTTTCGATTATTTTATTGTTTTTATTAATGCTAGATATTTGAAAAAAATGTTGGAAGTATATCATATGCTCCTATGGAATTATCGAAATATGCAAAATAGTTGTTAGCATCAAGTTAATATAAACATATTTGAAAGCTATGATTTTAAAGGAAAGTATTTCTGAAGGCATGTTTCTGTAAATGAAAAGTAAGAGTTAGGAAATCCACGTTATCTTTGTATGGGGATACAAAGAAAAAATATACTTACTCATCTTTTAGGCGATGACAAATGTTTTGTTACTTAGACATCTGTCTGAAGTTATGTTTCGGTAAATGAAAAGTTAGGTATGTTGGCGAAAAATAAAATTCATTACTAAGTATTACATTTTTTTTATTGATATATATTTATAATTTTGTGGAACAGAGTTTTTAATTGATTCAATAGCGCATCTTCAGGGCAAGGTACTCCAAATAGACTCCAAGTAAATGGTTTCGCATCAACAACTTTACGGATATATTCACTGTATTTGTAATATATGTCTTTGTAGAAAAAGTAAAAATGTGGAAATACGTCGTGCAAATATCCTCTATTAAGAGTATGTCCTTCTAGATTAAATTCAATGTAGGAATTGTTATTGTATACATTGTTAAAATGTGTTGTTTTTCATCAATTATAAATGTAGCTAATATTTCTCAAAATTGAATAAGATTACAATTATACTCAATCAATACGACAATGAAATGCCGTTTACTAAAATATAGCAATAATGATTTATTTGCTACTACCCCGTATGGTGTTTACATAGGTATGCAAAATACTATAACAATGTAGATAACATCCAACATATGAATATTTGCCGTTTTACAATCTGAATTAAAAATGAAAGTAATTATTTTTCTAATTGATTTCAAAAATATGTATATTGAAAATTGCGAGATTCCCAGGAAGTATGGTGTTCGTAAATAATAAAATTGAATTCTCAAACCGCAAAAAATCAATAACAATTAGTCGCTAGAAAAATCAATAACAAGATTAAATTTGTAACAAACAATAATCGTGGCTTGAGAAATGAAAAACAATTAACCACCAGAAAATCAATAACAAAAACAAATTTGTAACAAACAATAATCGCGGCTTGAGAAATGAAAAACAATCAACCACCAGAAAAACAATTGAGGTATGTGAGAATCGGAAAAATGAGCTGAAAAACAACTTATTTCAACACGATATGCTTCGTAAGCGCACATACACATTCTAAACTGATTATATCTTTTTCGATACTATTTGATATCTTTCTTTAAGTAATTTGTTCGTAATTCGTTTTATGGATACTTCATGCTCATTGATTTTTCCTTGGAATTGTTGTTGTATGTCTTTTAAAAATATCTCCTTAAACCCTTGAACAAAAGAAATGAATTCTTGTCTCATATAATCTTTGGTCACAGCAATCACATCATCAACGTACTTTTTAGTAGCCATATGCAGACCTGCTGTAGGCGGATTTCTCGAAATAAATGTATTAATGTCGCTGATTTTGTTTTGATGGGATACCAACTGTGTCTGTAATGTGGAGTTTATTGTTTTTTTTTGAAGTGCTCCAAGTTCATTATGACACACTTGCATTTGCTCATCGACATAAAGTTTATTGGCAGCATCAGTATTTGTGGTTGGTATCTTCAAATTACAGATTTTCAAATTTTCAGCATCAATATTACCGTCCGGAGTGTGTGGATATGCTACTTTCGGCATATACGGAGTAACCCGTTCATTCCCATGACGACGACGATGTCCAAACTTATCGACAGACATGATTGAAATGAATAGACTTTTTTGATTTGCTATTATATCGGCTTCCCTTAGTTCATTTATGATGGCAACTAATTCGTTGTCGTTGGATGTGTTGCTGGCCACCTTGGATGTAATCATCAATTTTAAACGTTCAACCAATTCATTTGGATCGTCCCAATGAATGTATTCCATCGGTTTTTCGTTGTATGACAAAAGTCCTTTTCCCACATTAGTATATGATGGACATTGAATAGCTTGTAGTTTCTTTAATATTCGAGCTGATGGAGGTCGGATTATATTACTACTACTACTACTACTAATGACTGATGGGGTTGATTTTGATCTAGCCGCAAAGAGAGGCTTAATAATGTTGTGATATTTATTTGTCCTGGAACTTTTCAGACGATTACGATGACACCAACCATATGCATCTTAATCCAAACAATACGATAAACACATGTATTTGAGTAATATTGAGGGGCTAGAAGATAATAATTTTCTTTCTGTAATTGTTTTCATAATTCGGGTAATTTTTTCAACAGCGTTTCTACATTTACATCTGCTAGTTCCACTTTATATGGTATACATACAGGGTTATCATATTTTTCGTGATTCTTTCCATACTTCCCTCAAGAACTTGTCGAACACCTTTGATAATCTGATTGTCATTGTGCAAGAAGAAGGGTAGCTTGGCTTTAACTACGTGTCACGCAGAAACATGGTCACCAAATTTCCCTCGAAGGTAACTGTTAAACGAGCTGAAGATGCGTTATTGAATCAATTAAAAACTCTGTTCCACAAAATTATAAATATATCAATAAAAATTTAATACATGGTTATGAATCTTACATTTTCATCTCATTTTACATTTTTTCCCAGAGTTATCAGTTATTATGGTTTTTGATATTTCACATTGCTGTTTTTTTTTATCAATTATAAATGTAGCTAATATTTCTAAAAATTGTATAACATCACAATTATACCTCCCTATATATTAATTTTTATAACTACACCCTGTATAATGAATGTATTCTCCACATTCTTTTTTACTCCACCGTATATATAGTGAACACCAAATTCTGCTCATAAATATAATAACCATATATTTTATTCGTTATCAGTATGTAATTTTAGGTATGTTGATAAATTTAATATTGAAATCATTGATATTTCTACATAATGAAAACCTCCATGACGATAGTCAACGTATTATTTTATTAATGTGGTTTTGTATTATCATTGCACAAATTTCGAAAAATAGCGTATAATATTCCCAACTGTTAGTAACAACCATACCTTAGGATCTCATGCTCTCTGGATTGTTATATTGTTTATGTAAAAGTGAGCTAAATTTCGGGAAACGGTCTATAACTATCAAAATCATTTTAAATCTTTTATTATGGCTCGCATGCAGTCTAATTTCGGCTAGATCTATTTGCCATACGTCGTCAAGACCAATTCAATTAATTTATCACATATATTCTAAATTACAAGGTCAATTTTCTTTCGCTTATCTATTTGCGATCAAACCTCTCTCTCAGTAGATTATTCTTCTAAATTACATTATACGAGAAGATCGAAAATAATCTCGTCTACCCAATTTAAATTCTACATTATCTTTTTTAATCATGCTTCAATCGCATTTGTATTATACTACTTTTTATATGCATCAGAATGTCGTCCAAACATATATAAACTTATGTATAAATGAAATAGAAAGTACACATTTAAGAAGTGATTTAAGCTGTTTCTTCAAACTTTATATTGAAGACATTGAGTTTAATTCAACAAAATCATATATAAAATGGGGCATAAACGAAATACAAAGTGTTTATTATCGATCATTAATAGAAATTACATGTTTAATGTGTAAATTTAAGCTGGTTCTACAAATTTTGTATTTGAGACTTTCCTTAATCGGTGGCGAGATGTCAATGATTTTTTGATAATCTACGTCATGTGTCCATTAAAGCATTGTTTATTCCAGAAACTAATGGAGCGAAAAATATTGCAAATATAATTTTCTAACTAGCATATAACAATGTGTATGTTAAAAGGAGTTTCTAATCATATTATCTTTCAAAAATAACATATAAATCTGAAAATTTGGTTTTCAATCTTACTTATATTGTGTATTATAGTAAGTAGTACCCTAGATTGTTCTTCATATTAAGCCGTCTAAAATGGTTACAAATCGTACAAAAATACGTTAGGTAATATCGAAACAATTGTCAATTTTTAGAATTTTTCAATATTTTTCGATAAACTGTAGAGTTAACTAGAAACAGTAAGTTTCATTTAAAACACTTATATGAGTAGATTCCACAAAGTCAGGGTTGAGACAGATAATTTCATTAACATGTTAATGTCTTTTTAACATGACATAATTACGCCTACACTCTATATAATAAGTAAATCATATTTTTCTACGATCTTTTGTCCTTTTGGTATCGTAGACATCTTGTATACTGATTATCATAGTAACATATTTATGACAACACCTCGTATATTGGTATATTATTGAAAAACTTATCGCTTATCTCTTCTTCTTTCCCATTGATCAACGGCACCCTCTGGTCATTGTCTTCAGGTATGATTCTTGTAAACCCCTCCGGTCATTGACTTCATCATAATGGTGTTTATTTGACTCCAAACTGACTAATCAGAGATGCTTGTGCCCTTTTGGTATCGTAGACATCTTGTATACTGATCATCGTAGTAACATACTTATGACAACACCTCGTATATTGGTATATTATTGAAAAACTTATCGCTTATCTCTTCTTCTTTCCCATCAATCATCGACACTCTCTGGTCATTGTCTTCAGGTATGATTCTTGTAAACCCTCTGTGGTTATTGTCTTCATCACAATGATGTTTATTTGACTTCAATCTGACTAATCAGAGATGCTTGTGCCCTTTTGGTATCGTAGACATCTTGTATACCGATCATCATAGTAACATATTTATGACAACACCTCGTATATCGGTATATTATTGAAAAACTTATCGCTTATCTCTTCTTCTTTCCCATTGATCAACGACCCCCTCTGGTCATTGTCTTCAGGTATGATTCTTGTAAATCCTCTGGTCATTGTCTTCAGGTATGATTCTTGTAGGCCCTCTAGTTATTATCTTCATTACAATGGTGTTTATTTGGCTTCAATCTGACTAATCAGAGATGCTTGTGCCCTTTTGGCATCGTAGACATCTTGTATACTGATCATCGTAGTAACATATTTATGACAACACCTCGTATATCGGTATATTATTGAAAAACTTATCGCTTATCTCTTCTTTTTTCCCATTGATCAACGACACCCTCTGGTCATTGTCTTCAGGTATGATTCTTGTAAACCCCTCCGGTCATTGACTTCATCATAATGGTGTTTAAATACTGTATTACCATTGTAAATGATGTATCTAAATAATAATAAATTGTTTATGGAATGACTTGCATTTTTATTAAGACATCCTGTATATACTCAACCAGTAATGACAATTAATGCTTAACAATGCCCTTTACTAAAATATACCATTAATCATTTATTTGCTACTACCCCGTATGGTGTTTACATAGCTATTCGAAATACAATAACAATGTAGATAACGTCTAACAGTTGAATATTTGTTGTTGTTGTGATACAATTTGAATTAAAAATAAATGTAATATTTCGATAAATTCTAAATTCGCTTTCACAATATACTCTGATATGATAATAACTTGGTAGTCTTGCTAGCATGCTAAAAGACTATTAACACATGAGAATGTGTGATCGATGGTTCGAATCCTATCGTCGGTAGCGAAATATTTAATAAATTGTATGAAAACACTGCTTACGTCACACACTATATACAAAATATGTGTAGGATATGATGATATACGAAAACACTGCTTACGTCACACTATATACATGGCAACATAGAAAAATCATAAGGATAGACTTCATCACAGAGCAGATGAGGCATACGATACATTTGACAGATGACACATACAACAGAACGCACGTACGTAACATGGAACAGAACGCACGTACGTAACAGATGGGGCATACGACGGTTGACCCGTATGACGAACGGCCCATACGACGGCCCCGACGCGTGCGCAGATGACCCGTACGATGGATGGCCTTGGGCCGCCCCCGTACCCGCGTTGCTAGCTTCCGGTGACGTCACCCTACACAAGTTTTCGTGGGGTTTACTTACGCTACACATGTTTTAGGAGGGGGGTGCTATGTTAGGTTACCCCCATTCGAGCTTCCATTGATGACCTTGAAAGTGTTGACGAAGATAGATGAAATACAATACACGCTGTTACGTCACGGCAAAAATTTTCCCACGCTAAGGTGGCCCATCCTCTACTATGCTCTTACTTTCAAATAAGGAAGCTGATTTATTTTAATTTTTTAGCAACTTTTAGATAAAGTACTGAAGTTTTGAGATCATTATTCTGACATCTAAAAGTAATTCAGTATTCGCTGGATATACAGGGGGGAAAGAAAACAATTTTCCCTCTACTTTTGACACACCCTGTAGGTTAATTCTGCTAGTATATCTGCACACAATTAACTTTTCCAAGAAGACTGATTTGTTTCCAACATTTTGTTCTTTTATTTATCCCGATATCTTAATTTGTTTGTGAAATGTGACGGTTTAAAGAAAATGCGACATTTTTTTAGAAATGGTGATAATTTAAATGACGGTAGAGAATAAACCACAAAATAAGTAGAGTGCTGTGGCAACTCACAATATCATCATCATCATCACGTAGCGCTACAACCCTGGGTGGGTCTTGGCTGACTGTACAACTTTTTTCCAATTTGTTCGGTCTTCCATCAACCTAGGGTCAAATGGAATGTTCATTTTCCGGAGATCTGCTTGGATGTTATCTCTCCATCGCATTCTGGGACGTCCGAGTGGTCTTTTGCCTGTGGGAATCTCCTCCCATACCAGTTTTACAAGTCTTTCGTTATTCAGTCTGTGCACGTGGCCTGCCCATCTTAGTCGCTGTGATTTAATTTCTTGGACAATATCGGCGTCGTTGTAGAGTGCTTTTAATTCGATATTGGTTCTGATCTTATACTGGTTTGTGGTGATGTCATGGTGAGGTCCGAAAATTTTTCGTTCAAAGCGTCTGAGCTTTTCTTCGTTTGTTTTGGTCATGGTCCACGTTTCGCATCCGTATGTTATTACAGGTCTGACGATGGATTTATAGATTTTGATCTTTGAACTTCTTGTGAGATTTTTTGATTTTATGAGCTTATTCAGTGCAAATAGACAGCGGTTTGCAGATTGGATTCTGTCTTTTATTTCTTCGGTAACATCGTTGTCCGCTGTGATTACGGCCCCCAGATACTTAAAACGTTGTACTCTTTCGAAATTAAAGGTGTTGATCGTCACATTTTGTCCTATTCTGTCTCTTTGTGTCGTTCTATTTATACACATATATTTCGTCTTCTCTTCATTAATCTTCAGCCCTACTTCACTTGTTGCTCTTTCCACCTTGTTGAAAATGTCTTACGTGGATAGGATGGAGTCTCCAACTAGATCTATGTCATCTGCATATGCGAGTAACAGCTTGGGACCTTGAACCGATAGCAATTCTGTTTTTATTTCGGCCGACCTCATGGCTTTCTCTAATACAAGGTTAAAAAGTAGTGGAGATAACGCATCACCCTGTTTAAGTCCACTGTTGATTTCAAAGCTGCCAGACAGTTTATTATTTACACGTACTTTAGATATTCCACCCTCCATACAGACTTTGGTCATCCGAATGAGTTTCTTTGGTATTGAGAACTCCGCAATGGCATTCCATACTTGGCTTCTTTCTACGCTATCATATGCCTGTCGAAAGTCTATGAAAAGATTGTGAACTCACAATATGACAACTGTCAAATATTCGTTACTTGGCAATTGCACTTCAATTATCAGTATTTAATTTAACATCATGGTTTTAACACATACTGATGCAGCACGAGCAGTTGCTCTGGTACAAGATAGTAGGTCTCATTATTATGCTTCTAGAATATTGGGTGTTACAAGGTGAAACGTCCAGAGAGCTGTACAACGTTTCAATGGAACTGGTAGTTTTTCGAGAGAAGAGGATCCGACATTAAACATTTTGCGAGAGAGAAATACTTCTGCTGTCATGGCTCGAAATCGTTAGGAAGAAGTACGCCAAGTAGCTGTTAACGAAATAACGATTCGAAGGCGATTACGAGAACATGGATTACGCTCCTGAAGTCCTGCAACTGGTCCGGAGTTACTTAGGAATCACAAAATCGATTTACCAGGGAGCATCAACATTGGAATGTCGATGAATGGAGTAAGATTTTATTTTCTGACAAGTCAAGGTTTTGTTTACGTTCTCCAGATGGCCGTGAAAGAATATACCGAAGAAGAGGCGAAAGGTTTGACCAAGCAAATTTTTCCACAAGACTCAGTTATGGAGGAGGATCGGTAATGGTTTGGGGCGGCATAAGCATGGGAGCTCGTACTGATTTAGTCATTGTTAGCGGCGGAGCAATGACAGCAAACCGATATATTCGTGATGTGCTAGATCCACATGTAATTTCATTTGCACCATTTATAGGAAACGAATTCATGTTTATGCACGACAACGCTCGACCACATATTGCGAGGATTGTATCTCAATATTTGAATGAAACAGAAATTCAAAGGATGAACTGGCCACCACGTAGCCCAGACCTCAATCCAATTGAGCACGTCTGGGACATGATGGGCAAACGAGTTCGTAACCGAGTTCCTCCTCCAAGTAATTTGAATTTTTTGAGAGATGATTTGGTCCAAGAATGGGATCAGATTGACCAGATGGAGATTCGATATCTAATAGAGAGTATGCCACGACGCATTGAGGCAGTTATTCGCGCTCGTGGGGGAAATACCCCTTATTAATTTGTAATAATTATTAGTTTATTTGCTGTTTGATTTGTTAATAAAATTATTACTCTGCTAAAACTGAATAAAAAATTTAAGAATGTTGCATTTTCTTTAAACCGTCACATTTCACAAATAAATTAAGATATCGGGATAAATAAAAAAACAAAAAGTTGGAAACAAATCAGTCTTCTTGATAAAGTTAATTGTGTGTAGATCTACTAGCAGACTTAACCTACAGGGTGTGTCAAAAGTAGAGGAAAAAATTGTTTTATTTTCCCCCCTGTATATCCAGCGAATACTGAATTACTTTTAGATGTCCGAATAATGATCTTGAGACTACAGTATTTTATCTAAAAATTGCTAAAAAATTCAAATAAATCAGCTTCCGCATTTGAAAGTAAGAGCATTTTTAAATAAATCATTATTTTGAATGGATCGAATTTTAAGTCGGTAAGTTTATTATAGTTGTAATTATTCTTCTATTAATTCATGATATAAAGGATCAATTGGAAGAACAATAACATCAAAAGAGTTCATATTTGTACGTTATGTATGGTGGTATATTGATAAAATTTTGGTAATACAACGAAAAATCTATGAAGGAGATTATTTCTTTATTGAAATAATCCTTTACAGTCTTACTATCTACGAATCAAATCGTCATCTCTTGTAACTCCTTCCCTTCATGTCTTCCTGGACCTCCCTCTCCTTCTTCGATAAGGTGAGATCTATTTCAGTGTTTTTTTTGGCATTCTCTGGACCTCCCCATACCATATTATTTGTTTTCTTTCGAATTCTGCTGTTAGTGATTATTCTATACCTATTCGGCGTTTTACCTCTTTCTATCTCGACGAAATATTCCTAGGGATCATCGGATCACGTAGACGCTCATGATTTTCTTTCATTAATGAACGGAACCAATCAATTCAGTTTCAAAAGCGGGTTCGGAACCAGGGAAGCTATATTCACTCTGCAAACATTAGTACTGCCATAACCATAGAAAATATGTCTCCATATGCTTCATTGACTATGAAATCGTATTTGACAATGTTAAACATAACCTACTCATAACATATCTTAATGATCTGGGACTGGATAGAAAAGACTCACTTGTAACTTTTACTGGAACCAAAAGGCAGAGATTGGACTAAGTAACTCGGATACACATAAATGAAAACAATATCGAATTAGTCAAACAATTTAGATATCTGGTGTGCATGATTAATGAAACATGGGACCCAGACCAGGAAATAAAATGTAGGATTGAACAGAAACTAATAACTTTCCTAAGGTTCAAAAAATTTCTTACAGACAGAAATTTAAGCTTTAGCATCAGATACAGAATGGTAAGATGTTATATGTGGTCAGTACTGTTGTACGGAATGGAGGCGTGGACGTTGAGAACAAACACAATTAATAAAATTGAATGGTTGGAAATGTGGAACTTGCGACGGATGCTCAAAATACCCTGGGTTGTCACCATAACAAACGAAGAAGCTCTTCGAAGAGCTGAACTGACAGATCGACAATTCTTCTATACCATTAAAAAAAGGAAAATTGCATACCTGGGACATATAATACGTGGGGAACCTTATCAACTTCAACGCCTTGTTCTATAAGGAAAAACTGAAGGGGGAAAGAGGTATAGGAAGGATGAAACTATCATGGCTTAGGAACATTCTCCAGTGGACAGGGATGAAGGACCTAGAAGAAATACGAAATGCAGCTATGAATAGAGAAATTTGATAAGAGGACGCTGAACGCCAATGCAGGAATCTGTATGGCAGAAGAAGATTCTCCGTTAGTTTGATGAATATATCATATATCAGATATTTTCGTTGTTTTCCTTCTTTTTTGAGGCAACCAATTGCTCTTCGTGCTTGTACGATTGTCTTTTTTATTTCATTTTTATCTTTCCCTATAGAATCGATGATAACGCCATGTTAAGTGTATTCATTACAGAATGAAATAATATCGCCATTTTCTAGCTGAATATTTGACAGGTAAGTTACAATCGAGAGATGTTTTGTTTGTTGTACGTTGATTTCTAAGCCCCATCTCCAAAATTCTTCCCGTAGCCTTATATTCGAAATCCTTTTTATCATTGGCCATAATAATCTGGTCATCTGCAGCAAATGGTACCGTATACAAATAAGTAGCTATGTCTATTCTCATACCCTGGCATTCATGTTTTTCTCAAATTTAGTGCTATTGCAATGTATATCTTAAATAGGGTGGCGACACACATAATCCTTGACGTAGGTCTTTATTAAGAAACAATTTATGTAATAGTTTATCACCCACTTTTTATTGCCATGTTGATCCATTATATAGGTTGTTAAAAGCATTTATAAGTGTTTGCATTAAGTGTGTTTCCTGATGTACTTACCATAGTTTATTTATGGTACGATCTCATAAGCTTTTTGTAAATCAATAAATATTAAATTAGTTTCTTGTTTGCCGGCTGATTTCTTCTCTACAAGTTGTTTCAGGCAGTACACATTGTCGTTGCTGGTTCTTCCGGCCCGAGGTCCTGATTCAATAAATATGATTCTTGGTTTTAATTATTGTGAAATGCTTATACCATCATTTTTTTATCAAGGAAATTGAAAGATAAACTACATCATGGTCTAGTAGGAATCATAGGATTCGATAGATAGATACAAGTATTTTAGAACTACTGTAATTTCACCATTCCATCTAGTAGACAATTTACAATTCAGAAGCTCAAGTACTACAACTTCTTCCAATTGTTTGATAGTGCCAACACTTGAGAATGAGAATGATTCAGCACCAGAGGTGAATAAAATAGGAAGAAACGGAAAATGTTCATAATCTGGACACAATATGAAATTCAGATGTATATTTTTTATATGTAATGGTAGCTCTTGAATATGAAGCCGCCACGAAGGTTTCGAAATACAACAATAGTAGGACCAGGCAAGAAGAAGGTGTCGGTGGTAGACTTGACCAGATCGTCAACTTGATAAAAGGTATGGGGGACAACAAGCCGAAGAAGATCAGATGCTGTAATTGTGGCGAGCTAGAACATGTACGTAGCTCGCGTAAGTGCCCTATGACTCCTGTAAACTAAGAATCTCTGTGAAGCAGCCACGAATGCTTCTGGGTACAACAAGAAGAAGATGACGAAGACAGACTCAACCAGATCGATAAATTCATAAAGAGTATGGTACATAAGAAGCCGAAGAAAATCAGATGCAGGAAGTGTGGCGAGCTAGGGCATGTACGCTGTTCCTCTAAGCGCCCCAGGATCTCTGCAACCCAAGAACTCCAGTGATAGGGAAAACTAGACAGTGACCAACATAAAGCTGGTATGAGTGACCGAAATTCCCACTCTCTGTCTAGACGGTCATGCCCAGCAGACTATTCTCACTGCAACAAGGCGTAATCTAAGAAAGCTGCAGTTTCAGTAATTACAGTAATCATCGAAGAATGGTCACCCATCAAGATCAGAGAAGATCATGAAAATGATCCTCACCTAAAGATGATTCGGCAATGGGTGATAGAAAAACGGCGACCTACCAGGCAAGAAGTGCCAATATCTTCACCGTCCCTCAAGGCATATTCTGCTCAGTAAGACTCCTTTGTCCTAGAAAAAGGAGCTGTTGAAATGAATCCGAGATGAGGAGACAGCTGGTTATCCCTAGAACGAGGGTAGCTGAGGTACTGAGGAAGTTAGACGACCGTCATCCAGGAGGTCATCTGGGAGGGAAGAAACCCCTTCAGCGAGTCCGTGAGAGGTTTTATTAGATGACCAGCTCCGACGATGTGAAGGACTGGTGTAAGACATTTATTACTTGTGCTGTGAGTAATGGACCACATCGCAAGAGAAAGGCACCCATGAAATAATATATTTATTATTGCAGGCTCTTTCGTAAGGATTGCTTTAGATATCGGTAGACCATTTCCGACGATAAAGAATGGTTGTAATAGTATATTATATTATAAGGATTAAAAATGCATATTTTTTTACGAGCAATATTTGCAGTTGCGAGGCGGAGCGCAACGCAGCCGAGCGAATGCAAATATTGCGAGTAAAAATAGGCACTTTTAGTCCGTATGATATATACTATTTTTTTCTCAAACCAAGTCAAAATTAAAATTATTTCAGTTTTATTCAAAAATCGTTAATAATTTGGTAATAAATTTGAACACCTATTAATAATAACAGCGATAGCAAGTCGGTAGTCATGGATATCTGGTATTGTTGGTAAATATTGATTGTCAAGTAGACGTCCTAATCACATAATTTTTGTAGTAGTTTTTACGCTGCTTTCAAAATGAATCCCGAACACAATGAAAATATACCTGCGGATATATTGGAAAGTGCCGAAGCAGTATATCTAAATCTTTTGCCACCCAAATCTCGCCAAGTTTATGAACTTGCATATCAGCGATTCATGGATTGGTGTGAAAAAATGTGCAAAACTATGCGGAGAGTGTTCTTATGGTGTATTTCTCAAATTTAACGAGGACCGTCAAGCCATCCACTCTTTGGTCAGAGTATTCAATGTTGCGATCCACACTGGATATCAAAAATGGTGTGGATATTAGTAAATATTCAAAATTACGAGCATTTTTAAAAAGGCAAAGTGATGGATATATACCTAAAAAGTCTAGGGATTTTACAAGGGAGGGAGTGGATCGGTTCCTGGATATGGCACCTGATAATGTATATTTGATGATAAAGGTTGTTCTAGTATTAGGAATTGGAGGTGCTATGCGTTGTGACGAATTAGTTCATTTGAAAATTGATGACATTGAAGATATGGACTCGGTCCTGGTCGTAAAAATTTTGCAGACAAAAAACAAGAAACCTCGTTTGTTTACCATTATAGGGGATAATTATTTGCGTTTCTTTCGAAAATATGTTGCACTACGGCCATCAAATATACAGGAACGTCGTCAAAATTTTTGAAGTTAGAAAATTGGAAGGAGTATACTGGACATTCGCTAAGAAGAACATCTGCCACACTTCTTATTGATGGTGGCGGTGACCTCACTTGTCTTAAAAGACATGGAGGCTGGAAATCGAGTACGGTAGTAGAAGGATATATTGAAGAATCACGTATCAACAAAGAGAATACTGCCACCTGACAAAGAAGGTACAAGTACCTGTTCAGATATTTCCTCGAATGTTTCATCAACAGTTACGGAGAATATTTTGAGTTGTTCTAACATCAATGGAAATCTTTTGAATTGTTCGAAAATTGTTAGTGATAATTTCAGTAGTGCTTTGAATTTTGGCAATAATTGTTCCAATTGTACATTCAATATCACTATAAATAACAAATAAATACCTATATATAGTTGCCCAATCAGTTTGTTTTACTAAGTTTGTGAGGGACAATGTTTTTTTCTTCAAATTTCAATTAGAGAGCTCAAATGCAATTACTTTTAGTCCTAGGATTAAAAGTAGCGTTTGTAATCCTAGGATTAAAAATGTTGCTAAGCAACGAGCAAATTTTTGTACGGTAAGGGAATTGACTTTTGCACCTGAAAATAGTACAAAAATGTCAACATTTTTTGATGGTTGGAGAAAAATACATTTTCTATTTTAATGATAATATATTGAATAATCACATAAAAAATGATTGAGAAGGAAGTTCTAATACATAATACCTTCAATGCATAAATGTCTTAATCTCCTAATATTATATCCATGGATATCTATTATTATTTTCTGTCGCATTTTTTGTCTTTGCTCAACGTATATTTGGTTTTATTCAAGACGTCAAATTGAAAAATGATAAATATACCTAAATTGAGTGATCAGTTATGAGTTTAATCAACAATACGAATACGGCATAAAACGTGTTCTTAACACACAACAAATATCTCATGACTTAACGTTTAATGGTATAATAGACAATAATGTGTACATCAGTGTATTACCAGATTACATACCCACAAAGCTATGCAACCAACCATACACGATGGTATTTCTTTTCTCTCATTGGACGATGCCGCGTTTGACCGTTTAGCCTCGTCATTTTTGTTGTTAAGTTGTACGGTATGTTATCATAGTTTTAAACACGTGCAAAAGTGGTTGATTATTTTTCAACGCTAGTTTGGATTTGGAAAAAATAAGGTATGTATATGTTTCTTACCATAATTCTGAATATTGATACGTCTCCTATATTTTATTGATATTTATGATTGATTACCTACATTAAAAGCGTTTTGTTTATTTATACAATGTAAAATAGCATGCTGTGAAAATGTGAAATAGGTTTTACATCAGCTTTTACTTTGTTTCATGATAAACGGGGCTGGGGGCTCGACTGATTTGATTTAAAAATCTTTTGATCTCAATAATAAAATAATATTGGTGTTCAGATGATGAGAGATGTTCTTAATACATGTATGTTCTCGAATACAAGACGCGTGCCAATGTTCAAAACGTTATTTTACAAAAAAGGTGCATCTTATATTCGGGCGTACCTATACGGTATATAGCTGACCTTGAAAATCTATAATCTTTCTTTTGTCGTTCTTACAGAAAGAACCTTGGAGAGTAGATGAGCTGGGTGGCGAAGAAGGAGAATTATTGACGTATATGCAAATATGTATATTATATAAAATAAAGTATTTTCTATCATTCTATTCCATAGTATATCATTTCATCGTATGTCAAATAATACTACTATTATGAAGAATGTAATTCCCTTTGTACCTTCTTACTCACAGATGAATATCTGACTAGTACCTGCTGGTGGAAATACAAGATTGCCAACAAAAACAATGCTTTACAAAAGTTGTATATATCCACAGATCGGGAATAAGATTAACTGGAAATAATAGTTCTGGTCAATCAGTACAAAATATAACAGATATACGTGATGAGTATTTGAATATTTTTCACTGGACCACAATATTCTACAGTCGTTCGCTTATATACTAGACTATCCACCCTATGTATCTATAATATTTTGTACTGGTTGACTGGCTAAACTATTTTGTGTTGATTTGATTCCAGGTCTGTAGACATCAGAAAATTTTGGTTTGTACTGTTTTCGTTGGACCACCTTGTATTTCCACCAGTAGGTACTAGTCATATATTCTCAGATTTTCATATTTGAGGAGGAAGGATATACCAAATGTGAATATAAAATATCCTATTAATATCCATGGGATATACCAAATATGAACATAGGATATCCATGGGATATTAACGAGATATCCAGTAGATATCTCCAAAGACATCCATGAGATAACACATATATCCTAGATATAGGCGGACATATGGATATCCATTGTAGGTCTATAGGCTATCCATCTATATCCAGTGGATATACAGGATATCCATAAAGGATATCTTGTGGATGTCTAATGGATATTGTGTGCTGTGTGGGTATTTATACTCCTAGGCGTATAAACACATTATAGTACTATGATATTTTTTTCGTTTTATTTATTGGCTTTCGGTATTGCTCATTCAGTAATTTAATAGACGAATATTCACACAATACTCATTGATTATTCATTGGTATCCACAATGCTATTTATTATTTCTTCGTAATATTTATAGTAAAAGTACGATTATGAAGAATTGCATCGTTTGAGAATTCTCCATTGCTCGCAATATCAGTACAACTCGTAACTGCTTTTGAAAATCCATTGCTTATACCGGCACCATTGAATATACGTATACCAAATAGGGAATATACAGTGAAATGAGTTAAATATTCAATCTTGTTATCTTTATCAAAAGATTCGTTCCCTTTTATTGTTTTATCTCAAATGAAATTA
Source organism: Galeruca laticollis (assembly GCA_963921935.1). Lineage (NCBI taxonomy): Eukaryota > Metazoa > Arthropoda > Insecta > Coleoptera > Chrysomelidae > Galeruca > Galeruca laticollis. Next base: position 68,315,163 of record OY998178.1, on the reverse strand, counting down.
TGTACGTTTGAAGAAAAAATAGTATATGATATTCGGGGAATAAGATACTTTATGTGCTTCGTATGGATGGTCTGATTAACTACGTTCGTCTGACAAACTTTCCATACTCAGCACATGGAGTATTACTTATTCTCCTCATATCATCATATACTATTTGGTATTAAAAAACTGACCTCGTACCAAAACACTGACTATGTTAAGTCTCTATTATTATTTAATGAGTCGAATAATAATTCCCATTTTACACAGACCAACTATAACAACTTCATCAAACTGCTGAAAATATAAAAATGAATGTTGACAATACAGGGTGTACGTGTACGTTTCTGCTCTGTGTGGGTTCTTATGCGGGACACCCTGTATATCTGTTTCGAGGAAAAGGATTATCTCCATTAAAAGTGTGAATTTTGACATTATAAATATTTACGAAGTACATCCTGAAGCAGTGGCAAGAAAATATGGAAAGCGTATAAACATACAAAAGAACAAGATATAAAATTAACAAGAAACATGGAAGAATTAAACAGAGGAACATTTAACGTGATAACAAGAATTTAGAGCAGTTGAATCATTATTACTATCAGTGGTTACTGGTTCACAGCATATAAACTCAATAACTAACTAACAGAATGTGTACAACTATATTCTAGAGCAGCCATTCTCTAAGTCTGTTCCGTGGAACCCTACAGTTCCACTATACCCCTGTGGGGGTTACGCAAGAATTCAGAAAAAAAATCAAATCACCTCTCTCTGGTTAAACGTTTTGACGCGAACGTATCACGAGGCGCAGCCGAACTTAGTCGTCACTCACAAAATTACGATTTTACTATGCCGTCACCGCCGATATTTACTTGTGCGCGCTCACAAAGTCGAAGTTGTTTACACCGCATTTTTTGTATTTCTGTTTCTATTTTGGCTTTTGATTCATCAAAGGCGCCGACTCGAGTATTTTTGAGAATGTTCGAGATCGAGGTTAAGTCTATAAAAGTGACGATCGTGCCTCAACACTGATTGTATCGGTTTTGTACATTTCTTCTTTGGACTAAACTCTTCTACGCTGTAATATTATCAATAAAGAAGAACGATGGCTTAAAGGCGTAAAAGTGTTGCAACATCTTCTAACAAAACCCAATGTTCAAAAGCAGTACGCGCGGAGTATACAGCACAGCAATTACCGACCCAGACGATGATGCAACGACGTCAAGCTCTACGGTTTCAAAGGAAGTATGTTGAATCAAATATCAGTTTCGGATTCGTTCATTCCAACGGTTCACCTCTCTGCACGTTATGTAGTAAACTGATTCCTAATAGTTCCATGGCTACTACTACGTTGCGCCGACATTTGGAAACTGTACACCCCGAGTCTAAATACTACAATAAAGACTTTTTTGTACTTTAAAAAGAACAATTATTGGAAAGTGAAAAAGCTATGATGCTTGTAACTCAAACTATCAATGAAAAGGCCACGGTGGCATCTTAGTTAGTTAGCTATCGCATTGCAGTAACAGGTGAAGCACACACTATTGCTGAGAATTTAATAAAGCCATGTGAATTAGATATAATAAAATGTATGTTTGATGAAAAATCTGCAAAGCATCTTTCTACTGAGCCGCTATCAAGCGATACTGTTTCACGGCGAATTCACGATCTGTCAAGCTACGTCAAACAAGAGCTAGTTACACGTCTACGAAAAACACGATTCTTCTTGCAATTGGATGAGTCGCTGGTTTGGCTATCTTGTTGGTTATCGTGAGTTATCCATTTGAAAAATACATGTTTATGTGTTCATCGCCGCCCACCAAATAAGTATATTTTTTGGAGAAAATAATAAAATAATCTCAGTTGGAACGATTGCATTGACATTTGTACAGATGGGGCCAAGGCGATGACGGGTAAAACTACAGGAACCGTATCACCAATACAAAATGAAGCGTCTAGTTGTAGTTCCAGCCATTGTATCTAGCATAAACAAGCACTTGGTAAAAATAATTAATTTTATCAATTCACGACTACTACAATCCCGATTGTTTCCATTAGTGTGAAGATGGCAGCAAACATAAAACACTGCTGCTGTCTTGGGGTAAAACTTTAACAAGGCTATTTGAACTTAGAACCGCGTTACAAATGTTCCTTTCAGATACTTCTTTTAATTTGAAAGATCGTTTGTTGGTTGTTCCGACTGTCTTTTATGGCGGATATGTTTCAAAAACGGAACGGATTAAATTTATTATGGTGCCGTTTGTTTTGCAAGGTAAACAGATAACAGTGTTCCAGGCCTGTAACAAAATAACTGCCTTCTAAAAAAAATTCATCATAAACAAGTGTCGCGTCCCCGCTACTTTGTGTTGTGTATATAATTGTCTCTTTTTTTTCTATTATTATTCTCTTATTTCTTTTTTTAACAATTGTTTTTAAATATAATTTGCTCCTTCGTCACTTCTCGGCCCTTGTCGTGCGAAGTCTGCTGAAGTTGACGACAACCCAGACAGCACACAATATCCACTAGATATCCAGTGGATAGACCGATATCCACTGAATATCCAGTCCATGTAAGATATCTAATGGATATTCACTGAATGTATTCCATAGATATGTTAATAAAATTATTTTCAATTTTAATGATAATATATTGAATAATCACATAAAAAATCATTGAGAAGGAAGTTCTAATACATAATACCTTCAATGCATAAATGTCTTAATCTCCTGATATTATATCCATTGTATATCCATGGATGTCTATTATTATTTTTTGTCGCATTTTTTGTCTGAGTTCAATGTATTATCAGTGGAATTGAAAGAAGATAGATATACCTAAATTGTATCAGACTATAATGAGTTTAACCAACAATACGAATGCGGTATAATACACAACAAAAATATCTCATGACTTAACGTTTAATGCTATAATAGAAAATAATGCATACATCAGTGGATTTCCATATTACATACCCGTAAAACTATGCTACCAACTATACACTGTTCTCTCATTGGTCGATGCCGCGTTTGACCGTTTGATGTAGGCTCGTCATTTTGGTTGTTAAGTTATCATATTTTTAGAAATGTGCAAAAGTGGTTGGTTATTTTTTATCGGTAGTTTGGATTTGGAAAAGAATAAGGTATATATACGTATGTTTCTTACCTTAATTCTGAACATTGTTACATATCTTATATTTTATTTATATTTATGATTGATTACCATAATTAAAAGCATTTTGTATATTTATACAATATAAAATAGCATGGTGTAGAAATAAAAAATAGGTTTTACTTCGGCTTTTACTTTGTTTCATGATAAACTGAGCTGGTGGCTTGGCTGATTTGAGTAAAAATTCTTTTGAGCTCAATAATAATGATGGTGTTCAGGTGATAAGAAATTTTCTTATTACAGGTATGTGCTCGAATACAAGACGTGGGCAAATTTTCAAAATGTTATAATATTTTACAAAAAAATGTGTATCTTATATTCGGGCATATACGGTATATAGTTGACCTTGAAAATCGACAATTTTTTTTCTTGTTCTTACAGAAATAACCGTGCAGAATAGATGAGCTGGGTGATGGAGAAGAATTATTGATGTATATGCAAATATGTATATTATATAAAATAAAGTATTTTCTATCATTCTATTCCATAGTATATAATTCCATAATATTTCAAATAATACTACTATTATGAAGAATTCAATTTCATTTGTACCTTCTTACACACACTGACTAGTACCTGCTGGTGGAAATACAAGATGGCCAACAAAAACAAAGCTTACCAAAAGTTGTATATATCCACAGATCTGGAAATAATAGTTCTGGTCAGTCAGTACAAAATATAACAGATATATGCGATGAGTATTTGAATATTTTTCACTGGACCACAATATTCTACAGTCGTCCACTTAAATACTAGATTATCCCTCCTGTGTATCTATTATATTTTGTTTTGGTTGACTGGATAAACTATTTTCTCTTAGTTTTATTCCAGATCAGTGGACTGAAAAAACTTCTGATTTGCATTTTTTTGTTGGACTACTTTGTATTTCCATCAGTAGATACTAGTCATATATTCTCAGATTTTCATGTTTGAGGAGGAAGGATATACCAAGTCTGAATATGAAATATCCTATTAATATCCATGGGACGTTAATTGGATATACCAAATGTGAACATAGGATATCCATGGTATATCAACGAGATATCCAGTAGATATCTTCATAGATATCCATAAGATATTACACATATCCTAGATATAGGCAGACATATGGATATCCATTGTACGTCTATAGGCTATCCATCTATATCCAGTGGATATACTGGATATCCATAACGGATATCTTGTGGATGTCTAATGGATATTATGTGCTGTCTGGGAAGCGGGAACGATAGATTGAATTGTTAAGCTGAAGTCGAATCGAGAGGTTATAACGAGACTTTGTGTTGTGTATATGGTGTCTCCAATCTAGTTGAAAGAAGTAGACTTCTACATCCACCTAGAAGATCGCAGATCAGGCACGCAAGGTAAGACAAGGGCTTAGTTACTAATCTCATAAAAAAAATTCATTCGCGTGTTACAATCCATTTTCAAGTATGGAGCTACTGTTCAAAACGTCGCCTTACAACGATTTTGGTGCAGAATTCGTGATGAACATCCAATGCTTGCCAAAATGGCTCTCAATATGTTTAACGTTATAATTTTTTAATGAAATTTCATATAATTTTTATATTATAATTTTATTAAACGTTATATTTTTTTTAAGAATTTTTATATAATTTTTGTTACCAGCAAGCGGATCCGTCACTGGCAATGTTTTCGAATTTTGATGTTGAGAGAATTAAAAATTCGCTAGATAATTATTTATTTACGATGCCAATCAAAACATCGGAATATTCAATCACTACTTTTCTTGCTTTATCATTAGGTATTAAATCTGGTTGAAGGGAGAGGACAAATTTATTTTTCGACGTTGAACATCGCTTGTTGAGTTGTTCCTAGGACAGAAATTTTGAGTTCGTCGAGGAGAAAAGAACGGCAAGTGTGACCGACCTAGTGTGTGCCGGCTGTGTGGAGTTTGAAATTGTGGAAAAAGTCTTTAGTACTGCCTAGCCTAGGGTTCGTATTCAGCTCCATACATTTCAAATCACGAAATAAGGCCTATGAAGTTGATATTTTGGGTGTGTGCCTTTCGTGTCTCGTTAAGCGAGGATAGGAAATTTTGAGGTCGAGTGAACCGCCATTATTGCAGTTTATTTGAGAAGTTTAGCGTTCTCTTTTGAAATTTCATATTCCTGCCTGCGTTGGATATTCCCGAGGAACTAGAGTCAATTCAGAAACCGAACCGTTGGGTTAATTCCCGATAATTAGGAGATAGTATATATTAGGATCTGAAATAAAAAAAGAAACCCTCGCCGTTAATTAGAAGGGTTTTTAATTTTGGTCTTGGGTACCACTTGCTTTTGGCCTATAGTAGGCTTACACCTACTGTGGAGTTAAACCTGGGATATATGGAAATGGGACGCTGGGATCACTGAAAGACTACTGAAGGGATGGCATGGAAGGACGTAGGAAAAAGGGTTACATTATTATTATTGCTACAAATTAATTTGTTCTTTTTTAATTAACTACATATTTACATATTTATTTTGTTGTAACCGTAACATATTTTCCAACTTCGATTTATCAATACTTAATTGAGTGATGGTTAATTATTGTTATGTTCTAACTTTTTATTGAAAACACTGACTAAAGCATAGCGCTTAGGATCCTAAGAGTTACACTTCTCATTTGGACCTTGTGTAATAAGTGTAATAATCATCACTATACTCATGATAATTCTGAGTTAATACGAATTCTCTTATACCTTCTGGTCTTCTTTTTTTAAATCTAGGTAATATATATTATGTTTTTATCTGGTTTCGCTCTGTACGATTGAGGTAATATGAGTATGCGGAACTTTGCTATTCTTTTATATTTCTTGTAACAAATTAAGTTAAGTTAAATTTTTGTGAACATTTCCTATTATTAATCGAGAGAGTCACCTGACCTATATGTTTTAGGAATTGAAGTGATTTTTTTTATGCGCAGGAACCTGATTTTGTTCTTTTCATACTCTTTTTTATAAAAATTATTGTTAGGTTATCAATTTGTAAATTAGGTAAATTTCCGATAGTTAGCAATACATTTTAGTAACGGAGTCAACTCGTCTTTGTTTTTCAGTCCTTTCTTAGTAAATCTTCAGGAGCTGAAACTGAATTCTTTGGACAGAAGTATTTACTTGGCGCCCGCACTAACATCTTTTTTGTAACTGCTACTTTTAATAGTTTAATTTATTCTCGAATCCCCGTCTCCACTGAAGTACTAGTCTGCTGGCACGGGATACCTTCAACTGACAGTTATATTCTAGAGGCTCAAATAGTTGCATTACATTTTATGGTTTTGGTATTTGTTAAATTAACACGAAATTCATTCGTCTTGTAATTAGGAAGTTGTAGGATCTCTTTTATATTTATATATAGATAGATTTTATTTTAGTATATTATATATTCTTCTCCCGTTCCCAATAACGTATTTGTGAGAAACAGGATTCTAAAAATATGCAGCCACGAAAATAAAATACCGTAATAGAATGGTCGCCGTACCTGATATCTTAATCCAACTGTCTTCTATCAAACCTGATATCAACCAGTTGATGAAAAATGAAAAACAGTTCCATACCTACCATAAGTTAGATTTTTTTCTTTTTTAGTATCTTATATTATTATTCTTGTTATATAGTAAAGTGAGTAATAAATAGTAACAGTGTACTTCTATTATACTTATTAATGAAGAATACATTTTTAGAAACAATTGTTTCATTGTAGGGTGCCGTCAAGAATTTCCCTTTCCAAAAGAGCTGCACCACCTAAAAAGTTTGAGAGCTGCTGTTCTAGAGTGAATAAGTTATTTTTAAACAATGAACAGATGAATACTAAAACAAGAATGTCGGTATTCGAAGCAGCGTATGCAGTCACATTAATATATGCGAATGAAAACTGATAATCAAGTGAACAACAAACAACGAGAATAAAAGTATCTAAAATGAGATATTTAAAACTTGTATTAAACACATATTATAAAATATAATAATGACCAATAATATTCTAGCGACAATTGAATGGATGAAGCAGGAATGATTGGTACAAAGAATGAGTTTGAACAATAATTGACAAATACAGAATACATGAGAAGCAGAAATAACTATTTAAATTATTGGTGGTAGCGGAAAATGTTTGGCGAAGGCGTTTTCATATTTGGTGGAGGTTTAACACTGTGCCCAAGACTGTTAAGCTGAATTAGTGGCTTTGTGCTTGGGTGGTTTTTAGAAAAGAAAAAGAAGAATCAGATAACAAAAAAAATATGTAATCATGGCTCTAGAAAAATTGACTCAAAAAATAGATTTAGTTTACTTTTCTTTTTGTTTTGGTTTTTGTCTCATTACTTTAAATGTTGAGGTACTGTTTGTTGTAACATGTCGTATATATTGTTTACTATCTGTTATATCTGTTAAATTAAAATTGTAAGACTGTTTTGTATGGGTACCCCAATAACAAAATAAATATATCTTTATCATTTTCTCCCGTCTCAAAATCCATATGTGTAACACGATAAAGAGCGTTTCTGTTAAGAAACCTTGTGCCAGTAAGGTAGACGTCCAAAATGATTCTTTGGAGAAATTTTATATAGCGGAGTTGATTTTGGATTTATGAATTGAGAATTCACTGTCAGTTGTGATTTATATTTTATAGTTTACCAGAAGTCATTTCTATCTTCATAATGCATTCCTACGAAACTTCATAGTTGGATGTTTGATATAATGATTTCGTTTATATATTTCTTTTTCTAATAGAAATTTAACTGATTCCCTTCACTTATTAATCTATATTTGTATGAAAAGTGCTATATTTGAATTCCATTGAAATTATTGTTTCATTAGCGGCCACGTAATAAAATACATGATGATTTTTCAAATGGATGAACTACGTATTTAAATATTTTCTGTTCCAATTGTATTTCTAGATTACATTGTAGAACTCATGCATAGTTTTATTTTTGTGGTTTCTAACACAATTGTAATTTTTAGCACTTTCCGGGATCTTAACTCGACTGGATTTATTTGAACCTTCCTCCTTTTTTAAACATTTCGGGTTTTTAACATTCCATGAAATATTTTGAACAAAATTTGATATTACTGGTTACAGGTTGAGTTTCTGTTCCTGATTGGAAGATTATGGGGACCAACTGACAGAAACTTTATGAACTGGAAAGTACTAGCTATACGGAAATGCTTTCCAATGTCGCTTTAATTGTCAATTACAAAGTCATTTATATAGTTGTTCTTCTGTACTAGTCAAATTGGACTTTGGTAACTGATTTAATTTAATAATTTTGTATTTTTCTTATTTCATCTTTGATTATATTTTTTTCATTTCAACTTTGATTACATGTCTTCATTCAACCTTTGATTGCATTTTCTTGATTTTTTGCTTATTTGTTAATTAATTGAACTTTGTTCATTCCAACATTGTTCAATATTGGATAATAATTCGTTTGATAAACTTACTTTTACTTATCAATAAATTAAATCCCTTTTGTAAATTTATTAACGTTGTTCATATTTATCTTCATTCCAACACTCTTTATAAGGTTTATTAATAATAAGTAGATGTGGCCAAGAATATTCTAGGTGGCGACCATTTGTATCTTGTTCCAAGTTAACTATTTATTTATCCTTTTCTATAAATCAAAGTAGTATTACCCACAACCGGTAAGATCTACTCCTAGATTATTATTGTGAATCTGGTCAAAAAATTCCACCTGAGATACTCTGGTAACTGAAAAGCAGTTACAATTTAATCGGTAAGAGAACCACAAAAGTAGGTTACAAAAAATGAATTTAGCGGTTTCGACCGATGTTACCAATATGATCACTAAAATTCCTCCTAATGTCTCATATTGACAACTATAGATTATAATTCAGAAATATATAACTTTATTGAATCTAGCGATGTCCAAGTTCTTAGAGCAGACCCAACAAAAAAGTTTTCTAATATTGTGAGAGATATTGGTAATAATATGAAAATACCTTTTAAGTGATCACGAAAAGAGAAGTCCATCGTAAATAGAAATCCTCATTCTCCACAATTATATGGAATCATTAATTTACATAAAATAACGAAACCAATTAGACCTATAATTTCTTATGTTAATACTCCTAATAATATATTAGCAAAACAACATTAACAATTTAGTTAGGTTAATAGTTACGGATATACATCTAAATACTCAATTAAAAATTCAATGGAACTAATCAAAAAACTAAAAGCATTCAATTCGAAAGATAACTCTAAAACCATTTCATTTGATGTTACCATCATGTTCACCAGAATTCCACCTAAACAATGTCTAGAACTTGTAAGAAAATTACTAGAAGATAAAAATATTAATCGATAAATATTATCAGATATACTTAACTTATTTGATGTATTTATTAATAAGAATTATTCCAATTTTGGCAATAAGATATATATTCAAGAAAAAACGTTTACCAATAGGAAGCGAACATTTTTATGGATAGTTTAGAGAGAAAAATCTTTGAAAGTAATATTTCAAAAAATGTTTTATTTTGGTATAGATAAGTAGATGACATATTATCTTGTTTTATAGGTAGTGAACGACATTTAGATGTATTTTTCAACCATAATAATAATTTACAATTCAAACAATTTCCTTGATTTAAGAATTCAAAGAGTTGATAATGTACTTGATTATTCCATTTACAGAAAACCAACACATACTGATGTAAATATTCCATATAATTCCAATCATCCCATGTCACATAAATTATCAGCATTAATTCAATGATACATAGAGCTTTTTCAGTTCCTATGAACACATTTGGCTCAAACCGTTAGAAATTTTGAAATCGGATACAGTGAACATATACGCGCATACAGATTAAAACAACCAGATAAATCCCACTACGAAAAACATCTACTTTATACCAAACATTCATGGAACCCTGACACAGAACTAAAAGTACTGCTTGTTTGTGATAAGAAACAGGAGATGGATTTCCTTCACTAATTAGATACTAGATGAAACTTAAGAAACCCACAATATCAAGTCGCCGATGAACAGATAAATCTAGGGAGTTCTCCACTTTCAAACTATCTTCTGCAGTGATAATTGTAAGGATTAGCAGATATAGTTTTCCTGGTTTTCTATATCATTGCACAGTTATACTGATCTTAATTGGGAAAAGATATCCAGTATATCCCCATAGAGCTCATAATATCTATGCTTTAATATTTGAATTATCATGCTCCTTCTTTTTTCTATTAACATATTGTTATGTTTCAATTTATTTTTTTATTTAATATAAGAATTTTTATTTTACCTTGCGTATTAAATTTTGTTTTATTGATATAAACCGGATGTTTTTCCTTAATATCCAATTTTTAAATTTACCTTTCCACCATAACTTGAATAAGCTTCCGGGATAACAGTAACCAAAGTAATTTGGCCTTGAATATGTATGAGCAATGAGATGGATCTTCTTCCCAAGGTGCGTTCAAATACTGGGTGAATTAGTGGTGTATTATTATTATATTAGTATTGAATTTCAAAAATTATTATAATAAACTTGGGCGCCTTGTGAAGTTTTATGTAGGCAAGCTACAGTTTCTTGTTTTTTGTAAAATATAATAATTCAAATACGGAACTTACTATGTAATAAACTTGGCAGTGACAGTTAATACATCTGGTCTTGAAATAATTTGATATATGTTTTTATTATGAGTAAATCTTCAATTAGCATAAATTATAAACTCTCAATCAGAATTATTAGCCATTAACGACTTATCTTAACAAAAATTTGTAATAACTTCTGATAATTAAGGTTATGAGTTAAGATATTTCGTTATAACTGTCAAATCAGAATTTTAATCTAAAGAAAAACGATTTACGCGATGATATCTCAAAAGTTGATAATATGCATATTAATCAAGAAAGTCTTACCACAAAAGCGATTTATACACTTGATTCTGAAATTCTACTAGAATTGGAACAGTATATCGTTCACACGTATCTTATCTCAATGTGATACAGGAATTTTATTGCATACAGATGACATTTTTTTGATGGATCCAGGTAGATTTCTGATAGGTATGTTCAATAACTTCTTAAATTATAAACCATTCACAGATAAGTACTTCTTTCCATTATCAATTCTAGTTATTTTGACCATGCTAATCAGTTTATTTTTAGTCACTTCCAAATATATTTATTTTCTTCTTGTCATTATTAGCATTACACCTTTTTATGACTTTTTGATTAAGTTTCTTCACAAGAAGCTTCTTTTCAATACGATTTTTCTCCAGAAATTTTTTTTTTGACAACCACTTTCTCTTTCTAATTTCAATCTATCAATTTTATGTCACTCTCCCATTCATTTATTAGTGTTCTTAGTTACCAAAATATCTAAATAAGTTTCATTTACAACAGTATCTAAATTTTCGTTATACTTTCAGTTTGCATGCTGATATTATTTTATCACAATTACTGGTCTTATGTTCAAGTATATCACTAAAATGCCTGTTTTTCTTTCTAACTTTTAATGTCGGTTGCATTTTGTTTGCTCATCCTTATACTTTGCTAGATTCATGTATACGATGACATATCATGAAATTTTCCCAATTTTATTATTCAATTTTTCCTAAATTTCGTCTTGTTGATTGTATTAATGGTCTTAATATATCTTAGTAACTTACTAAATATAGTAAATTTATTTTTTAGCACTTCTTTAATAATGTTATAAGTATTATCTGCTTTCAATTCTTCCTTATGATAGTTCCCCATTTTCCTAATTTCCATCATATTCAAATATTATTTTGCCTCACATTCCATTTAATATTAAGTCCCTTGCATGAACCAATGTCCTATTACAACTTTCACTATAATTGTTTTGAAAATTGTAATACCACATTGTCCGTTTCATTTTTCAACATAACCCATTACCTACTAACTCACTCATAACAATAGAGTTTTTCATTTACTATTCTATATAACAAATTCATTTTATAAAAATTTCAGATTTACTCATCTCATTGAAACTATGTCAACTGCAGTTTTTAACAAATAAACTGAATAATTCGATAAAATGCAAAAAAATTTTATAACTGAGTGAAAATATGTAACATACTATCTTCTTCTTCTCTTCTCTACTAACTAACTATACGTTCCTAATTCTACTTTTATATTCACAATCAATATTGGCTCATTTTAAACCAGTATAATAAATTAAGTCAATCACAAGATAGGTAACATTTTGGTCTAATAAAAAATAATTACTAAATATCAGGTAGGCATCAAAAGAAATGTAACTTCTGTCATTCTGACTATGATATTTGATATCGGAACAATTGTCAAATTTCATAAAATTTTTTCAATATATTGTGGAATTATCTAGAAACATTTAGTTTTATCTAAAACAGTAAAAATAAATTTGGTTGCAATTGCCATTTACTCTTCTTTCTCCTCCATTCTGATCTGCGTCTAGAAGTAGGTCACAAATCCTTGCTCAAGGAACATGTCTAGAGAGAAGCCCATCTACAGAAACATTTGGCGTACTATGGTGAACCTAGAAGAATCTGTTAATCGGTGCGTGGTCAATCACTGAGAAAAAAACTTTGGTATATTCATTTCCACAAAAAATAAACGGTTTTATAGATTAAAACTAACTTTTCCGCAACTGTGAGATGTCCTGATTATTATTCTATCATAAAATTGTCACTTGTATACACTTCGGGTGATTATTGGGTTAACAAACCGAAATTTCTACATAAGTAACAAAAATACAGTATATCTGGATTTATAGGACCCGCTGTACTCGCTATAGTCAGCTGGAAATCAATGGGGTACATCTATTAGATACTTTGAATGTGGCCAATTATAAAATTGGCCACTTGTATACACTCCGGAGGCTGTATCGTACTAAACCTGAAATTTCTCCAAAAAGGACAAAAATGTGGCACTTCATGTACCATGGCACCCGTTGTACTAGCTCGGGTGAGCTAACAATCGATAATGATCATCTATAAGACGCCCTGAACAATATTCAGTCATAAAATGGGTCACTTGTATACACGCTGGAGGCTGTATCGTGCTAAGAAACTGTAAATTCTCCAAAAATGACAAAAATTTGGTACCGCAAGTACCACAGCACTCGTTGTACTGACATTAGTGAGCTGAATCTGAATAGGGTTTATCTTTGAGACGCTCTTAATAATAACCAATCATAAAATTGGTCATTTGTATATACTCCGGAGAATGTATCGTCCTAACAAACTGAAATTTCTCAAAAAATGACAAAAATATCGTTCGTAAAGTACTATAGCACCTGTTGTAGTGGCTGTGGTGAGCTGAAAATCAATAGGGTTCATGTGTGAGATATCCTGAACAATATTCAATCATAAAATTGGTGATTTGGTGCAGTCCGGAGGCTAACAAGACATGTAACGAAAAGTGGCCGACGACAACGACGACGACATACACACAGGATATTACAAACGTTTTTTCAAAATTTCAACTTTTGTGGGTAAACCAATTCTCGCATATTAGATAGGTTGAGCGGAAAAGTAATACATTCTGGATCTATTGATCCCATTATATAAGAACGTGGACTATCGACAACGACAGTTCAATGTAAAGTCACCGTATCATTAAAATGAATAATGTGAACTATTAATAGTAGTATATATATATATATATATATATATATATATATATATAATACAGTTCCTTTATTTGAAATTTAAAAGAAACGTTGAAAATAAGAGAATTATTTATATTTTGTATGCAATAATTTTGATATACACTGAAATTGTGTAACCACAGAAGAAGAGATTTATTCATTTGAAAAAAGTTTAGTGAGTTGAATTTGGAATCCCCACGAGACAACATCATATTTTAGAGTTGTATCACTTTTTGTGAATTTAATAGAAATAATCAAATAATACAATCAAATCATGAAGCCATCCATTATAAAATCAGTGCGTGCATAATATGAAGAAAAATTGTATCGTATCCAGTTTAAGTGGTTCCAGATTTCTAAATTATATTTAGAAAGTATCCAGAATTCTAAATTCATTTTGAATAGTACGAGTATTATCCTGTTCCATAGTATTGGTCCGCTCCAGTTTTCAATTATTTCTCGAGAATAACGGGCCTCTTGAATAAATTTAAATAGATGCATCTATAAAGATATTTTTGAATTCAAACGAAATAAATATCACATATGAAAATTTACATCAAGCGATGAATTTTGGGTAATAGACAATTTTGATCGGAGATCGCGGTGTTTGACATTTATACACGTCAAGTATAAATTCAACAATGTGAACTCATGTTAAAAGTATTTAATTAGGTGTTATCTAGTACATAGGTTGTTTTAATTTTAATGTTTGTAGCAAATATGATTTTGTTCTTTAATGATATTATTGGGGAATACTAACCTTTGAAAATTTGTTATTTGATAGTATAATATAAAAATTTTCAATCTAACTCACTGTGGTGTTCATTTAGCACATATTTTCATAGAATTAAACATTAAGCATTCAATAAAAAATTTTGATTTAATCAGTGACATTCGAATAATTATCGGTGACAGAAAAGTCTTAAATGTCATAAGGTAATTAAAGGGCGTTTTATAATATTAAACAAACAGTCACTCGAGATTCTTGTGTCAACAATCTGAATAATATAGTAATATTTAATTTGGAGAACACTTTAAAATCATAAAATTTTATTCAATATTTCAATAACAATTTTGATCCCACCCTGAGATAAGAGTGATTAAAGTTCATTGTGAATAAATTCATCTTTCGAAATACAAAAATAATATTCATCATAGCCGGGCATTGTTTGACAACTACTGTCAAATTGCATACGCTGCTAAAGGTGTGTGTGCAATATTGTCGCTACAATCACAGATTGTACAATGTAGACAAATAAAATTTCAATATTGTTATATTCATATATATTCATTAAAATAAATTATAAATAATCGATATATAACAAATTGGCACCAGCAACGTGGGGCGATCGAATATTCGGTACCAACACGGGGTACGAACAGTAAGAAGGCGCGAATAATAATAAAAATGTTTAGAAATATCTTTTTATTGTATAAAAAACTTTAGTAATATTTAAAATAAAAGTAAAATGGAGAGAAAAATTACATTGACGGACGGAAAGAAGAGTCAACAACAAGCAAAAAGATATTTAACAAGAGATGAGCAGATATGGCAACTTATGATCAGTTTAAACGATAGCATAAATAGTATGAGAGAAGATATGAAAAGATATAACGAAATATTAGTAAGCGGCATGATGATAAAAAAGGTTTATCGAGTAGGGGAGAACATTGATGATAAGACGGATAAGATGTTAGATAGAACGTATAACATAAATGTAGATATGAATAGTATGAAGGGAGATTTGAGTGGAAAATTGAGCATAATGAATGAAGAAATAAGTGGAGATTTTAAGAAAATAAGTAGAAAATCAGACATGATGGTGGAAAATTTTACCAAAATAGAGGAGAACAATTATGAAAAGACGGATAATATGTTAGATAACATGGATAGCATGATACAAGAAATAAAAGGGCAGGACAAGATGAATGTAAATATGAATGACAATATAAATGTTGATACTGTAGAACAGAAAATATGTAATAGAATGGAAAAGAAAATAGAAGAAGGAAAATTTGGAACCTTAAATGACATTAGGAAAATTAGAGAAAAAAACGAGCAATTCAGTAAACAAATGGCTGATATGAGAGTAGATATGGACGAACAATATAAGAATTTGAAAATAGACCAAGAAAATGGAGTTAGAATGAAAGAAGAATTTGAAAAACAGATAGATGAAGTACAAGAATTAGATAGATGCATAGAAGAAAATGTATCTAGAGGAATTCAAACAGAACTAAACAAACAAAATAAGAATATAACTGAAGGAGTGTGTGCAATATTGTCGCTACATTCACAGATTGTACAATGTGGACAAATTTCAATATTGTTATATTCATATATTCATTAAAATAAATGATAAATAATCGATATAAAACAATATATAGTGTCAGTGGCTTGAATAAATGTTTAAATAACTCAAATTCGGACGTTCTACGTTGTCCTACCTCAAGTGAGTGGGTAATATGTGCTTTCCAGTTTTGACTAACAATTGCAATAATATTCATGTTAATATTTGACTCGGGAAATATCTACAGCTTGACATCACAAATTTAATATCGAAAGGAGTGTTTTCATAAAGATGTGTGCTCTCTACTTATGTTGTTATTAGACCTATTCGTCGCAAGTTTGCGTAGCACACCTATGGGAGTAGCTCAAAGTTTAATTGAATATCCGTTATACTTTGATAAAATGTAGCTGACTACGAATGAAATATTTGCAGTTAAATATGTGCTATGTATACATACTCACATGTCTGAGGAAAATATTGAAGTTCCTATACGGTTATATGGGTTTTCGAGCTCTGCTGGAAATGAGTTATACTGACTGACAGCTTAAAAATTATAGACGATATCAGAATATCTAATTTTTCTCATTTTCCGAAACGACATATTGGAATTGAGTTAATATAAAACTTTTGACATTAATAAAATTGATTTTAACGATTTTATATCCAATAAATAGTAAATATCAATCAAATTATTCGCATAAGTGGAGCGTAGAAAAGCAAACATGCTCGAAACTATCGATTTGAAATAAAGCAGTTTGGCACGGTTTTTTATACCTGAATTTAACTGATCCCTCAAACTACAGCTTCTGGAAGGAATTTAATCATAAGGTGTCACATAAATTGATGCAGACAGAGAATTCGTAATGATATTCAAAACTTCTTATATAAAATTAAACTTAGTAAACAACACTTTCAGATTCATCCTCACAAACATTCTCATTTTATTCTAAAGAAAATCGAAATATAGATCAAAGACCATAACCTCATGTTTTCAAAAGCAGACTAGGGTAATTGTTTAGTCATTTTAAACCAGTCAAATTACATTGATAAAGCGGAGAATATCCTTTCCGAACATAATTTCAAACTTTTATCATCAAATCTATTCAATAATTTCATTAGAAAATTGAAAATTCAGTTGAATATCTCATTAGCAGCAACCCAGTCGTTCCTGGCTTGTATGGACTTCCAAAGATCCACAAGATCGTCATACTAATGAGATCAGTAGTTAGCTTCATTAACACTCCGGTTTCAATTTTAGCTTCATTTATTTACAGACTAATAAAAGACCTAATACACTTCACTCCAAAATATGCAGTAAGTAAGTCTTTAGATTTGATTGAATTGAATTGAATAATTTGAATTTACCTCGAGAAAGCTTGATGATTTCCTTTGATGTAAGTAATCTTTTCACTTCAATTCTGAATACAGAAACCTTACCACTTGTAAGTGAGGCCTTAAGCCTTGCCCAAGTTGATGCCAATTTCATAACTTACATTTTGATCTTGTTAAACTTTTGCTTTTCACAGGACTTTTTTGTTTTTAATGATAAATTATATTGTGATGTTATTCTAATTTATTTAAACAATAAGCGGGTGGGATAAATTTTAAACACACTGTATGGCTACTTACTAATTTATTTAAACACTAACTCACTAACACTTAATTTATACATACTTGACTAATCACTTAAATTTAATTTATATGCACACAAACTTGATTATCAATTAGCACTTTACTGTTCGGTGTATTTTTGTTCATTTATTTTACGAGATCACTTTATCAACTAACTCCTCTGCTGATCGGTCCTTATTTATATTAATGCCTTTCTTACTAGAAAATTCCGGGCTGCGGCTTACACAGACACAAATAGTTTTTCTGGCCTTTTCTAGATAAGTCTGGTCACAAAAACAATGTTTAGATAAGTTATAAAGACACTGCGTATCCGCCATAATTTTAATTTTTATACCTGGCCTAGACAGAGGCGGATTTAGGGTCTATACCAGTGTGCTGTTTCGTAACAATATAAACAAGATGGACTTGCCGTGGGTAGTTGTTTATCACCGTTTTAGCAGATATTTTTATGAATAATTTAGAGAACAAATTCATTATCACTGCAAACAATCCATAAATTTTACATTGGTTTAGATATGTTGACGATTGTTTGCTATTTGTGGATGGTGACATTGGCATTGTCAACAATCTTCTAGCAAAAATAAACCAAGTTCACCCAAGTATCGTATTCACACTTGAATTAGAATCAAATAATAAATTGAATTTCTTAGATTTCACAATCCATAAAACTAACAGCATATTTAGAAAACCCACACAAACCGATCACGTTATACCCAGTTTATCCAATCATCCTCATCAACACAAAATGACAGCCTTCAATTGTTACATTCATAGACTTTTGAATGTGCCCCTTTCTGCAGTTGATTATCAGAATCAATTGAATCTCATTAAACAAGAAGCTTCAAATAATACTTATAACCGGAATATTATGAAAAGTTTGATCCTCAAAATCAAAAACCAAAAACAACTTAATGCAGCCTAAAGTAGATTCAATAGCACCATTTGTTTCACTTCCTTTCTTAAATGACAATATTTCTAATAAAATAGCTGGTTTCATTAAAAGCAACATAGATAACATTGAAATGTCTTTTAAAACCAACCACAGCCTCAACAGATACCTGGTCAACACAAAAGATAAAATTGATAAACGTTTAAAGGGTGGCATATACAGGTTAAATTGTGGTGATTGTGATGCGGCCTACATTGGGAGAACATGCCGAACATTTAAATCCCAACAAAAGTTTTTGGTCAGCATTTAAGGTTTAATAACCACAGCTTTAGTCCAAATAGGAGTTCAAAAATTTTACAGGATGTGAGTTCCAAAAATTATAATAGATAAGATTTTTTTGAAGATTTACATATTAACAGGGAATTACTGAATAATGACCTTTGTCTAAACACTCAAGTTAATTTGAACAGAGCGTACATTCCCCTTCATAGACGTTTGAAATAGAAAGATCAATTTGACTAATTTGTCTATTATCAATTTTCAAAACAAAGATCATTGTTTTTCTATGTAATGTTCTATGCCAAACTTCATTGTGAGCTTTCGACACAATGTCAATTTTCATTTATATATTTAGTTATAGAGTGGACTAAGTTTCAGCAGACAGGTTAATCCTGGAATAAGTATATTTCAAAATGTTGTTCATATGAAGTCCCTTTTTTAAATATTTACATGGTATTTTTATGGTCTGGCTCTTCTACACCTGACAAGTGAGTGATTTTTTCGATTCTCAAGTTCTCTTTATCAAAATTTCTCGAATTCAATTCAATGTTACTTACTTACAGATACGCACTGAGGATGACGTTATAGTCGAAAGCGCTTTGCTATGATTTTATAAATTAAAATTCTGCACGAAATACAAACCTTTTTTTCATCCAATTAGAGGATTATATAACCGAAATATAGTTGAAATATAAATATTCAACCATAATCAATAACTATTGTAAGATAAGCTATAGTTGATTCTAGAATTTAGTTTTTTGTTTTATGAAATTAACAATGATTTTTAATATTAACCATCAACGTCAGATAAATCTTGAAAATGCTTGCCATAAAACGTGATATTTTATTATCAGTGGTTCGAGTACTTTTGATGTTTCCAAGTGTGATGGTACATTCCCATTGTTGTAGACCGTATTAACAGTTTTATATAACTACTCATAGAGTTAATTTTGTTATCTAATGTCAAATTAAAGTCTATATTCGATGTGTGGTTCTGTTTTGTTTATCTTGACGTCCTATTTTCAGTTTATGTTGTTGCTTAAATTCGTGGCATTATTTCGTCCTACTCTGTTGACCAGTCCTGTTCTGTTACTAGGATGATTGCGTCATCTGAGATAGCAGCTAGAATGATCACTAGGTATATATCACAAGTATGTGAAAGGTGAAATACAGCTGAAAATATTGCTTGAGATATTTTTCAATCGTCTATAAGAGATATATGATTTCAATATCTCTACAAAATATTGATTCATAAATGGAGTCGACCACTGTTACGTATTCCTGAAAGAAGAACTTTATTATTCGTCGAAGTATATAGCGAGGAAACTAATGGTTTTTTATTTCGGAAAACAGTCAACACTTGGCATAGAAGAAATTCATCATTTTCATATAGATAAGTGAGTCTGCTCCACTACAATACATATGAATAAACTTGCTGAATGTTTCTTTCTCAATCCTAATTGAAGAGTGTAAATTCAAAAGGGTCTAAGTGTCAGTTTCACAAAATTTTAGATTCACTTGTTATGGGGTCTATGTGTCAAGGCCAATAGCATACAAAACGTTCTATGTGCCATCCGCTACAGGCAGTTATTATTTTGTGACCTAGAAAGCTGCAAAGAGTCGGAGCGCCTGTAGTTGTTGTACTTTAAAAGGATCTAAGTTCCAAATAATCAAAATTGTTAGTATACAAGATGGACGCACTTGTTAATGTACAAGCAGGTGATATTGCAATAAAAATGCGGCAGGGAGGCACTGAGAGTGTAAGAAGAGAGAGAAAAAGATGCAGAGTTAGTGGCTTGCAACATACAAATTATAAAACATTTCTTATACTGGCTAAAAATTCGCCTGAACAAGAAGAAAGCAATTTTTGTTGAAGCTTTTACATTATAGTTACTTTGTTGACATACTCTGAGCTCTACTTAGATAGGTGGATTATAAAATAATATAAAAAATGTCAGATTGATATATAATTGATTGATGTCAGAAACGATTACTTGATAAAAGCATTCTTCTAAAAAATACTACAGTTTTTTCTTGGTAAAGTTAATGAATTAAAATAAACAGTCAGGTTCACGGTTAATAACTTTAACAGGTTATGGACCCAGAAATGCGCAACTGTTAGAAATAATTAATTTGATTTTTATTGTTCCTGTTATAAAGAGCATTCTTGAAGGACAAAAATGGAAAAGATGAAAGTTCAAATAGGCTTCCTGAACGGTGAAGTAAATTGGAATACATGAAAATATAAGTTGTTTGTTCTACTACGAGGAATACCAGGTGCAACTGATGTTATAGAAGGTAAATTGCTAAGACCAGTTCCTGTATCTCCTACAGCATCTACAGAAGAACAAATGGAGTATTGAGTATTGAAGGTTGAGTATTTTAGGAAAGCAGATACTAGTGCATTACTGGGACTCAAAACTAATATGACTGAAGAAACTCTTCAAAAAGTGATGAGATTTACTACAGCAAGAAATGTTTTGTTAGAACTTCACAGATTGTTTAATGAGAAAACTGAAGATAAAACTTATGAGTTATGTACTGAGTTTCTCAGTTATAAACGGCAAGCAGGTGATGACATTGCAACAGATACTTCATAGCTGGAAAACCTTTGGCAAGAACTTCAACAAGAAATCACCAAAGACAAGTTAGTTCTTATGAATAATTGCTCTTGTGATTTACCTGAAGTACTGTTAATATGTAAGATACTTGATACACTTCCAGAAGAATATTTTTCATTCAACTCTAGCTGGATGCTAATGTCGAAATCAAATAGAAGAGTAGACAATTTCACCAACCAGCTATGTGCCTATCAAACAGCATTTTCTAATAAAACGGAGAATAGAAATGAAGAGACTTTAAATACAGAAAAAAATTCAGACAGACGTAATTTCGAGAAGAAGAAATATAGAGTATGTCACTATTGCAGGAAAGTGGCTCATAAAGCTCGTCAATGTGTCAAGTGGAAAGCCGATGGAAGACCTCCAAAGCATACAGTTAACAATCATAGTATTAAATCTGAAGAGAGAAATGCAATTATAACACTATTAGTCCTTAATAAAAAAATTTCAAATATAGACTAGGATCAAAACAATTGGTTTGTAGATAATGGAGCAACTAATCATATCTGCAATACAGACGATCTTTTACAGACATTTGAGCACTTCAATAGAACATACACAGTTACAACCGCAAATGGAGTATCCATTGAAGCTATTGGCAAAAGTTTAATAATAATAGAAGCTTCTGTATATAGTAAAATAGTATATTACGTAACGTGTGTTGTAAGAAGCATTTTACGCACGAACGTAAAAGTTACGCACGAAGCCGCGTAGCGGCGAGTGCGTAATTCCGTGACTGCGTAAAATGCGTTACAACACGAAAACGAGTTACGTACTATACTTTACCTACGACTCACTTGTACTTGTGTTTATAAAGGTATTTGAAGTACAAGTAAGAACATACATCCTCGATGCCCAGCCAAGCATCTTAGAAGTTCACCCTCGATGCCCAGCCAAGTTTCGTAAAAGTCCGACCTAAGTAGTATCTATTTCTATTAAAAATGTATGTAGAATTACCGGAATTGCATATAATAGCGTATACACCTCTCGACTAAAGTGACATTAATCCCTTAGGTGGATTACTTCCCTCAGGAATAAAGCACCACCCGCGGGATTGAATGGGCCACTTCAGTCGCTTGGTGTATAATATACTATTGTTCACTAATATGAGATATATTCAGACAGTTAAAAGATGCGGATTGAATGAAACGGAACTAATTATCATATAATTCCAAATAACTCTTAGTATTAAATGCAATCTCATATCTAATAAATTTTATCTACAATTTATATATAGAATAAAATTCAACGTCAAATATCTAAATAATACATTCTGAATAAAATGGCTACGTCTATTGACAGTTGCTTAGTGGTTGCTATGGAAGCCGTGCGATTGACTTTACAGCCGTTTTGTTTTACCGTGCGTAATAGACGTCTTACATTGATTGCAGACTGTGTGTTTTTGACTACTTACAGGGGTGGTCGTAGGTAAAGTATTTTATTGAATTAGCTAATCTGTGGTATGTTCCTGGTATAAAGAAAAATCTTTTTTCCTTATTGGCTGCACAAGACAAAAATCCACATAGTGAATTTTATTCGAGAATAGAATAATTTACTCTAGTAATTGATGGAGAAATCAAGTTTATAGGCCATAGACATCGATATGGAAGTTTGTACAAACTAGCTATTCAAAATGTTATTCCCGAAAAAACCATGTTGGATGTGAATATGGTTTCGGATATGAGTTTTTTGTAGTAATACCATGAAAAGTTTGCACATCAAAATAAAAGACGTGAAATCTATCACAGAAAAAGTTTTAGATATAAAAGTTCCATTAGATTGTGAAATATGCGAACGCTGTATTTACGGAAAATCACATAGATTGAAATTTGGAACTAGAGAACTTGCCAAAGCACCTGGAGAGCTCATTCACTCGGATGTATGTGGACCTTTCAAAACCTCAAGTTCAGGAAATCGCTATTTTGTACTTTTCAAGGTCGATTTTAGTAAATTCAGATATGTTTATTTTATGAAAGAAAAATCTGATTTTGCAGAAAAACTAAAAAACCTGTTGAATGAATTGGAAATTGTGGGACACGTAATGAAAGAGCTACTTTCATACAATGGAGGAGAATTTACCAGCAGCATTTTTCAACAAATTTTACAAAAGAATGGAATTAAGCATAGATTGGTCATGCTATACACACCAGAGCAAAATGGGTGTTCAGAAAGAGATAATCGAACTATTGTTGAAACTGCAAGATCAGTCATGTATGCAAGAAACAATTTACCGCTAGTTTCATGGGCTGAGATGATAAATACTGCTGCATATATTTTGAATAGAACAGGTATATCTGGTGTAGATGAAAAATCTCCCTATGAAGTTTGGACAGGGAAAATACCTAACATCAAGCATTTGAGAGTTATAGGGTGTACCTATTACGTACGTATTCCCAAACAATGTCGAGAGAAAATGGACAGAAAAGCGATAAAAGGAGTTTCAATTGTTTACGATAATGATGATTATGATCTGCCTCCAAGAAGACTATATACCTGGACTTCGCCTCGACACAATGACAGCCGAATAATCAGAAATCAAATAGATTTTATAACCGTTATTAATCGATTTAAAAATGGGATTAAGAGCGTTAAGACGTATCCAAGTGCCGACGGAGGAACAGACCATAACTTATTAGTTGCAAATGTAAACATAAAACTGAGAACCCTAAAACGACATAACAAATCACCTGAAATGAATCTGAATGAAATTAAAAATCGCAAAGAACAACTAAATGAAGAGATAAGGGACAAGCTGAACATCGTATCTCAAAGCGAAGACGTGGACGAGAACTGGAGTACGTTAAAAAATGCCTTGCTGGAATCTGGTAGTAGGGTACTTGGCACGGAAACAAAAGCTAGTAAAAACGAATGGATGACACCTGAAATAATTCAGCTTGTTGACGAAAAAAGAAAATTTAAAAATAAAAACAGGCAAAAATATAAAGAACTAAAGAACAAAATAAAATACGAAATCGACAGAGCCAAAGAGAACTGGATGAAAGAAAACTGTAAAGAATTGGAACAGCTAAATAATAAACACGATACAGCAAACCTTCATAAAAAACTAAAAGATATAACGGGCAACACTAAACACAAAACACCCTGCGTCACTAGGAATAACCAGGGTCAATTAGAAACGGAGGATGGACAGATAAAGAAGGTATGGGAACAATACATTCAAGCTCTTTTCAGCGATACAAGGGAATATGGACAAGAGACGCTAGACGAGGACCAGTACCTTGAAATTTTGGAGTCAGAGGTCGAGCAGGCCATACAAACGGCTAAGAGTAAGAAAACTCCTGGTCCAGACGAAATCCCTACAGAACTACTAAAAGCATTAGATACCGATATAGTGAAAAAGTTTACAGTTATTCTAAATCAGATATACAGGCAAAGTAAAATACCTACGGAATGGTTCAAGTCCACGTTTATTCCCCTGCCAAAGAAGAACAACCCCAAATCATGCGATGACTATCGGTTAATAAGCCTTATGAGCCACTCACTAAAAATACTTTTAAAAATTATACAAAACAGAATACATAGGAAATGTGAAGAAAAATTAGATAAAACTCAGTTTGGCTTTCGTAGGGGCATGGGAACAAGAGAGGCATTGTTTGCCTTAACAGTCCTTTTACAGAAGTGCAGAGAATACAACAAAACCGTATACGCATGCTTTATAGATTTCCATAAGGCCTTTGACCGAGTACAACACACAAAACTAATAGAAGAACTTAAAAACATCAATTTAGACAAAAAAGACATCGAAATAATAAAGAGCCTGTACTGGAATCAGTCAGCTACAGTGAGAATCAATAATACAGAAACTAATGATATTTCGATTGAACGAGGTGTTAGACAGGGATGTATTCTCTCACCAACATTGTTTAACGTGTACTCTCAGGTTATCTTTGAGAAAGCCTTATGGGAAAGAAGCGAAGGGGTTAAAATCGGCGGCGAAGTAATAAGCACGATAAGATACGCTGACGACACGGTGATCTTGGCAGAGAGTCTGGAGGACCTGCAGATACTTGTAAATGCTGTTAATATGGAATGTCAGCAAATGGGAATAGATATTAACACAAAAAAAAAACTCATGATAATCTCTAAAATACCCGCACATAATGATCAATTAATAATAAACGATCAAGCAATAGAAAGGGTAGAAAAGTTTAAATACTTGGGTGCTTTCATTAACTCAGACCTAAATCAGGACCAGGAAATCCGTGTAAGGATTGAAATGGCAAGATCGGCATTTCTAAAATTTAAATCCATTTTTTGCAATAAAAATTTGAATTTAATACTCCGGTTGAGATTTATGGAGTGCTATGTTTGGTTCCAGCTATTATATGGTGTAGAAACATGGACGTTAAAGGCACAAATAACTAAAAGAATCGAAGCCTTCGAAATGTGGATTTACAGACGTATGCTGAAAGTACCATGGACAGCCCGAATTACTAACGAGGAAATACTACATAGAATTGGTCGTGAACGAAAACTACTAAAAATAATAAAAATACGTAAGACAGCATATCTCGGTCACGTATTACGACATGATAAATACTCTCTGTTACAAGTTATTATGCAGGGCAGAGTTGAAGGAAAGAAGGGAATTGGGAGGAAGAAGAAATCATGGCTGAGGAATATCCGAGAATGGACAGACATGGGCGTTGAGGATCTTTTTCATATTGCTACGGACAGAGATGCTTTTAAGAGAGTGGTCGCCAACCTCCGTTAAATGGGGACGGCATTCGAAGAAGAAGAATGATGATGAATATCGTGTATGTTGTAAGTAAAAACAACAACTCATGATATCTTCGAGAAACAACCTTTAACTAGATGGACTGAATTTTCACCCGTTGAGGATAAGAAAAGTACTGAAACTGAAGACGAAAGGAGTTTAGATATATCTAAAGACGATATTCTACCAGAAAATCAAGAAATGAACCAAGCAGATTTAGAAGATAGATTTGAAGAAGAGCCAAAATTAGTAGAGAATATATTAAAGAATATATTAAAAAAACAATAGAGAAATAAAATTACGTAAGAAGTTTGAAGATTTTGTAATGGAGGTATATACGACACTTGTAGAACTTAAAGAACCACAGACAAGAAGCTATTGATAGTATAATTATAAAGACATGTGGCTGTAAGCCATGAATAATGAAATAGCATCTTAGAAAGAAAATGAAACATGGATTCTACAACATTTACCACCCAGCAAGAAAGCAATTCCCTGTAAATGGGTTTCCAAAATGAAAACTAATCCGGATGGCTCTATAGATAAATTCTAAGCTAGATTGGTAGTTAAGGGATTTTCACAAATATATGGTGAATCTTATGAAGGAACTTTTAGTCCTGTTGCTAAATCTGGAACAATAAGAGCTTTGTTGAGTATAGCTGCTAGTGAGAAAATGAATTTGAGCCCATTTGATGTCTATACTGCATTTTTTTATGGATATCTGGAGGAAGAAGTGTATATGAAACAACCGGAGGGGTATCAAGATGGTACTAGTAAAATTTGCTGTCTCAAACGTGGCTTGTATGGACTCCGGCAAGCTCCGAGATGCTGGAATAAAAGACTCGTAGGTTTTCTTTTGAACTAACATTTTAAGGCAAGTGATGCAGATCCATGCTTGTTTATCAAGTAACAAGAACATGATATGATTTTACTGGCACTTTATGTTGACGATGGACTTTTAGCCACGAGTAACGAAGTTCTGGAAAATGAATTTATTAATAATTTGGAAGAAGAGTTAAAAATTACTGCCAAACCAGCTACCTATTTTTTGGGCTTGGAAATTGATACTAGTAATGTCGGTTCTGTAACAGTGAGTCAGGCAGCTTATACAAGAAGATTCTTGGAACATTTTGGAATGCAAAATTGTAAGGCTGTGACTACACCAATTATAAAAAGTGGCCAATCAGGGTAAGAAACTGGAAAAGTAGAAGAAAGCTTCCCTTTTAGGCAAGCAGTTTGAGCTCTGATGTATCTTATGGTAGGAACAAGAGCAGATATTGCGTATGCAGTAGGAGTTGCCTCAAGAACATTAGAAAATCCATCTCATGATTATTGGATTCGTGTGAAACGTATTTATAAATATCTCAAAAATACTATCGATATTGGCATTACCTATAGGTCTGGTAACAAATTGAAACATCTTCAAGGGTTTAGCGATGCTGACTATGAAGGAGATCCTACAACCAGAGTATCAACTACAGGTATTATTTGTGAATATGCTGGAGGTGCAATCTCCTGGCTTAGTCAAAGACAGTCATCAGTAGCACTCTCAACAACAGAAGCAGAAATAGTTTCTGCAAGTGAAGGAGTCAGAGAACTGATATGGTTAATAAGATTTTATCAGGAAATTATACGTTTAAAAAATGTTCCTACACTATCAGTTGATAATGAAGTTGCTATTAAATTAGCAATGAACCCAGAGTATCACAGAAGAACGAAATATATTGAAATCAGGCTTCTTTGTAAGAGAATTGGTAACTGAAGGATGTATTGATATAGAATAGGTTACTTCGGAATACCAATTCGCAGATATATTTACGAAGTCATTATTCAAGTCAAGAATGGGTTATATTTTGAAAAATATTGGACTAGTGAATATCAAAAGTACTTAATGAGGGAAGGTGTTGAAGTTTTTCCATTATAGTTACTTTGTTGATATACTCTAAGCTCGACTTACATAGGTGGATTATAAAATAATATAAAAAATGTCAGATTGGTATATAACTGATTGATATCAAAAACTATTTTTTGATGAAAGCATTTTTCTAAAAATTACTACAGTTTTTAATTATTAATGGTAATAAATTAAAATAAACAGTCAGGTTCACGGTTAATAACTTTAACATTTTCTATATCTGGATTAGCAGGCAGAGCCTGGATATATTTGTTTTTAAAGCTACATCCAAAATTATCAATAAAAAAGCCAACATGGACATCATTTGCAAAAGCTGCAGGTTTTTTTAGAGAAGGCGTGGCCGGATTTTTTGACCTCCTTGAAAAGCAAATGCCCCATTCACCGAACAACGTCTATATTGTACACGAATCAGAGTTAACCATTATCTAAAGTAAAGTATCGTCAGTAATAAGGCTGAAAGGCAAAAGTCAAGTGCCTCATTAACATCAGCAGAGAGAGGGGCTCTAATTACAGTTATTTTTTGTATGAGTGCGGCTGGAAATGTTGTCTTTCTCTTGGTTATTTTTCCTAGGAAAAATATAAACATTCAGCTCATGAAGGGAGCTCCTCCTGGGTCCGTAGGAGCTCAACATCCATCCGGTATTTTCACATAGTGGTTCCGTCACTTTATCCAGTACACTAAACCCACTGAAGAAACTCCCCTCCTGTTAATCCTTGACGTCCATTACAGCCACACTCACAATATCGACGTTATCGAACTTGCAAAGGAAAACAACGTTAATATTTTATGTCTGCCTCCTCACTCGACGCAGAAGCTCCAGCCATTGGATAAGCCTTTCATTGGACCATTAAAAGTTTATTATAGTGAAGAAATTCGTATTTGGATCCGTCAAAACCAACGGACTCTTAGTCCTTTTGATATAATGGAGTTATTTGGTAGAGCTTACGAAGAAGTTCGGATACATACAATAGCGGCTAATGGTTTTCGCACCACTGGTATTTATCCTTTTAACAGATATCTTTTTTCCGAACCTAACTTCATTGCTGCGGAAGAAGCAGCAGCGAAAAGCGGAATTACCATTAACATTGAAGAAGTGAAAACAACAGAAGCTTCTATTACATTTATCGATAAATCTTCATGCTCTGAAATGGCATGCGAAGACAATGCACCTGGCCGAATTCAAGCTGTTGACTAAGACCAAGATGAAGGTGACCAAGACCAAGATGAAGATGACCAAGACCAAGATGAAAACGTAGATTCAACCCAGAACTTTATTTCACCGTTTGAAATATCTCCAGTCCCAAACACAATCCGCAAAAAAACCAACAGAGGACGGAAGACAATTGACTCTATTGTGATTACCTCGTCACCTTACAAAAACGAACTAAATGAGTCCATAAATAAAAAAACTGGGAGAAAAAGTGCGTGGCGTTAAAAGAAACTTGTTTTCATGAAAATCCTTGAAACAATAAAAGATTCTCGAAAACAGGAGAAGTCAAAGTACAAAATGAAACGTCAAAAGAATGCAGTTTCTGCTGATGAATCTGAGGATTCAAGCGAAGATGTGAAACTGGACGATGTTGACAACGATTTGGAAGATATGCCGGAACAACTGAAACCGCATGAGGAAGATGCTCATTGCATGTTTTGTAATAGTGCGTTTTCTGCTGATAAGAAAGGAGAACCCTGGGTCCAATGTTTAATGTACTCAATGTGGGATTATAATGAGTGTGGAGGCGCCGAAAAAGACGAATATACGAGGTCTGATCAAAAAATAACCGTTATTTTCAAATTTCGTGAGTTACGTATGTTCCATTTTCGCATTTTTTTTTCTGTTATGTTGGTACACATGTCTGTTATATATGTTGGCAATATCAGCCATTTTGGATTGTCAGTTTGTTTTTGACAGATAAAGAGGTTAGTCGTGTTTTGGTGTGCTCTTCGATTTTTTACTATTCGAAAAAATGGATCAAAGAAACTGTATTAAGTTTTGTGTAAAAAATCAAATTAAATGCGCAAGGACAATTGAAATGTTGACTGGGTCGTTTAGCGAGTCTACTATGAGCAGAACACAAGTTCAATTATGGAAGCGACCAGAAGAGCCAAGACCGAAAAAAGCAAGTCAAGTTCGGACAAATGTGGAGGTTTTGCTAACTGTTTTCTCCGACTGCAATGCCGTGGTGCATCATGAATCATTGCCACAAGGTGGTACGGTCAATAAGGAATACTACCTTGAAGTTATGCGCCGTTTGCGCGAAGCAGTTCATCAGAAACGCATAGAATTGTGGGAAAAGCAATTATCGATTTTGCACCATGATAACGCACCAGCACACACATCGATGCTTGTGCGTGAGTATTTGGCCAAAAACAAAACCGTTATCATGCCTCAGCCACCGTATTCACCGGACTTGGCCCCCGCTGACTTTTTCCTCTTCCCAAAACTGAAGACACCGATGAAAGGAAAGCGTTTTGCTACGATTGAGGAGATAAAAGAAAAATCGAAACAGGAGCTGCTGGCGATATCAAAAAGCGCGTTACAGAAGTGTTTCGAGGATTGGAAAAAACGCTGGCATAAGTGTATTATATGTGAGGGGGATTACTTTGAAGGGGACAAGGTAGTTGTTGATGAATAAAAAAATACTTTTTGAAAAAATTGAAAATAGCGGTTATTTTTTTATCAGACCTCGTATTTGTCACTGGTGCCAATGGTCTGTAGATATATACGATATTCCATATTTCACCTCTCCCCCTTTTCTAAGGTGGGCATTTTGTAGTTTTTTTTTCTAACTTGTTTTTTGAAAAACTGTGAGATAATTACACATTTGCTTTTACATTTTGGGGTTTAATTGTCTAAAGTAACTTTTCCCTAAATTTGGCTTAATTCTATTCATTAACAATTTTTTTTTATATTTCAAACAAAATGGTATTCTATGTTGGCACCTTCTCCTCTATATTTAGTTAAACAATTGTTTGATTTGTATCAACTTCGACATGATCTGAGTTTATCAGTTCGTATGAATTGTTTCTAACCTCCGGGATTAATAACCACTACACCCCCACTTATTTGAGTAGAAAGGCTAAAACTTGTAAGAAGAAATAAATGCGAAGTTTTTTATGGATGGAATGAGTGTTTTCTAAATTGGGTTAATTTTGTGAAATTTGGCTGTTTACTTTTTTTATTCAATTACGCCCTCTAGCGGTAGACATACAAACTTAAAAATAATTTCCAGGTTTTCCTCGAAGCCACTTTTGTTATAATTTTTCCCCGCATCTGCACAATAAACGGTTTCTGATATATGGGTGAGAGCCGTTCTTCTTGGGATTACCGGTACAGTGACATATTATTCCATAACATTCTGCTCAATAGTTATGGATGAATGAGTATATTTTCAGCATTACCCTATAATATTCAAGAAACTTCAAAAACGTTCTGTTTTTAATATATCTGAACTAACTTAATGTTTTCTCTGTCATTTCATATTCAATCCATTCAATTGAGAAAAGCCGATATTTTGACGTCAGAATTTTTGATTGAAAATTAGGGTGCTTTTTTGATATTAAGTTAAAAGAAGGAGAAAAAATAAATATTTTAAATCAAATAAATTACAGTGTATTTGGGACATAATAAGGTAAGTTTTCACCAAATTTCGTAGATAAACAAAATTTTCTAAAAAAGATATAAATAAAAAACCAAAAACTTCGTTTTTTGAATTTTTTCACCTAAATTTTGAGGTTATTTGAAAAAATTGAGAATACAAAAGTTGTAGATCTTTTTATTACCTACAACTTTGCCATTTAACTTTTTTCCATAGGACTGGTAGTTATCCCGGAAATCAAGATAAACCATTTTTTACCCTAAAAACTCACCCCCTCCCACTTCCCGAACTCGGATCGACCGTAATTTATTTTTCCTTTCATTTTGATCATATTCCCCTCCTTCTCTAATGGGTCTCATCCTACTGTAATTTTTTTTCATTTTTTACCATTTTTGAAGGCTTCGGCCCTGGTCTATATAATGCGAACGATATTGTAATCTATTAAATTAAATAATTAATCATAACTCATCAAACTACTAACAATAAGTTTATCCAAATGAATACATAGAAAAAATATATAATAATGCCTGTAACAAAAGATGAATCATTTTCTTTTTACTTCTTCGCCTGTCGATGTTGCAGATTTTTTATTCTTTCGCTGTAACCTGGTTAACTTGTTTGCCGACAGTAGGGCATAATACAGCTGCAGCTTCACCCGACCAATCTGCTCCTACTTAATCGAATTTGCTCATCTTCTACTAATTAAAATTGAATCCAATCTCATCAATTAAAATTTTCGTTTCCCCTCGATGCATTCTAATGAGCCACACGGAAACACTTCAAATAAGAACATCCTACACCGGGCCTCTCAGAGGATATATATATCCTATATCAGAGGGCCCGATTCATTAAAAACTACAAGGAAAATCTCCTAATCTAAAGAAGAATCCTCTATCCTTAGTCTTCTACCTGTGCGTCACATTTAACAAGAGATGAGCTGCGCAGTTTTTCCAAACAGTCCGTTTTAAACGCATTTCAGCTGTTCTAAAGACTTTTTGGGAATAATCTTCTGTTACTATTGTTTTTTAGTCATATCTCTAGTTACCAACTAGCTGTTTTTTGAATTTATAAATCTCATTTTCCTGTCAGTTTATTAGGTAACTAATTGTTGATATTTCAAATTTGCTTTTTATTAATATTGTTACTTTGATTCTTTGTCACGCCTAAACGTTTCATCATATTAAACCGCTAAATCAAATAATTTTAAAGTAAAAAAAAAGAAAAATCCATTTCCAAATTTCACTTTCTTCATCTAAAATTATTACGACACTAATAACTCAGATGTTTTTGCTCATAACTTGATCTTGATACATGTTAATTCAGTACTTTTGGAAAAAAATCAGACATTTATTTCCAACAAAAAAAATAGAAAAGATAAAGTGCCAGTAACAATTTACATAATTAAAAAGAAGCAAAACACAACTAGTGATGTCTTGGTATTATACCGTCTGACAAACATGTTCAAATTAGGTATATGTACATATAACCGTTCTGTTTGATAACCTGTTTATTCAACATTCTTTGGGTATTTTATTTCGTCGAATCCAGTTTACCATAGTGTGTAGGTCTAGAAAATATCAATGCAGCCTATTTTCGAATAAGTTGTTCACGTATGTCTTTTTACTAGAATTATACTGTCCGAATTGCGTATCTTAATGCTCTTGTCACCTGTTGTTTTTCCTATTTTTGTTTTTTATATCCTATACTTTCCCTGCTTCTTAGTTTTTTCTTAGCTTTCATTCTGCAAATAAGCCAGTATCCACTTAAATGTCTTTTAACTATAACTTATTTTATCGGCTTCACCTTTAATTCTGTTTTTAATATTCCACACCGAGTCTAGCTTTCTACATTTTCTCTAGATAGATACCTTGAAAATCTCATATATACGATCGTCACTTTGTGTTGGTTTTTATCGTCCAGAATTCACTTCCAGTTATTATTGAAGGTCTAACTACTTTTTAATAAATCTGTAATTCTGAAAAAAGTATTTTGAGGAACATTATAATGTTATTTCAACCTCTCCGAGCACTTGTTATATTCCTTACATTCTGCTACTATTGTACCAAAATAGTTGAAACTGATGACTTGCTCTAGTTCATGTTCCATTTAGTTGATCTAATTATTGAAATTAACTGTCTCGACCCTTACTCCGTGGAATCTACTCATATTAGTGCTTTAAATGAAACTCAACGTTTCTAGCTAATCTCACAATATAATGAAAAGTGAAATTGACTGATGATATTGATTTATCGAATTAATTGTCAATTTTTTAGAATTTTCAATAACTTTTATTATATTGTGAAATTAACTAGAGACCGTGAGTTTCATTTAAAAACACTTATAATGAAAAATGTTGAAAATTCTAAAAAATTGACAATTGTTTCGTAAGAATTTCTCGAATGCCAAATATTAAATTTTTCTTTGTAGAATTAGACCCAATATTTAAGTTTAATTTACCATTTTCCCTATTTATTATATATAATTTGGAGAAAAATTTTTCGTGGTAGAAGAATCATATTACATTAGATATATGAATAGATTACCACTATTAGATTGAAGTATTTGCATTTCCGCATGACTATAATATATAGCGATTATTCTCCAAATAAATCTTTGCTGAGTATCAGAAATAGAGTCAACTCAGGTGTAAGTGTAAGAAAAGATAATGCCCGGAAAATCCTGCATGAAGAAGTCATCCTTATATGAAATTCTACCGAAATCTTCCACAAAATTCCTTTTTCCTGAAACGTAACTTACAACTGAGGATCACCATAAATAAAAATTTATAGAATACAAAGTTTGCACAACGTTCCCTTCTGCTTCTTTCTCTACTTTCGTAATGCTGCAATAAAAGAATATACGATGAATAAAGCTTATTTTACGCGTCTCTGAAAAATCCGTACAACAGAAAACATGTTTCATTTTTCATAATGGAAGATTGAAATTCTTCATGTCGATAGCCTTTTACGAATGCACGTCGGTCATGCCGTAGCTATTTTTAGGACAATGGCCCAATTCTATTTATTATTTGCAACAGAGATATGACTCTGCAAATACACGTTCATTTATCCCATTTTAACAACGACTCACCCTCGATAAAAAAAAGCGAATTTATTCTCATTACGAGATGAAAATTATAAGGGGTGTCAAGTAAATTTCATCAACCCTCTAGCCCTCTACACCTAACATCTGAAATGGAAATGTGGGTTGAGTGATACATTATTTTGAAGGTACTTTAACTACATTTCCAAAAATAGTAAATAATTGATGTTTCTTTTCAGTACTTTTGGAGACATCAAATAGACCCGTGACTATATTTATGTATTAAGTTTTTTGTATCGACAATTTTGCTTGTTAAATGCCAATTGAGAAAAAACGTACACAATAATTAAAATAATCATCGTTTCACAAAATTCAATCCTTCTCTTGAAATGGTCGTCAAAATGTTGTTGGAGAATTTGCATTTAATTTATTTAACTCTCGTTGTTGCGAATATAGTTCGACTGTATTTTTTAATGTTCTGGTTTCTGTGGATGGATTTTGTTGATATATCACGCTGTTGCCAAACTTTTCTTCAAGGAGAAAATATAGGTGAAATTTTGTGAGGAGAGAACATGCCTCTCAGGTTGAAAGCACCCGGTTTCAAAGGCAAATAGCGTGAACGAATTTATTTTAATAATGACGCTGGTAGTCTTGATAGAAGCAGCTCGAGCTATTCCATCGGTGCCCTTACCCAGCTGAACTAAACGTATCAAACGCCAATGCGTTTGTGGATGTTCAATGGATTGAATTAATACCAAGGCGTTTTCAGTTAGTTTGCCCTGATTTTAATGCTGTCGATGTCGTGTTTTAAGCTATGAGATAAACTCTTTTTTTCCAGCGCTGCAAAAAATGTTGACACAGTGGTTGAACAAGCTGGAACTTTGAAAGTCTATTGTTCGGCGTACTTTGAACGACTTTTTCCGGTACTGCAAGTAATGGTCTGCCAATAAGAAGATGAGGCGGGATTAAACAGGAAAAATCATTAGGATCGGTTTCTAAAGAACACAAGGGTCGAGAATTGAAGATCGCCTCAATTTGGGCAAGTACAGTAGAGAATTTGCGTATGTATTTGAACTGTATTTTTTAAAACACTGGTTTTTGTATAAAAATTACTATTATATTAACTGACATTTATTGAGAAAATTGACATTAGCATCCAAATTAAAATTACCTGTTCATATATTAAATGTTTCTTCTTAAACCGTGTTGATTGGGAATAGTTCTTGTTGATATATCACGCTGTTGCCAACTTTTTCTTTAAGGTAAAAATATAGGTAACATTATTGTGAGGAGTGAACAATTGTGCTTTTTTTACTGCTCCGTGAGGCATTCCTACTTGGCTTGCCACACTGCGGAGTGATATGGAGGGTTATTCAGTAAAGGTGTCTATTACTTATATTTGTGTTTGTTGATGCATCCAAAACACAACGATTATTTCTTTTTTGTTAGCAACGGAACTAGCTTCACCAAACTTAGCAACTAATTCCAGGACATGGTTTATGATTCCAATTACTATTCCGATGTCTTTCAGCAAACATTGTTGAGGTTATTCTTGCGCATCTTCTTCATTCTCCGTAAGTAAGAATAATTTCAGTTCTTCGTTGAAGGGTAAACACCAATTAAAAAAATATCTGAAAGCACAACCTTTAACTCGCAAAACTAATTTTGCAATGAAGTAATTTTGGCGACAAGAAATGGTGTCGGGAATGATAAATAAAAAATATTTTAACAAAAATCTCAATAATGCTATACTTGGGCCCTTTCTCTGTAGTATCATTCTTCATAGCAAAAATCTCGTTCTTTATCTTAACAGAAATATCGTTCTTCTTCGTAGAAATCTTTTAGTCCATATTAGCACAGATATCATTCTTCCTATCAGAAATTGACGAGATTAAGGTGGAAGCCTCGTCTTTGAATGAAAATGTTTGTGGATCCAAGCCTTCACTTCCCAGTACCATTTTGAGTCTTTGTACTAATTCACTCCTCGTTCTGGACGTTTCCAACTCTCGATTTTGTAATTCTGTTTTCAGTTCCGTCACTTTCAGGTCACTTATCCTCTTATCCAATTTCACGTAACTATTTATTTATATTATCTCACTTCTGATACCAATGTCACGTTTTTCTTATTTATTTATAGTATACATTACGAGTGCGGTAAGTGACATTTTCCACAAGGGTAAGAAATATTGTAGCACGAGGCGTTAGCCGAATGCGACAATCCTACGATTATGAAAAATCGCTTTTGCACAAATAATGTAAAATATTTTTCTTACGACCACCTATTTTATTAAGAAATATGTAAATATCAGATCATGTATATTCAGTTGCCTGACTAATCTTACGTTTTATTTGTGTCAGGTTTGCAAATACCTAAGCGTCCAGATTTTTCACAAACTGTTGTAAATCGTCCATTGGTGATGTCAAAAGTCTTAAGGAAGAAGTTTTTGCAAACCCTCTTACTCAGAATCTTTATTTTGGTACTGAAAGTTTCCTATTTGTTGCTTTTTGTCTCTTGACGTCATCCTTTTTAATGCAAAAAACAAGATAGGCTATTTACAATGCACAACTTGAAATTTTGTAAAATTCGTCAAACAGTTTTCGTCTGTCCCCTTCAAAAATGATAGTATTACACTTATGTTTACATACATGATCATATTTTATCAATCTTCTCCTTTCGCGTATAACATTTTTATGACCCGTGTATTATTTCCCCGCAGTTTTTTACGTTGATTCCATTTCCAGTTTTTCTCGTGTCTCAGCTTTTTCCTTGCCTCCTTCATTTTCCGTTTCAGATTGGTTTCCATCCTCATCTGGATTATAATCAACATCCTCATCAGTTTTATAAGGGTCTGATTCTACATGAGATGCATCATACTTTGTAAAAACAACATAATCTCAATTCCTGAATTTTATCAAATTCAAAACCATTCTACCACCAATTTCATCCATATTTTATTGGATGATTAGCACAACGAAGGCAACTGTGGCACAAATCTACTGAACTGATGGTACAACTGTACTGCACACTATTTTTTATGAGAATAACGCAATAGACAAGACTATATTCTGTGAAATGTACAG
Organism: Galeruca laticollis; assembly: GCA_963921935.1. Lineage (NCBI taxonomy): Eukaryota > Metazoa > Arthropoda > Insecta > Coleoptera > Chrysomelidae > Galeruca > Galeruca laticollis. Next base: position 68,277,297 of record OY998178.1, on the reverse strand, counting down.
AATAGGAATCTAAAGTTAGTGCAAAACCGGTATAAGTACACTATTTTTGCAGGAATCATTTTAATAAACTCTGCGAGTGATTATATTTACTGGCCCCATAGATGGCAGTAGAGCTCAGTTTAAACACTTATATCGTTTATGCACCTTGGTCTTAGGTATGCAAATCTGCAGTAATACCGAAAATCAAAATTTTGCATTAATACCCTTTTTGCATTAGGCCCTTCAATCAATGTTTATTTGAAAAAATGACAATAAGTAAGTACTTATTAGATGCAACTGAGGAACAAATTTAATTATTTTGATTCATAAGAACTAAAATTGAATTGGTAATTGTTAGTATTTGTAAATTGTAACGGTGTTGTTGAATGATTCGTTTCAGTATTTTCTCGGATGCTGCTTGTAATTATTGTGCTCATCGAAGAAGTTGAGGGTTCTAAATTTATGTTTTCTAATATGGCTGATTGAGCATCAGTGTCTTCGGAAGTTCCACGTACAGCGCTGACAATTTTAGTGGCGGTGTTCATTCTGTTGGTGGGAGAATCATCTATATACCCCTAAGCGACAGCAGAGGATTTCTATCCTCCCTGTCTCTTGAGAGTGGTAATGTCTCGTCCTGCATCTACTAGGATCGTAGCTGAGGATCTTCTGAAACAATGACTGGTGTAAGTTTCTGGTTTCTCAAGTTTTAAACATTTTGCTAAGGTGGGTACAGACTCTATTTTGTTCATACCCATTACTTGCTTGGTGCATTTTTCGTGTCGGCTGTTAAGAAGAAGCCTCTTTTCGTGGGTTTCTGGTCTTAATTTAGCACATTTTTTATATTTTTCGTAAAATTCATCCGTAATATTGAATTTTTTTCCTATTTTGTATTTTTAATCTTAACTATTGCTGCTGAACCTATATTTCTTTAATGTCGACTACAGTAATTTTTAACTCGTGCTGGCCACATGCTCCTGATATACCGAAAATTAAAGCAGACTTTAAGTTAACATAATTCTTTCAGTAAACTAATGAATATCACATTGCTGTAAGCTCACTTTAATAAGTAGAAATTGATCATCAGGAGCTGTTGTAATAAACTGATTTATCTGCTGAGTTGTCAAAATCATTGATTTTATTGGTTTATGATCGTCATTTTTTCTTTTAAATAAAGCTTCCACCTTAAGATAGAGCATAGAGTACAGAGACCACAGTGTATTTGTTCGTACTTTTTTAGATAATTCATCTATGTATCCTAGGATCACATTTTCAGAGAGAGAACTTTTGATTTCTTTTATTCTTCTCCAGTTGAGAAATTCATGATAAGCTCGTTCATATCTATCTCTATGATTTCTGGTGGAGTGCAATCCAATTCATTTTCAGATTCAATAATTATAAACGAAGGTATTTTATTAAACTAAACTAAAACTTTTGTTCAACTCTGAGATCTAACAAGGTTTTACTTTCAATCATTTACCTACTATCACGAAATACCTATTTTTTGTGGTATTGGAATTGTCTCAAAGCTTACATAGCTTTTTAAATTTTCAAATAATGTGCCCGCGGCTGGTTCAACTACTGAAATAATTATGAATTAACATTATTGTTTTAAATGAAACTCACGGTTTCTAGTTAATTCCACAATATAATAAAAGTTATTGAAAATTCTATAAAATTGATAATTGTTTCGATAAATCAATTCATCGTCAGACAGTTAATTTCATAAATTAACAGTTTTGAGCTTTAGTTTCTATTCCTTAATTACTGAAAATACAAGAAATATCACAATTAGATTAATGTAAATCAATTTACGAGATAAAAGTACATATCTCTGATAACGTTAATTCAAATCTGAATTAGCTCAGTTGGAAGAGTATCTGGTATTATGGCAGGGTGTGAGTTGGATTCTCGACGTCAACCGTCTTTTAATTTCTTTAAAATAATTCCCACTAAGCAAATAAACGTTACAGTTGTGTTAATTCAATATCACATTGTGATAATGTTCTTCCTTTTTTTCCTCTTGTTTTGATCAGGTGCATATCTATACAACCGTTTATGATCAGCTTCTGGCTGTTAACTTTGGTGATATTTCAACTTAACTTCTCAGCGATGTCGAAGCGCTACCTTTTTACATTACTGTGATGTTACTAGAACTTTCTCAAAAGAAAGTCTTGATCACGAACTGAAAAGAAAATTTCTGCTACATTCTGGAAAGCCTTTTAACATGTTGTAGATGTTATTGCAATGTTTAAAAATTAACATCATACCAATGATATAAATGCAACATTTCAAAAACAATACAGTCTATTCTCTTAGATGTTGTATGGACTTTACTTAAACCTCTAAATAATACACCTCAAACTTTCTAGATGACATTCTATAGATGTTTCTGTGCTTAATCAGCAAATACAGGGTGAACAACTAAGAACGCCGGCTGTCGGCCATATTTAATAAAATAGTCATGGTACAACATTAAAAAAATACCTTCAAGAAAATGACCCTGAAAATTCCTGGAAAATATTTTTGAGTTTCTACAATATTTGCTAGAGGGTGGAATGAACACTTAAAAACATAATAATAATAATCTCCAAAAAAGACATAATAAAGATATCCTAGAAATACAATTTTTGATATATTGATGAGATTATGGAAAAATTTAGTTAGGAACTTTTTGTCCTTATTCTTCAAGTAAGGGGTAGGGAGCAGTTCAAACTTGTTAAAAACAAATTTCATAACACTTTTTTGGTTTTTAACCGATATCAATGTTTTTGGCGTCATTTAATAGTTTTTCCTCTTTATTAGGATATGCTTAACAAAAATAACAAAATTGGGCCATTTTGTCAACGCTATGTCATAAAGGCGACATTTTTCCTATTTCTCTCTGAAATTTCAAATGTATTGAGGTATTTTTTAAATTCTGATGAAAAGGAGTTAGAAAACGAATTTACTGAAAATCTGAATCTACATTATCAAAATTTTACATCTAAAAAATTAATTTTCTCAGTTATGATTGCACCAAATTTGAAAAAACATTTTATTGCTGAACATAGGATTAAAATCCCTTTCCAGCAAGGTGCCACACGACCCCCTTTCTTATTTAAAATTTTCGAAGGGGTGCTTATAATTCAGAGGGGGTGCTGGAGAGGAATAATATTTTTATACTGTGAATTGTCAATTTAAGAATAAAAATCGACCTGTTTCAGGTTTTTTTTACATAGTACTTAATAACGTTGAAATGGAATTTATTCCATACATATGGACCCCATTGTACATATATTTAAACACACATAACAAAAAGTATCTAAAAAGAACATCACAAAAAGGACGTTATTTTTCTTGTTTAGTGGGTTAGTTTTTAGTCCAGTTTTCATGTAAATAATATTAATAAGGAAGAACAATTAATAATTACATCCGTAAATATTACAGGATTTGCGGGTTTGACTGCTTGTTGACAGCCGCGCGAAAATGTCCGAAAATAAAGGTCACTTTCCATTGGAGTAGAGAGGGCGATTTGTGTCACTTTCCTATGTGGTCGTAGGAAAAATAGTTTTTATGACAACGGGTGGGATAAATTTATACAGGCGGAATATTTACTCACGTAATTTATTTATACACTTAACTAATCACTTATACTTAATTTCAAATTTATATTGAAAACACTGTTCACTTTTCAACTTAGTTCACTTTTATATTCACTTGTTCACTGTTCTGCTATGAAATGAAACTGTAGACTGTAGACTGCCTGCGGTTTGTAGGTAGTCGCTTATGTATTAAAATGGTTTTTTGGAACAGTGGGATTCCTGAAATTTCTAGATTGCAGCCCCCAACAAGCAATCGATCGTCTTAGAAATACCTCTATAAAAACAATCACAAAAAAACTAGTCGTTAGCAGAAATCAGTGCGCTCCCGCAAAAATTTTGACTTCAGATATCGGATAGAACAGAAACGGCTTCAGGGACTACTACAATGTGTGGATTGATAACAATATTTAAAGTTCATATACCATTTTACATAATCTGTCTAGACGGCAAAATATCAATTCAGTCTGACTCCTCATTCATAGATTGACTATACAACTTTGTTTTTTGATATTTCTACATTTTGCTTTGTCATAAGCTTCTCCTTATTTCCACCGCCAATTGTCCTGAGTTTAAATTCCCTTGGCAGCATACAATTTTCCGGTTTCTCCTTGTCGGTTCAGATTTCCAATTTTCACATTTTCCAGATCTTATCCTTATTATTTCTACATTCTCTACTTATATATTTGTCCCCCAGTTCTCTCCTTCTGTTTTTGTATGTTTCTGTTCAACTCATCTCCATTTTACAATTATTCGAGATATTTTGGTCTCCTCTTACAAACTATCCCTTTTATCGTTTGTACTTCGAATTTATTCATCTAATTTTTTAATGAACCTCTCCACTCTTCCGTCCATATATTGTTAACGGCAGAAATCTTATTATTAATTAACTTTGATAAGCTGTGTGCACAATTTTGAAGTTGGAATCCAAAAAGAAAATTGTTTGTATCATTATTGAATTTTGCACATTTTATAAAACGAATTTTCTTTTTGAATCCTAACAAATATTATTATTATTGTTATTTGTAAATTTCAGATTCACCTTTAACTATAATTATTTTTGAATGTGCTGAATTTGAATCATTCTGACGAAAATATCTTAAACAATTCCCAGGATGTTGAAAGTCCGCCCATGTTTTTTCTGCTCCTCTTTTTACAAGTTTTGAATGTGGCTATTAAAACGCCTGATGGAATTTGTTATTCGCTTTGGAATTAATATTGCGCGTTTCAGATGGAATAATAAATGTTGAACTGGATAACTATGTAGGGTGCAATTATTAAGGATGCCGCAAAAGCTCGTGCAGCTACATGACCACATATATTATGTTGCCGGTTCAAATAACTTTAATATTACACACGTATGAATGATAAGTTGGTTAGTTCTCGTCAGTTCTCAGTTTATGCTGTTTTCGTATTGTAGTTGGAAGATGCATTTCGTATCTGTAACTATTTTTTCTACGAAAATATCTCTAAGAATAATATCGAAAAATGTTCACAAGAATAAATAATATTAATTACATTTTCAATGTGTTTTAACAAACCTTTCATCTCATTTTCTTAACATTTTAATAATACTGAATGTGAAGAAGTGATAAGAATCATGAATCTCATTCGATTTCGACCGGTCTTATATATCATATCAAGAGTGACCGCTCGTCACTCGCGTCATGTCACGTCTCGACTTTGCCCTCTACCCCTTTTTCTCATTCTGTCTCATTGTCATTATGGCTACCGACAGGCATACACTCTCAGACCGAAAATGACATCCTTCTCCTCACCCCGTAATTTTTTTTTATTTACTTAAAAAGTATATCATTTCCGGGCAAATTATGCATACATTTTCCAAATAATTTGTATATGACCTTCAATTTGCAGCATCAATAATAATTTTCCATGTATTTATTGAAAAATATTCAGTTCTTAAAAATAAAAAGCTAAAACTTTTGTAGAAATATTTCATAAGTTGAACATTTGGCTAGTGTTATTGCGATATATCAGTAACAGAATCACTGTCGGTACCGGTAATTCACTTCTTGCAGATGTGGTGATAGGTGAGAGTTTTTTCCACCCCGAATGTCGAACGGGGGCGCAATTCTTGAATTCGTTCTCAACGCAAGCCTGCGAATGCTCTATTTCCGAATACTTCCTAAAAATTATATTCTCGAGCACTGTTCCCAAATTCATACGAATGGTATCGTTCTCATGCTTAAATATACTTGACAACAGCGCAATTCAGTGTCAGTTGACATTACAATAGAAATATCATTTCAATTCATAGATGACCTCTAATTTTCTGATAATATTAAATATAAACAATATTGCGTTAACTGGTTAACTTATTTTATTTTAATAGCACAGGTAACCTAGTTTTCTACTCCTCAGCAGTACTACTTTTAAATCAGGTGTTTGTGAATATTTTATTCGCCGTTCGATGTGGTTTGATGTGGTTTCTTGTAACTCGCAAACAATTCATATCTATTCTGGTATCAATAGTGAACAATTTATCGAGCCCCCTTTTAGTACTAGAAGGTGTACATAATTTATATTCAGTAAGTAGATCTGAGGTTATAATATGCTATACCTTAGATAATTGAATAACTACAAATATTCATTGAAAGTATGTTATAAGTAGAATTCTTTATGAGTACCTCTATTCTTATAAACTCAACTCTATAAACTTTAATTATTCTTTTATGTCTTAGGTGGATATGTTTCTACAACACTGTGAAGATTTTGATGATACTCTTTGCAAGGGATAAGTATGAAAAGAAGAAACATTCTTACTGGTTATTGGATGATAATGGTTTTCTGTTGGCAAGCCATGCAATGTAAGAAAGGCAACTGTTTTCAGCTTTCGGGGTAGGTGAATCTATGGTTGGTAATACTTGCAACTTTTGCTCGGTAAGCCGGGACTATAGAGCAAGAATATCGAAGCGACAAGGTACCAAAACCTATCGAATGAAGAATTTTGGAAGGAAGTATAAAAATCCATATAATTACTCTGGTTCTTACAGTCAAGTACGTAGACCTTATTTGAGGCCGAAAGAAATAAGCGAATGTTTCAACCAAGCATCTGCATAATTTTTTTGTTAACCTTAATATATGTAAAAATTGATGTTAGGTCAATGTCTCAATATTTTCGAAATGGTTATGAATGCAATGATCTCCATTTTCTTAATTCTCCAAATTGGCTATATATTGTTGGTCATCCATTCTAAAAATTTCTAATCAGACCTCAACTAGTATTACTTGAATTAGAATACGGACATCAGAATAATAATAATTCTACTTCTAGCTTTGAATATCAAGATATACTCCACAGAAATAACATATGCATATTCAACTCAAAGATATAACCTATTAAATATCTATTGCTATTGAATTGCATACGCAATTCGATTACGATTAACAAACTACTTATTAGTGTTTTTAAATGAAACTCAAGGTCTCTAGTTAATTCCACAATATAATACAAGTTATTGAAAATTCTAAAAAATTGACAATTGTTTCGATAAATCAATATCATCGTCAGAATGACAGAAGTTACATTTCATTTTGTGCCTACCTGATGTTTAGTAGTTATATTTGGCTAGACCAAGAAGTAACCCAACTTGTGATTGGCTTAATATATGTTTATAGAAAAAAGAAGAAGATGTGATATTACAAATATTGAAGCTTAGATATTATTAGCCCTATGGTGATATCCTGGATATCATTTTTCCAATTAAGATCAGTATAACTGTGCAATGATATAGAAAACCAGGAAAACTATATCTGCTGATCTTTACAATTATCACTTATTTCAAAGATAATATCTTCAGCAACGAATACAACAATTTCTTTTAAAACAGAAAGTAACGTTAGTTCAAAATTGTTGAATATAAAAACAAAAATACCACTATTAAAGAAGTCAGGTATATATAAACTCAAATGTCCAGAATGTAATGCTGTCTATTTGGGTCAGACCCTTAGGAATTTTGAAATACGATACAGTGAGCACTTACGAACATACAGATTAAAACAACCAGATGAATCCCACTACGCAAAACATCTACTTGACACCAATCATTCATTGACACCTAACACAAAACTAGAAGTACTGCATATTTGTGAAAAGAAACAAGAACTGGATTTCCTTGAAGAACTGGATATTAGGAGACATTTAAGAAACCCACAATATGAAGTTGTCAATGAACAGTTAAATCTAGGGAATTCTCCACTAATAAACTGTCTTCTTAAGTGATAATTGTAAAGATCAGCAGATATAGTTTTCCTGGTTTTCTATATCATTGCACAGTTATACTGATCTTAATTGGAAAAATGATATCCAGGATATCACCATAGGGCTAATAATATCTAAGCTTCAATATTTGTAATATCACATCTTCTTCTTTTTTCTATAAACATATATTAAGCCAATCACAAGTTAGGTTACTTCTTGGTCTAGCCAAATATAACTACTAAACATCAGGTAGGCATAAAATGAAATGTAACTTCTGTCATTCTGACGATGATATTGATTTATCGAAACAATTGTCAATTTTTTAGAATTTTCAATAACTTGTATTATATTGTGGAATTAACTAGAGACCTTGAGTTTCATTTAAAAACACTAATATGAGCATATTCCACGAAGTAAGGGTCGAGACAGTCAAACTACTTATTGTTCAACACGCATAATCGCATTTTATACTTTCAAACCCAAGAAAGTACACCCGTTCCAAAAATTGATCGGTGATTAGAAGAAGTCCAAAAACAACAGTAAAAGATTGAATTTCTTCACATTTAACGGTAAAATATAATATATCAGTTGATTAACAGTTAGCAATTGCATGTATGCTAACAAAAAAGTAATAGCTGATGTCAGTATGTAAAAATAAGAACACATTCTGTAATGTCCGGGGTTGTTGGTAATAAATAGAGACAGGGATTGAGTTTCTAAACTGTGTTTATTCCAAAATAAAATTAAAATTCAATCTTACAGAATAAATATCACTTTTACCAACGTTACAAAAACCAACCAACTAACCGGACCTAATGATTTTTGTTCCAATTGACAAACAACATTAAATTCATGTTATTGAAATATTTCTCCTTGTCGTAGAAATGTAAACAAATGCTAATACAGCAATCAAACAGTAATTCTGGTTCCAATCTATTACTATCAAATACGTATATGTTTTTTGAATTTATTTTATACACATACTATTCACATTAAAAGTATTTCTGAGTGATCTCAACGTGAAAACTCAGCAGTAGGAATCCTCCACCGAACTCAACACCTAATACGGGGTACGGTGGGTAATTGAAACGATCTCAACCGCGAACGTTTCTATAACGGAATTAAATGGTCTCAGCACGACCACTCAAGAGTATAGGGATGAACAATCTCAACGCGAAAGCTCAGATAAGGGGAGCGGACCGATCTAATCTCAATACGAAAAGATCTGTCCTTTTACCGAAAATTGCTTGGTCTTTTACACTAATTTAAGTTCCATAATCCATAACTCATTACTACGATTTAGATACACCATATAATAAATTTAAAAGAAAATGTTTAGTAATAGAATTATTTTTGAAAAATATCAATAAATGCGAAATTCAAAATATTTTTCAATACATTCAGAATTATTATTCACTTGTGTAAAATATTTTTATTAAAAACATTCAAATATTTATTGACATTTATTTTGTAAAAAATAAATATTAAATAATGAAACAACTAGAATTATATCAAAAAATTCTACCATACCAATTTAACTTTGATCGTGAATACACCAAATCTTTTTATGGCAATTCATCGAGGATTAAACAAGTGTTGTACTACATGCCAGTTAAGAATGAGAGTATATAAAATCGTACACCCGGAGTGAAAGTTTATATGTGATACTTGAAATTATTATTTACAAGTTATAAAAAATTAACCGAAATAGTGTTAGATACTTTAACGGTTATAACGAAAGTAGCTTTATAAAAGCATGCAAATTATTTTGTACTACAAGTTGTACTTCTAGAATTTGTGCCATATTGACCAAATTAATTGATATGTCTATATTGATCAGGTTCATTCAGGCTGCTGTTATTATGGTCTCAAGCTTCAATCGCATTCCATAAGCTAGAACGGGGAACCGTCTCTTCCATAACCCAAATAATGTTTCTATCTTATTCCTTGTTCTAATGTAGTAATTATCAGACTGTTAGCATTGGTAAGTTGGTTAGCCAATGGAATTAATAAATACTGCTTTAGTAGATAACCACTGTCTCCTGAAAAGGTGAACTCGTTAATTTTAAAATAACAAATCAATACATATTCCTGTGTTTAGACCATGACAATTCTTTTGAAGCTGCTGACTACTTTTGTAGGAGACGGAGACGCATTTTTTACGTTGGGAATTTACACGAGCATCGTTCATCACCTGTCCTAGGTTCAAACACATTTTAAGTTGAACTTTGCTACAGTTAAATTGTTCGATGTTTACCCGTGCGTCATTAATATGTGATAAAATGAAACACATACTCTTTATGTAATACATCTTTTTATCGATCGTGACAAGCAGAACAAAACTCGTTAATATTTATCTTTTATGCAGACAAGTATGTTGTTTTGGTGATTTTTCAAAACTCTGCAAAGTGAAAAGAGAGTTCAATACAAGCGACAGTATTTTCACTATGCATAACTTCATGACTTTACCCTCTCTTGACTAGAACAGTACCATCTACTTACAAAGTCATTGTTGTCGGTCATTTAGATATTGTTTTATTGTGTTTTATTATCTCCTCTGTGCTTTGCAGTTGGATATATTACAAAAACAGTTTTTCTCAAAGCTAAACGTCTCTTGGAATTTTTAGTTTCAAAGTAAGTACAATATATCTTTGTTTTATTTACACTTCATTATTGAAAATTCCCAACCTCACATTTGAAATGATGATTGGCTCTGCCTACGATTCCACATAACCTAAATATTTACACAGCTGTAATTAGAGTGTGACAAGCCTACGTAATAGGATAAGCAATGGTAAAATAAAATAATTTTATAATGTAAACAAAATACGAATCCGAAAAAGATGTTTATCAATAAGTTTGTACTCATTTTTAGATTATGCCTGGAAAGAACCTTAAGTCACAAGCACAACAGTTTCTTTTAATCTTGTGTGAGTATTTTGAAATGGAGAGAATACATGGAGGACCTTTCGAAACTTTGACATCGGTGCAAGAGGTAAAACGTAAAACCAAAACAGAAGTTTCATTACATTTCTTAATTGTTTTTTAGATAGTAGCTGCTGCACTTAAAATATCGAGAAAAACGGTGTATAATATTAAAAAACGGAACGAGAATAAACTCATTCCATCTTCCCCGGGCAAAAGTAGACCTCGTCTTAAAACAAAAACGAATGATTTACCTGAAGGACAGAAAATGGCAGTACGAAATACATTGTACAATATGTATAAAGAAAGTGAGTACACCTACTTCAATAACTATTTGCAAGTTATGGGTGATAAAGATAATAGATATACTTTGGACATGACACTGTGACTAGTGAGAAACGCATTACTGACCTAATGTAACTGCCCTAGTTTTTTCGATGACAACTGGACTAGAAGACTTATTGGGTTCATGTTTATTAATTAAAACTTCATCCAATAGATGTCGCATCTATATTCCTTTTACTACAGTGACTATATACGAGACAGTGGCGACAATAGGGTAACCCGTTTTTGATTGGCTGGCAGTTTGGAAGCCATGTTAAGGCTAAAATCTCTTTGTTTACGTTTGGTGTATACGAAGTTTCTTATAATGCTGGTTATATTTGTGATTAGAGTTATTAGTTTTATGCTTTTTTGGTAAATATTCAGTGAAAAAGAGGTGTTTTGCCTTAAGTCAATTGAAAGACTTGTATTTGGTCTTATTCTTATTTCGAATCGAAAAACTCGTGATATTTGGTAAGCTAGCTTGCTTAACCCCAGAAATTGTATACTATTTATCAAGTTTTGATTTTTTCTGGATAATAGCATTTGAAATGCTGGGCTGTGCTGCAATAAATTCCAGTAAATCTGCTAAAAAAGGGTTTCTCATGAAACGTTTTCCTAGAGATCCATCTAGAAGAAAAGAATGGCTTATTAAAACTAGAAGAGATCATTGGACTCCAACAGACTATTCGTGTTTATGTGAGGTAAGTAGAAGCCTTTGTTTTTCGACTTATAATTGTAATATCTAATTTAAAATTATGGTTTGTTGCTAAAAATTGAATGTAAAATTTTGTTTAAGATTCATTTTGCTCCCGAAATGTGGAAGCGACCTCGTGTAGATGGCAAGATAATTTTAAAGTCAAATGCTGTTCCCACAATATTTTCCTTTGTGGAACCAAAACCTAAAAGGAAACCCCAGTTCCAAGGAAATTTAATTCTCCCAAAAAACCTAAACATTTGTCGGGTAAATAGATATCTGTTAGTAATTACAACAGACCCCCACGTATTAATGAAAAACTCTTAGTTTGTGTCCTATTAAATGTGTTTTGTTGCAATTCTAGTTTAATAATTAGTTCTAAGTGAAAATATAGCTCTAGATGAGACTCTGCCAGAGGAATCAAATTCCAAATTTAGCTTTGGATGTAGAATCAGGTCAACAATTGTCGATATCTAAAAGCAGTTTGAGTGAAGGCAGTTGATGCACAGCTCCCTCACCGTTAATATCAGAAATTGATCCAATTAGTGAAATAGCTCAGTTACAGCTTAAATTAAACAGAAGCAAGAAGTTGTGGGGAAGAGGAAAACGTAGAGATTATCGATACAAAAAAAACTGTAGGAGCCACATGAAATAAGCTAATAAAAAAAGAGAAAAAACTCCCAATTCTTCGGACTGTGAACTACTAAAGCAAATATTCAACGAAGATCAAATAGAAGCTTTAAAAAAGAGAAAAAATGGAAAAACAACAAAACTAATGAAGTGGACCAACAACACCGTTACAAGTTCTTTAAAATTAAAATTTAGTTGTGGTAGTAGTGGATATACTGAACTATTAAAACAAGGATATCCTCTCCCATCAAATGAGGTGTTTTCATTTTTAGAATTGAAAGTGGAGAACTTTTCAACTCATGAAAAGGATTGTGTCTTGGTTTTGGATGAAATGGCTATCACTCCAGGAAAAACATATGATAGCTCCTTGAATGAATATTTTGGAGATGTTACTCTCCCTGAACATTCAGGCTTGGCGACACACATCTTAGTGTTTATGCTGGGAGGTATCACAGGACGTTGGAAACAGGTTGTGGCCTATTACTTCACCAGTGACTCTGTCAACGGAGTTGTCATGAAGAATATAATAATATATATATTTGGAGAAGCCGAACAGCTTAATTTGAATATTTCAATTATTGACATGGGTCCTTGTAATCAAGCTTTGTGGTAAGCTTGGGATATTAAAGCTGGAAAGTACAGTCCTATTAAATGCAATATTCTGCACCCATTAAATAATGATAAAAATATATATGTCTTTGCAGATGTTCCTCATCTAGTTGAAAATATTAAATCTATGGTAATGACAAATAAAATCATCCAGTTACCAAATAATATTGTTCTAAAGTATGGACTACCCTCTAACATGGTCATGTCCAGTCATATATCAGACATATTAAATCATCAGATAGATACTTTTTTAAACTTGCACCGAAACTCTCAGAAGATGATCTCCTTCCGACACATTTTTCTCAAATGAAAGTGTCAACTTCAACTAATGTTGTTAGTCAGTCAGTTAGTAGCGCTCTCAAATTTTTGGCTGAAGAACTTGATAAACCAGAATATTTAACAACGGCATGGTTTAATGACCAAGTAAAAAAATGGTTTTATTTAATAACTTCGAGACATCATTCTTGTGCTCTAAGCAAATTTAATATTTACATTTATGAAGAAGCAATATGATTTTTGGAAGGATTTATAAGTTTATTTTCAGATATATTGGTTGGCTATAAAAAAATTTGGAAACCTTCACAAACGGGTGATCTAATATCAATACAATCAATGTTAGAACTACAGTCAGAATTATTGAAACAAACAAACCATGAATTTATTTTAACTAGCCGATTTTTCCAAGACTGCCTTGAAAACTTATTTAGCGTGTTGCAAAGCAAACAAATAGTACCGAATGCGGTACCAGTTGAAAATAACTTGGAATTAATATCTGTATCACCGTATTTGAAAAGTGGAAGTACCAGTAGTTACGAAGGAGATGAACGGGAGTTTCTTGGGGGATTCTTGGATTCTCTTGAGGTCTTAAATACAGTGTATGATGAAGTAAAGCTTCCAAGTAAATTAAAGACTCCCTCATACAATTTAAATTTCAGCGAACTTAATTCGTTATATGTTATTTTAGGATATATTTTAAAAAGTATTGTGAAAACTTCAAAAACGTGTGTTGCCTGTGTAGGTGCAGCAGGTTCAAAAATACCAATATATAAGAAGTTTTCAAAACTCACTTTAATCAAAAGGTTTAAAGAACAATCGCTTTTTTTTGTTACTGAAGAGGTTTTTTATCATTTTTTTGAAATGGAATGTGTTTTCTTGAAATATTTGGATATTGTTTCACTCCAGAATATAGACATAAAAGAATTTTTTATAAAGGAAATCTCGAAAATACGTTTCAATTTACCAAATTCTCACCAACTTAATAGCAAAATAATTATATTAATAGATTCACTGTTTTCAAATTGAAAATTAGTTATAAAAAATTTAAATCTGCCTCAAAATATAGTAGCAAGACATTAGCAGGTAACTAATAGAAAGCTCTTTGATATACGGTATCCGCCAAAATAAACAGTACCGAAACAGAGAGTGCTGTGAAGTTGTTTATGTAATATGGATTTGTCATATTTGACTTAATTGTCATTAGTTGATATATTAATAGTACGCTGCAGTTAAATTTGATTTAAAAATGGTTCTAGCAACGGAAGAAAAAGTTTTTCTGGTAAAGCATTATTTTCGGTCATACGGAAAAGGTCGTAATGATGGTCCAAGATTAGAACAGGTGTCCATAAAATATCAACAAAAATTTAATAAAGCAGCTCCTAGTAAAAGTGTGATGTTAGCTGTTGTTAAAAAATTTCGTCGCACTGGTAGTGTATTGTGTCAACGTAAAGGTTCTTCAGGTCGTCGAAAAACAGTATGCACTAACGAAAATGAAGGACGTGTTTTTAACCAAGTTGTGCAATCACCTCAAAGAAGTCTTGTAAGAACTGCATGTAAACTCAACATTAGTGAAACGTCTTTACGTCGCATGTTCAAATCAATTGGTGGTTATCCATACCGTATTCAAGTTGGACAACGACTAAATGCTGCGGACAAATGTGCAAGAGAAATTTACTGTGGTCGCATGTTGAGTTTAATTTACGAAGATCCCGAATTTTTGAAAAACATATGGTTTTCAGACGAGAGTCACGTTCATCTTAGCGACTATATTAATCGACAAACAACCAGATTCCTTGGATTTGAACCTCCTGGTGTCATTGTAGAGAAACCACTCCACAGTCTTCGAGTTACCGTTTGTTGCGCGGTATCTGGTCATGGAATGATTGGTCCCTCTTTCGTTGAAGATGATAATCAGAATCCACTTACTGTCAACCAAGAGCGTTATAGAGAGAAAATCATTATACCTTTTGTGAGAGATCTAAATAACTTTTGCCGTGCACGAAATCTACTGTTTCGCACACAATGGTTCCAACAAGATGGTGCAACGAGCCATACAGCTGTGCACACCTTAGACTTACTCCTTCTCATTCACCTGATCTGACGCCACCTGACGCATACATTTGGGGCATAATGAAGGACAAAATATTTCACTCGGAAAATCCGCCGGCGAATATTGCCGAACTACGGGAAAGAATACAAAATATTTTTCGGCAGTTACATCAACCACTTTTTATAAATATGTTTATTGAATTACAAAATCGATATGAAGCTTGTTTGCGTCGAAATGGTGAACATTTTGAACACTTACATTACAGAAATTAAAAATTAATTTTTTATTTTTATTTTCGGTACTGTTTATTTTGGCGGATACTTTATTATCAACTTCTATATGTATGTAATCAGGGTGGAAAAAAGGTTAAGAGCAGTGGGACAAAAATTCGACAGTCTTGGACATTTAAAGAAGATTGTCCAGCACTTGTGGGGTTCAAAGCATCGTCTGATGGAAAAGCACTCAAAGTAACGTCGGTCCAAACCAAGCGCAATCATGTCACTTCAAAGGTAAGTTAGCAGAGTAGTTGAGATAAAGTATTATTTTGGAACTTTTGCTCGAACAGTATTATATTCAAAATAGGTAGATGTTGAAGGTCCTACAAGCACATACCCCTTGCCAAAGAAGGCTTTCTAGTAACATGAAGCAAAGCGTAAAGGATTATTCAAATATGAAGGCCAACAAAAAAATGATACAGCAAAAATTTCGAGAAAGAACTGGTGAAATTGTTACTTTACAAGATTCAACAAATATGAAGAACGCTAAGCCCGATCAAACAAAAACAAAACTTGGATAACTGCTTAAATATACTTAAAGCTAAATATGGCAAACTAAAACATTCTATAATCATCTTTTTAGACTCTAAATAATTACTGTTTTTAGGTGCAAATATAGCAGTTTTGCGAGACTAAAACAATAATTTTAGAGGACTTCTCATTCAAACTCCAAACATGAAAATCAGAATGAAGGCTTTTCCCTAATTTCTCGCAGTGGATGCTACAAATAGATTACTTAAAATAGGATTACCCGTTTTTCTCATAATTATTGAAGATGGTAATTATCAAACTGAAACAGTGGGTCTGTGTGTATTGGCAACCGAAGATAAGGAAAGTTTTACCTGATTCTTAGAAACATTCAAACATGAAAATCCGTCATGGATCAACGTGAAATGCATAATGACACAAATACTTGATTGGAAGAGAGGTAATTAAGACTTGTTTTCTCACTACTAACCATATAATTTGTGTATTCCACACACTGAACATTTTCCATCGTGAGATATCGTGTCAAAAGTTGGGTATCACTCCAAGTCAACGTACACTTAGTTTGGAATAAAAATTAGTTTATTCTAAAACATACGATGATTATCAGAAATACTTGGAAGCCTTAAAGAATAGTGTACCTCAAACTGTATATGAGTATTTTATGAAAAATTGGAATTGTAGCAGATATGACTGGAATTTGGGAAAAAATTATTTCAAGAATAATTTTTTAAATTATACAAATAACCACCTAGAGTCTATAAACGCCAAATTAAAATCTGTTATAGACAAAAATAGTTCATTGGAACATTTTATAAACAGCTTTTTTACAATAATTTAAAGTTTAGAGACAGAGAGAGATCATAAAGCAGTTTATAG
Organism: Galeruca laticollis; assembly: GCA_963921935.1. Taxonomy (NCBI): domain Eukaryota; kingdom Metazoa; phylum Arthropoda; class Insecta; order Coleoptera; family Chrysomelidae; genus Galeruca; species Galeruca laticollis. The sequence continues at coordinate 68,260,370 of OY998178.1, read as the reverse complement.
TATTTTAAAGAAACCCGTCGATATGTTCCTGGAAGATTTAGATGAAAAGAAATATTTTGAATTACTTACACGGGAAGCATCGAAGCACGTATTAAGAGAAATTTGTCTTTCCAAACACATTGAAAATATTACCATTTCTACAGACAGTTATTACCCCATTGTTGATAGTCGTGGATCTGTGAAAACTACAGCTTCTTCGTGCAGCTGTGTAATATATACTGCAATGATTTTACCTTGCAAGCATATTTTTGCTTTAAGAAAGTAATTGAATGTCGAGCTCTTTAACAGAACGATCGTGGACTCAAGATGGACTATGACGTACTACAAAGACAACCAGCGAACATTAAAGAGTTTTCTAGAAGAAACTGAACCGACCGAATGGGACTCTCCAAGTACATCTAATAATAATGTTCAGTCTATATCACTGACCAAAAAACAATTTCAACCACCAAGTACATACACGCAAAGACGAAAAAAATGTCTTTTGCTATGCACAGAACTGGCAGAGTTAGCAGCTCAGCGGACGGGCCTGTTGTTTGAGCAAACGCTTAATGTATTGAGAAATCTTAAAATACTGTGGGCCAATGACACCGATGTTGCAATTGTCACTGTATATAAAAAACAGACCCAGTCTTTTTATTGGAAGCAATGATGAGGTTGCAATTGAAAGTAAAAATCCATCATCTCTGTGTCAATCATCTGTGAAGTTACCTGATGCGTTTTGTAATGAGGTGATTATGGAGGAGGAAATGACACCAGATCCAATGAAGCACATGAACTTATTTTAAATGACGTCAACAACCAGTCCCATCAAAAAGTTGAAGTCAATGATGTCGCTTTGTCAACAATCAAGATGCCTGTTTCAATAAAAAAACGAAAACGTCCGAAAACACAGGACTTAACAGTCATAGGACTACCAAAAAAAGGAATTCTGTAGCATTTGCCAAACAATCCTATCAAGGAAAACAAAATGTAATCCTAAAACTCTTCGTTAAGGATAGTAACATTGTTGAAGATATCATAAACGGAAAATTTCTTGAAAACTTAGACTTTAAAACGTTTCCCGAGGAAATATCACATGCCGTACTTGATGCAGCTGTTGATATCCACATGATAAGGTAAGTCAAGCGATACCTAATAATTAACGAATTAATAGCTTACAATGTTATTTCCGATTTTTAGAAGTTTTTACACACATGAAGCGTTTGAAACAATAGCCAATCTAGTGGAGCAGAAACAACTTCAACCACGTTGGCCCTGTTTTGTGTGCAGTGAAGACACACAGAAAAATCTGATGGCACTTTATTGTTGTGTATGTCTTCTATGGAGACATATTCGTTGTGCAGGATTGACTAGGCGACCTAAATCGAAACTGAGGTTTTGCAGGGAATGCTGTAGCATATTTCTTAGTTGTCTGTGTATAATTTGCAATAAAAACCTGAAAATCAATGAGTAAATTTTTCCGTAAGAGACGTGGTAATTATCAAAAAATCGTGGTAGGTAATTTAACAAAAACTACAGCGGAAATTCCACGCCTAGATAACTTGGTATTTTCACCTTCTTAACCCAAAAAGGTTTTTGATTTGTGAAATATTCTCCCTAAATATTATCTGGCAAATTTTAAGGAACGAGCACTTTAAAATTTACCACATAATTTTTCAGTCATGCGTGGTTTCTTTACAAACTTCATTCGTCCATCGGACTCGTGAAGTTATTGAAAAACACGCATTCGTGTGAAATTATCGGTAATTTTGAAGCACTCGTGGTATTATCCCCGAAAATAATATTTCAAACCGACACCACAATACTCAATAATATCAGAATATAGTAAGCATAATCAGTCATAACCTACTCTGAATTAACGGCATTTTAGTACGCGGCGGTTTGACGGCATTTTAAGCAAAGCGAATAAAAAGCCGTCAAGTGCGTCTAGTCAATGACGTCATATCTATTAACGGCATTTTAATAAAATTGACTGTCTCGATGATAATGATTTATCGAAACAATTGTCAATTTTTTAGAATTTTCAATAACTTGTATTATATTGTGGAATTAACTAGAGACCTTGAGTTTCATTTAAAAACACTAATGTTCAAGATTGTAAAATCTTGAAATTTATTTGTTAAGATACATTTAAAATATGTGAGACATTTGTATGCCTTCCCTTTTTTTATTGTATATATTTAAGGCATAAATTCATTTTAGTTTATAGCTTTGGAGAAATATGTTGCAGAATTGATAAGATCTTTCTATTGTAGTAAATTCAAAGGATATTTTAATTTTAATTTCAGAATGCTTTGTAAATATCACGTTTTCCAACAATGATTGTAAATTCTTTTGTATGGGCAGATGAATGACACCTTTTTGAAAGTCGACATTGTCCTATAGTTAAGAAGTGAGAAAAAAGCACGTTTCACCCTATTTGTATACTGGATTGTAAAAACCTTAATTTTAGTGTCAATTCTGCAAGTATTTTATGGTCGAGGTTCGGAAGACATGAAAAACGTTTTTGAATTACCTTTCTGAGTAAATAGGTTACAATTGCTATTGTTGTATTCCATAGAAACTCAACTTACTATTGGCGGCACCCATAGTTGAATCTTGTCTGGAAAAAACCGACAAGTCAGGTGATGCTGGCCAATAGGAAATATTTATTTTCGTTTGGTCAACCCAATCCACGTGTAAACACGCCCCTCACAGATTTCTATTTAACACGTCTCACAACGTGAAGAAATCAGTTACACACTCAACGAATCGAGCGCAACGCTCAACAGCAAAGTTTTTTCATACTCATCGAATCGAGCGCAATGCTCAGCAACGAAGATAATTTTTAACTCCTCAAAACGAGCGCAAGGCTCAACAACAAAAGTTAGTTTTTCACTCGGCAGTTCTACACTTCTAGACGCGAGTTTTGCATTCATCGACGCGAGTTTTACACACTCATCGAATCGAGCTCAACGCTCAATAACAAAGTTAGTTTAAAATTCATCAAATCGAAACATAAAGTGTCTTCCGATCTGAAACCACAGAAATTCAGCGTTCACAACTCAACTTTGTAACATTTTGTAAATTTGTACATAATAAATTATTAATTTCGACATTAACTTTGTCAAATTAAGATTATTCTTTTAGTTGAATGTCCACGCCAGTTGACGAAGTTCAATTAGAAATATAATCAAAAACATTGGTCCTTCGGGCCGGATATAACAAGTATTGTTATATAACATTGTAAAGTGCCAGTATCAAGAGAGCAGTTCAAATCGAAGTATAGCAGTTCAAATCATAGTGAAAATGTAGCAGTCCAATTAGCAGCCCAGTTAGCAGTTCAATTAGCAGTCCAGTGTAGCAGTTCAATTAGCAGCCCACTTAGCAGTTCAATTAGCAGTTCCAAGGATTCATCACAACAGCAGCCAGGATAATCAAGGTAAGTTGGTCAGTTATCTATTTAAATGTGCCAATTATCCGTCCTGTTTCCATATTAGTATCGTATGAATATTGTTGAAATTCCTTACCATACTCACGCATGAACTGTATTTAAAATGGCTGAACTTAAGAAATTAAGACGACAACGCGATTATATATTAACAACCATTACGACATTGAGAAGAGTCGTCGACCAAGCAAACGATGAACCCGCGAACGTCAATGAATATTTTATTCAATCGACATTAGAAAGGACAACCAAAGCATTTGAAAAATTTCATTCACTTCAGGATATGATAGAGGAGCTAGATCAAGAGGAAATTGATCAACGTAGCTATTACGAAGATAGCTTTATGTGGGAAACGTCGCGTGCTAAAAGGTTTCTCGATAAATTCACAGCTTCAACATGCAGTACATTTAGGGCACAATCAGTAGATCCCGTGCAAACGGCCACCAACAAATCATGTTTGGCAGAGCTAACTAAACTAAAACGGCAACGCGGTTATATACAAACTTTTATTACGAAATTAGGACAACTCATCGACCAAGCAAACGATGAGGCTACGGGATTCCATAAACATTTGATTCAATTGACGTTAGATGACGCAATTAAAACGTATAAAAAATTTGAGTCAATTCAAGATAGCATAGAGGAGTTAGATCGAGAGGAAAATGATCAACGTAGCTGCTACGAAGAGAGCTTTATGCGGGAAACGTCGCGTGCTAAAAGGTTTCTCGATAAATTCGCAGTTCTACCATGCAGTATATACCGTGCAGTGCAACAAGTAGATACCGTGAAAACGGCCAACAAAACACGTTTAAACGCTGATAAAAAGACATCCACCGCTGTAAACGTACCAGTAATCTCTCACGTTATGTCACATTAATCGATCCAACGTGAGCAGATAAAGTTACCTGCTAACATCAAATTAGCAGAATCAGAGTTTCATCAACCGGAACCGGTTGACATCTTAGTAGGAACAGGCACAAGACTGCCTGTGGAACAAATCAAAGTAGCATAAACAGAAATTCATCGACCCGAACCGGTCGACATATCAGTAGGAATAGGCACTACACTGCCTGTAGAACAAAACATAGTAGTAGGAACAGACACCACACTGCCTGTAAAACGAACCAAAGTAGTAGAACCAGAGTTTCATCGACCTGCACCGGTCAACAGATTAATAGGAACAGGCAATACACTGCCTGTAGAGCAAAGTAAATTAACGGACCCAGCTGTCCACCGACCTACACCGGTCGACAAATTATTAGAAGCAGAGGCTACCATGTCTGCGGAAAAAAGCAAATTAGCAGCTCCTGATAATCAAGAATCGAACAAACTTCACATGTTCCCTGTTCAGGACTATGCGTTGATATCAGATGGTTACTATTTATCTCATCACGCAATCAGTAAGGAAATGAGTCCAACTAAGAAAGTAAGTGTGGTATACGACGGTTCTTTAGAGACTTCTGCAGGCGTACCGTCGAATGACGCCCTGTATATCGGTCATAATAGTCAACCCAGTTTATTAACTACTTCTAGTCGAGATCGCGAAAAACCTATCGTGATTGCAGGAGATTTAAAGCGAATGTGTCAACCATTTTTAGTTAGAAACGAATACTGTAAGTTTCAATGTCTCATTTGGAGAGATCAAATGAAAAACTTACAAATTTTTGAATTAAGTATCATCATATTCGATATTACATGTGCTTTGTATCTAGCAATTCAACGTTTACCTCAATTAAGTATAGATGAATGCAAAATATATACCGTGCGAAATGACACGAATATGTATATACTGAAATCTATTCAGATTAATGTTTCCAAACGGATAACACTATTCGGAGTTTTCAATTTACTCGAACCGTTAGGATTATTGGTTTCCGTGGTTGTACTCAGGAGAATAATCCTACAATACTTGTGGATCTATAATCTCGATTGGAACGAATCGTTATTTATTATATTGTATATCGAATGGCAAACATATTGCCAGCCATCACCGTCAAATGATCTGTTTTTATTTCGACGCACCGTAATTACCGCCGATGTTGAAGGCGTTCAATTACATGGATTTTCCGATGCAACTGAAATGGCATTCAGGGCATGCGTTTATTTACGCACACTATATCTCTCAAGAAAAATTAAAGTGCAATTATCATCTGTTAAATCTCGTGATGTACCTATCGAGAAGATAACCATACCGAAATTAGAGCTCTTAGGGGCACACATCTTGTCTACATTCATGGAAATTGTAAATACGGGCCTCCTAAAAGAAATTCAAACTTTTTATTGGTCCGATTATGAATTTGCATTACGTTGGCCTCAAGCTGTTCCTCGGCGATTGATAAATCCTTTTCGGGACAAAGAAGGGATAATGAGGACAGGCTACCGTTTGATTGTGTCTAATTCAACATTTGACGCTGAACACTCCGTTATCTTGTTTAAAATTAGACATGTGATTATTTTTGTTATGATGTATTTTCTGAAAAAATATTTGCAAGCTGTAATTGAGGAAAGTTTATGCTCGATACGTAGATATGTGATTATTGACGGACGTAGTCGAATGTATACACATATAAAACTGTGTTGTACCTGCTTCAAGGCAAAGTTTCCGCAGCCACTACGTGTTGGGAAATTAGGTGAAGCAACATTGAAAGGGTTTAAAATGCATTTGTACAAAGTCGCCGTTCGCGACCGGTTATCTACGTATGGACGATTTAATGTGTTAATTATCGAAAACGAAACTAATATTTCTTCTAATCCTACCGATCCTATCACCCTTATTCCTGGCAATTTATTAATAGGTAATTTATTGACCAACTTGCAAAGTCGTGATTACCCCCCGACTACCAGTAAACATATGTCTCACGATGAGCATCACATACTTAAGGTTAAACCGCATTTCTGGACGCGGTGGAGCAAGGAATATCTGAACGAGTTGACGGTTCGCACCAAATGGGAGAAGACCGGTGCTGAAATCCACGAAGGGGCTGTGGCCTTACTACGAGAATATAACATACCACCCTCACAATGGACCCTGGGAAGAATCATGAAGTGCTATCCCGGTAGTGACGGTGTGGTACGTACTGTTTTAGTGAAAACCGCGAAATCTTCAGTTGTCCGAAATGTGAAGAAGGTGGCGTTACTTCCGATTATACCGACTAATGCTGAAGATGAACATTCATAGACTTTATAATTGATCGTATTCTCTCAACGGAAGGAGTATGTTCAAGATTGTAAAATCTTGAAATTTATTTGTTAAGATACATTTAAAATATGTGAGACATTTGTATGCCTTCCCTTTTTTTATTGTATATATTTAAGGCATAAATTCATTTTAGTTTATAGCTTCGTAGAAATATGTTGCAGAATTGATGAGATCTTTCTATTGTAGTAAATTCAAAGGATATTTTAATTTTAATTTCAGAATGCTTTGTAAATATCACGTTTCCCAACAATGATTGTAAATTCTTTTGTATGGGCAGATGAATGACACCTTTTTGAAAGTCGACATTGTCCTATAGTTAAGAAGTGAGAAAAAAGCACGTTTCACCCTATTTGTATACTGGATTGTAAAAACCTTAATTTTAGTGTCAATTCTGCAAGTATTTTATGGTCGAGGTTCGGAAGACATGAAAAACGTTTTTGAATTACCTTTCTGAGAAAATAGGTTACAATTGCTATTGTTGTATTCCATAGAAACTCAACTTACTATTGGCGGCACCCATAGTTGAATCTTGTCTGGAAAAAACCGACAAGTCAGGTGATGCTGGCCAATAGGAAATATTTATTTTCGTTTGGTCAACCCAATCCACGTGTAAACACGCCCCTCACAGATTTCTATTTAACACGTCTCACAACGTGAAGAAATCAGTTACACACCCAACGAATCGAGCGCAACGCTCAACAGCAAAGTTTTTTCATACTCATCGAATCGAGCGCAATGCTCAGCAACGAAGATAATTTTTAACTCCTCAAACCGAGCGCAAGGCTCAATAACAAAAGTTAGTTTTTCACTCGGCAGTTCTATACTTCTAGACGCGAGTTTTGCATTCATCGACGCGAGTTTTACACACTCATCGAATCGAGCTCAACGCTCAATAACAAAGTTAGTTTAAAATTCATCAAATCGAAACATAAAATGTCTTCCGATCTGAAACCACAGAAATTCAGCGTTCACAACTCAACTTTGTAACATTTTGTGAATTTGTACATAATAAATTATTAATTTCGACATTAACTTTGTCAAATTAAGATTATCTATTTAGTTGAATGTCCACGCCAGTTGACGAAGTTCAATTAGAAATATAATCAAAAACAACTAATATGGGCATTTTAATAGGCTACCGTTTAATGGCAGTTTGAGTACAGCGAAAATTATATGCTCTTAATCAGCGTGCAAAGTATAGTCTAATTTTTGTATATAATTTGTGTGAAACGCGGTTGTTTAGGAGTCTATCTACGCCGCACTGGGGCATTCGTCCAACTTGTTTGTATCTAATCCGTCGTTGATCTGTTTTTACGAAGCCAACTCTGATTATTTACAACAATATCTACTATATTGGAATACTTTCAAATTATAAACTATTTTTTTGAGTAACGCATCCGATTAGGAAAAACCATTAAAGCGATATTATGATGGAATAATCCATATTCTCATTTTTAACACTCCAATCCAATCGAGAACATACGAGGCACTTCAAAACCGTTCGCAAATTATTTGTAAGTATAATAGGATTTTAGCACGTGGTAGATGTTGGGAGCGTTCAGCTTGAGTTTACAGTTGACAGTAATTTGACATTGAACCGGAGTGTTGATACGGTAATGTCCTAACTTCATTAATTAGGCTTTCAACTTACAGTTATTATATTGATTCGGATCGAATACGTCGAGTTTTACCACTAACTAACCATTATACAGGTCTGCATAAAAGGGTTATATTTGTAGTTGTTTTTGGAGAATTTGGAGTAGTTTTTGAAATAATTATGTTCGTACAATCCTAATCCTGCTACAAAAATGCTTTATCGGTAAAATTTTAGAATAATTGTAATAGACCGGGCGATAGTTACAGATTTTGGGACGCGATATAAGACAGTGTGCCTTTTGGAGGATTGTATAACACGGACAATTCGGTGATAATAATCGATTAATTAAAGTGTCATCGCGTGTTCTTCATATATAGAAATAAATTTAAATTTGTTAAAAAATTAAAGATTTTTATATGATATTACTCGGGCTGCCACTTGTCTCAAAATAAAATTCAATCTAAGTACTATTTGAATAACCATTGGCATACCGTTAGTGTCAACCTATCAGGTGGGCATGCTCAGGTATATTTGCATGATGAAGAACGATCTATCCTCGTCCTTAAACAGACTGCCAATGAAGAATATACATGATATTACTATATAACTGCTACAGGTAAGATGGTATACCGTTTGTGCACGTCTGTGTGTTTCTTATAGAGCGAACATTTACCAATATTATGTAATAATTTTCCGTCATTTAAATCAACCCCAAATTAAGATGATCGAAAATATGTATCCCTAAATGTCAACATACAGAATGGCATACGATTTCAACAGGTTCGACATAATAAATCATGAATCAATATGCCATTTTATTGTTGATGCAATGATGATATAATCAACTAAAATGATTAATGGCATACGAATCGTGCGAGTTTTACGTATTTTGTAAAAAAAATTGCAAAGTTGTAGAAAAGATTGTCGTGTTTAAAATCAGTATGTCCTTTGCTCTGTAATTTACGTTGCTTATTAACTTTCGTTATATTCATATGACATGCAAGTTATGCGAGTTCATCATGCGAAAAATTGAATGTACCGCGCAAATTTATGACGTAGGCTGTGTTCGGCAATTTTAGGACGCTGTACACGCGATACCTGTGAAATAGTCAATATTGTGGCCACTACTGTAGCGTGCGTACGATTTTTCGAAGATGGATAAAGAGAAGTTTTGTTTTGTGTGTGGACAACGTTGTAAAAAAATAAAACTTTTTATAGAGAGTTGTTTGTTGAAGTGTCAGGCAACTTTGCAGTTAAGAATTCGACATAAAATGAAATACAGTGAATGCAAACTTCCTTTGCAAGTGAACAATGAAATTTGTTATCATCCCAAATGTTATAGTGCTTTTAATGCCGTGAAACATCAATATAGATCTAAAGAATCTGAATCGAGAATGTAAGTATTTAATATTTAGATATTACAGAAACCAAATTGTCGGTATTTTTATAAACATTGTAGAAACTTAGAACATATTCTTCACATTGAATCAGCAAAATTATGCGCGCTGGCTTGAGTGGTATAATGACACACTTCTTAATATTGAACAAACTTATCCTGGACTGAAAGAGGAAGTTTTAACATAAAAAAACTGATAAGCCATGCACCAGGGTTCCTATAGATCTCACTTTGGAGCAAACTATGAATGCTGATGCAGGTCGGAGACTTACAGGTATAATTCATCCTACAAATTCGATATGTGCTCGTCAAAGGTGGAGTCTGAATCATGGCATAAGATGTGCTTTAACTTCCGCTGCAATAGATGAGTGTGGGCTTACTACCAAGCAATACATTACCAACGACTTGCAGAGCAAACGCATTAATAAAAGCAAAGCTCAAATGGCTCACTCCATAACTCAATTACATATGAGACTGAATCCCTTTGCTTCTGATGTAAGAAAAGACGCTCTTATAAATATCGCAACAGGGCAAGCAGTTCCAGATGAAGTTGCAGTCTTTTTATTAAATGTAGAAACAATCGGAGAAAAAATGCGGTTGCAAATGATCGAAGAACGCACAGAAGACCAAGAAAAGTTTCAAAAGTTTGTTGTAAAACGAAATAAAATTTTGAAATTTGCGAGCTGCGTTAAAAGAAGGAGAAAAACGATTGCTTGCAAGATGCAAGATGTCAAAGTTCAACGCGATTTGTTCGGGAGACTGTTGGGTATTTCTTTATCTTCCGAGGAAACAATCGATAAAGAAAAGGTACTAATAAAATGGATGCTATGTGAATATAACGTATCATAGTGATAGTGAATTAAATTGAATGGAATTTGACATTTCATTCGATTGTGTTGATTATTTCCTACGAACGGCTCCTGACTTTAATATCTTTCAGATTTTATCTTACCCACTGACACCAGTACCGTTATCATTGTGTCATTTGGATGGTACAATCAACAAAACGGTTAAGTCAGCTAAAATTTTAATAAATTCTGTAGAAGTTCACGGTGAGCTGCAAAACATAGAAATAACAGTTATTGACGGATTTGTCATGCTGCACTTGATGACGCAAGTACCCGAAAAATTCGGAGATATTTCACTCAAAATTTTGCGAATGCTGGCAGCAAGCAATAAAAGCCCTTCCATCGAGGACAACGAGCACCTGTTGCGAGACAATTTCAGTCGAAATTACTACATCACAGGTAAAATAGGCACAAAAATAAGTTATATACTGAAACGTTACGTGTTTCTTTCCTTTTACTAGGTCCGAAGCAAACTCGACCGCCAGATTTTAATACCGAACTGAAAAACTTCAAGTTCAAAGAAGCCCTCGTATCGTTTCTCATCCAACATTGGCTGTCTGCGCCACAACCTGCCGACATTATTGGCGATAAAGAAATCTATGTTTATTACAAAACATATTATCGTTTTAATGCCGTGCAAGGACCCACTGGATGTAACATTATAAACGACTGTCAGTGTGAAGGACACGAGGAAGCTGATACGAAAATCGCCTTATTCGTAAGAAATATATGAAATTCGGGCGATATTGTGATACGATGTTCCGACACTAACATTTTAGTGATACTTTTGCGAAATATGGCCCACATTCCACAACTTGGAACAATTTGGCTATTGTTCGGTACGGCGAACGACCAGCGATATGTAAACGTCACCGCTGTACACAAAGCACTGGGAAGCACTCTTTGTGCGGGTTTGCCAGCGTTTCACGCATTCACTGGTTGTGATTTCAACCCAGCATTTTACCGGATCGGGAAAAAGAAGCCGTAGAAGATTTTCCACTCCAATGAAAATTATCAAAACGCTTTTGCTTATATTCAGAAGCCGGCCGATGAAAACTACAAATCATCTTTTCGAACAATAGAAGAATTTGTTTGCAACATGTATAGTACGAAAAAAACGGACTGGAACGTTGTAAAAGTGTTGATGAAGCGCGCGTCCGCCTTTTTACAACATACTATATTATGATTGTCAGCAGCGAATCATTCAAGCAAGAGCTTTTAAATTACGATGCATGCATTTTACCACCATGCCAAAGAGAGCTACAGCAGCATTTATTGCGCACTTCATATATTGGAAATATGTGGAGCAATGCTTATTTGACGAACCCCAGCAGCTGTGATCCAACGGAATTGGCTGGAGCATGGAACCAGACAACAACTACACATTCCGTTGTTGTGAAGGAGATGAGGTGCCTCAGTTCGTCCACGAAATCTTTGTGACATCCGACTTATTATTTACATAAGATATAAAAATTCATTCAATTATTTAATATTATCATTTACAGATCCCAAAAATGATTGCGATCACAACAACATCATCGACGAATCTTCGGACGATGAAGATGATGAACGTGATTATGGCAATGAACAAAATGATGGGGGAGACGAAGAAGATGACGATAATGATGAGCAGGATGATCGAACTGAAAGTGACGAAGAACCTGATACTGAAATTGAATTCACTGATGAATGAGAACTTATATTATGTAATGATATAAAACCTGAAAAAAATGTAAAAATTAATGAACGTTAAAAAATAAATAGTGAATAATATACTTTATAAATTTTAATAAAAAAAATGCTATTGAAATTAATTTTTTTTATTATTAAAAATAATTACATTTTTTGGAAACCAGAGACCCGTCCAATAAGTATGCCGATTATTCGATCTACATATGCTACGATTGAATTGAAAACAAAAAGGCAGGCTGCCTAAAAAGAGAGAAAATTGTTCATTTTATTTACACTAGTTCCTTTTCGTATACTCATGTCTTCGTCATGATTTGGGAAGTTCAGACATTACCAAACGATATACCATTTATTATACCGAAACATTGCTCAAATGTGTTAAAACCGAAATGGCATACAGATTAAACACACGCCAATTTTACATACCATTCCACAAATTCGTTCTCGTATGCCTATGGTTGTTTATCAACCGATCACAATGGCAATTTCATATACATCAAACATCATCATAATCTTCATAGAAACATAATGGCATACTGATTTAAATGACGGAAAATTATTACATAACATTGCTAAATGTTCGCTCTATAAGATATACACGGACGTGCACAAACGGTATGTCATCTTACCTGTAGCAGTTATATAGTAATATCATGTATATTCTTCATTGGTAGTCTGTTTAAGAATGTGGATGAATCGTTCTTCACCATGCAAATATACCTGAGCATGCCCACCTGATAGGTTGACACTAACGGTATGCCAATGGTTATTCAAATAGAACTTCGATTGAATTTTATTTTGAGACAAGTGTCAGCCTGAGTAATATCATATAAAAATGTTTAATTTTTTAACAAATTTAAATTTAATTCTATATGAAGAACACGCGATGACACTATAATTAATCGATTATTATCACTGAATTGTCCGTGTTATACTATCCTCCAAAAGGCATACTGTCTTAAATCGTGTCCCAATATCTGTCACTATCGCCCGGTTTATAACCTAAAAGTTGAGAAACAAAATTTTCCAGTATATTAAGGATTATACTACATATTTTTCCAAAATTAGTGTTGTGGTATCTAGTAGTGTAGGACTCCAATTTTTGGATTTTCTTTTCATATTAAAAATACCTTTTCCCGTAAACATGTAAAGTGTATTTGACGGTTGGAGTTCTAGTCCTCTATACTGGGAATTCAAATTGCAGTTGTCCAGATTTATATTCATATTCAGAATTTCCAAAACTATCCTATTTCGAAGAATTTGTCTAATAAAAAATTAACCATGTGTTATTTTCTTATTATTAGCATTAGCAGTCTTCTTCAGCTTATGCTGCTAATCACATATCCCGAGTGCTGACAGAAATGGGAGTTAAACTTTCAGAAATTTCCGCAATGAGCAGCAAGTGTACAGAATTGTCGCCTACTGCAAGTTGATGCGGGAATTTTTATGAAAGTTCAGCCCGTTGAGATAGTCGTGCAGATTTAGATTGTACGATAATTGGTACAATTTTTTGGACATTCCAAGCACTACTGTTATTCAGAATACTATAATATTGAGCCACCTCTCGGTGACAATAGGCCCATCGAAGTAGAATCTACAATCAATGTTCTCTATGCATATCTATGGCTTAAACTTATAATAGGGAGGTTAGGTTGCGAGTCATCCAGATTCATTGGCCAACTTTGGATGTATTTTACAAAGCTGATTCTGCCTATAAACGTCGTCATATATGGACAACCTTAAGTTATGTATAATATGATTTCGGATTACTTTTGACACCTACTATACATGGGAAGCTTTTTGTTAATGTCGGTGGTAAATACTTAGTCTTGCATAACAATCATGAAGCCTTCTGTCTTAGAAAATGATGAGCCATTAGATATCCTCCTATTTGATGTTTCTTTATGCATATGTGGTATGTTTAGCTCATTATCAAGGAGTGGATATTATTATCTGATAGGATTTCAATACTTACTTCTATACTTGAGAAACTCATTGCAATTTCCTCACTCGTTATTAATATCAGTCAGAATATGTTACCATTTCTTCTTATTTAGGGGATTTTGAAGATTGAAGGCACTTGATTGTGACATACTTGCTTGTCATCATAATACTTTGTTAAGTGTTCAATATATTTTTTTTACTGAATAGGGATTTAATAAAATAATACTTACAGTTTATCATAAATTCTAATAAAGATCAGCTAATTATCTATTGAAATAACCTGTAGTCATTGTTTAATGTCGATTGACATTGAACTAAAATTATTCTTGAATACAAAATATAAATCTTTCTCTTGTTCTGTGAGTACTATGGAATTGAATGTCACCAAAAATTGCCTAGCTTAGGGAATTGCCAGGTTGTCTATCTCTCTTCCTTCTGTGTTTTCTGTTTCTGGACCTAATTTAGACCATGTGGTTTAAATCGAATTCTATTTTGGATCTAAGGAGCCCTAGTACGAAGAAAGGAACATCAGTTGATGCACACATTCTGTGGATATACGTACCTTTCTTTACACGGCCGTTGCCCATAATCGGTAAGATAACTTGATTTCCGGAAATGCTCATCTAATCAAAAATACTCGCAAATCCAGACCAGTACTAGAATGATCAGTTAAATAGTTAGCTGCCAACCTTTCACCAGCAACCTGTTCACTACATTAGTCCCAGTAGCATCTAATACTATCACGAATTATACCAACGTACAGCGTACAGCCTGCTGTAAAGGTAGAGTCGCACCACCTGGAGTAGGAAGTGAGAAATTTCCATTTTTTTCTTTTCTCACTTTTGCGTATTGTGGCTGAGTCCTGCTCCCGTACAAGAAATATTGTCTGGTTAATTGGTTATTAGAGTTATAAATCATATAGTCCATTAGTTTTGTCTTCAACATAAATATTATTTAGAATCACATGGGGCCATACTATCTGTGAATAAGCAACTAGACAAGTTGGGTAACTAAGTTGTTCAGTGTGAGGAATATAAAAAACCTTAGAAATCATCTATTTCTTTTATTTCTGGCTCCTTCACGACCCACTCTACCGGTCCGATTGGAGCAACCCCACAATTTCGAGCTAGTTGAACCCATGAATAAATTAATTTGTTCAAACCTTTTGTTTTCCTAGTAATAGAAGTACTTTAACTAATACCCACGTAGCAACTTATCGTCCTTTGAAACTTCTCATTATCAATTCTCTTACACTGTTGGATTCAAAACAAGTACAATAAAATAGACCGAGGATTGCTTGAATAATATTCTAATTTTGGCCCGCTATTCTAATTATCTATTGGAAATACGAATATTTTAGAGGACCTACATTACTGGGTAGCTTCACATTTCCGTCGATAACTCTCGATGTCCAATGTGTACCACTTGTCTAGTTCAAATTCCTACGTATATCATTCACAAAAGTTTTATGCACTTGCTCGGCACATACTGGCGATATTTGTTTATCCCGAGCGAAGAGTCAAATGAGGTTGTGTTCTATTATCAAACTTTAAAAAATTGAGAAATAACTAGCATGAGTTCAGAACTGCTACTTTCTGTGTATCAATATACGAGTATATGTTTCAATGGAGGCACAGCTGCCGAGACAAGCATGTACGTTTGTACGCGTGAGACATGTAGATGATACGACGATCGATACCACCTACCTCTCAATACCAAGATCGGTATACTTTACTATTTTCTTGTTTCATTTTATCGTAAACATTGTTGGTATGAGGCTCAGCAACATCAACGACAAATACTGTCTGCAGATGGTACTCGTAGTGAAAAATATATGTACTAACTAACTCAAATTTATTAGCCAGCTTCAGGAAACATCATTTAAGTTCCTAATAACAAATTTCTTATAGTTGTTAATGTTGATTTCCTAATTCTGTATAGCTATCAAGAATCCCTCTGTTCCTTGAAACGGAGTCCTGTGAGAGAGCCAACTATTTGTTACGTCTTAATTGATATACGGCTGGTTAAGGTCATGATAATAATGTCTTTCATGTAGTATTTTGTGA
The DNA here is from genome assembly GCA_963921935.1 of Galeruca laticollis. Lineage (NCBI taxonomy): Eukaryota > Metazoa > Arthropoda > Insecta > Coleoptera > Chrysomelidae > Galeruca > Galeruca laticollis. The sequence goes on along the minus strand of OY998178.1, from coordinate 68,244,198 downwards.
GTTCACTCTACACACGTTTCTTTCTCTATATCTGTTTGGTGTTCCGAATCTGCTTTAGTGTTAAACTTGTGTAAATTTGATATAGAGCAGCTGTTTCCGCTGTTTTCCACTTTAACCTGGTTTTAGTCTATAATTAATCATGTAAAATAGAGAGTTTATTGGTTTTTCAAATAAATTATTGTCAAAAGATAATTTTTTTCATTATAGAGCGTCAATTGCTCTGGACATTATCTCTTCTTATTTGGAGGAGGCAAAACTCATGTTCACCCGATCTAAGATCGCGTAGTGTTGGACTCCTTTATGGCCTACCAACCAAAAACCTCCCTCAACATTTAAGGCTACACTTTTATATTGTTTCGTACAAGTTGTTCGCTGTGAGGAAATGTAGGAACTTGATTCGCTGATCAGTAGTTGACATGTATGACTTAATATCTTTCGCAATCCCCATATCTAGACGGCTACGGGAAAGCAGTCAGATGTCTTATGGTGATTTGTCTTCCGCTTTCACAAACAGGTGGGTTTGTACCGAGAAGAAAGTGAGGAGCTGGCTAGGTTGATATGCCCAATACAAATCCGGGTAATTACTACTTATCCCTATATTTGTGAAGTTAATATTCAGTTGATTTGAGTTGTATTTTGCTTGTAGGATATTATTTATAATCCATTCTTCTTGTCACCTCTCCACTATTTTCCTTGTATACTCTTTTTCTGTTGTTCTAGTCCTCCATCATAAATTTGGTTTTCTCCTGTGCTGATATTTAAGGACGCTGGTAAAAGTCATGATCTTGTTGGAAATGATAGACTGCTAATTCGTTGGGACTGAAAATGTATCTCTGGTGCAGATTGTATATCATGAACCGAGTGTGTAGGGATGCTAAGAATTTTAAAGAAGAATTTGACATTAAGTTTTGCGTTCTATACCAAATTGGTGTTACCCCTCCATCACAGCATGATGAAAGATAAGGGCTTGTTCTGTACGTACCTATCTTCAGTACTTTTTAGTTAGATTCACTTGCCGAACTGTAAATGATGGACCCGTAATCAATTTTCGATAATATGTACACCTTGTAAAAATTTGTCAGAACACTGGTATCAGATCTCAATTGATAGTAGCTAAGGTTTTCAAGATATTTAGACTTTTTTCACAGTTCACTGCAAGTACTTTTATTTGGTGTGTCTGTGTTTGAGAGAAAGATGGCCCGGAAATTACTACATTCGCCACAGGATTTTGAGAATTGTTTTTTTCAATTCATATACTAACATTGCACTCCTCCAAGAAATTCATTATTAAATCATAAACTGTGCTTTTATCACTACTAAGGACGTGACTAATATTTAGAGGATGTTTATAGTTCAGTTTCATAAGCGACTCAATTGAACATTCAGATCTAACGACGTTATTAAGGCAACCAAAAAAGATGTGATTCAGATCACAATAAGAATACTGGTTACAGTTACAGGATGATGATCTGATAATGCCAAGTTTTGCAAGGTGTGCAGGAAATCTCCCGTGATTGGTTTTAAGTCTAAAAATAGTTGATGAATAGAATTTGGGTGTTGTATACTTGAATATATATTCGGGAGGTGGATGTAATGTGGGATGCATTTTAAAATACTGGTTTGTGGAGAATCTAGATGTATTTATCCACTCCTGATTCTATTTTTTAGCAATTCCATGCCTTATCGTGTTGTTTATATCTGCTGATTTGAAAATATTGCAAACCTGTCCTTTTATAACTGCAATCTCCGCTAACAGGTCGGCCCTTTCGTTTCCAGTTATATTACTATGGCCCTTAACCCAAATAAACGTAACATTTAATTCCAAAAGCGTAGATTTGATACTACATTTACAGGACAACCGATATCTCTGATAGGAGTAGATTTTATTGAATCGATAACAGATTTAGAGTCAGAAAGAATTACAGCATTACAAAATTGGTTTGTAATCAACCAATTGAGGCTTTTCTGTATAGTTACAAGTTCTGCTGTATATAGACTACATATATCGGGTAATTTGTAACTGTATGTTAGGTCCAAAGGCTGGATAAAAACCCACACCCTACCCCATCTTTCGTCTTAGATCCATCTGTATATATGAATATGTTATTAACATAGCCTGCTAATAATGATTTCAGGAGGCCTACATTGATTTTATTGGAAGTTGAATACTTGGGAATTATGACTTTTTGACACGTAATAAAAGCTCTAAACTGCACACGAAATGCTGGGATGTTTTTGTCTTTTTTGTAGATATTAGTGTAATTCATAGTTTCAGTAAAAGCCTTCGCAAGAGGAGGTGTATTTTTCAGTACCCATTATCGATTTGTTAAATGTTCTGCCGCGATCTTACTCAACCCGTTGATCATGGGCGATTCTCGAAATCCAAGTTTTATTAAATATTTTTGAGACAGATACTACCGTCTTAACCCCAAGGGGGATTCATTACATTCTGCCAATATAGGCCAATATAGCATAAACAGGTGTAGACTTCATCCCACCAACACACGAACGTAAACATTTGTATTGTATGCGATCAATTTTCTTTAAATTGGAATTGGAAGTAGAACCATATAAACAACATCCATAATCATTGATTGATCTCACATAAGCTCTGTAAAATAAAATTGCAGTACTGGGTGCTGAACCCCAATTACGGTTAGTTACACATTTTATTAGGTTGTAACCTTTTTCACATTTGTTATGAATATGGAGTACATCTTTGGACCACAGGAGTTTCGTGTCTAGTATGATACCTAAATATTTGCAATCATTTACCACAGCCATAGTGCGCCCACACAGAGTTAGGCTCTCCGGTGCCCGCAGTCTATGTCTGGTGGAAAACATTATGGAACATTTTTCTGTAGATAGGGTTATACCGGTTTCTTCTGTCCATTTCAACACTACTTTTATTATATTTTCGAGAGCCCAAATGCATTCTGGATGGAGTTTATACAGAAATCATCTGCATACTGGATACAATTAGCAAGATTATTAATTTGTGTATGTATATTGCCAGAACATAGATTGAATAAAATTGGGCTTAATACTAATCCCTGAGGTAGTGCATGATAAACGGTTCGAGGTCCGTGTAGGATATTATTTTGACCTCTAATAAAGACTGTTTGTCCAAAGAATAACTGTAAAATACTTTGAAAAGTTCTTTTACCAGAGCCTACTTTAATCATATTTTGTTGAAGAATGTTGAAATCCACAGAGTGATAAGCCCCCTTTATATCAAGAAATAGACATACTAAGTACTTGTTCATTGGAAATGCAATCTGAACCTCATTAACCAGATGTGTAAGCGCATCTATTGTTCCGTAGGCTCTTCTGTAACCATACTGTGCAATTGGCAGAATCGAGTTTTTTTCGATATACCATTCTAGTCTTGCTATGATAATACGTTCAAATGTTTTTGTGATATACGACATCAAGGATATAGGACGATAAGATGAGGGTAGGTTCCTCTCTTTTTGTGGCTTTAAAAGAAGACATAAAGTTACTTGTTTTAATTGATCAACGTAATTCCCATTAACATACCAATCATTATAAATTTGTAATAAAATATTTCTAGCAGTTTGAGGTTACTTTTTAATTAAATCATAAGTAATGAAATCAGCTCCAGGTGCTGTACATCTATAATTTTTGATAGCAGCTTCTAATTCTGTTGCGTCAAAGGGGATATCCTAATGAGGATTGATTGTATCATTGCTGTTTTTTCCGAATAAATTTGGTAGAAAATTTATTTGGAGCTATGGTGTAAAAAATTTGTTTTTTCAAATATTCTTGTATTGGTTGTTTTTTATATGGGAAATTTTTATTTGAAATTTTTTTTATGAACGTCCACATTTTTGAAATGGGAATGTTTTTATTTAGTTGATTGATGAAATGTTTCCAACATTGTTGTTGCTTTTGTTTGAATATGAGTTTAGCCTTTGCCTGAACACGTTTAAAGTTTAAGTAGTTACGTAAGTTTGATTGAGTTTTATATGCCTGAAAGGCATTTTTGCGCTCTACTACAATTTGATTGCATTCATTATCCCACCAAACGGATTTTGGTGTTTTTTATACCTCCATTGCGTGATTTCATAGATCTACCAGCCGTATTATTTATGATGTTTAAAAGTGATTCAAAGGAATCAATTTTACCAGGGTCATATCATTCTCAATTAAATATTGAGAAAGCTCCCAGTCTCCAGTGGACTCTATCCACTTTCTTGAAGGGGTAGTATCTGATGGAACATAATTACGGAATATTGTTGTGTGGAGACGTAAATGATAGGAGCCTAAGGTATTATCTAATACATTCCATTCTGCTAGACTTAGGAGGTTTGTTGTAATAAAAGTGAGGTCAATTGCTTAGGGATTTTCATTTGGTCTGCTTATCTTAGTTGGCCTTCCATCATTTGAAACTATTAAATTGGTTCCATCAATAGCATATACTAATATATCACCTTGACTATTATCAATTGTAGAACCCCAGCAACTTTGATGGGAATTGAAATCCCCACAGACAAGAGCATCCCCTTGTATCTGAGCGAAAATATTGGACCAGTCAGTTGTAGTAGCTTGACCGTTAGGAGGTTTGTAAATACAAATAATATGTATTTTGAGATCCAAAAGTTTAATTGGGAAGATTTCTATTTTATTATTGAAATTATTTCTAAATTTAAATCCGAAAAACAGAAGTTGTCCTTGATGAGTATACCAACACCACCGTATCCATCCAATCTATCTTCGTGAACAAAATTATGGGCGGATGTAATTTCGGCCGGAAAAAGGGCAGGTACTAAAAGCCGGTAGGTAAATTCGGCCGGAGGTTTTAAGTTGCTTCCTTATCTCATAGGTATTTTCGGCCGCAAATCAAATAAAATAACAGAATGCTTTATATTAAAATATTTCTTTATTTCAATAAAATTATTACATCAACTTATTTCTATAACTTAGGTAAACTATAAATTTTTAAAAAACGTTTTGATGTGATACAGATTTAACGAAATTAATTCTAGAAATATTGTCAGATCGAAGCATATTTACCATGTTTTCGATAAATTTTAGTTTGTTTTTTACTTGTTTGTCTTTAATTTTTGCTGGAATATTTAAATTTTTTATTTTTAAATATGCATCGATCTGACAATCTTTTAATTTTTCTATAAAAATAAATATAGAAGGGTGACTTGAATAAAAACTAGAATTAAAGTGCGAATGGAATGATTCGCAGGCATTTGTGGTTCTTTTAATTGATGGGTTTTCATATGCCCATATATTTGGTGGAAAATGAGATTCTGGCGCTATGTAGTTTTCTAATAAATAGTCTGCGTATTTATCTATAAGTTTATGGTCCGGTTTGTATGACATGAGATCAAATATGAAACAATCTTCAACTTCAGAGGGGTCTAAATAAGTTAGCCCAAAAGTATGAGTAAGCCATTTGCTTTCCTCGCAGTTTTTATCTTTATACATTTGGGTCAACCCTAATGATTGTATTTTCCTATACCACGCCTGGTGCAAGTAGAATCTACAACCATTTAGTTTGGTTTTGGGAAAGACAACTTTCAATGCGTTATGAATTGCGATTTCAAAATCCACAAATACCTCCTTCGGTTCAAAAACAATATTATAAAGTTCAAAAATTTTAGATTTTACCAACAGAAAAAGTCTCATATATGTGTCACTGGTCTTATTGGGCAACAGACAATACAAAAGAAGAACATAATGCCCATTTTCCAGTCCATGGATGGTAAATAACTGATAAAAATATTTTGTACAATAAAAAAATGTGCCATCCATGTAAAAATCTTTCATTTTACATAAACTTATTATATTTGTATGGCAAGAAAAAACAATGATATTATCAGCTGTGCTGTTAATAAACAAAAAATTTTCACCTGTTGTGGTTTTCGGTCCATAACTATCGAGTACAGAATGTACATCGTGAATATCCTTAGGCAGGGCTGGTAAGAGCTTACGGCGGCTGTTGTACAAATTTCTTCTTATTAGACTGATATCTATCGATGACAAATTCTCTGGCAAATGATTTGAAAGAACGCTTTTAATAATTTTTGAAGATTTCTCCGATATGTCTTCCTCAGCTTTGCGCTTGCATGAAGTCGTCACTATTTTTCTCTCCACCGTAGTTTCATCGGACTCGTGGTTGTGGATTAATTCACTTCTAGTAACTGTGTATTCCGCACCAACAGTGTACAGTTTGGCTAAACATCTTAAATTTTTCTTTATACACCTCCAACGTACTTCACCACTTTTTAATACGTCCTGTTTACAAAACTGAAACTTTTCTACAACTAGTAAGTCACAACCGCGTGAACTCCTAATTACTGAAACTGATGCCATCGTATACAAATAATATATTTTATGCTTTCTATCGACTAGTAGCTTAAAGATAAGTTATAATACTGACTAGCTATAATAATTTTATACCTGTTATTTGTGAATTTTATACATTTAAAGGAATAATCTTAAGTAGGTACAACATAGTTATTAGAATAAAGAGATAAGTAAATTAAAGGTATTTCCGACAGGTACACAGGATTAGGTATTTCCAAATAAATACACAACTAATATTTTACAGAAACTATTAAGCGTAATTACCAATATTTTAATCTCATCGTAAACATCAACCCCTCGGCCGAAATTACCCCTGTCATAAATGGTACCCTTTGATTTATGCAGGTAGGCCAAGGGATTACCGGCCGAAATTACGCCCGCCGAAAATTATATCCACCTAAATTGACCTTTTTCCTTGGAGAAAGCCAAGTTTCATTTAATGTTATTATATCAAATTTATATTTGGAGTTATTTAGGAAATATTTAATTTTAGGCATATTTTTAATAATTGAGTTACAATTCCATTGCAAAACCTGAATTTTCATTTTACCCATTTTGATTAAATGCATTACTATTAACTTCCATAAACGAATCTAAAATTTTCAACTCGTTTTGTAAGGGAATCAGATAGACCACGCACTCATATCAAGAAAATGGCTGAAAACAGTAGAAGATACTCGTTCATTCAGAGGCGCTAATGTGGATTCAGATCATTTCTTAGTTATGGTGAAAATTAAAATGAAGATACTAAGGAACGTTCAAAAGGGAACACGCAAAAAAACAATGAAACATAGATAATTTTAAAGAAGAACATACCGAAGAAAGATACAGACAAGTATTAAAAGAAAGACTAACACAAGATCCAGATGGAAATATAGAGAAAAAATGGGAGAACATAAAAAACAGTATTACGAAAACAGCCGAGGAAATACTAGGACAAAAAAAGCAACAAAGGTTTAAAGAATGGTACGATGAAGAATGTGAAAACAAAAAGGAACAGAAAGATCAAGCACGAAAACAATGGCTGAGTACAGGAGGAGAGACAGAACTGAAAGAATACTAGAAAAAGGAAAAAGTAGCGGACTAATGCTGTCGGAAGAAAAAAGCAGAGTGGATAAAGGAGTTTATGATGGAAATAGAAAGTGACAACCGAGATAATGAAAAACTTCATGATTACATAAGGAAACAAAGTAAAAGATTCAGAGTAACGACCAGAATCAGCAAAAGAGAATGGGAAGCATAATACAAGGACGATCTAAAGGAGGATGCGTTTACAGAAGCAAATTTTGAAGTAACAGCAAGAGAGGAAGAGGAATACTTACCAACATATGCAGAATATGAAGAAATAATAACAAATCTCAAACACAAGAAGGCAGCAGGACCAGATGGAATAGTTGACGAACTGATAAAGAAAGGAGGAGAAGAACTAAAAATAAAAATATATGAAATACTCATAAACATATGGAAGAAAGAGCAAATGCCAGCAGAATGGCGTTTAGGTCTAACAATGCCAATCTTCAAAAAAGGAGACCAAACAAAATGATATAACTACCGAGGAATAACCCTGCTTAACACAGTATACAAAGTCATGACATCGCTTTTAAAAAAGGAAATAAACAAGTACGCAGAACAGAAACTAGGGGAATACCAATATGGCTTCAGGAGTGGTAAATGAACTATAGATGCAATGCATGTAATGACGCAGACGATAGAAAAAAGCTATGAATATGGAATCGATTTACATATATTGTTTGTAGATTTTAAGCAAGCATTTGATAGTATTAGCAGGCGTGAACTGATAGCAGACATGAGGTAAATGGGTATTCCAAAAAAGTTAATTCGACTGACAAAAATGTCAATAAACAACTCGAAAACCAGAATAATAACTAGTGAGGGCTATAGTGAGTAAATCGATATGGTAAATGGTGTGAGGCGGGGGGATGCATTATCAACGGTATTATTCAATATAGCATTAGATGGAGCGATTAAGGCGATACAAACAGGCACAACAATAGCCCGGAACATGACACAAATGATAGGGTATGCAGACGATCTGGTACTTATAGCAACGAATAGGAGCAATTTGGATAAAATGCTAGATGACCTGATTGAAGGAGCAAAAAGCAGAGGTCTGGAGATAAACTCAGAAAAAACTAAATATATATTAGGCAGCAGGGAAACAACAGAGAGTATAAAAGAAATCGCAGTACAGAACCACAAGTTTGAAAAAGTAGCAAACTTCAAATACTTAGGCGTTACGATAAACGAGAAGAACGACAGAAGTATAGAGGTGGCAGAAAGGATAAAATCAGGGAACAGAGCATACTAGAAATACAGCAAATTTCTTATAGACAAACATATAACCAAAAACACCAAATTGAAACTGTATAAAGCCGCTATCAGACCAACAATGACATATGCCGCAGAGACAATCTCCTTGACAAATAAAAACGAAGAAACTTTAAGGAGTGCCGAAAGGAAAATATTAAGGAGAACTTTTGGACCAGTCAGAACAGAAGAGGGCGACTTCAGAACTATGATGAAACATCAAATTAGACAAAAAATGGAAGGACAGGATATTGTAAAGTTCATAAAAGCCCATTTATTAAAATTGTACGGACATGTGCTCAGAAGGGAGCCGACAACAATAATAAGAAGAATAAGTAATTGGATATCACAAGTGGCAAAGCCAAAAGGAAGACCGAAGACAAGATGGGAAGATCAAGTTAAGGAAGATATGAAAAAGTGGATATAAGAGATTGGAAAACAGATAGGACCAGAAAAAATGGAACAAGATAACAGAAAAAGCAAAAGACACGACAATCTATAGGAAAACAAACAAGATAAACGCGGGTTGACTCTCCGCAAATAAAGAAGTCTGAGAGCTCAAAACTGCGGCCACCACACACACACACACACACACACACACACACATATATATATATATATATATATATATATATATATATATATATATATATATATATATATATATATATATATATATATATATATATATATAACAAAGAAGATGTAGGAATATCGCGTGATATGTTAACAACAACAACAAAGAGAATCATGGGTAATTCACGCAAAGTAAAGGGCTACTGAAAAAGAGTGGTAACCGTGGACATGCATGTTTCTGGCTCATTTTGCCTCATCAGCACGGCATAACCAAATAATGATGTGAAATTTGGGAGCAAAGATGTTAATCGAAACATGGGAAAACACAAAATAACGGATTTCAGCAGGGAAACCAAACGCTCATTTGTGTCTTCAATTGGAAGATCCCGAGTTTTCAGGACATCAACCAACATCGACACGGAGGCGCATATAGCCCCCCCGCCATGAACCTTCCGACCCATAGTAAATAACAAAGAAGATGTAGGAATATCGCGTGATATGTTAACAACAACAACAAAGAGAATCATGGGTAATTCACGCAAAGTAAAGGGCTACTGAAATAGAGTGGTAACCGATTATTTAATATGTCAAATCTGTTAGTACTAACTACTTTGAAATGGCTGGGGTTTTGTTCTATATGTTCAGCTTCTTTGAACGATAGATTTTGTTCAGACATAAGTTTTTTAATGTTGCGCTGTTAGATATATTTAGGACAATTTTTTGATACCGATTGATGTCCACTTTGTTCGCAGTAAATGCAGTAATCATTTTCTTTACATACAGTTGACCGCATTTTTTACACTTAATAGTTGTGCTTTTACAATATTTTGAGGTATGTCCATATCGTAGGCACTTGAAACATTGTACTACAGGATAAATATAAGGCTCCACTATATACCTAACTAAATTAATTTTAACCCATTGTGGCAAAAAATCACCTAGAATAGTAACGACAATCATTTGTCGTGGTACTTCATTATCTGAATCCATTATTCTTCGTTCCATTCTTTGTATATTCACTACCTTTTTATCGCTTTCGATATTGTCTAATATGTATTTTTCGTTTAAGAACGTATCGACCTCTCTAATTATACCTTTTTTGTGGTTAAAAAATGTAGGAATGTGGGCAACCAAGATATTTCCTACCATTAAGTTGTGACCTACCAAAGAATTAGCAATTTTATAACTTTTAAAAATTATTTTTACTTTGTTTCTTCCTATTAGTTTAATATCACTAATGTCTTTTTTGAATGTTTGATTATTGAAAATGTAATGACCTACTTTTACAGCAGAAAAACGAGTATTTTTATCGGTTGGTTCAACTATGACATAGTACGGTCCGTTATCCGAACTAGAATATAAATTATTTAGATCGTATTGTCTTCCATCGATTTTCATTTTTATATGGTGGATTTTTCTTGGGAGGGGTTCTCCCCCCTCCGAATTACTGTTCATTTTTGAGATATTAACAGTTAGTGGTTCACAATGATGTATTATGATTAGTAAACTGACAATATGAAGAATAAACACACTACACGAGCCACGATACGTACCTGTCGAAGTGTCGAGTAGTACTGACTTTTATGTGGTATTGCCAAAGAAGTTTCTCAAGACCAGGAATTTGGTAGATGTTTCAATCTAGATAATATTTTTATACGAGTACAGCACGATTGAGGGCGATTTCCCTTCTGTTTGCAAAAGTGCATTCAATGTGTGTTAGATACCGAAATTTTGAAACCATTCTTTTCTGAATACTCAGCTATGGCATTTATGATATTCTGTAATGTGCTGAATATATCTTCCGTGGGCGGCGAAGAGTAAAATATCGCCAAAGCATCCACATAAAGACTTTTTTGTACTCTTTCACTAACAATATTGGCCAAGCCGTTAACAGATACCATGAATAAAATTACACTCAAGGTTTCCCGTTGAGGTATTCCATTTTCCATATAATGCTTTCGTGAGGTTTCCATTCTAACTCTAACGATAAACTCCCTGTCACTTGGGAAGCTTCGAACAAATTTCTACAAGTTGCCGGGAAATTCCCATGTATGTAATGGTTTCAAAATCCCGTATTTCCATGTTGTATCATAAGCTTTTTCGATATCGATGAAGATCGCTTCCGTGTGTGATCGGTCAGAAAAACGTTATTTTATGTAATTCTCCATTAATACGAGTTGATCGACCGTGGATCTTCCTTTACGGCAGCCCATTTGACAATTTGTTGGTAGTTTTTCTTCTTCCAGATGTTGCAGTAGTCTTACGCAAACCAGTTTCTCTCATATTTTCCAACACAACATTATAGTGAGATGGGTCGATAGCTCCAAGGAATACTTGCATCTTTTCTAGGCTTTAAGTATGGGGTAAGTATCGTTGATATTGATTTTGTTAAATACATTCAATATAAGTATTTCTTAATATTCAGGTGCGCCTAACGAGTTCAAACGGGATCTCATCACTACATGGTGCTAAATTATTGGTGGCTAATATGGTTGCCTATAGTTCCTCTAAGCTGAAAGGTTCATTATAAGGTATGGTTTCTCGTGTTTCGAAATTTATCGATATACTTTCCTGAATGGTTTTAAGTTGTATAAAGTTAGTTTGGGTTATCATTATTGCTGGCACATAATGTTGCAAATTCTTTAGCAAGATTTTCTGATATATTATCTTCGCCCGTTATTTCTCTACCGTTTATAACTAATAAGGGGGAGAACACTTTGAAGTTATATCTATTAATTTTTTTAATCTTTTCCCAAATTTCTCTTGTTTGGGGTATTTAAGTGGATGGTACCGACATAATCTGGTCACGTCTCTCTTTTGCTTTCCACAAAACAAAAACAGGCTTGGCTCTGAGTTTTTTTAAGTTTATCAGGTTATCGTTACTCGGGTTTATCTTGAATAAATTGGTGGTGTGGAAATGTGTGCCTATTATGTAGAACGTGACTCTAATAATCGCGATATCTCAGGAACGGTGTTACTTCGGGAAAAAATGGTGAGGACCACGTTTGTAGAGAATTTTAAGGTCTACAAATTTGTTCTTAAGTGTTTTTGTGATAAACTCACCGTTTTCGAGAAAAATACAAAATGCCTGAAATTTTGATCTTTGACCCCGAATAACTTTCTAAGCTCACATAGGATTGATGGGGACTCTAGATTTTTTTTAGGGTAAACCCAAGTTGTCCACAGAAATTTGGCTCTGTCGGAATTTTTGTTATCTCAATGGTCGAAATTGACCGTAATCTGTAATTCTTTTTCACTTCACCTAATAATCCATATATCACACTTGAGATGACAAACGGGCTTACCAAATTAAAGTTCTCACCATTATCACCTTTCCTTTCAACAACCAAGAACCGAGGCAAACTGAAAGAAAATCGCAGTAATAATTATGGAATGTTTGTTTTCGTCAAATTTGTTTATAATTACGTATTGATATTCATAATTGAAGAAGCTTATGTATTAAAAACATTACTGATGATTTGTTTTATTAATAAATAATAGGGGATTTGTTTCTGCTATAATTGTTTATGTTGAACAAAATGTCATGCGGGTGACATTAGCCCGCACTTCTCGCGCATTGTGCTGTGGCTTCCCTTTCCGTGCATCGTGCTGTGGCTTCCCTTTCCGTGCATCGTATCATGTAAATAATATTTCCCTCCATTTTAGTAGAGTGTTTTTGCTGGTAATAAATTTGTATATGTTTAACTATATTATTTGGATATTAGTGTGAGCGGCGTGGGGTTAAATAGTTTACAAGTAGTGATTACTGACCTGTATGTGAGTATGTGCTTGAACTGGTCATCCTATTTGGATATTATACAAAAATAATGGCGTACTGCGGTGTATGTGTATCCGAATTTGGTAGTACTTCGATAAATGCATTACCGAAAAAATGTGGGGCTTATGCAACGATATTTACAAATTTCGAACGTTAGTAGCTATAGACAGTGAAAACATAATTTTGCTTTGCAGAATATCAGATAGTAGATATAGGTTAGGTAGGTTTAAACACGGAAAATTCGTGAAATATAACAATCCTGATGAATACCGAAATACGCAGAACGTGAAAATTGTTTACTCGAGGTGAGACATTTTCGTACAATTTTTATTCGAATACCTTCTACAATCTAAACGATGGACTGATATTTTCTGGAATTTTTTAGAACACTTTTATTATATTATGTTGTTTTTTCACGTAAGAATTATATTTATGTTTAGTATTATTTGTATAAGTACAAATTTAATAATTTGTGACTATTGAAATAATTGGTTTTCCTTATTTTATTTATTTACGTGGATACATGGCTAGAGTAACACTGTATAATGTAATTGACTGTCTCGACCCTTACTTCGTGGAATATGCTCATATTAGTGTTTTTAAATGAAACTCAAGGTCTCTAGTTAATTCCACAATATAATACAAGTTATTGAAAATTCTAAAAAATTGACAATTGTTTCGATAATATTGATTTATCGAAACAATTGTCAATTTTTTAGAATTTTAAATAACTTGTATTATATTGTGGAATTAACTAGAGACCTTGAGTTTCATTTAAAAACACTACTGTATAATGTATATACGGTGTGAACGATGAAATAAAACAATATAGTTTGTTTAAATCTTCATATATTTGAACTAATGTTCAATTTAAACTTGTTGACGCGTTTCACTAACACAGTAGCTTTGTCAAAACGAATGAAGGTAAAATATAAAAATGTCTTAATATATACAGTGCTAAATCTATTTATTAAAAGATATTACCTGGAAATTCATTCACTACAAACATTCCTAAGCTATCTTCTAGGTAAAGAGGTTCAATAAAGGAGACTGATTGATATCTATTTGGTCGTTAAGGAGATTACCTGAATATTTATTTTTGTTAATCTCTAGGGCTTCTAATAAATTTAAACTAAAGGATTTACCGACTACATGGAGAATTTCAAAATTTGGGTCGAAAATGTGTTGGTTTTCTAATAAATGATTTGAATAGTTAGAATCTAATTTTTTGTTGTCATAGCTACGTTTGTGTTCCGAAATTCTAGTTTTAAAAGTTCTACCGATATAAATTTTATCACAATTGTCATTACCACATTTTAATTTATAAACTCCTGATTTGTTTAATTTTGAAGATTTAGATTTATTATTATTAATGAATTTGGATAAATTGTGATCAGTTTTAAAGGAAATATTCATGTCTAACGTTTCTAAAAATGATTTAATTTTTAAGGATGGTGTTCCAAAGTATGTTAAGCTTTTAAATTGTCTATTATTTTTATCTGAAGGGAATACTTGTTCCAAAGTCTGTTTTTTTATCTTTTTATTTATGATATTGTTAATTAAATTTGGATAGTAATTATTATTAACTGCTATTTGTTTTATGATATTTAATTCTTTGGTATAATTATTAATATTTAATGGGACTGTTAGGAGTCTGTGTATCATACTATTGAAAGCTGCTAGTTTATGACTGAATAGGTGGACCGAACTATTATGAATTGTAATATCTGTATGTGATGGTTTATGAAATATAGAAAAATCATGTTTATTATTTATATTTGAAATTGTAAGGTCTAGAAAGTTTATAGACTTATTTTGTTGAAGTTCTACGGTAAATTTGATATTATTGTGAATCGAGTTTATGTAAGTAATGAAGCTCTCTAATTGTCTATTTGTACCGATGAAGCTAGCTAAAATATCGTCCACATATCGGTGCCAGTACATAAATTTTCTACTAAGGGGGTGTTCATGAATTATTTTTTCTATATTATCCATGAATATTTCTGCTAGTAGGGGGCTGAGAGGGTTGCCCATAATCAAACCATATTTACTGCTATAAACCTCTCCATTGAAATGAAAATAATTTTGATTCAAACACACTTTTAATAAAGTAATGATATCAGAGTGAATTATAGGATTAACATTATTGTATGTGAGCAAGTTATCAACAAGAGTTATAGTTTCTTTAGGAGGTATACTAGGGAATAGATTTGTTACATCGAACGATATGAATTTAGAATTATGGGGTAGTATTATATCTTGAATATTATTAATTAATTCCGTTGAGTTTTTAACTGAAAATCGAGGTATGAATGAACAATATTTAGAAAGGACATGTATGAGAATCTTTGAAATTTTGAATGAAGGTGCTGTGAAATAAGAAACAACTGGCCTGATAGGGTACCCCTCTTTATGGAGTTTAATTAATGAATAAAGTTTAGGGTGTTGCGGATTGGGTAAAAATAATTTATATTTTTCTTTATCGTTAATTATTGATTTAACGTTATCTACTGCTAATTTTATTTCTCTCTGAAATTTATTAGTTGGGTCTTTTTTAAGGGTCTCAAAATTGCTTGCCTGAATAAAATTGTTGGTTTTTAATAAATAATCTTCTTTAGGTAATGCTATTACCGTATTTCCTTTATCTGCTTTTGTGAAAATAAGACTATTTAACTTTGATTTTTGTTGAATTGATTTGGCGGCTGATAATTCAAAATTACGTTTGTTAAACTCGACGAATTCTTTTTTAATAATTTCTGAAGCTTTGTGTTTTAGATTAGAATTATTTGGAATATTATACAAGTTTATTTCTGTTTCTATACCTAGTTTGTTGAAGTTATCCCATGAACATGTGGGTTGAATATTATGTTTAAAACCTTTTTGTAATAATTGAATTCCTTTATCTGAAACAATTGTATTTGAAAGATTGACGAATCTATTAAAAAATTTATGTTCTGAGAATTTGGTTTGTGGGTTTCTTGATACTGGTTTGTTGGTTAATAATGACTTTAATTTACGTTTTTGTCCTTGGTACTTTTTGTGAATAATTACTTTAATCTTCTCTCTTATGTCCCTATCTAAAATGTCAAACTCTATGGGATGTAGTATATGTGATAGTTGTGAATGAATTACCTTAACATAAATACTAAAAATATATCTCTTACTATACTGAATGTTCTTTTCTTCTTTTAACCATTTTTCTTTGCCATAGATACTGGCTTTGTTGGTGTATTTTCCCAGACCTATCTCGAATATTAGCCAAAAATGTATTTTAATTTAGTGATTTTTGTGTTGCCTGTGTGGTACCTTTATATGGTATTTTATGTAAAAATTATAATTTAAAAAATTGAATAAATCGCTTGATTGAAAGTTTTGTTGTTTCATTTCCAGCATCTAGGTATGTCAGTCATTTTGAAGAGAATTTTTTGCTAGTGAAAATCCAATGAAATCAGTTAATTTGAGGTCATTTGATTGAGCACAACCAATCAGAACAACATTATACTGAAAACAGATCCCATGGGCTGTTTTCACTCTATCACTTTGCTATGGATACAATTTGATTATTTATTTCGATTTTGACGTTTCAAATATTTAATATTTCAAAATGTCACGATTTGGTCATAATACTGACGAGAATATTAATGGAATTATAGAAGCTCTGTGGGTCTTTTCTATAATTAGCAAAAAATTTTCTCTCCGAATAACCCTCGAACATTGATAAATGCTCAAAAATTTTATAACAACTTTCGCAAGCTTGTTGCTTATAGGCAACAGACCTCCGCCTGCGGCGTCGGTCTGTTTCCAAGCAACAAGCTTTCGAAATCTGTTATAAAATGTTTTCGAACAATTATCAATGTCCTGTTAATACTACTGAAAACTAAACAATTTATCATCCGTATATTCAAAAAAATGTAATGGTGTAGAAAACGAATAATGGGTATAGCAATAAACACTAAAAAAAGCAAGGAAATATTCAGAAATGTCTTCATACTTATTTCAGCAACTGAGTTGCCATCTCCAGTAGATACTCTAAAAGTAATCAATGTATTAGCAGGAATCACCAAAGGCTGTTATGATTTCACTATCTGCTAATATCATGATAACTTTTCGGGTCTACTGAAGATGGCAGTCTAGTTGCCGAAATAAGTATTTGGACAAAATGTAAAAAAAATATATGTTTGTTATCAATAAAGAGGCTTTGGCCATGTTGTCATTGTGAACAAATATATGGGTATAATAATTCAATCTGGAATAACAATTACAGAATAGGTAATAACCATTTGCAATGACTTTGTAATAATAAATAACATATAGTGTGGTGGAAAAACATATATTCTTAGTTATGAATAATTTGTTCATAAAAACAAAATATACATTTATTGTTAATAAATAATTATCATGAGAAAGTGTTCTCATGTAATAGTAAATAAGTCTTTATTTGAAGAGTGTAAGCAAATATTTTGTTTTTTGCTAATAAACGTTTAATAAGCCATATTTCAACAACGGATTTGGTTATAGTTAATTATTCTTAATGATTGTAACCAAACTGTTATTTCAGTGATGTCCATCGTCTCCTGAGTTGCTGTGTATTTTTTGGGTGATCCACCAACACATTCTGTTGATATGTGGGTTTTTTCCATATATAATCCCACAAGTAAGGAAGGATAATCGGTCAACTCCAGCAGTACTCCTTACTACATCAAGGTCTTCCATACAAGATTCGACCAGGTGTCCAGAAAGCATCGTTTATAAACAACTACGTAGGGCCATTTATTCCTCAGCACGATTGCTTCCACTTTAAATTACCGATTTATATGCGTAGGCTGGACGAGGTTTACTCCTCGAGGAGTTTAGAATGATGTGAAAGGATATGGAGGGTGTGACAAATAGGGAAACAAAATTTAAGCGAGTTCTGGGTCATTGTGTTAGGCTGGATTGAGCTGTACTTCATTTCGCTACTCATTCTCGGCCTTACTGACAAGGTGACCCTACCAGGAGTATGATACTCCCGCTAGCATCGTTCTCGGATTCATTGTAGTTACTGAGCCCCCTCATTACCGGCAAGGTCCAACAGCTCTCTAAGGGGGTCAAAGGATTATTATTTGTATTTTAATCCTTAAACGCCTAGGGTAACCATATGGTTACGCTAGTAAACTACTTTTAAACCGCTCCTACATATCTTATGTTGACTTCTGGCGCACAGATGGCAGCATATGTATGTTCATGATTCAATCAAGTATTGCAACTTTCACTGGAACGTCATTTTGATGTCATGCACTTTTAAGTATTTAGGTTGTAAATTGTGACTCTCCAAATAGGTGTTAAAAAACGATGGAGCTTCGATTTGAGTAAGTATATCTCCTTTACTATAATTCCTACAAATTATATTATTATTGTGATAATATAAGAACATACTGTAGTATCATGACCTAACCCTCAAATTATCCACCAATATGTACTGCTTTATGTGGGATGAGGCTTTTGTTTATGTTACCATACGGTAACGCTAGGCGTTTAGGATGTCATAAAAATAATATTCTATAATAGCTACTATTTACTTACAGAAAGGGATTTACTCTTCAAGAAGCCCTCGAAATTGCCTACAATGACGATGTTCAAGACATTTTCATTGAACCGCCAGACCCGAACGTACTGACGGATGAAGATTCAGGCGAAGAGGATGAAGGTGGCCTTTTAGACAATTTGCCGGGCTCACAGTTGCGAGCTAAAGCTGAAGTTGTTTTATCCAATAAAGACCGCATTGGAAATTTTGACGAGCCTAACATAGAACCTGAAATCAACGAAGCCCTGCAGGAACCAGTTAAGACTTCTATTTTCAGTCCCGTAAAAGAAACGGAATGGATTCAAGGTGATTTTATGTATAATGAAGCTCGAATATTTCCAGCTGGTTCTTATACGAAATACAGAGATTTATTACCAGTAGCACTTTTTGAACAATTTTTTGATATTGAAACGATGATGTATTCAACTGATCAAATATTCCGCTACGCCCTTTTTAAATCGCCCGGATCTCAAAGTTACTGTTGATGAACTAAAATGTTACATTGGAATTTTATTGCTATCAGGGTACAATCAGTTACCAGGTAAACGTTATTATTGGGAGAACCAGGAGGATGTGAGGAATAACATGGTCTACAATGCAATGCGTAGAAATAGATTTCTTCAAATTTCGCAGTTTCTACATTTTGCTGACAACAACACACCTGATCTTACCGATAAGGTGTGGAAACTGAGACCCCTTATGGATAGAATGAAAGAAAAATGCCTCCAAAATTTTGAGCCAGAAGAGAAATAATGCTATGATGAAAGTATGATTGAAAATTATGGCAAGCACAGCTGTAAGCAATTTATACGAGGTAAGCCAATAAGATTCGGCTATAACATGTGGTGCCTCAACACAGTTTCTGGATACCTCGTGAATTTTGAACTTTATTAAGGCAATTCTCCTAGACGCAATATCGAATACGGAAGATTTTTTGGAAAAGCAGCAGCTCCCTTTGTTCAAATGTTGGATGAGCTGCCTGAGAAAAAACGTAATCTGCCGTAACAGCTGTATTTTGATAATCTTTTCACCGGTTTAAATTTATTATATTACCTAAAACAACAAGGGTACAACGCAACATGTACCATCCGTGAGAACCGTTTGTCAAAAAACTGTCCATTATCAAATAAAAAAAGATTTCGGAAAAATTATAGAGGCATTTACGAGTCTGCCATTGAGCGAACCTGTGTGATTATAGTTGTACGTTGGTTAGACAATAGTGTCAGAACCGTAGCCTCTACTTGCCATGGAATTTTTCCAAATACCAATGTTAGACGTTTTTCCCAAGCTGAGAAGCAAATGATTACCGTTCTTCGTCCTAACGTAATAGGGCTGTATAATTCATCCATGGGCGGAACTGATTTGATGGACGAGAATATAAATAGATATCGAATAGGTATAAGAGGCAAAAAATGGTGGTGGTGTCAGTTTACATGGCTAATTGACATATGCATAAATAATGGTTGGCAGCTTCATAAAAAAGCCGGTGGAAGCTTTCAGCAGCTAACTTTTCGCAGAGAAATTGCCAACAGTTACTTAAAAACATATGGTTCGGCACCAGAAGGTCCTGGTAGACCTGCTACTTCGCGATCCAGTATCACTTTGAACCGAATTTCAGACAGCTTACGATATGATAGGCTTGACCATTTAGTTGGAAGCTGCCCAGGAAATAAAAGAAGATGTGCAGGCGAGGGTTGTTCTTCACACGTGCGCACCATGCGCAAAAAATGTGACGTCGGACTTTGCATACCGTGTTTTTCGATTTTTTATACAAATTAGTATCATTTTTTGATACTTTATTTCAAAATACAAGTTTGTGAACATGTGCACATTTTGTATTACACAAGCGCTTAGTGTAACCATATGGTAACAGTATTTTTTTTGAAAAGTGAGCATTTTTTAAGACAAAAATTGTATAAACACGCCTCCATGTGATTAATAAAAACGAAAACAGTAAACAAATCTGGCAATTTAAAACAAAAATTAATTCGGGCGTTGAAGGGTTAATTTTCGTAATTTGTAATTGATTTTTCAATAAATAAGTTATTTAAAAATTGTTCATAGTTTTTTTCATATAGGAGGTCGGCAGAGGCTAGACTTTCAATAACGAGGCGTTAATGCACAAAGTTTCGAATCCGCGGATGTAGAGGATTTGGTAAAGGAAAATGCTCTCTCTGTCTCTACTTTATTCGTTGTAGTGCAGATGAACTAAGTCAATGAAGGCTCGTTCTCCATCTTTTCTCTGGTAATGATGAATGAAGCCGGGTAATGAGATTTGTGCTTTGTCATAATATTGCACGGTATAATTATTATCATTATTATTAGAGATTATAATTATAAAATAAATAACCCAATCATTCGATTCATAAGAATGTTACACTATTTACAATAGAAAAGTAACATATCGTTCCAGCTGTTTTAAATTCATATAATGAAACAGTAGCATATGTGATGTGTGGGTTACTGAGGAAGTCATATGAATGAGAAAATCAATAATACATTAGCAACTTGTTGATATACCTGCTCATATATTCATAGACGTACAAATGCAAGAATAGCGTTTGTTAGTGGAAATATCATATACTAGTAATTTAGATGGTTATCTGAAAAGCAACCTACCTAGCAAATAAGCACAACATTATCATAATAAATAATAAACATTTGCTTATTATTATTTTCATTCACATATTCTGAATGTGAATGCAATTTGATTAAAAGTATGTACAAGGTGAGTCATAGCTATTGGGACATAGGCTAAGGACAGATTGTTTGGACCAAAGTATGGCGATAGAACCAAATATGCCTCAATGAAATATTGCTGTAGAAAAAGATAGAGGGCGTTAGAGTTAAATTATTTTTCGTTATTTGCTAATAATTTCACGGTATAATTTATCAATTGTTATCAAAATCGGCACAGTGGTATACTTTTATACAGATAATATTATTTTATGTATTATTCTACATCTTGTTACAGGGGCGTCACGTGAATGATTCCTGATAATGAAATGGACTGGTAACTTTTTATAACGAAACTATCTAGTAATTCTGATTATATCTGGATACACAGTCTAGCTCTGGCTAAAGCGAACCTAGACAATAAATATTATACCTAAAAAAAACTATTGGTCATTTGAGACATCTGGTTTTTATTCACAATTTATGTTTGTATTGATAATTTTTTTTGTAAATGTGAACTGAATAAATATCATTATTATTATAATAATAATAATAATAATTATTATTATTATTATTATTATTATTGGTGGAAGTGTTCACCAACCCAGAGGTTGAATATTGTGCTCTTGATCAAATTTCGAAATTTTATTGAAAATACGTTTCGTTAAATAGTGAAAAGTGTATGATAGTGTTTATAAGTTCCTATTTGGTTGATAAACGTGTAGGCAAGTACAATTTTTATGTAATAGGTACCTATATAAATTATTTCGTTTTGTTGAAATCTGGCTATTTCCATCAAAACAATTTGTCACAGCACCTATTCCACCAGTGGTCAGATTTTAAACGAAACTTCTCTCTTTTATTCGATATTACTTGATTTGTTCGACATTTGCAACGGAATATGGACTCAATAAATAAGTGTAAAAGATGCAAAAAAGATGTTACATCAGGATTGAAATGTGTGACGTGTGGGGTTGTTTCCCATAAGAGTTGCTTGAAATCTGTCAAAAATGCAAAAATTATAGACGATTCTTCTTGCAACTGTTGTATAGACAGTGGAATTACTATGGAAACATCACCAATACCCACTTATAGTACCAGTGTTACATCAGAACTTCAACTTAAAGTGAAATATTTGGAAGAAATATTTAAAAACAAGGATAAGATTATTTTTAATCAAGAAATTGCGATCAGATCGCTTCAAGATCAGCTTAACAGTTACCTATAGAACACCTTTAGAACCATCAGATACTAAAGCACAAGTGGAACATGAAAATTTAAAACAACCTTTTAGTAAAATGAGGCCAAGGGTAAATTCCGAAGCTCCGGGTGTTTTCACATCATCTGAAGTTTCCAGTGCTATTGCCAATGCTCAGTCTTCCAACTTATGTCATTTTGTTATCAGTTTGGGAAACGATACCATACCTCATAAAAGTAACACCAGAGAAAGAGCAGCACCCAAAATTTTAATTACGGGCAACAAAGATGACGAATCATTTCATTTAAGATCGGCAAACAGACAGAGAATGAAACACCTCCATTCTACAAATTGGGATCCACACACATCAGAAGAGGATTTACTCAAGTATTTAGAAGAGTTTGTTCCCGATATTAGTGTTCAAAAGTTGAACTCTCGCCAACCACTTAAATATGCTTCATTCAAGATAACAGTGCCTGTTCTTGAACTAGAAAAAATTTTAATACCGGAAATATGGCCTACAGGAGTAATCATCAATCAGTTTTTTCAGCCAAGAAAAGTCATGTTCAATTCCGGGGAGCAGACGAATAAACAGTAAATATAGACAGCATCTTTCGGTTTTCCATATTAACGTAAATAGTCTTCAAAATAAGTTACATGAACTTTCAGTTTTCTTAACCGAACATCCATTTGATATCGTATGTTTTTCAGAACATTGGTTAGATAAGAATAACTTGGAATTAATCAAATTAAATGATTATAACTTCATTTCCGATTTTACTCGTTCTAGAAAGCAACATGGGGGAGTGGCAATATTTTCAAAATCGCATCTAATATGCAAGGCAGCTGATCTGAAGCAGTTTTCTGTTATCTACGATGCCGAGTTTTGTGGAGTAGAATTGAAAGACGCCATAATAATTGCTCTTTATAGATCGTCAAGTAGAGATAATTTTACCATATTCAAAGTTCAAATTATTAAACTTCTTGAATATATTCATAGAAAATACAAAAACATTGTCTTGGTAGGGGACTTCAATTTAGACATTTCAAAGAACGACGATAAATCCAAAGATCTTAAAACAGTCTTCACAAGTTTCGGATTACGCCATACGATTGAGGAGCCCACTAGAATAGTCCTGAATAGTCAATCCTGTCTAGATAACATAGTTACAAACATAGACCCTAGTCTCACTAAAGTGGGAGTAGTAGATCCTCTTGTGTCTGATCACAACGGCCAATACATATATTTTAATCACCTATTGAATGAAAATGTCCCCATTATTAAACGTGTTATTAACGACGCAACAATAACGGCTTTTTCTGATAAACTTTCTGAAGTTTCTTGGAATGATTTGGATGTTCATAATATGGGTGCAGATAATTTGGCAGAAAACATATTGAATACGCTGAAACATATCTCTGATACTTGTTTTTGTGAAAAAAACTGTTAAAACAAATAAATCTAATATCAAATGGTTCAACAAGACATTGCGTAGTATGAGAAAAAATGTCATTACAGCAAAAAACAAATTTATGAATACTTATTCGGAAGGTGATTGGGTGAATTACAAAAATTTAAACAAAATATATAAAAAAGCAATTCGCTCTGAAAAGAAGTTAGCCTACTCAAAGATAATAAAAGATTCGGATAATAAAAATAAAACATGTTGGACAATCGTAAATTCGGAAAGAAGAACTAAAATTAATAAAACCAAACAGTCCGATATATCACCACAAAAATTCAATGAATTTTTTACATCGGTATCGGAAATAGTATTAAAATCTCGTGGTGATTCTCAATACGAGTCGAGTTTCTTTTTAAATAAACTAAATAAACCTGCATTTTCATTCTTTATGAGTGCAATCTTGGAAAGTGATGTCCATGAGGCTATATTGAAATTAAGTCATTCGTCATGTTTAGATTTTTACAATATAAATAGCAAAATATTGAAACGTTGTATACACTCATTGACATATCCACTGACCATTTTATTTAATAAATGCTTAGAGGAAGGATCTTGGCCTGACTCCTTTAAAATATCAAAAATTATTCCATTATATAAAAATGGTGATATAGATTCTCCAGAAAATTTTAGACCCATAGCAATTTTACCGACGATTAACAAAATATTTGAATTGATAGTCAAAGAAAAATTAATAAATTATTTGGAAGATAAGTCACTTCTAACGGAATTTCAATTCCGCTATCGCAAAAATAAATCATGCATACGTGCTCTTCTTCGACTCTTAGAGGAAGTTGTACAGAAACTAGAGGAAGGCGTCAGCTCTGTTGCCACGTTATGCGACTTAACGAAGGCTTTTGATTGTGTTCCAGCGGATTTACTCCTAAATAAACTGGAATTTTATGGTATCAGAGGAAATGCACACAAATTACTGACATCTTATTTAAGTAATAGGAAACAGTATGTAGTTTGTGGAAACAACCAGTCTTATTTACGTAATATAGACAACGGCATTCCTCAGGGCTCGATTTTGGGTCCAATACTTTTTATAATATTTGTTAACGATTTACCAGAGGCTATTGACACTTTTTGTATTTTATTCGCTGATGATACTACAACTTTATCTGATGGCACACAAGCTGGTGATAATATTTTGTTGAATCAGTGGTTCCTGGCAAATAAGCTGAAACTCAACGACACTAAAACGAAACACATTCTTTTCAGTTTAGATAAATGGGCTATAAAATCAGAGCCAGTTAAATTACTGGGCATTCATTTGGATACAAACTTAAGTTGGTCACCTCATGTTGACTACCTTTGTTGAAAATTAGCGAGCCAAGTTTTTGTAATTCGTCAATTAAAATCATGTATACCAACTCATTTGTTGAAGTCTGTATATTATTCACTTTTTCATAGCAATTTAACATATGGTATTATGCTATGGGGCAGCAGCACATCAGTGCACAAAGTATTTGTGCTACAGAAAACTGTAGTTAGAATAATTTACAACGCACCAAGAAACACCAATTGTAAAAAAATATTCAAAAAACTTGAAATATCGCCGCTTCCGTGCTTGTATATTTTCGAAGTGTTAATTGAAACACATAAAAATCGATATGTTCTGACTAAACATGCAGATGTTCATAATTATGATACTAGAAATAGTAAAGACATTGTCATTCTCAAATCTAGACTGAAAACAACAAAAAACAATAAGTTGGATGTTGGATGTTACATTGTAC
This sequence comes from Galeruca laticollis, assembly GCA_963921935.1. Classification (NCBI taxonomy): domain Eukaryota; kingdom Metazoa; phylum Arthropoda; class Insecta; order Coleoptera; family Chrysomelidae; genus Galeruca; species Galeruca laticollis. Next base: position 68,218,529 of record OY998178.1, on the reverse strand, counting down.
AATTCATTTGTAAAATATTTTGAACATATAAATATAAGTGATATGACGAGAGTTCAATTTAAACATTTTGCAAAGTCTTTTCTTTTAAATTATTGTTTTTATACAGTTGATGAGTTTTTGGAGGAATTGAATACTTGGGCTTAATGCTTATATGTTTGTTTGTTTTGTTTAATTTAATTTTTACTTTTTATTATTTTTTAACTTATTTTATATTTTTAAATTGTCATATTTACATCCATATTTTTACTTCATGAAATGTATGTCTGTATTTATGTAAAATTTTTACTTTCTATTATTTTTATTATATTTTAAATTTGTCATATACAACACTATACAATCTTTAATATTTTTAGTTGGTAAAATGTATTCATATGTACTACTTTCACTGACTTCTAATGTACTATGTATGTGAATGGGGTCAATAAACCATCTATCTATCTATCTATTATTATTATTATTAGTATGGATCGTTACACAGTAAATTACAGGTTTCGTATAATCATCACGTATCCTCCCGACACCTCAGGTCAAGTCGTACTCAAAGTACTTTTCTTAAAATATGTGCTGTGCCATTCGATGCTATTCTTTGGATCAGTTCTACATTTAGTATCGTTGGGATTTTCTTTGTGAGATTGAAGAAGTTACTCGTCACAGTCCTCAATGCTCCTACTACTATTATTTCTAGCTTGAAATGCTACATTCGATTAATTTCTATGGACAGGTCTTTATATTTCAGAAGTTTTTTGGCTTCTTTGTGAACAACATTGTTATCACAAGGTACAACCACATCTATTATTAAACATGTTTTATTTTCTTGATTTTTTATAATTATATCAGGTTTATTTGCTGGTATGTGTCTGTCTGTGTGAACTTGTTGGTCATATAGTATTGTTATGTGCTCCTTCTTAACAACGTCTGGAGGTTGGTGTTTATACCAGTTTTCCACGCACTCAACTTCTATTGAGTTTATCTGTTTCCTACGAAGTTATTATGAATAGTTCCCGTTGCTCCTATTATGATGGAGATGGTAGATGTTTTAAGTCCCCACATTCTCTGCACTGCTATTTGTACCTTGGTATTTGTGTTGTCTACCACACAAAAGAATAATTGAAATTTTAGATTGTCTAATGGAAATCCAATACGTATTGCAAAACAGTCGTTGAAATGGAAAACGAACCCTTCAACATTATTAAAAGAAAAGTGAAAAGATTCATTCACGAAACACCAAGAGCTGGGTGGGATGGGATTGTTCGACTGGATATTTCCATCTGATTCATTTCATACATTTTACATCTACTTACTCCAGTATGCACTACTTTTATTTCTTTTATAATTTTTATTTATACAGTGTGTTCCATGTACATTTCAAAACGGTTGCAAGTGCTCTCTAAATGTTTTATTGTAGTGTTGTTTTTAAAATGATTAATTGTTATGGTCATAACTATTTTTATTTGTACAATGTGTTGTTTGTGGCAGTTCTTTAGAAATAGAGACTTACTTTGATGGCTTATGTGTTTCAAATTGATTGTACTTTTAAAGTTTTTTTGTTATTGTATTGTTTTGTAACGCACAATTAATGTTATTTATCTTTTTTAAGTGTGCTACATACTTCGTTATTCTGATATTGTTATGAATATTTTTTATACTTAAGTAATACCGTATTTATATTTCCATCTTGAAACAAGTGTTCACTCACTTAGCGAGTATCATTTATACACTTTTCAATCGCTATCATTGGATGAAGTCGGGGATTCATTATTTGAAGTGTTAGAAATCTTCCCGGACGATCGCCAGGATGTTGAAGAATTGTTAACCTATTTTGAAATAATATTGATTCGGGGTCGCCAACTAAGTGAAAGAAAAGAAGAAGGGAAGATTTGTTTCCAACTCACATCTGGAATCACCGGCAATCAGCTACTCAAGTATTAGCAAAATCACTAATTGAGTTGAGGGATAGCATAATGGCTTGCAACCAGGTTTTAAGTTTGCACATTCAGCAATGTGGACTTTCTTCAGCGGTCTGGTGAGATATCGAATGATGGAATGTCGTGTGGTGAAGTGTCATGGACTCGAATCGAAAGATTATTTTCAGTCACGATTTCCTCCATTTTAGCTATGATGAGTTGAAGATGTTGATGACCGACGTGACCGAAGCAAAAATTCCTCCGCATATCTGTCTTTAAATGCCCTGTACCACTCAAAGTCACTTGTTCTTGATAAAATCGATTATTGGTGATCTTTATCTAATATTTTCAGCGATTCCACACACGATATCTTATTTTAGTCCATAATAAAAATCAAAAAACACATTTGAAATAAACCGACAAGCAAAACTAAATAACAAATGTCGCTCGAGCTCCTCGTGAGTATAGAAAACAGATGTGCCAACTAAGCGACATAAAATGTTTGACAATTCCTCTAAGTGAGTTTTTCAAAAGATCAATTGCCGGTAACTAACTTACATATTTTAGTTCATTACCAGGCACTTCTGCTAATTATCTCCACGTGTGCGTTATGTGCACATTCATTCTAGGCAATTAGTAGTCTGATTTTAATTAATTGTGTCTCTATTTAATATAAACTCGCAAACTCCTTAAAGCTATGTTAATTTGAATGTTTCCATTTCCATAGATACAGCTTCTGTTTGTTTCAAATTTCAATGTACCTAATCTCTTGTTCTTCAACATTCCAAATATCGTTATTCATTAATGATAACATTGCAATCTATATAATCATTGTACTATTTTATCCCTTTATTTTACCTTAATTTTTTCTACCACTTTTGTGTGTTGTATACACATGTCGCCTGGCCGTTATTCTTAATCTAAACAAATCACTTTTTCCTCAATTATTTTGTAACACTGACATATCCCAGTTCTATCAGAATTCCAAAATGATACATTAGCTTGTTTTATTTCTAAGCAAGAAAAATTGAATTCAAGTCCGTCAAACATTATGTGTATTATGACGCCAATACGTATAAGTATTGAAATCGTTCTAAATGATCACCTAAGAATTATACTATGTTGCGCGAAAGTCCAGAATAAACTTATTATCTGCTCAAACAGTATAATTTATTGTTGTTAACTACAAATATATCTTCAAGCTGGGTAACATATCCAACAAAATTCTGGCTAGGTACATTGAGCCCACCAAATGGAAAATTTGTATTGCTGACATAGGCTTTTGTCTGAGAAAAAATGGTTGTTTCTTTTCTTAAGGTATTTCTTTCATTAAAAGCAACACATATGTCGCTGGAATGTTGCTGCATACATTTTTTTAATAAATAACCAGTAACGTAAACTACCGCGTTGCCATCGGTACTTTTTAGATTCCTGTAATCATTTGTAAAGACTTTCAAAGGATTTGATGGTTCTATGGACGGTAAAATGAGATCTTTACAGTTTTCTGCCAAGTCTGGAGTAATATTTAACAACAATTCATGAATATCATTAGTGCAGTTGGCGCCGTCAACATGGTCTAAATACTTCAGTGTAAACAACTTTTTGAATGCTCTAGAAAACTGTATAGGCGTAGGGTTTCTTGAATTACCACAACAGTTTCTAACTTGCCCAAAAAAGTTTTCAAGGCAGTCTTGGTTTAAGTTTCTTGTCAGTAAAAAGGTGTAACCCTCCGATTTTAATATACCCCAAAGGGCTTTAACTGATTTTATTGTAAGCCTCCACCAAAATATAAATTTCATTTTATTTGTTAAATTTTTTCCTTCACTGTTAACCACACGGACATTTTTCAGTAAAGTTTCAAATTCTTCCATCAGCTGAAACTGTTGTTGAGTACCCATGAATGCATTGAAATTATTTAAATGGCACGAATTTAATAAATCGAAAACATCATTCATTGTTTTAAGGAATTTAGCAGTTACTTTGGCATCTGCAGGCAAAACTTTAAATTCAATGTACGTATTAAGAGCAACTGCAATAGAATGACTAAAAATCTGAGAAGCATATTTTACTTTCAGTGTCTGAAAATTATTTGGAAACATATGCTCGTCAATTAATTTTGGACAGAGTCTAAATTCCTTTTTTTTCATAATTGCAAAATGTATCCAAATACATTTTATTGGTAGTTCCTTCTGGTAACTCAATCCAGTAAGAAAAAAAAATGTTCCTAGTAGATTTAAGTAAGTGTGGCACGTCAAAAAAGTAAACAAGCTTGATATTATCTACGTAAAAAAAAACATTGTCTGTGCTCAATTTAAGGTAGCTTTTAACTAATGTTTGGAAGTTAGAACCCTGATAAGACACCACACCTAGCACATTTAGACCGATATCACGTAACTTTCTAACTGTTTCGAACAAAATGTCTTATATTTCATTTGAAGGCGCCGTTGATTTATAAAAGAAGTAGGCAAGCGGTTGTTTCCAGCTGCTTAATACACCCCGTGCCATAACAACTAATGCACTAGTTGCTGGTTCGGATTCGTTTTCTGCTGAAAGAGATTCTTGGAAGCCTACTATTTTATCCTTTGATAAATCATATAATAACTGAGTTTTCAATGACATTTCATCAAGGCATATAATGCAATCTCTTTCTTTATCACTTAATAGTCGAGATCTAAGATCAATAAGGCAAAAAATAAATTCGTTAAAGCCTGGGTTTACTACCCAACGGCAGGTAAACCGGTTGAGCGTGCTATTGGAAGGTAACCGATACAAAGTAGAAAATTTCTTGTTTGCTTTAGGTCCTAAAAAGTAAACGCTCAAAGCAAACTTTTCGAAATCGTCTGTGTACCTACAACCTTTAGGTGATTTATTTAATAAACTTATCTGAGTAGTTAGTTTCCAAATATTTGGAAATATCTTCAAACGATATTCCAGTTTCCAACTTTCTTGAACATTAAGCAGGCACAGTTGATTTTTTCAAACACTTATCTCCTCTCACAACACTTTTTTTCGAGGAGTATTGGCCGTAAGCGTCATTGAGGTCTGCAAATGTTGATCTAAAACAAATCAAAAGTTCTATAAAGGATTAAACTTTTGCCACCACTTTTAAATGAGTATTACTTAGTAACCACGAAATCATAATAGACGTGAAAATAAAAAATGTTTAATTCAAATCATTCATTGCGTAGCTTTTAGAAATGTATCTAGCTACAAAAAAACATTAAATACCTCTGGTAACCACAGAAGCTAGAGTAGAAACATCGTTACCACTTTCAACATTTTCTGAAAAAAATTCGCCTTCTGTTTGAATATAAACATATTGATATTTCATATCGTCTGAAAAATAAAATTGCTATAAAATATTTAACTTACATATATTTATTTTATTCAAAACACGCCATCGATAAGTATAATAACATACGTTCACTGTGCAGCATTGTCTTAAAATCAGTTTGAACTGCGCCATCTAAAAAATTTGCAAATTATTTGAAATACCTAGTAAAAATATACAAGACAAAATCCTATTGTCAGAAGTATTGTTTGGGTACTGAAAATTTTGGGAACTTACTATTTTTTTGCAAATTCAAGGACGGAATTGCATTATATTGCAGATTTGTTCTGCTATTACTGCACATATAATATTCTTGGGAAAAGTGTATATCGCACACTCTTAATGTTTTGTTGCATTGTTCTGCGTCCAAATTGTCATACCTGTGACAATCAACAAAGCCTAAGGCCTGTTTCCAACGTTGACATCTGAGAAGATATATTGGTAATATTTTATTTTGAAACACAATAACATCTACTACACTGCTTCTTATAACAAAATTACTAATATCCTTTGCTAAATAATATTGTAAAATTGAGCTTGTGTCATCCTTGGGAAATCTGAAGGAAAATGTTTTTGCCCAATCTCTACTTCTACAACCGTCCACACAACACATTCGTGGCATTTTCTTTTTAATAAATATCACGTGATAATAGTCAAATGATTCACTGAAAAGACAGTCCGCCCGGTATACTATCGACTCCGCTCGTACCTTCAACTACAGAAGACACACGGTAACTGTATATCGATCGATTCGGAGTTTTTAGGATACCGAAAAAGAGTAGCATCGGAGACCGAGTGAGATAGATATCGCGCTAGCAGGAGCTTAGAGTGAACCTACTATTCATTTGTTTATGTACGGTGACCTGGGTAACGTAGATCTTGTCGAAGAGCTTTTAGAAGACGGCTATGACAGGTTTCGACTTAAATTTTATGATTGGATATTGTTCACAGCACCTAATAGATGTACCCTATTGATTTTCAGTTAATCAAAGAGTACCACATTTTTGGAGAAATTTCGTTTGTCATCACGATACAGCCTCCGAACTGTATACAATTGACCAATATTATGATTGAATATTGTTCACGGCGTCTCACAAATGAATTCAATTAATTTTCAGCTCACCAGAGCCAGAACAACGGGTTCCATAAATCTAGATATACTACCTATTTGTTAATTTTTGGAGCAATTTCGGTTGTTAGCACGATAGAGTCTCCGCAGTGTATACAAGTGACCAACTTTATGATTGAATATTGTTGATGCCGTTTCACAAATTAATCTTATCGATTTTCAGCTCAACGGGAGCCAGAGCAACGGGTACTATAAATCCAGATATACTTCTTTTTAGGTAATTTTTGGAGAAATTTCGGTTTGTGAGCACGACACAGCCTCCTAAATTTATACCAGGGCCAATTTTATTATTATATATTGTTCAAGGCGTCTTACATATTAAACCTTTTGATTTTCAGCTCCCCAGAGCCAGTACAACGGGTTCGATACATCCAGATATACTACATTTTTGGAGAAACTTCACTTTGTTAGTGACCAATTTTATGATTGATTTCCAGCCTACTAGAGTCAGTATAACAAGTCTTATAAATTCATATATAACACATTTTTGAAGATTTCGGTATGTTAGGTCGATACAGCCTCTAGAGTGCGGAGAAGTTAGATTCAATCTTTCAAACCGTTCCGGATATTTTTGTTCTCTACTTTCTTAAAGCCAAGTATATTTCCTACAATTTAACACTAGCCCAATCACTGTACGTCAATTTGTGGTGGACATACAGCCAACCGAAATTCGCTCATTTTTTCTCATAAAATCATAAATATGCATAGGCACAAACATTTCCTGCAAATCAGGTACGATATAGTCTTATTATTTTGTAAAATATGCACTAATGGTACTCGTTCACGTTCAGTTGTTCCTTTGAAGTGGTTACGTGCGCACCTAGGTCAATAAGCTTACTGAACTAAAAGTTGAAATTTTGTTTGATAGAAAATAAAGTTTGTGTTAGGTTGTCGGATTCACCGGACAATTGAGTAAGCCTGGAAACCGATGTGGTAGTGGTTGAACGCACCGTTACTGAAGGAAGTTAAAAACGTCGTGGTCAATAAAACAAAAAAATTGTGTTGACGAGGAATAAAGAGTCTCTACACGATGGTTGTAGAAAGAAGTAATAACCTTATTATGATGCAGCTTTAAGAAAATAAAAGCATTTGTCACCGGCGTTTTATCTACATCTATTTTTTTTCAAAGGTAAATATTTAACTGAGTGAATACTAATAATAAAAATTAAAGCTTCTCTAATGAAATTTGTTCAAAATACAAACTAAAAAAAATAGAGCGTTTAAAAATGTGAACAAAGAATTGACTTAACATATTTATAGGTATAGGGCTAAGGAGGATGTTGCTGTGCATGTGCGTCAATTAGGGGATCCAGTTCCACCCGAGTTACCGCAAAATAGGCCATCGTTACGTCAACAGCACCATCATGACGGCACACGCATAAATCTGGCAAAAATCTGTTTATTGTGTGGAAAAGAAATCACAGAAAAATTTCTAAAACGCCAGATAAAACCAGGCTAGGGACACTGCAGACAGTGCCATCTATATAGCCTGTCGAGTTACTAAAACCGGTAGATAATTTCAAAAAATTAACGAAAACTGTAACGTCGTTAGTAATCAAATTCTATTGATTTCTATAACTGCGTATGCGCGATATCATATTGCTCTTCCCTATTCTGAGGGTTATCTGTGGTCCCCATCCCCACATGTTATATGTTATACTGTTATCATTTCTTAGTTCAAGTGTAGAGGTTATTTTAAGGTTACGGTATTTTGGTGTATTTTTTAATTGCTATAGTGTAATATTTATATGTTGTTTCGTTGCTTTATTGTTATTGATTGGAAAGACGATGTAAAAGTGTATTCTGAAGGAGTCTAATAAGTGGTGTACTCGGTAAGTTTTATTTAAAAAATTTGAGCATTTTTTCTTTCACAGTTAACAACCATTATCTCTATTTTTATGAAACACAAAATTTTCACTAATTTAATCGACAACTTTAGAGATCATGGTTGTTCTTTACATTAGCTAAACTGAAAAATGCTGCATTAATAAAGTAAATATTTCTTTTTGCAGTTTTGTTCCTCCAACACAGGAAGATGAAATTAATATGGCTGAAAAGCAGTGGTAATAAATCATTAAATTTGTCGACGAAGAAACGATGGAGGATATGATCTCTTCATTTTCAAAAACAGTGTTCTTTAGATTTGAGAAAGACGAAGAGAGGTTATTAGGACAGTTTGATTTGCCTTACCATATGAGTGAAAATTAACAAAACTTGATGGTAAGTTTTATTGTATCCAATATAGCATGCTATAATCTTGGACATTTTAAAATGTAAGTTGAGTGAACGAAAAGACGAGTACCGATTGTGTGATTTTATTGAATTTCCAGGTAAGCGCTTTCAGCCATTAGACCATTCTGAAAGCTCTTGTCAAGAAAAAAATATATAGAGGGTGTCAAAAAACATCAAACCCTGTAACTGCTACATACAATGGAATAAAAAGTTTGATATTACAACATTATTTAACTAAAATTTGTTAAAATTCCTCTATAAAGAGCGTGTACAATTGTAATTCACATAACGAAACGTCTAATTTGAAATTACCAACTGAATGATATGTGTGCACACCCTCTTTATAGGGTAATTATAACAAATTTCACTTAAATAATGATGTAACATCAAACACTTTATTTCATTGTGTGTACATTGTACCTGTTGTATGTTTTTCTCTTGTCGACAGCTTAGAGAATGACCTAATAGCTGAAAGCGCTTAGCTGGAATTTTAATCAAATGACACACAGTACTCGTCTTTTCATTCACTCAATTTATATCTAGTGTGTACACCATACTCAGACAATTCCATTTTAAAATGTATCGATTGAAAAAATAATAATCTGGGTTTTATTTAATGTTATAGCTATATTCCCTCTACCAGCTATGGGATGGAAGGTTTTGACCCCTTGCCGATTTTCATATATAGCCCATGGTGCGACAATTTATGGGAAATGAAAGTGAGTATTAACTTTTGTTGAGGCATTACGTCTAAGTTGTTGGTCTAGCGGTAACCAAAATTCCAAAATATCCAATAAAGACAAAAAATAAAAAAATAGTTAAAAATCAAGAATTCGTAAGAAAATCGAAAGCTCCAAAAAAGGAATTCAAAAAAACCAAACAAATGTATACATTCAGACATTTTTTGATATTTTTTTTGGCTTAGTACAAAAACATGTGTAAGCTTATTATTTCGATAGTAAGCGCATTTTGTTTTCTTTTGTTGACATAAATTTTCAAACATATTTGTGTGTTTACTTATTTATTGTTGTTATTTTGTGTGTTTACTTGTAGAACCTCAACCAGAAACAAGAAAGGACTTCCACGAGACGGTAGGATTTTTAGGAGCCCTTAAGAAACATGTCAACAATCATAGACTGCCAGGAGCTGCAGAGTAACTTAAACTGCCTTATGTGATGGTTTCATAAGAACGGAATGCTTTTAAATGTAGAAATATACAAATATGTATTATACTAGGTTTAAGCTTGTGAAATAAACCTATTTAATACTTCCAGTAGAGAAATAAAGTTTTAAGTGGAAATGAAATGTTAGATATATTATTTCAAATGTTGTACAGTCACAAGTGTTGTTTAGCACTCTTATATGTAATTACTTGACACCTTGTATTTACAGAGCTGGACAGTATTTAACAAATTTTCCCATAAAAATATTTTAATTACTTTTGTTCTAACATTCACAGTAATTATACTCGAATGTTTTCTGTCACAGAAAGTTGCCAAAAATAGTAGTTAACAACTCATTGCTAACACTTTTTTTGATTAAGTAAGTAGCAGTTATACTCCAGCAGTTTGTCCAGCTCTGTGTGTTTATAGGAATGTAATAATAAATTAATATAAACTTATCATAAATAATTTTCTACTTTTATCTTGATTTAACATCATTAAGAAATCTAATGAGACTCCAATCTAGAATGTATGTTACTCAAATTATTTTTTAATTATTGCATTGTTTTTACATTATAGTTTATTTATATTCATTATGTTTGTTAAGAAAAGTACTTTGTGGAAGAAATTATTTGTTGTGTATTTACCAAAATAAATAAACTGTTTATATGATTACTGTTTTATTTTTTCAATTCAATTAACCATTTATGGTCCATCATTTGACATTTCATTGAATTTAACTAAACATCTAATCATTATTGAGTTAAATTGAATAAAATGTTGAATGATGGACTATGAATGATTATTTTGAAATAAAATAATTAAAATACAGTGAATTTGAATATACCGCCAAAACGTAAAATTACAGAAATCTATTCAACATCACTCAATTGTTTACTCGACAGGCTCTGTAGATGGCGCCACAATCAATGTCTCATCTATCTGTGGGTTATCTGTGGGTAAAACTACCAGCATTTCGTAAAAACCAAGTCTAATATGTTGAAAACCCGTCGATGAAGCAATCAGTTATTGAAGCGGCTGTGCGACGAGGTGATTAGTTGGGCAAGCAGATTATCGATCACCTTATTCGCGAGAGGATTGATCGGGTAGCTGCTGACGTTAGATTCCACCACTGTTGCTACTAAAAATTGTATTCTGTACTCATTACCGAGATCTTTGGGAAAAATACCATTATTGCGCCCAGAGGCAACAAATCTGTCAGAATGTATGGAAGCTATTTATTCGTACGTGCAACATAACAGACAAATTTTTATAACCAAAACCAATGGTGTACTTCAGAGATATTGGACAAGCGATTCTATACAGAAAATGGTCCGAAGAAAGAAAAAGTAGTAGAAGCTGTGGCACGTATCTGTTGGGAAGATATTCGTGCATATGTCTTTGACACCTATCACCTGACTCTTTATTGCAAGGTATTGAATCACCAATTCCTGAAACGGTACAAAGGTTTTTTAAAACCGTTATTCTAAAACATAAACGCAATAATCTAACAGATTGGAAAAAAATGTCTTGCTTTGTCTCACGAAGTGGTGGTGTTGTTTCTAAACACCTAGTGAGCCTTTGTGTATTCCTGGACTTGTCATGTACCTACACCGAAGCAAAGCGCCTTGAAAGCTCTTCAATTGCGCGAACAGAAACTTCACTAAAAACTGAGAAAGACGCGTATATTCAATTCGTCTTTGACAACGCAGATGTCAACACCTTGGACAGAGAGAACACGTTCTGTGAAATGGGGAATTATGTGCATAACACCATGACCTGCTGTACTACCGGACAAACCCATCCCTCGTCTACAGACCTAGATGCCTACCAAAACTGTTTTTTTGGAACCATTCCAATAAAACTCTGCACAGTACGAAAAAATGTTGGATTGTCTACAGTTCCAATTACTGCTTTACAAGTTACCGTACAGCTGGCCAGTGACATACTACCCTCGGTGTTAGATCTATTGTGTTTGTATGGGAAATGGTCGTACACTCGAGATGTACATGGCTGGAACGGTTTTATGGATCTGCAGATATGGATATGATATGGATTTCCACACTGCAAAAGTGATATATCTACCATTCGTTCGTGCTCCACCAATAGATTACGAGACTATATTCATAGCGCTTGTAGAAGCTAGCAATTAAACGGCAGCTTATTCTCAACACACTTGATTTTAAACCAATCCCAATTCTTAAAAGCTCGATATATCGTTGCTTGTGGCCAATATCTTGAATTACAGAATGTAGTGGTGAGGCTCGATGGATTTCACCTCCTTGAGTCTTTCCTTGGATGCATTGGTGAAGTCATGAGTGGAAGCGGTTTGAAGGAGCTGTTAGCAACAATTTACGCTGAAAACAGTGTTGACAAAATGCTTAGTGGCCATGTTCATTCGAGGGCTGTGAGAGCGCACATACTCACCAGTCTAGTATTAGGCTAACTGATCATGAATGAGACCAATGCTGGAGGTGCTTAATTGGAAATAATGCTATGTGTAAAAGAGATCTTTATTGCCACAGAAAATGATATTTTTCAACTCGTCAATATCATGTTCAGAATTTCATTAGAAAAAATTAAATATAATGGTCCCACCTCCAAGCTCTGGAGCCAATATTATCGAATGACTGTTTTCATGAAGTTATTTATTCAGGCGAGGACTGACAGTTTCATCTAGACTTTGTCAGCAAGATGCTTCCATTCTTTCGTTCAGCGGGACATTTCTTCTAAGCAAAACGTACCAGACTCTATCTTCAAGACATGCTTGACCTAGAAAAACACATGAGTATCGCATTTTTACTGAGGGGGTCTTTACAATACGACAAAGTCTGGTCTATTCTCTGGACAGATTGACTATTGACCAAGTACTGATGAGGTCTATGAAAAGCCAGGGTGGGCCAACTCATGGTCGGGGAATATTAAGCTGGTCACTAAGGATGGTTTCCACAATTAACATTTGCGAAGAGGTGGAACGTTTTACTGAAACTGCAACGCTAATAACATAACAGCATGTTGATATGAGACCATCTTAAATTCAAAGGGATTACGCAGACGCCGAAAAATTAAAGTCCTGGTTTAAAAGCCACCCTCCGTTCCCAGTTACCGATCGCCTAGTTAACATCAACAGTGGAATAGTATGAGATCCTGGTATCAATTTCCACATGGCTCAAGAACTGTGAGCGGAGTGAAACAAGTTGTTAGTAATACTTTTGGTGAAGTGACTTTCTCAAAAGAGAGGACAAAGTAAAGACCTTGGCATCAATCACCACATCTGGGAAAGTGTTCAACAAGAAAGTTAATGTTGACCCTCTCATCATTTTCCAGAGGGTATGCATCACAAAACAATCAGATGAGCAATTGAAGCAGCATTTTTCTTATAAGTTAGCACCGTATCCGTTGTCTTTATTCACTGAAGAAGTATTGAGGAAGGGTACAAAATTTTCCTTTTATTCAGCATTTACACCGCTCGCTGAAAACATTATCCCAGGAAACAAGGCGTTTACAGTTGTCAATGGTAGCTAGCTCCTGCACAAGGTGGTCTGGTATCGAAATGATTCAGTCAAAGCTATTGTTGGTGGATGCGTCAGCTACGTTTTCAACAACTTCACGTAGCTGTGGTTTTTCATGTATACCCAGATTATACATCTAGTAAGAGCATTAAATCAGATGATTGCCTGCGGCGAACTGTTTCTCTCTCCTGCAGTGACATTTTGTTTGATGGAGCAACATTAATAAAAATGCTCCATGCAAGGTGGGGTATTGGAGTACATCAAGCAGAAGATGAGTCTCATTTCTGCATGTCATCGGTGGGTCTGACACTTTTTTGGCAAGGTAAAATGAAGTGGTCCAACTTTCTAGGAAACAAATCCCACTGGACAGATCTTGCCACAATTTTTTTTATCCAAACTGAAACCAGGGAGACGTCGGAAATGATAAAGATAAAAGATTTTGTTAAATCTCTAAGAAGGAAATGAGGGCACAGTGAACGCACTACTGGTCGTTCGTGAAATCGTCAGTAACTGTTGAAGTCAACCTTACCAGCCTCCCAGCCCTCACCGTAGAGGCTGTAAAATACCATTCCTGGAGGATTTACCTACAGGTCTACAAATGGTTGAGGGTAAAAAACCCAAGCAATTGGGAATGGACCCCCAGCCAACAGGGTCGGATGCCAGTGACAATGCAAGCACAGCCTTCTTCTCAAACCCTGCTGAAAATGATTGTTTGCAGATGCAATGAAGAGTGCGTAGGATAGTGTATTTGCAAAAAGGCAATGTTAAAGTCTATGCTCTTTTTTCCACGGGCGAAGCTGTAATAACATCGCTCCTCTCATCCTGGTCGAGGAGGTTCTAGAATTTGGCGATTTAGTATACGAGAACCAGCCTCCACCTACAAACACTCCTCTCTCTACCCCTCTCCCGCTATCCGGGATGGATGAGGACAGGTTCTTTAAAAATGAGCAAGTTGTAAAGTATGGCATTTTAAGATGCCCATAGGCAAATTAAGATTAAAGCTAATTGAATTCTCTAATTAAATTCCTTTTTCGTGACCACTCTCCAGGACCCTTAATTTGGCCGATACGTGTCTTGGAATGTGAGCGTGATGATACATTTTCACTTTTTAGAGATAATATATATTCTCTTAAAACTGAAATAAATGCAAAAAATTTGCGATATGTTGAATACCACGCGTTTGAAATGTGATGCGATATCTTGGATGACTGTCTTACATCACCTACCTACCAAGTAATAGTTGGAGGACATTTTCAATATCTGCTACGTCAAGTCGATAGCACTAAAAAGCTGTTAGTAACTTTCATGTTTTTAACAGAATTTTTCTCATTTTCCAATAACCCCATGATTAAAAGAAAAAAAGGGTATTATGAGATTCCATTTCTCACGAGCTTTTCAATGCCCCTACACACGACATACCTTCACATTTGAAAAAATAGTTGAGTAAGGCTGCAGCTAAGGAGTTGAAGAAGAAAATTTCATTTTGCTGGCAACAAATCCGTCCAATGTAAAATCAATTCACGTGTTTCAGCGTTTTTTTAAGTTACTGGTTGAAAAGTGATATTATTCCGGACTTTCTCGATACATTGTACACCTCTTAAATATTTTTTCTCTACGTTAATGGTTTAAAGTGCCACTCAAACTTCAGTGAATACATCTTAACTGATTTAAGTGCTTTGTTAGTCTGGAAAACTGTGGTGTGATATAGGGTGTCATGTGCAGACATATATTATAGCAGCTAACATGAATAAAAAGCGTTATTCGTGTTTTTTTACTCGTATTCGATCTACATACAAAAAGAAAAAATACATGAATATCTGTTATTATTTACAAGAGAGAAGAAGAAAAATCCTGAATTGATGTCTACAAATTATGAAAATGCTAGTGGTATTAATATTGTATTAGAAGTTTTCCAGTCGTCAGCTTCATACGTAACAAGTCGATGTAGCATTTGTGACATATTATTGACAGTGTGGAAACTTCTTTTAAGGAGAGTAGGTTTTCACAAGTAGACGTCTACTAGGGATAGTTTATTAATGTAGAATACTGTGAGCGCGAATATCTGAATAAAAACTCAAAACTCGCAAGTCAAACCGTGTCCATGTTTGTAAAGAAAGCCAAAGCTTTATTGTTTTTTGGTATATCGATATAATTACATACAAGTTGATAACAATCGTTAGAGAAAGTTGCTTCCTTAAAACGTTGATACGAATAATTAAAGTGATTTTATTCAGTGATAAATTTAAAATTTTGACGCAATTGAGGGCAGACAATCACGCGACGTGATTACGAATGAGTTCAATTTGTGGAACCAACCTCTTATAAAATGAAGAATAATAAAGGACATGGAAATATCAAGAGAACTAAGGTTGTTGCATTTCCTGACGTTGAAAATGGTCTCGTGAAAGCCTATTTCAAGAACAGATCCTTCAAATGCACTTGAAACAGTGTTTTTAGCATTGTGATGTTTTTAGCATTGTTTCGATAACTGAATATCATCGTCAGAATGACAGATGTTACATTACATTTGATGCCTACCTGATGATTAGTAGTTATTTTTGGCTAGACCAAGAAGTGACCTACCTTGTGATTGACTTAATATATGTTAATAGAAAAAAGAAGAAGTTGTGATAGTACAAATATTGGAGCATAGATATTATTAGCCCTATGGTGATATCCTGGATATCATTTTTCCAATTAAGATCAGTATAACTATGCAATGATATAGAAAACCAGGAAAACTATATCTGCTGATCTTTACAATTATCACTTAAGAAGACAGTTTAATAGTGGAGAACTTCCTAGATTTATCTGTTCATTGACGACTTCATATTGTGGGTTTCTTAAGTGTCTTCTAATTTCCTACTCTTCAAGGAAATCCAGTTCTTGTTTCTTATCACCAATATGTAGTACTTCTAATTCTGTGTTAGGTGTCAATGAATGGTTGGTGTCAAGTAGATGTTTTGCGTAATGGGATTTATCTGGTTGTTTCAATCTGTATGCTCGTAAGTGTTCACTGTATCGGATTTGAAAATTTTTAAGGATCTGACCCAAATAGACAGCATTACATTATGGACATTTGAGTTTATATATACCTGATTTCTTTAATGTTGGTATTTTTGTTTTAACATTTAACAATTTTGTACTTGCGTTACTTCCTGTTTTAAAAGAAATTGTTGTATTCGTTGCTAAAGATACTAGCTTTGAAATATTATTAGAAATATTTCCTGCATGGTTATGGTTATATAAGTTTTCATTTCTTCAGTTTGTTTAGGAAATATTAGTTGTAATGCCACTTTTTCCTCTTTTTTATCAATTAACTTATTTATTATATGTAATGGATAACCGCTGGATGTTGCTATTTGTCTAACAGTATTAATCTCTCTACCAAAATTACATTTGTTCATAGGAACTGAAAATGCTCTATGTATCATTGAATTGTATGCCGCTAGCTTATGTGACATTGGGTGATTGGAATTATATGGAATTGTCACATCAGTGTGTGTTAGTTTTCGGTGAATTGAAGAAATAAAAACTTATAAAACCATCATATATACAGGAAATATTTCTAATAATATTTCAAATAAAATATCTTTAGCAACGAATACAACAATTTCTTTTAAGCCAGAAAGTAACGTAAGTACAAAATTGTTAAATGTTAAATCAAAAATACCAACATTATAGAAATCAGGTATATATAAACTCAAATGTCCAGAATGTAATGCTGTCTATTTGGGTCAGACCCTTAGAAATTTTGAAATCCGATACAGTGAACACTAACGAGCATACAGATTCAAACAACCAGATAAATCTCATTACGCAAAACATCTACTTGACACCAACCATTCATTGACACCTAACACAGAATTAGAAGTACTACATATTGGTGATAAGAAACAAGAACTGGATTTCCTTGAAGAGTAGGAAATTAGAAGACACTTAAGAAACCCACAATATGAAGTCGTCAATGAACAGATAAATCTAGGGAGTTCTGCACTATCAAACTGTCTTCTTAAGTGATAATTGTTAAGATCAGCAGATATAGTATTCCTGTTTTTCTATATAATTGCACAGTTACACTGATCTTAATTGGAAAAATAATATCCAGGATATCACCATAATATCTAAGCTTCAATATTTGTAATATCACATCTTCTTCTTTTTTCTATAAACATATATTAGGTCAATCACAAGGTAGGTCAGTTCTTGGTCTAGCCAAAAATAACTACTAATCATCAGGTAGGCATCAAATGAAATGTAACTTCTGTCATTCTGACGATGATATTCAGTTATCGAAACAATTGTCAATTTTTAAGAATTTTCAACATTTTTCATTATATTGTGGAATTAGATAGAAACGTTGAGTTTCATTTAAAACACTAATATGAGTAGATTCCATGAAGTAAGGGTCGAGACATTTAATTTCATTGTGATGTTGATCTCTCAATTTTTGACAAAATCTGGAATTGAAAAACTTGTTAAAATTTCAAAAAAACTAATTCCATCAAATGAAGAATTGTCCTGTATCATGATTTGTGACCCAGTAACTATGTAAAATCAATTTGGACAACTGTTATGTTAAGAGTTGACAAGTGAAATATACAGTGCTATTCAAAAGTCCCCTCCCCCCCTCGTATATTTTGAACGGCTACACTTACATTAATAAAATTTGGAGGGTGAAAATAAAGTGTTCTAAACTTCTCTACGAATGGTAACAGGTGACGTAATAGTAATAGATGACGTCACAGTGCCACTCTGGCCAATAATTTTAAATAGGACCTTGCAAGTGATATTTCGTTTGAAAGGCATTGACATTGGCTACATAGCCATATTAATTTTGTTTGGGTTTAAATTAATTTTGACGGATAAATTAAATAAATACCAAAATTATTGAAATTATTTTTTTAAATTTAATTAATCAAATATCAACAATGGATTCTTAAAGCAAGTGTTCGAAATGTGCTACGTCTACTTCCTGACAGTAATACATCCTATTAGTAAACTCTTGTCGTACTCGTTCGAATGTCAGCTGAAATAGCATTGCATTCTTCAGTAGTTCTTTCTTTCAAAACGCCAATGCTATCTGGTGCCGTAGTATAAACCTTGGATTTCAAGTACCTCCATAGAAAAAAATCTAATGGTGTCAGATCTGGTGACCGATATGGCCATTCTATAGGACCTCGCCGGCCGATCCATCTACCTCGATATTCTTCATCCAGGTAACGTCTTACTGCACCATAATAATGTGTAAGAACACCATCTTGTTGAAATGTTATTTCCAGATTGCCGAACTCATCTTGATTATCTTCCAGAATTTCAAGAATTAACGGCTCAATTGTATTTTGTAACATCTCCAGATACACTTCACCGCTTAAATTTGAATTTAGGAAAACAGGACCAACTATGTGGTTTCCCAAAATACCTGCCCAAACATTGACTTTTTCTGGAAATTGGGTATGTTGTTCACGAAAGGTGCGAGGATTTGTGTCACTCCAATACCTTACATTTTGTGTATTCACATTTCCATTGAGGCAAAAAGTACTGTCGTCACTAAAACAAATTGTTTTTGTGTAATGTGGGTATTGACTAATTTTATTAGTCATACATTCACAGAATTCGAGTCTTCTGTCGGCGTCGTCTTCCGAAAGGTGGTGCACCATTTTTAACTTGTATGAATGGAATTTATTTTTAGCCAACACTCTCTGTACTGTACTTCTACTTACTTCACAGATAGACGCAACTTTAGTTGAAGAGGAAGTAGGGTTTACTACCATTTCAGCAACTATATCGATTTTTTTATCATCACTAAATGTTGGTCGACCAGATCGTTTGGCATCTTGAACACTACCTGTTACTTCAAACTTGTGAAGAAGCTCCCTCAAATAAGTTCTCTAGATATGGCGATCCGGGCATCTTTCATTAAAGAGACGTTCCGCTTCATGGAGATTCATTCTAGATTCACCAATTATTAAGTAAGCTGCTACTTTGTCGGCTTGAGTACGTACCATTTTGCCTATGTAAACTCTTAAACGTCTCGTTAAAATGCTTTACTCTTACTGTGACACGTTCCAAAGATCCCATTATTTTTGAATATCGCATTGATACCGAACCCCTAAAACGTTGTACAGAAGTAAAAGATTTGGGTATAACTTATGACAGTTCACTATCTTTTGCTAAACACATTAAAAATATTGCAATGTCTGCAAATCGGTTATTGGGATACATAATTAGACAAACTGTCAATTTCTCTAACATAGATGCCATGAAAATCCTTTATTTTACACTTGTAAGAACTAAATTAGAATTTGGAAATTAAATTTGGTTTACTGAGTACCATACTACGCTATCTATTTTAGAAAAAGTTCAAAATAAATTTTTGAGATATCTTTATTTAAAAAAATATCATGTACGACCAGATTATAACATTGTTAGAACTATCCAACTAAGAAATGAATTCAAGATCTTATCGTTAGGAGACAGGCGAGAATTAGCTGCTTTGATTTTTTTGGTTTAAAATAGTAAATAATAAAACTAACTCTCCGGAAATTTTGTCATTACTAAGATTTAATGTTCCATCCAGAAGAACCCGTACTAAGTCAATATTTATTATTCCGCTTTTACATATAATCACTCGCTCCCCGCTTGTGACCATGTGTCGTCTAGCAAATTAATTTAATGAATTGATCGATTTAGACTGGACAATGTCAGTAGACGTTTATCGAAAAACAATATTAAGGCAAATCATCACTCTATCAACTTAAAAGTAAATACACCTCTTACATATTTTATCAAATTAATACTCGCACAAAGTACCTAGGTATAGTTAAGTTTATATTATAAGTGAAATATATAGTATATATTATGTTATCAATGTAATTAGGCCGTAAGGCCTGTTTTGACATAAATAAATAAATAAATAAATGAATAAATAAATAAAAAAAAATAAAAAAATGAAAAAATAAAAAAATAAATGAATAAATAATATATATAAATAAATAAATAAATAAATAAATAAATAAATAAATAAATAAATAAATAAATAAATAAATAAATAAATAAATAAATAAATAAATAAATAAATAAATAAATAAATAAATAAATAAATAAATAAATAAATAAATAAATAAATAAATAAATAAATAAATAAATAAATAAATAAATAAATAAATAAATAAATAAATAAATAAATAAATAAATAAATAAATAAATAAATAAATAAATAAATAAATAAATAAATAAATAAATAAATAAATAAATAAATAAATAAATAAATAAATAAATAAATAAATATTAGATAGGTTGGGCGAAAAAGTAATAGTAAAATTGTACTTTGAAAAACAATTAGAAATGATGAAATGAAAATACAATTAATTATTGAAACGGCTACGAAGGATGAAATAATCGATTTGCTCAGATAAACTTAGGAGGGAAAGAAGCGGAATATAGTTTGAGGTATAATGAGACTAATAATTATATTTTCACTTTTCCGCCCAACCTTTCTATATGCCAGAAAAGTATTAGTTTACCCCAAAAAAATTTGGAATTTTAAAATTTTTCTTGAGTTATTTTTACGTTTTCCATCAACATCAACACGAAAAAACGGATTTTAGAAAAAAAATCCTGTGTGTATGTCGTCGTCGTCGTCGTTGGCCACTTTTCCTTACATGTCTTGTTAGCACGATACAGCCTCCAGAGTGCCATAAGTCAGCAATTTTATGATTGAATATTGTTAAGGACATGTCACAGATGATCCCTTTTGATTTTCAGTTCACCAGAGCTAGTACAACGGGTGCTATGGTACTTGAAGTACGACATTTTATAATGTTTTGAGAAATTTCAGTTTGTTAGCACGATATAGCCTCCGGAGTTTAACAAGTCACTAATTTTATGATTGAATATTGTTCAGGGCTTGTCACTGATGAACCCTATTGATTTTCAGCTCACCGTAACTAATAAAACATGTGCTACAGTACTTTAAGTACGATATTTTTGTCATTTTTGGAGAAGTTTCAGTTTGAAGGCACAACATAGCCTCCGGAGTATATTCAAGTGACCAATTTTATGATTGGATATTATTTAGAGCGTCTCAAAGATGAATCTTATTGATATTCAACTCAGTAAAGCCAGTACAACGGGTGCTATGGTACTTGGAGTACCAAATTTTTGTCATTTTTGCCCAATTTTCAGTTTGTCAGCACGATACAGCCTCCAGAGTGTATACAAGTGACCAATTTTACGATTGAATATTGTTTAGGGCGTCTTATAGATGAACCTTATTGATTTTTAGCTGACTAGACCGAGTACAGCGGGTCCGATGAATCCAGATATACTACATTTTTGGTTATTTTTGGAGAAATTTCGGTTTCTTAGCACGATTCATCCGCCGAAGTGTATACAAGTGACAATTTTATGATAGAATATTTTTCACGGCATCTCACAGATGCGGAAAAGAGTTTTAATCTTTAAAACCGCTTTTAAATAGTTCCAGCTTATAACAATCTCACCTACATTGAAATATTGGAGATTGGTTGGTGGTTGATCTGCACACTCGCTTAACATGCACCTAAAAATGTACAATTCCGGCCGGTTTCCTAACACATGAATCAAAATTTTTCACGACGACTCTTCGGTTAATACTTTATATAGAATATCGAGAATGTATATTGTCTACTTTTGGTAGGTGAAATAGGACATACATCTTGAGGAAAGGAATTTCATTTGCGACATTGCCAAGAGCTCGACAAAATGATTTAAAACTAAAATGTATTCTAAAAATCGAACAATTACTATATATTTAACTGACACCCGTATGTTTTCTATAATTCCTTCTAATTCCGTATACTGAGTTCTTTCTTCTATTCTTTTCATATACTTCGCTGTTACATCTGCATTGGATAATTTGTGAACACGTAGGTATTCTACTAGAGCTATTTCTTGTTTGCTGTTGTAACGCTCTTTCTCTCTATTGCCTAGGATAACATTTAGATAATGATCTCTTCATAGATATCAAGCAGGTTTATGAGACAACGATGATTATAAAGCAATATGTTACGTTGGAGATCATTCGTTAATTTTAGCTATGACGATAGCTTGAGTGTGAGCAGGTGCGTTTGCCAGATAGGAAAGTACTTTTTACTTTTCCGAATGCCGTCATTTTTGTGCAGTTTCTGTCTTCAACTTATCGAGTGCTAATGCGTAATAGTCTCCCGTTATTGTTTCAACTTTTTTAATATAATCAATCAGCAAGATTTCGTAGCCATCCCAAAAACCACTTTTCCGGTAGATGGAAGTGTCTTCGGCCTTTCCGCAGTAGTTTCATTTTTAACAATCCACTGCTTCTTCGTCTTACGCATACATAATTCTTCAGTCAACATATTATGACCAACACGCTCTGGAGACATGCCCATGGACTTTGCTATCTATCTAACCTTAATTCAAAGGTTATTTAGTACCACTTTTTGATGAACTTTTCTAACGTTATCGCTCCTTGTCGCAATTTTCGCCTTCCTGAACACTTGTGATGAGTCAAGCTGGTACCACCACGTTTAAATTCAGATACCACAAATTTCACGGTCGTCAATAATTGTAATCATATGCAAAGTAATGCTCAGAATTCATCTCAACCCGCAGTGATTTTTTCGATGCATGTCTGTCCATACTATGCTTTTAATTAACTAGATTAATGGAGGTAATTATGTCTTTGCATTGTTCCCTTCTGTTAAGTTTATATTTTTTCTCTATTTTTTGTTATATTAAAAAAAGGCAACGGTGTCGGCCGACTGCTGTCAACCTGTACTCATCGCTAAAGCAAACTTTTTTACCGACTTTCGAATGTATTTTGCAAGCCAGTTGTAAAAAAAAAGAAAGTTGTTATTATGTCAGAGAGAGACAGAACGTCACGAAATATGTATATGTCACGGTAAACGCATAAATAAAGTTCTTTTGTAGAAAGTATTGGATTTTCGTCATGAATTTATATACAATTATTCACATAAGAGTTCCTTCATCCACACAGCCATTTATTTATTGCTCTCTTTGAGCTGGTCCTTCGCTTACAGCCGTGATAACAAAAAGTCAATCCACGATATTAAAAATGGACGCTTCGAGCCAGATTTGAAACTATATCGACCTGGTGGACCTGGAGGAACATATATTGAAACAATAATGCTGGTGAGCTCGTTCTAATTATTTAACCGCTTTAATTCCTGCTAATCATTCCTTTCCTTTAAAGTGTGTAAAATCAGCTTAGCCTCTATCGTATCGTATCGTACGTTTTCTCGTTATTAATTGATTTTAAATCGATAACTTAAATCAATCGCACTTCTTATTTTAGTATAAAAGTAATAATTACATCGTTATCTGTTAATTCAAGTAATAGTGACATTCCTGTCAAACATTAATTCGCAAATTAAACACACTTCTAAGATACTCGTTTCTAAAGAAAAAAGAAATCTCGTTCTTGTTTAGGATATGTATACCTTATAAACGTAAATTAGCAATCATTCTCGTCATATGCCAAGAAAAATGCCGCGAAAGAATAAAAAAAACTGTAATATAGAAGTCTGATGAAGTTGAAATTTCAGAATTATCGCACGTAAGACAGATTATTAAGGATAAATTAGATCGGTTTTCAAGTTATTTATCGCAAAATGAAGAAAGCCTTGACCAATGTCAAATCGAATATCGATTAAAAGGCGTCGAAGACGAATTTTTAGAGTTTGATAGGGTCCAAACGCGTTTAGAATTTTTAGATTCCAATGAAAAGGCTAATAAGTTAGACACCGAATCGTTATTTAACACGGAAATTTCTAAATCAAAAAAGATTATTGCTAAATTTCATCAATTAAATGATTTCAATATAAAACAGTCTCAATTTCAAACTACTTTTAGTCCTAATTTACAAAATAAAAGCGTTGTTGCAAATCTTCCTGATTTAAATTTGCCCAAATTTTAGGGAAAATATGAAACCTGGTTTAGTTTTCGCGATTAATTTGAAGCTTTGGTAGGAAAACGACAGGATATTAGTGAGGTGTCAAAATTAATGTATTTAAAATCATGTTGTCAGGATGACGCATTGAAACTGATAGAAAATTTGAATTTAACGGCCGACAATTACACAATTGCCTTTGACTTATTAAGAAAATGATATGAAAATCGTAGAGCTATTATAAACACGCACGTATGTCAATTATTGTTTGAATTACCAAACATTACACGAGAATCTTCATCGATGTTAAGAAAATTGTTAGATTTATTATATCAACATTTATCTGCATTGGAAAAATTGCAATGACCTGTTAAAATGTAGGACGCTTTATTGATTCCAATAATTTTGCAAAAATTAGATGACCAGACGAAAAAAGAATTGGAAAACAAACAAAATGATCAAAGTTTGGCAACAATGTCAGAATTCACTGAATTTTTAACAAAAATGTGCTTTACTTTAGAAGCCGTTCATTCTATGAACAGTTTAAACAATAATTCAAATGAATTCACTTCTTCACGTATTAAAACACCATTCAGAAAACAAAACACAAACTTAAGAAGGATAGTGGGACACGTTCAATCACCTATAAACACATCAAATGGAAACACATGTTTAACTTGTAATAAAAATCATTTTATTTATCCATGTCCAAAATTTATTAATTTGGATATTAAGGAAAAATATCAGGAATTATATAAACAAAAATTATGCACCAACTGTTTAAGATCTGGTCATTTTAAACAAGATTGTTTATCCAGAGGATGTAAAAAATGTGATTTGAAACATAACACCGCATTACACGTAGACAATTACAGACAATTTCAACAAAACATTCAAATGCCGATACAACGTTCACAATATGGCAATGCTGCGTCGCAACAACCATCGTCGCGACAGGCGTATGCGCTGCCAAGAGAATCAGCTGATTCGAGGGTCAATCGGCAAACAAGCACGTTCTGCGCTCCTGTTCAAAATGAAACGTCACAACACTCAAGACCTACTATATCGACAAGAAGCCAGAATATATCATCAAAAATAAATCAATCAGATGAAAATTATACACAAAATGGTAATTTCGACGAAGAAAATACACAAACAACCCACAGGTACACGATTATTGATTCGAATCAAGTTTTATTATCCACTGCAACGGTTCTTATTCAAAACGATAGTAAAAAATGGATTAAATGTACTGCGTTACTCGACTCAGGTAGTCAATCGAACTTAATTAGTGAAACCTTAGTAGGAAAATTAAGCCTAAAATGCCAAAAAATTGATATACCGTTATCTGGAATAAATCAAATCGAAACGAAAATTAATTATAGAACATTTGCAAAAATTCAATCAAAAAATGGAGACTTTGAATTAAACTTACAATTTTTGGTTTTATCTCAAATTACTTCGAAATTACCGTTAATTAATTTTGATAAAACCGTATTAAAGTTACCAAAAGGACTCGAGGTAGCAGATGAACAATTTAACGTACCAAAAAGGATAGATTTATTACTCGGAGCAGGTATTTTCTTTGTGTTATTAAAAGAAGGTAAATTAAAATTAGGTGAAAATAAACCTGTACTATACAAGAAACATCTTTGGGATGGATCATAAGTGGAAATCTTAATTTAAATAAGGAATCAAATAAAATGCAAGTTTGTAACGTTAATACAAAAATATCGAATAAGCAATTAAATGATACTTTAACCAAGTTTTGGCAAATTGAAGAGCTGGATGCTAAAATTTTGTTGTCAAAAAGTGAGCAGTATTGTGAAACATATTTTAAAGCAACCACAAAACGAGACGAACGCGGAAAATTTATCGTAAAATACCCTTTTAATCCAGAATGCCATGATTTATTGGGAAATACAAAAATTATGGCTTTGAATCGTTTTAAAAACTTGGAAGTACGTCTTGGAAAAAATGACGGTTTAAAATCGCAATATATCAATTTCATGCAAGACTATGAAAACTTGGGACACATGACATTTAAAGGATTATTAGAATCGGACACTTCAATAGAGGGACAAACATTTTTCTTACCGCATACCGCAGTTTTGAGAGACTCTGCAGTTACCACGAAATGCAGAGTTGTTTTCGATGCAAGCGCAAGGTCAAGTATAAATATTTAATTCAATGATTTAATTTTAGCAGGCCCGACTATTCAGGAGGATTTATATTCCATTTTGCTCAGATTACGTTTAAGAGCTTATGTTTTGAGCGCTGATATAAAAATGATGTATAGATGCACAGATATAGATCCAAGCGAACGTTGTTTTCAGAAAATAATCTGGCGAGAAAAACCAGATGAACCTATCAAAATTTATGAACTTAACACGGTTACGTATGGCACCTCAAGTGCACCGTTTCAAGCGACACGCTGTTTAAAAGAGTTAGTGTTACAGAATAAATTAGGATATCCACGAACATCGCAAATTATTGAAAAATGTTTTTACATGGACGATTTATTAACCACTGTAGATTCTAAACAAGAAGCTATAGAAATTTACCATGAGTTATCAAAAATATTAACGGACGCAAATTTTGAATAAAGGAAATGGTCATCAAACAACAAATCAGTTTTAACTTATATAAAGAATTCAGTCAGCAGTCAATATGGAAATGTTGTATTATTTCAAGATGAAAAACAATTAAAAACGTTAGGAATAGTTTGGGACGCTAATGAGGATGTATTAAGATATTCATTAAAGCTAGATGTGAATGAAAAAAGGATTACCAAACGCTCGATTCTGTCGTTAATTGCCCAAATTTTTGATCCGTTAGGTTTGATCAGTCCAGCGATAATTAAAGCGAAATTAATTTTGCAACAACTTTGGCATCTAAAATTAGACTGGGATGAAAATGTAACTGCAGAACTAAAAAATATATGGCTCGAATTTATCACACAGATTGGTTATTTAAATGAAATAAAATATATGGTTTCTGTGACAGTTCTGAAAGAGCATATGGCGCGTGCGTATATTTATCATCTACAGTGAATGGCAAAAAAGAAATAACATTGTTTACAGCAAAGTCTCGAGTTGCTCCACTTAAAAAACAAACATTACCACGTTTAGAGCTATTAGGTGCTCTTTTATTAGCTGAGTTAATTTTTAAAATAAAAAATACCTTAGACATTCATATTGACAAAATAATGTATTTTACAGATTCGACGATTGTATTAGCATGGTTAAAGATTGAACCTTGTAAGTTAAAAACGTTTGTTGCAAACCGCGTAATAAAAATTACTGAAAATTCAAACGTGAATAATTGGAAACACGTAAACACAAAGGATAACGCCGCAGATATAATTTCTCGAGGATTAAGTCCTAAAGATTTGCTCGAACATAAGTCTTGGATAAACGGACCCGAATTTTCAATGAGCAACTTAATTTATAAACATGATCGTGAATCTAGTTTCAATGATGTTCAAAATTTATTCGAATTAAAAAATCAACCAATTTCATTAATTATTCAAGAACAAAAACGCGAATTTGACCTTTTTCAAAAATATTCAAATTTTTATAAATTATTAAACGTAACAGCTTATATTTTACGTTTTAAAATTCGTTGTTTAAATAAAGAAAAACTCAACAATAACGTTAAGTCTCAGGTGTTAACTACTTAAGATTTGAGTGAAGCACAAAACAAATTAATCAAATTATCTCAAAATGAAATATTTAAACAAGAAATTGCAGATCTTACAAATTCGAAAAACGTAAATAAACAAAGTAAACTTTTAAACTTACGACCGTTTTTAGACAGTCAAAATATTTTAAGAGTGGGTGGTCGATTATCGAAATCTTTAATTACATTTGATCAACAGCACCCAATTATTCTACCCTATAAACATAAACTCACTGATTTAATAATTTTAGATCAACATTTGAAGTATCTTAACGCAGGAACTCAAAATTTATTATCTATTATTCGATTAAATTTCTGGCCACTTAATGGAAAAAATGCAGTAAAACGTATAGTAAAATCTTGTATTAGATGTTTTCAAGAATAAATCCAAGTCGGCCATTTTCAAATTGTAGTATTGATGATGCCGGTCCCATTTTAGTTGAAGAAGGCACGTTGAGAAGAAGCAAATTAGTTAAAACTTATATTTGTATATTTATTTGTTTCGCTATTCGCGCAATTCACATATGGTTAGTTAAAGATTCAACAACACATAGTTTTTTAAATGCTTTAAAACGATTTTGTTCTCGACGTGGAAAGCCTAGTGATATTTACTCCGATAATGGTTTGAATTCCGTAGGAACTTACAATTATTTTAGTGAGCTTTATGATATTCTTCATGATAAAAATCATAACGATTCAGTTTTAAATTTTCTGGCACGTGACAGAATAAATTGGCATTTTAATCCAGCCGGATCAGCTCATATGGGTGGTTTGTGGGAAGCTGCGGTTAAGTCCACAAAACTCCATCTTAAACGCGTACTCGGTGAATCACATTTAACTTACGAGGAAATGTACAAGCTACTGGTGGAGTTTGAGTCTTGCTTGAACTCACGTCCTTTGAGCCCGTTATCCGATGACCCTACCGATTTCCTACCCTTGACTCCTTCTCATTGCCTTATTGGCGACTCAGTAACAAGTTTACCAGAAGAAGACCTCAAAGAAGCTGAAATTTCCAGAGCGGATCGATACTATCGACTACAACAACTCAAGCAACAATTTTGGGACCGATGGTCAAAGGACTATTTAAGCCAGCTGCAAACACGCTCCAAATGGAAGCTTGATGTTGAACCCGTTTTAAAAGTTGGATGCATGGTCGTTCTAATTGAAGATAACTTACCTTCTCTAAAATGGCCTCTCGATCGTGTTGTGGAATTACATTATGGTACTGACAATGTGGTGCGCGTAGTCTCGGTTCGAATGGCAAATGGTAATATTTTGAAAAGAAACATTTCTAAAGTTTCCGCGCTACAAATCGAGAACTGATTTCCAAAAATATATATATTAATCGAAATGTATATATGTACTGTTTTGCTGTGCCGCAATCCTCTATCATACTTGTCTTCATTGAAAAGTGGGCTTTATATTTTTTCTCTATTTTTTGTTATATTAAAAAAAAAGGCAACGGTGTCGGCCGTCTACTGTCAACCTGTACTCATCGCTAAAACAAACTTTTTTACCGACTTTCGAATGTATTTTGCAAGCCAGTTGTAAAAAAAAGAAAGTTGTTATTATGTCAGAGAGAGACAGAACGTCACGAAATATGTATATGTCACGGTAAACGCATAAATAAAGTTTTTTTGTAGAAAGTATTGGATTTTCGTCACGAATTTATATACAATCATTCACATAACAGTTCCTTCATCCACACAGCCATTTATTTATTGCTCTCATTGAGCTGGTCTTTCGCTCACAGCCGTTATAACAAAAAGTCAATCCACGATATTAAACACCTTCTATCTCTAAAACTAACTTGACCAACAA
Organism: Galeruca laticollis; assembly: GCA_963921935.1. Lineage (NCBI taxonomy): Eukaryota > Metazoa > Arthropoda > Insecta > Coleoptera > Chrysomelidae > Galeruca > Galeruca laticollis. The sequence continues at coordinate 68,188,829 of OY998178.1, read as the reverse complement.
CTACAACGGATGCGGTTTGCCTTTTTATATGAAATGTACAAATTGCTTAAGTTATTAAAATGCAATTTATACGTCATACGATCGCATAAATAGACGTTACATAAGATTACTTCATGCAGCAAAAATTACTCCCAATTAAATAGTGGTTATCCATTTTGAGTCTGCAGTTGGTTCAAATCGTTAAATATATAAAATACTCATTGAGTATATTTTTTCAAGCGATATCTATCCTTTAGATTTGGGTTTGTCAATTAGATATCAATTTGTTGTCCAAATTTAGAGCAAAAATTCTTAAAAATATTGGACATCCAATACTACTACCTAACAATTATGCTGCTGGATATTCGTCAATGTAATAGAATAGGATCTCGCGTTAAAAGAAGCTTTTTAAGTGTGCACTTCACTTACTTAGTATTTTATTAAAAACATGTTAAAATGGTTTGTTAAAGTCTCAAATGCCTTTTCTTTTTCCGGGAACCTACATCTTATTAAACATTGCACTATTTTCTTTTAACTTATTGACGAAAATGAATTGTTGGTCTTCTTGAATCTCCTTAGAGTCGCTATATTCACTAATATCCGACATAATGCAAATTGTAATATTTTTCTTACACGTTTATTACCAAATTAATGTTTACACCACACGTATACCTATAATCTAATAAACAAACGTGTCTTGACAAGTCGACAGAACAATTGCTTATAATACGCCAGAATGATAGCAAATGCTTAAGGTTTTTATTCTAATGATATTCAAGCCATTTCTTGTTCTTTAAGCTTAAGTTTTTTTAGCTTTTGCTAATCATATCAAGTGTCTCAATATACATCGTCCAATTCATCTTTGGTTTCCGTGTGCTTGTTGTCACAAACAAACGACAGCTCGGTACTCAAATTATTCCATTTTTGCATAAGACCTCAAAACGACTTATTCTAGCAACAATTGAAATAAATAGGAATCAACTAAAACATCATTTTATAATTGATGCCATTTATGCTCTCTCAAAACTAGTCAGTGAAAATTTATTAAATTTTTTACAAATATATCGTCATGTAATTAACAGTGACCTCCTCATATGCTCAATTTAATTCCTATAAAGATTATCTCAATTTCATTCAAACAACAAATTATAAAAATTAATTACTTTGCGTACTAACCGCTAACCGGATTTATAGATCACGACCTTATAATCTGACATACCGCTGGTAACCCAATACACATTTTCATCGATTATACAATCTATTTTCAGTTCCTAAAACTGATAGCTGATTGTTGTTCAAGGCGATCCTCTTTTGTTAAATTTGGTCAACTTCGATCCGCATGCATTAATCAAGGTTAGGAAACGCCGGAAAATGCAGTCTAGACAACCCGAAATTTATATTTGCTTGTTACCACGCACGAAAAAGGAGCATAGAGAATAAAAATCGAAGATTTATTGAGCGGTTCAGTAGTTGATATCAATAAATACATTATTGTGACAAAAACAAACAAAATAGAGGATATTTATATAAAGTTACTACTACTATTATGTAGTTTTGTTACTGTGAGCTCTCTAACATATATATCGATCGTCCTGTATTGTTGATAAAATGTTTTGAGGAAAACGTAAATCTGTTTTATACATTAGAGCACTTTTGCTTAAATATATGGGTTACTCATAGATTTAAAATAAACTCAAATACAAAAGTTTCAATTGAAATGTCCAGACTAATGTAAAAAAAAATCTTCAATTTAAATATTCCCGTGCGTCAAGTTTCATCGTATTGAGGCCGTATGACGTTATGTAGTTGCCGATATCGTTTTCTGTATAGTTTTCAATGTTGACAAAAACTGTATAGTGTCATACGAGCATGTAGTCTTCGATATCGAATACTGTACAGAAATACCATTCCCTATCATATTTCTGTACAGCTTCTGCGCTAGTTTCTGCGCAATAGGTCAAATATCGTGTCGGTGTCAGATTGTGTAGTGTTTAAGTTTAGCCTAACCTAACTCATTCCTTGTTTAGTTGAAATTATTTTATTCGGTTTCCTGTTATTATGGCTGCACGTGCTGAGGTAGTTGGATAAATAATGATATTCCAAACTATTTGCCGAGACAATTCTCAGAAGAAACCAAAGCGAAAATAGATTGGGCCCTGGATTCAAAGGAGAACAAGTCGTTCGACTTCGAATGTGTTAAATTTGTTAAACAATGAGCTTTTGCCAGAAGATCCATTAGCATATAAAAACTTTTTATGGATGTCCCAGACAAAATTTGATTATTTATATAATTTGGTGAAAACGTATATTGAGAAATCCGATATTGGGTTAACATATAATACTCAATGGTGAATTATGTTTATACAATGAATTGAAGCAGTAAATATCAATTAATTGACAATGACTTTTGGCTGCTCTACCATCAATCAGAGGCGTTGTTTTTGTTAATTTCAATATCGAAAACTACATAAGTGTTATACGGCCTTTAGATTGATAATTGGCCTTGTAACAATTAGTGCTCGAGACCTCTGACAGCAGGAGATAAAAAAATAGAAGAAGACCATACAATATCAATTGTCATTCACAAAAGGTACCATAGCCATTTTATTTTATTATTTCATATTACTTATTACTCCTGTGTAATTATTTAATGTTCATTACATTATTTTTTCAGTCGAAAGTGTTCCGTATATATATGTGTGTAAGACAACCCACAATTAAACACAAATCACTCGACCTCTTCTCTCGTTGGCAATAATAACCCGGTGCTTAACACCTTCGCATCAAGTTTGGCGTGACAACGTGTGGCCAGAAGAATTGTTCGTGCATGTAACGTGTGTTGATAGCTTTAAATTCTGAACTGACTCTGATCGGCTCGTTAGTACTATTTAGAACGTTTGTTGTTTCGTTAACACTCTATATTTCATCACTTCAGGTAATAATTTTGTTGGAGTTTTCGTTAGTGACTATTAGACTCCCTGTGCGTTTTAATAACTTTTATAGTTAACTGCATGTTATGTTATGAAATCAAGCCGTTAGAAGCAAGACAGAAACATGACAGATTTGATTCAGCAGGCAGTAATGTCACCCGACATGTTGAAAAATCTCATAGAAAGCAATTGTATCAACAAAAAAGATGATAATCAAACAGATGGTACTGCTAATTTCTCTGCATGCAAAGCTAGATTTGAGGGATATTCAGGAGCGGATGTGGATACATGTATAGAAGCAATCACAACCTACAAAGAATGTTTTAAGATTTCAGATGATAATGCTATCAAAGGTCTCAGTATGTTACTATGTGATACAGTAGCTACATGGTGGTAACGGATCAAAGTATTTATTACTTCTTTTGATGAAGCAACTAAGGCTCTTTTACATGCTTATGGATTTGCTAAGCCCGCATACCAAAGATTTAGAGACCTATTTTCCAATGCTCAAGGTAACGAGAAAACAGATATATTTGTGAGTGCCTTATTTTCAAGATTACAAGGTGATTCAGTTGTTTCAGAACATGTATAGATATATATGCTGTATGGATTGTTAAATCCATTGATTAGAGGTAAAATCTGTCGTGATCAGATTAATGGTTCTCGCGAATTTATTGAAGCAGCTCGAAAAACAGGAATGTCTTTACAAGACAACTGTGCTTTTAAACCTGTTACTTCAAATCAGAACTCACACAATTATGTTCGTAAACAAGAACACTGTTCTTATTACAGAAATTATGGACATAATAAAGACGAGTGTGGTGAGCTATTAAGCCGTGAAAAGCACCCACTGAAACCCCTATTAATCAAATCATTTCTGATACTAATGGTTGATACAAAGTTTTAGTTTGCTATGGTTGCCAAACACCAGGGTATATACGAAGCAACTGTGCGAAATGCTCGAAACCATCAATGTCAACACGACCAGCGGAATTTTTGTGCAGCTTCAGGTAACTTGCATCCTTTAGCATATATAACAGTTGGAGGCCATAAAGGCATGACATATCTCCACTCAGGTGCTCAATCTAGTATAGCAGAAAAAAAGTTACTGGAATTTCACTTAATGACAAGATTCCTTATACTACTAGACCTACGGATGGAAAAGTATGATTAATAACAGCTCAGTGTTTTTGAAGTCTGTTACGCTTCAAGACAGACAACATCATTCAAATATAATTTCGATTCCTGAGCATAATTCTAGTAGAACGATACTCGGCTCCGTCTTTCTGAAATTAGCCAACATTGTTTTGAACATCCCACGTGGTTGTTGGTATTATGAGGATGCTCCAGAGATATTATATCCATTTGTAAGTGAATCTCTCAACAAGTGTTGTACGTTGACTGCTATAAATTTGTCAGAAGTCAATCAAAGTGATTCCGAAGTGACTAATTCAACTCATTCTCAATGAAAGGACCTAAACAATGTGTTGCAGGAAAATATCGTCATATTTATGGAAATTCTAGAGTCTACAACATATGATGAGTATTCTATCCAATTATTGGATGATACACCTATTCCAGTCCCTCCACATAGGCTCTCGGAATATAAGAAGGAATCACTTCGGAAGGAAATCGATAAATTTCTGTCCATGAATATTATCGAAAAGTGCGAGTCGCCGTATGCAGCGCTAGTGATATTGGTTCCCAAAATAGATGGTGGGGTAAGGCTTACCGCCTAATTCCATTACCCACAAGGATAAATATGCTTTGCCTCGAATTGATGATATAATATACAGTACAGAACAACTTTAGTATATAACTACGCTGGATTTAAAAGCTGGATAGAGATAAAACTGCCTTCATATGTCCACATGGTACCATTGGGTACACTAGAATGTCGTTAGGTCTCTGCAATGCGCCAGCAACTTTCCAACGTCTCATTGACCGCTTCCGGTCTGGCCTTGAAGGCATTATTATTCTGGCATATTTGGAAGATCTGATCGTTCTTTTGTAAACACTTGAAAGACCTAAAAACAGACTTCGCCATTTCAAACTTCACCTAAATCGAAATAAATGCTCTTTTTCATGTGATTCTGTCCTGTACTTAGGTCACATCATTTTACCACTAGGAATTTCACCCAATCATGAAAAAGTTAGTGCCATATCTTATTTACCTGAACCTAAGAGTGTGTAGAACCTAATTTCATTTTTGCAAATCTGCTCTTGCTACCGAAGATTCATACCTGGATTTGCTGATATAGCCCAAGCATTGTTCATGCTCACTAAAAAGAAAGCAAAGTGGTTGTGGCGTCCTCGTCAAATAGAGGCATTCAATCATTTAAAAGCTATGTTAACGACCAGTTCAATCTTGCGACAAGCTGATCGACAGATGCCAGTGCCTACGCACTTGGAGCGTGTTTACTCCAGGGGAGACATTGAAACATGAGCGTCCTATCGAATATATTAGCAGATTGTTGACAACAGCAGAAAAAAACTACTGCACGACAGAAAGAGAAGCGTTAGCTGTCATTTGGTCAGTAACAAAACTTGGAGATTACCTAGAAGACTCTACAGTCATTATCCAAAGTGACCACCAGCCCTTGAAATGGCTCATGCGATCACCTTCAGGTCGCTTAGCACGTTGGAGTTTAATTTGGCAATCTCATGATTTAATAATTGAATACACCCCAAGTCATTTAAATATTGTAGCGGACATGTTGTCTCGCCCAAGTGTGCAGGTACCACTGAGATTAACCTAGTATCAATAGATATACACAGACAGCCAGTTAGCGAAATACGCAATCTGTAACTGGTTGATGGAAATCCTCTTAAAATTATTAGCTCTTTCGAGAGCCTATCAATGAATGAACTTGACCCCAAAAAATGGTAAGAGGTTATGTGATGAATCATGGAATACTATACCTACAGATATGTTCCTGAGGCAGATGAAGAAGAGGCTCAGCAGGTTGTCCCAAAAAGTAAATGCCATCCATTTTTGCAGAATATCATGACTCAGAACTCGCAGGCCATTATAGTGCTGAAATAACTTATCGAAGAATTGTTTAACGATATTATAGATCAGGAATGCGAACAACTATTGCGAAGTATGTGTCAAACTGTTTTAAGTGTAAGTGCTACAAAGCTAATAACTTAAAACCAGATGGACAATTACAAACACCTGTTCTATCTAGAAAGTTTGAAACCCTATCAGTTGATCTCTTTGGTCCATTACCGGAGACTATGGATGGCTGCAAATGGGTTTCCATAATAGTAGATGGGTTGAACTATTCCCTCCACAGAAGGTCACTGCTGAAAGCTGTGAACGATTCTTAATCGATGAAATAATTTCAAGATATGGAACTCCAAGAAGAGATATTAGTAATAATGGTACGCAGTTCGTAAGTGAAGTGATGCAACAAGTAGCACATGTCTTAGGCTTCAAGCAAACTCTCACTCTCTCAGCCCGCGGCTAATCCGCTCGAACGGAAAAACCGCGACATCAATTGTCAGTGGAAAGACAAATTACCGGCGATACGTTTCTCAATGAAAACAGTGCAGTCGCAATCAACCAGCTTTAGCGTTGCTTATCTTACGTTCGGGCGCGAATTGAGAACACCAGATGATGCTAATCGGGACTCCCGTGCTATCCTGGATTATGAAAATTTTGTCTCCGAGATATCACTCTATCTACAGACTTTAGCAACCACCATAATGTAGCCCACGAAAATCACAAGAAAGCTCAAGATCGTGCCCAAGACTATACCGACAAAAGTCGCCGACCTGTCGCTCCATTCGAAGTAGGTGATACTGTGCTCGTAGACGCCCACTCGCTAAGTAAATCCAAGGACTCATATACCAGTAAGTTGGCTCCGCGTCGCGATAGATCGTACCACATCCATCGTATAGTTACCCCGACAACTTGCGAGGTAGTTACCGTTAGCACACCTTTTGAAGTGATTGGAAATATTATGCATCAGCGTTGATCCCATACCACAACCTCGTAAATGCTAATGCTTCAGTGCCGATACGACCAATCCGAAAGAGAAGTCGACCACGTGAGAATCCTTTGAATACATCAGAGTCGACTGTACCCGAATCTGAGATGTCGTCTCCCACAGCTTTAGTTGCCTTAGCGACCCCTGTTGCGGAAGATAGACCGCAAGAAGATACCTCGGAAGTATAGGCTCAGGCCCAGCCCGTAGGTCCTCCGAAGAGAAGAATCGCTAAGCCTAAAAGTTGCTCCTGTTGTTTAGCGAACTCCAGCTTCCCTGCTCCTACTCTTGATACGATTCGTGAAGCAGATTGGGAGAATTGTAACGATTAGTTGACGAGGCCTCTGACAGCAGAAGATAAAGAAGTGGAAAAATAGCAGACATTGTCATTCATAAAAAGATCGCCATTTTGGTATTTCATATTACTCATTATTCCTGTGTAATTATTTGATGTTAATTATATCATTTCTTCAGTTCAAAGTGTTCCATACAGATATGTGTGTATAATACAACCCACAATTAAACATAAATCACTCGACTTCTCCTCTGGTCGACAAAAATAACCCGGTGCTTAACATTTTCGAATCAGCCTAATAATTGGCTGTGTAGGTGTTTACCATTTATTTTACAATCTGTCATCTAGCTGTCAAACAAGTGACAAGACAATGAAATATTACAATGAAGGAAACGTGAATACTAATTCAGAAATCGGTGATTTAGTATATCGACGTTTCGATTAATAACATTAAAAGTCGTTTCTTTTCTAACAGGTAAAATTTTGTTAACATGCACTTCCATTTACAAATGATAATTAGACATGTAAGGTTTAAGAAACACAATAAATATTTTCTTACAGAGAAGCACAATCTTGTGTCGTCAAAATCAATAAAAGTCCAACGTCTTATAAAATGACAGTTACGTTTCTAGCAAAAATCAAAAACAGTCGGAAAATTGAAATATATTTCCATAACCTCAATTATCACACACGATGACAAATGATGAACTCCCCCGTATTGTTCACATAATCTGCCATTGGATGTTGGAGTTTATAGTTCGTTCAAGAATTATTTGAAACGAATACAGAGAGCGTGAATGCATAACAATCCAGGGAACACGATGACCATATATGACATTCCTGGTATCGTTAAGGATTATTTGCCATTAGCAATGAATCCTTCAAATATGATGAATGGATTCAAAACCAGGGGAAATATGGTCTCTAAATGCAAATATTTATGTTCAGATTTTGCCTCATGTTATGTTATGGATCGGCCAAATCTTGCAAGCAAAGAATCTGTACATTACTGTTAATAACTTTAACTTGACGATAAATCCTCCTAATATAGATTAATTCGATAATTGTTCTTTCGACATAAAAGTCAGTGATATCATAAATTCTATGGAAAATTGTGACCCATAAACTTCAAGTTTAACAAAAATTGAGGATACTTCATTTACAAAAACTTCAACTGGGGGTCAACCTGACTTTGAGCCGACTCTTGTACCTTCGTTTCTTCAAAAGCAAAATAATTTATCTCCATCTAAAATGAGATCAGACCCAAAAGCTGCGACATGAAAATTGAGTAAACGCGTTCAACGTAAAAGAAAATGATGTGTCCATATAGACACGCCAGAGAAGAACGAGTTACAAAAAGAATATGAATAAAAATCAAATGAGAAAATGAAAACATAAGTGACTGAGAAAGTCGAGGGAAGGGGCAAAATAACGGGGACAAATGATAAGAAAAAGATAGTTAATAGACAAGGGATATGAAGAGTAAAAAATAAAATTTTTAAATCTGACTTAGAATCTGAACCCGAAGAAGGGGTTTGTTCAGCTTGTGGGGAAGCTTCTGAAAATTCAAACGAGGAGTGGATACAATGTATAATGTGCAAGATGTGGGCACATGTTGAATGTGCAACAGGAGATAATATCTCATTTGTGTGTCTCAATTAATCGGAATTACAATTCCGATGGAGACTGATTCCACATTTTGCCTACTTCAATTAAAAGGCTGATTACCTACTTAAGAAGTTGAGATTTTTTCATTATAAATGCATGTAAGCCTAAAGTTCCTTTATAGTTTCAAAAAAAAACAATATATTTTGGTTAATTTTTGAATATTACTTTTCCGCCCAACTTATCTAATATGCGAGAAAAGTATCGATTTACCCCAAAAAAAAATTGGAATTTTGAGTTATTTTTACGTTTTCCATCAAGAACAATACGAAAAAACGGTTTCTAGAAAAAACATCCTGCGTGTATGTCGTTGTCGTCGGCCACTTTCCGCTAAATGTCTGCACTGCCTCCCGAGTGCAACAAGTCACCAATTTTATGATTGAATATTGTTAAGGACATGTCACAGATGAACCCTATTGATTTTCAGGTCACCACATCCAGTAAAACAGGTGCTATTATAGTACTTGAAGTACGACACTTTTGTCATTTTTTGAGAAATTTCAATTCGTTAGCAAATACAGTCTCCGGAGTCACCAATTTTATGATTGAATATTATTCAGGACATCTCACAAATGAATCCAATTGATTTGCATCTCACCAGAGGTGCACAAACAGGTGCTATAGTGGAGAAATTTCCATTTGTTAGCACGATACAGCCTCCGGAGTATATACAAGTGACCGATTTTATGATTGGATATCATTCAGGGCGTTACAAAGAAGATGAACCCTATTGACGTTCAGCTCACTGAAGCCAGTACTTGAAGTACCAAATTTTTGTCATTTTTTGAGAATTTTCAGTTTGTTAGCATGATACAGCCTCCAGAGTGTATACAAGTTACCAACTTTATGATTGAATATTGTTCAAGGTGTTTCACAGATGTACCCTATTGATTTTGAGCTGACTAGAGCGAGTACAGGGGGTCCTATAAATCCAGACGTGGGTACTACATTTTCGGAGAAATTTCGGTTTGTTAGCACGATACATCCCCCGAAGTGTATGCAAGTTACAATTTTATGATAGAATATGGTTCAGGGCCACACATGTGGAAAGTTAGTTTTAATCTTCAATACTGTTTATTTTTCCATCAGATTAAGAATAAACTAGAAAGTCTAAGTTTATTTTAACAAGTTTAAAGTTCTTAATGTTAAATATGCTATATACATCTTTGAAAAATAGGAAATTACTTTTCAATCCCTACTATTATAATTTGCCCCAAGCCTATTCAAACTTACCCCAATCCCGGGGTAAGTAGTAACACTTGTCACTTCTTCTTCTAAGCCATTTTTACAACAGTTCGTCACAGTTTTGATTAAAATTTCATTAGAAATCGATAGTGGAATAGTAGCTCATTCAAACAGTACTACTTAAATTCCTTAATACCCAGAAGTAAGCTTCCATTTCCGAAAAATTGATACAACTAGCCCCCGTTCCCCTAATCGTTATGGACAACGCAGTACATGAATTTGAACAACACAAAAACTTTCCATAAACGTTGCAAAAGAGCACAAATAAGGAAAGAGACTTGCTAGACGAGATCCAGCTTCATTCACAACAACAAGTAACAGTTATTGAAGATCACTTTATTGTTCACATATTTTCCAGCTTCTGTTCATTGACCACTCGGATTATTTACTATAGAAGAGCTCAGATGATATCGCGTTGGGATCAAGAATAAGCAGTGCTAAGTAATTCCGTAGTCTAACGATAAAAATTTAATTACTTTGGATCAGAAAATGGATGTTCAAGTCTCTCATAAGGCTACTACTCTAGCCGAACAGTTAAAAGATTTCAGTTTTATAGTTACGATGGTTGTTTTGTATGTCATACTTTTTCAAGTCGTTAGTAAATCACTCCAATCAACAGTCATGGATGTTGGTAAATGCACAGAAATGTCGAAAAAATGCTGCACATAGTGGTAAAACTGTCTATGATGAACCTATAACATTTCCAGACAAAAATTTAATGTTGAATTTCCCAACTGCCCTTTGGACACTACAATTAAATGAGTACTCGGAATCTCGGTCTTTTTTGTACAATGTAAAGAATATTCAGGAAAAACCTTTCCTTCTCAGACTCTGTCGTGATCTCCAATTGAAATTATCTATAGACTCTAAATCACATATAGATTCTTATTTTGTAGGATGAACTCATAAGTCTGAAATCCTTTTTGTTGGATCATAATGCGGTTACGCCAGTTCTTGTTTTAAATTATATCGAATATCAAAGCTTACAAGTACTGTATCCAAATGCAGCATTGCGGATATTATTGATTATATCTGTGACTATTGCCAGTGGGAAGAGTTTTTTCTATGCTTAATTTGATAGAAACCTATCTGCGATCGACAATATATCAATGTATATTGACAAAATTCGCAACTATGTAAATCGAAAATCAAATTGCTGGACACATCGACTGCAATAACCCAATAAACGAGTTCGCCGATAGCAAGGCCAGGAGAGAGAAGTTATACTAGTATTTAAAATAAATGGCTACTTTTTTCAATAAATGGTTATTTCATTATATCCTTCGCTCTTTTTTGAATGGGTTTGAATTTGGGGGCGCCGCTGTAGAAGTATCGTCCAGGCCGCTGGTAGTGCTAAAGCCAGTACTTACTAAGTCAATAATTTTTGTATAGTTTTTGGGAGCGAAAAGTAACCTCGAGGTAAGTGATGCTGGAAACGTAACAAATTTCACTCTACTGTCAGCTTTAGATAATTTAGCCAAGAAAAAATGGGACTCGATCAATGTCTGCCATTTACTCGATTTTTGGAATACTACTCAAATAAGAGACATTATCTACATAACTACCCACTTATGTCTATGAACATATCATCATAACCTTCTACATCTAGAAGCTATGAAATATTAATGTATTATCTTTAGAAATTGCATGAACTGTTCATCATCTTCTTGTGTTGAGAATTAACGAAGTTATTAATATTCGAACTCCTGCAACTTAGTAGAGTTTGTTAACTGCACGATTAATTTTCGGAAGCACGCTCTAATTTTCCTTATTGTGGAATAAAATACCAACAAAAAAGTGTATCTAAAATATTTAAATGGTGCTCAAATAAACGAATGGACGTTGGTAATTATTCGTATTTTTTCAAAGAATTCTTTTTGTACTAGATGTGTCCTATGATAGTGAAGAATACTAGCTCAATCATTTTGAATCAAACACCTTGTATATTATCCAATGTTTTGATTTTCTTGAAAATTCTAGACATATCTAATGTACAGTATTTATATCTATCTTGAACTCGCTCATAAGTATTAAGTGTTTTCTGATTTAGTTCAAAAAATCACATTAAAAATGGGAGTTATACAATAACCAAAATTCCAGACAATGCAATCAATAATTCAATAAAGAGCAGTAAAGACCGTTACTGACGGCAGTTAGTTATTTCCAAATTGTGCAATATTCTCAATAAATATTATCACAGCTATTCATCCCATTTGATCACCTTTGCGAACTAAAATAATGCAAATAAGCTCAAGCTTTTGTAATGGCAATACATAAATAAGTCTAATTTCTCTTTAATACATAGGCTTAGGAGGGAAGGAGTCGATTTATTGCATATTTGAACACCTGCGAAACAGCTCTATACAAATAGAGGCTTTAGGCGGCTTTTGGTAGAAGACTATCCATTTAATTAACCGTTTTTTCTAATGCAGAATATTTTGCATATCGTGAGTGTATTGCATTGTGTAACCTGCACTTATTTCAGCCCTGTTCAAAAATTCGCCATTATTTTATTATCGCTCCAATTTCAATATTCAATGTGCCCAAAAAGCGCCTCAATACAGCTTACAAAGAAAAAATGGTGAATCATAAATAAAACTACATATTGTGGGGCCAAAAATAACTTAATTTAATCTAACTACAAACGTGCCTACAAAAAAAAATTAAAGCACTTTGTAGTTACCAAATGCAATTCGATTTCTTCAAATATTTTGATAGTTGTTCGACAAATTCTGATGACTATATTATTCATTAAGTTATAAATCAATAAGAAATAAAGATTTGCTTTAGTTACCTAGTATTACAACGGTTATTATTATGTATCCAAGGTGAACGAATATGCAAACCTTGGTACATTCGAATATACCAACATTCGTATATTCACTTTAGGTGCCATTGGTTATTTTGTTCTATGTAGTCAGAACTGTCAATGTCAATTTGAATTATTTTTATGGAGCGTAGAATTTGATAATTTTCCTTCAAACTACATAAATTAATCTTCAATTTGTCTCTGAGTCTGTGCTTTTGGTACACATTATTTGTGCTGTCTGATGTCTCGGTCTTTGCATGATATTGCAGAAGAAAATAATCTATAGGCCAACGCTGGGTAAGTACAGGGTAGGCAAATAAGCGAGGTAAGCGGAGTAAGGGGTAGGATGCGCCTGATATAGCCTCTCCTATTCAAATGTCAACCTCACCTTCGAGTGGTGCTCCCTGTTAGATGACTAACGAGGCTCAGTTGACCGAATGATTGCCGGTAAAAGCAGTCCCCCATTTACTGGCCAACAGCCTCGGGTGGAGGAGCCAGTGAATGGAAGGGCACTATTATGTCCTAGGGTTGGTAAACTGGCTCTTAATGCGGATTAACCAAGAAATTAGTCAACGGCATAAGAATACGGAAGGCAACGAGAAACCACCGTATTAAGGATTTGTAAGATATATATACCAAGAGAACCAAAATGACCTCGAAATTGTCCGGAGGTAAAAATAGTTCCCCAATCGGATCTCCGGGGGAACAGTGTTAGATGATAGAAAAGTAGTCAGAGTAAATCTACGAAGAAAGTTCAGAATTGGTACATGGAACGTACAGTCTATATGAAGCTGGAAAGTTGGCTAATGTAATACAAGAAATAGACAGGATGAAAATAGATGTCCTTGGGGTAGCAGAGATATGGTGGCCAGGCGTAGGAAAATGTGTAACACGAGAAAAAGTCTTTTTCTATTTAGAAAACCAAGACAGAAATCATCGGAAAGGAGTTGGAATAATAATTCGAGCAAAACTATCTCCAAATGTAATTAACTGTTTCCCACACTCATATCGCATGGTATTGCTTAGATTGAAAGCAAATCCGGTTAATATTAACATAATACAAGTATACGCCCCCACCACAGAGGCATCAGAAGACGAAGTTGAAGAATTCTATGAAGAACTGAAACAACTAATCCAAAAAATCGTTAAAAGAAACGGAATAAACCTCATACTAGGCGACTTCAACGCAAAAGTTGGAAATGACATACCAGATGAACTGGTAGGCCCTTATGGATTGGGAGAGAGAAACGAATGAGGTGGGCGGCTACACCAGTTTTGTCAAGAGGAGCACATGAAAATAACTAACACTTGATTCAGAACACCACCCAGGCATCTCTACACATGGTGAGCCCCAGCAGACTGTCCCGAACATATAATTAGAAACCAAATAGACTTCATATTGATCAACAAACGATTCGGAACATCAGTAACAAGAACATGTACATATCCTGGAGCCGACGTTCCAACAGACTATGTCATTCTCATAACAGGAATAGAAATAGAAATAACTAATAATAAAAAACCAAAACAAGAACCAAGGATAGATTATGATATAATTAAAGACGACACCATCAAAAACAAAGTAAGCAATAAATTAAATGAAACCTTAACAACTTTAGCCCTGCCACAATCAGCTGAGGAGATGAACCTTGACAACACATGGAACGACATAGAAAAAATAATTATAAATATAGCAAAAGTGGAAATAGGATACAAACAAAAGGTTAAAAAGAAAGAATGGATGAGAGACGCAATATTAGCAATGTTTGAAGAGAAAAGAAAATACAAAAACACAGACAGTCGAGACAAATACAGAATGATGCAAAATGCTATAAGAAGAGCGATAAGAACGGCCAAAAATAGATGGCTGCAGGAACAGTGCGAAGAAATGGAATACTTACAAGAACAACATGTTGAGTATAACCTGGACAAGAGAATAAAAAAACAGCAGAAGTATATAGGAAACAGACTTTCTCCAACTTACAAAACGATCAAAGGCAAATGGCAAAAGACAAGGCACAGAGGAAAGCTATCTGCGAACAATACATTGGTAACCTCTTTGCAGATGAGAGACCACGGTTAGATGATATCTTGGAAGAGGATTTGCCTGAACCATCAATCACAATAGAAAAGATTACTAGAGCAATAAAAAGCTTGAAGGATAAGAAAACGGTTGAGCCAGATCTAGTTACTGTTGAACTGCCTAAATTATTAGACAGCAAAGGTATTAAGATACTTCATAGTCTTTTCATCCAAATTTACAACAAAGTAAAATTCCCAACTAAATGGCTTACGACTGGAACCATTTGAAATGTGGATCTATCGAAGAATCTTGAAAGTTCCATGGATGGCAAGAAAAACCAACGAGGAAATTTTGAGGAGGGCAGGAAGAGAACGTGAATTGCTGAACACTATAAAACGCAGGAAAACAGCGTACCTGGGACATGTAATGAGCAACGAGAGATACCACTTGCTCCAACTATAAATAGAAGGAAAGATAGAGGAAAAAGGGGAGTGGACAGAAAGAGTATGTGTTGGCTCCGAAATATCAATCAGTGGACAGGGATGAGAAACACAGGAGAATCAATGCACACCATTAGAGACAGAACGAAATGGTCAGAAGTAGTCGCAAACATCCATAAATGGATAGCAGAAGAAGAAGAAGAAGCGGCTGTATCTCAGAAACTAATGATCGTAGAGAGTTACGGTAAAAAAATTTATAAGTGAAGTAAGCAAGGGAAATGCTGGAGATTATTTTCAAGTTTCCAAGATGGCCGCCAGGACTCTACATAACAATTGACGAACAACTTTTCGCTTCCAAATATCGATGTAGGTTTACTCAGTTTTTGAATTCAAACTCCGACAAATACGGACAAAAGTTCTAGTTGGCTGTAGGGGATTACGGGGATTACGTAGTAAAATAATTGATGCAGCCATACCTTAAGAAAGGAAGAAATATCACTTGTGATCACTTTTTCACGTCTCTATCTCTTGCTGAAACCCTAAAATCAAACGGAACAAGTATTGTTGGTACAATAAATAAAGATCGTCGGGATATATCTGTTTGCGTCAAACAAACAAAATAAGAGTGTTGTACAGTACAGTGTTATTTAAAAAAGACGATATCACTTTAACAGTATATCAAGTAAAGCACAGAAAATGTTCTTCTCATTAGCACTATGCACTGGTTCCAAGAAGTAACCTGAAGTAGTACGAGGGTGGATCAAATGGCTCGTAAATACAGTTCACACTTTTTAAAATTTGCTTGAATTAGCAGCAATAAATTCTTGGATATTGTATCGTGACCTTAATGGAAAAAAATTAGCAGAAGTGAGTTTATCTTACAGTTAGGAGAAGAACTAGCTGAGCCATATGCAAATAGCAGGAAAACGTGTAATACTCGTATCAATATGCCAAAAGTAATATGTGGACGTCAAGACAAACGTACTGGTTGTCAGGTAAAGTTTTCCAAGCTTGTAAAAAAAGTGTTTCCAAGAAGTGCTCATCAAAAGAGTTTTCCAATTGCTCTTTATGCAATTCCGAATAGGAATAATTACAGCACCAATTTTATAATTTTATTTAATTTAAACTGGAATTATTTGTGATTGTGATTTCTACCCCAAAAATGTGTGTAATATGTAATAAAAACATTCTATCATAATTACAAGCTTAATTTGTATACATATCTTCACATTACTGTAGCAAAAACAAAATGGCTAAAATTTACCCATCCGCGCTTCAAGGGATGTCAGGATGTTACGCGCTTCCAGTGTTAAAGTTTCAGTGATTTGATCGTGAATAGAGTCGGATTAAGAGTGGCGACAGAAATTCAGAAAAGAAAACGAATTAATTCAACTCTGAGTAGGTTAAAGATTAAACGTAGTAGATTTTTGACAGAAACTACATAAGATATATATTATGCAATTCGTGGACTAACTGAATAGGAAAATGGAAAGCGACGCTGATTACAACACGGATGAATGTAAAATGAGGAAAAACTCTGATAACCTAGTAGATATCTTTGAGAACAGTAGTAAAACTACTAAAGCGACACTAAAAACTCATAAGAAAGAAGACAGTCACAATACTGGAGATGGTTATCGGACAAAAAGAGAATAAATAAAAAATAGGAGAAGAACACTAAGTTCACTGAAGAAATAAATAAAATAAGAAATGAAAACATGGAACTACTACAAGAAAACCACTACATATGCAAAGACAATTCAAATAAAACGGGGAAAATGGCAAATCTTAGACAATCAGTAGAAGCTTTGGACAATGAAACAGGAGAAAGAACGTTGCCGTCAGTGGGTTGAACGTAAACACATAGGATCAAGTGGTATTAATGCAAGGAATATCCAATATGATACAGCAACACCTAAAAGTTAAGGTCAACATTAAGAAAGTGATAGAACATGGGAGGGGTGAAAGGGGTTTGACAAAAGAACTAAGCCAAACCCAAAAGACAACCTCACCTTCACGCGGTGCACCCTGCTAGACAACTAATGAGGCTCTGCCGACCGAGTATCTGCCGGTATAAGCAGATCCCTCTTGCCGGCCAACAGCTTCGGGTGGATGAGCCGGTAAGAGTAAGGGCACTCACTTGTCCTAGAGATGAGAAATCATACCTAAAGTCGGATGAATCAACGGACGATCAACGGTATGTGGATGCAGAAGGCAAGGGGAAACCACAGCATTAAAGACTGTAAGATTATCGTACACAACAATCATGGCAATGTTCAAAACAAAATATTCCGGAGTTAATAGTTCGCCAATCGGATCTCCGGGGGGAACAGTGGCGAACAAGTTATTGAAAGCAACAGTAAAGAATATGAAGATCGGAACGTGGAATGCAAGAAGCGTTTTTGCACCTGGAAAACTGGACAACATTGTGAAGCAAAATGTTGAGACTAAATGTGGATATCTTGGGAGTTAGTGATGTGAGATGGCCAGGAAGTGGCTCCTGTGCAGCGGGTAACGGCACATTCTATTACTCTGGAAATAGTGACCCGAAACATTTTTATTTGAAGTTAGAGTGATTTTACAAAGAGACTTTACAGGTTCGGTTTTGAATTTTATACCTTGCTCAGACATAGTCATGATGCTTCAACTTAAAACACATACGGGAATTACGAACATAATACAGGTGTATGCACCAACAGTTCGAATCACTCAAATTTCAACACTAGTGATATCAGAGCAATTCCAAATTCTATAAGACATCACAGCAATCGTTCCAGTTTGCAATCAAATTCTCGAGCACAAAGTCCAAATCATCAGAATTTGCGATACCACCGCAGTCAACCAGATTACAAGGCACTTTGTATCAAAAATCTTTGTATTCGATGTGGCAGAAACAATCATAAAATTGGAGATTATCGTGACAATGGAAAAAAAAATTCCGGTCAATCCTGCAAGAAAATCGGACACGTTGCGAAAGTGTGTACTAAAACATTGTTAAATGCTCCTCGCCAAAAATCGGGTATAACAACAACAACCACAAACTCAAGTTCCACATCTGTGCATGTAGTTTCTGACGACCAACCAAGTTCCGATGTTGAGTATGGCGTTAACCAGATAGACCCATTATATGTTCTAAAAGTTGTCTCTTTATATTGTAAAATAGTTTGTAATAAGAAGGGGAGAATTGTTGTGACCATTTGATAGACTTGTTGACATTAATCATAAAATATAAGGGATGTCAGAAAGAACTGTCAAAAAATGTAAAAAAGTAATAAATCCGTCTATTTTCAAAAAGATGGAAATAATTCGGTTTGGATCCTTCTCAGAATTGTAATAACCATGCACGAGCCATATATCAGCGAACTATAACTACATTATGACCACAGCTTGCTGGCAAAAATCATCGTTAGAAGTACACACGATGAAGAGATTTCAGACGTAATTGAAGAAAGCCCTAAGAGCAGCACAAGTATAGTAGACGTTCGATTGTATTCAAGAGTGATTGGATGGAGATTATCATGAGTATTGAATTTTGCATCAGAAAACGCTTGCAACTATCAATTTCATTAACCATATTTCGTTTACCGACAAAACGACCTTCAAACTAAATACCACCTTCCTGATCTTTACTAATAACTTTTCCAATTTTCTTCTTCTTAAAAACGGTTCCAATTCATTTTCCTAGACATCATTCTGGATTAAATGAGCTATCGCACGTATTTTCACGAGCTTTTTCTCCATCATTTACCACTTTACTTGTGAATATTGTTAAAGTAAAATTGTACTTTATATGTTAATTGTTCTAAAAGACAGTCGGTAGTCGTTACCTTGACTACAAATAAATGATTTGATTTTAATTTCAATTTTTCTAACATGTCAGTCAAAAGCGAACAGTTATGTTAATTTACTGAATAAAAAGTTCACATCAAGATTAAACTGCATTCCTTGTATTTATTTTAATTGGTTATGGGCCCAGAACGCTTAATTGTGTACTAGAATCGTTTTTATTCAAGAAAGAATAAATTCGTATAAGAAACGGTTGGACTGTGAAGTATCGTTGAATAGCCACAGATGGATTTGGCGAAGCACATCAAACCCTTGGCCGGTGAGGCAGACTGGCCGATCTGGAAGCGGAAGATTCGTGATCTGCTCGATTATCATGAAGGTGCATTAGACGTTATCGATAACAAGATTAAAAAACCAGAACCTCTAGCTGACGGCGCTAGTGCGGCTAAACAAAAAGAATTCAAAGAGAAGTATGATTTCTTTCGAAAGGCAAATAGCTACGCAAAGTCTATGATTGCTAGCTCAGTTACAGATGCGGTGTATGAGAAAATCATCGATAAAGAAACCGCGCGTGATACTTTCGAGGCCCTTAAAGAGCAGTTTGAAGCGACATCCAAGGATCAAGTTTTTCAAATTTGTGATTCATTTTTCGCTTTTAGTTGGATGTTAGGTGAGGACGTGTCTACACATTTAGCTAAGTTGAGAAGTCTTTGGAGTGATCTCAACAACGGTCTCACTGCTCGAAATGAAAACAAGTTACCAGACTTAATGCTTGTGTGTAAAACGCTCAATATTTTACCTGCTGCATTTGAGACATTTAGGTCCAGTTGGATGCTGCTCACCAAAGACACAGAGAAAACCTTTGACGAGCTGACTACACAGTTGTGTATGTTCGAAAGAAATTTCAAGAAAAGCACCAACAACGACAAATTTTCTCAAGAAGCTCTAGTGGCAAAAGGCGAGACGCAAAAACAAGACGCGAAAAAGAAGTCGAGAGCAGGTACAACCTGTAATTATTGTGGTAAGAAAAACCATTGGGTCAGTGAATGCAGAAAATGGATCGCAGATGGACGACCATCCAAAAATAAGTCCGTTAATGACTCTCAAAACCAAGCTAACCACAAAAATAACCAAAACAAATTTCAGAGCAATGCTGTTGAGGTTAAGGAAGGTCTTGTGTTGTCATTTTCAGAGATTTTCAATACTGAGATCAACACTACAGACTGGTGGATCGACAACGGTGCTACAAGGCACGCAACGAATAATTTCGATTTCTTTGTAGATTTTGAAAAATTCAAGAATCCGTGTGGCATAAAGGCTGCAGGAAAAGAGCTTTTGCAAGCAGTAGGGAAAGGCATCGTAAAAGTTGTATCAACAGTGAACGACGAGCGATACATCCTAACCTTGCACGATGTTTGGTACGTTCCCGACATATCGAAGAATTTGTTTTCTGTTCTAGCAGCTCAAGACAGAAACCTAAACAGTATGTTTGAATCAACAGCTACGTGGTGCTCGCTCAAAGTGAATAACAAGATACTGCTAAGTGGAGTCCGAAATGTTAACGGAACACTATTCAAAGCAGCTATCAAACCGATTTTTCCCGCTGGTAATGTAAGTTTCAATGTTGCTGTTACTGATAGTTCTCAATTACAGCTGTATCACGAGAGGTGGGGACATCAGGACAAGCAGCACGTGAAAAACTTGTTACAAAAAGAATTGGGTATTAACGTCAAGTTATACAGAGAAATTTGTGAACCGTGCGTTTACGGTAAGGCCCATCGTTTAGCTTTCGGTACTAGAAGAAAAGCAAGCCAACCTGGAGAACTGATTGCTACAGATTTATGTGGTCCTTTTGATGTATCATTTAGCAAGAAGAGGTATATGGCCATATTCAAAGATATGTTCACTAAATTTCGATATTGCTACATAATTGCAGAGAAGTCTGACGTCACAGCAGCTTTACAGTCAATGATTGCTCACGCAAAACAGCAAGGTCATTCGATTAAGGCGCTGCTGAGTGACAACGGCGGCGAATTCGACAATGTGGAGGTCAAGGCTATTCTAGAGAAAAATGGAATTACGCACAGATTGACAGCTCCGTATACACCACAGCAAAATGGTTGCGTTGAACGAGAAAATCGCACAATCGTTGAAATGGCTAGAACATTCAAGTACTCCAATCCCGACGTGAAATTTCCTGAAGCCATTTGGGCAGAATTAGTCACTACAGCTACGTACGTATTGAACAGAACAGGCAAATCATCAGTAGACGGTGTGAGTCCTTACGAGCTGTGGATTGGAAGTAAGCCGAGAATTAAGCACTTACGCATCATTGCATCAACTTGCTACGTTCATATACCTAAAGAAAAGAGAAGAAAAATGGACGAGAAAGCAATCAAGGGTTATTTGATAGGTTACGATAACGATGAAAGATACAGAATTTATGTCAAGGAAGAGCACAAAGTTATTGTCTCAAGAGACGTTCAATTTCGCGAATTAACGAGAGATTGCGATCATGAGGTTCAGTTACCACTCAAAGATTCTCATTTACAGAAAGATAACACCGAGGAAAATCCTGAGGTTCCAGTCGAACTAGAAGAGCCTTTGGAGTACCCCGAGATACCAGTTCAACAAGATGAACCACTTGAGTACGAGTCGGAAAGCACGGAACCTGAATCGGCAACCGATGACGAGGAAGAGCCAGCGACGCCCTCGCCAGTACTTGCAAGAACTTTGAGAGATCGCTCGAAGTTGAGAAAGCCAAGTTACCTACAAGAATATGCACACATTGCTGAAAACACTGATTTTATTGACACGTATGTAACTCCTCAATCATTCCAAGAAGCTGTTTCAGGTAGGGAAAGTTTACAGTGGAAACGAGCCATGGATGATGAGATGAAATCGCTCAATGAAAATCACACATGGAAGCTGTCAACTTTGCCACAAGGAGCAAAAGCGATCCCATGTAAATGGACCTACAGAGTTAAAACCAATCCAGATGGTTCGGTCAATCGATACAAGGCAAGACTAGTTATAAAAGGTTTCAGTCAACGCTACGGCATTGACTATAGCCAGACCTTCAGCCCAGTAGCAAGAATGGCAACTATTCGGTCGATTTTAAGCATAGCTGCAAGTGAGCAGATGCATCTAGCACAGTTTGACGTATCTACAGCATTTTTATACGGCGAACTTGAAGAGGTTATTTACATGCAGCAACCAGAAGGCTACAAAAACGGTACTGATCAGGTATGTCAACTTCAAAAAAGTTTGTATGGTTTGAAACAGGCTCCAAGATGCTGGTTCAAACGTTTTGGCAAGTATCTTATCAGTCTCGGCTTCAAAGTTAGTGATGCAGATCCATGTTTGTTCATGCGAAAAGAAAATGACAAAAGTATTATCATGGCTCTGTACGTAGATGATGGATTAGTTGCCGCAACAGATCCTCAAGATTTGAAGATTTTCTTACAAGATTTAAGCAAAGAATTCAAGATCACTTCACAGAAAGCTTCATACTTTTTAGGGCTAGAAATTGAACAAACAGAAGATTACATTACAATTAATCAACAAGCTTTTGCTAAAAAGATTCTAGAACGTTTCAATTTTTCAGATTGCAAACCAGTCTCTACGCCAATGTTGAAAGCTTCTGAGATTTCTCAATCAGGGAAAGAAAATTCCAAAGCACATAATTTCCCTTACAGACAGGCGGTCGGAGCTCTCATGTATTTGATGCTAGGAACTCGACCTGACTTAGCATACAGCGTTGGATTTTTATCAAGATCACTGGAAAATCCATCTTTGGAAGATGCAGCTCGCGTTAAAAGAGTTTTCCGCTATGTAGCAGGCACATTGACGAAAGGAATAACCTATACTCGTAAGGTAAAAAGGGGTATTCTTGAGACTTTCAGTGACGCTGATTTTGGAGGATGCACGAAAACTGGTCGCTCTACTTCTGGTGTCGTAGTTAAGTATGCAGGAGGGGCTATTTCATGGATGAGTCAAAGGCAACCTACGGTAGCCACTTCCACTACCGAAGCTGAAATTATTGCAGCAAGTGAAGCAGCTAAAGAAATTATTTGGCTCTCAAGATTGTTTAAAAATATTGTAACTTTAAAGCAAGTTCCAATAATTGAGGTCGACAATACAGCAGCAGTGCGTTTAAGCGAAAATCCAGAGTTTCATCGACGAACAAAACATATAGCCATCAAGCACTTCTTTATTCGAGAGAGGGTAACCGAAGGCGAATTAGCAGTTCAACAAATATCTTCTGAGAATCAACTGGCAGATATTATGACGAAGCCTTTGGGTGCAATACGATTACAAATATTACGCGATAAATTGGGTTTAAAGTAACATAGTGGGTACTAAGATGTTTTGTTTGTTTATTTCATTATTATTACAACAATTAACAAGGGAAAGTGTTAAAGTAAAATTGTACTTTATATGTTAATTGTTCTAAAAGACAGTCGGTAGTCGTTACCTTGACTACAAATAAATGATTTGATTTTAATTTCAATTTTTCTAACATGTCAGTCAAAAGCGAACAGTTATGTTAATTTACTGAATAAAAAGTTCACATCAAGATTAAACTGCATTCCTTGTATTTATTTTAATTAATATGTGGCGTGAAAAGGAAGGCGAACTTATCGTCCTCGAATGAGGACATTTATAAAAAAGAGAGAGCGTGTGGAATATTTCACCCTCGTTGACGGATTGGAGACAAACCTGAACCTGGTTAATGACTTCCAAAAGGTAGTAAACGATACACCAAATACTCACTCTAAAATTAAAGAGCTAAGTTCGAATGGAACTTCAAGAAGGACGTGGTAATAGCATGGATTAACAGGCACAGGAACGAATCTACCAAGAAAATGGAAATAGAGACGAGCACACAACCGACTCGGAGAGGTGCACTCAAACCGACCCATGGCGAGCGGGAGACAACAGGATCTCGAATATAGAAGACATACACAATTTTAGTGGCCGGAAGAAGGTAACTGGCTTGAGCTGGACAACGGGCTTTTCAAGAGAACCGAAGTGGTGGGAGAAAACCTCCTCAATGCAGGAGTAGTAAATATGGTTACGATAGAGCCGGGTGACTCTATGATGACAGGCAGTATATAAAAGATATACAAGGAAAAGCATCCCGAGCTGGCTAAGATAGTTCAGCCATACGAGGACCTTGACCAGAAGACGGTCATCAATTCCAAAAAGGAGGTAGTTACCAAAAAGTTATATTGTGCGCGAGGAGATAGGTTCTCAGGGAAGGTAGCGCTCCATCACATACAGTGTATATCGGTAGGGGATCTCAGGATGTTGTGTGAAGAAATATTCAGACACACGGAAGTAGACGTGAGCATATACATACGACACGATTGTAATCAACAATGGGTTAGGATGCAAGGACATACTGTCCAACGTGAAAACTGCGGTTAAAAATTCTGGGGCATCTGAAGCGATACGGACCTTCCGTAGCACGAAGGAAGGGGATCTACTTATCACCAGAGAAAAGAACGTTGCGCTGAATAGGGGCATGGCAGAGGATGCAGTTATTGAGGCTGTAGGTGGAGAAATTGTAGGGTGGGACGACTTCGGGCTCAAATACTAGTGGCTAAGGAGTATAACGGGGTTGGCATGGCGAGATGTCAAATGGAGAAGAGGCTAAATGTCCCCAGATGCTCAAGATGCTGGGACTATTTGAAGTGAAGCGAAGTGCGAGGGCCCGGAAAGAAGGGGCGTGTTCAAGATTGTAAAATCTTGAAATTTATTTGTTTACGATACCTTTAAAATATGTGAGATATTTGTATGCGCCCTTTTTTTATTGTGTATATTTGAGGCGTAAATTTATTTTAGTTAATAGCTTTGTAGAAATATGTTGCAGAATTGATAAGATCTTTATATTGTTGTAAATTCAAAGGATAATTTCATTTTATTTCCAAAATACTTTTAAAATATCACGTTTTCCAACAATAATTGTAAATTGTTTTGTATGGGTATATAAATAAAATTAGGAAAAGGTCACGTTTCACCCTATTATATATTGTATTGTGAAAACCCTAAATTTAGTGTCAATTCTGCATGAATTTTATGGTCGAGGTTTCGGAAGAGATGGAAGACATTTTTGAATAAGCTGTCTGAGTAAGAAGGTTACAATTGCTATTGGAGTATTCAATAGATATTTAACTATTTATTGGCGGCACCCATAGTTGATTCTTGTCTAGGAACCCGAAAAGTCAAATGATACTGGCCAATAGGAAATATCTATTTTCGTTTGGTCAACCCAATCCACGTGTAAACACGCCCCTCGCAGATTTCTATTTAGCACGTCTCACAACGTGAAGGAATCAGTTACACAATCATCGACTCGAGCGCAACGCTCAACAGCAAAGTTAGTTTTTAACTCATCGAATCGAGCGCAATGCTCAACAACAAAGTTAGTTTTCTCACTCATCGAATCGAGCGCAACGCTCAACAACAAAATTAGTTTTTCTCACTCATCGAATCGAGCGCAACGCTCAACAACAAAGTTAGTCTCTTACTAAAAAGTTTCTAACTCATCGAAATCGAAGCGAGTTCAATACTCTCGATAACAAAGTTTTACATTCATCAACGCGAGTTTTACACACTCATCGAATCGAGCTCAACGCTCAATAACAAAGTTAGTTTAAAATTCATCAAAACGAAACATAAAGTGACTTCCGATCTGAAACCACAGAAATTCATCGTTCACAACTCAACTTTGTAACATTTTGTAAATTTGTACATCATAAATTATTAATTTCGACATTAACTTTGTCAAATTAAGATTATTTATTCAGTTGAATGTCCACGCCAGTTGACTAGAAATATAATCAAAAACAGGGCACATGCTTCTGCTACGGAAAAAGTGGGCACGATGTCCAAGAAGTGCAATGAGGAGGAAATATGGACGTTCTGCTAGGAGCCACACAGGATGGGGGACTGGTGTGTCCGAAAGGTAAAACGACATTAAAAAGAGCAAAACCCAAGGATAAAAGCGACATACTAAGGAAACCATCAATGGTTATCCTTGAGGACATGGACGAGGAAGCATTAAAGTCTACCATTCCGCCCCCCCCCTCCAAGGATCGACTAGGCCTGGGGAGGGGGCACAATGTAAACCACTACAAGTAAACATCGGAAAATGCTAAGAAGCTCACGATCTGCTTCATCTAGAGTAGCAGACAGAGGAAGCGGACATCCTGATGGTGTCTGAGCCCAATAAAAATATTACCAGAAACTCTATACAGGACTCTCCACAAGACGCGGCGATCTATATTGGGAAAAAAAGTGGGAGAGGAGAATATCACAAGAAGGGGGGATACATCGCAGTCGAAACGGGCGAATTCACGCTAAACAGATACTACATATCGCCTAATATCAGTAGAAACGAGTATAACAACAAAGTGAGAGGAATCGCACAGAGGCCAGTAAGTGGAAGTAGATAGTGATAATGGGAGACATCAATGCCAAATCTCGGGTATGGGGAGCACCTGCCACATATCTAAGAGGAGAATACTAGGAAGACTGGATTGCCACACATGGTCTAATATGCCTGAATGATGGGTCTCCGACCTTCAGAAGGGGAGTTAGTATGACCTTCCTCTCACAAGGCATAGGAAAAAAGCAAAAAATTGGAAAGCGAAGTTTGCGATCCCTCTCACATTCCATGCAGTGATCGAGGTCGATATAAGTAAGAGGGTTCCAAAAAGGCCGGAAAGGAAACAATACTACTTGGACGTTGGCAAGGTGTCCGAAAACCTGGAAAGCATTGAAAGTGGCAGTATAGAGGAGCTTATTAGATATATGAGACATATAAAGAAGGAAGTCAACAAGGAGAAGGGGGCATGAAATCTTAGATTGCAGCCATATTGGTGGACGGGGGAAATCTAGATTGTTGCTGCGGAAGGCTGGATTGCCTTAATGGCAGATGCGCGTTTGTGTGGGTGACATTGGAGAGGTGAGAGATGCTATGCTACGGGCGGATGTGAGATATAAAAAGGCGAGGCTGATAAACTATGAGAAGGGGAAGCTCTGAAAGGGATTAATTGGTCAACTGGAAGAAGAAATATTGAGAGACGGCTATAACATAGCCAACATGCTCCTGAGAGGCATAACGCCCCGTTCGAGCCAATTACCTATAGGAAGTGGGAGATGACGAGGACCTTATTCCCGAGCAAACCGGTAGAAAATTGACGGAAGTTCAGAAATGCACTACAGGTGAACTGATGGAAGCTAGTGACTAGATTCTTAACAACAGGGCCCCAGAATTGGATGGAATTCGGTCAAGGAAATTGAAATCTTGGTTAAGACCAGACCGGAAATACTAGCATCTCTATTTAATACTGCATGGAGCAGCTAAAAACTGCGAGACTAATGCTAGTGTGGAAACATGGGAAGCCAGAGGATGAACCCTATCAGCCTACTTCACACCGTAGACAAACTATTTGGCAATATAGTGAAAAACAGACTCGATGAAGAGCTTGAGAGAGCAAGAGGCCTATCAGACTGGCAATTTGGCGTCAGGAGATGCAAGTCTACCATCATGGCAGTAAAGTGGCTAGAGTCAAAAAAGCAAGACACTCGCAAAATGTGGGCGGCAGTAACACTGGATGTCGTCAGGAATGCGCCTTGATCGAAGATTATGGAAGTGTTGAAGAAGAGAAACCTCTCGAATTCTTACACAACATAATCGGTGATTACCTCTCAGACAGATATGTGGAAATCTCGCCACGATATACAGATGCAGAGGAGTGCATCAAGGCTTGGTTCTGGGAATATCCTTTACGACAACGTCTTGAGTGGATGGAATATCATGAGCTGAAAATAGTAGGCCGGAAGCGAATGTAATCAAGGGACCTTTGAAGAGAGACTGCATCCGTTTCAAGGAACAGGGGACAGAAGTTATCCCCAAGTGGACAATTAAGTTCCTAGTAGTCCACTTGGATGACTGGTGGCGGTTTAACTAACATATCCGAGAAGCGTGCAATAAATAACGCGAGCGAGCCAGCATCCTTATGAGAATGATGCCAAATATAGGTGGGCCAAACACTGGGAACAGGCGGATGGTACTTGGAGTGGCTAACTCCATATGGTTTTATTAAGCCAAAAAAAATTCTTTTCTATAAATTATATATGAAAAAATTAAAAATGTAGTCCATGCGGAAAAGTTTCACAGATGAATAAAAGACAATTGGAAAACTGTCGAAAAAAAACTCATAAAAAATCACTTTATTTATAAACAAACAATTATAAATGTCGCATATTTTCTTAACAAATTTGCCTATTTGTCTATAACCGACTGAGCATTATTTTAAAAATTTGACATCAGGAGAAAGATCTAAAAACGTGGCAAATACGCATAGCAACTGATTAACAGTAACTTCAAAATTGTTTGAGGTCTAATTTAAAATATCGTTCATAACCAATTAAAAATGGTTATTAAGAAAAAAAAATTTAATAATCATAATATTCTTATGACATCAAAATTGTCAAAAATTATGTTCTTAAGTTAATCAAGGTCTTCCATTAATACAAAAAACAGTTTTAAAGATTAAAACTAACTTTTCCGCATCTGTGGCCCTGAACAATATTCTATCATAAAATTGTTACTTGTATACACTTCATGGTATCGTGGTAACAAACCAAAATTTCCCCGAAAATAACCAAAAATGTGAAATTAACTATCTCGACCCTTACTTCGTGGAATCTACTAATATTAGTGTTTTAAATGAAACTCAATATTTCTAGCTAATTCCACAATATAATGAAAAATGTTGATAATTCTAAAAAATTGTTTCGATAACTGATGATATTAAGTTATGGAAACAATTGTCAATTTTTTAGAATTTTCAACATTTTTCATAATATTGTGGAATTAGCTAGAAACATTGAGTTTCATTTAAAACATCGAAATGTAGTATATCTGGATTTATAGGACCCGCTGTACTCTCTCTAGTCAACTGAAAATCAAAAGGGGACGTCTGTGAGACTCCTTCAGTAATATTCAATCATAAAATTGATCAATAGTATACTCTCTGGAGGCTGTATCGGGCTAACAAACTGAAAATTCTCCAAAAATGACAAAAATTTGGTACTTCAAGTACCATAGCACCCGTTGTATTGGCTTTATTGAGCTGAATATCAATAGGTTTCACCGTTGAGATGCTCTGAATATTATCCAACCATAAAATTGGTCACTTCTATATACTCCGGAGGCTGCATGGTGCTAACAAACTGAAAATTCTCCAAAAATGACAAAAATATCGTACTGTACTGTACTGTAGTACCTGTTGTATTGGCTCTGGTGAGCTGAAATACAATAGAGTTCATTTGTGAGATGTCCTGAATTATATTCAATTATAAGATTGGTGACCTGTTGACCTCCGGAGGCTGTATCGTGCTAACAAACTGAAATTTCTCAAAAAATGACAAAATGTCGTACTTCCGGTACCATATCACCCGTTGTACTGGCTCTGGTGAGCTGCAAATAAATAGGGTTCATCTGTGACATGTCCTTAACAATATTGAATCATAAAATTGTTGACTTATTGCACTCCGTAGGCTGTATCGTGCTAACAAGACATGTAAGGAAAAGTGGCCGACGACGACGACTACACACACACACGATTTATTTTTCTAAAAGCCGCTTTTTCGTGTTGTTGTTGATGGAAAACGTTAAAATAACTCAAACATTTTTTTCGAAATTCCAACTTTTTTTGGTGTTAACCAATAAATTTCTCGCATATCAGATAGGTAGGGAGGAAAAGTAAAAACGACAATATGACGGTAAAAAAATATAATGAACAAATTAATGTATTTTATTTCTTGTGACGTGATCATCACGAAGTGAAATCTTTTTAGGCCATTTATTTAAACATTTCTTTTATTTACAATGAAGACGCAAGTTGTAGTAAATTTTAATAATTAACAACCGCCTATCTTGGTGGAAAACTAACTTTAAGACAAATTTCCAACGGTAATACAACATAAATTTTCTAATTCACATTCAAAACCTCAAAAAGTTATTTAATGTAACGTACTATCTTTTCACTCCGCGCGCACATCCCGAAAATGACGCGCGGGAACCTATTTTTAGCGTTAAATTAAAATGAAGATATACATCCGGAAGTTTTTCATCACAAATTTCCTCCCCTGGAAGAATATTTTATTTAATTTGTTAAATGTTAATAGTTCATGAAATAAAGACGAAAATCAAAATGCATTTTTTTAACTTAATTTGTATAACTTTTGCAATTTTTTGTGTGCTAATATATGCTTTAGAAACATTTTTCTTGTCCAAATTCCAAATACAATGAGCTATCACACATATTACTTTTCCGCCCAACCTTTCTATATGCGAGAAAAGTATTGGCTTACCCCAAAAACGTTTTCCATCAAAAACAACACGAAAAAACGGTTTTTGAAAAAATCTTCTTGTTAGCACGATACAGCCTCCGGAGTGCAGTAAGTCAGCAATTTTATGATTGAATATTGTTAAGGACATATCACAGATGAACTCTATTGATTTTTAGTTCACCGGAGCCAGTACAACAGGTGCTACAGTACTTGAAGTACGACATGTTGTAATTTTTGGAGAATTTTCATTTTATTAGCACGATACAGCATCCGGAGTATATACAAGTGACCAATTTTATGATTGGATATTATTCAGAACGTCTCAGAGATAACTTCTATTGGTATTCAGCTCACTAAAGCCAGTACAACGGGTGCTATGATACATGAAGTACCAAATTTTTGTCATTTTTGGAGAATTTTCAGTTTGTTAGCACGATACAGCCTCCAAAGAGTATACGATTGATCAATTTTATGATTGAATATTGTTCAAGGTGTCTCACAGATGTACCCTATTGTTTTTAAGTTGACTAGAGTACAGCGGGTCCTATAAATCCAGATATACTAAATTTTGGGTTATTTTTGTAGAAATTTTGGTTTGTTAGCACGATTCATCCCCCGAAGTGTATACAAGTAACAATTTTATGATAGAATATTGTTCAGGGCCACAGATGCGGAAAAGTTAGTTTTTATCTTTAAAACCGTTTATTTTTAGATGCTTTATCACTATTTCTTCACAAATTTTGTTAACTTGTCGACTAGACTAACAATTCTTGATTGGCACATTTCTTAAATCGATATTGTAACGTTTAAATTATCTCAGTCCCAAAGGCCTTTTTTTCTGTCAATATTTGCCACACATAATTACCACACTACATTCTAGTTTATCACTGAACTACGTTATCATGATAATTGTTAATTGAATTGTCTCCATCGTAAATCATCTCGTGTCATGTGGAACTTGTAACATTAATAAAATAAGCTTGTTCAGATTCCCTTTGAAAGGTGGTTAGTTGATGGAACACGAAGAAATAACTGAATATTTGAGAATCTCACAGCATCAACTTTCTAGTCATAAGTTTTGAATTAAAATTATTTAACAATTCAGATAAAACTGTAAAAAACTTTTCAATGAGTAAATAGTTCCGTTTATAAAATATTTTTTTCCTTTTGTAAACATTGATAGATGTTGAATGAGGGAAATTTTGAATTTAATAATACTATTTTGTTCTTTATTAGTTTGTGCTCTCAGCTCATACTATTTCTTTAAACATATGAATTATCACGTATTTACCTACCACATATTATATAATCATGTGACTGTTCCTCTTCTCTAGATTCACATTATTTTTTTATTAAAAACAGTATGCTTGAATATAACGTTTTCTTCTATTATATAAAGCTTTTCTATGTAAATTTCATGAAAGACGGACGTAGCAAGCTGTTGAAATGCCAACAGGAATGAATTTTTAAAACGTGGTGGATTTCTGACGCCAGGAGAAAGCATCTAAGATTCGTGCACGGGACGTACAAAAAATTATGTAAACTATAAATCAACTGAACGTTAAAAAGATTCTTTTAGGAAGAGGGTTATAAAAGCACTTTTATATAATATTGTTTTCATACTCAAAACAATACATTTAAGAGAGTTTTATGAGCTCATTGTTTCAAAATTGGGACTAAAGTTAAATATCAGTTTAGTCGATAATTACCCCCATTCTGTGCATTTGCTTCAGAATGAAAACGTGATCCATGAATAATCTTTGAGATCTGAGCACGCATAGATAAGCTCCGTACAACGTTTCTCCATATTCATTTAACCTCGTCGCGTATTGCCAATGTATTGTACAACACATAACGGTCCGTTTTCTGCAGTACTCTATGCTTTGGCAATGGAATACGCAATATGTAGTCTGGCAGCAGGCTAGGGACACTGCAGACCGTGCCATCTATAGAGCCTGTCGAGTAACTAAAATCGGTAGATAATTCCAAAAAATTAAAGTCGTTAGTAATCAAATTTTATTACAGCGTATGCGCGATGTCATATTGCTCGTCCCTACAGGTTATCTGTTATACTGTTATCGTTTATTAGATCGTGTTGAGGTTATTATAAGGATTCGGTATTTTGGTGTATTTTTTAATTGCTATGGTGTAAGATTTTTTTTGTTATTTTGTTGCTTTATTGTTATTAATTGAAAATACAATGTCAAAGTATATTCTGAAGGAGTCTAATAAGTGGTGTACTCGATAAGTTTTATTAAAAAAAATTGAGCATTTTTTCTTCCTCCATTAACAACCATCATCTGTATTTTTATAAAACACATAATTTTTACTAATTTAATCGACAACTTCAGAGATCATGGTTGTTTTTTACATTACCTAAACTGAAAATTGCTGCATTACTAAAGTAAATATTTCTTCTTAGAGTTTTATTCCTCCAACCCAGGAAGATAAAATTAATATGGCTGAAACACAGTAGTAATAAATCATCAAATCTGTTGACGAGGAAACAATGGAGGATATGTTCCCCTTATTTCCAAAATAGTGTTTCTTTAGATTTGAGGAAGACGAAGGGAGGTTATTAAGACAACTTCATTTGCCTTCCCATATGAGTGGAAATTGACAAACATTGTATTTATTTATTGTATTCAATATAGCATGCTATAATTTTCGACATTTTAAAATGTAAATTGAGTCAAGAAAAAAACATACAACAGCTGTCAAAAAACATCAAACCCTGTAACTGCTACATACAATGAAATAAAATGTTTGATGTTACATGATTATTTGAGTGAAATTTGTTAGAATTACCCTATGAAGAGGATGTACAATTGTAATTCACATAACGAGACATCTAATTTGAAATTATCTACCAAATGATATGTGTGTACACCCTCTTTATAGGGTAATTTCAACAAATTTCACTTAAATAATGATGTAACATCAAACATTTTATTTCATTGTATCTAACAGTTACAGGGTTTGATGTTTTTTGACACATGTTGTATGTTTTTCTCTTGTCGACAGCTTTGAGAATGGCCCAATGGCTGAAAGCGCTTAGCAGGAATTTTATTAAAATGACACACTCAGTACTCGTCTTTTCATTCACACAATTTATATCTAGTATGTACACCATACTCAGATAATTCCATTTTAAAATGTACCAAATAAAAAAATAATAATCTGGGTTTTATTTTATGTTAAAGCTATTCCCTCCACTAGCTGTGGGATGGAAGGTATTGACCCCTTGCCGCTTTTCATATATAGATCACGGTATGACAATTTATGGGAAATGAAAGTGAGTATTAATTTTTGTTGAGGCATTATGTCTAAGTATTTGGTCTAGCGGTAACCAAAAATGCGAAATATCCAATAAAGATAAAAAATGAAAAAACAATGAATGAAAAAATAGTTTAAGACCAAATTAAATCAAGAATTCCTAAAAAAATTGGAAACTCCAAAAAAAGGAATTCAAAAAAAACCAAAAAAATTTAAACATATGAACATTTTTTTATATTTTTTTGGCTCAGTACAAAAACATGTGTAAACTCATTATTTCAATAATAAGCGCATTTTGTTTTGTTTTGTTGATATAAATTTTCAAACATATTTATGTGTTTACTTGTAGAAGCTCAACCAGAAAGGAGAAAGGACTTCCACGAGACGGTGGGATTTTTAAGAGCCCTTAAGAAACATTTTAACAATCATAGACTGCCAAGAGCTGCAGAGTAACTTAAACTGCCTTATGCGATGGTTTCACAAGATCGGAATGCTTTTAAATGTAGAAATATACAAATATGCTTGTGATATAAACATATTTATTACTTCCAGTAAAGAAATAAAGATGTGTTTTTAGTGGACGTGAAATGTTAGATATATTATTTTAAATTTTGTACAGTCACAAGTGCTGTTTAGGTCCAGGAGGAATCGGCGCATGAGTACCGAAAACCATTCCACCTCAATTTTTTCATGCGATCCTCTTTGAATTGCCCTACTGATGATATAAATGCATGTTGCCATGGGGCAACCTAGTGCCATATTGTTTAAACCGAAATTGTTTAAACAATTGGAAGAAATTGTTATTTTTCAACCGGACAATTTTTTTTATATTCTTTATTGAAATACAAATAAAAAAGGTCCTATGACTTCTCACGATAAAAATAATATTTTTAGTGATATGAATTTTTAAAGGTTCGAAAAATCTCAAATTTGGCTACTTTTGACCCATGAAAAATATATTAAAAAAATATAATAAAATAAAGATAATAATTTCTTCAAATTCTTTATACAATAGTTAATAATATTCTTAATGGAGATTCAAAAAAAATTCATTGTTTATACCTGTTTTTTGATTGTTAATTTCGCGCGATCACAAGTATGCGTCGCTACCTTCAAGTATCGTCGTCTCTCTCTGACTCATGCGCTGCATACGATCTCTCTGTGTCCTGAATCATTATTAATAATTTATCTAAAAAACCAATAAATTTATCAAGATTGGTAAAGAGAGTGAAGTTATTAATAATTAAATTGTCTACAATTTGTTTTTAACAAAAGTAATTTAAGTATGAATCGGAACATGGTATTAAAATTACTTTTTTGTTATTATCATAGTGCTTTATGCATTTTTATCAACAATAATAAGATATAATAGTATTTGAAAAATTTTTGGAATCACAATTATATATAAATAATAAGCTTTTGCTTAAACATATATTTGGAAAAATGCATTGAATCCGAAATATGAAACATTAGATTTTGATCAGTTAGAAATGGGGTTTTGTTTATAAATAAAGGTATTAGCAAAGTATCATTCTCTAGTTTGTATGCGAAATTCGTGAAATCTAATGTTTTATATTCCGGATTCAATGCATTTATCCAAATGTATGTTTTGAGCAAAAGCTTATTATTTATATATAATTGTGATTCCAAAAATTTTTCAAATACCATTATATCTTATTATTGTTGATAAAAATTCATTAACTACTATGATAATAACAAAAAAGTAATTTTAATGACATGTTCCGATTCATACTTAAATTACTTTTGTTAAAAACAAATTGTAGACAATTTGATTATTAATAACATTGCTCTCTTTACCAATGTTGATGGAGTTAATGGTTTCTTAGATAAATGATGATTGAGGACACAGAGAGGTCGATGCAGCGCATGAGTCAGAGAGAGACGGCGATACTTAAAGTTAGCGACGCATACTTGATAGCGCGTGAAATTAACAATTAAAAAACAGGTATAAACAATGAAATTTTCTTACATCTCTATTAAGAATATTATTAACTATTGTATAAAGGATTAAAAAAAATTATTATTTATATTTTATTTTATTTTTTTAATATATTTTTCATGGGTCAAAAGTAGCCAAATTTGAGATTTTTCGAACTTATAAAAATTCATATCTCTAAAAATATTACTTTTATCGTGAAGAGTCATAGGACCTTTTTATTTGTATTTCAATAAAGAATATAAAAAAATTTGTCCGGTTGAAAAATAGCAATTTCTTCAAATTGTTTAAGCAATTTCGGTTTAAACAATATGGCACTAGGTTGCCCCATGGCAACATGCATTTATATCATCGGTAGGGCAATTCAAAGAAGATCGCATGAAAAAATTGAGGTGGAATAGTTTTCGGTACTCATGCGCCGATTCCTCCTGGACATGTAATTACTTGGTACCTAGTATTTACAGGGCTGGGCAGTATTTAACAACTTTTCCTTCAATAGTATTTTAATTACTTTTGTTCTAACAGTCATAGTAATTATACTCAAATATTTTCTCTTACAGAAAATTGCCAAAAATAGTAGTTAACTACTCATTGCTAACACTTTTTTTGATTAAGTATCAGTTATACTGCAGTAGTTTGTCCAGCTCTGTGTGTTTACAGGAGTGTAATAATAAATAAATAAATTAATAAAAACTTATCATGAATAATTTTCTACTTTGTAACGTTAATTTTTCGACTTTAAAATGATTTCCTAATCACGTTACAATAGTTTTAATTAGTACTTACCTAGCTATTAATTGTAAATCAACCCCGGAGGTATTTTGCTTTATATCTTTTATTTATAATAATAATTTCACAATTTAACAACATACTAAATCTTGATTTATTGTTCGTCACGCCCTGTACCCACTACTGCTCCTAATGGTTCCTGAAAATGATGAAATATTAATATTGTTGCGTATGGTTGGTTATAATATGGTTACCTACCTTTGTTGTGTGTTCCTCCTTTAATTTGATTTCCTCGACATAAAACCTTCATCATGGTATTCGTGTAAAGTCGTATTACCAGGTAGACAGATACTGTGCCCATATTGCCTTGCTGGGGGCATTTTGATCGTCCTTTTGTACCATTTTTAACAATATCTTTTTACAAAAGTAGCTTGTTATTGTTCATCTATAGACTGTCAGGCGTTAATGTCAAATCTTCTTCAACGTTAAGGCCTTGCTTTCGGTATGTGGCCTGCTGCTTGCCAATTCTCACCTAAGATATATTCCATTTTTACGGTCGGATGAAGTGTTCATAAGCGTCTTGGAAATACTCAATATCTAGGTGGTGAATCCACCAACTTAAATCCGTTCTGGAAGGTTATTCAATATTTAATTGTTGACACTATGCTCGAAGGTAGACAGCCCGTTATACATCTTATGGCTGAACAACTTGTATACGTTGGCCACGTTTATAGTATCATTGTGTATATTCTTGTCTCGTATGGCTTGGATGTGTTTACAAAAGGAGATAGTCATACATGCCGTATGTCTTGGTTAATGGAAGTGTTCGAGGAACCTTTTTCTTTTAAAATGTGTAATTTTTTTGATGGTAGAAAAATTGCTGGAATGTGGTTTTTATTGGTTTCAAGTTTGTGGAGCGATTTGCTCACCATGCCGGTGACATATTATTTGTGGATTTGGTTCATTGCGAATCGTGGGGCCCCATCTCAGTGTGGTGCGCTTGGGACTTCTCCATTTGAAGATTGCTGTTCTTCACCCATTTTGGGGATTTTGAGAAGCGCTCATGCGGTTTTTCCGGTAACTGGTTCTTGCATTTGGCCTGCTGTGGATGCAGGATTGGATTTCGTGACTGGTACCACTTCCTTATATAGGGATCAAACACCCCGAGAGATTGGTAGCCCTATTTTGAGGTTTAATTCAGGTATGTCGCTACATTTTTATTTCATGAGGTATATTCTTACATTTTGCTATTCTTTATAGACCCTACTTTGAGTATTTATATTGATTTATACTTTCCTGGACGTTTCTTGAAGCACAGACGATTGAGGAAGTTAAAAGGTAACCCTCTGGATTGAAAGAGGTAAGATGCTTTTGACTAAACCTTTCTGGTTTAATTTGTGCTGTTGTATGAGTATAGTTTGTGCATAATACTAAATTAATTCATTTAATTTAGGGTTTTTTTGTGTGAGGCGGGTTCAAGATACGTGAGAGGTTCCCTCAGTATATATTCTAAGAGCACCCGGCGGGCAGAGTGATTAACTGACCGTTTTCTGGATTGAGAAGCCATCCCAGTGCAGCTAAGTGATACATATAGTTTTATTTTCATTATAGATATTTACATTCAAATGGTGTGTGCACCTCTTTCACATTTGCATTAATATGTGTTCATAAGCTTACGTTATCTATCTAAGTACTTACAACAAGGGTGAGCCACAGCTACCTATGCTGTAAACTCGTTGTGCGCACATCGGGGAATCTGGGTAGACACCACCTGCTAATTAAACTTTAAAATATTCTCCTTCAGAGCGAAATAGGTATCATATAGATACAATTTCTGTCTTACATTAAATTGTTACGTAATCTTTCCATATAGAGGAAATAGTATATTATCACTCTGACTTAAAGTCATATTATTATTTGGTGTATTTTTAAGTAATACAGTAAATTCACATTGCATTGTTTCAAATCATATGAAAATTGAACCTTCCTATAGAGGAAATAGTATATTATCACTCTGACTTAAAGTCATATTATCATTTGGTGTATTTTTAAGTAATACAGTAAATTCACATTGCATTGTTTCAAATCATATGGAAATTGCACCTTGATCATTATTTGAATTTTCATATTATAACTCAACTATCAGATTTCAACTTAATTTTAAAGTATTATTTGAACTTCCGTATCTTGTCACAAATGTTTAATAGCTAAACTTTAATTAATGTTCCCAATTAACTGAACGTTCAGGACGAGTTTTAAATAAATCAACTGTGTCATCAACCAGGAATTTGCTCTTTTATTTAGTTGCCCTTGTGTTGGTTGGTTATAGTAAATAGGAACCAGATAACCAGGGTAAAAGGCTCGTGGTAAGGTATAGTATAGGCTTATTATTCTATTGATTAAAACTTATTCATCTGGCTCTTCAAGATTCTAGTCATACATCTGTGCCTAGCGGTGAGAATCTTGTGGCGCGTTATAAATTTTGAGTATTGGTATTTGTAAACCCCACCCATCTCCACTGTCTAAAAGCTAGTGACGGGCCACCGCCTGCACATTCACGGGTAATCGATTAGAATAATATAGTCTGGGGAAAGGCGGTTTTTTTTATCGGTTGATAAAACTAACTGACCACTTAGAAATTCATTTGGTTCTCTTAATTTAATTTCCACTATTGTAGATTTGTTACATTTAGCTTCTATTTGATTTATGCGCCACAACTTTTATCTTGATCTAACATTATTTAAAAATCTATTTGATACTCCAATCTAGAGTGTACGTTACTCAAATTATTTTTTAATTATTGCATTGTGTTTACATTATAGTTTATTTATTGTCATTCTGTTTGTTAAGAAAAGTACTTTGTGAAAGAAATTATTTGTTGTGTATTTTTATACCAAAATAAATAAACTGTTTATATGATTACTGTTTTATTTTTTCCAATTTAGTTAACCATTTATGGTCCATCATTTGATATTTCATTTAATTTAACTAAACATCTAATCATTATTGAGTTGAATTGAATAAAATGTCAAATGATGGACTATAAATGGTTATTTTGAAATAAAATAATTAAAATACATTAAATTTGTATATACCGCCAAAACCTAAAATTACAGAAATCTTTTTAATATCACTCAATTGTTTAGTCGACAGGCTCTTTAGATGATGCCACCATCAGTGTCTCATCTATCTGTGGGTTATCTTTGTTCTGGCAATCCATCATTCGCGATAGCTACAGATCATATTATAATGGACATTACTCTGAAATGCACAGTATTTTGTAGTTGGCGCAATCACCTGATGCGACCACATTCTATTGGCGGGCTTAATCAGCTCATATTTTTATTACTCGTAGTAACAGTCAGTCACTGTCACTATCGCGCAGTATCTTAGTATCCAATATTGATAATCGCGTTTTGTTAAAAAATGGAAGCACTTTTATTCTGTCATAAAAAAATTCGTCGCTATGAAGTACTTAACAAATATGATCTCCTACTATTAATAGGACGACCCTCCTCAACACAGTTTTCCATTTCTACTTGAGTCGTAAAAAATATCTGAATATTAAACGATTTTTTAATAGATCCGTTATATACTTTGATAAGAAAGTGAACAAAACATTTTCCCCACTCAGGGCCCCCTATGTTGGTCGAAGGTCTTCTGGACAACGGAAGCCAATGCTTTTTTATCACTCTTTATGCAGCGGAAGATTTAAACTGTAAACTTGTATCTCGTTTACTTCAAATTTCAGGCATTTTTAATGGTTAAACCGTCATAAATAAGATGACTGAGATAGCGTTTCGCCCCATTCATGACACTTCAGTGAAATCTACAATTTCTTGAGCTGTAATTGATCAGATTACTCAGAACTTACCTTAAATCTCTATTAATAAAAACTTATTGAACATCCCTCACCACATTAGCCAAGAACTGGCCGACCTTCGACACCCCATCAGAAATTGTTATCCTTTCAGGAGCCGACCTTTATTACCGTCTATTAAAATCTGACATAAAACATTTAGGAAATGGGCTTCCTACATTGATTCATACTCATCTGGGGTGGATAATTTCAGGTACTTTACCTCATCGGTACATGACTCTCCATGCTGATGTTAATTTAGCACTTCACTTCTTTCACATCACCATGAATCCAGATGTAACTGAAACTAAGCTAGATATAATTTTGGAAAAATTCTGTAAACAAGAAGAGGTCTCTTCTCGTCCTCCGATAACAGGTGAAGATGCAAGAGCCGAACAACTATTTGTTTCCTCCACTGAAATCCTTTCCTGATGGAAGGTTTAAAGTCCACTTACCGTTGATTTCTCCTCACGCTTACTGTCAGCTAGGCGACTCATTTATTTCTGCTAGAAATAGATTTTCGACACTTGAACGGAAATTTGGAAATAATCCTGAGTTTAAAACTGAATATAATTTTTTTTTAAAAGAGTACCTTAGATTAGGACATGCTAAGGTAATACCCCTATCTCTTCTCTTCCCTCTGTCGGAACATAAATACTTTGTCCCTCATATCAGTATAGTAAAGACCCATTGCACCAGTACAAAGGTCTGGATTGTATTTGATTTTTCCTCGAAAACTTCGAGTTTCCTTTCTTTCAATAATATAACTTTGACAGGGACTAGAGTCCAACACGAACTGTTCGATATTTTAACAAGATTTCGGACTTATCCTTATGCTCTGTCCGCTGCAAATGATGGCTGATTTGTCCACAGAGCAAGTTAGTCCCTTAAGAGCATTTTTGTCCGTAGGAGCACTCCTCATTAAATCGTCAACTCTTAAAAAAACCCTAGTAACAAATATTATATGGCGCTTTTTGTCTGTCTTGGTACTAAGACAGCTCATCTCGAATTGGTGTCGGATTTATCAGCGGTTGTATTTATTGCATGCCTCAAACATTTTGTGAGCCGCCGAGGATTTGCAATAACAATTTTTAGTGATAATGCCACCAACTTCGTTGGGGCACACAACCAGCTCAGAGAACTCTATGAGCTCCTTAATACTCCTAATTCACCAATTTTGACTATGCAACTTCAACAGCCATCTCCTGGAAATACATACCCTCCACATCACCACACTGGGGTGGAATATGGGAGACTGCCATAAAGAGTGCGAAATTGTATATCACTCGTATGTTACAAGGGCCACATTATGTTTTTGAGTAGTTTGCTACTTTACTAGTCCAAATAGAAGCAATAATGAATCCAAGACCACTGTTCCCATTATTATCAGATCCTCATGACCTTCAGCCACAGACTCCTGGTAATTTTTTAATATGAGCTTCTTTAGTAGCTCTTCCTGACTGGAGGGAAAGGGATAAATTATTAAGAACTATTATTGGACTGCATTAGATTATCTCCATAACTTTTAGAATCTTCGAGAACAATCGAAGGACCACCGATAATGAGGTATCGGACCTTGTCATTCTTGGCTTAAGCCAAAACCAGAGGAATGACTCCAATAAATAAAGCATCAGTTGAGATAAATGAAAGGCAATACTTCCAGCAGTTATCTATTTATTTAAATAAACAGCTGGAAAAACTATAGTCAAGAATTGTCTAAGTACTTAATTAACACTAAAGAAGATATACACAAATTATTGAAGTCCGTAATAGATATAAAGTTTCTGACCCGTATTATTTAAAGTCTACACTAAATTGAAGAAAACAACCGCACAATTTACAGTTCACTATTGAAGTTTATATATTATATTACTAGCAAATAGTCTGAACTGATCAGCGAAAATAAAATATGCTAAATTTCAAATATGAACGATTTGGCAACTGTGTAAGATAGATGGCTCCCATTTGGAACCACGTGATAACTTGATTGGAAGTAATAAATCCAATTAACAAGTAACTGTACTTACAGTAATCCTCAAAACTATCACTAACTCAGATGAACTAAATAAAATATAATAAAACCCATTTTTTAGGGTGAGAAATAGAAAAATATTAGAACGAAGCACTAAGTTCCACACAGCAGATTGCCATGCTAGCGACTGATTTATTGGGTACTGTTTTTAGCGGTTTTTAAGAGAATCGGCTAACATCGCCTAATTTTCGCGCCAAAAGGGAACTTTGGTCGATGTAGCGTAAGGGTAAAAATAAACAGTATAATCAGGGCCGTACGGACCCGCTTTGTGCGAATTTTAATTGAAATTCGTACACTGACCGAGACTATGTTCACATCCCTGAAAACAGGTTAAAATTCTAGCAACAAGGTACCAGAATCTAACAGTGTTTTTGGTAACGATCGTCCAAAGACTATTTGAACCGTCTCCAAAATCGGCCCAAGGGGCTTGTCCGTCATCCAAACTTAAATGTTGGGGATATGGTCCTTGTCAAAGATGAGGAAACTTCTCCATTAAAATGGCCATTGGCACGTATTATAAAGTTGTTGCCTCGTCCTGATGGAAAAGTAAGTAAGTATTTCGACAGGAATCTATTCTAGGTCCATTGATAAGCTGATTCGTCTCCCGGCTTATGATGACGATGTATATCCCTCCAAACTTTGACACCGTCAGTTTCTCAATATTTCTTTTATGTTATACTTTTATATAGTTATAGTTCTATTCTGTTTTTTCTCAATTATCTCTCTATATATGAATTGTATTCATTTCTAAGTTGAACCATTGCTCTGTCACTCTGGATGATCCTCTCCTTATTGCGCTAGTTATGTGAAGCCAATTTGCATATTATATAATAATATCATATCATGTATCATATGCATTTATTAGTGGTCAGTATTTAATTATAAACTTGGTACTGTTCTCACATTTTTATCGACATTCTGTTTGTAACTCTGTAACAATAACGTTGTATTTTTAAATTCAAATTAAACTTTTTAAAAGATATTTCGTGAACAAAATATTTTAACTGGCGCAGTCAGTAGGATATAGTCGTAGTTCGGTATTTTCGGGAAGTCACGGCATCGAGACCGGTTCTGTGAAAAGACCAAACGTGAGTTTCAACTCTTAGACGACAACCTACACCATCCAGGGGCAAACAGGATTACGTAGGGAGAACTCCAAGAAGTACATGTAAGTACCGAGTTTTTCTATTACACCTTCCTAATTTTAAGATAGGTAAAATATTCTCCGGTTGGAAATATACTTTACTTTTTAATTATAGTACATTAGTTTATAGAAGATATATACATATTTATAAGTGTCGATTTATTAATGAACGATTCTGATTCAAATATTGAAGAATCGATTTCAAGTTTCAATATTTCATTAAATTTAGAAGAGAACGTTAGTTGTAGTAATATTATTTCAAACAATATAGCTAATAATAATGAACAAAATAACATTCAAATGTTGAATTTAACAGTAGATTTAATTTTACCTTATGACGGCAATAACTTAACTCTCATACAATTTATAGAGAATTGCCAATTTCTTATAGATACATATAGTAATGCAGGTAATGTAGTTATTAATAATTATATTTTACGAGCAATTCGTTCTAAATTAGTAGGAAGAGCTAATCTTTTAGTTGGTTGTAGAACCTAGCTAGATAATTGGAATTTATTAAAAGACGCATTAGAACAATGTTTTGGCGATAAGAGATCACTAGAATGTTTGGAGCAGGACCTCTCAATGGCCCATCCTTTTAAAAACGAATCAACATTAAATTTTGCTAGAAGACTACAAGTGTTAAAAAGCCAGCTGGTTCAAAGAATTAATAGTTTTTAAGTAACAGAAATGCCTGTTAATACTAAAGAAATATATCGTAGACAATACGACCAAATGGCTTTGAAAACGCTTATTAGAAATTTAACCGGTTTGCTACAACAAACAATTAGAATTAAGAATCCAGCTTCAATGGAAGCGGCCATTACATTTATTATAGAAGAAGACAATTTTAATTACTCTCAAAATAATTTTAAATTTAAAAATAATTCGAAAACTAACATAAACTCAGAAAATTATAATAGACAATTATCAA
Source organism: Galeruca laticollis (assembly GCA_963921935.1). NCBI lineage: Eukaryota > Metazoa > Arthropoda > Insecta > Coleoptera > Chrysomelidae > Galeruca > Galeruca laticollis. Next base: position 68,144,361 of record OY998178.1, on the reverse strand, counting down.
ATAATCATAACCATCATTCGAGTTATACTGGCAATCCAAATCAATATGCCAGACAACAATTCCAACAAACACCTCAAACTAATTTTAACTACCGAAATCAAAATCTAATACAAAACTCAAATAATATGAACCAAATTAATAATTACAAAAACAATAACCAGTTTCCTAGTCAACCAATTCCAATTCAACCTCGACAAATGACTAGAAATTATCCAACCAATAGACAAGGATTTGGACAACCAAAAAATGTTTTTGCACCTACTGGTAAGGCTCCCGAAAATAGACCAGAACCAATGTCAATAAACTCGAGAAACACTTTTAAGCCTAATCAACCAAATAACTATTTTAGATCCACTAATCCCAGAAAATTTATTTCGCAAGAATTGCACCAAATTGATTCGAACATTAAGTACCGAGTTAAATCCTTACGACGTCGAAAATCTAACTCATGACATTGTTTCCGATTACATAGATCCCGTTATGTATAATGACGACTCTAAATAATAATAATACAAATTTTCGGATTACGAGCCAGGAAACCAATTTTATGTGAACGAAATATTTTCTGATTGCAATAGCACTGAATTACCGTATATAAAAATCAACAATCCTTCGATAAACCTCCTAGTTGATACAGGTAGGATGCAATCAAAATTAGATCCTAGAATTAGAACAGCAGCAGGTCATAAAGACGCAAAATTTGAAGGAGATACTCCAGCTTTCCATGAATTTAAATCACCCTGTACAATACCAAATATTTCATTTGAGTTTCACAATTATTTTGACAGCCTCATCGGTTTAAACGTGATTAAAAATCTTAAATTATGTTTTGATTTTGAAGATAATATCCTAAAAAATAATATTCATATTCCGATTCACTATTTCAAAATAACTGTCGATTCTCACAAGATAGCTGCCGTAAAAGTCTCAGTCAGCTGTTATACCGAAGAAATCCTAGTACCCAGTCAAGAAGTAGATAACCTTTATTTCCCGGAAACGATTACAATTGCAGAAAACGATTTTTGCTAAAACTGAAATAATAAACCACAGTGATAAACGTGTTGAAATTGTAATAAAAGACCGACTGAAAGTAACACCTCTTACTAATACATTAAAACAAAATTTTAATTTTTATGATACCCAGGATATTTTACACAATAATTATTCACAAAATTCTGACGAAAATATTCAAAACTTAATTATAACCTATAATTTGAATGCATTATTGAATTTTGTTACGATTTCAAAAAGATAGTTGACAAAGACAAACTAACTTTTACGAACGAGATAAAACACGAAATAAAAACATATGACGATATACCCATCCATACCAAATGTTACTGCTATTCTGTTATACACAAAAACGAAGTTCAGCGACGAATAATGGAAATGTTAGATGACTCGGAGTTTTTCACTCCTTTTTGGGTTTTATAAATTTTTCCTTCACCTTGAACTTTTTCTCTTTGTCGAATCTTTCTCTATACTGTCCACTAAAATTCTGCCATTTTGGTATCTGTTACATTATTTTCTTTCTTCCTTTTTTTGTTCTTCTAAAAATTTTACGTATTCGCTCGACATTAACTTTTCAATTTCTGGATTCATACCACCAAATGCTAATCCACATTATATAAGATTTTGTAAGTTAACTATAATAGTTGCTATAAAGACGATGTTCCTTTATATCTCATTTCATCTATAATTTCATTCGTATATCTACATTTTATTCCTTTCTAAACCATCAACTGATTCTTCTTCTACTTGTTTGGTTTTCTTCATACATTTCATTTCCAAATTGCTTTTGTTTATCCATTATTAAACTTTGATATTAGATTATTTTTGGTTAAATTGTAAACTATTTCATGTTTCGATATAATCTTAGGAGACACTAAGGCACTCGACCCTTTCGACCTCACCGAAGAAAATATTATTAATGATTTTTTAGAAAATAGGCGTCAACGACTTACTAATCTTCATCAATCCATAGCAGAAAGGTCATTGAAAGAAAAAGAAAAAGTAATTTGAAAACACAACGAAAGTCGCGAAGATCCAGTAAATTTCGAAGACAATCAGACCATATTGATTAAAAATCGCGAAGCCAAGCGGAATAAAATAAAACCTCGACACGTAAAATCTAAAGCAAAACGCGACTTAGGTTCAAAAATACTTTTAGATAAAAATAAGAAGATTCATAAATCTATTGTTAAGAAACCCAATAATAAATAAGTCATTTCTTTACAGAATTATGATCAGAACGGAGTTAAACCTTATCCTTACCCTATCTCTAATCCTAACACCAAACCTAATAACCTCTGACATTGAAATCCACGAATTAGATACCCCAATTATGCCACTTGACTGAGTACCAGCTAAAATAATTGAAACCAAACCAAATATGCTTGATTTACTGAGAAAATTATACCAAGCCAAACTTGAACCTGGACAACATATGTCGGAACACATAAGAACAACTTTGGGAATGGTCGAAATGTTAAGAGGTATCGGTGAAGACATAAAAGACTTTCACGTAGCAGCACTTTTATTGGGTGGTCTCCCAAAAAAAATTCGAAACTTTAGTTACAGAACTAGATACTAGTCCCGACGATAAACTCACTCTAGAATATGTGAAAGGAAAATTAATGGATGAGTTCAATAGAAAGCAAGGAAACGACAGTGAAAAATGTAGAGAAACTGCATTGAAGGCATATAAGAAGCAGAAGAAAGAGACAGCAAGAATATTTCAACTGTAAAAAGAAGGGTCATATTCAGAAAAAACTGTTATTTCCGTAGAAAGAATATTCAAAGAAGCAATAAAAATACTCAGAATAATGATAAAATTGCAAAGAGTGCATTCGAAGAATTCTGTTTTTGTGAAGGTAACCGGAATTCGAACGAATGGATTCTGGAGCTTCTAATCATATGACAAGCAACAAAAATTTCTTCGTCAACTTCCAATGAGCCGATGGAAATAAAATTTTTGTTGCAAATGGTCAAGTAATGGTATGTTCAGGAATTGGAGATGGATACCTTAAATGTCAAGTCGATGACAAATGTCACAGACGTTTAATATGAAAAGTCTAGTTGCAGAATAAAACATATCGATGTCAGATTCCATCATCTACGTGATTTAGTTGACAGTTATATAAATCAATTCACATATTGTGAAACTTCAAACATGATTGCTAATGCTTTCACAATGCCTCTCCCCAAAGAAAAGTTTCAACGTCTCAAAACATCAATGGGAATCAATGGGGGTGTTACAAAGAAATATTTAAGATCGCCAGATTTGTAGATGTGATCTCTCTGTGTGATATTTTTTGTTTTTAAGTTGTTATTGTTGTCTGTCAAGTTTTGACAATAGAATTAATTTGGCAGTTTACGTTTCCGAATAGTATTTCATTAGTAAAATTAGGCTGTTCTTCCATTTAAAAGCCATTATTGTTTACAAATCAATAAAAATAAATGTATCTAATTATTGCTACTTTATTTGCCCGCTTTGATTGTTATAAAACTTACTTCGTAGTTATAATAAATCCATTAAAGTGTTGTACGACCTGTATTAATTAGAAAATGGATGTACCAGAGTGTTCCAGGTCTACTGTTGCTAAAAAATGTAGGTAGAAAAGAAACTGTAGAAAACGTTTTAAAGCCTTGTCAATCCAACAAAGCTAAAAAATTATTTCGTTGAGATTTTTTCCCGATATACTAGTATTTGAGAACGACTACATTGAAAATTAAAAAATAGAAAAAAGTTGTGGTAGAGGATTTTTTGGAAGATGGAATTTGTAGAAACAATCATACATATTTTGAAAATAATGAACATCCTACTTTGAAAAAGTTTCACACGATATACAACTATGCCCTTTCATGTCAAATATGAGCCAAACAACAATTTGGAGGAATTTAAAAGGTTCAAATTTTTATTATGGTGAAAGTAGGTTAGTAGAAAAAGTTGAAATTATTTGTTGGCGGAAAAAATACATTCGATCAGTGATAAAATTCCGACAAGAAAGAAAGCAAATGTATCATTTGAATAAAACTTGGGTGAATTGAGGCTATACCGTCTGCAAAGTTTGGCAAGATAAGAACATAAAAAGTTCTCGTCAAGCATTTATGGAAGTTTGGTCTTCGGGCAAAAAAGTTGATTCTGGATAAAGTCGCCGGTTAATTGTTTTGTTCATCGATATCGCATAAGGATCAGTTGATGTAGAGGAAAATAATGATACAGAGACAACTGATAAACTAAAACAATGTCGTTAACTTTACTGTTTTAAATGAAACTTACTGTTTTAAACAGTAAAATGAGTAGATTCCACGAAGTAAGGGTCGAGACAGTTAATTTCGTTAATTATCCAAGGCAATGGATTGTACTATATAACATAAAATAATATGGTTACTACTATGACAAACACGATACATCATACTTCAATAAGAACTATAGAAACCCCAGGTAATATCCAGAGTACTTTGAAAATGTCTCCATTCAATGGTAGTTCACTATCCACAGCACAAAAATAATACAATAGAGAAGAGAATACAGTATTCAATAAAATAGAATAGATATTTTTGAATCCGACGTTATGATAGTTTACGCTTTGTACTATCCTCATGATGGCGCCTTGGTTGTTGAGAATGCAACACACTTATAGAAATAAAATGATTTTGTACTTATAAAGAGATTTACGACTCCCATTTAAAAGCAGCTGGAAAACCGGGTCTGGAAGAATGTGAGAAAAATAAAATTTTGTGAGCGAATGTTGTTTGGGCAATAATAACCCAGCATAAATGGCTAGTTTTTGAAAATATTATGTGCCTTGCTTCTTAATACCAAAGTATCAGTTTTGTTGCAAACTAATGATATTAGTACATGAAGTGTGTTTGTTTAGAGCAGGACATGCTAAATATAAAAAATTGTTCAGGTAATAAAAGTGGCAACATATTAATAGATTCATAGTGAGTAAATAGAATTACGCAATCAATAGACCACAAAATTTTTTTATTGGAATACAGGTCAAAATAAACATGTTACTTCTCACAATAATTGATATTTCAAACGGGTTTTGACAGAACCCTTTCGTGCCGCATAAAATTTGGAGCTCTTATCATCGTTAACCAAAATGCGTTTTATGAAAGGGGGATCGTAACTGATTCGTTCTAGCAAGTCTTCACTAATCGAGTTTGTGTACAAAATTTGGGACTTTCGCAGTGGTATAGTGACAACCCGTTTCATGCCCAAACAAATGATTCGAAACAAATATTTTACCGGCTATCTTCCTCGAAGTTCAACACGACTTCTAGTCGCCATCTCCTTCACTTTAGCTATATTAATTATTCATTTATTTTTTAACCAAACAGACCTAAAGACCTAATCACATGGTCAATTATTTTATACTTTAAAATACATTATCAAATATATGATAGCAATAACATATCCCAAGTATGAATTGTATGAATTATAATAATTGAGTGAATTGTAGAGATTCGCACAGGTTTAAAATAATCTGCAATAAATTTATGTAAAGATACTTAAAATATGACCAAGTATAAAATTGTATAATACCTTTTCGGGCAAACACCACTCAATGTCCACTAATAAGAAAAAATTATTTATTATCTTCATAATAGTCGCAAGAGGATCCCTAACTGTTGAAACATTATATGGTATATGAAACATTATTATTGTACAAGGGCGACGTCCAGGAACGTTGGATAAAATAGATGAAAGAATTTCGGGGCAGGTGATTTTACCATTCAGAACTTTGTACAAGAACATAATAGTAGATAAAGTTCTTCTTTGCTGTAGCTATAAACTCTAAAATGATATCTCAAATGACTTGATCTAACTGTACTGTTATGTTTAGATGAAGGCGCTGATGGCATGTTAGAGTGGGGAAAGTGTCCCACCACATAGGCACTGTTTTTCTTATCAATTTCCCGTAAGCCTTAAGGCAAATAGTTGGTTCAATATTTTTATCGATAAAAAAATTAGCAAAACACTTGAGATGCATTGACAAAATAAAGCACGTAACATGGGGATACTTCAAATTCTGGGTATACTTTGATCGAAACTTCATCATTTGTTCAAACCTCACAGCGCGCCGCTGCTTTTCAAAGTAACGAATTTTTGTTTACGTAGGTAGTAGCATCGATAGGTTCGCTACATCGACAGTCGGTTGCAAACGTCGAAATAAGAAGCATCGTCGCTTCAATCCGTTGTTTTGGTTTGCACGTGAATTTTACTATTAATTTTGGCTGGTAAACTTTATATCCACATTGGTGAGTTTCCATATTTAGATTTGAAATCTATTTTTTGTGCGTCAAATATATATTCAGAAGTGTTATGCGTGCAATACCTACTCTCCATTATAATTAGTTTTTCCTCTGTGTGGGATTTCAATTCAGGGGGTATCTTTGATCAAGACTTGGTGTAACATTGATCGAGTGATCAATGTTACCCCATCACATAGATCTCATGAAGAATTGAGCATTGTTTTCCTTCATTTCAGAAATGCCACGTAAGCATAATCGATTACTTAGCAGCCGAAAATACCGCGATTATTTATCTGAGAAGTTGGAGGAAGCTCTCCAAGCAGTGCACGATGGCAGTTTGTCACTGTGTGGGTCATCTAGGCAGTTTGGAATTCCGTATGGCACACTCTATAATAAATTTGAAGGAAAACATGGACGAACTCCTGGCCGTCTAACGGTTTTTAGGAAGCAAGAAGAAGAGGCTATCCTTCAAGCAGCAGCCAAATGTTCAGATTGGGGTTTTACATTGAATCTTATGAACATGAGGATAATGGCAAAGTACTATTTGGTCAGAAAAGGGATAACGATAAACATGTTCGTGAAAAATGTACCTGGAGTTGACTTGACGCACAGTCTTCTAAATAGGCATAGAAACTCGTTTGGACAGAGATTGGCCACCAACATAAAACGAGGGAGGGCCGCAGTATCTAGAGAAACTCTAGGAGTATTTTATGGCGACTTGGAAAAATCAATTATGGACTTACCGAGTTCCAACATATTCAATTACGACGAATCAAATTCATCAGATGACCCTGGAAAAAAACGAGGAGTTTACAGACGAGGTGTGAAATATCCAGAGAAAGTTATGAAACACTCGAAGAGCTGCACAACTATCATGATATGTGGTTCAGCGGACGGCACATTATTAAGTTGTATTCAAGAGTACCTACCTTTATGATTCTTGGAAGGAAAATGGAATACGAGGACCTCCTTGCTGCGACAAACCATGTTGTAGTTCAGGCAGACAGTTCAATCGCACGTCAAGCGGATGGATAGATGGTCACACTTTCAGAGACTGGTTTCAAAGCTCTTTTTTATTCATTTCATTTATGATACAAACTAGAAGAAGCTTTGCAAGTATCCACTGATAATTACACATAAATTCACAAATTAGATAAAAAAGAAAACATAAGCAACGGACCATACCGTAAGCAGAACATCGTGGGGATCCAATTCGAGATAATCGCCATAGATCGGATGGAACTTTGGAGTGTTCTTAGAACGACATTCGGATCGAGGAAGAACTTTGAAAGCAAGCTATTCCAACAAGTTTGCCAGAAGCTGGAGATATGAAAGATAAGAACAACAGCGCTACATCCGCAGTCAGATGGAATGGTGGAACGGATGAACAGAACGCTGATCGAGCATTTGTCGAAATTCATCTCCGGCATACAGATCGGCTGTGAATGAGTTTTCGGGGCAGACCACGACGAAAGTTCTTTTTGGTGTTGAAATGAGGTTGCCGTGTGATCTGGTGTTTAGTTGCAAGCCTTGTGAAAACATCGTCGGAGAAGATGGAAGACACCCATGGACTGGTACGTACTAACCTGCAATTGGCCATCAATCGTATAAAGAAGTACTACGAAGATTCCTGCTACAAAGAATATGACCTCGTCTGGTTTTACTATATACGAAGAAGGCGAGGTTTATGCCCAAGACTACATATGAACTGGGAGGATTATGTGTCGTCGAGAAGAAGATCAATGATGTAATCATTCGAATCTTTTAATCTCATAGAAAAAAGCCGGTTGTAGCCAATTCTGATAGGCTAGCACCATTTGCCGGATACCACAATGGAAGTGTGCACATACAACGACTACCGGGTGAAGAGGATTCCACGGTCGAAGACTTAATTGAGGTCTACGGAGGAACCAGAAAGGTGAGACATGATGTCGTTAGGGAAATCGAACAAGATTTGTTCCAGTTGTCTGGGAAGTACTCCCTAGTTCATAGCACATCTGTCAACCTTGACGTTTCTCATGGTTTAGCCAATACTTTCAAAAGCAAGTATGGCGGTGAAGAAGAGTGAAAAATACAGCGGCCGGCAGTTGCAAACGTCCTGAAGTGCCCTGAAGATTGGCGATTTATTTTCTATATGATAACCAAAAGTACATCCTACCAACAACCATCGTATGAAAACCTCTGGAAGGCATTGAACCAGCTGAAGGAACAAACACTAAAGGTCAACTTATTCAAGTTGGCTATGCCGAAGCTGGATTGCAGTCACACTGATTTGAATTAAAGAATTGTTCGGAATATGGTTGAAGCATTATGCTGCCAGAATGCGACATTATTTAAACACTGTTTTCCCAGAAAGATGGATTGGCCGACGAGGACATATAGAGTGGCTACCTAGATCACCTGTCTCAACCCCTTAACATTTTTTTCTATAAAGTTACCTTAAATCCAAGGTGTACAGAACACAACATATAACAATTAATCAACTTCGCAATAGAATTATTGCCGATTGCCCAGGTGTTTATCAAGAAATCTTTCAAAAAGTTAGAGAAGAATCAAAAAATAAGCTGTATTACTGCCAAGAAGTAAATGGGGAACATTTTCAACATCTTCTGCTTTAATTTTTTCATGATTTAGTACATCCTTAACAGTTAGTTGTAATTAACTTCCTTAAATCATTAAATTTTGTTTTCAACAGTTTCACTGTCAAGCCGATTTGAGGTCATTGCCAATACGTGTGAGCCTATATGGTGCAAAGCACACAATTACATCAATCGTACTGTGTCACTCTGTAGGTGCACGTCCTATAGATTTTATATAGAAAACTGAATCGTTGAGCGTCCCAGACTAAAATTTCAGTCATAGCCCATTATTACTTTTCCGCCCAACCTATCTAATATGCGAGAAAAGTATTGGTTTACCCCAAAAAAAGTTGGAATTTTGAAATTTTTTTAGAGTTCTTTTCACGTTTTCCATCAACAACAACACGAAAAAATGGTTAACAGGAAAAAAATCCTGTGTGTATGTCGTCGTCGTCGTCGTTGTCGTCGTCGTCGTTGTCGTCGGCCACTTTTCCTTACATGTCTTGTTAGCACTATACAGCCTCCGGAGTGCAATAAGTCACCAATTTTATAATGGAATATTGTTAAGGATATGTCACAGATGTACCCTATTGATTTTCAGCTCACCAGCGCCAGTACAATGGGTGCTATGGTACTTGAAGTACGACATTTTGTAATTTTTTGAGAAATTTCAGTTTGTTAGCACGATACAGCCTCCGGAGTCCAACAAGTCACCAATTTTATGATTGCGTATTATTCCGGACATCTCACTGATGAACCCTATTGATTCTCAGCTCACCAGAACCAATACAACAGGTGCTACAGTACTTTAAGTACGATATTTTTGTCATTTTTGAAGAAGTTTCAGTTTGTTAGCACGATGCAGCCTCCGGAGTATATACAAGTGACTGATTTTATAATTGGATATTATTCAGAGCGTCTCAAAGATGAACCCTATTGATATTCAGCTCACTAAAGCTACTACAACGAGAACTATGGTACTTGAAGTACCAAATTTTAGTCATTTTTGGTGAATTTTCAGTTTGTTAGCACGATACAGCCTCCAGAGAGTATACGATTGATCAATTTCATGATCGAATATTGTTCAAGGTGTCTCACAGATGTACCCTATCGATTTTCGGTTGCCTAGAGCGAGTACAGCGTGTCCTATAAATCCAGATATACTAAATTTTTGGTTATTTTTGGAGAAATTTCGGTTTGTTAGCACGATACATCCCCCGAAGTGTATACAAGTAACAATTTTATGATAGAATATTGTTCAGGGTCACAGATGCGGAAAAGTTAGTTTTAATCTTTAAAACCGTTTATTTTTTTGGTAGGATTTTATTGAAATATGCTATTATTTTTTGTAAAGATTCTATTCAATTACAATATAATTAGTGTTTTTAAATTTACACCCGAAAATTAAATTTACATTAGAAATTGAAGAAAATAGCTCAATCAATTTTCTTGATTTAAAAATTCAAAGAGTTAATAATGTACTTGATTATTCAATTTACCGAAAACCAACACAGACTGATGTGACAATTCCATTCAATTCTAATCACCCTGTCTCACACAGACTAGCGGAATATAATTCAATGATACATAGAGCTTTTTCAGTTCCTATGAACAAATGTAATTTTGATAGAGAGATTAATACAATTAGACAAATAGCAACATCTAACGGTTATCCATTAGATATGATAAATAGGCTAATTAGTAAAAAAGAGAAAAAAGTGGCATTACAACTAATATATCCTAAACAAGCTGATGAAATTAAAACTTATAAAACCATCACATATGCAGAAAATATTTCTAATAATATTTCAAAGATAATATCTTCAGCAACGAATACAACAATTTCTTTTAAAACAGAAAGTAACGTTAGTACAAAATTGTTAAATGTAAAAACAAAAATACCACTATTAAAGAAGTCAGGTATATATAAACTCAAATGTCCAGAATGTAATGCTGTCTATTTGGGTCAGACCCTTAGGAATTTTGAAGTACGATACAGTGAGCACTTACGAGCATACAGATTAAAACAACCAGATAAATCCCACTACGCAAAACATCTACTTGACACCAATCATTCATTGACACCTAACACAGAACTAGAAGTACTGCATATTTGTGAAAAGAAACAAGAACTGGATTTCCTTGAAGAACTGGAAATTAGAAGACATTTAAGAAACCCACAATATGAAGTTGTCAATGAACAGTTAAATCTAGGGAATTCTTCACTAATAAACTGTCTTCTTAAGTGATAATTGTGAAGATCAGCAGATATAGTTTTCCTGGTTTTCTATATCATTGCACAATTATACTGATCTTAATTGGAAAAATGATATCCAGGATATCACCATAGGGCTAATAATATCTAAGCTTCAATATTTGTAATATCACATCTTCTTCTTTTTTCTATAAACATATATTAAGACAATCACAAGTTAGGTTACTTCTTGGTCTAGCCAAAATTAACTACTAAACATCAGGTAGGCATAAAATGAAATGTAACTTCTGTCATTCTGACGATGATATTGATTTATCGAAACAATTGTCAATTTTTTAGAATTTTCAATAATTTGTATTATATTGTGGAATTAACTAGATACCTTGAGTTTCATTTAAAAACACTAATATGAGCATATTCCACGAAGTAAGGGTCGAGACAGTCAATTACAATATAATTAAGTAAACAAGAGGATTTTATGAAAATGTTTATCGGGTTGTTGCTGCTTGATATGACCGCTCCTAGGTAACGGAAGCGCATTACCTGTTCTATTGGTTTATTGTCTACTACAACTTTGCATCTTGCTGGTTCTTTGGAGAAGGTCATACATTTTGTTTTATCAGTGGATATTGACATGTACTTTTCACTAGTCTGATAGAACTTATGTGTTTGCCTCTGCAAACCGTTTTCTGTTTCTGCCAGGATTACCGCATCATCCGCATAGCACACCTTGCAGATTGGTTTGTTAGTAATTCTGTATTCCTTGTTCCTTGTTGTCACACTCTGTATAATTGTCAGTGTGGTCATATAAATTTCCAAAATACATTTCCCACTCGTTCAGAGGAATATTTTCCGTTTACGGGCTTCTTTCTATTTTTGAGCATCTTCCAGACTTTTCTCTGGCCACCATAAAGATCGTGTTCCATGTATGTGGAGAACTTCTCCTAGTATTCTCTTTTGATTCTTCTGATTGCCGCGTTGACTCTATTTCTTGTTTTTTTTTAATATTCATTGCAATTTTCCTTTATTGGTGTACTTTTATATTGTAGGTGGCTTTCCTTTTTTTCCTCGGCCAGCCTTTTCACCTCCAGTGTAAACCAAGGCTTGGTTTTGTGTTGCGAGTTTAAGATTATGGTTCTTTTCCCTATTGATTCATTAACCGCCTCCCGTATGCATCTTTTAATTATATTCCAGTTGTCTTCCACGTTCTTGTCTGTTATGTTTCCCGATGTAAGTTTTCCATTTAGTCTGCTTCTATATGGGTATTTGGTGCAGTCGTTATCCAAAGATTCTAAGTTGTTTTTTCAAATCATTATCGGTCTTTGTTTTATTCTTCGATGCCTCTCTATGACGAACTTTCCGAGAACTAGGTTGTGATCTGTGCAGGTGTTTGCTGAGGTTAGTACTCTTATGTCTTGTATTTCATTCGGTGTGATATATCTATTTGTTATTATGTAATCGATTAATGATTTATGTTATGTCCTCTGGTGTTGCAGTAAGTGTATTTATGTTGGTCCTTGTGAGGGAAATAGGTGTTGTTTATCCTCAGTTCGTTTTTTGCGCAGAAATTGTTCAGTTGGTCTCCGTTCTCATTTAATATGTGCTCGTTAAATATTTGCTTAACTCCAGGGATTTCGTCTGAGCCGATTCTCGCGTTGAAGTCTCCGAATAGGATAACCTCTCGATTGTTGTTTATTTGGTTGATGGTGTTTTGTAGCTTCTCAAAGAAACTGATTCGTCTCTTGGTTTAGACATGTCCGGGGCGTAGATACTCACCAAATGCAATGAGCTTTTGGGGAAGTTAAGTCTGTCAGAAGTATTATTAAAATTGACTGTCTCGACCCTTACTTCGTGGAATATGAAGTATTATTGATTATCTGGCAAATTTGAAATATATGCGTCTTCTTGTGAGCCTGATGAATAATCATCCTCACTATTGCTCGATTCCCCTTAATCATTTCCAACCACATCAAAGTTGGAGTCACCATCACTATAATAATTTGGCTGAAACTTACACTAGAAGGCGTGTCATATTGAACAAACGAGCATTTTTCACGACATTCATGTTGCTTGATCGTGTAAACGAACTCGACTACCTACACCTACTTATCGTTGGGTAAAAATTATTACACGCTATTTGATAGGTCCGAGAGGAAACGGAACTGACAAGTCAAAGTAAATGAGTTTGGTCTCTGAGGCCATGAGTATCATATTGGGACATGGATAATATTGATATAAAGTCGCTGAGTAATGTCACACAATAGTTAAAATAGTGTAATATTAGTGTTTTAAATGAAACTCAACGCTTCTAGTGTAATATTGATAAAACATACTATTTAACCGATTTTAAAAAAAAATAAACGGTTTTGAAGAATAAAACTAACTTTTCCGCATCTGTGACCCTGAATAATATTCTATCATAAAATTGTCACTTGTATACACTTCGGGGGATGTATCGTGCTAACAAACCGAAATATCCACAAGAGTAACCAAAAATATATCTGGATTTATAGGACCCGCTGTACTCTCTCTACTCAACTGAAAATCATTATGATACATCTGTGAGACACTTGAAAAAATATCAAATTATAAAATTGGTCACTTGTATACACTTCGGAAGCTGTATCGTGCTAACAACCCGAAATTTCTCCAAAAAGTACCAAAAATGTGGCACTTTAGGTACCACAGCCCCCGTTGTACAAGCTCTTGTGAGCTAAAAATCAATGAGGTTTATCTATAAGACGCCCTGAATAATATTCAATCATAAAATTAGTCACTTGTATACACTCTGGAGGCTGTATCGTATTAACACCGGGTCCACATTAGTAGATATGTAAGTAGTTCGTCGCTGTTCGTCGGGGTATTCATTGATGTAGAGGGGATGAAGTACCAACCCGGCGCATCTCCAGGTGGCGGATAGGAGAAGGGTCTCTGAGATGATTTTATATGAGGAGGAGGTCTGCGGGGAAATACCTGGGGCTCGTTGTGTCTAAAAACTCAACTGGCAGCCCTCGAATACCCTGCCGCGGACCAAATTTACCTGTCCCAGCTGTAGTATCGCGGCTAAGAGATTGCACACAGGGTTACGATGCCGGGTGAAATTTCGAGCTTACCTTGAAATCACCTGGTATACCAATGTCTCCTGGCTGTCTGTGGTCAAGTCTCGCGGGCCAGTGGGATGGGGGGGGGGGTATTGGCTCAAAAGCCCAAATTCAAGGTGGGAAACTGGGCAGAAGAATGCGTGGCTATATAGAAGAATAGTCCTTACTGGTTTCGACCTTGGAGCACCGGGGGGAACTCCATTGTATTGAACCCCTTACCTCTGCATGCGCGGCTCTGCAGCGGTGGACCATAATGACCCTAGCTTCTCGTGGGATCACTCATGGAAATACAAAGTAAGACTTTCACCGGAAAAGTAGTGGAGAAAACCTCCACCTCTTCATCCGGACCCCTCACAGAGGGAAAAAAGGCCAAACGGCACAAAGGTCGTATGCCGTTCGACCTCCCAAAACTGGGAGAACCGGGCGGCATAGACGACCCACTGAGAAAAAGCCTCAGTGGAGCAGCGGTGCGGTAATACCTGCGACTCCTCAATCACGGAATATCCCCTGAAGAGGCCAGGAAGCAGGTAACTCAGCGCCGAACCCCTCCGAAGGAATCACCAACGAGGAAAACAAAGCTAAAAAACGGCCCGGAGCATATTACTCCTCCGCTTAGGCGTCAAAGCAAGAAATCAAAAACAGCTGCAACGGTAACCGGGCAAGCCACTGGTTACGCAGCAGCTGTCAAAACAGAGAAAGCTTTTAGGGTGGGAATAATGCCCGAGGATTATCCTGGGGTAATCCTGAAAGTGGAGCAGCTCTCCACACTGGAAGACATTCTGGTGGAAGAGCTGTGCCAGAGCACTTCTTAGGTATCCATTTCCGTTGTGGAATGATACTGGTGGACTGTGGGTCACCAGAATCGGCAGACTGGCTTATGAGGTCAGCGCCGAAATCAAACTTTTGGAAAGGACCCGAATTGGTGGCTCGAAGTGGAGTCGACATCCCAAAGCCGGTCACCATAACAGTGTTCTTCCCAAGAAGCCAAGACATGAAACTGGAGAAGATCCTCCAACTGGTCGAGGTTCAGATCTCCAACCTCAGTACTAAGGCTTGGAAGATCCTAAACTCTAAAAAAAAGGAGAGGAACTATCCTCACGATTGGGATCGATCACCAATCTGGGGAGGCTCTGAAGGCAGGAGGTTACGCGCTGAACTTCCGTTTTGGGCGTATCCCTGTCTCGGGGCTGGGAGAAAAGAAGAATCCCGCGGAGGATCGAAAGGACATGGAGATACCCTCCACATCCGGAACCTCTGGAAAGGGGAAACAAGGCGAAAGCTTGACCTTCGGTCAGCCTGAGATCTCCTTCGGCTCTGCTGGGATGACTGGGAATGCGGAGACTGCCTCTGCATCCCGGGAAGCTGGGCAGAGCAGCCTAGGGGTCGAGAGTCTGACTCGAGATCAAGAAACCTACTCGACTACCGAAGGAGATACTGCCATGGTGGTCGAGGAGGGTCAGGGAGAGAGGAAGGAGGGGGATAAATAGAGGCTGAGTAACTCGGCCTCTCTCATCCATAATGATTCACGTTCACGAATGTAGCTCAGATTAACCTGCATCACGCAAAGGGAACTTCAGCCGTGATTGCAAGGTTGTTCGCTAGACTACAACTGGATATTGTACTGATCCAAGAACCATGAATCAACAATGAAGACCAAATCAAAGGTTTGGCATGTAAGGATTCTAAATTGATTTATGATCAAAGGCAAGTATCTCCGCGTGCCTGTGTAATCATAACAAATAATATAAAATATATTTGTGTTTCAGAATACGTGTCACAGGAGATTGTTCCAATCATGGTTCACCTCAACATTGGGGGTATCGACCGAGACATCATCATTGCATCTGCCTACTTCGCTGGAGACGGGCCGATGACACCGCTGGTAGAGGTACAAGAGCTAGTGAGACACTGCGATGGCAAACGGCTGCCAATTATAATTGGTTGAGATGCCAACGCCCACAAAACCGTGTGGGGAAGCACCAATAACAACGCAAAAGGTGAGTATTTATTAGAATATCTCTTAGCAAATAACCTTGAGAACTTAAACGTGGGGACAACCCCCACTTTTGTCACGAGAGCAAGAGAATAGGTCCTGTACGTAACAATTGTTAATGTTGCTGCTAGGAAAAATGTAAAAGATGTGATGTGATGTGATGAGCTAGCCATCACTTTCCGACCATAGGATCATCGAATTTAGGATAGAGGGAAATACCACCTCGATTCATACAATTCGAAATCCTAGAAATACTGATTGGTCTCTTTACAAGACCAATCTGAAGGACAATTTGGAACACGTCGAAGTGAATGGGGTAAATCACCCGCTCTACGACCTGGAACAAAGAGTCGAACAGATCAGTGAGGCAATAATGGAAGCTTTTCATTCCAGTTGCCCACTCTCAAAAGCTCGTTCAGAAAAGGATGCTCCTTGGTGGAATGAGAACCTGTCAAATCTCAGAAAACAGGTCCGTCGGCTCTTTAATAGAGCCAAACGTGACGGCAATTGGCAGAGGTATACTGAGAAGCTCACTCAGTACAATAAAGAGATTAGGAAGGCCAAAAGGCTTAATTTTCAAGCCTTTTGCGGAAAGATCACTTCCTCTCAAACTGCGGCCAGACTACAAAAGGTCATGGGAAATCGGGGAACTAACCCCACAATGTCGCTGAAAAAGCCAGACGGATCATACATGGAAGGAGAAGAGGAACGATCGATTCTTCTTCTTAAAACCCACTTCCCAGGTAATGAACCAGCAACAAGCACCGAAATAGCAATGAACTACACCAAAAAATCCAGCAAGGAAGATTGGGCATTGCTAAGAAAATATTTACCAGACAACGGTTGTAATGGGCAATAAGTACCTTTCAACCATATAAATCACCAGAAGTGGATGGAATATTTCCAGCACTCCTACAGCAAGGGATAGAGGAGATTCTTCCTCACTCGCTGAAGATTACAAGAAGCAGTCTAGCAGTGGGTCTAATACCTAGTAAATGGAGAAGAGCAAGGGTAACCTTCATACCGAAAATAGGGAAAAAAGATAGGACTGATCCCCGATCTTTTAGACCCATCTGTCTAACATCGTTTCTACTCAAATCGATGGAGAAAGTAGTGGATAACTACATAAGAACAGAGAATCTGGAGAATATACCACTTCATAATTGTCAGCATGCCTACAGAGCGGGACAAAAGTCATCCAGAGAACTCTGAACAACAAAGAAATCGCAATGTGCGCATTCCTGGATATATCAGGGGCCTTTGATAACACAACTCATGTGTCTGTCAAAGAAGCACTAAAAAGGCGAGGAGTGAATGAAACCATTGTAAAATGGATGTATGAGTTGTTGACAACGAGGATAGCTGAGACACAGTTGGGGAATCAAACCACCTCAGTTAAAGCCACTCGGGGGCCACCTCAAGGGGGAGTGATATCTCCCTTTCTATGGGGCCTCGTAGTAGATGAGTTACTTTACAGGCTAACGGAGCTTGATTTCGAATGTATGGGCTACGCCGATGACATTGTTTTAATAGTCAGAGGCAAGTTCGAGAGCACCTTGTGTGATTTATCACAAAAGGGCCTCAGAATCATTGATCAATGGTGCTTGTCAGTGGGGCTAAACATTAACCCAAGCAAGACCATAGTAATTCCATTTACCCGGAAAAGGACACTTGCAGCCATGAAACCCATATCCTTAAATGGGGAAATCATAGAATGGACATCAGAGGTTAAATATCTACGGATAACCCTAGACAGCAAGCTTCTGTGGAATAAGCATGTTAAAATAACTACTAGTAAAGCAATAAGAGCTTCATTGGCGTGCAGAAATCTAGCTGGTAAGAGGTGGGGCTGTAACACAAAAATACTATGATGGATGTATGCCATGATTGTGAGACCAGCAATTACGTATGGGGCAATACTTTGGCACACAAAAGCAAGTCAGTACAGCACGAGGAAAACCCTCGATAAAGTTCAAAGGCTTGCCTGTGTGTGCATCACTGGAGCCATGAGAACGTGTCCAACTAGGGCACTTGAGATCATTACAGATCTCACACCTCTACATCTGGTGATAGAAAGATCTGCCCAAGAGGCAATTCTTAGAATATCTAAGGAAGGTTCAGGCAATGAGAGTATTAAAAAATCAGGGAACTTGGTCCTCTCTGACAAGATACACCTCATTAGCGAATCTTCCCAGTGACGAAATGATCAGGAAAGTAAGCATCGAATAGAATTTCACCACGATGCTAAATACGAGGAGAGGCTGGGAAAGGGAATACACCATCCAAACTCTCAAAGAAAACACCATTAGATCGTTTACGGATGGTTCAAAAACCACCATTGGAGCACGCGCAGGAGTATTTGGGCCTGGCACCAGATACTCATTATCGTTAGGCTCCTTCCCGAGCGTCTTTCAGGCAGAAATACTTGCGATCGAAAGATGCCTGGAAATGAACCTAGAAAGAAACTACCAGAAATGTGACATATCTATCCATTCTAATAGTCAAGCATTGAGCTCCCATGTCATTGACTCAAAGTTGGCATGGGAGTGCCAAAGAAAACTTGATAAATTAGGCAAGAATAACAGGGTCTCTTTAGTCTGGGTTCCTGGCCACTCGGGAATCACGGGAAATGAAGAGGCCAATACACTTGCCAGGAAAGGAGCACAAATGCCCTTTATTGGCCCGGAGCCTTTCTGTGGTGTAGCAAAATGCTCCTACAAGAAAGAGTTTCGGAAGAAAGAGGAAACCGAAAGAGAAGCACTCTGGCGGTGCCTTCCCGGGTTGGAACATTCCAAAAAGTTTCTGGGGAACTTTGACACTGCTAGATCTAAAAAATATTTGGACCTTAGTAAAGATGAGCTACATCTCCTCACGAGCTTTCTTACAGGACACTTCCGCCTTAGGAAGCACTTAATGAGAATAGGTCTAGCAGAGATTGACGAGTGTAGATTCTGTGGGGAGGAGGATGCAACTCCTGATCAGCTAGTTCTGGAATGCCTCGCCATTGCAAGCCAACGCAAGAAATGCTTTGGACAAGAAACTTGTAAGAGTGAGGACCTAACCTCGTTGAAGTCGTCCCAAATACTAGAATTCATGAGAACCTTGGAACTGGAAGGCGAGCTGTAGTAGTAGCGACAACAGCTCTGATAGTGGGGGCACAATAAACCTTTGGTTTCAGTGCACTGTAACCCCATTAAAATATAATCAAATCTAATCTAATCGTGTGAACAGACTGAAAATTCTCTAAAAATGACAAAAATTTGGTACCTACTTCAAATACCATAGCACTCGTTGTACTTGCTTCAGTGACCTGTATATCAATGGGGTTAATCTTTGAGATACCCTGAATAATAAACATTCATAAAATTGGTTACTTGTATATACTTCGGAGGCTATATCGTGCTAATAAACTGAAATTTCTCCATAAATGTGAAAAATGTGGTACTCAAAGTACTATAGTACCTGTTGTACCAGCTCTGGTGAGCTGAAAATCAATAGGGTCCATCTGTGAGATATTCTGAATAATATTAAATCATAAAATTGGTGACTTGTCGCACTTCTGAGGCTGTATCGTGCTATCAAACTGAAATTTCTCAGAAAATGACAAAAATGTCGTACTTCGAGTACCATAGCACTCGCTGTACTGGCTCTGGTGAGCTAAAAATCAATAGGGTTCATCTATGACATGTCCTTCACAATATTCAATCATAAAATTGGTAACTTGTTAAACTCTGGAGGCTGTATCGTGCTATCAAGACATGTAACGAAAAGTGGCCGACGACAACGACGACGACGACATACACACAGGATGATATAACGGTCTCGTCTTGTAAATAATAAATCTGTTGTACCCCCGCTTCGGCGCTCCTGAACCACAATATCCAAAGAAATCTGTTTTTATTATCTATCAGGACCCAACCCCTCACTTGTACCCTATACCTGCTTCAGACTTCGTTTTTATGCTTTGTAAAGCACACGGATGGTCGATTAACTATAGTGCGGCGTAATTATTCGTGTTTTATCATTAAATATTTTTATTATCGAGTGAAATGGCGGGCGGGGGAAAGAAAAGATCCAGAAGTTCTGAAAATAGAGGATAATGGTTCAATATCTGCCTACAAAGATGAATGTTCCGATGCGGGGCGATGGCTAAAAATGACTCTTGCCCTAACTTTCTTAAATCCTGTAGAAATCAGCGATTGTTTTGTATTCGATCTGCTCTCAATAGCACCAGCCGATGAAAAGATTCAAATGTATTCCGATTATTTGATAGATAATTACATATCTGAGGAGTCACTATTCCCTCCTTCACTTTGGGCTACAAACTCAGCAGAACTTACACGGACTACGAATACATGCAAATCTTTCCATAGACAATTTAACGATTTTTTTACAAGTCTCATCCAAACATTTTTGTTTTTATTAATAAACTTAAAGAGTTTCAAATCGAAACTTATGTAAAATTACAAAGTGTACATTTGAATACTAAAATTACCGATAGTAAAGTTAAAAACCGTCAAAAATTTATCACAAAATTGATTGAATCCTATACGAAAAACGAAATAAGTAGTTTGCATTTTAAGCAATGTGTCTCATTTCACTGTGGCGTTTAATTATTAGGTATACAATATTATGTTCCTGTGTCTTGTAGCCTATTTCGTAATTTTCGAGAATTTGGTTTCTTAATATTATTAAATATATAATTGTATGTAATATGTTATATTTTTATAGGTATAAACAATATCAATTCCACTAATAAACTGTCTTCTTAAGAGATGATTGTAAAGATCAGCAGATATAATTTTCCTGGTTTTCTATATCATTGCACAGTTATACTGATCTTAATTGGAAAAATGATATCCAGGATATCACCATAGGGCTAATAATATCTAAGCTTCAATATTTGTAATATCACATCTTTTTTCTATAAACATATAATAAGTCAATCACAAGTTAGGTCACTTCTTGGTCTAGCCAAAAATAACATCAGGTAGGCATCAAATGAAATGTAACTTCTGTCATTCTGACGATGATATTGATTTATCGAAACAATTGTCAATTTTTTAGAATTTTTCAATAACTTTTATTATATTGTGAAATTAACTAGAAACCGTGAGTTTCATTGGAAACACTAATATGAGCAGATTCCACAAAGTAAGGGTCGAGACAATTAATTTAATTAACATCAATTCCGTTTATGTAAACTTTGTCAACAATGTAAATATTTTTATTTAATTAATAAAATTAATAAAACTAAAATTATTCAATATTACAGTTTTATTGCACTGGTCGAATCTTGAAATATTTTACCCGGGACCGAATTTACCTATACAGTTACAGGTAAAAACAAAATTACGGACCGAATTTACCCGTTATTTTTGATCCCTTTTTTCTTGTGAGGCAATTTGCCTATCCCCGTGGTGATAGGTAATAAAAACCGACTTCTGTGAATAGTGTGGTTCAGGAGCGCTGGAGCGGGGGTACTATTTATTATTTACTTCAACCAGACCGTAATATAATCAAGATCGAACATCAGTTAAGGTAAGTTTGTTTGATCTATCAATTTTTTTCTAAAAACCATTTTTTCGTGTAGTTCTTGAAGGAAAACGTGAAATTTTTTTTCAAAATTCCAACTTTTTTTGAGGTAAACTAATACTTTTCTCGCATATTAGATAGGTTGGGCGGAAAAGTAATTTTCCGAGGCTCGATTGATCGATTCGGGGACTTCATTTAAACTCATGCTTGGACATGACAGTGTGCACCATATTGGTGCACATGACAGTCAACCTGTTACAGTTTACAATTTTTAATAAAAGTGGGTGAATTTTCAATTTTGTTTTCAATAGTTTCACGAGTAATAGTGTAGTTAGAAATATTCCGTTTGCTAACATTCTCTGGCTTCCTTAGTAATTCAGATGTTAATTAAAATTTATCACTACCTAACATCCGCGAAATTTAATCATGACGAAGCAGCTTCATCCACCTATACGAGATATTACCTGTCGACATATTGTGGTCGGGAAAAGTTGAGCTCTCACACAATCTGAAAACTTCGTGATTACGAAACTTTTACTGTCGTTTCTTCCTGGTTTGGGAATACTTTACGGGACTAAAGAACTTGATTGACCCGAAAGATTGGTTAGACTCTATTTTATTTCGAAAACTTCGCGGTAGTTGTGCAATATTTATTTCAAGTTATCTGAAATTGAGTTACTGGTACGGATTTTATTTATTATACAGATATTCCATGACAAAGTCTTTTCAAAGCTTGAAGTTTATACACGGTAAACTCTCAAATTGTACTTAGTTTATGTGGACAACGCTATTCCTACAAAAGGATTTCTTGAATGTTTTGATACCCAGCAGATGCCGATAGTTTTTGTTGGACCTTTCTCAATTCGATACACTCGAATGCAAACAAAGGAAGGAGATTAGGGTTGAGTTCTGAATTTTTTATGGTAATCAATATTGGAATTTGAGTTACGGACTATGTATATAGAAAAACTACACATAAATAATTGATTTCATGTTCTGGTCATTATTCACTATATTTAGATGTAAATAGTGGCACAATTGAATTTATTTAAAACTTCATTATATTTGAACTAATGTTCAATTTAAACTAGTTGACGCGTTTCACTAACACAGTAGCTTGCACGAAACAAATGAAGGTAAATTTGAAAACGTTTACAGTACAGTACAGTGCATAAATACAGAATTCTATTATTATAATAATAACAAAGATTTTGAAAAAAATTACCTAGAAATTAATTCACTACAAACATTCCTAAGCTATCTTCTAGGTAAAAAGGTTTAATAAAGGAGAGCGATTGATATCTATTTAGCGGCGCAAGTTAACTGCAGACGGGGTTTATGACATGGATTAAGAGATGGTCAATTGCAGACGAAGGAAAAGGGTCAAGTCTGTTTACATGTTAAATGAGTTAACTGCATACCGCGGTCTCTACTTATTATATACAACAGTTTGTTCATCAATAAAATAAAAAACGAAAGTATTTTAAATATATATTATATAAACTGAATATTCGTCTACATGTACATACCTACATTTAACCACATAATAGCTATTTATGTAACCAGTTATGAAATGCATCATTTTGTGTAACGAGTGAAATTTTTGCGGGACGAGCGAGCTCCGCGTAGCGGGGCGAGCGAAGTCCCGCAAAATGACACGTGTTACACAAACAAGCATTTCATAACGTGTTTCAGATACTGACGAAAATTCTGACGAATCATCATATGCTAACCCCCAAAACGAACGATACGATGATACTCAAAATTTAATTACAAGCCTCGGAATTGATATAAATAATATAAATTCAGCCCCTAAACTTCCATTTATATACCTCTCAAATCTAGACTTAAAAATATTGATTGATCCCGGTGCAAGCAATTCCATTATAAACCCAGAACCAGCCTATAGATTATTTTCAGACTCCATTTATGAATCAAAATTTTCCGTTAAATCAATTAAAACAACTTACAATGGCAATTTTAGCTGCAAATGCCCTCTTTTGAAAGAATTCGGCATTAAATACATGTTCCATATGTTTATCGTACCTTGGCACGATAGATTCGATGCAATAATAGGTAGTCAGGACTTTGATAAATTAGAAGAACTCATTAATTTCGAAAATCATTTATTACAAATTAATTCTATTAAAATACCATTCTATTTGGAATTCAATCCCAACTTATTTACCCCTTATTCTGAATCTTTAGATAAAAGAATTTAAATATTTCTGTAAATATTGATAATGGATAGGTAGTTCTTCCAGAATTAAAATCAAACGACATAATAATACCTGAATGTATAGCTATAGCGAAAGACAGTTACTGTAAAATACCTATAGAACAAGAAATCTCTTTAAATAATATTTCTATAGATTTTCATGAGCCTCTTCCAATCCAACCCTTATCAAAATTTGATGAAACAATCCCTTCATCATCTTATAATAATAATATTGATATTACCAAACTCCTTCAAACAAATTATCTGAATCCCGATGAAAAAAATGCAAAAATTTCTCTTTGTAAAAAATTTAGAAATATATTTTATAACGAAAACTCCGACTTAACTTTTACTCATGTAGTTAAACATCACATTAGAACAGTCGACGATGTACCGATTTATCAAAAATCATATAGATACCCGTACCATTTAAAACATGAAATTCAAGATCAGATACAAAAGCTCCTAGACAATAAAATAATTAAACCAAGTATATCTCCGTACCGTTTCCCTACCTTTCTCGTCCCCAAACGAATGGACGCCAGTGGAAAGAAAAAATTCCGATTAGTTATCGATTACCGAAAACTAAATGAAAAAACTATCGAAGATATATATCCCCTTCCTCGTATCGATGAAATTATCGACAATCTTGGTCGAAGTACTTACTTTTCCACTTTAGATTTGGCACAAGGTTTTCACCAAATTGAAATACACCCAGATTCGGCAGAAAAAACTGCATTTACCGTAGATAATGGCCACTACGAATATATTAGTATGCCATTTGGCCTAAAAAACGCTCCCGCCACTTTTCAACGTGTCATGGACACAATTCTCCGTCCTTTTCTCTATAAACAATGTTTCGTATACATGGATGACATAGTAATATTTTCAAAGTCTCTTCAAGACCATATTCTTCATATAAAACAAATATTCAGTGAATTAGAAAAATATAATTTGAAAGTCCAAATAGACAAATCAGAATTCTTCAGAAAAGAAGTTGCCTTCTTAGGCCATGTCGTAACCCCTAATGGTATTAAACCAAATCCAGATAAAATCAAGTCCATCCAAAATTTTCCTTTGCCCAAAAATGAAAAACAAATAAAATTATTTCTCGGCATGCTCTCCTATTATCGTAAATTCATTCAAAATTTCTCCAAAATAACCTATCCAATAAATTAATATCTTAAAGAAGGAACTAAATTAGATTTAAACGACCCAGAATACCTCAATGCTTTCCAAAAATGCAAACAACTTCTTTGTAATTCTCCTATTTTAGCATACCCCGATTTCACAAAAACGTTTACTTTAACGACCGACGCTTCAAATATCGCTATAGGAAGCGTACTTTCTCAAGATTCCCATCCAATAGCTTTTTACTCTCGAACACTTAATTCAGCCGAAAGAAATTATGGCACTATCGAGAAAGAACTCTTAGCTATAATCGATAGCTGTAAGCATTTCCGACCATATTTATATTCCAAAAAATTTATTATTGAAACTCATCATAAGCCACTCGTCTGGCTACATTCTCTTAAGGAACCCCATCAACGTCTAATAAGATGGAAACTAAAGTTGGAAGAATTCGATTTTGAAATTAATTACAAAAAAGGCAAACAAAATTACGTCGCTGATGCATTATCGAGAATTGAACTCAATGTAATCGATAAAAAAGTTCCTAAACGTGATCTAGAAATTATTATAATTAGTGATATAGTTACTCCCCCAAACTCAAAAACAAATATTAAAGAATTCAAACAAAACCCTGATGATATCGATGTCATTTCAACTATGGCAAGAGCAAATTCCGATCCAAATCTAGCATTAAGTGATGCAAACGAAATTTTAAGTAAAATATCCGATGATAACAAAAGTACCGCTTCAGGCGAAACTAGACATACCGCCCAAGAAAATCCAATTTTTAGTTTCCCAATTTCAGAAAAAACCTTCAATTCCGCCCATTTTCAAATAATCTTAAAATACGGAGACAAAAACGACATAGATTACTCTAAGCCATTTGGCAAAAATCGCTATATTCTTACTTTTAGAAGAGGATCGGACCATAATGTCATGAATAAAATGTTTTTAGAAATAGTTGATCCAACAAAAACATATTATATATACTGCCCTAATGATTCATTACTTGATATTGCTTCTACAGAATGTTCAAAAATCTTGGAACCGAACGTAAAAATCATTAAAACAAATACTTTTCTGAAAGACATAATTAATAAGGAAGAACAAGTCCGGTTAATTTCAGACTATCAATCAGAAACTCATAGCGGTATCACAGAAACTACGAAACATATAAAGTCCTTGTATTATTATCCAAAAATCCAAGAATTAGTAACGAATCACGTTAATAATTGCGAGTTATGTATCACCTCAAAATATGATAGAAACCCTGGAAAAATTCCATTTTCCGGCCCACTTATTTCTAAAGGAATTTTCGAAAATCTTCACATATACGTATTCTCTATAGAAAATAAACAATTTCTTACAATACTCGATTTATTCTCTAGGTACCTTCAAGCTTACGAAATTAGTGACTCAAATTCTATCACTGTACTTAGTAAACTCCGTCATTATTTCTCTCATCATAACTACTCTTCGCAAATAACTTGCGACAATGCCAGAGAATTCACTAGCGAGACCTTTAAAGAATGCATGTCACTCTTTCATATAAAAATTCATTATACAACACCCCAATCTCATACCAGCAATTCTCCGATAGAAAGAACACATTCAACTTTAATCGAAAAATTAAGAATCCTAAGACAAAAATCAAAAGAAAATATTACCGACTTAGTTACAACTACTATTCTTATATATAATCAATCAATCCATTCAGTAACAAATTTTACCCCATTTTTACTTCTTTATGGACCATACGAAAATCTAAATCTTCATGAAATAGATCCCCATAAAAAGTATTCCAAAATTACAACGAATATCGATAAACAGAAATTATGCCATTTTTCGACGATTATCGTCGTGATAAACTTCATCAAAAACAATTAACAAAAAAGAACCGAACAATTGAATAAAATTAATAGTAAACGAACAGACGATATCCCAAAAACATATGTATATTTAGATATGGAACCATGAAAGAAAATCAAACCTAAATATAAGAAAATATTAGTAGACACAAATCAATCCAACGATAAGTTAGTTTCTCAAAAATCTAAAAATATTAGCAAACACATGATTAAAAATACTTAATCTTTCCAGGTTAACCATGTCAAGTCAAAACAATTTAACCCCCAGGTTACATATTAGATATATTAGGATTAGCTAAATATAAAACCAATTATCATAAGATTTATTTCATTATAAGTATTGAAGAAATTGAAAACTCATATAGTAAATTAGTATTAAATCAAGTTCATGTAGCTAGTAGACTTGACGTTTCAACAATAAATTTAGCTCAATTTAGAACAGAGAGATCGACTTACTCTCAGAAGATATAAATAAACTTAGAATGTATGCTCGATCAAATAAAGTAATTAAAAGAGGTCTAATATACGGCATAGGCACAGTAGTACAATATATTTCAGGAAATCTTGATCAAAACGACCTAATCGAAATTCAAAATACATTTGAAAAAATCAATTTAAACGAAAAGAAACTAATTACTGAAATTTCGAAGTAAAATACAAAATAATGCTGAAAACATTCTAAAAGAATTAAATACTTTAAATAATAGATTGAATAACGAAATTATTATTCCTAATCAACTAGAACAAATTAGAGGCCTAAGAAATTATATTCAAATTTTACTAAGAACAATATCATTTAGTTACCAAGAAATTTTAAATGTAGAATTAATCAAACAAAAGGAATTAGAAGATATTCCTTATTATTTACATACTATTCATTCTCACAATGAAATCGCTTCCGATGTTCCTACTTTATTAGAAATAATCAAAGTCAATCTTATGTTTACTTCAAAAACTTTATATATTACTCTTAAAATACCCATATTAGCCGATGAATTACTTTATATTTCCAAAATTATTCCTATTCCCAGTAAAGAAAATAATTTCCTTCTACCCCCATACGCCTTCATATTAAATTCCAAAGGAACAACAAAATGGACAAACGAAGAATGCAAGAAGACCTTTTCGTTCTGGTATTGCGAGAAGAAACCACACGAAGACCCTTGTAACTTAGAAGAACTTCCACTCTGCAACTACGCTCAAGTAAAAAACGACTTTTCACTTTTCCCTCAAGTAACTAATGGAAATACAATAATTTGCTCAAAGAAGATAACTACCATCAATGAAGACTGCAAACAAAATTTTAAATCATTGAAAATATCAAAATGTAACATCATACTAGGAAACAATGATTGTATTTATTCTTTTCAAAAACATACTTGGATAGAATCCAATAAAACATTTACTCAAGAATGGCCCAGCCTCAAAGAACCCACAGAAATTCATCACAAAATCAGCATCAACAATTTACATCTGGACGATCCAACCAAGCTACTACCACAGTTTCAAGAACCAAATTTGCTACCTATAGAACGTCATCAAAGCCATTCAGGAATAAGAACAATAATAATTTTCATTTTATTAATTCTACTATTTTTGTATCTGTATAGAAAATATTTTAGAAAAATCAAAAATCCAGAATAATCCCAGGGTGAACTAATGGAGCTACCCCAATCCCTATTGAAGCCAAAGCCACGAGGTCGTGCCTTTAATAAAGAGGGGAGGAGTCATATGGAGACATCCTGTTAAACTCATATAATATTATTGTTAAATTGCTGACAGGACGTTTCCAACATTATTGGATTTATAATTTTAGCCTTAATCAGCAAACACGTGGATACATCCTGTTTACATAATTGTTATAATTTTCTTATCATATATTTTTCTTCTTTATTCAGCATTATACTACATTTTCCTTATTTTCATAAACTAAAAATAAATCAGTCATAATTGTAACATCAACTGTAACTAATCATAAAGTTTAATTAAATCTTTTTGAAAAGTATATTTTTTACTTATTAAATTTAACTCGCGGATATCTTCTAATTTAACTCCGTGAAATCGCACTATCCTTTACTTCCTCATAATTTCATTTTATACGAATTCGATACAATTATAAAACAATTGAAAACAAAAAGTCGTCCAAGAAATCGATCTCCAAATCCGATTGACATAGATCTTTATCCAGCCGTGAAAACCATATAACTGTAAACCGACAGATATCCAAAGTTCAAATATTTACTCAACGAAAATCCTTCGAGTATTTCCGTTAGAAAAATACTGGTTGTCTTATTTCATCAATACCAAAAATGATAAATATGTCAGAAATTTATTTTGATCTGGCATTGCGACATCGTTATGTAACAAAAAAAATTTCTTTTATTTATTTCTGTTCTTTCTCGACTTATTTGTCTGTTTTTAACCGTACAATTTTTGAAGATTTATTGAAGGCGTTTTTATCACCTCCGATTTTCTCGAAAAGTTTGCTCCGCTCTGTTTATCTAATATTTCTCAAATACGCAGTGTGTCTACTTAATCGTATTGTAAACTTTCTCTATCATTGATTCAAGGTAAAACTGTTTATTATTAAGAAAAAGTTCTGCATAAACTAAACACAAACGACATATAACATATACATAAGGCTTTATTAGAAGTTCGTCAATAATATGAATTTTGTTCAAGAGAAAAGTAACTTCACTATTTATATATACAGGGTGTCCCGAAAATGATGGGAATATTTATTATGAACCAAAATAATGTACTTCTTATAAACTTTTTCAATACAGGCCCCCGTTTTCGATTCATAGGCCTCCAAAGTTTTAGTTTCAAATTCGTTCCCTTATTTTCGTACTGTTCATTTGACCTTTGTAAAATTTTCAGCATACTTATAATATATGCTTATGTTTATTTTGGTAAGGTGAAGAGATTTCCAGTATTATCTAGAAGTCAGAGACGCGCGTAATGGTTAGCGATCCAAAATTTTTACAGGGATGATACAAGTCCAAATATCGAAAATGGCTTCCACACACCTTATGCTAATGAAAAGAAACTCTTGTTTTAATTTGATAAAATAAGCCATTTGGCTGTACTATTTTATTAATGCACTTCGTACCGATTTGGGCACTCAGCATTTTTATGTGGATATTCTATTTAACGAGTTAACAATAATTTATTGATCATTGATCATGTCCAAGATTCACCAACTGTAGTAGATGTCGGCAATACCACATTTTCTTCCTTATCTTGAGATAATTTTACTTTTACATACTTTGTGTTAGAAATTTTAGACGAAGAGGTTGGTTTTCCGACATTTATTTTATTACTTCGATTTCAATATGTATATGTAACCGAAAAATGATCGTAGTCGGTATCAGTATTGAAAAAATGACAGTAGTTGTCAGAATATCAAATGCGAAAAAATTAAGACCTTTTTTCTATATTGGTGTGATATACTTTTGATTAAAAGGTCAAGAAAAGTGCCGTAGATATATTATTTGAACCGTCTAGGCCGGGAATAACGGGTAGTTTGTCCATCGGCGAGACATATTTTGGCGACGTGACAGGACATACGGCACATTTTAAGTCAGAGTAATAGTATTTTCTTTACGATGTCCGTTGAAGTAGAAATATTAAACAGCATGAAGAAGTCATGTAAAGTGTTAAGATGTAGTTTTTCCCAAGCAGCTAATGAATTTGAAGCTTTTCTACGTGCTCAAGAACCATGTTTGCTGGATTAAGAGGTTTCTTGGAATATTTCTAAAACAAAATATGAAGACCTGCAAGTATGTGAAAGACGTGTATATGAAGCTATTCTAGAGATGGCGTCAGAGGAAGATATGATAGGAGATATGGAGCAAGATGATGCTTATCATAGAAGGTACATCGAACTTAAAGTAAGATACACCCATTTTTCTAATAATAATATATTTGCTACAATTGCAATGCCTTCGGCAATTGTTGACGAGAAATCAACGAAAAGAAAGTTCAAGTTTGCCGCGTATCGAATTTAAATGTTATGATGGCGGTATCAAAGGTTGGTTAAGTTTCTGGTCACAATTTAAAAAGTACATGAAGATCGTGATATTGAAAATTGTGATAAAATAGAATCTTTGCTACAGGTAACGGTTCCAGGTACTAGAGTGCGTCAATTATTAGAAAGTATTCCCCTAGGGAATGAGAATTATGGAAAAATTATCCAATGTATGCAGTCCAGATTTGGTATAGAGGAATCTTCAAATAGAGGTCTACGTACGTAAATTATTAAGACTCATTTTAAATAACGCTATTACTAAACAGAAACTTGAAATTTCTATACTCTAGGATCAAATTGAAACCCAGTTACGCGCTTTAGGTACTTTAGGTATTACAGTGGACAAATATGCTGCAATTTTATTTCCGTTAATAGAGTCTTGTTTGCCCCATGATCTGCTTAGAATTTGACAGAGTTTAGCATTTAATACAGGGGAGCGTAGCATTAGTAATATTCTGCCTAAGCTTTTGTTGCAGCAGTTGTGGTAGAAGAGAATTCCATGGGATGTTCCAGTAGATAAAGATGTTGCTGATATTTTTAGGGCATGGTTATCTGATTTATCTGATATATTCAAAATAAGAATACCTCGATGGATTCCAATTTCCAAAAATGCTAGTCAGAAAGCTTATGCAGCTGTAGTTTTTTGTCTAGTGAAAACAGCTAAAGAAGTTTCAATTAATTTACTTGCTGCAAAGTCTAGAGTCGCCCCAATTAAAAAATTATAAATTCCCAGATTAGAGTTTTTGGGGGCCAATATTGCTGCAAGATTTTATAATCAGGTTGCTGGAAGCTCGGAGTATGACTGTGAAGCAGTTTTTTGGAGCGATTCATCACCTGTAATTTCTTGCATACAACGCGAAGATCAATGGGCAACATTTGCTTTTAATAGAGTTCGTGAAATCCGACCATTAACTTCTTCCTCACAATGGCACTACCTTCCTGGAATTTTGAACCCCGCAGATTTGCCTTCAAGAGGATGTTGTGCAAAACAGTTGTTAGATTCCAAATGGTGGGAGGGTCCTAAGTGGATGTACCAGAAGAAAGAAAATTGGCCTATTGAAGAGATGAATTTAAATGAGATGGAAATTGCCACTGAACGAAGAAAAAGGCTAATAACAACATCAACTACTGTTGAACAATTTGATTTTTGGAAACTTGAAAAATTTAGTAAATTCTCGAAAACAGTTAGGATGATTGGTTTGGTTTTCAGATTTATACACAATATGTGTCACCCTAACGGAAAAAAGATAGGTTTGACTACCGTTAATGATTTGCAGTCTGCAGAAAATTTTATATTGGAGATAATACAAATGAAGTATTTTTCTGGTCCTGATGACAGAAGCATAATGTTTGAGTCCATTTTATGATGAATCTGGAGTGTTACGTCTAAAGTCTATAATTTCCAATAGAAGTGATACTAGTGATATTCGTTACCCCGTTCTATTGCCAGCCAAAAACGCGACTTTGGATATCTTAATAATGGAAACACGTCGAAACTTTTGTCATGAAGGAGCACAAGGTCCTTTGACACAATTGCGTGAGAAATATTGGATCATTGGCGGAAGACGTACGATACAAAAAGTGTTAAAAACATAAATGATATGCAATCGATTGAATTCGAAACTTTGAAGTATAATCACCTCCTTTGCCTGTAGATCGAGTTCGAGATGCAGTGGCGTTCGAGATATCAGGTGTAGATTTTGCTGGGCCCATATTTCTTAGATCAGGGTAAAAAGCGTAGGTATGCCTATTTACATGCGCGGTTTATCGTGCAATCCATCTTGAGTTGACACTGTCTTTGTCCACTTACAGTTTTCTTCAAATTTTACGCCGATTCATAGCCAGAAGAGGCAGGCCCAAAATAATTTATAATGATTATTTCACTCAATACAAAATACGCGCCTTCGATTGGTTTAAATATGAGAATTGATATCTGAAAACACCATGTTTTCGATTTTGTATTTCGGCACCTGATTGGATACATGCAATTTTCCTATCTGTGTGTTTCGCGTTGTCATTAGTTGTTTTATTCGATATTAAAAATTTAGTGACTGACAGAAAATGTCAAATTAATAAAGAAACGTCAGAATTATTGTATTAAGAATGAATTCTAAAAACCGTGTTGGTCTGTTCGATCTAAAAGAGATTCAAAAGAAAGTTAAAGAACTAATGCCGCAAAATACCGTGCGATCTAAAAAATACGTGTGGAAACAATTCGTGGAATTTTGCAACCAACGTCATCATAGCCCAATTTTAATTGTTTTCGTGAAATAGTCTTGACAAATACAACTCGTGTATTTAATGATTATCGAAAATTTCTTGTCTTTTTCGAAACAAATTGTTGTTTTAGGAAACTACACTCCAAACAACAATTTGTTTCTCAAAATCGAAGAAATTTGTTTTTCGATAATCATCATTACGCTTGTTGTATTATTACTAATAATGCCATGACGTTTAAAGGTGCGGAAAATGCATTCGATGTTTTGGACTGGTCTAATTTGGCGTTCCAATCCTCCAACTGGGTCGTGGTGGGATGGGTTTTTTGAAAAACTGATTGGCATTGTGAAGAATCTGTTAGGACGAATATTAGGTCGTGCCAGTGTGTGTAATGAAGAAATGACTGTGACTGTGAAGCTGTAGTTAATGCACGCCCTATAACATATCTTTCTAACGATCCCTGTGACTTACTACCTCTTAGTCCGGTCATGTTTTTACGTGAATTATCCAACGACAACATACCCGATTGTGATTAGATAGATCGTAGTTTTCTATAAAAAATTGGCCGTAATCAACAAAGGCTATTGGAAGATTTACGAAAAAGATTTCGACTCGAATATTTGGGTTAATTAAAATTGTTGGACAAACAAAAACCAACCAATAATCTGAGAGTGGGTGGGTACTAGTAGGCAATGACAATACAAAACGCATAGACTGGCCCATTGGTCGTATATCCAAACTGATACCTGGAAAAGACGGTCTGGTTAGGCTTGATCGCATTAAAATGGCCCGAGGAGAACTATTACGTCCTGTTCAACGGTTATTTCCACTGGAATATATATTCGAAGAAGCTGGAGTTAACCAAGAGCAACCTGATAAGCATCGAGAGAAAGTTCGAATCGATCATACAACAGAGTGTGCGGAAAAAAGTGCGCGAGTGTCTAATAGCAGAGTACCCGATATAGTGAAGCTCACAAAAAGTGCGAGAGTGTTTAAAAGCAGAGTAACCGATACAGTGAAACTCACGCGTAGGGGTCGCTTGAGTAAAATTCCTAAAAGATATCTGTGATATCGAATATAGTTCCGTATTTCCTTTGTGTTAAGAAACATTTTATTTACCAAATAATTCCTCAGGTAGGAGAATGTCGGAAATATCACTTTTCCTCCATATCTTTATCTTGAGATAATTTTACTTTTAGATACTTTGTGTTAAAAATTTTAGAAAAATAGGTTGATTTTCTCACATTTATTTTATTACTTTGATTTGAATATGTATATTTAACCGAAAAAATTATCGTATATAGTCGGTATTAGTATTGAAAAAATGACAGTAGTTGTCAGAATACTAATTGTGAAAGAATTAAGGGTTTTTTTCGATACTGGTCTGATAAACTTTTGATTAAAAGGTCAAGAAAAGTGCCGTAGGTGTATTATTTGAACCGTCTAGGCCGGGAATATCGGGTAGTTTGTCCATCGGCGAGACAGTAGAAATGAGTAATCTAGCAATAGTCGATAAAATCATTTGATAGGTCAATACCTCATTGACACTATTTTGACTTAGCAGAAATGTTTGGTTTTTTTGCAACACTAGTTTTGGATCTTGCTGATGATGTCACACTACAAACTTGTAAAAATGTATGGTTCATGAAAGATGGGGTCCCTCCTTATTTCAGTTTAGATGTACAACATTTGAACGTAAGGTTTCCAAATTGACAGAGGGGTCGGGGAGGTGCTTTTCAGTGGCCACCACGACCAAGACACGGATTTTTTGTCTTGGGTAATCTCATAAATGATGTGGACGCATCATATGTGCAAACAAAGTAATATTTAATATACAGAATTTTGTAATAATGGAATTCTATTAGACATAATATGAGATTCCTCTTGCAAATGCAAAGAAACAACCTTCGTAGACTCAGAAAGTGTGTGGAATTGGGAGGGGATCATATTGAACATTTATTAGATAACCATTCGTTTTTTTGTTGGCTAGATATAATGTTTCATAACTTGTATTTTTGACGTTTTCTTAATGGTTTAATAACTTTGTGTTTGTTATTTTGATTCAAAGAAACTAATTACGTTCTCACTATTTTTATTATCTACTATCGCTAATTCATTTATTTCTACTACAGTAGGGGAAAATTGGTCATGGTATCAGTATCCTCATAAAAAACATGAATGCACAAATCGGTACAAAGTGCATTAATAAAATGGTCGGCCCAACGGCTTATTCTATCAAATTCCAACAAGAGTGCGTTTTCATTAGTTTAAGGTGAGTATTTTAAACACGGATTTGTGCATACCAAACCCGTGTGACGTAATAAAAATAAATTATTCCTAATTGATGTTAGTTTTTGCTTAAAATGAAACAATATAGTAAATAGAGTATTTGGAGTATTTGAATGTATATCTGTCTGCAAAACATTTCATTTGAATTATACTCAAAGGAAGTTATACCGGTTATAATACAGTATATGTTACTTAATTGGTTAGTGTCAGTTATGTAATTGATGTTGTTTTTTTGTTTCCTTTTTATGTGATACATTTTCAGAAGTAAACGGCTCTTGTAGTTGTTTGAGTGACCTAGAATCTTTACCCCTTAATCTAGGTCAGTAAAACAACTACAAGAGCCGTTTTTTTCTGGAAATGTATTACATAAAAAGAAAACCAAAAAAACATTAATTACAAAACTAACACTCACCAATTAAGTGAGCTATACTGTAACATTTTAAATATATTATAAACCTGTATAACTTCCTTTGAGTATAATTCCAATGAAATGTTTAGCAGACAGATATACATTCAAGTATTCTATTTGCTATAATATTCCATTTTAATTAAAAACTAACATCACAATAATTTATTTTATATTTTGCACATTAACGTTTTTAATCAGTATTATTTTAACCATTTAAATATTTGTTTCATTATGTTTTCCAAAGTATGAAAGTAGAAGTTGAAGTTTAAAAGTTCAAATCATTGACAAAAATGTCAAAATTTTTACTGACGTGAATCAAACTTATCCAGGTAGTTGGCTCTGGTTTCAGGAAATTATATATACTCGAGCAATTGCATCTGAAGGGGGGGGGGCGTATATGAATCAAAGCAGAATCTATATCACTCTTATTAAAATTATAACATCACAGCAACCTTTGTAAACCGGAAATATAAATGAACAAGTGAAGCATTTTGGAAAAAATCCGAATTAATAAACTTTCCAGAAGAATTTCAAAGTTCATATCCTTGAAAACTTCTTTCATGGGTACAAAATTTTCATTTGCTGTCCCAGACTGTATGATTTTGTAACATTTTAAAAACTTCACAAAAACGTATATGTAATATTTATTGGAATTAATCATACAAAGTGATAATTTGTAATTGTAAACAACTGATCCATTTTAACCTGAACATATATTATAACGTTGAAATTATAATGGATACACACGCTCAATATCATCTCAGCTAAGAGAAATTATATCATGTATAAGTTTTATCCACGGAGAATATTTATGTTGCACGAATTTTCATATCTATGAACATTTGAATTATCGTTCTAATAATTTCCAACAAAATAATTACACATTTATAGAAAGTTATATCTGTTATTTCGTCGTTTCTTTCACGATTATATTTGTTAAGATATTGATATTGTATAATAAATATTACTATTGTGTTCTATTCTCTGAGTACCTATTAATATCCACAAAAGGCAGATGTTTCTACTGTTCCATTAGTTAGCTTATAATCCACGTGAAATCGAGGGATACATGTCCAAGGTAAATCAAAAATAGATTGTTAATAGGTAGATATATTACATTGAATAACTGTCTGTTATTTTTCATTAATGGAAAATTGGAAATTACTTTGAGATCACTTGTTATAGCATCTTTATTATTCGTTTTTATACGATTAGAAAGCTCTTCATCAGGCAGCTTTTCCGACATACCCATAATACCAAATCGTAGATTTATGTACTGAAATTTCCTTAATAGTATATTTGTCACTCAGCTGCTCATCAACCATTTTCTTCAGTTTATCAGAATCTCGAGCCTCATCACGACTTACCATTAGCCCGCCGTTTATGCTCGTAGAAACAGACTCCACATCATTATTATTTAAATCATTTTTTGTCGCAACAGAATCTTAACTTCTTGGTCTTATATATAGTATTATATAAGAAGTTTGTTTTTGGACATAAAATAGAGGAGCCGAACCAGGTCGGTAAAAGCAACATCTGGTCGAATTTTCGGCAGTATTTCCTGACACAACTCATTTTTAAGGGGATGTAAAAAAATGTTGTCCTTTGCCGCAAGTAGATCAACAATCTTTCTTTGAATTTCATTCTGCAGGAATTCCTTAATAAATTTGATGGATTCATTAATGATAGTTAAATGATGCTTTTCGTGTACATTTATCCCCAATATCACACTTCCTTATACATTGGTTGCATGAAAAATGAATTTTCACGTTTATCGAGCATGGAAAACTCAACATCTATCAATCCTACACATGAATAATGAAACCATCTTGAACATACACTTCACAGCCAACTAATCCATCACTTTTGTTCGCTCTGCATTTAGAATATTTGGTATAGAGTCCTTTATTATTGAGTGTTATATTTCACCAAAAGAGTTTTATATAGAATTTGAGGAGCAATTTCAATGTTTATAAAAAACGGATATTAACAGTAACAGAACAAATCAAAGTATTGCTATCATGAAGCAGTACCGTCATCTGGGTCATGGCTTTTATCATTTGTTGGTGTTTTACCTTTTTTCAAAACTTTAAAAAGAAACTTTTAGTCCATGTTTAAAAAGTATTCTATTAACAACAATTTAGCATAAGAACATTGCGAAATTTGACCGTGGCTTTTGGTGGAGGGGGTTAATTAAAAAAAATTGTTCATAGCTGGGGTGAACTCGGACAGCCATGCCTGGTAGATATTAGAAGAAACTCGGTATTCAATTTATGAACTATTCGCCAATGACCTTGCAACACGCTTTAGAAGATGTTCGACAAGGCAGAAGGTCCATTCGCGAAGCTTCACAAAACTGTAACATTCCGAAATCAACAGTTCACGATATGCTGAGAAACATGCACATCAAAAAACAAAGTGGGCAGATCGCCCAATCGCCAGAGTATGGCAGATTTTTGTCAGAAGGGATCCAGAAATTTTGTGAATGGGGCTGTCCACTTACATGATCCGATATAAAGAGTCTCGTCAAGAACTAATTGGATCGCAAGGGAATCAGGACACCAAACATCCAGGATAATATACCAGGTGATGATTGGTTTTATCGTATTTTGAAAAGAAATGATCGTTTGACTGAGCGACTGGCACAAAACATTAAGCATATCAGGGTAGTCGTGAGTAGAGAAACTATTGTGGAATATTTTTCAAATTTGAAGGAGACGTCAGATGGAGTAGCAGATATAAACATTGTCAATTATGACGAAACAAACATAAGTGATGACCCAGGTGGTGTTGAAGTCTTATGTCGAAAAGGGTCAAAACGAGCTGTGAGAATAATGGAGTCGAGTAAAAGCAGCATTTCGATCATGATGTCCATTTCTGCATCTTCTGGCCAACTACTACATCCTTATAGTGTGTATAAGGTAACACACTTATATCCATCATGGGTGGAAGGAGAAGTAGAAAGTACTTTCTATAACCATACAAAAAGTGTTTGGATCGACGGAGCGACTTTTGAAGACTGGTTTGAAAAGATTATATTGCCGTATATAAGAAACATTGGAAGACCAAAAGTTAGTATATGAGACAATTTCTCAAGCCATATTTCACTATATGCTCACTTCTACAACCCCTAGA
This sequence comes from Galeruca laticollis, assembly GCA_963921935.1. Taxonomy (NCBI): domain Eukaryota; kingdom Metazoa; phylum Arthropoda; class Insecta; order Coleoptera; family Chrysomelidae; genus Galeruca; species Galeruca laticollis. The sequence goes on along the minus strand of OY998178.1, from coordinate 68,105,374 downwards.
CGTTTCATTTTTCGTTCGTTTGATGAAAAATTGTCAAACAGCTTTAACAGAATGTAAACCAAACAATAAGGGAGTTATTCGAAAATCAGAGTTTCCCAGAATCATTTAAAAAAATTTAGATAAGATGACACCAACAATGCAGTAGACCATCAAGTCGAGATTTCGAGCATATTTGATTTAACCGCTGGATCCAAAGGTTGTATAAAGAAAAATTGCAATATCAAGAGATGAGGCTGAAATTGGTGGTAAACGGTTCCAAACGTTTGTCGGCTTAATCAAATATAAGAAAGCTGTGGAATGTCTCAATAGACAGAACTCCGAGTCGCTATCTGAGTAAGTTATCTCAAATGATGATTATGCAGCAACAGATGAAGAAATAAGGAGACAAGCCAAAACGAAAATAATGAGGAAGTCGATTCAATTAAGAGCTCAGGAAACGCAGTTATAACACCTGACACTTTTGTCATAGTTAACTTAATTGAGCAACAAAAAATTGCGATTGACATACACGAATTAGTACTTCTTCTCCGATCTGTAAAAGTTTCAACGGGCCGATATAAGTTAATATGTCCAGATAATATGGAAACTTTTCTTAGTTTATAGAAAATATGCGTTGTTCCTACTCACAGCTAAAGAATTGTTCAGTTTTTTTTTCATATTTTTATTAAGGAATGTTTTTTTTTAATTAGTTATTTTTAGTAGGTAGAATATGAATTTTGTTCATTGTTTGTGAATAAAATTTCAAACATTTCTCAAATATTGTGTTTTTCTAATAACCCGTACAATCCAAGAGATATACAATGTAATAGCAATAGCGAAAAATAATAAGGCGGTAGGGGATGATAAAATACCAAGCGAAATTTATAAAAACTTGCCTACTAACTGGATCGTACATCTAAAAGAACTATTTAACAAAATATACATGGAAGAACACCTTCCATGCAATTGGACATATATTATCATGATTCACTTTCATAAGAAAGGCCCTGAAAACGATCCTCTAAATTATCGAGGTATTACCTTACTCAATCACAAAACTAAGCTATTCACCAAACTAATAAATCAGAGACTACGTACATTCAGTGAATCAATTGAAACGCTACCAGAATGTCAGGCTGGCTTTCGTAAACAAAGAAGTAGGGAAGATAATATTTTTGTTCTTTACTCGGTGATAAGTAACCAGCTGCGACTGCCTGGGAGGAAAGTTTTTGCACTTTTTATCGACTTCAAAAAAGCTTTTGATAATATCAATTTGGATATACTTTAGCAAAAGCTTTTCTCTAATGGAACCAGCGGCAAGATAATAAGAATTTTGAAAAATATGTACCCTTTAAGGACAATAACAATTGAGCAGAACGGTTGCACCTCAAAAAAAATCAAAATCACCAAAGGCATCATCCAAGGCGATTCGCTAAGTCCACTATTATTTGCTTTATATGTGTCAGACATAGACGACTACTTCAAACAACGAGGAGCTAGAGGTTTATCTCTAGATCAAAACAAAGACATTTCATTGCTGGGCTATGCTGATGACTTGATAGTATTAGAAGACTCGGAAATTCAGATGAATAGATCAATGAAAATATTAGAAAGTTATTGCGACACTAATAAAATACAAGTTAATGTAGATAAAACGAAGGTAGTTATATTCAGAAAAAGCCCAAATATCGGATATAAACCTAAATTTTGGAATAAAAATGCACTAATAGAACAGGTAAACAGATATAATTACTTAGGAGTGACATTCTCGTTTAACGGAACGTTCTCAGAAAATTTAAAATCACGTATAAAGGAAACGAAAATAACACAAAACGCAACATAAAATTTAATTAAATCCTCACATATGACCGATATGGAAAATGTTAAATCGCTTTATTATAGCATTGTAGTTCCAACCTACACATATGTCAGTGGAATATGGGGACTTCGATACATAAATGAGGGAGAAATAGTTCAAAATCAATTTTGGAAAATTTTTCTCTATTTATAGAAAACAACTCCCAGTTACATTTTGAGAGCGGAAACAAGACTAGTGAAAATTGGATTTTTTATTATAAAACAAGCTCTAGAATATTTACTAAAGATTAAAAAATTGTCCTCAAAAATATTTCCTAAGATAGCGCTAGATAGAACTTAGCAACTATACCATCAAAATAAAACTGTATCAAAATACAATTGGATAAGTCAAATAAATAATATTTTAACTGAAATTGGAGCTCCAGAGTTTGATATGCATAGTTTCGATGGGGATAAAACCAACATAATTTTAGAAAAATACGAACAATATAGTCATATACAGGATTGGAATAAAATATTACTAAGTACATATTGTCCAATGTATAAACACATACTACAAGACAAGCATCCCTTTCAAAGCACAATCCACTTAGATCTTTCAATACCTTTGCATATTAAATGCTTCATCTCACAACTACGCACTACTAACACTAAAATACTGTATATCTATGTTAATACCAATGCATATACCATAAAAACAAATGAAATATGCACAATTTGCAACTGTCTAGTTCCAGAAACCCTACAACGTTTATTATTTGTATGTCCAATGTATGAACAAATTAGATATTTCTTCTCTAAAACCTATCAGTCCCTAACGGACTTTGAAACAGTAATTAATGAAGCTGAACCACAATTATTATATCAATTATATAATGTGACAAAGAATATTTTAAAAATCAGATCATTCATTATAAACGAGTAGTAAGTATCCTCTCACTCCCGTCAAGGCATCATCTAAACGTATCTATAAAATTATAATTCATTTCTTTTTTTCGTTATTATTTTTTTACATCTATATTGGAAATATTGTCACTCCTTGTTCATTATTCTGTACGAAAGAACAATGAGTTTTCTATCTATCTATCTATCTATCTAATAACCCGTGGCCAAATTTTCACCTTCTGCATTTACAGATGTTCCAGGATATTCTTTTTGTGTCCGAATACACATCAGTACATTCAAAAATTATATTTTAAGAAAACAAAGAGTGATCAAAATCACCCCAGGCATAGGGGTGAATTCGGACTCTATATATGAAAAATATATTAAGATATGGACGTATTTTTTATGGAAAATCGTCCGATTTCACCCTTGATACGCTTCAAAGTAGACTTTAATCTAAAAATAATTATTTTTCAATGCAGATTTCCACTAACTTTTTTAGTTTCAGCACAGAGCGATAAACAACACGTCAACACCATTAAAAAGAATTTGTTTGGAAATGAGCGTTTTTCAAGACAAAAATGAATAATATCAAATATCACAGAACTCTTATTGAAAACGAATTGCTATAACGAAATGTATATTCGTGAAAGGAAAGCTAGAGAATTGTGAAACGGTCCGCAAAGTAGAAATGTCTGAAGCGTTAGTAGTGTATTGTAAAAATGAATAAAATTATGATAAATATTTCTGTCTACTTGTTATTTAAATTTCGACAATACAATTCATATTCAATTTATCACGTCTACATTTTTATATCTCACTTTATATTGGCTGTGAATAATTGAAATACATCTCGGTCGCAGTTATATTGAAATGTTCGGTCTGTTGACTCTTTTTATGTTCAACAAACTGAACCCTCAATAGACTTTTCAATTCTCCAATATTACCTACACCTTGCATTATTTACATTTAGCCCGATGTTTCTCCAGTTTTATTTGTATTGAATCAAATATTCACATTATTAGGATATGGATGCTATTGAGGGTTAGTTGGTATTATTAATATTTTTCATTGTAAAATTAGAAATGAAACAAATATAAAATTGAATTAACTGTCTCGACCCTTATTTCGTGGAATCTACTCATATTAGTGTTTTAAATGAAACTCACTGTTCCTAGCTAATTCCACAATATAATTAAAATTATTGAAAATTCTAAAAAATTGACAATTGTTTCGATAAATCAATATCATCATCAGAATGACAGAAGTTACATTTCATCAGGTAGGCATCTAATGAAGTTATGAAGAAATGAAGCTACATTTCATTTGATACCTACCTGATGAAATGTAACGTCTGCCATTCTGATGATGATATTGATTTATCGAAAAAATTGTCAATTTTTTAGAATTTTCAATAAATTTAATTACATTGTGGAATTAGCTATAAACAGTGAGTTTCACTTAAAACACTAATATAAATATAAAATTGTCGATACAGATACATGATTCTAAAGCAATGCGCGCATTAAAGTAGTGTGGTAGTGTTGTGGTTTTGTAATGGTGTCATAGGGATGGTGGAATAGCGGCGTGGCGATGGAATAGCGGCGAAGTCGTATGGAAGTGATTATATGTGCATTGCAATGGCAAAGACTGATGTGGTGCAACCAACTCACCAAAATATCATCCTGAGTGGATAAAGTTGTTATTTTATTGGTACAGAGTATAGACGGGAAGTGCATTAGGATCCAGCGTCCAACAAAATTAGGTTCCGAATTTATTAATGAAAGGTCTAAAATCAGTTGACTGTTCATTTAGAATGATCCATGTTCAGAATTTCACACACAGTTGTTCTTAATATAATTACAGTGGACACTATTATTCAAGCAGTATGCGTACTGTATAAATTTACTTATTTTTAATCAAAAAGAGGAAGGTGTGTTTTCGCCATCCAAGCATAATTAAAACTTCTGATTTATTTAAACAATCAAAGAATTTGCAAGAAATATCTACTAAAAACGAATTGTCCCTAGAAATTGAATTAGATAAAATTTTACTCTATGAAAAATTTATTAAAATCAATTGCTACTCATATAATAATTAAATTACATATATTTTGAATATTCCTTTAACATATCCCAAAGTTTTTGATTACTATAATATATTTTCGGCTCCAATACTGGAAGGGATTCAGTTTAAGGTGATAATACCTCAGAATAAATTTTTAATTACGAATGGTGTCAACTTCGCTTATTCAAGCAAACCATGCAAAGAGATTCTCCCTCAGCAGTATGCCTGCCTGAGAATAGACCTGCAGGAAATTCAATAAGAAAGGCCTTGTGAAATAAACTTTCTTGAAATGAAATGCAATTCCACCTGCGAGAAACCCAAATTTCAATCGTCGAAGCCATTTCTGGAACAACTAAACAATTTCCACTGGCTGTACATCATTCCATTCCAGGATACTGCAAATTTCAAATGGCCATATCAGGAGGAAAGCAAGTATCTTACAGCTGGTAACTTCGTCGTGTGTGATATGGTTCGGATTTCTATGGTATGACCTAAGATAATATATATTTTATATTATATTCATCTTCTTTATAGATATGCACTAATAATTTTAGCATTATTTTTCAAACGCAGCGTAGTATTTCCAAACAAATTTACCGCTTTAAATGGTATTTTACATGTGGATAGCCAATTTTTTTTAGAAACACTACATATTATAAAATTGAGTTAAAATAACGTCGGAATTATCTAGCTCCGATAACAATAACACAGATGAAAACAAACCTTCAGCATCTAAAAATGTTGGTGAACGACAATTACACAAAACGGACAATTATTGGCTACTTGATTTTGGGTCCTGTTTGGGAAAAATAATCGACGATGTTACAAAGCAGAAACTTTTAGAAAATCCTTGGTCACCGGATTTCTCTTTTAAATTTCCATCGTCAGGACCTACAAATTTAAAATTACAGATAAAATAGCTTGATGAGTGGAAGTGGCTAGTTTTTCACCCTTCTCTAGATTCTGTTTTCTGCAAGTATTGTTCATTATTTTCCACTGTCGGGCAACAAGCTAGCTAGGGTGGAAAACTAGTTAAAACTCCGTCTAAAAATTGGGAGAACGCCAGAGAAGTATTTAGATATCATGAAAAGCATACTTATAATAAAAATTGTATTGAACCAGCAGCTAACTTTTTAGATATTATGACGAAAAAATCTGAAAACGTTGTTTTAAAAATTGATAAACAACGGAAAGAACAAATAATTCATAATCGGGAAAGCCTGAAACCTATAATTAAAACAGCGATGTATCTTGCTAGGTCAGGAAACTCATTTAAAGGTCAACGTGACTCTGGACCCCTAATGTAAATGAACCTTCAATTAAAGGAGCAGACAGTTTTCGGTCTTCACTCAAATTTCGAATGGACGCAGGAGATTAAATTTTGACTAAACAGACTACAGACTACAGAAGGTGCTAATGCAACATATATTAGCTGGCAAATACAGAATGAAATAATATCCTCGTTTAATTCTATTTTATTAAGAAAACTTGTTGACAAAGTTAATGCTAGAAAGTACTTTACAGTTTTATGCGACGAGACCACCGATATAAGTGGTGTAACTCAAATGTCATTATGTGTAATATTTGTGGAAAATGGCATGCTGAGGGAAGAATTTTTCACAGTTTCTTCCTGTTTCGGATGTTACATGCGCTGGTTTAGCAAATACCATCTGCGATGCCATGATTGGAGTAGGGCTGGATGTAAACAAATTGGTTGGCCAAGTATACGACGGAGCTAGTGATATGAGTGGTGCTCTAAGAGGAGCACAAGTAATTGTTCGGAGGAGGTATCCTAAAGCCCTGTACGTTAATTGTTCGGCCCACTGCTTTAATTTAGCACTTTCTGATGGATGTTCAGTGCGAGAAATACGAAACTGTTTGAGTACTATTGAAATGACTTATAATGTTTTCAATTTTCCTAAACGACGACAACGTGTGCTGGACAATGAAATCGATAAATTAGTACAAAAACCAAAAATAGAGGAGCTTAAAAGACTGTGTCCCACCAGATGGATTCAGAGACACGACGCTGTAAATGGATTTATTTCGCTTAGAAATCCTAGCATATGAGTGCCTTGTCTGAAATTACCACATGTGCCGATAAAAAAATGGAAACCGATGTTCAATTACTTTTATCGCCCATTTGTAAAAGCAGTTTTCTTTTGTGTACTTTTGTGATAAAGACCGTGTTTTCGTTGACGTTACCACTAAGCATGTACTTACAGGCCCCAAATTTGGGTTTGAATTAGCTCTTGAGTCTGCTGAAAATGTCAATAAATCTTTGAAACGAATGATACAAGACGATGAGGAGTCGTTTTCGAGAATTTATCAGGAGACCATAATGATTTGTGACGAATTTGATATCACAATTTCACAACCGAGAACTACTACTCGGCAAGCTAATAGAAATAATGTTCCAGGATCATCGCCGGAAGAATACTATCGAAAAGCTATTTATATTCCGTTTCTCGACCAAACAATACAGGCAATAGATGCAAAATTTCTTAATGACAAAAATATCCTTGAACCGTTTCAAAAACTTTTATGTAATAATAATACTACCAAAACTGCCATCTACGGATGTGAGTAAAACTTTGCGCCATTTACACGTCTCAAGTTACTCTAGAAAGAATAAAATTTCTATTTAATAAACAATTAAATTACCTAATCAAATTTAAATCACAAAAATTTTTGAAATCAAGTGAAATACCATGTCGTTTATTAAATTTATCCACCTTTTTCTATTTTCAATTGATACTTACAAAGAAACAATCTTCCAAATAATTCTCAATTTATTGACTGAAATTTATTCGGATAAAATTTTTATATATACATAGTTAATTTCCAACTAATTTTAAGCTCATATAAAAAATCATTTGGCAAGAAAAAAAATTTATAAGACTCGGCCCAATTTTTGGTATCAGGCAGCAAAAATTGGGCCAAGTCTTATAACATTTTTTTTATTGCTAAATGATTTTTTAGATCAGCTTAAAATTAGTTCGAAAATAACTATGTATATATAAAAATTTTATCTGAATACCTTCCCATAAAAGCACGTCATGAAAATCCAGAGACATATATACAAAGAAAATGTTTTTATAGTGTATCTTTACAAGCAATTTGTGAAAGCAAAAGAAAGTTTTTAGACATTTTCTGTGGTTATCCCAGCAGTGTTAGTGATATTCGAATTTTTAGGAATTCAACCATATTTAAAAACTTCATAAGACAAAAGATGTTTATTTTCAACTCTTTCATAATCGGAGATAAAGCATATCCAGAATATGATTGGTGTATAGCACCTTATAAAGATAGGGGATATCCCCATCTTTATCAAGTTAGATTCAATACCCAAGTTGCTAAAGCCAGACAAGTTATTGAAAGGGCATTTAGTCTGTTATTTGGAAGATTCAGATGACGAAAATATTTAGACATAAATCGTACAAATGTAATTTCCCACGTTGTTCAAACTGCATGGGTTATACGCAACATATGTTTAATGTTTAACGATGATGAGGCAAATTATGAAGAAGAGGACAATTAGTTCTGCATGAAGTCAATGCAATAGTAAATAACAGTTATACCTATTTGTTTTATTTATTTTATTATTTTAAAGCCAGTTGAAACATTTGTTTCTTTTTTTTCTGCATTTTATTACCTGATCTTAGTGTATGGTTGTGTTTCTATTGAATGCATAAGTATTCCATAATAAGATACATCTAGATGACAAATAAATACCTGAAATATTATCACTTATAATCTCTTTAGATCTTTTATTATTCCGAAAAAATTCTCAAAGTGCGAATTTTCTTGAAAAAATTAGCAAACGAGAAAAAATGTATGGAAAATAATTCGTGCTCGCGGGAGATTCGGTAAGAAAACTTTATAGCTACATTGTATTTGAAATAGTTCCATTTTTTTTTACTTTCCCTTTGCCCTAGTGAAAAAAGTAGGAATCGGTCTTAAATAAATGTATTACTTCTTACTATAGATATTGGAACTAGAGTCACAAAGAAGACATCATAAAATGAATCGTACAATTATTGTTCCTTCTGAGCATACTCAAGTTTATCATAAATATATAAAATATTTTTTCTACGACCATAAAGAAAAATGTACATTTCAAGTGCGTCTTCGATTAAGGAACCTACCACATTGTAATACATATTTCCATTTCCCATGGGCTAGCTGTATCGAAATACCTATTTCATTTCCCACGACTATCATGCGCTACTAGACTGTCATTATATTAACGAATTTTTTGGTCATATATATTATAATATATGATCGAGTCATGTTTGTTAATGTCTATCTAATAATTTGACATTTCACATCGGTATTTACAAAATTCGTTTGTAAAGAAAATTTATAATCGAAAATGGGTCGCGATAGTGAGGATGATTTGACATTGACATGCTGATCCAGATATGTAAACTAGCCATTGCTTCAGAAGGACATCGGTCACTATCCTGTTACATGCGAGAGGTGATATTACTTCTTTAAAGAGACACGATAATTGATAACTTTTTCCGCAGGTGAATTATAACGATTTTTCTGCATAAAGTATTTTTATTTCCGAGTTGTCAAAATTTTAAAATTTTGAACATTATTTGTTTCAGGACGTAGGTAGATACATGTACAAGAAGAAAAAAAAATATGGGTCATTCAAACGGCTAAGAGTCAGACTTAATAATATCAGAGAAAAAATTCTCTAAACCATGCAACAATGACGGCAGGAAAGTTTAAAATAAAAATTGTTATGTAAAATATTACAGTTTTGTTTATGATTTATGATGGTCGTAGAATGAGTATAGTGTACAATTGGCATTAAATGACCCATTTTCAACACCTAGGTATATGAAATTTTGCATTACTCAATAAGCTCGTACTACAAAATTTCATATAACTATTTGTGGGAAATGTATGTCATTTCGTGCTTATTGTACAATATACTATAACGTATTTGGTGAACAATTTTGATTTAAGAAGATTTATTCAAATATATGATCAATATTTTTCATGAATTTTTTTCCTATTTAAGGCGTAAACAATGTCCCGTATATATATTCGCATCTGGTAATTTTAAAAATTTGGCAATTATTTTTGTCTGATTACCAATTTTGTTAATTCCGACTACTTTCTTCGATCATTTTCCTATTTGGTAATTAACAAAAAATTGTTCTAAATCTGGGGGTCAAAGTAGAATATATTTTTTGGAGATCTCGTAAAAAATACAAGAAATTACAAAGGATCTGGGTTTGTTTATCAATTAAAGTAATTTGAAATTCAAATTCTAAATCTTTACATGATTTATCTTTAAAATTTTCAATTTTTGACGAAGATTTACTCCATAAATTCCAAAAATGAACACTAACTAAAATTTTATGAAAATTACTATTTATAATATAAATATCAGCAATAAAAATAAACGAATGAAGCGGGGATTGAACCAACTATATTCTCTTCTGTATACATTTGGAGACGTGCGTTAACAGACTGATCCTTCACAAACGTATATGTAATGAACGCAATTTACGGTAACTTGAAATGTCAATGTTACTTTTAATATTTATCATTCTTTTTTACATAGAATATGTTGTCCAAAGGGTTGAGAGCTTGCTTTTATTCGATATTTCATTCATATAAGCAGTGATAACATGTTCTGATAATATTTTTAACTCCGTTTACCAGAGATTCATATTCACTTTTTGATTTTTGGGGTAATGATGTGTGTTATACATCTCCTTTGCGGCTAAACGAATATCTGATGGAGTAATATTTATTGATTTTTGATTCATCACTGGAATCACTCATTTTACTAAAATATTTTTCTTGATAACGAAAGGAATATTTTGACAAGTTATCTTGACGTTACATTGGAATTGAAAAAAAGAAGAGTTGACGGGTACTAAATGCAAATGCTGATTGGTGAATTTCATATACATTCTAGGATGTAAATGAAATCATATGCGTTCAGTTAACCGAAATGGCCACATTTCCATTCTATAAATTGTGCAGAAAATGGATAATATACATGTGGGTGTAGAAAAAATGTAAAAAGTCTCGTTGAATATTAATTTATTATTTGTTATTTTGTAAACATAACCCAAACTTCATGCATTATAAAATGTAAAGCGCATGCGGGTCAATTGGCGGGATTGGTAAAATTTACCGTTGTAAGCATCTGATCGCACAAAACGCGCCCGACGTAGCATCTGAATGCACTCACTCTTACATCTGACATAACCAAATGACATTTGTATTGTAACGTCAACTGACGCTGTTGTGAGGGACGATACAATTCGATGATTTTAGTAACGGTGCTCGAGAATATCATTTTAGAAACTATTCGGAAATAGAGCATTCTCAGGCTTGCGTATGCATGACGTTGGGAACGACGTCAATAATAACTCCCATATTCGAGATTCAGGGCATCAGTGCGAATGAAACTCAATCATCGACCACCACATCTGCAAGAAATGGATCAGCGGAGGCGATATTGATTCTCTTTCCGAAGTATCGAAACCACACATGACCAACGTTCAACTTTACAAATATTTTAACAAAAGTTACAACTTTTATTTTGTAGAACTGAATATATTTTTAATAAATACATGGAAAATTATCATTGATGCTGCAACTGAAAGATCATATATGAATTATATGGCAAATTTATGCATACTTTGCCCGCAGATAATATACTTTTCAATTAATTGAAAAATATAGAATTGCGGGGAGAGGGAAAAGACGAAATTTTCGGTATAAGAGTGTCTGTCGTCTAGCGCAAAAATATATAAAAGAGTGCGGGGTCGAGACGTGACATGGTGCCAGTGACGAGCAGTCACTCTTGATAGTATAAACATTGAAAAGTTGTGAATTTTATCAAACAACTTTCGGAATTTTATGAAATGAATGAGTCTGGTGCTACGGCAGAAGGAGAAGTGACACTTTGGGGCCAGTTTATGAAAGATAAAACAGACAAGCCACAAGATGCGATTGAAGCTTTGGAAAGATACGATTGAAGCTTTGTAAAGATGCAATCAAAATGTGTTTCCCACAATTTATAAACTTTTAATCATCCTGGCAACTTTACCAGTAACCACATGTTATTGCGAAAAGTCATTTTCCTCTCTAAAATTTCTAAAAAATTATTTGCGAAATTCTACTGAGGATAATAGATTAAACGGCCTTGCTTTGATGTACATACATCCAGATGTTCCGATTCTGGAAGACGAAGTTATTGATGTCTTATCTCTCCAATCTCGACGTATTAATATTTTCTCATAATTTATGTAAATTTGTATATTAACAATAAACTCAATTTTAATTGTTCTTATAATGTTGGTTTGTTTTTTGATGTCATTATTATTTTTTAAATATCTTTTATACATACGCTGTCTTAAGTATAGGTACTCCGTCCCTGACTGTTTTTTTTTGTTTATATTTTTAAGTATAATTTACATGTTCGTTACGTTTTGTGTACTACCTTATATTATAGATTTTAAAATTCTTTCTAATTTCTTCTAAAAATCCCTTCTAATACAAGATTATGGCTGCGCCGCTGAGTCGATGTACTGTCATTCGAACGGAGAATGCCGAATTTTGCTGTTCTGCGCACGAAGAGGCTGATACTAAGATAATATACTATGCTTTTAAAATTGATCCAAATTCCAATATTGTCATAAAGTGTTCCGATACATATATAGTAGTTATTTTGTTGGCAAAATTACATCAAATTAAATCATAAATATGGATAGAATGCGGAACTTCCGACAAACGTCACATCATCAGCATTGTGCAAAGCATTACCGGGATTCCATGCACTAACGGGATGTGACTATAATCCAGCTTTTTTAGGAAAGGAAAACAGTCCTCTCATAAAATTCTTCTGATGTCAAAACAATTCCAAAATGCATTCGCTGAGTTAGGCAATACGGATGTTAATAAAGACGGTATATTTTCCATCATTAAAACATTTGTTTGTAGGATTTATGATTACAAATCTTGCGAACAGGTGAATACGCTCTGATATGAATTTTTCCATCATAATTACACGATAAAAAATGTGAACGAGATATTTCAAAAAAAAACAGTAAAAGAACTTGGATGCTTCCTACTTGCTACCTTGCTACGTGGAATTACACCAACAGATGGAAAGAGCAAATTATATTGCAAATATATGGAAGAATGCAACATTACTTGATCCCCACGAATTAGAAGCCGAAAATTGCGTAAGGATATTGGACGCATCCAAATATCAATTCAAATGGTTTAAAGGACCGCAACTACCATTATCTGTCAAAGAGGTTGTCCTTGATAGTGATAATTCGGAAGGTAATTTTGAATTCAATTGTTATAATTTATCAATCATGATAAATTATAAATTTTTACTTTCAGCTGAAGATGACGAAGCGTACAAGAGTGAAGAGAACATCGAATTTTATGACGACATAGAAAAATAATATTTTATTAGATAAATATCAAATTAATGTTAATATTCGTAGTCCATGAGTATGGGATTCAATTAGTATTAGTATTAGATTGGTGTTAAGGGTATATGTTGTACTAGGAGTAGAAATAAAAATAAACCCCATGTTATTCTATAAAAAATATTAGAAAAAAACTGTTGTCTTCGCAATTGACTTCTGGCATTTGTCCAGGGTAGTCATGAAATATCTCAAATTATGTCGTGTCCCCGCTTCTTTGTGTTGTGTATATAATTGTCTTCCTTTTTTTTCTATTATAGTTCTTTTATTCCTTTTTTTATCAATTGTCTTTAAATATAATTTGTTTTTTCGTAACTTCTCGTGCAAAGTTGACGAGAAGCAGGAACGATAGATTGAATTTGTTAAGCTGAAGTCTAATCGAGAGGTTATAACGAGACTTTGTGTTGTGTATGTGGTGTCTCCAATCTACCTGAAAGAAGGGGGCCCCAGACTACTGCATCCACCTATTAGACCGCAGATCAGGCACGCAATGTAAGACAAGGGCTTAGTTACTAATCTCATAAAGATCATTCATTCACGTGATATAATCCATTTTCTCTCAGCTAGCTATCGAAAGGTCTAAGGGCGATCACAGCACCAGTTATATTACATTTTTTGGTACAGGATAACTGTTCAAGATAGTAAAACCTTGAATTTTATTGTTTACGATACTTTTAAAATATGTAAGATATTTGTATGCTACCTTTTTGTCATTGTATATATTTAAGGCGTCAATTCATTTTAGTTAATAGCGTTGTAAAAATATGTTTCAGAATTGATAAGATCTTTTATATTGTTGTAAATTCAAAGGATAGTTTAATTTTATTTTCAACTTTTGTTAAATATCTTTTAAATATCACGTTTTGCAACAATAATTGTAAATAGTTTTGTTTGGGCATTGAAATAGCACATTTTTGAAAGTCGACATTTTGTCGCATTGTCCTATAGTTAAGAAGTTAGGAAAGAGTCACGTTTCACCCTATTATATATTGTATTGTAAAAACCTCAAATTTAGTGTCACTTCTGCGTGAATTTTATGGTCGACGGTCGGAAGGTATGAAAGACATTTTTGAATAACCTTTCTGAGTAAAAAGGTTACAATTGCTATTGGAGTATTCAATAGAAAATGAAATATCTATTGAAGGCATCCGTTGTTGATTCTTGTCAATGGACCCGACGCGTCCAACGATACGGGCCAATTGGAAATATTTATTTTCGTTTGGTCAACCCAATCCACGTGTAAACACGCCCCTTGCAGATTTCTATTTAACACGTCTCACAACGTGCAAAAATCAGTTTCTCACTTATCAGTTCTACACTTATCGACGCGAGTTTTCTACTCATCGAATCGAGCTCAACGCTCAACAACAAAGTTAGTTTTATACACTCATTGAAGCGAGTTCAATACTCTCGATAACAAAGTCTCACACTCATCGACGCGAGTTTTACACACTCATCGAATCGAGCTCAACGCTCAATAACAAAGTTCGTTTAATATTCATAAAATCGAAACATAAAGTGTCTTCCAATTTGAAGCCACCGAAGTTCACCATTCACAACTTTGTGTCATTTTGTAAATTTGTATATAATAAATGATTAATTTCGACATTAATTTTGTCAAATTAAGATTATTTACCTAGTTGAATGTCTACACCAGTTGACGAAGTTCATATAGAAATATAATCAAAAACATTGGTCCTTCGAGCAGGATATTGTTATATACCATTGTAAAGTGCCAGTACCAAGAGAGCAGTTCAAATCATAGTGCAAGTATAGCAGTTCAAATGGCAGCATAGCAATCCAATTAGCAGTTCAATTAGCTGTTCAAATCGCAGTTCCAAGGATTCATCACAGTAGCAGCCAGGATAATCAAGGTAAGTTGGTCAGTTAGCTATTTGAATGTGCCAATTATTCATCCTGTTTTCATATTAGTATCGTATAAACATTGTTGAAATTCCTCACCATACTCACGCATAAACTAAATTAAAATGGATAAA
This sequence comes from Galeruca laticollis, assembly GCA_963921935.1. Taxonomy (NCBI): domain Eukaryota; kingdom Metazoa; phylum Arthropoda; class Insecta; order Coleoptera; family Chrysomelidae; genus Galeruca; species Galeruca laticollis. Next base: position 68,090,145 of record OY998178.1, on the reverse strand, counting down.
CTCAAGAAATTGAGACGACAACGCGATTATATATTAACAACCATTACGACATTGAGAAGAGGCCTCGACCAAGCAAACGATGAACCCGCGAGCGTCAATGAATATTATATTCAATCGACATTAGAGAGGACAACCAAAGCATTTGAAAAGTTTGATTCACTTCAAGATAGGATAAACGAGTTAGATCAAGAGGAAATTGATCAACGTAGCTACTACGAAGAGAGCTTTATGTGGAAAACGTCGCGTGCTTAAAGGTTTCTCGATAAATTCGCAGCTCTACCATGCAGTAGATACCGTGCAGTGCAACAAGTAGATACCGTGCAAACAGCCAACAGAACACGTTTAAACGCTGATAAAAAGACATCCACCGTTGTAAACGTACCGGTAATCTCTCACGTTATGTCATATGAATCGATCCAACGTGAGCTGATAAAGTTACCTGCTAACATAAAATAAGCAGAACCAGACTTTCATCAACCGGAATCGGTTGACATCTTAGTGGGAACAGGCACTACACTGCCTGTAGAACACATCAAATTAGCAGAATCAGAGCTTCATCAACCTGAATCGGTTGACATTTTAGTAGGTACAGGCACAAAGCTGCCTGTGGAACAAATGAAAGTAGCAGAAACAGAATTTCATCGACCTGAACCGGTCGACATCTTAGTAGAAACAGGTACTACACTGCCTGCAGAACGGATCAAATTGGTAGGAAAGGCACAACACTGCCTGTAGAACAAATAAAAGCAGTGGAAACAGAGTTTCATCGACCTGCACCGGTCACATATCAGTAGGAATAGGCACTACACAGCCTGTAGAACAAAACATATTAGTAGGAACAGACAATACACTGTAAAACGAGCCAAGGTAGTAGAACCAGAGTTTCATCGACCTGCACCGGTCGACAGATTAATAGGAACAGGCAATACACTGCCTGTTATAGGAAGCAGAGACTACCATGTCTGTGGAAAAAAGCAAATTAGCAGCTCCTGAATATCAAGAATCAAATAAACGTCACATGTCTCCTATCGTGGACAATGTGTTGATATCAGATAGTTATTATTCATCTCATCACGCCACCAGTAAGAAAATGAGTCCAACTAAGAAAGTAAGTGTGGTATACGACGGTTCTTGGAGACTTCTACACGCGTACTGTTGAATGACGCCCTGTATACCGGTCATAATAGTCAACCTAGTTTATTAACTACTTCTAGTCGAGTTCGCGAAAACCCTATCGTGATTGCAGGTGATTTAAAGCGGATGTGTCAACCATTTTTAGTTAGAAACGAATACTGTAAGTTTCAAAGTCTCATTTGGAGAGATCAAATGAAAAACTTACGAATTTTTTAATCAAATATCGTTATATTCGATATTACATGTGCTTGGTATCTAGCAATTCAATGTTTACATCAATTAAGTAAGGATGAATGCAAAATATATACCGTGCGAAACGACACGAATATGTATATACTGAAATCTTTTAAAAAATAAGGTTTCCAAACGGATAACACTATTCGGAGTTTTTTAACTATTCGAACGATCAGGATTATTGGATTCCGTGAATGTGCTCGGGAAAACAATCTTACAATACTTGTGGATCTGTAAGCTCGATTGGAACGAATCGTTACTTATTATATTGTATATTGAATGGCAAACATATTGCCAGCCATCACCGTCAAATGATCTGTTATTATTTAGACGCACCGTAATTACTGCCGATGTTGAAGGCGTTCAATTACATGGATTTTCCGATGCAACTGAAACGGCATTCGGCACATGCGTTTACTTACGCACACTATATCTCTTAAGAAAAATTAAAATGCAATTATCATGTGTTAAATCACGTGTTGTACCTATCAAGAAGATAACCATACCGAAATAAGAGCTCTTAGGGGCACACCTCTTGTTTACATTATTGGAAATGGTGAATACGGGCCTCCGAAAAGAAATTCAAACTCTATTGGTCCGATTATGAAATTGCATTACGTTGGCCTCAAGCTTTTCCTAGGCGATTGTTAAATCCTTTCCGGGACAAAGAAGGGATAATGAGGACATGCTACCGTTTGATTGTGTCTAATTCAACATTTGACGCTAAACACTCCGTTATCATGTTTAAAATTAGACATGTGATCATTTTTGTTATGATGTATTTTCAGAAAAATAATTTGCAAGCTGTAATTCAGCAAAGTTTATGGTCGATACGCCGTAGATATGTGATTATTGACGGACGTAGTCGAATGTATACACATATAAAACTGTGTTGCACCTGCTTCAAGGCAGTTTCCTCAGCCACCACGTGTTGGGAAATTAGGTGAAGCAACATTGAAAGGATTTAAAAGGCATTTGAACAAAGTCGCCGATCGCGACCGGTTATTTACGTATGGACGATTTAATGTGTTAATCATCGAAAACGAAACTAATATTTCTTCTGACCCCACCAATCCTATCACCCTTATTCCTGGCAATTTATTATTAGGTAATTTATTGACCAACTTGCAAAGTCGTGATTACCCCCCACTACCAGTGAACATATATCTCATGAGCAGCACATACTTAAGGTTAAACCGCATTTCTGGGCGCGGTGGAGCAAGGAGTACCTGAACGAGTTGACGGTTCGCACCAATTGGGAAAGGGCCGGTCCTGAAATCCACGAAGGGGCTGTGGCCTTACTACGAGAAGACAACATTCCACCCTCATAATGGTCACTGGGAAGAATCATGAAGTGCTATTCCGGTAGTGACGGTGTGGTACGTACTATTTTAGTGAAAACCGCGAAATCTTCAGTTGTCCGAAATGTGAAGAAGGTAGCGTTACTTCCGATTATACCGACTAATGCTGAAGATGAACATTCATAGACTTTATAATTGATCGTATTCTCTCAACGGGAGGAGTATGTTCAAGATTGTAAAATCTTGAATTTTATGGTTCACGATTCTTTTAAAATATGTAAGATATACATCCTTACGGACAGTAGACAAACACTACTAGCCCTGAACAGACCACGTATTACATCAGGCCTAGTACTAGAATGTCACATGGCCTTAATCGAAGCCTGTAACAACAACACGGTCACTTTAGGCTGGATCAAGGGCCATGAGAAATCGGAAGGAAACCATATTGCAGACTCGCTAGCCAGGAAGGCAGCCTCCCAAAAACTCTTGGGACCTGGCACTTTCATTGGTCTATCGGCGTCAGCGACGGCCGACCTATTAAAGGAACACTCCCTTAATAAGTTTAAGGGTAGATGGGACGACGCAGAAGGCAGCAGGCTTGCCAAGGAACTGATACAGTATCCGGATAGCAAAGTAGCCAAAAATTACGTGACTATGAACAGGCGGAACCTACGAACAGCCACGGGTATTCTGACTGGTCACTGCTACCTACGAAAACACCTCCACAGACTGGGTCTATCTAACACCCCACTTTGTAGAGGATGTGAACAAGAAGATGAGATTGTCGAACACATTCTTTGCGAATGTCAGACACTCTCTAATTTTAGGTTTCAAGTATTCGGCGAGCACAGGCTAACATACGCCAATATGAGGGAACTTAATTCAGGCGACGTTATCGCCTACTTCAAGGAAGTAAGCTAGATGACGAGCTGAAAGGAAGTTTTGAACCTCAGAAGGATGCACAGTGGGCCAATTGTGGCCTAAGTGCTGTGAGGTCACCCACCCTTCAAACCTTTACAGATACAGATACAGATATGTAAGATATTTGTATGCTTCCTTTCGTCATTCTATATATTTAAGGCGTAAATTCATTTTAGTTAACAGCGTTGTAAATTCAAAGGATAAATTCATTTTATTTCCAACTTGTGTTAAATACCTTTTAAATATCACGTTTTGCAACAGTAATTGTAAATAGTTTTGTTTGGGCATTGAAATAGCACATTTTTGAAAGTCGACATCTATAGTTAAGAAGTTAGGAAAAAGTCACGTTTCACCCTATTATATATTGTATTGTAAAAACCCTAAATTTAGTGTCACTTCTGCGTGAATTTTATTGTCGACGGTCGGAAGATATGAAAGACATTTTTGAATAACCTTTCTGGGTAAAAAGGTTACAATTGCTATTGGAGTATTCAGTAGAAAATGAAATATCTATTGGAGGCATCCTTTGTTTATTCTTGTCAATGGACCCGATGCGTCCAACGATACGCGCCAATAGGAAATATTTATTTTCGTTTGGTCAACCCAACCCACGTGTAAACACGCCCTTTGCAGATTTCTATTTAACACGTCTCACAACGTGAAAAAATCAGTTTCTCACGTATCAGTTCCACACTTATCGACGCGAGTTTTACACTCATCGAATCGAGTTCAACGCTCAACAACAAAGTTAGTTTTTTACACTCATCGAATCGAGTTCAACGCTCCACAACAAAGTTAGTTTTTCACTCATCAGTTCTACACTTATCGACGCGAGTTTTACACTCATCGAATCGAGCTCAACGCTCAACAACAAAATTATTTTTTTACACTCATCGAAGCGAGTTCAATACGGTCGATAACAAAGTTTTACACTCATCGACGCGAGTTTTACACACTCATTGAATCGAGCTCAACGCTCAATAACAAAGTTCGTTCATCAAATCGAAACATAAAGTGTCTTCCGATCTGAAACCACCGAAGTTCACCATTCACAACTTTGTACCATTTTGTAAATTTGTATATAATAAATTATTAATTTCGCCATTAATTTTGTCAAATTAAGATTATTTATCTACTTGAATGTCTACGCCAGTTGACGAAGTTCAGCTAGAAATATAATCAAAAACAATAATCATTATCGCATCCTTGGTTACTGTTATTGATATTTATTATTAATATTTTTCTTGACTATCAATTTATTTATTTATAACAAAAAGTTATACGCACAACATAAAGCAGTTCTCAGTCAGGTTTTGTTTCATTAGTACAGCGTAAAAAGTTGTCGTACCAAGTACTTCAGTTTTGACTTTCAAAATCGATAATTTTTCATTTTAGTAGAGGTCTTTTTATTCATTTACATTCAATTAAAAACGCGTTTCATTCTTCTTTACATCAATAACATCAATTTTCTCCTTCATTATTATTGCACCAGTAGAACGGGCTCAGGTTAAATACTATTTTTAATCAATTATAGATTGGTAGAAATTCGTCGTTTGAATCAAGTTTTGCAGATTGCTAAATGCGCTCTTGAGGATGTGAAATTTGTCACTAATCTGAGAGTGAATTATGAGGATGTCAATGATGTCCCTTAAATATAATTTGCTTCTTCGTAATATCTCGGCCCTTGTCGTGCGAAGACGTACTGTCTGCTGAAGTCGACGAGAAGCAGGAATGATAGATTGAATTTGTTAAGCTGAAGACGAATCTAGAGGTTATAACCTTACTTTGTGTTGTGTATGTGGTGTCTTCAATCTATCTGAAAGAAGGGGACCCCAGACTTCTGCATCCACCTAGAAGACTGCAGATCAGGTACGCAAGGTAAGACAAGGGCTTAGCTACCAATCTCATAGAGATTATTCATTCGCGTGATACAATCCATTTTCTCTCAACTAGCCATCGGAAGGTCTAAGGGCGATCACAGCCCCAGTTATCTTACAAATTATATAATAAAATCGCCAGATGTGCACTCCATGAAATGAAATATAAAATACAAAATAAATTTCGACATCGCTTGAGCCACCGACGCTCTGAATATCGCTAATATCTCGCTAGTTCTTCCACTTAGCCTTCTGGTATTTTGCAGGCGATCTAGTTTTGAATTAGAGAATGAGTATGAAAATTGCCAGAACTGCACCGAGTCGCATAATTATTACAATTTTTTTCGGAATATTAGCGCCTTCTGGTGGTTCTTTATCTTCCACCTAGTCTTCTGGCAATTTTTTCCTACTTGTTTCTATCATCTCCGATTATTTTGCGAATTTTCAACACTGCACCTCATCAATTTGTTCACGTGAAAAAATTGCACATTTAACCCCCTACTTCCGCGTTGTTCTTCCGGGGTGCCTTCTGGCCTTACGTTATGTCGGTAACAACCGAGCCTGTAATTGATAAAATTGCTACTGCACCGAGTCGTCCCTTCCCCTCCGTAGCTAGACTATAATTATCGCAGCATAGCTCTGCTTAATCATAAAATAAAATTGTTTACGCAGCTGATTAATGTAAGACTCACAAATTATACTGAAAATGTTGAAATACTCACAGAATCCCAAAGCAGGATTCCGTAAATTTCGCAGCTGTGACAACGTTTTTGTACTACATACAATTAATAATAATTACCTACGCTTACCCTCAAGAAAACTCTTCGCTCTATTTGTTGATTCTAGAAAAGCCTTTAATTCCTTAGAAGACAACGTCCTCTGAGAACAACTTTATTTACGAGGGGTCAGTGCAAAAATTCTCCTAACTTTATATTACTCAGCTTATCTCTATATCGAAGGAAATGACAACATTTCAGATAAAATCCTAATTACCAGAGCAGTTTTACAAGGTGATTCACTAAATCCGCTTCTTTTCTCAATTTTTGTTTCAGATCTTTATAATTACTTTATAAACCATAATCGGGAAAACTAACATCAACATGCTAATACATGCTGACGGCCTTGTCCTTTTTGCTTAATAACAAGTTGAAATGTCCCGTATATGTAAATAAAAACTCCTATTTGATCAAAACAAAATCAATTTGCTCAATCTGTAATCAACAAACACTCGAATCCCTTGAGCGCATCATCCCGACTTGCCCGATGTATAGTGGTCTACGAGGCTCGTTAGTAAAATTCGAGAGTTATTAGAGAGATATTGCTTGGTAAAAAACGCTTTGCGGTAATTACGCTTGCGGTATTTTGACGTTTATCAAATGCGCGATACACTTTCTTACGTCTCTCACGCTAATAACGTTAGCGCTTCACGTAATTTACGGTTACTTACTGTTGAGTGTTACTGTAAATACGGCACATAATTGTCCTGCGCAGTTGACAAAACAAAACAAATCGCATCGGTTTTCTGAGGTTAAGGTTTTCATTTATTATCATGTTTAGATTGTGTATTATAGTTTGCTTTTGAATCTTGGTTGATTTCTTGTGACCTATACTGTTAATAACAATTAATTTTGTGTATTTATTTTATTGAGTGTATTTTCTATTGTTGAAATGTCATCCTGGGAGCCTTCAAATCAGCAAAGACCGAAGAGGTTACGCTTTAATTCGGACGACGATCTAGCCCTTCTGCGGCAATTTATCAATTAAATTCCAGATAGGGCTAATAATATCTAAGCTTCAATATTTGTAATATCACATCTTCTTCTTTTTTCTATAAACATATATTAATCCAATCACAAGTTAGGTTACTTCTTGGTCTAGCCAAAAATATCTACTAAACATCAGGTAGGCATAAAATGAAATGTAACTTCTGTCATTCTGACGATGATATTGATTTATCGGAACAATTGTCAATTTTTTAGAATTTTCAATAACTTTTATTATATTGTGGAATTAACTAGAGACCGTGAGTTTCATTTAAAAACACTAATACTTACTTTTGCTCTTGTATCTTATAATACTAACCTCTAACAGAATTACGAGTGGAAGTATAAATTCCTTCAGGAATTCTAAGAGCCTTTGCCAACCTATAAATATCTCTTCTTTTAAACCTAAAATTTTTTTTTATGTCATCTTCTTGCATGTTGTTAAAGTCAAATTCAATAATAGGGACTTGGGGATCTTCTATTTGGTTTTGCTCAACTCCAAGTATACTATGTAAAATTACATATTCAATATCATTTTCATTGGCTCCAGGTAAGATCACCGCTTCAAGATCTTCATCCATACTTAATTAAATTTAATTTTTTCAAATATGCAAATAGTAACTTTATTTGGTTTTAACTTTTAAAAAAATTATAAGTACACAAAAAGACAGGTTATGTTACTTCCTACATAACGCAGCGCTATGTAACAGTGATGGCAATAGCTCTTATTTCCAAATCAATTTTAGGTAGAGCGTTATCAAAATAGCGCAACATAAATACCGCACCGTATGCGGTATTGGCAATTAGCAATATATCTCTATTCAGATGGCCTTGATGCTTTATTAACTTCAAACGACGCTATGATCATTCAAAAGCTTCACAGGCTTATGAGCGAGGCAATGAAACTGTTAGCATTCATTACAAATTAATTGCTGAGGGCACCTCAACCAGTTCAAGCGTTAATAGATGTAACGTAATCTACTCCTCTTGTTCATTTATCATTGTTATAATAGAGAGCAATAAATTCATTTAATTATTTAGTTTTGTGTACTACTGTCCACATAATACCAAATTTAGTTTCACATAAAACACCTACACAAGTGAAGTGATTTTACCTAAAAGTGAGACATAATATTCTTTCCAATGAAGTTTATTTTAGCCTTTAGTAACTCATATATTATATTGCTTAGATTTGTGGAAGGTCAAGAAATAATATAATATCCGAAATTTTGTGTTCATATACTTCCTAGCTCAGTCTCAAACAAAATACTTAAATTCATATTTCCGGTGTTTTAGCTACATGTGGGGCATAATATTCTTTCCAATGAAGTCTATTTTAGTCTTTAGTAACTCTTTAATATTGCTTTTTAGTTCATATAGTTCTTAATTCTGTTTCAAACACAATATTTAAATTCATATTTTCGGTGATTTTAGCTAAATGTAAGGCACAATATTCTTTTAATTGAAATTTATTTTTGCCTTCAGTAAATCATTTATATTGCTAAAATTTACAGAACTTAATCAAATACCATTATAATTCTGTATCCTCATAGCCATATGAGTGAAATCGTACAAGTTGGCTCCGAATATTTCTTGACGTTTAACACATGCCAGTTATTCTGTCAGTAAAACACGAAACACATTGAATGTCCCTTCTATGGTCAATATTTTTTAATTTCCGAATTATTATCTATAATAGCTACAAAAGTTTCAAAATGTTTAAATCGTGTAAAGTGTGTCGAAATATTAGTGATGTTGGAGTAACACATAAACAGTTGAAATACTTACCGTTGTTAAAGGACAAAGTTATTGATGAAAACATTGCTGAGGACAATAAATTATTTCACAATGTATCCGTAGAAGAAATATTAAAAACTTTAAGACTACGAACATTCGTGAACACAAACTAATATCGAAATACTACATAATATATTTATAAAAACACAGAGATTTATTAAATATAGAGTCACCGATCTATTCTCCATTGAAGAAGCAAGCGGTGGCAAAGGAATTTACGTTTTTATGATATTCAGTTTTGAAGCCTTTGTTTTATTTGTAAGAAAAATAACTGATAATAAACATTTGAAGTAGATAATGAAATGTTTTAATTTTCGTTTGGATAACTTATTTTTATTGCTTTAACTTGCACAACATTTTATACAAAAAATAATATTTGAAATGTTGTGTTTAAATAGTTCCAACTAGCTAATAAATAAAATACTTAAATATATATTATCGGTCCTTTAAGCTAAATGTGAGGCATTTTACCCACTAAACAAGAAACGTGACAAGTATTTTTTGTGATGTTCTTTTCAGAGACTTTTCGTGATGTTTATTTAAAACGTAAATAAGATATCTCCTAGATATCTAAATTTTATAACCAACGTTATTAACATCCATGTCATGTGATTAAAACATATTTTTGACACAATAATACTTGAATTCGCAGTTACATACACATACTATGAACTTCTTTTTAGAGCTTCCTATGGGAAACATTCATACGATGTTGATTTGTAAAGTTCCCACTAATGTGACATACCTAATATTACTGTAATATTAGAAATTTACATGTTTTTAAGATGCTCACACTTTGCACTTACTTTCACATCTTTCGAACTAATTTTTAGCAACTTCCTGCGAATACGCTTATACGATGTTAATTTATAAACCTCTCAGTAATATTTCATATTAAACATCACTGTAACATCGGGTGAGCTGTTTGATTGATGTATTCATAAAATTACAAAAATGCATGATATGGCGGATCGTGGCGTGGTTTTCAGTTTCGTGTTATATTTTATTTGCAGAGAGCACATTTTTTGCAAGAAGTACTGAAATAAAGTTGCCTTCGTTTTGGTTAGTTCCTACTTAGCTACAGTTTTTATACTTAGTTATAGTTCCTGTCATAATGAACGAGCAACAGTTATCGGTAAGTACCTATTCCAAAATCATAATTATTAAAACTTAATACTCATTCAATACTTTCATCCGCTATTGCACATTGAAATTCCGGGTGGCGAGATTGTACTATAAAATTATATAATAGAGTCAACAAAATAAGGTTTTTTCAACTTTTAAGATAATTTGGATAGTAGGTATATTTTAAAAACAATTCAGAATATTTTAAATCATATATACGTTTTATACCTACAAAAAAGTTGATATTGCAATGGGGTAGATAATATTATTAATAATATAACATGCTCATATATTTGCAGAGATTTGGGTCTAGAAGAAAATGTGTTCAATGTTCAAGATATTCCAGAAGCTACTTACATAAATTAAATAAAAAACAAATAGTTGGTAATTATGTAAAGAAAGGGGGAGTAACTATTTCAGCTGATACAGACATTGTATTGAATAGTACAAAAAATATTGAATCAAATATTTCTAGTTTATGTAGTAGTAGCCATAGCCATCAATATAGTTTTGCAGGTTTGGAAAATTTTAACACTTATACTAAAAATTCTTGCGGACAATTAGAGACTCTAAAAACAGCTGCTAAAAAGCTCATTTCTATTTGAAAATACACTGTATATAATAAAAAAGCTGAAGTGAAAACATCTAGATATAGATATCCCCTACAAAAGTATATCAATCTAGTTCAAGAATGTGTAAGTTATGACACTGAATGCTCCAATCAACAAACATAATTCAAATATTTATTATAGCATCATATTGCGTTCGAGAAGATTAATGATATATTTGTAGATAGTCATGAACCAGTTCAATACCAAAATTTAACTTTCAGTATTAAAAGTACTAATTACTATTCCATTTTTGAATATGGTTTCGTAGAAAAAGTAGTAAACATTTTTGAACTAAATAGAACTATTTTTTGGGACATGGTAAATTCGGTCCCAGCAGATTAAATTAAAAATTTTATACCCTTTTATCGGTAGGTTAATTCCCTCCCAACCAGAGTTTTACGATACCGAGGAGCTTGATCTCTTTCGTAGAATGAAGTAATTATGGTAAGTATAAGAAGAATATATATATATATATATATATATATATATATATATATATATATATATATATAATAATTCTTAATTTTCTTTGACCATTCAAAATATTTTTGATTTCGTGTTCTTGGGTTTAGGTCATAAATAAATAAAAATCTGAATATCGTCTACATACTTTGACGTTTCGCTTCTTGTTGGGAGCTTTCTCAAAAAGATGTTATGTCTTATTTGGACAGAATAAAATATTTACAATTAATCGATATACAATTTTGGAACGTGTACAAAAAGGACACTGAACATATAAAAACATATAAAAACAAGTTTGTTGATAAAATAATAAAGATGTTCACCTCAGAACCAAATTCACGATATACGAGTGAAATAAAAAGTGTGTATATTTTTATTTTGTTATTGGATGTATATATTTTGGTTACTAAATTCATTACACAATTAAATTATGATAAATTTGACTTAGATTTTTTATGTCTTGTTTATCGTTCAATGAATTCTTTTCTCTTTTTATATGAACCATTTCTTTGATTGCTAATTTATGGTAATTAGAATCCTGGGTTAGTATTTTTGTGCTATTGAAGTCAAATTCATGGTGTTCCGTGGTTTCGTGTTTATGTAGGGCGGTGGACGCATTTTTTGTGTACTTGTGGCCATTTAAGCGATTTTCTAGAGTTTGTGTTGTCATATCTACATATTTTTTCGGGAAGTTTAAACATGGTATAGAATACACTACGTTAGATTTTTTTTTTTGGTTTTAATTGGGCTTTTCAGTTTAGTGGACAATGGCGATAAGGTATTTTGAGTTCTGTGACATACGTTAATGTTGTGTTTAGATAAAACGTATTTCAGTTTTTCCGACAGTTGGTTTGTGTTTGGTATTGATATGTATCTGTTATTATTTATTTGAGTTTGTTTTTGATTATTTTTATTATTGTTCAAGAATTTGTATGTGCGTTGTTTAAAAATACGTTCTATGTTTTTTATCGGGTAGTGATTGTTTTTTAGGGTGTTTTTGATATGTTTTAAAACTTCCGGACGGTATTCTGGAGAAGTAAGTTTTATAGCTTGGTCCGTCAATCCAACAATTACACTGTTTTTTTGTGCATTCGGATGATTAGAATAGTAATTAAGATATCGGCCGGACCATGTCTCTTTTTGATATAGTTTGGTTTTTACTTTGTTGTCATTGGTTCGAATTGATGTTAGGTCTAGAAAATTTATTGCATTGTTTTCCGTTTCGATTGTGAATTGAAATTTTGGATGGAAATTATTAAAAGAATTTAACATATTATCAATTTTATCTGACGGAATAGCCGCTATGCAATCGTCAACAAATCGTTTAAAAAACAATACATTAAAATCTAAATTCCCTAGTACGCCTTCCTCCGGATGTTCCATTACTAATTGTGCTAAGGTTGAGAAGATATGAGAACCCATTGTACAACCATCCAATTGTTGATAAAAATTGTCTTGGTATTGATAGTAATTATTATTTTGTATAAGTAATATTACTTCTATGAATTCATTGTATGATAGAGTTGTGTGTTCTCTTAGTAAGTTCCATTTTGTTTTTAGAACAGTTGTTATCAATTCATTTGAGATGTTACTGTACATTGAGATAACATCCAGTGATATGAATTTATAATTGTGAGGTATATTTATAGTATCTATAAAATGTTTGAAAGAGAATGAATCTTTAATGTAATAATTATTTTTTCCTATTATATTTGACAGACAATCTGAGAGGTATTTAGATAGATTGTAAAAGGGGGATTGGATATATGAAACTATTAGTCGTAAGGGTACATTTGGTTTGTGAAGCTTTGGTAGACCATATATCTTCGGTGCTAAAGCGTTGTTGATTTGAAGTTTTTTAACCTCAGATTTATTAATAGAGTTATCACTTAGTAATTTTTTGATGAATTTATTGTTTTTATCTTGAAAAAATTTTGTTTGATCAGATTTTAGTGGTTTATAAACTTTTTTGTCATTTATCATCTCCCTCATTTTTTTATCATAGTCAACTGTATCCATTACGACAGTTTTATTGCTTCTATCAGGCTGTAATATTGTTATTTGTGGATTATCTCTAATAAATTGTTTTGTTTTATTAAATCGTTTTTGTATATTTTTTTGTAATTTATTTTCTTTAGTTTTTTTATGGTGGAGTTTGATTTTATGATTAGTTATGATATTGACTGAATCTGCTCTAATTTCATTTTTCTGGTTTATCAAAAATTGCTGTTTCTATACAGGCTATGTATTCTGAATGAGGTAGTTTATGTTCGTTGTTAATGAGAAGAGCAAAATTTTTTCCTAACGCTAAAACCTCAGCTACATCATTAGGTATGTCAGTGTTTGATATATTTTTTAGCCATTGAGATGTATTTATGTTTATCTCATTTTGTGGTAATTGTGTAATCAAGTTATTAATTTTTTTTGTATTCTTTTCTTTAGTTATGTTGAATTGTTTTTCAAATTTTTTTTTCTAAATTTATAAAGTTGTCACTTTTGATTTCACTCGTATATCGTGAATTTGGTTCTGAGGTAAACATCTTTATTATTTTATCAACAAACTTGTTTTTATATGTTTTTATATGTTCAGTGTCCTTTTTGTACACGTTCCAAAATTGTATATCGATTAATTGTAAATATTTTATTCTGTCCAAATAAGACATAACATATTTTTGAGAAAGCTCCCAAGAAGGAGCGAAACGTCAAAGTATGTAGACGATATTCAGTTTTTTATTTATTTATGACCTAAACCCAAGAACACGAAATCAATATATATATATATATATATATATATATATTGTTAGCGTCTGTCTAATAATTTGACATTTCACATTAGTGTTCACAAAATTCGATATTAAAAAAAATTAATAATCGAAATTGGAGCGATAGTGAAGATGATTTGAGATTGATATGCTGATCCCGATAGGTAAACTAGCAATTTATTCAGAAGGACATTGGTCACTATCCTGGTAGATGCAGGAGGTGATATAACTTCTTTAAAGAGACACGATAATTGATAACTTTTCCGCAGGTGAATCATAACGATTTTTTCTGCATTTTTATTTCCGAGTTGTCAAAATTTGAAAATCTGGAACGTTATTTCACGACGTAGGTAGGTACTTGTACAAAGAGATAAAAATACATGGTCCATTCAACGGGTTAAGAAGCCGACTTAATAATTTCAGAGAAAATATTCTCTATACCCTGCAACAATGGCGACATGGAAGTTTATGATAAAAATTGATATGAAAAATATTACAGCTTTGTTTATGATTTATGATGGTCGTAGAAAATGTATACCGTACAATTTGCATGGAATGACTCATTTCATGCTCATTGTACAATGTACTATTCTTTGAAACACAAGTTCCATTAGATTGCAGTCGTGTACAAGGGAAAGCCTAAAAAAATAACAATAAATCTGAAAAACTACCATTCGACAAACAATCTAAAGGTTACAGATCTTAGTACAAAGTTTCACCTGTCAAAGTATGAAGTTATAATCTCAAAATTGTAGTATCGCTAATAACCATATGATAAAAACGAAATGCTGAATCAAGTTGAACGAGCTCAACTCAATACGATATAAAGTCACTAACATGAGTTTAAATTAGTGCAATAACGTATACATTCAAAATTGGTGGTAAATACTTTGGTATGATTCTGGACACCAAATTAATATAACAAAAAGATGAAAAGAATCACTAACCTCAAATAGGGATCCAAAATTTCAAAATACCATTCAAACCAATTTGGTATAGAATCATGATGATGTACCAAAAATAGTGAGATCAAATTTTACAGATCGACTGGAATAAAATACTGCGTGCCGTGGTATGGGAAGAGATCTTGAAATATTAACCGTGGAAGAAGAAATCAGAAGGTTCTCGGAAAACCACAAAGGCTTCATCTACACAAGACTTCAGAGGCTCTTTCGCGGCTGGATAATCAACATTATATCCGAAAGAAAGCAAACCACATAAGCTTGTATTATGTGGATGTTATCAGAGCCGAGCACAATATACGGGTGATTGTGTACAATGTAGGGGCACAGAAAATGTAGTTTCTATGAGTAGGGTCCAGTAATGATAATTTGGTTGTTGCAATATTTAGAGTGTCTCCCAAACACTGAGTCTCAAATTGTAACCTAATTGGTATTTCTGGTTTCACTACATCATGTGATTACCGACTTAACTATTTACGTTCAAATTTTTAACATGTTGTGTGCAATATTTTACCTTCACATTCATCACTCTAAATTTTTGTGTCTGAATATTTATTACGTGGTTTCTTTCATGTATATTCACTAATAGGTCATCAACAAGATTCAGTAAAAATCGCCACACTGAAATTTTTACATATAGTATCCCTATTTGTGTGTTCAATCAGTCATTGTATTTTACACACCTTTTTAATTATTTATCATTAAGTTTTTTCCATAATAATCATATTTTATTTAAAAAAAAACTTAGAAATACTTACGTTGTGAGTTTGATCTTCTTATTATATTTTCTAAAAATGTATTTTGCGGAGCAACCAGCCCCCTTCTTCCCCCTGGCATGTCGTTGGTCTGTCGAAAAACTTCTACGGTGATATTAAAACACTAAATCACACTTCATAACAAAACATTATGGCATATAAGTAGTCCGCGAAAATTACCGAAAAATTTTTATCCCGAATCTCTGTGACGACTTTTCCTGTACATTTTCCGTGCAAAAAATCCTCATATATATCTCTATTGTGCATTATTATTCTGTCACTAACCTCGCGATGGTTTTCAGTTATTTTCCGAAAATTGCTAAGGTGAATTTTCCGCGATTTTCATTGTTTTATAAAGGGTATGTGTTCGCGGGGTAAATAGTTTCGCTGAGAATTGTGTCATGTAACTAACGGGGTAAACACGAGACCGAGACCGGTGGGGAAAATCCGACTAAGGGAAAATCGAAAAACGACCGTAACGCCAGCTATGAAGACGCAACGGAATTTTGCGGAACTAGACGTTGAAATCGGATTTTGGAGCAAGACAGGCAAACAAATAGTTAAGGAGCGAACTCGATTTTAAGTATTTATTCGACCAACATTATTTTTTATTATTGATGAGGTATTTTGTAATCTCGGGCACACAATAATAGGAACGAAAACTTCCACTTAAAATCTACAACACGACATTAATTTGAATATTCTTTTTAATCTGTAGGTATAAGGAAGTAGTTTCAGGAATTAGTATACTGCAACCTAATATTTTCAAAAATTTGTCAATTTTACACATGTCCACAAAATAGGAAATTCATATATTCTGGGAGACTTTTCGTGTAAATTGTTTTCTTGCTCAACACGACTCTGAAGTAATAACTGGAGTTACATAGTAAAAAATTTGGGAAAACTATGATATAGTGATTTGCTCTTTATGAACGTAATGTAGTTTCTGGACCGTTTTGTTTTGAAATGATTTTTGCACAAGATTCTCGCTCCACCTAATTTCTACTTTATTAGCTTCTCGCAGTACTATTCAACAATAGTCAACAAATTCCTTATCCCATTGTCCCAGGAATCGCCGCAGGACAGGTTTCTTGTAGTATTCGTGGAAGTTTAATCCAGATGCGATTCAAGGAACTGTTAATTCAAGATAGTCGCAACAGTGTCGCAGTCCAAACACTAATACTAGCCGTAAAATATATTCCAGCAATCGCAAAAAAAACAAATTGATGAGTTCTACTACAAACTACTGTTACTGGTTACAAACAAAAGCAATAGGAAACAGTCCAAAGCAAATTTTCGTAAATTTTTCCTAATTGACCATGCTTAGATTTTTTTTATTTTTTTTTATTTTTTTATTTACAAACAAGTCGCATCTACCACTGGGGTAATTAGCGACACAAATATAGGTTGTTTATAGTTTATTTAATATGTTAATGTCACTTAGATATTTAAAAAGGTTCTGTGTATTACAGTTTTCGCCAAGAACTTGGTCTAAATTGTTGCTGAGGTTGTTATCTTGTCTTGATTGTTGTAATTTTGGGCAATCGGTTATTAAATGTTTGACAGTAAGCTGGATCTTGCATAATTCACATTTTGGGGGTTCACTTTTAGTAATTAAGTAACTATGAGTAAGTTTGGTGTGGCCTATTCGTAACCTAGTCAGTTTAACTTGAAGCGATCTTTTGTTTATTGGCTGCGCTCGAGGTTTCACTTCCGGTTTCACGTCGCGTAGTTTCGATTGGGACGATTGCCATTCGATTTGCCACAATTTTAGCACTTTTGATTTAAGTAGCGGTTTTATGTCGTTATACACTACCGTTTGCACTTCACTCACGGTTTCACTAATTGCTGCTTGTCGTGATTTGCGGTCGGCTTCTTCGTTTCCTTGAAGGCCAGTATGAGAAGGAACCCAAAGTATTTCCACAAAGTTATTGGAATGTTGCAACTGCGATAATTCGACTTTAATTTGGAGGGCTATTGGATGTGTGGGATAAAGTTGATTGATAATATGGATTGAGTTAAGAGAGTCTGTTATTATGAGGGATCTTGAAGTATTTTTTGTTTTTATGAGAGTAAGTGCTTGAAGAATGGCGTATAGTTCTCCAGTGCAGACGCTGCTTATTTCGGGTAACTTGAATTGTAGTGTACTGTTTTGCATGATCACTGCCGCGCCTACGCCATCAGAGGTTTTGGATGCGTCTGTATATGCGAGGTGAAATTGTGGATATTTGTCAAGTATGGAGGCAAATGTTTTCCTAATTAGGGTATGGGGGGTTTCTAATTTGTTAAATTTGCACAGTGAAGTGTCGCTGGGAGGGATATTGATCGACCATGGAGGGGGAGTTTTAATTTTGTTGGAAAGGAAGCGGGGACGTTTGATTTGGAGTTCTGTGAGAATTTTACTAGCTCTTGCATAGAATGGTGGGTCTGTTTTGATATTTGCCGAATGTAAAGTTTTGTAGTGCTTGGTCAGTATGTTAATGTAGACTGGATTCTGCTGGTTTGTGCTGATGGATAGTGCGTATGAAGCGGCAAGGTATTTTCTCCGGAGTTGTAGAGAAGGTTCCCCGGTTTCGCACTGTAGGCTTTTTATTGGACTTGAACAGAATGCTCCTGTTGCTATTCTTAGTGCTGTGTTTTGAATGGTTTCGAGTTGGTTAAGAGTAGTTTTTTTAGCTGTTGCGTATACTATAGAGCCGTAGTCTATCTTTGAGCGAATGAGTGTTTTATATATGTGCATTAGACAGGTATAGTCAGATCCCCAGGATTTGCTTGAGAGTGTTTTCATAAGGTTTATACCGTTTTGGCATGATTTTTTAATATGTAGTATGTGTTTCTTCCAGCTGAGTTTTTTTGTCTACAATCATTCCAAGAAATCTGATGTTATCGACATAGTTTAGGGGAATGTTGTTAAGTTTGAGTTCAGGAGACACAGGATTGTGTTTTCTAGAAAATAATATGCATTTGGTCTTTTCTGTTGAAAATTACAGTCCCGTGAGTTTAGACCAGTTTTGAAGTTGGTTTAATGTTTCTTGGATGTGTTTCTGAATTGAGTCGATGTTCTTACCTTTGGAGAATATTACCAAATCGTCAGCATATAACCTGCCTTTGACTAGTTTGGAAATGATGGTTTAATATGTCGTTGACCGCGATCAGGAAAAGTGTTGAACTAATGATTGATCCTTGGGGAGTCCCGTTAGTTTGTTGTTTTAGAGTTGAAGTTGTGTTATTGGTACGAACACGAAAGAAACGATTATTAAGAAAATTTTGTATGAATTTTAGGATGTTTCCTTTGATGCCCCATGAATGAAGAGTTTTGATAATGCCATGACGCCACGCTGTATCGAAGGCTTTTGTGATATCGATGAAAACTGCAAGGCAATCTTGTTTATTCGCGAAAGATTCGTGGATTTCGGATTCCAAATCAATGAGATTGTCTAATGTTGACCTGTTTTGACGGAAACCGCTTTGTTCTTGTATTAAGAGGTTTCTGTCTTCTAATGTCCACAATAGTCTTGTGAGACGTATATCATAACTTCTTTAGTTAAAGAATCTGTGTTAAATGAATGTCTTCTAGCATTCTCTTATCTATAGCATCTATCTAATTACTTTTTCCTTCTACCCACATTATTAATAAAAATATCACATAGTCAATCTGCTTTTTGTCCATACTTTCAATTTCCAAACCCCGTTTAAATATTCTGTCTTCTGCTCTTCTGTTATCAGATATATGTTCATATATTTCTACTTTTTCCATGAAAGTTCTTATTCTCATTTGTACGATAGGTTCATTATCTGTATTCAACCTGGAATACTTAGTCTCACTTGAGGCTCCGAAAACAAAATGTCTTACCATATTTTTAGTGGTTTTCCATCAAATTTTCTTTCCTAATGAGTTCCCAATCTCTTTCAATCATTGCTAGATTATGTTTATCCATTATCGTTACAATTAGATTACTGTTCTTTCTTCTTTCTCTATACCATCTTACTATATTACTATAATATGCATGATAGACGAAAAACAATCGTATACCTAATAGATGAATTCCATATAATTTGTATATGAATTTCAAATAATCGGTGGGGCAGTCTGAAGTCTATTTAACCATATCGGACAGAGTTTAGTTATCCGTCATCATATAAAATTAAATAGTCTGTCATATTAAGTTAAATAAATTGTCATATTAAATAGAATAAACAGTCAAAAATTACTTAATGTTCGTCGTACAAACTTAAGCAAACAAACATATTTCGTGTGTCATTGATCTAATAATCGGTTCTTTTTTGACATTAGCATCGTACTACTGTCAAAATTGAGAGATATCCAAGCGACCAATGAACACGTTCATCTTTTCTAAATGAGCAACTGGGTTGAAATTCACATATAAGTAGAAATAGGTTGATTGTAATAGTGTCGTTGAACAGGACTGAGGTATTACTTGCCATATGATCCCATTTAAAATTATCTTACAAAATGGCGGCCGTCCGCCATTTTGAATAATGACGTCACGAAATACTAACAAAAACGTTACATTTGTACCCTATTTCAGGAACCCAAACAATTATTGATTTAAGTTCTATGGTTCTCGAAATTGATAGGGGGGGGGCGAGACTTTAGACGGGCACTGTATATGGTTAATTAGACCATCATATGAAGTTAAATAGACAGCTATGTAAAGTTTATTACACCCTCATATCAAGTTTAATTGACCGTCAGATAAAATTTAGAAACCGTCTTATAAATGTTAATAAACAGTCATACTGAGTTACATGGTCCGTCAAATTGAGTTAAATAGACCATCCTATAACTTTTGGTAGACTATCGTTTCAAATTACGTACCCCGTCCTCTTTAACTAGGTAACTTGTCATTCCAAACTAGGTACTTCGTCGACCTGAATTAGATGGGGTGTTTTATAAACCCAAATAGGTACACAAAACCGTTTGGGGAAAAACTGAAACAGTACATATCTGCATGAGACGCAAACTTTTATATACAATTTAGAGGGTTATGTACAATGCAAAGGCTAAGAAGAATTTTGGCAACTCGAACAACAATTATCAATATTAGCTATAACTTTTTATTGGTAAATTGAAAATAGCAAAATGGTCTCCTGTTGACCCAAACTGATTAGAATAGTAATAATATCCGCATTTATGGTTTGTTAAAGTATAAATAAATGAAATTACATTATTAATCATTTGTTTTAATCACAAAAATATTTAAAAAACTGAATGTTCCACCTGTAAGAATCTGCTAATAATTTCTTTACACAATTTTTTTCTTAGTAGATTATTCTCATAACTAAAATTGTTCTTGAATGACTGACGAACCTTCCATCTATAGTACTCTTCGAAAAAGGCTCCAAAGCCTGAAATTCTGTTTTTAGTAATACCAGTTAACTGATAAAACAGAAACTGGTTGAAAAATTAAAGTAAGTTTTTGTAATTATATTAATCCAGTTTCTATTGTAGAGTATCTCTCTTGATAAAAATGTATTGCGCGAGAAAATGTGCGCTGTGTAAATGAAGAAAAATATCGGGTGTGAGCAGTAGCAAAATAAATTTGTTGCATAAAAAAATGCACACCGAGGGTTCGCTGCAATGAGGACTATCGCTTGCCTTACTGGTGGAACGAGTCAATACAAGAGGCCATCTTAGATGTTCATCATAAGAGGCGTCTCTTTCCAGGTGGGGGATAGGAGGGGGCTCTGAGATGATTTTATATGAGGAGAAGTCTACAGGGAGATACCTGGAGGCTCGTTGGGTGTAAAAACTCAACAGCAGCCCTCAAATTCCCTGCCGCTGATCAACTTTACCTGTCCCAGCAGTAGTATCGTGGCTAAGGGATTGCACACCGGGTTTACGATACCGGGTAAAGTTTTGAGCTTACCTCGAAATCATCTATACTACCAATTTCCCCTGGCTGTCTGTGGCCATGTCTCACGGGTCAGTAGGATGGGGGGTTTTGGCTTGACTGCCCAGACGAAGAGAAGACAACCTCCACCTCCCCATACGGGCACCCTACAAAGAGGAAAAGGCGAAATGGGCTAAGCTGTCGTTTGATTTGTCCAAACTGGGAGAACCGAACGGCAGATACGACGAAGTACCTCTGATTGCTCCATCAGAGAATTGTATATGGAGAGGCTAGGAAACGGGCTCTTCAACTTCCAATCCCGAAGGAAGCGTAAACGGGATGGTCCCTAACCCAAGAAGAAACGAGGAAGACAACGGGGAAAATCGGCTCGGAGCATATCGGTATTCCGCAGGGACCTCTGAATAAGAAACCAAAAACAGCTGCAATGGTAACCGGGCAAGCCACTGGGTACGCTCTAGCTTTTAGTACAGAAAAGGCGAACAGGGTAGGGAATAATTCCCAAGGAGTACCCTAGGGTCCTCCTGTAAGCCGAACAGCTATCCTCCCTGGAAGTCACTCTGGTGGAAGACTTGTGCTAGACCAAGGAGAAGAGGGTATACTTCTCGGGCATTCATTTTCGCTGCGGAATGATACTGGTGGCCCAAGAGACGGCATACTGGCTGATGAGGTAAGTATCGAAATTAAACCCTGGGGAATGTCCCGAACTGGTGGCTGGATGTGGAGAAGATATTCCAAAGCCGGTCGCCATTACGGTATTCTTTCCAAGGAGCATCGACATGAAACTGGAGAAGATCCTCCAATTTGTAGATGTTCAGAACTCCAACCTCACTACTAGAGCTGATCTTGAACTCCAAAAAGGAGGGATATTCTCACAATTGGCATTAACCACCAATCTGGGGAGGCTTTGAAGGCAGAAGGTTCCGCGCTGAATGTCTGTTTTGGGCGTATCCCTGTCTCGGTGCTGGGAAAGAAAGGGAATCGTGCGGAGGTTCCGAAGGATATGCAGACTCCCTCCACATCCGGAACTTCCGAACAAAGGGGAACAGATGAAACCTTGACTCTGGGGCAACCTGAGATCTCCTCCGTTTCCGCTAGGGTACCTGAGGGTTCGAAGATCTCATCTGCATCCCGAGAAGAGGGACGGAGCTGCCTGGTGGTGGAGAGTCTTCCTTAGTATCAAGAAACCTGCCTCGGAGAAGATGATACCATGAAATTCGAGAAGAGACATGAAGAAATGAGGAAGGGGGGTAAGTAGAGGCTGAATATATCGGCTTCTGTCATCCGCAATAAATCACCCTCATCTTCACAAAGGTAACGCTAGGGATCCTGCATCACGTGAAGGGGTCTTCAGCCGTGATTGCAAGGTTGTTCGCTAAACTGTAACTGGGAATTGTACTGATTTAAGAAGCATGTATCAACAAATAAGGCCAAATCATAGGTTTGGTGTGCTAAGAATGTAAATTGACTTATGATCAAAGGCAAGTATCTCCGCGTACCTGTATACTCATAAGAAATAACGCAATATAACCTAGTTCCAATCATGGTTCACCTCAACATTGGGGGTATCGTCCAAGACATCGTCATTGCATCTGCCTATTTCGCCGGAGACGGGCCGATGACACCGCCGGAAAAAGTGCAAGAACTACTGAGATACTGCAACCGCAGACGGCTGCCAGTCATAATTGGTTGTGATGCCAATGCACACAGTACCGTGTGGGTAAGCAGTGATATTATTGCCAGATAATATCTCTTAGCAAATAACATTGAAACCTTAAACGTGGCGACAACCCCCCCCTTTTGTCACGACAGCGAAAGAAGATGTCCTGGACCTAACAATAGTTAATGTTCCTGCTAGGAAAAATGTGAAAGATTGGAGGATAATAAACAAGCCATTACTTTCTGACCATAGGATTATCGAATCAAAGATGGAGGGATATACCACCTCGATTCAATTAATTCGAAATCCAAGAAATACAAATTGGTCTCTTTACAAGACCAATTGGAATGACAATTTGGAACAGTTCGGAGTAAATGGGGTAAATCTTCTGCACTACGATCTGGAACAAAGAGTGAGGTGAAGCAATTACGGAAAATTTTTATTCCAGCTGCCCACTGACAAAAGCTCGATCGGGCAAGTATGCTCCTTAGTGGAATAACAACATGTCAAACCTCAGAAAAGTGGTCCATCGGCTCTTCAAAAGAGCCAAACGAGACGGTTTTTGGCAGGAGTACACTGAGAAGCATCTGAAAGGAATTACATTTTTCACTTTCCAAACATATTATGGTACAACATTAGGAGGTAAAATATTTTGACAAGCAGCTACTTTACATACCTTCGCCGAGATGAGATCGTGGTGACGTAGTCCAAAGAATCAATATTTCTCGTCTTAATATTGCTGAGTGCCCGCTGTCTTAGTTATTGATTCGAGATTGGTCTCGAGGCTAACAGAATCTGTAGTTATTGCTTCTGTTGTACAAGATTTTAAGGCTCTTGAATTCATGTTGTAAAAGACTGGTGAAGATATTTTTCCATTGCCAAGGTACTTCAATTAGTTTTCTATCAAAACTTCACAATAACACCAATACACAAAGATTGATATTGATATAAATAAGCAAAAACAATATCATATTGAAATAATTCGTCGACAGGTGAGTCCAATGTAGCTGTGAAAACTATCTATACATAGTAACATAACCACATATTCTAATTTAAAAGTCTGCTGTGTACTTGCTTTGCAATTCACTTTTCCAACATGAGGTCGGATATCCCACATCACTTTTTATTTGTTAGACATTAATTCTTTTTATTCATTTTTTTGAAAGGGGCTTTGGCAAGTTTGCAGTTTTTTGAGAAAGTCTAATACTTTAGTATTATCTTTATTTTCCACGATGAGTATTTTGTTATTATCTACTTTTTCAGTAAACGGTATCATAATGGATTATTCACCTCCTTCCTTATAAATATGCTTTAAATAATCACTCGAAATATCATTTAAAGCTAATTATATACACACATACAGGGTGGGGCACTATGAATGAACTATTATCTGGCGTCTTAACGGCAAATAAAATTAGTCGTAGAATTAAGTAGATTACTCAGGACTATAATTTGGAAATATTTTGGAATATACAGGGCGCTCCAAAAAAGCGTGCCGTATCAAAGTTAGGTTCCTTTAAATGGAACACCCTGTATTTTATCACATTTTTGAATTGTACTATTAAAAATTATGTAAGTTCTTCAACATTTCCCTATACCTATCTAGTTCAGTTTCCAGGATAAATCGATTTTATATAATTTGTAGACCCTCCGAAAAAATACAATACCTTCAAACTAAAAACGAATAACCACATTTGCTTTACACTATCTCACTAAAAGCTTTTAACATTCTGTTTCCAATATTTACTGGTATGCTATAATATACAGGGTGTTTTTAATATGACAGTATAACACTAACCATTTAATACATAAATTTTTGGCTTAATTTAAATGGAACACCCTGTATCTATTGGGTCTGTTCAACGTGGGAATTTATTAACTTTCAGTTGGTATTGGGGTTGCGTATATCTAACTTTGATAGTTTTCGAGAAATTTTAAATTTGTTTTTTAATATTCAATTATTTGCTGACATCTAGTTACCTATGACATGATGATACTCCGATGGAAAGTTTTTGATAATTTAAAATTTGTTATTTTGACAGTAAGTGGTTTGTTGTATGATTTATTATTGATAAATTATAGGTTTCTCAAATTATAATTTTATTAAGGGTAAGTACACTATTATTGGGCATACAGATACAATAAGATTCAAAATTATAAAAAAATAACCATAAAAAATTTAAAGAAGGTGTTCAAAGCGGCGCCCATTTTGTTGGATACAAATTTCAATTCTTTTAAAAAAGTTATTGTTCACTTTCTTTAACATTTCTGCTGTTACTGTTTGAAACGGTCTCCTTATCCTATCCTTCATGTTCTCAGGAGTGGTTGGCTCTGTATTGTAGACAATAGTTTTTATGTAACCCCAAAGAAAATAGTCTAACGGCGTCAAGCATGGGATCTTGCCGGCCAAAGATAAGGACCCCTTCGCCCAATCCATTTTTGTCGAAAAGTATTCTTTAGGAAACGCCGGACAATTACACTGCAATGAATAGACGCACCATCTAACTGCAGCCACATTTTTTATCTTGTAGCTAGGGGAACGTCATCTAAAAGTTCGGGTAGTTTGTTACGTAAAAATTTACGAAATTTTCTTCCAGTTAGCGTTCCATTAAAAAAATAAGGCCCTATTATGTGGGTTCCAACGATTCCTGCCAATACATTCAATGACCAACGATGTTGATGATCAACACTTCGGAAGTAATGCGGATTTTCTTCGTTATAGTAATGAAAATTATGTATGTTTACTAAACCGTTTTTATGAAACGTAGCTTCATCCGTAAACAGAACAAAATCAAAAAAAATCTTCAGACCCTGCCACTTTGTCCATAACCCATAAACAAATCTCAATACGATTTTCAAAGTCCCTATCAAATAGTTGCTGGTGCATTTGAATATCCTAGAGACACTTCTCTTGCTTATACCTAGTTGCTCACTAATACATATTTGACTAGTATGTGGATTCTCAACAAGCGCACCCATTACTTCAAATTCTGAATCGTCTGTAATTGCAGATTTTCGTCCAGAATTTTTTGTATATTGCACGCTTCCAGTAGTTTTGAATCCTTGCAGTAGTCTTCTAAAATTATTTCTGTTAGGATGATCTCTATTTGGATACTTTTGAGCGTATAATCTACTTGCTAAAAACAGTTCTCCTGACACTCACCAATAATTAAGATCGGATTTATTCTTTCTTCGTTAGAGTACTTTTTCATGTCTAACCAGAGATTAATAACTATGTCAATTATTAAAACTTAATAATACATCAACACTATTCAAATACAATACACAAATACACACTATACAAATTTATAAATTTATTTGAAAGATGGAATGGTATTAAAATAATATCTATTTGAATGACATTTCATAGGTAACTAGATGCCAGATAAGTGAATAATATTAAAAAATACAGTACACAGCCACCCACTTCAGAGGACATGAAGAATAGAATAATGCGAGCTCTTTAAAGAATAACACCAGAAATATTAGAAAAAAATAAACAATAATTTTTTTAAAAGAGTTGAAGCTTGTATCTTACACGATAGGCATGATTTTGAATACTTTCTTTAATTTTTTTGTACTAATCTTAATGCAAAGTTGATGATTGTGTACCCTTGATAAAATTCTGATTTAAGAGACCTTTAATTTATCAATAATAAATCATACAACAAAGCACTTACTGTCAAAATAACAAATTTTAAATTTTTAAAAACTCCATCGGGGTATCATCATGTCATAGGTAACTAGATGTCAGCAAATAATTGAATATTAAAAAAAAAATTTTTAATTTCTCGAAAACCATCAGAGTTAGATATAGGCAACCCTAATACTAACTGGAAGGTAATAAATTCCCACGTTGAACAGACCCAACAGATACAGGGTGTTCCATTTAAATTAAGCCAGAAATTTATGTATTAAATTGTTAGTGTTATACTGTTATATTGAAAACACCCTGTATATTATAACATACCAGTAAATATTGGAAACAGAATTTTAAAAGCTTTTTACTGAGATAGTGTAAAGCAAATGTGGTTATTCGTTTTTATTTTGAAGTTATTGTATTTTTTTGGAGGATCTACAAATTACGTAAAATAGATTCATCCTGGAAACTGAACTAGATAGGTATAGGAAAATGTTGATGAACTCACATTATTTTTAATAGTACAATTCAAAAATGTGAAAAAAGACAGAGTGTTCCATTTAAAGGAACCTAACTTTGATACGGCACGCTTTTTTGGAACACCCTGTATATTCCAAAATATTTTTAAATTATAGTCCTAAGTAATCTACTTAATTCTACGTCTAATTTTTTCTAATTTTATTTGCCGTTAAGACGCCAAAGAATAATTCATTCATAGTGCCCCACCCTGTATATACATATGTTAATAGAAATAGTGTGCTTTAGATCAGCTAACCTACGTAAATTTCAATCTCAACCTTTTTCAATTATAGTTATCGTTATTTATATTGCGATACGTTTTTAATAAGTTGAGTACGAATCACTCCTGGGAATGTCCTTAAAGGTGAAAATCTTCCAAATCATATCTACGTACATAAGTGAATATTTGTGAGTCCTGCTAAATTCCTACCCAAAAAATATCACCAGCTCTATACCTATGCTGGTTGATTCTTTTAGGGTTAAGTATCCAGCTACGAGGGCTGCATTTTATGTTTCGGGATTTGTCAAACCTAGTGTTGCAATCTGGCAACTGACAACTCTATCGTAAAGTTGGACATTTTTGAGTTTATATGTACTCAGAACGTTTGGATGTACGAGCGCTATTTGTGTTGTTTACAGTAACTTAAAAGATTAATCTCAGTTAAAAATGGAATTAAATCGTGAACATTTTCGTGCGACTATTTGTTACAACTTTCGACGTGGATTCACTCAGCAACAGTGCATGCATGAACTTAATTCAATTTTTGGCGATGAAGCTACATCAAGGACCAGTGTTTATCGATGGTGAATTCAATCGTGGTCGTAGTTCACTCCAAGACGAATTTTGTGAAGATCGTCCAAAATCAGTTGTTGTTCCGAAACCCATTGATGCTGTGCGCGAACTGATATTGCAAGATCGTCATGTGACCTATCGTCAGATTGAGACAACGTTAGGCATTAGTGGGACCAGCATACATTCAATATTGCATAAACATTTGACTGTCAACAAAATTTGTTCGCGTTGAATCCCTCACAATTTGTCAATTGCTTAAAAAAATGCTCGTGTCGATTGGTCGAAAGAAATGCTCAACAAATACGATCGCGATGCTTTGAAGCAGTCGACTGTATAGGTGTTTCAAGATGAGCCAAATCCATGAAAAAATTTGTTCGCGCACGAAGCACATCCAAGCAAATGGTCGCTTGTCTTTTCGGAAAACTGGACATGTCGCAACCGTACCACTAGAACTGCGCAGAACAGTCAAATCTGAGTGGTACACAACTATTTGTTCGCCAGTTGTCTTCCATGAAATCAGGAAAACCAACTGCCAAAACGGATCACTCTTCACCACGACAATGAGAGCTCTCACACATCGGCTCAAACAACTGCATTTTTGAGCACCCAAAACATCGATTTGATGAGTCATCCGCCGTATAGTCCTAACTTGGCATCGAATGACTTCTTTTCATTCTCTTACGTGAAAAACAAAATGAGAGGTCAACGTTGTTCGACACTGAAGAAGCGGTTGCTGTATTCAGAATGCATGTTTTGGAGATACCTCAATCAGAGTGACAAAAGTGCTTCGATAATTTGTTCAAACGCATGGAAAAGTGTATAGATCTTCATGGGGAATATTTTGAAAAACAATAAAGTGATTTTCGATGATGAATATTCGTTTTTGTTCTCTATTCCCGAAACATGAAAGGCAACCCTCGTATATACAATAAACATCTCCACAAATAGAACACCTCTAATTTAAAAATGTTACATAGTAGTCTAACCACAGTTACTGAATTCATGAATATTAGAATTGGCTGCTTGAATTTAACTTTGTCAAATGTATGTAAGCGAAGAAACATTAAAGGCATGGAAAGTACTCTTTGTAGGCTTCATTAAAGAGAAGAAAACAACATGGCCTAGAGAAAAGAAGTAGTAGACAAGGCCGACACAATGGAAGATATAGGAGAAACAGAAGAAGCTATCATAAACATCAGAATAAGGTGTGTATGTGAAAGTGATGACATTGAACCACAATTTGCAAAATATCTTCTGGAAAAAGAAAAGAAGATAGTTACTAGAAATGTTTTAAAAAACTTGTACGTAAACAGATACTATACTTAGATATTGAGTTAACCAATGAATAAGCTTTCACAAGAAACGGATGTTATAAGTATAACTATGGTGCTAGCTGTGTATCGCTTGTTGTGCTCAGAATAGACACTAGCATAATAGAAACAAAATTGAAAAGCACATATACAATGTGCTTACAGTAAGGTGAAAATAATCCTAGTAGAATTAAACTTTAAACGAGGAAGAAACAAATGATTGTATTAATTGATCTGAAATCCGCTTTTGAACAATGACATATATCAATTGAAATCCAAATTCCGATGTGAAATGTGTAAAAAGTAAGAGTATTAGGAAAACTTACAATAGATTAGGGAGTAAAACAAATTGATAGATTATTTCAATTGTTCTGCTCATGCTTTGAAATTTGAATAACTGAAGATTTACGAGGTAACAGCTAAATATGATTCATTCGTTCAATACTTTCACATATTTGTTAAATATTTCCGTATCGAAAGGGGAAAAGTATTCAGATGTTTCCAAGAAAACAGGCAATGAATTTAGTAAAAAAATCTAACAATTTTATGAAAATATGGGTCATCGATTTTAGTTCATAGCATGTCCTGAATTAAATACATTCGAATGCCATTCGTTCATTCAATGAGGTTTTCTGCTTAGAACAAGAAATTTTCATTTGCGTTACATTTATCTAGTTTCATCGTCTTGCGAAAAACCTGATATATTAATTTAATCTCTTATTTCCATTCTCTGCATGAAGTTTTTAAATATTTTGTGAAAAAATCAGTAAAAATACATTCAGATTCACTCATAAAAACAATTTTTAATGTATTTTCAGGAACTAACGTCAATACTAGCTACGAATTCTGTCATAGATCTTCTATAGATTGAAAATGGAAGCCTCAAAGTGTTAATTTGAGTATTGTAAAGAAAACGACGTTATATCAGGAAAATATTATGTTTTTCCGATAGGGTTTGTTTATTTTTCTGAACGAAAATAGATCTTGATGGTTATCTTGTGAGATGGTGCGTTTGGATATTCAAAAAATCGTGACACTGAAATGTCAGCGTCTACATCTCTGATGAATGAACCACGATTCCTATTTCCTCTTTATTAGTGATAATAAACACATCACATTGAAGGCATATCAGAACCAGGTAAATCTTCCACACCATCACGATTGCTTTTGAATGCACTGTATCGCTTATATGTGTTACGGTTAATACGAGAAAATAGTTAATTCGTGAATTAACCGGCTAAATCGCGAATTTACCAAATGTCAAGGATAACACCCGAATATGTCATAGTTCCGCGCTTGTTTCGCATATTATCCAGCGCAGACAGGTTAAAACGCGAATTACCCAAAAGCAACCGCATAGAACGCTTATTGTCTCAGTTCAATTTGTTCAAGTGATGAAAAACCGTGCAAACCATGACGGGATAAAGCGTTCACCGTACAGAGCAATGTTTGGTATGGAATTAAAGATTGGCTCATTAGATTCCAAACCACCCAAAGAGCTTATTAAGGGAATTAATACTGAAGGAGAGCTCTTAGATATAGTGAAAAATACCAGCACGGAAAATACTCTGGATGAAAATGACGTAGATCTAAATGAAAACATATCTCATATGGAAGAAATAGGCATTAATAAGACAATTAATCAAACATTTAACAAAAATACAGAGATACAAGTTAGCGGTCAAATAAAAGATAAAAATTATGAAATTGTAGAAGAGGAAAAGGAAGAGTCAGAATATTATGATATACGAAATGAGAATATACAGATTAAAATAATTGATATACCAAATTCGGCAGAAACAGTTGAGAATCACCAAAATAGAGTCCTTCAAAAAATCGAAGTCCACGAAAACAACATGCAAAATATTAACTGAATTGAAGATAATAATAAAGTGAGAGAAGAATGAAACGACATAACTGATGTGTTAAATGATTGTCTTTGTCAAACTGGAGGTGAAAAGTGTGATATTTGTGTGAAGCAGTTCAGTATTTCGGAAAATAGAGCAGAAGCTACAAAATGGAGAAACAATCTGAAAAAATGAAGCGTATATCGAAAGAAAAATTGCCATCTTGTTGCGTAGGGGATACTGTCAGAGTCCCTATTCCAGATCTAGATAGAGGACGTTGTGACTTCAATAATGCATTGCTGACGATTGTACACGCTGGTGATGAGAAAGGATATTATGAATTAGGTTACGAAAACGGTACTATTCGTGAAAAATACTCTAGAAATGAATTTGCTGTTTGCAAACGAAAGTTAATTCCATTAGAGTGTGTGTCAAGTGAAAAAAAATCATTAAGAGAAATTGCCAAAAACCAGTCAATTTCCGGAGGACAGGGATTTTGAAAATGTAACTGTAAAAGCAAATGTTTTACCAAAAAATGTAGATGTGAGTCGAAAAATCTGTTATGTAATTCTAAGTGCCATTCAAGCCTATCCTGTTCCAATAAGTAATATGTAGTAAAAGTAGGTACCTATAAGTTTTCATCCATAGGTATTAAACTTTAACATATTAGCCTTTTGTTTTTTCATATTATTATTATAATTTTGGAGAACATATTTTATTATTCTGTATTACTTATGTAATAAAAATCACAGCTCAGTACCTATACGCACGTCTATGAGTGAATGAATGCGACATTAATAATTGCTTACTGAACTTATTACCCGGCTAATTCGCTAAAGAACCAAATGTTATCGGATATAACCGATAATATTGTCTAAGTCGCGTTTTAACCGAATAATTTGCGAATATTTTCCAATTATTGTTATTTCTTTCGTAATAACCGGCTGTATTGGATAATTCGCGTCTTAGCCGGTTAATTCGCGAATTAACTATTTTCTCGTATTAACCGTAACATATGCATGTGTTTATCCACCGTAAGCTTTATATAGCATTTTTATAACGTTTGAAGCCTAAGTTCTATTTGCATTTCAAAATGTATGACGAATTCTGTGTTCGACCCATGGTAAAAATCCCAATTGAAATGATCTGACGAAATGGGCCTCTGTTAACAAACTGAATATCCGATGACGTTCAAACTCCGCGTAACTATAGAGGACGAGTTTCTTACATGGTTAATTTTTCGTAATTAACCCTGGATATTTGATATTTGGGATTTGATCTTCAAACATTTGTTGTTCGTTAGTTAAACGAACTAAAATGTATGAACAGAAGTAACTCAGTTTAGGATTAATACAAAATTTGATTCTGATCTACACAAAAGAACTAACAAAACAGTAAATTATAAAAATATTGGGACGTATTGGGGATAAATATACATAGAATAACTCACTTTTCTTCACACAACAGATTCGACTATCATTGATAAAAAATAACTTTTAATGAGTCAACACGTACCATTTTCCATGATTTTTATTGGAAAATGTTTATCTAATAACAATAAAAATACATTTCGTATGTCACGCTTTTCATTTTATAAAATAATCTCTATTCTAATTTATTATTGTAAATAAAACCTTTTTGACACTCAAGTTAGATTGGCTCCTCATATAAAACCATTGCGGTGGTAATAGGGATCACAAGGACGCATATATTTTTGGGGTTCGTTCCAGTAAGTCTGTGGAGGCTAGGTCATGGTTGTTTTTTTATCCATTTTTTTATTGCGGGAGATGATTTCTAGAATGTTTGATATTAGAACATTCATACTCACCACTGTAGGCTATAGAGTTGGAGGGATCAACAAGGAAGTCTTTCGAAAGGAAAATACTGCAATGAAAAAACAAGTTTTTTCGAATAATTTTGCATAATTCTGTTATTTAGAAAAACAAAATGTGTTACTACAAGCGCGTTGGAATAAAATGACTAAGGTCTTATCGTATTAGAAGATGGACGATTGCATTTATAGTAAAAGCATTTTTCCATTTGAGTTAATCTTTTTCATGCAGACATTAAATTGGAAGCTATTTTTCAGATTCCTACTTGGATTTTATTGCATATGGAATGTTTTCAGTTGTTATTTGATTCTCTCCTACGAATTAGCTATTATTTGATGTCATTGCCTTACTTTACTCATTTTCAGATATTCCAGTAACTTCATCTGCTGTGATATTTGTAGTTTCGATTGATATCAGGTAACTTTCTTGCTTAGAACATACATTGTTACATGAAAAAAAAATGATTATACATATATTACCATTTTTGCTTGTACAGTTTCCATACTAGTCAAAAATAGGTTCACTAACAATATTAGTATAGTAGAATGGCAATCGGTGCGGTGTAATAAAACTTTCGGAACAGGTCATTTCAGGGGTGGGTACCTATTATTATTTTTAAGGTATAGAGACATTCGGATTACTAAAATATTTATTACGAATATTATTGAATGCCTATATTATTTTGGTGTATTCGACTTGCGTATTATTATCGTTGAAACAATTTCCAAGAACTATTGCGAGACTTAATGACTCCAGGCAGATGGGGAGGGATTATAATTTCATAGATGATTCCCGTACCTGACTGTGGAATTTATGTATTTTAGTTTCAAAGGTAGTTGCTGTCAGCAATTATTCATTTAGTGAACTTAGAAAGCACTAGCTCGCTTGATAACTTTTATAAAGTAATTATTGTGATTATAAGTTTCAGGTTATAGTGACAATAGCAGAGAATTTGCAGTATAGATCCGGGTTTACACCTGTAAAGCGTACGAAAAAGTGGGAGTTGTCGGTGAACGAGAAAATAATACTAAACAATGTATATAATTACTTAAGAACTAAAAATCCCTCAGGTTCAGTTGATGACATTTTTGCAAAGACAAGTAATATGACAGGCGTAAATTAAATTAGATTTTAACGGGGTTACTATGCATGGAAACCTAAGGGTTATTGTGCCCCCCCTATTAGAGCTGTTCTCGCTACTACTACAGCTCGCCTTCCAGTTCCAGGGTTATAATGAACTCTAGTATTTGGAACGGCTTCAACGAGGTTATATCCTCACTCATACAAGTTTCTTGTCCGAAGCATGTCTTGCGCTGGCTTGCAATGGCGAGGCATTCCAGAACTAGGTGATCCGGAGTTTCATCCTCCTCCCCACAGAATCTACACTCGTCAGATTCTGCTAGACCTATTCTCATTAGGTGATGCCTGAGGCGGCAGTGTCCTGTAAGAAAGCCCGTAAAGAGATGTAGCTTATTTTTACCGATGTCCAAATATTTTTTGGATCCAGCAGTGTCAAAGTTCCCCAGGAAATTTTTGGAATGTTCCAACCCGGGATGGCACCGCCATAGTGCTTCTCTTTGGGTTACCTCTTTCTTCCGAAACTCTTTCTTATAGGAGCATTTTCCTACGCCATAGAAAGGCTCCGGGCCAATGAAGGGCGTTTGTGTTCCTTTCCTGGCAAGCCAGGAACCCAGACTAAATAGACCTTGTTATTTTTGCCTAATTCATCAAGTTTTCTTCGGCACTCCCATGCCAACTTTAAGTCAATAACATGGGAGCTCAATGCTTTGATAGCTGCTTGACTATCAGAATGGATCGATATGTCACATATCTGATAGTTTCTTCCTAGGTTAATTTCCACTCATCTTTTAATCGCAAGTATTTCTGCCTGAAAGACGCTCGAGATAATCAGTATCTAGTGCCTGCTCCAGTGGTGGTTTTTGAACCACCCGTATACCATCTAATGGTGTTTTCTTTGAGAGTTTGGGTGGTGTATTCCCTTTACCAGTTTCTGCTTGTATTTAGCATCGTACTGAAATTCTTTTCGATACTTACTTTTTTGATCATTTCGTCACTGGAAAGATTCGCTGATGAGATGTATTCTGTTAGAGAGGACCAGGTCCCCTGATTTTGAATACTCTCATTGCCTGAACCTTCCTTAGATATTCTAAGAATTCCCTCTTGAGCAGATCTTTTTATCACCAGATGTAGAGGTGTGAGATCTGTAATGATCTCAAGTGCCCTAGTTGGACACGTTCTCATAGCTCCAGTGATGCACACACAGGCAAGCCTCTGAAGTTTATCGAGGGTTTTCCTCGTGCTGTACTGACTTACTTTTGTGTGCCAAATTATTGCCCCATACGTAATTGCTGGTCTCCCAATCATGGCGTACATTCATCGCAGTATTTTTGGGTTACAGCCCCACCTCTTACCAGATAGATTCCTGCACGTCATCAAAGCTCTTATTGCTTTACTAGCAGTTATTTCAACATGCTTATTCCACAGAAGCTTACTGTCTAGGGTAATCCCTAGATATTTAACTTCTGATTACCATTCTATGTTTTCCCCGTTTAAGGATATGGGTTTCATGGCTGTAGATGTTGTTTTCCGGGCAAATGGAATAACTATGGTCTTGTTTGGGTTAATGTTCAGTCCCACTGACAAGCACCATTGCTCAATTATTCTGAGGCCCTTTTGTAATAAATCATACAAGGTGCTCTCGAACTTGCCTCTGACTATTATAACTATGTCATCAGCATAGCCCATACACTCGAGACCAAGTTCCGTTAGCCTGTAGAGCAACTCATCTACTACGAGGCTCCATAGAAGGGGAGATATCACTCACCCTTGATGTGTCCCCCGAGTAGCTTTAACTGAGGTGGTTTGATTTCCCACCTGTGTCTCAGCTGTATTCATCGTCAACAACTCATACATCCATTTTACAATGGTTTCATTTACTCCTAGCCTTTTTAGTGCTTCTTTGACAGACACATGAGTTGTGTTGTCCAAGGCCCCTGATATATCCAGGAATGCACACATTGCGATTTCTTTGTTGTTCAGAGTTTTCTGCATGAATTCGGTCAGCTGATATAGAGCCGCTCTGTAGGTGAACATAAAGGTGAATTATTATGGATGAAAGAGGCCGAGTTAATCAGCCTCTATTAATCCCCCTCCTTTGTCTCTCCCTCACCCTCCCCGACCACCATGGAAATATCTTCCTCGGAGTTCGAGCAGGTTTCTTGTTCTCGAGTCAGATTCTTGGTCCCCAGGCCCATATGACAGGCGTAAGCAAATCAACAAAATTCAAAATTAGTAGTGAAGCGAA
This sequence comes from Galeruca laticollis, assembly GCA_963921935.1. Lineage (NCBI taxonomy): Eukaryota > Metazoa > Arthropoda > Insecta > Coleoptera > Chrysomelidae > Galeruca > Galeruca laticollis. The sequence continues at coordinate 68,053,639 of OY998178.1, read as the reverse complement.
AAGTGGAGTTATTAAGTCAGCAAAGAAAAATGCAGGCGGTAAAAAGAAAGTGGAATTCACGAAAGAAATTAAAACCGCAACAAGAAGAAATGTGCACGAATTTTATTATAGGAAAGAAATCCCAACACTAGCTAAAATTTCGGATGCAATGAATATAGATCCAATTTCCCCAAACTACGGGAAATGCTATAGGAAATAAAATTTAAATGGGCAAAGCATGATAAAAAAGTTATACTTATTAATACTGACGATATTATTTGTTGGAGACGGAGATATCTAAGAACAACTTTCAAATTACGTGCAGAAGGCAAACCAATATTTTACTTGGATGAAACCTGGGTGATTGAAGGCTACACTGTCAGTAAAATGTGGCAGGATACAAACATTCAATTTTCACGATAGGTTTTTTTGGAAGGATTATCTACAGGATTGAAGAGGCCATCCGGTAAGGGACGACGTCTAATCATTACGCATATTGGCAGTGATATTGGGTTTTTATATGGTCGCTCTTTAATATTCCAATCTGAAAAAATTGGAGACTACCTTGAAGAAATGAACGCCGACGTTTCTGAGGAATATTTTGAGCAGATGATTGACCTTATACCCAAAAGGTTCTCTATCTCTTCTCATAGATTCATAAATGGCAGTATTCCTCATATCGTTACCCCCGTCCCAATAGTGCCGCTTAGATGGCACGTGGTTATAACCACTTATTAGTAATATGCCAAGAAAACACCGTATCTCGCTTGATGTTATTTTTGGATCCGGACAATTTAGAAAAAGAGCATATCGACGACTTTCTTCTACTAAAAGATCAATCATTGCATCGTCTACAAATTTTTCAAAAATATTCACCATGGAGAGACTTTTATATTCACTAAAATCAGCATTGGGAAACGAGGCAGCTTTTTCAATATCAAAATCAGCTCCTTTTTCCCATCTCACTTCTGGATTATCATTTATTTTTGTCTCGACAATCCATGCTCTAACTTTATCAGGTAACATAGAAACAAGTTGATCATCTAAATTCATTGCCTCATAATTTGTTCCCAATCGATCGTTGTTGGGCAATCTTATTTCTGCATTGGCAAGTAGTTGACGGGTTGTAAGATTATCAACTAGCCTATGAAATAGACATGTGATAATATAACCAATTTGTGAAACCAATAGGTATTTCTTACCCACCTTCGTCTTCGTCCGCTGAGTCTTCATCCGTATCTACATTTACATCTGGTGGTTCAATAAATATGTCTCCATCAATATCTTCACTGTCGATCATATCAAGAGCCTCTGTTAAAGAAAACCCCCTTCTGAAACAACGATTCTAAATCAACGTATAATACAGTAACTAGGAACGCCTAGCGTGGCAATATGGCTACACTAAGATTTAACTAGGCATTGCATCTATACAATTCATCTAAATATGATTAAATGTGCATAAATATATTGTTTAGCTGTTCTAAAAAGCCACAGTTAAAATACATCAACCAAAACTCTCATTTGTGTTAGTCAAAAAGTACTTACTCAAATCTTATGTCCATGTTTTCAGTTGAACTCACAACAGACGAACTTTACACGACAATAACCACTTTGAAACTAACCGGCAAACAAAACGAGACGTTCTCGCGCGTTTTTAGATGTTCCTAACTACAACGTCATCAATGCTCCGCCCTCCAGCTAATGATCTACTGGCATTGAAGTGACATAGAACATAAGGGTTTTGCCGTGTCCATAGAACCACGCACGGCGTTAATGGGTTAATGACCTTTTATGATTCTCGGTGGCAATATTTTGTAATACTTCCCTAAATACTACCCTGACAAATCTGATGAGTAGTTTACATGTAGTCGATAGCGAGAAGCAATGTACCGACAGGTTACTAGTTTGTACAATATGACAACTCTCAGTCAATATCTATATGTCCTGATTCTGCATGTACACCCCTCAAAACGGGTTAGTCTGTTAAATAAACTTTCAAATTACTCACCGGAGACGAATCTCTTCCCCTAAGACGTGAAGGCCCAAAAAATATGCACAGAACAAACAACGAAAAAAATCACTTATTTAGTAGTTTTCGCAAAATTCACGAAAACTCCCCGGGGTGTTCAGACGCCGGCTGCACACGCTCTGCTCTCTTCCAATTTCATTCCATTCCCCTCTTCATTAAATTTTTTCAGTTACCTGTCGACTAAACTCCATATGTGGGTCCCTGAATTTGCGATTTCATACATGAGTTGATGTATTTCTCAATTTTTTTGTTTTAAATTATGCTTCTAAAATACAGTTGAAGTAGCTTACGCTATAACTTCCGATAACCTAGTTTTACGAAATTATAAACATTTTTTGTTTAATATAATTTCGTAACGAACTAGCTGAAGATATATTATTTCATTTTTTATATGATACAGGTTGTTCCAATTCCAATGATTATTATTATATTAATAATTATAATTTAGTTATACCCATCATTACACAGCATCTTCTGTACATTTTCCTTCTCTGAAACCAAATTGATTGTCGTTTAACAGTTTGTATTTTTTGGTATAATCACTTATGCAGTGACTTAATCATTTCTCGAATATTTTGGCCAGATTTGTGATTATAGAGATATGTATGTAATTGGAAGAAATCTTATGATCTCCGCTATTCTGTACAGGATTTATGACAGCAATTTTGAAAACCATTGGACAAATTCCTTCCTCGAAAATATTATTAATAAGGTAACTAATCCGAGCTGATATTTCTTTAGAAACAGACTTCAAGATTTCCTGTTGCTTTTTTGTTTTTTAATGTTTGTATTATATCCATAACTTCGTTTTCATTCGTAGGATATAATAAGAATGAGTGACGAATACATGGCCCTTCATCAACGATTTCAGAAGATGGTGTTAATTTGCTACATAGAACTCTACCCAACATTAGTAAAGTATTTCTTGTTGAATGCGTTGGCAATATCGAGTTGATTTTGGAGTATTTTATTTTCGCTAGTAATTATTTGTGAGTAAGGGTCGAGACAATTAATTTCATTTGTTTAGGAGTTGAGATATCTTTTTTTATTTGTTAAAGAATTTATTATGTTCCACATTTCTTTATTTGTATTTGCTTTTTGCAGTTTATTTTTATATTAGTAATCTTGTTTAGATTTTTTCAATAATGTACCCAAATAATTTCTGTAATTTCGGTACTGAATTTTTAAATTGTTTTCATTTGGATATCTTCGGAATTGCCTATACAAAAAAATCTCTATGATTTATAGTAGTTATTTATCCATCGTGATCCATTCTTTTCTTTTAATTTTTGATTCAGGAATTTCCATTATCTTTGTACTATGTTCAACCTTATCCTTATCAGTTATGTAGCGTAGCCAATAACTCTATAAGGTCAATTCATAATAATCTTTCCAGGAATTTTTTTTAATACTGTTTGGAGCAGGTTCAAATCTGTTTTCTTGAAAGTACTCGTATTATTTTTCTCACGAACCTATGTTCCAATTATATGAAGTGCTACGGAATAGTGATCAATAGTATTGAAATGAAATATTAAAGATTTAGTGCTGTGCTCACATATCCCTTTGCATTTAGCCAAAATATGATCCAAGCAGGTTCCACTTCTATTTGGATTGGGTCGTGTTACATCATTTATAGTGCTATCATAATTGTATTCACTTAAAAAATTCATGTAGTCATTGGCATTATCATCTTCTTCCAGCCAATCAATATTTATATATCCCAGTGATAGTTATAGTTACTACCAGTACAAGTAGATATATATTGTTGAAGATCATTAATGAAAATGTTTGGGTTAGATGAGGGTGAACGATAAATGGAAGCAATTAAAATATTTCTGTCATTAATTCACTTTCAATTACACTGAATTCCCCAACATTATTTACTTTGGAGGTAAATGGCAAGTTGGATCTAATAAAAACTACCACTCCATCACCTCTATCAAAATGTCCGTCATTGTAATACATTTCGTAACCATCAATTTTAAATAAGCTCAAGTCAGCTATTTCAAATGCTTCCGTAAGTACTATGACACTTGACTTATTCTTTAATTGATTTAAGTATACGTTAAGCTGATCAAAATTTTTGTTAATGCTTCGAATGTTCTTATAAAATATACTGAACATCGTCCTCTCTTCCTCATAACTCAAATTATATTGGTTAATTGTGTCAATATTGTGTGCTCTTATTGGTTCATACGTATTTTCTCTGATTTAAAGATCCATATATAATATAACTAACAGTAATCCGACAATAACAAAAGACTACAGTTAAAAGTAGTGATTAAAAGAAGGAAAGGAAGAAGAACCAATCGAAACAAATCCAAACAGAATCAAAACTAATATTGTAAAACAAATAAATCATGTGAATGATGAGTGCGAGGTCTTATGTAATTGAATTTTAAATTAAAATGTAAAAATTACTAAATACAATTAAACACCATAAAATGTATCTTGAGCTAGAGCCTGTTCTGTCTTTCTTTCCCCACAGATGTGTGACAGTATGGGGTTAATCAGTTTTCCGTTGTAAAAAATTCTTCTCGTTCGGCTTTGTTATAGATGCTACCTGTGTTAGCTCTACTGGTTTTTTGACTGGATCTGGCGACGGTGGTGCACTAGTACTTCTATTAATTTTCGTATTAGTCTGAATCAAGTCTTCAATTCTGTAAGGAGTGTTATCAACGCAAAAGAATTTTACCTTCGATGTAGCACTCTCTATTTTCTTCTTTTGCAAGTGTTTCCTCAGGACTTTATTCTCTTCTCTTTGTTATTGTGTTTGGTCGTTTGCAATTTATACGTCTTTTACTTTCAATTTAAAGCAGTTTTTAAGTACTTTTTTATTTTTCCAGTTGGTTGAAAATTCAACCATTAAAGGACAATTCGTGTGTTTACTCAGTTAATATATATCGTTAGGAGTAATATGAACTTCTAGCAAACTTTCTAATTCAGCACAAATGGATTCAATTTCTATTGATTGCAGGATATTTAGTCCAAAGACCACTATTGAGTTATTTTCATTTTCTCTTCTTAACAGTTCCACTTCCTCTTTAAGAATATGTGTGTAAGTTTCAAGACTCCGCACTTTGCTTTTCAAATCTTATATTTTCAATAACAAACGAGTATATGAGGCTTTTATTTGAGATTTGGGCTCGGTTCTGTTTCGTAAAATCTCGTCTCTTAATAATTGCAAAGTTGCAATCTGATTATTTTCCATTTCATCTACGACAGAAAATTGTATATGGGCAGCTTTTCTTCAAATTTACTGATCACTAGTAATGATCTCACATCATTAAAATTTCATTTCTTTGCCGGTTTTCACATGTTTCTTGTAACTTTTCATAGAATTCCATGAATGGAATGGAATGACTAGCAAGAATGTCTCCAGTAGGTCTCCACTAAATAGTCCGCATAGTCGTCTAGATTAGTATCATCATCAAGATTGATGCTAAATAAGTCAAAGGCGAAACAGTCCCCAACTTCCCTTGGGCTAAGATACGTTAATCCAAACGTATATCGTATTCAATTACCAGCATCCGAATCCTTGCTTCTAAACGCATTTGTCAGTCCTAACTGTTGGATTTTCTTATAGCGTACTTGGTGTAAATATTTGTTGGGCAAAATGCAAAACAATAGAGGGATGTTGTGGCCATTTTTCAATCCGCGATAGTGCGATAATATATCATGCATGTATATTCTGCTTATATCGCACAAGTAACGAATACTATAATATTATCTAAGTTACTGTTCATAGAAAAAATTCTTGTATGTATAAAATTGAATGTCCAGATCGCAATGCTCTCTATTTGGGGCAAACCCTTAGGAATTTTTAGATCAGATACAGTGAACACATACGAGCATACAGATTAAAACAACCAGAGAAATTGCATTACGCAAAACATCTACTTGACATCAAACATTCATCAATACTGAGCACAGAACTAGTAATACTACATATTTGTGACAATAAATAAGAACTGGACTTACTTGACGAATTAGAAATTTGAAAACACTTAAGAAACACACAACATCAAGACGTCAATGAACGTCAGTTCTTCACTATTAAACTGTCTTCTTAAGTAACAATTGTAAAGATCAGCAGATATACTCTTCCAGGTTTCCTATATCATTGTGCAGTAATACTAATCTTAAATGGGAAAATATATCCAGGATATCCCCATAGGGATAATAATATCTAAGCTTTAATATTTGTAAGATCCTCTCCTTTTTATCTATTCGAATATATTAAGTCAATCACAAGATATGTCCTTCTTGGTCTAACCACAAATAATTATCAAACATCAGGTAGTCATGATATGAAATGTAAGATTTGTCGTTCATACTGTTACAAAACAGCACACCGGTATAGTCCCTAAATCCGACTCTGTCTAAGCCATGTATGGAAGTTAAAATTATGGCGGATGCGCGGGATTTCTTAGAGCTGTTTACGATTGTACTATCTTATCTAGACATTGTTTTTGTGACCAGTCTTATCTATAAAATTCCAGAGCCAATTGTTTTTGTGTAAGCCGCACTCTGGAATTATCTAGTAATAAAGGCACTCATATATAAAGGACGAACCAGGGAGAGCTAGTGTCAGTTTATAATTTGACATCGTGAGATAAACAGTAAATAAGTGGATATAAATCAATGGAGGGTTTATATAAATTAGTTTAAGTGAATATACTGTGTATATAATTAGTGAATAGTGTAGTGAATTAATAAATTAAGTAACTGAACCTACCAAGTGTACGAATTTATCCCACCCGTAATAAAAACGTTTTAATAAATAGGAAAAAAATTACAATACTATGATATTTAGTATCGAAACAGTTGTCACTTGTTTAAAATTTTGAACATTTTTTCATTATATAGAAATTGTCAGTTTCATTTAAAAAAGTAAAAACAGAATATTCACTTTTCCTATTCTCACGCTATACTTTTCTACAGCGTCATGAACCCCCGCAGTATTTTTGGGTAATGGCCCATGAAGGAGCTTCTTACGAGAATTTTATACATTCCTGCGTACATAAAGTATATCTTCTGTAGTAGTGATAGTTTCCGGTAAATTCATTTCTAATTCTCGACGAATTATTTGTGACGGCTTGATATCTATATTTGCTTTTCTCTTGCAAACACTGGAAATGACTTGATGGTTTAATTTAACTTCATCCCTCTTGCGGTTGTGTTCCAGTGTTCCAATAAAACATTCGCGGAAAAGTTGTTACATTATTTACAACGCCAAAAAATCTCGCCGTTTTTTAATACTTTTTGTTGCGAAAATGTGCACTTTTCAATAACTAATATTTTTTTCCATTGGTACTTTCCTTGTTGTAAACTGGTTACACTGAACTTTGTACTTTTAGATACATTTACAGTATTTGTAAGTAAACAACCCTTCACCCCCCACTTACAATAAGAAATTGCATTTCATTGGTGAAGGCAAGTATTCAACATTCCAAGATGTTTCGTTTTAACTACTTTTATTACTAAATCCTTAAGAGTCAACGAAATATATTGAAACGTACTTTACTTAATTCTGGAATTCCCATTATATTTTCTCAAAATATTGTATTACATGTTTGACGAAAATCATAACATGAATTGCCAGTATAGTTGGCGTAACAGATATAGTGTAGCAATCTAAGCGTACATCCGGAGCTAAACTCTGAAAGGTATTAATATTTTCTTTACTTATCAATATCTGTATTGTCACTTGTATACACTTCGGGGGATGTATCGTGCTAACAAACCGAATTTTGTCCAAAAATAACCAAAAATGTAGTATATCTGGATTTATAGACCCGCTGTACTAGCTCTAGTCAGCTGAAAATCAATAGAGTGAGACACCTTGAAAAATATCCAATTATAAAATTGGCCACTTGTATACACTCCGGAGGCTGTATCGTACTAAATCCGAAATTTATCCAAAAAGGACAGATATGTGGCACTTCAGGTACCGTAGCACCCGTTGTACTAGCTCTAGTGAGCTAAAAATCACTAAAGTTCATCTATTAGACGCCCTGAACAATATTCAATCATAAAATGGGTCACTTGTATACATGCTGGAGGCTGTATCGTGATAACAAACTAAAAATTCTCCAAAAATGATAAAAATTTGGTACCTCAAGTACCATAGCACTCGTTGTACTGGCTTTAGTGAACTGAATCTCAATAGGGTTCATCCTTGAGACGCCCTGAATAATATCCAATCATAAAATTGGTCACTTGTATATACTCCGGAGGCTGTATCGTGCTAACAAACTGAAAGTTTTCCAAAAATGACAAAAATGTCGTACTTCAAGTACCATAGCATCCGTTGTACTGGCTGTTGTGAGCTTAAAATCAAAAGGGTTTATCTGTGACATGTCCTGAACAATATTCAATTATAAAGTTGGTGAGTTGTTGGACTCCGGAGACTGTATCGTGGTAACAAGACATGTAACGAAAAGTGGCCGACAACAACGCCCACTAAACAAGAAACATAACAAGTCTTTTTTGTGATGTTCTCTTTAGAGACTTTTCGTGATGTTTATTTAAAACGTTAATAAGATATCCTCCTAGATGTCTTAATTTTATTACCAACTCTATTAACATCTATGTCATGTAAATAAAACATATTTTTGATGTAGGGGACCCGGGGCTGGTTGACGCACCAGGTTGGTTGACGCACATCAATTTTTTTTAAAACAGTACACTTGGCAACGTCGCCGACCGGTTTGTCTTAAAGCCGCCATTAAAAACCACTCTCGAACGTTCGTTTCAGTTTGATTGCATCAGTGGTGTTGTGGTTTGTTGTTTTTTGGCAGTGGTAAGTAATTTTTTATTTTTTCACAGTTTTTGTTCTAGAAACTTTATTTTTAAAGATAATTGATATCGGTTTGATGCTACATAAAGCTTCAACCGTCCCAAACAAGAACTGTTAAATAGATTTTCTAAGGATAAAATAGTATAGGTGCAGTTGCATCACACATACAAAAACGTGGTCAGGGGCTGGTTGACGCACACAACAAGGGGCTGGTTAACGCACACAACAAGGGGCTGGTTGACGCATGCATCAACCAACCCCGAGTTTAAAATAAAATATTCCAATTTTTGTTTTATATTTTAGCGAGATGCGTTCTCGTAAACGAACATCAGAAAGAGGTATCACTCCACCAGATATCATGCTAAGGGCAATTAGAGAGGTTAAAATGAACAACAAATCCATTAGGGCAACTGCAAAAGACTTTGAGATCCCGGAGGCAACTTTGAGACGTTTTTGCAAAAAAGTTTACTGAGGAAGAAATTAATGGTGATGCCGCAATAACGACAAAGTTGGATTTTACAGGAATAGTCAAAGACGATGATGAGTCCGATGAAGAGCATTGCTTTTGCCTTTATTGCACAGATAGCTATAAAAATAGTGCCTCATCCGAAAAATGGATTCGGTGCACTAGTTGCGAAATGTGGGCACATGAAGCTTGTGCTGGGGAACATGGCGTCTTCTTTGTTTGTGTGAACTGTGAAAGCGAATAATGAATTATATTTTTTTCAAGCTCTAATATTAAATTTGTTTTTTATAATTAATGCATCTTTTGTTACCTTTTTTATGTTTGTTACCATTTTTAGAAAGTAATATATTTTTTTTTAAATTGGATTATAACAGATGTTTTACTTTACTTTTTTGTCTGCGTCAACCAACCCCATGGTATGCGTCAACAAACCCCGGCCCGGGACTGGTTGACGCAACCTGACATCCATCTTTACAAAAAGTTTTATACCCAAACTGTTGCTAGAAAAAAATTTTTTCTTGTCTAATGTGAAAGATAAAACATTCAACTTTCCTATTTGGTACCAAAAGCACACCAAAACTTAATAATGTGTAAGCTAAAAATAAAAATACAAAAAGTGCGTCAACCAGCCCCGGGCTTCCCTACAGAGTAATACTTTAATTCGCAGTTACATATACATCCTATAAACTTCTTTTTAGCAAATTCCTGTAGGAAGCATTCATACGATGTTAATTTGTATACTTCTCACTAATGTCACATACAGAGCGTTACTGTAATATTACTAATTAACATGTTTCTAAGATGATCACATGTTGCAGTTACTTTTACATCTTTCGAAATAATTTTGAGTAACATCCTATTACTACGTCTGTACGATGTTAGTTAATAAAAGTCTCAGTAATATCTCATATTAAACATCACAGTAACATAAAAATAAGGAGAAAACAGAAGAGAAACTGACGAACCAAACAAACAGTAGTTATCTGTGACAAGCTTGAAATGGCGGATGGTTTTCAGTTATGTGGTATATTTTAATTGCAGGAAGCACATATTTTGCAAGTAGTATTTGAATAATGTGGTCTTCATTTTCGTTGGTTCCTACTTAGCTACAGTTCCTATACTTAGTTATAATTCTTGTTATAATGGACGAACAACAGGCTGTTATCGGTAAGTAACTATTACAAAATCATAATTATTAAAACTTAATACTAATTCAATACTTTAATCGGCTATTGTAGATTGAAATTCTAAGTGGCGCAATTGTACACTAACATTATATAATAGAGTTTACGAAATAAGGGTATTTTCAACTTTTAGAATATTTTAGTTAGTAAGTATATTTTAAAAACGATTCACAATATATCAAATCCTAGATATACATTATACCCTACCAAAAACTTAATATTGCAATAGGGTAGATATTATTATTAATAATAAAACATGCTAATATGTTGGCTGATATTCAAATCTAGAAGAAAATATTTTCAATGTTCAAGATGTTTCAGAACCTACTTACACAAATCAAATAAAAAAAAAATAGTTGGTAATTATGTAATGGAAGGGAGTAATTATTATTATTAATAAAACATGCTCATTGCTCATATGTTGGCAGAAATTTGGATCTAGAAGAAAAAATGATCAATGTTCAAGTTATTTCTGAAACTAATTACATAAATAGAATAGAAAACAAATAGTAATGGTAATGGTAATTATGTAAAGAAAGGGGAATAAGTATTTCAGATAGTCTGATACAGACATTGTATTAAACAGTACAAAAAATATTGAATCAAGTATCTCTAGCTCTACTTTTCTATTAGTAATCATAGCCATCAATATAGTTTTGCAGTTTTACAAAATTTTAACATTAATACTAACAATTCTTGTGAACAATTAGAGTAATATCTCATATTAAACATCACAGTAACATAAAAAAAAAGAAGAAAACAGAAGAGGAACTGACGAACGAAACAAACAGTTTACAGGAGTTATCTGGGGAATCAAATGACAAGCATGAAATCGCGGATGGTTTTCATTTATGTGGTATATTTTATTTGCAGGAAGCAAATATTTTGCAAGTAGTATTTGATTAATGTGGTTTTCGTTTTCGTTACTTAGCTACAGTTTCTATACTTGGTTATAATTCTTGTTATAATGGACGAACAACAAATGTTATCGGTAAGTACCTATTCCAAAATCATAATTATTAAAACTTAATATTCATTCAATACTTTAATCAGCTATTGTACATTGAAATTCCAGGTGGCGGTATTGTATACTAATATTATATAATAGAGTTTACAAAATAAGGGTTTTTTCAGTTTTTAAAATATTTTAGTTAGTAAGTATATTTTAAAAACGATTCACAATATTTCTAGTCCTACAAAAAACTTAATATTGCAATAGGGTAGATATTATTATGAATAATAAAACATGCTCATATGTTGGCAGATATTTGAATCTAGAAGAAAATATTTTCAATGTTCAAGATGTTTCAGAAGCTACTTACACAAATGAAATAAAAAACAAATAGTTGGTAATTATGTAATGCAAGGGGAGTAACTGTTTCAGATAGTCTGATTCAAACATTGTATTAAACAGTACAAAAAATATTGAATCAAGTATCTCTAGTTCTAGTTTTTGTAGTGGGAGTCTTAGCCATCAATATAGTTTTACAGGTTTAGAAATTTTTAACATTATTACTAACAATTCTTGTGAACAATTAGAGACTGTTTAAAACCTTAAAAATAGAAATTTCGGTTAAAAAGTTCATTTCCATTTGAAAATACACTGAATACGATAAATAAACTGTAGGTGTCCCTTACAATGGTACCTATATTAATCTAGTTGAAGATTATGTACTGAATGCTCCAGTCAACAAACAGAATTCAATTATTTATTATTGCAGATACACAGCTATTGTATAGTCAATTGGATACAATTGATTATACACTCATTTAACTTGATAATGTGTTAATATCTCGTCTTCATAAGTAGTTTTTTCTGTATACAGTGTATTAATAATGCTTAGATTTCATTAAGTTACAATTCCACGATGTTAATATACAATTTGCTCCAGGATGAAAATAACAAAATGAGAATAGTATTTTATTTTATACAGAAAAGAAGTATGAATTTTCATAGCACACCTGAAATTACCTGCCAAATGGAGTGAGGCATGTAATAGAAGGTAAATAATGAAAAGCCACTTCTCGAAATAAAATATGTTATTATTGCTTTGAAGAACATCGCATGTATCTTATAGAAAAAGGGTCGCAGTCAATAGGCTGAAAATCAAGTTTGATGTAGTTTATGATGATCGATCAATGGTCTGAATGGGCACAATTTGATCTAAAGCAATTGTTTTATTAGCTGCTGTTCGGAACACCTTTAAAAGCTTCACAGATAAGGATTTTGAAGTGTACGTTATGGAATGGTTGAGGCACTCGAAAAAGCCACTCTTGCGTGAGAAAAAGTAACCGTAAGTAAGCAATATAATTTTATTTAATCAGATGGGATTTCTGTTGATGCAACGTAATGTTTCATTAAATCTTTAGGGTGTAAAATTTTCATTAGTTTTAATATAATTAAAAAACTATTCTCATAAACTTTCTGTAAACTAGCTGTACTGTATGTGTATCCGTTAAACTTTATTAATTCAGTTTCAAAGTATGTTACGTTATGGTAACTACAGATTAATATACCCTTTTTCATTTCTTGCTTCCACTGAATGCGTTCAATAGTTAACACGTTCCACACTTGTTATGTAATATGCTTACACAATACCATTTTTTTTAGGTTGGATTCCCGGACAAGATATTTTTTTTATAATGTTGTTTCTGTTTTTGTCAAATTAACTGTACTGTCCACTAACGTTTTAAATCCTTTATTGCTTTTTTGCTATTTTATTTTAAATGTATAGGATGAACAACTGAGAACGACTGTAGGCCACATCTCAGAAAAGAATCATGGTACAACTTTCAAAAAAATTACCTTTAAGTAAGTGATCCTGAAAAATTGCTGGAAAATATGTTGCAGTCTCTAGAATATCCGCTAGGGGTGGAATGAAGACTCGAAAACATAATACTCCAAAAAAACATACTAAAGGTGTCCTAAGAATACAATTTTTTAAATCTTGATGAGATTATGTTGAAATTTAATTAAGGAGATTTTTTGCCATTATTCTTCAAAAAATGGGCAGGGGAAGGTTCAAACTTATGAAGAAATGTATAACTTTTTCGTTTTTTAACCGATATTAATTATTTTAGCTGCATTTGAAAGAGTTTTTCTGTTTAATAAAATTGATAACAAAATTAGATAATTTTGTATCCACTCGAAAATTTCAAATGTAAATTGAAGCATTTTTTTAATTTTTATACCTGATATTGTAAATCTTATATCGTGGAATAGATTCCTATTTTTTAACCCCTTTTCATCAGAATTTAAAAAATGCATCATTACATTTGAAATTTCCGAGAAAAATGGGAAATTTGTCGACTTTTTCACATAGCGTTGACAAAATTGTTAAATTTTGTTATTTTTTAAGCATATCTTATTAAAGAGGAAAAACTCTTTTAAATGACGCCAAAAACATGGATATCGATTAAAGAACAAACAGACATTTGTTTTTTGGGTTGAACCTTTCCCCACCCCTTACTTGAAGAATAAAGACAAAAAGTCCCTACCTACATTTTTTCATAATCTCAACAATATATCAAAAATTGTATTTCTAGGATACCTTTAGTATGTCTTTTTTTGGAGATAATCACAGTATTATGTTTTTAAGTGTTTATTCCACCCAATAGCAGATATTTTAGGAACTCGAAAATATTTTTCAGCGATTTTTCAGGGTCATTTTCCTGGAAGTATTTTTTTAAAGCTGAACCATGACTATTTTTTGAAATATCCCCGACAGACGGCGTTCTTAGTTGTTCACCCTGTATTTGCTGATTAGGCACTGAAACATCTATAGGATGTCATCTAGAAGGTTTGAGGTATATTATTCAGAGGTTTATGTAATGCCCATACAACATCTACGAGAATACACTGTATTGTTTTTGAAATGTCGCATTTAGATCATTGGTAAGATGTTATTTTTCAGACATTGCATTAACATCGACAATATGTTAAAAGGCATTCCAGAATGTAACAGAAATGTTGTTTTTAGTTCGTTATGAAGACTTCCTTTTGAAAAAAAGTTGTAGTAACATCACAGTAATGTAAAAAGGCAGCGCTTTAACATCGCTGAGAAGTTAAGTTGAAACATCACAAAAGTTAACAGCCACAAGCTGGGCATAAGCGGTTGTATAGATGTGCATGTGATGAAAACAAGAGGAAAAAAAGGAAGAACATTATCACAATGTGATGTTGAATTGACATAACTGTAACATTTATTTGCATAGTCGACGACGACGACGACTTCGACATACACACAGGATTTGTTTTCTAAAAACCATTTTTTCGTGTTGTTCTTGATAAAAAACGTAAAAATAACTCAAAAGTTTTTTTCAAAATTTCAACTTTTTTGTGGGTAAATCAATACTTTTCTCGCATATTAGAAAGGTTGGGCGGAAAAGAAATAGTGATACACTGAATAAACTTGTTTCTTCCTAACACGTTGTCGCCTATGGACCGTGTAATTAGCATGTGACTAAAGCATATTCCTAGTACTGTATATAATACCGATGCTATGTACTTATCTGAAGAAAGTAGCTTTTGCATGGTTAGATG
Source organism: Galeruca laticollis (assembly GCA_963921935.1). NCBI lineage: Eukaryota > Metazoa > Arthropoda > Insecta > Coleoptera > Chrysomelidae > Galeruca > Galeruca laticollis. Next base: position 68,038,636 of record OY998178.1, on the reverse strand, counting down.
AAGGATAGTATGAAAGTTGAGTTTTTCTATTATTATTCAAAATATAGTTTGTTGTTTTGAAAACATTCTCGAAGGCTTCTAATGATTTCATAAGAATTGGTTATAGTTTTAACATTCACATTTATTAAATTCGTCTTGTTAACGTTTTAATCGTTCTGCGTACATATTTATAATTTTAAATTCAAGGTAAAATAAGTTTTTTTTCCAAATTATAAACGGTTTAATCGATAATATATTAAAATTTTCATTACATTATTCATTGGTTTTGATAATCTTATCCTCATTTAAACACCCGTCATAACTCAAAATGCATTAAAAAGTATAATTGTTTAGTTTGGGAGCCAGCGAAAAATAACAAACAATACAGTACAACAAGAGTTTTTCATTTGGTTTAACGTAGATGTTATTCACAGATATGGAAACTATATACTTAATTCAGTATCTTTGTCTACAGTTATTATAATTACAATGTTGTTCATTGGTATAGTAGTATTGCGTAAGTAGTATGAAATAATAAAAATATATTAATTACCATTACATTTCAATATAATGCAATTCCAGTCTCCAATTTATTGGTACAAATTATCAACAGGCAGTATACTTTATTTTCTAAATCATTACTTGTGCTCCCTCTAGTAAGCAGAAGTCGTTACCCAAAAAAATACTTAGAAGAAAACTATCATATTTTACTCCGATTGCGTGTAAAGATCTCCAACAGGAAGGAACATACTGTTACAGTGTATTCAAGTATGGCGTTTGATGGATAGAGGGCAGCGCCATTCAATTTATTTTATAAGAATTTGTAGAAAATTCTAATGTTGATATGCATTGTGAGAAATATTATTAATTTAGAACTTTATTAGCATATAAAATCCTAATTCGCTGTAATAGAAAAAGATAAAGAAGAATATAAGGATTTATCCAGAGCATGTGCTGAAATGTTTATTTTTAAAATAAATTTTAATATGTAGCTTCTATCAATATGAGCCACTATTTTACAGTTTCTACAGTTAGAATATGACAGAGAGTGTAAAAGATTACAGATTACCTAATTTACTCCAATTATTGAAAAAATATAATAAATAATATGAATTTAATATTTTGCAACACTTAAACTACGTAAAGAGTAGAAACAGTCACTTACTTTTAAATATGACTCAAAAAAGATTCTTGAAGCTCACAATCATAGTTCCCAGTGGATTATTCAGCGATTACTGCAGATTATATAAAGTAAGCCATTTCTAGTTCTCAATGGAAATGAACTTATTATCACGAATATTTATATATGTGAAAAATTTGCTTCTGGTTAGTTTTTTCTTTATTTCAACATATAATTTTAAAATGAACCAATTTCACCAACAGGCATCTATTCGTTATTTTGGAATTTGTAATGGAAATCAATTGATTCTCTGTATTTTAGAGCAAAATGGAGTGTGGTTTAGTGTTATAGTGAAAACAGAGAGCTACTGAAAATAAGCAGTTTAACTATAAAAACAGTATTTGTAACATAACCTGTGAATAAGAAAAAGAGTATATATTATAGGTAATGTTAAAATCCAACAAAAATTGAGAAAGCTCACGTCGAAATTGATTCCGGAGTTCCTAAACCCACTACGCAAATGAATGTTACAGTTATGTTAATTCAACATCACATTGTGATAATGTTCTTCCCTTTTTCTCTCTTGTTTTTATCACATGCGCCTCTATACAACCGCGTATGCCCAGCTTGTGGCTATTAACTTTTATAATGTTTCAACTTAACTTCCCAGTGATGTTAAAGCGTGATGTTACTAGAACTTCCTCAAAAGGAAATCTTCATAACGAACTAAAAACAACATTTCTGTTACATTCTAAAATGCCTTTTAGCATCTTGTAGATATTAATGTAATGTCTAAAGAATACCATCTTACCAATGATCTAAATGCAACATTTCAAAAACAATACAGTGTATTCTGTTAGATGTTGTATGGACATTACTTAAACCTCAAACATTCTAGATGACATCCTAAAGATTTTCTGTGTCTAATCAGCAAATACATGGTGAACAAATAAGAACGCCGGCTGTCGGTCATATTTCAAAAAATAGTCATGGTACAACTTTAAAAAAATACCTTCAATAAAATGACCCTGAAATATCGCTGAAAAATATTTTTGAGTTCCTAAAATATCTGCTAGGGGCTAAAATGAACACTTAAAAACATAATACTGTGATTATCTCCAAAAAAGACATACTAAAGGTATCCTAAAAATACAATTTTCAATATACTGATCAAATTATGAAAAAATTTAGTTAGTTACTTTTTGTCCTTATTCTCCAAGTAAGGTGTGGGGGAAGGTTCAAACTTCTTAAAAACAAATGTCACAACACTTTTCTGTTTTTTAACCGATATCAATGTTTTTGGCGTCATTTAAAAGAGTTTTTCCTCTTTAACAAAAATAACAAAATTGAACAATTTTGTCAATTATGTCAAAAGGTCGACAATTTTCTCGTTTTTCTCGGAAATTTCAAATGTAATGAGGCATTTTTTAAATTTTGATGAAAATGTGTTAAAAGAAATAGGAATTTAGTGCAAACCTCAAGTCGAAATCTTAATTATATTCCAAGATATAAGATTTACGATATCAGATTTAAAAATTAAGAAAATGCTCCATTTCACATTTGAAATTTCCGAGCGGATACACAGGTATCTAATTTTGTTATCAATCTTATTAAACAGAAAAACCTCTTTTTAATTAAGCTAAAATCATTAATATCGGTTAAAAAACGAAATAGTTATACATTTATTCATAAGTTTGAACCTTCCTCCATTGCCATTATTTGAAGAATAATGGCAAAAAATCACCTAGATTAAATTTTTCCATAGTCACATTAAAATTTCAAAATTATTATTTTTAGAACACCTTTACTGTGCTTTTTTTGGAGGTAATCACAGTATTATGTTTTCGAATGTTCATTCCACCCCTAGCCGATATTTCAGAGACTGTAAAATATTTTACAGCAATTTTTCAGGGTCACTTACCTAAAGGTATTTTTTTTGAAAGTTGTACCATGATTCTTTTCTGAGATATGGCCTACAGCCGTTCTTAGTTGTTCAACCTGTACATTTAAAATCAAATAGCAAAAAAGCAATAAAGTATTTAAATAGTTTATTCACTATTAATAAACAGTACAGTAAATTAGAAAAAAACAGGTACAAAATTAGAAAAAAAAATATCTTGTCCAGGAATCCAACCTAAAAAAAATTGTGTAAGCACATTACAAAACAAGTGTGGAAGGTGGAAACTATTGAACGCATTCAGTGAAAGCAAGAAATAAAAAAGGGTATCTGTAGTTGCCATAACGTAACATACTTGAAGCTGAATTAATAAAGTTTAACGGATACACATACATTACATCTATTTTACAGAAAATTTATAAGAATATTTTTTTAATGATATGAAAAAAACTATTAAAAAATTTACACCCTAAAGATTTTATGAAACATTACGGTAAATTAACAGAGATCCTATCTGATTAAAAAAATTGTATCGTTCACTTTTTCTCACGCTAGAGTTGCTGTTTCGATTGTCTCAACCATTCTATAACTTATACTTCAAAATCCTTATTTGTGAAACCTTTAAGGATGGTTTGAACAGCAGCTAAAAAAAACAATTACTTTAGATCAAATTGTGCCCATGAAGACCCCCTGAACATCATAAACTACATCAAACTCGATTTTCAGCCAATCGACTGGGACCCGTTTTCCATAAAAAACATTCGGTGTTTTTCAAAGGAATAATAACACATTTTATTTCGAGATGTGACTTTTCATGGTTTACCTTCTATTACATGCCTCACTCCGTTTGGCAGGTAAATTCAGGTGTGCCATGAAAATTCATACTTCTCTTGTGTATACTCATTTTGTTATTTTCATCCTGGAACATGTATATTAACATCGTGGAATTGTAACTTAGTGAAAACTAAGCATTATTAATACACTGTATACAAAAAAACTACTAATGAAGAAGATTTCGGAACATATTATCAAGTTAAATGAGTTTATAGTTAATTGTATCCAATTGAGTATTCAATAGTTTTGTTTCTACAATAATAAATAATTGAATTCTGCTTGTTGATTGGAGCATTCAGTGTCATAAGTTACATATTCTTCAACTAGATAAATATACTATAATAAGAGACATCTAGAGGTTTCCACTTCAGCTTATTTATTGTATACAGTGTATTTTCAAATGGAAATGAGCTTTTTCACAGAAATTTCTGTTTTTAAAATCTCGAACAGTCTTCTAATTGTTCACAAGAATTGTTGGTATTAATGTTAAAATTTTCTAAACCTGCAAAACTATATTGATGTCTATGAATACTACTATTGCTACTACTACCAAAACTAGAACTAGAGATACTTGATTCAATATTTTTTGTACTGTTTACTACAATGTCTGTATCAGACTATCTGAAATACTTATTCCCCTTTCTTTACATAATTACCATTACCATAACTATTTGTTTTTTATTTTATTTATGTAATTAGTTTCTGAAATATGTTGAACATTGAACATTTTTTCTTCTAGATCCAAATCTCTGCCAACATATGAGCAATGAGCATGTTTTATTATTAATAATAATATCTACCCTATTGCAATCTTATGTTTTTTGTAGGTATAATGAATATCTAGGAGTTGAAATTTTAGATTCCTTAATCTATATTTTGCATTGTTTCACATCTGTTCTGTGCTCATGACTTTTGTTGATACGGTGGGGCGTTGTACACCTCGCAAACCTTATGATAATTTGCCTCATTTAATTATGTGATTTCATTTGCAGAAAATGAGTTACGTTTTCGTACGATAGACCACTATTGCTTGTTTTAGTAGAAATACGATAGCAGAGGACATGAAAAAAAAAATTCACGCGAGATGGGAGTGAATGAAGCTAGCCGTGAATGGGGAATATCTTGAAGAACGCAGAGTGAATAACGCAGAGAAGGTACCTTTTAAGTGGAAGCAAGTGACTAGGTCGAGGAGCGGAATTAGGACCTGAGTACGAGAAAAGACTCGTTACACTTATGAAAGCGCTAGAAAAGATCGGCTTTGTCCCCGATGCCACTGCAGTGAAAAATATGGTATACAAATTTGCAGAAAAACTAAATATCAATCACCGATTTTCAAAAGTTCACGGAACAGCTGGATACGAATGGATTAGAAGATTTTTAGACAGAAATGAAAGAATAAGCATTCGAAAATCTGAAGGTTTATCTGTAGCTCGAGCTAATGGAATGATCAGGAAGGAGATAGACGATAGACTTCTGCCAAGTTCGGAAGTGTTCATGAATCAGAAGTTGTCATACATAAATGCCAAGTTATGCATTAAATGGTTCAGGGAATGTTTTATAACAATAAGAAAGACATGAGAAAGCCCTACTCATTTTTGATAGCCACACCTCACATTGCAATGTAATTGAGCTCTTGGATCTGGGAACAGAAAACTATGTGGTGCTCCTATGTCTACCAAGTCACACCGCCCAGGCGATTCAGTTACCATATAAGTCATTCTTTCAGCCATTGAAATCCTATTTCTTCCAAGAAGTAAAAAACTGGATGGTTTAAAACAAGGAAAGAAGGTTATCAAAAACAACAATTCCTAGACTGATAGGCATGTGGAATACATCCGTTTAATCCCCAAGCAATTTCCTCGTGAGAGATCTAATCAAGGCAAAAATTTCCCAGTAGTATCAACTCACGGAACAGCAGCAAAGTTTATGCTAGAACCTGGGCTCTCAAATTAGACGAAAACTCTAATGTTACCATTTACAGAACCATACAATGAGAAGAAAACCCCATCAAAATATTTACAAGAAATTCAGCCACCTCCACTAATCCCCAATACAGGCGTGTCTAAAAGAGAACAATTGTCTCAGGAACTAAAGTCTCCAAAAAATCAATCGTGTAAATCGCAGAGTATTTTAGGAGAAAAAGGAAACTGATACTATAACGAGGAAAACTCAACTTCTCAGTCTTCGTTATAGATATGCCGGTTGTTTCCAATAGTACAACCCGTGTTCGCCAGTCGACTAGCTTCGAGTCGAAGAAGGGGTGGATTCTTCGAAACTTAAATGTTTACTAAAAGGGCGCCAGAGACGTTTTGGCAATCACCTAAGACTTCTTAAGTTAGCCCACATTTCCTCAGTGGGTTAATAGCACTAATCAAACACTCTGAAAAGGTTTTAGGAAAGTTAATATTAAAAATGAAAGTCAGCAAATATCCTCTGATTGATGTTTAATATTTTCTTGGGCCTTATGTCTCTTTTCAAAATATGATATACAAGTTTACAACAGAAAAAAATAATGACATTAGTAACTGAGTTCAGCTGAAGGCTGTAGCTTCAGTATGTAGTTAGGCTGAAGGCCGCAATCTACATAAAAAAAAACTTAATTTGTACGTTAAATTGGCAGCTGCAAGCAAAAAAACTCCAAAATACAATTTGTAAATCAAACAAACAGATTCTACGATACCTGAGTAGAGCTGAAGGCTACTAACTCAGGGTGCAGAAGAGCTGAGGGTCTCAATCTACACAGATGTCTCAAATTATAGTACAATTACAGGAAACGAACAAATGGCTCATGAACAATTTTTCAAATTCGGCGAAACTCTAACACCAAAACTACAATTGATTCAATAAACTGGGTTCACACTACCTCGAACTATATGAGTTTAAATATGTACAAATGCCATTGCATATATAAATGAAAATCGTCAAAGACAGAAAAATATACCTCAATATCGCAGCACCCTGGTACGTACCGTAGTATACTTAGCGTTTAAAGCAATTTAATATTAAAAAAAAATGATTATTGTTTTCAACGTTGAACGAGTAATATCGCTTAATTAGCGCAAAAATATGACATAGGAAAAACCATATAATAAAAATTTAGTAGAATTTTGACGGTAAAAAAAATGGATAAACGTTGAAGGTTTATAACAATATTAAATCAAATGACGTTTATTACGATTTTCCTGCTTCAGAACAGCAATCGAATCCCTCGATGTCGACGCTTCAAAGAAAAAATTCCAACCCTCCTGGCTAGTGATCCAGGCGAGTGGTCTGGCTGACTATACTCCTCAATTGCTGGATGAATCCATAAAATCCAAGATAAAATAAAAAAATCCTAAATTTTAAAGTTCCTCGAGCAAAACGACTAACAAAATATCCACGTGGTTGTTTAAATCCTAATAAAAATCCTGGAACTCGTTGCTCATCGGAACGGTTTTCCACAAAGAAACGAGGGGTCAGAACCCCTAGATGTTAACTCATCCCGTATTTTCCTTTCCTAATCAGGTTACTTTCCACGTAAAATGGCTACCTAAGTGCACGAATTTCTTAAACGTCACACAACGTGGTCTATTATTCGACGTCTGATGGGAAACTGGCTTCGTTTTCATTACACTCGCCTCTCGTCAAAACCAGCGCCAGTCTTGCCAAATTTATTTTTCAACGGTCGGGCGATTTTTCGCGTTACATTTCCCCCCCTTTCGTCAAAGGAAATTAGCCCAGAAGGGTTAATTTTCATCTTCAGGCGGTTACGCAGAGTATGGCTTCAAGTCCTTGCAGTGCCAGACCCCCGCCGAAGCTCCATCTTTATCATACAACTCATAAGTCTACGGAGATTACCTCTTAGCTATCGAGAAAGGCCCTGTGTACTTAGGCGCTAGCTTGCGAGTATAAAACCTAGATGCATCCGAAAGGACATAATTCTACCTCCACACCAAAACGTGTAGGAGATACCCTACGTGTCTACGCCTCAAATTATGACTATCACAGGCCTTCTGATTAGCAACCTCTAACCGGCACACAACGTGGTCTATTATTGGACGTCTGATGGGGAACTGGCTTCGTTCTCATGACACACGCCTCTCGTCAAAACTAGCGACAGACTTGCCAAATTTAATTTTCTACGGTCGGGCGATTTTTCGCGTTACAATACTACTAAAATGGCCGAAAATAACAAAAGTAATCAAGCAAAAGTCCAGAACATGCCCAAACTGTTTTGAACGAGAAGAAAGGAGTTGTTAAGAAGACATAAAAAGGAATTTCCAGTTCTTCTGATACGTCCTCTTATAATGACGCTGTTTTAATATCGTCGAATGAAATTTCTGATGAAAGGGAAGACTTTCGAATCGAATGTCGCGAATTTTATTATACAACTAAGTCAAAAGCTGACTGGATACAATGTACCAATTGTTCTGGTTGGCTTCAAGAGACATGTACCAGCAATGGAAATATTTGCGCCAATAAGAAGTAACATAATTAAGAACTAATCTGTAGTGGGGCGTTTTTACCATTGTAACCGGCGAAAACGCCACAGTGCCGTTTTTTGATACCTTTGAAGAATAAAATTTCATTCATATTTATTATAAGAGATTAATGTTACTTTTTTTTGATTACATAATAGTTTTTGGTATTAAATATCTTCTTTGCTAGCTATACATTTTTTTTCAAAATGTGGGCCGTATTTCCTTCGTTTACTCGATAATAACAATTAATATAAGTACTATGTCTATCTTGTAGCTCCCGAACTATCTGTTTAAAATTTTAATTTATAAGGCTTAAACTTTTGAACATATTTCAGTGCATTATCACAGAGTAAGCATTGCAGTAAAATGATGAAATTCACTTTGATTTTATTCACACTTTCCATAACTTTAAAAATGTTTCTCACAGTTCCTCTGGATGAAGGTAAGTGCAGGTTATACTGCATAAAGCATTGAGCTTTTTTATCTAAATAAAATGTTACAGAATAAGAAATGCCACTTTTTTGCTATATATTTGTGAGTAATTGTGCGACAGACGATTTAAAATATAGTAATGTCTTTGCCAGATATATGTTACATATTTTTATGTGTCTCATCGAATTCGTTAAGTTTCAATGAAATTATTTCTAGAAACTTTTTTAAAACGAGAAATAAAATCAATTCTTCCATGAGACAACACTACATTTTACCAAAACCGTTTATGCTTAGGTTCACGATGCATTGTATTGTACTGATCATTTTCATGTCATAACAGCTGAGAAATTATTCCAAACATACTAAATTTATTAAAAACAACTTAAATAGTGTTGGCGATGGATAAATTACTAAACAGTCTTTTCAGTGCCGTCGCTACATCAACACTCAAACTAACACTATCTGACGAGCATTATTCTATGAACGTCTCTGAAGATAATACGCGCTTCAGTCAATGTAGATGTGAATGTTGGTGTACTGGTAGTAAAATGTCTGTTTAGCATGAATATCACCAACGGTCCCCAAAAATTCGAAGCTAGATAGATACTTAGCAAAAATTCGACATATCACTTAGGCATTGATTCTTTCAAGGTTTTAGATAAAGCTGCCAAAGATATTAACTATTAGTGTGGAGTTATTCAAAAGTAGTTTGGATGAGAAATTGAGACCCGATAGAGATGTTTTTCTGCTTATAGATGCGTTTTTCATATGAAAAAGATCATATTGACAGTCAAGTATTTCGAAAAAAAAAATTATCCATTTGGAGATTCAACAAGATCTCTCTAAATACTATTAGTAGCAGGAAATATCACATACAAATACTTTGTTAACGGGTCTCTTCAGTACTACATTGCTAGTTGTTATTTTGTTTACCATTTTCTATTGCTATTCTTTGGATTCTCTCTATATTTCAATGAATGCGTAAATAGTTTAGCTCAGTTTGTTTCACATATAACTAATTCATAATCATTTTAGGACATATTTCTAAATATATTTTAAGCATTTTGTTTTTGTGAAAATGAAGAAATAGCGTTTCTCCAATCATTGATTAAAAGAAATCTATAATTCAAGAAATTTTAACTAACATGTTAATATACTTACATGTATTAATAATGTAGTCATTTTATTTTTTAGGAGTAATAGACTGCGAGGAATGGTTTGATTGTCCAGCTAATACAACGTATTGTAAAAAGACAACTATAACGGATCTTGACGAAAACAAAATTATTACTAAAACCGTATGCTTGGGATTTAATGGTAATATTTCATTAGTTTTCTGAAAAAGTTTGCACTTCTCTTATTAAATGTATGTTCATTTGTTTTTGTCGGCAATCAATCTGGCAGTGATCATCGTATCAATAGCTACTTTGGAGAGTCCTGAGTTGGATATTCCAAACCATGCCATCAATATCTTTAGGAAAGATAATAGTTTTTCTCTTAACATCTCACACATTAGCCAAGAGTATGCATTACAACGAATTAAATTTTTTTTAGTGTCTTACAAAGTTACATCCCAAAAATTCTGATATTCTCTTCTTTCAAAAATTTCTAAAACGTCTACCTTTTCAAATACAAATAAATCCTCGTGGAACATGTCATAAGAGCAATTGAAAGTCAGACATACAGATGCGGCCAATAAAAAATGGGACCACTCTGATAGCAGATTTTTGTCAAATTCTAGCTACTTGAATTTGTCTTATGAATATGTCATATGTCAACATTCTATAATTCACATCGGTCAGACAACTCCTAATTAGAAAGTAATGATGTCACATATACATTCAGTGATGAAAGGTGGAATAATCGCAAACATAGACGATGGGTGGTCAGTGAGGCAATCTGCGGCATTTTACAATGTAAGCAAGAACTCAGTTGCAAGTGTTGTGAGGAGATGGATTTATGTGGGAAGAATTGATAGAGTTCCAGGCTCAGGATTTCCGAGGAAGTAAACTGCTGAACAGGATGCTGCTTTGATTAACCATTTAAGACCATACTCTCTCATATGTGATAGTGGTACCGAATTCAAAAACGATTTAGTAAAAGAGTTTTTAAAATTACATAAAATTACAATCCATTTCACCTCCCCACAAAATTCAAACAGCAGTAGTCCAGTAGAAAGATTTCATTCTTCTATTTTAGGAAATTGTAGAACATTTAAATTAGAGCATCCCAACGCGCACGCAAAAGACTTGATGAAAATTGCAATAATATGCTAGAATTCTTCTATTCATTCTTTTAAAAAATGTCGACCCATCGATAGCATTCTATGAAAAACTAGATTAATAGAAAGTAAACATACATTTCTGCATTTTATCGAGACAGGTCAACTTGTAAAACAGTTACAAAATATAGAGCATTTTTAGAATAATCTAGTGGCCTTATTAAATCAATCATCATTTCAAGATAAACAATTCACGCACAATCTATTGGAATATGCAAATTATCTTTTAAACGTCACTAGACGGTAATTTGGTTAATACAGAAGTCCAACAAAATATTCGAAATAAAAGAGGAATAATTGATGGCGTAGGCACCATCGGAAAATGGCTTTTTGGTACTTTAGACCACGAAGATGAAATTCAATACGATTCGCAAATAAAGAAATCAATTGAAAACCAAAATTCAATTGAACACGAGTTAAAATTACAAGCCTCCCTAAACGTTAATCTCACAAATGGCTATAACAAAACAATTAGCCATCTATACAAAAATCAGTTATTACTACAAACAATTTATAATTATTCTAAAAACTTTATAGACGAAATGTTCTTGCTTTCAAGTTTACCTAATGCTCTTGATCAAATAATTTTGAATTGTCAAAATTTTATAGATTTCGTTGATAATCTTGAAAACTCAATTATATTTGTTTACTTGGGTAATGTACACACTTCAGTTATACCTTTAAATGAACTAACTAGTTTGATATATAAAGTTTCAAAAATTCACGGAAATAAAAAGGTCGTTAAATTTAAGAATCCTTACAATTATTATCAGGGATATAAGTACGAATCGAAAATTCTAATATTCGCTATTCATATACCAATAATTTTAGATTTAGATTCTCTAACATACCATATAATTCCCTTACTATATAAAAACTCCCTAATCATTCCTAAAGCTCCATTCCTTATACTTGGTACTAAAAGAAGAAAAACTATGCCCATTCATCGAAGGTACATTTTTCTGACGTCATGAAGACATTGTAAACAACACATTCACCATAGCCCTAATCCGAGCTGAACCGCCTACATGCGAAACCAATGATGCAGTTCTACATGATCATATAATAGAACAAATCAATAGCAAATTTTCACTACTACTACCTGCTGAAAATCCAGTAGAAATCCCAATAAACTGCGAGAGAAATAGAATAGCAATGATTAAACAAAACTCAATCTTGAAGATTTCAAAGGACTGTAGTGTAGCCGTAGAGGATTCTCTGTACAAAAACACAGAAGAAAGCATAAATGGAAACCCACTAATACTTCCAAACTTGCTTCAAAGAATAGATCTATATCAAGATTTACCGCTGAAGTTACATTCAATAGACCTCGAAGCCATAAATACTCTTCGAGAACAAGCAAAATTCACCAATAATACAAAATAAAAAAGTCCATTCCTTATTCTGGAATATACCCGGTTTGTCAGTTATTATAATAATATCGATTATTCCCTACATGTGGTACAGAAGAAGAAGAAGACCCAAGAAAATAGAGCAACCCTCAGAAGACCATAATGAGTCCGAAACCAACCCTCCATCCGTATTGTTTTCGCCAATGGGGAGGAGTTATTTAACTGTAATAGATGACCTGTGAAATATATATATATATATATATATATATATATATATATATATATATATATATAGACATTATTTATTTCATAAAATGATGAGTCAGTATTTGTAAACTTTTCTTATTACTGATTGTAATTTGAAAGTTCATTCCATGTTCAATTTCTGAGTTAACAACACATAAATTAGTAAATTAGTAAATAAAGTTTTTTTAAAAATAACTTTGATTATAAAGTTATTTAACTAGCTCTTTAAAATGTCAATTTTCACAAGTGTAGATGTGAATTCTACCTTAATCGGAGCTTTTTGGCTATTTCCAGGTTTGTGAATGTTGCTAATATTTTGTGAATTAATCTTTATATCTAATCAGCTATCCAATTTACTACACACGTCGTCCACTCGGATATTATTGTCTGCTGTCGGAAATCCCAATATGATTATGTTATTTTTTCCTCTATTCCTATCTAACCTTTCTATTTCATCTCTCAGTTCCAAATTTTCTCATTCTAGTCCTCTTATTTTTTCATTTAGGATTGTTTCAATTTTCAATAATATATTCACTTCGCTTGCGTGTATACTATTTTGTAGCTTTCTTACTATTAATAATTTCTTGTCTCAATCCATCCATATTTTGAAAACCGCCCGGTAACTATACAGAAGATATCATCGATTTTTCACATCTGTAGCTGTAGAAGAATAGCACTCAACTGTCAGGAACTACAAGACTATACAACTTAAAAAAAATGTTATCCATAATAAAGGATTTCAAAAAAACCTTAAAATAAGATTACTCTTGTTGATGATTATGTTTATTATTTCCGTATTATATTATTCACATCAGATACTCCATATTCAGCAATACCTTAACAAAGCGACGTCATCAAGTAAGCAAATTTATCAAGTCAACTGATAAATAATTAAAATGAGAATGAGAAATTAAAATACGGAAAATATTTATCTCTAATGAATTTAAATTATTAATACACAATTCACTGAGCCAATTATTTAGTTTAAAATACACAACAATTAACAGTATGATATTTTATGTATCCATATTAAAACTTCTTGCACCATTCAAAGAGTTTCAGTTTATTTCCTAGGTCTTTAGTTAAAGTCCTGAACAAACTACGTACAATAAGGCCGAGAATATGAAGTATTTGACAAGTATTATTTTAAATTTCAGATTCAAAAACGAAAAAATGACGAATCTTATTAAATAACTTTTTTTTTAGGAACAGTTCTGAGAAATACCTCATCAGTAAGTGATTATCCAAATAATGGTTTCGATTTTTTCAGATTTTTTTTCTGATGAATCTCTTCCACGGATCAATACATTTATGACAGAGCTACAGTTGAGAATTTTTAGTTTTAATAGTGGAATTGTAAATAGAAAATAAATATTCAACACAAAATATAAGTGTTTATCAGTTAAACAAACTTTACGCACAAATTGAAGTGATGTTTGAATATAATCTATAAAGCAAATAAATTGTTTCTACCTATGTCCGTTATAGACTTTTAAACAGTTTTTCCCCAGATTGGTTTAATTAGAAAGGCAAATTCGGACCAGTCATTGAATATGTAAATATCTATATTTTCAAATGACGCCAAGAAATGATAAATATATGAGTAACAACTGCTTTAGGTCCGTCAATTAGTGCAAAAACGATTGTTTAGCGAATACCAATTCTTTTGAAATTATGAAATCGACTTTATCTTCACGACTTCACTTCACATATGAATGTCGAATTAAGTACACTCTATAAACACTCATATCCACTAACATCACACTGTTTTGAGTCCAAATGCCGTTTACCACACTGTGATTATCACGTACTTGGAAACAATGCCCTTCCGAGTACCAAAACCATGTGATTAATGAAGTATTAAGACCAATAATAAATTTTCCAGCCCCCAACCAACCCCTAGGCGTATTGTTGAAGTCAACATTAGAGCAATCTTAAATAAAGGGTTTTATTTGTAAATTGTTTAGTTTTACTAGACTGAATATTAGTTTTGTTTGAACTTGTGGTGCAGTCTAATCGGTTAGAAATAAGGGCTTAATAATAAACGGTCAAAGCATGAAAACCCGGCTGGTATAATATTGAATTCTATGGGAAAATTACCACTCGGGTTAATAAAATCAAATAAGTAGTGAATTTTCAATTTATATAATAAAAATGAACAGAAGGGCACAAGTAATAGAGAAATCCTTCTGTTGCGGCCTACAATATTGAACGTAACGGCCGCCCAATTAACTGAAAATTTAAAATTAATGTGGAAAAATATATTTCAAACCCGAGAGATCATAACATTTAGCACAAGATAATCTGTTTTTCTGAAAGTTCCGATCTATAATATGTTTTTTTTTTCACAAGAAGCAGCCAACGAGTAAACATCGTTATCCCATTAATGGCCAAAGTTGCGTAAACGCAACTTTTTAAAAAACATTTTTTACTTGGAAAACGAGGCAGTGTCTGGCAAATCTAAATTTTAAATAATGTAAGCTAAGAGTTTATGAATTATAAATAAGTTTATGTAACTTAGAATATTAATTTATCTGAATATAGTGAATTTCCGAATACGTTAAATTTTAGTTATTTGTGTACCTCTATAAAAAATATTTTTTTGGGTAGCAATTTTTCCATAACTGAAATTTGTTTGTACTACACATAAACGAAATCATGCAAGATTTTTACTAAATATTTACAGCCACTCATATAATCAACATAACGTTGCTGCATTTGTAGAAATATGATGGATGCGTTTACGCACCTTTGGCTAAAAGCGGTTACAGCCGTGGCTGCAAAATTTGCCTGTCTCCACAGGTCTAAAAAATAAACTAAATAAACATCAGGTACTTTTGAAGGTTAGTATAGTAAAAAATATATATCAATTTTTGTTTTGTGCGTGGGGATTTATTGCATTGAAAAGTTTATTTACAGTGATTTTTTTTAGCATATAATTACGTGAGATATACTATTACTTTTCCGCTCAACCTATCTAATATGCGAGAAAACTATTGATTAACCCCAAAAAAAGTTGGAATTTTGAAAAAAAATTTTGAGTTATTTTCACGATTTCCGTCAACAACACGAGAAAAAATGGTTTTTAGAAAAAAGATCCTGTGTGTATGTCGTCGTCGTCGGCCACTTTTCGTTACATGTCTTGTTAACACGATACAGCCTCCGTAGTGCAACAAGTCATCAATTTTATGATTGAATATTGTGAAGGAGATCTTCCAGATGAACCCTATTGATTTTCAGCTCACCAGAGCCAGGACAACGGGTGCTATGGTACTTGAAGTACGAAATATTTGTCAATTTTTGAGAAACTTCAGTTTGTTAGCACAACTCACTAATTCTCGTCTATCTCCAATGCTGACAAATGAAGAGGATATAGACATTGAGAAGACAAACAAACAAATAATTAAAGAAGCAGAAAACAGGTGCAAGCAATCGCTTGGAGTTGGAAAGGAGGAAAAGTTGAGTTGTAGTACTAAGAAGTTGATGGAAAAAAAAGGAATCTAACAGACAAACATCAAAACAATACCACATAGCTAAGAGAAATCAACAAAGAAATATCAAAGGCTATCCGAAGAGATGTAAGGCTACACAAAACAGAGGAAATATCTGGGGTGATAGAGGAAAACAGGGAAATGAAAGTACTAAGGAAAAATTTTTCTGAGGGTAGTAAATAATTGAGTAAGATAATTGACAACAAGAATGGACAAACTGCCACAAATAAGCGAGACATCCTGCTAATCGTGAGATGCTTCTATGAGAAAACCACAACAACAGAAATTGGAGTAGGCATTCCCGTAATACAAAACCAGGGATCAGAAGATATCCCGGAAATCACTCAAGACGAAATAAACAACTGCTTAAAAGACATGAAAAACAATAAATCAGCAGCCTTTGGAAGATTGAGCTACATCTTTAGATCTGATATTTCCATGGGTCTTAAGAAGAAACTCATTGACCAATGTATTTTACCAGTACTAACCTACGGAGCCGAATCACTGACTCTAATGGAGGCTTAAAGTAAGTTTAACCGAAGATAATTTTGTCACGACACCAATTTGTGCTTTTTGAAATACATTTTCTAAATTTGTAATTTAAGTTTTAATTCAAATAAACGTTCACTTGCTTTCAAAAACATTTGAAACATGTTGTTTAGTTTGTCTGTGAATTATTATAATAATAAAAATATCATAAAATTTTAAGTTTGTTCAAAATCAACTGCTCCGTTTTCCGTGCCGGCAAGAGTTTACAATTAAAAAAAATTAAAACTAGGTCAACAGAATAGGAATGAGGACTCGGATATGACGAATACTACACCAGACGCTTCGATTGCGTTAGTGATATCACACTACATTTTTCAAACTTTTTGTACACAACTTGAATATTCTTCAACTTTCGAATCGAAAATAAGTTTACTCATGAGACATAGACCATCCACTTTTATGATTAGTAGTAACGATTGTTGGAAAATTTTATTTCATAATTGTTCTAATTTTGTTAACATATTCACCGTTTGGACATTTCTACGATTTAAGTTGTTAGTTACTTTTGAAATATTTTACTTTTACAAGAAATCTGAAATATAAAACTGTATATAAAATAAAAGAAATAAATCACATTTGTTTTCGTGATTAAAATGTTGAGTATCCTTAGTACGTCTCTGGCTAGTAATCCTAAAATTTGGAAATTTTTACAGATACCTGCTGCGATTTGGGTCGATTTTATTGGTCATAGGATCGTTCAGGCAGACGGCCACTTTAGACAGGCCTCTAACTTGCAAAACATCGACTTCTCATCAAACCTTCATTGCCACCTAATACAGAACTAGAAGTACTACATATTTGTGATAAGAAATAAGAACTTGTAGATTTGGAAATTATAAGACAGTTACGAAACCTACAATATGAAGCCGTCAATGATCAGATAAATTTAGGGAGTTCTCCACCAGATTTTGGCAATTTTTGGAGAACTTTCAGTTTGTTAGCACGATACAGCCTCCGAATTGTATACAAGTGATCCATTTCATGATTGGATATTGTTTAAAGCCTCTCAGGTATCAACCCTACTGATTTTCAGCTTACCAGATCCGATACAATGCATCCTATAAATCCAGACATACTACATTTTTGAAGATGATTTGGCGATCAATTTTATGATAGTATATTGTTCATGGTGTCACAAATATGAATCCTATATATTTTCAGCTCACTGGAGCTCCCATTTAATTATTTTTTTGTACTATTTATTTATATGGCGAAAAAGCCGGTGCAATATGTGCTGCAGTATCAAAGATGCCAGCAGAAACCGTTTACACCAATAATGAGGAAATCTGATAAAATTGAGAAATAGGGGTATCTTATATCTTATGCGAGATACATATTTTGAGTAATAATAGGAAAATGTGAAATTCGTATTATTCGTGACAGGAAGCGTCGAGTGCTTTTTCCGTTGGCAGCTATATGTAGCCTTTTCTCGCGTTCCCTTACAAACAATTTTTTTCGGCAATCGTCCGGGAAGTGGGTACATTTCTTTGAGAAAGTAGCATTTCCGGGCCTACTCCGGGAAGTACGAACTTCCCGGCCTAGGCCGTAAATATTCAGTCGTTACCATAGTAACGAAATAATGGCTGACAGTTCATATGAAATTAGTTGTCAGAAGTTTGCATGTTTTTTGAGCACAACAAAATATGGAAAGCAGCGATAGTGACTTTCAAAATATACCCTGGGAAATTTTCAATATAGCAGCTACTGCTACAGCACAATTATTGCCTGAATAATCAAAGTCCAAGTACGAAAACGTTTGTGATTTGTTCAAGAAATGGATGGATATGAAGCAATGCAAAACTATTACAGAGGATGTAATTTTGGCTTATGTGGCGCAAATAGCTGAAACTGTCAAATCCTCTACTCTGTGGAGCATATACTCTATGTTGAAAAGTACCATTTTAGTGAAGAAAAATGTAAACATAGCTACTTTCCCAAATGTTGCATTTCTCAAAAGGAAGAATGTTATTACAAAGCGAAGAAACCAGAAGTCTTTAGCAGTGAGCAGATCAACAAATTCATTAGGTGAGCAGATAATGAAACATATCTAATGCTGAAGGTAATTTTAAGAAAATATTACGATTGTAGGATATCAAGTATCAACTTAATTATCAGGTAGCAACAATTATTGGGTTAGCCGGTGCGTGTAGACGAGAAGAACTAATAAAAATGTGAATTGATCTAATAAACGACAAGGAAGACATGTTGCTTGTCAAAATACCGGATTCCAAAACACATATTGAGGGAACTTTTGTTGTAATTGGGCAAGAAAACCTGCTGTTGTATAGGCAATATTCAACTTCACGGCCATCCCATACTTCACATAACAGATTAAGTAAAGGAGCATTTGGGGCAACTTAAAACAGGAGGGATGGGAGTCGTCGAAACTGCTTCGCCGAAAGTAAAATAATGTGGTTCTCTTACCTATATGGCACACCACCTCCCTTAACCCATATCTTTAGGAAATAGGAATAAAACAACACTGGTAGGGATAAACAAAACAGCAACAAAACGCAATTTTCTATAGCTGTAATTACCATTTCTGTTCCTTCGGCAATTTCTTCTAACCGCTGGCAAAACCTTAATTTAATATGATCTTTTATCTTCTGCATACTAATGTTGTTAATTTGGGTCATATCTTCTTGGATAAAAGGAATATCCTCCCATATCTCCGTAGAAAACTTTAAATTTTCTATCTTAGCGAATGTGTTGCCTTGGTAAGACGTAATACCATTTGTAATAAATGTTGCAAACGTTTCTTCTGCAGCCAAACATATTATCTCCATACCATTATTATAATGTATTGTAATATAACCATCTGCTATAAGAACTGCTCTATTGTTGTAAACACTTAGTTTTCTAATCTCTCCCTCAATTGTGTTATCTTCTCGTCTTTCTCCAGTAGACTTCTATATTCTTCCTTTATTGCAATTGCCTTATCGAGAAAATCCAGCTTCCGCCTCTCGGTATCTAGCTCATCCATTTCCTGTTTTCGTTTCATAGAGAATGTAATTTATAACCTTCTTCCTTGCGTCGGATTTACGGCAAACCTATAATGTACGTGTATGTTTATTTTGGAAAGGTAAACAGATTTACAGTAGTGCCTTGAAGCCAGGGTCGGACCACTCGCAATGGTTAGTGATCCAAAAATTTTGGAGGGATGGCACACCCTGTATGAAATTATCGAAATTGACTTCCCCACACGTTATTCTAACGAAAAGGTACTTTTGCTGGAATTCGATAAAATAAGCCGTTTGGCTAATATTTACAGTTTTATTAATGCACTACGTACACATTTACCTAACTAACTTATTAATACGATGTACTACAAGAAAATAATTTGATGATAGCAGATGATAAAAACATTAAGAAATTATTTAATGGGAATTAAATAGGTACGAAACAAAGTAATTAGTTGCTTTTAATCAAAATTACGAACACAACATTATTAAACCATTAAGAAAACCTCAAAAAACACAAGTTATAAAACAATGGACTAAACTAATTCCTAAACAACAACAAAAACTAACGTTCTTCTGATAAATGTTCAATATGAGCTCCTCCCACTTCCACGCACATTCTAAGTCTACGAAGGTTGTTTCTTTACACTTGAAAAAGCAATCCCACATTATTTCTAATAACATTGCAGTGTAACACAATTCTGTCTATTAAATCTTGCCCTGTTTGCACAGGTGTTGCGTATACCTTACTTTTGAGATAACCCTAGAGGAAGGAATCCATAGAATTAACGTCTCCTGATCGCGGTGGTCATTGAAAAGGGCCTCCACGACCAATCCATCTATTAGGAAACCTTGTGTGTAAATGCTGTCATGCATCTAAACTGAAATGAGGAGGGGCCCTATCATGCATGAACCATAAAATCCTACGAGTTTGTAGTAGCACATAATCAAACAGGTTCCATAACTCATTTTGCAAAAACTCCAAATATCTTTGACCGGTCAAAATATCGTCAATAAAGTATGGCCCTATCAAATGATTGCCAACTATTCCTGCCCAAACATTAACCATGAATCTATGCTGGCTCCTCGTTTGGATAATGCCATGTGAATTCACATCATCCCATAAATGCATATTATGAGAATTTATGACTCCATCTCTGGTGAAACCTGTTTCGTTCGTAAAGAAAACGTTACTAATAAATGTATTGTCTGCTTGTTGTTGTCGCAGAAACCACTGGCTATACTCAAGTCGTGAAGGATAATCAGCCACTGTCATACTTTGTATTTTTGTCATGTGTTCAGCTGTTCTTTTAGAGCGCGATGAACAACTGATTTCGAGACGTTATGTTCTGTTGATAATTTTCGTAAACTCGTTGATGGTTCATTATCAACTGCATTTAACAAGTCTTGTTCAACTGCCACAGTACGTACGCTTCGTACTGGACCTTCTTCACCTTTTTTTTGGCAAAAAACTTCCTAAAATTTAAAACTTTGTTTTGTATACATGGAAAATTACATTTACTTATTCATACCTGTTTCTTGTAGCCTGAGATCAATACGCTCAAACATTCGTCTGTCTGGCAATGCTTTGTTTGCAAAATGTTCTGCATAAAGCCTTCTGGCCTGTAAACAGTTTCGAGAAACCAGTCCATACATTAAATTCATATCTGCGTACTCAATAAAAGTGAATTCTGCCATTGTAACTGTTAAATTAAGGACTTATCAATTATTGACAAGTACTGACTACGAACTATTCTACACAATGTTTGACAACTAATCCTATGGTTACTTGCTAAACGATAAAAACACTTTTAAAAAGTTTTTAGCAACTTTCCAATTAATAACTCGTTAATGTTTTTTATCTTCTGCTATCGTTAGATTATTTTTTTGTAGTACTGAAGGTAAATCTTGGACATCGTATTAATAAGTTAGTTTTACCTCGTTGTGTACTTATAAAAATGGTGAATGCGTAAATTGGTACGTAGCGCATTAATAAAACTGTAAATATTAGCCAAACGGCTTATTTTATCGAGTTCCAACAAGAGTACCTTTTCGTTAGCTTAATGTGTGGGGAAGTGAATTTCGATAGTTTCATACAGGGTGTGCCATCCCTGCAAGTTTTTTGGATCACTAACCATTGCGAGTAGTCCGTCCCTGGCTTCAAGGCACTACTGTAAATCTGTTTACCTTACCAAAATAAACATACACGTACATTATAGCTTTGCCGTGAATTTTATAAATATCAAATAACTAGTACAAAAAATAAAAATAAAAACCAAATTCAAAATTAAAACTTTGGAGGCCTATAACTCGAAAACGAGGGCCTGAATAGAAAAAGTTTATATGAAGTACTAACATTATTTTGACTCAGATTATACGCTCCTGACTTTTTTCCCATTAGTCCCAGGACACCCTGTATATTAATTGTACGAAGGCATGCTGTTTAAAATTCAATATGTTTCTACTATCTTTTTCACTCCACCATATTGATCAATTTTACATTTATTATCATAATGCGGAATAAATATTGTGTGCATGTAGTTATTGATCGTTGCAGTTATAACATATAATTTAATTCCATATTTATCATAGTCTTCTTGGTGCAGTGGCTAGGTCCGTTGCCTATGGATCGGTAGGTGAGAGGTTCAAACACCCGCGGTGACAAGAAATTTTTTCCTGTTTCAATAAATTGTACGAAGGTATGCTGTTTACGTCACACTCACACACACACACCTTGGAGATGGATAACACAAAATACATGGCAGAAGATATACTACACGGAACATATGAGAGATGGCACATACGGCACATATAACGGATGGCATATGTGACAGTTGACGGATGGCGCAGGTGACGTCACAGAATACAAGATGGCCGACTTCCGCCCCTCCCTAGTGCCCTTATGGCATATTTATGACTACATCCTGTATATCGAACGTGTCTCAGCAGAAGGTGGATACGCACGCGGAACAAGATTGCTAACGGCCACCTCATGTTTGACGCATGCTAAGATCGAAATTGAGTCAAAAATTACCACGATGGACCTTGGCGATTTCCCATGTTAATTTACATAAGGAATGGTCCAGAACGGTGTTGCTTCTTCACTAGATTATTCGTGAATTACTAAAAAGGAAAATGTTCACCTCAGCCTGTTGGTATCAACAGTTTTGGGAGTCTCGGAATAAAAATTGCAGAATTTTTACATTTATCCAACCCTAAAAGTTACACAGGCCATAGTATTCGTCGGACTTCGTCAACGTTATTTGCAGATAATGGTGGAAACATCACACATTTGTTGAGACACGGTGGCTGGAAGTATACCAATGTGGCTGAAGGATATATAGATAATTCACTTACAAACAAAATTAAAATTGCCAAGACCATTCAAAAATCATCAGAAGAAAACAATCAATGTGAAACGGAAACTTTACCTTCTTGTTCTGGCTTCAACAATTTAAATATACCAAGCATTTCAAACAAATAGAATCCCTTCAATATTAACAATAGCTCGAATTTTAATATAAATATTCATATAAATAAGAATTAGAATGTTTTTGTTAATGTGGTATTGTCTGTTCTGATTAATTCAAATGAGAATTACAATGTATAATAAAGAAATGTGACGTCTCAATGATTTGTTATTCTATACGGTTGCCGAAAAAATACTGTACGCAACACGAACGGAAACTGTTTTTTCGGACTCTCAGATTTCCAGAACTCGCCTGCGGCTCGCCCTGGAATCTTGTCTAGTCGTCCGAAAAAACAGTACTTTCCGGCCTTGTTACGTAAATTACTATTTCGTACTGTGTACATATTTATAAAGAAATACTATAATCAAAGACTGCAACTTCACATTTTCACCTCTTTTTTCATAAAACACAACCGTTCGGATCCGGCAAGGTCGCTAGTCTTATATATAAAGATTATTCAAACATTTAAATCCGATCATTCCGAATGTTATTCTCTTGATACGTTTAGAACCAATGCAGTCATACAATTTGAATATACAACTAACCAGAATCCCAATACAGGATCATTTCATAAGATACATAAATCGATTCATTGAATAAATTATTTATTCGTTCAACCAACATCTAGCCGAGAGAAAATCAAGAGGTTATGGCCAGAAGACCTCACACAATAGTTATTCAAAGAGTAGGTACTCACAATGGATGGTTCCTCACCGTTAGTGACTAAAACACAATTTATTCATCACTTTGTATAGAGTAGATTGTAAAACTTAATTGCACCAATATAAAGTTTATAGAACGTCATTATTATTAATTATTGAAGTATCCAATGCCAACAATTTATTCTAATTGTTGAATTTTCGATAAAGGATAAAGAAATGCAGGAAATACTGTCATTTTAAACGGGTTATTTGGCTATATTAAAAATATGTTTGGAACTACTCTTCTTATTTTTAGATGAAAACGTTTTTTTCCTTTTAAACGCAAAATTAAATATAGAGTTATAGGTTTGTCATGTGATCGAAAACGTTCCACGATTGGCTACATTACTAGCGATGTCACAAAGTCGTAAATATTCGCGGTATTCGCATAGTTTAGCCTGGCGTGGTTGTTTGTAATTGTGTTTCCTTGTACAGATATTTGATATGTATAAGAAGTAAATTTACTGTTTCAACCCTTACATTGTGGAATCTATTCATGTTATTGTTATAAATGAAAGTAACTGTTTCTAAATAATTTCACTATATAATAAGAAAATCTATAAAATTGAATCAATGTCAGAATGACAGAAGTTACTTTTGATTTAATGCTTACCTGATGCTGAATAACTATTTTTGGCTAGACCAAGAAGTGACCTATCTTGAGATTGAGTTGATAGGAATAGAAAAAAGAACATATGATATTATGAATAATAATCGTATCGGGATATACTGGATATCCGCAATGATATAGGAAACAAAAGAAAACTATTACCTATTAATGTTCACAATTATTACTAAGAAGACAGTTTAACTCCCTATATAAATCTGTTCATTGATGACTTCATATTGCGGGTCTCTCAAGTGCCATCTAATCCCACAAATAAATCTTGCTCTTGATTCTAATCACAAATATATAGTACCTTCTTCTAATTCTGTGTTAGGTGTTAATCAATGTTTGCTGTCAAGTAGATGTTTTGCGCATTAGGACTTCTCAATTTGTTTTATCTGTATGCTCGTAAGTGTTCACTGTGTCTGCCTGTCAACTTTTCGACTTGTTTGACCTATATAGACAGAATTAGATTCTGGACAATTAAGTTTATCATACCAGACGCTTTTAAGGAGGATTTTATTTTATTTTCAGATTACATTTTAACATAATAACCATATATATATATATATATATATATATATATATATATATATATATATATATATATATATATATATATATTAATACATATACTCTATCTAAATTCTAAAGAAAACATTGGAATAAAGAAAAATGTACATATTTGGATGTAATACTAGTGATATACAATGTATTATAAATAATTTAAAAGATTCAATATGCAAATAAAATTTGACATTACAATTTCGAATGACAATAATGCAGAAGATACTTAATGATACATAGATTTTATAAAGATTTTAAAAAAAGAATACAGATGTCGCCGGTAGCAAAATTAAAATTAGAATTAAAGAATGAAAATCTCTCTTTGTTATATGAAAACATAAATTTGTATTTTTTTTAAAAAAAAATAATTCTTTGGTAACCAAAGGAGAAGAGAATTATTTTATGGAAAAAGTTTAGTTAGTTGATTTTGAACCCCTCTCGAGAGAACATCTAATATGAGTTCTCTCAAATTTGCTGAATAATATAATAGTAATTGATATATTAAATAGCATCAGATTATAATAATTAGCATGATAAGATCAGTGCGTGAATAATTCCTTAAATAATTATATTGAAATAGTGTTAGTGATTTTTCCGGGTTCTAAATTATAAATTTAGAAAAGTGGTTCCGGCGATTCTAAAAGACGTGCTTAGAATCAGAACGAGTGATCCTGATACCTAGTTGGTGAGTCCAGTCCAGATTTTATAAATTATTTTTCAAGAATTAACAGGCCTTTAAATAAAATTAAGATAGATGCATCTATATCACATTTTTGAATACTGACAAAATTAACGTTAAAGATATATAAAATTTCACCTGAAGAGAAGAGAAAATTTTTTTGAATAGACAATTTTATCGCATATAGTTATTTGACATTTATACACGTCAAGTGTAATTTTCGACGATTTGAACGTTTAGAATAAGTAGTTAATTAGGTTGTTCTTCTAGTATATAGGTTGTTTTTTTTTAATTTTAAGGTTCGTAGAAAGTACGATTATTGTTCTTTATTATATTTTGGGAATAATAATTCATTTTCACTTGTTATCTGATGGTGTATAATATATAATTTTTGATTCCAACTCACTTTGGTATTAATTCAACTCCTATTTCATTGAATTTGAAAAATTTTGGATCCTATAAAACTTTTGATATAATCAGTGACATTTAGTTAATTTTCAGTGACAGAAAAATTGTAGATGTCATTAGATAATTTAATGGTCTTAGAATATATTGAACAAGCAGTCACTATAGATTTGCAATAGTATAATTGACAATTTTGGAATATTCTTTGGAAATTTATAAATTTAAAATTTTAAATTATTAATTTTTTTTAATCTTTGAACCCTCCCTGAGGTAAGAGCGAGTAAGTCGATTTTGTAGTAATTTATCTTTCAGAATATAAAATTTCATATTCATCTGAGCCGGGCATAATAATTTGACAATTCCTGTCAAAATTTTAAATAGGTTATATTCAGTGATAAAGGTGTTTTCACATTAGTGTAGTTACTACCACGATTGTAACAACAGCATCTAATAATCAAATTTCAAATAAAATCATATAATACATAATTATAAAAACAGTAGAACATTGAATATATTATATATATATATATATATATATATATATATATATATATATATATATATATATATATATATATATATATATATATATATATATATATTATAATACATCAACTGCCTTCACACCTTTAAAAAGCAGAAACCCAATTAAAAAACAATCTAATTTAATATACTCTATTTCTTGTCTTAATTGTACAAAAAAATATGTCGGAATGACCACCCAATACTTAGACAATCGATTAAATGGTCATAAATACACAAAAAATGCTTCAACTGCACTTCATAAACATGAAACAAATGAGAAACATGAATTTGATTTTCAAAACACAAAAATTATTTACAAAGACCAATACATCACTAAACTCAAAATTAAAGAAATGATTGCAATAAAAAATGAACCTGAAGCACTGAATGATAAGAAAGACATAGAAAAATTAAGCAAAATTTATCATAACCTTTTACATATATCCTCATAACTATGAAATATAAAATAAACAAATAATTTAATTATTATTTATCCATTAACATTTACAAACACTCTCTAAATTAAAATATTAAAAATAAAGTAAGACACATTGCATTAAAGATAGTTGTCAAGGTACGTACTCCTTTGAAAATTCATAACCACGTTTATTCTATTTGTCACCTTTAATGTCAATTTAGTATTGTCACTGTTTTACAAATTATGTATTTTATATTTTGAATTTATAATAAAAACTTTTGAAAAAGCCTTATATTTAAGGCGAAACGTCAAGTTAACTTACAAGAGTTTTAATCTGAACCTTTCCCAAGAAAAATACTTCAAAAAAATTATATATATATATATATGTATATATGTATATATGTATATATATATATATATATATATATATATATATATTCATTTTATTTCATACGACTAATACATTCGCATTTATCTGGGGTGTTCGTTCGCAATCGAAAGTGAAGATGGCGCCAGCTGACTGCTTCTCGCTTGTGTGTAACTACACGAGCCACGTGAAGTTGTCCGAGGGCGGTATCTTCAGTTCGGAATAGAGATTCTGAACTGGAAGGCATTACGGCACTCTTGAAGAGACCCAAGAAGGTCGAAACGCGTCAGTGTACTATGTCATTCCGCTATCAGTTGCGAATCACCACAGATGTCCGTATCGGCAAAATGGCTGATCGACGTCACGGTTTTAGAAGGGGATGTAATTCAATATTCTGCGTGGTATTTGCCAGGAATGTAGTTGTTTTTTCCTTCGAAGAATGGTCAGGCCAATACGTCGAAATTATTGAAATTTCTACTGAAGGCAGGTGTAGTAGAAAATCGAACTTTATGTTTCATATAGACACCTAGTATTTTATGAAATTACATTCATTTTATTTCATACGACTAATACGTTCGCATTTATCTGAGGTGTTGGTTCGCAACTGAAGTGAAGATGACGCCAGCTGACTGCTTCTCGCTTGTGTGTAACTACACGAGCCAAGTGAAGTTGTCGGAGGGCGGTATCTTCAGTTCGGAATAGAGATTCTGAACTGGAAGGCATTACGGCACTCTTGAAGAGACCCAAGAAGGTCGAAACGCGTCAGTGTACTATGTTATTCCGCTATCAGTTGCGAATCACCACAGATGTCCGTATCGGCAAAATGGCTGATCGACGTCACGGTTTTCGAAGGGGATGTAATTCAATATTCTGCGTGGTATTTGCCAGGAATGTAGTTGTTTTTTCCTTCGAAGAATGGTCAGGCCAATACGTCGAAATTATTGAAATTTCTACTGAAGGCAGGTGTAGTAGAAAATCGAACTTTATGTTTCATATAGACACCTAGTATTTTATGAAATTACATTCATTTTATTTCATACGACTAATACGGTCGCATTTATCTGAGGTGTTGGTTCGCAACTGAAGTGAAGATGACGCCAGCTGACTGCTTCTCGCTTGTGTGTAACTACACGAGCCAAGTGAAGTTGTCGGAGGGCGGTATCTTCAGTTCGGATTAGAGATTCTGAACTGGAAGGCATTACGGCACTCTTGAAGAGACCCAGGAAAGTCGAAACGCGTCAGTGTACTATATCATTCCGCTATCAGTTGCGAATCACCACAGATGTCCGTATCGGCAAAATGGCTGATCGACGTCACGGTTTTCGAAGGGGATGTAATTCAATATTCTGCGAGGTATTTGCCAGGAATGTAGTTGTTTTTTCCTTCGAAAAACGTTCAGGCCAATACGTCGAAATTATTGAAATTTCGACTGAAGGTAGGTGTAGTAGAAAATCGAACTTTATGTTTCATATAGACATCTAGTATTTTATGAAATTATATTCATTTTATTTCATACGACTAATACGGTCGCATTTATCTGAGGTGTTGGTTCGCATCTGAAAGTAAGGATGGCGCCAGCTGACTGCTTCTCGCTTGTGTGTAACTACACGAGCCAAGTGAAGTTGTCGGAGGGCGGTATCTTCAGTTCGGATTAGAGATTCTGAACTGGAAAGCATTACGGCACTCTTGAAGAGACCCAAGAATGTCGAAACGCGTCAGTGTACTATGTCATTCCGCTATCAGTTGCGAATCACCACAGATGTCCGTATCGGCAAAATGGCTGATCGACGTCACGGTTTTCGAAGGGGATGTAATTCAATATTCTTAGTGGTATTTGCCAGGAATGTAGTTGTTTTTTCCTTCGAAGAACGGTCAGGCCAATACGTCGAAATAATTGAAATTTCGACTGAAGGCCGGTGTAGTAGAAAAACGAACTTTATGTTTCATATAGACACCTAGTATTTTATGAAATTATATTCATTTCATGATATATATATATATATATATATATATATATATATATATATACATATAGGCGTAAGAAAGACCCTAGAGTCCATAGCCTTGTAAGAATTTTTCATTGGTTCCTATATCTTGCTACGGTTTTCCAGTTCCGTATTCCCTTTTCCGCGACGTCCTGCATTATGGCTTCCTTCCACTTTATTCTGGGCCTACTCCTTTCCTTCTTTCCCGCTGGTCTTTTCCATGCTACTTCTTTTACATCTCTTGACTGTTCCATTCGTTCTAGGTGACCTAACCACTGCAGTCTTTTTGATTGGATTACTTCACTTATTGTTGAGTCATCGTATAGATCATACAACTCCTTATTATTGCGCCTCACCCATCCTTCTTCTGTTTTTTTTCCGCCATAAATTTTTCTTAATATCCCCCTCTCCCAGATTTCGAGTTTGGATTGCTGCTTCTTATTCATAACCCATGTTTCGCATACGTATAGCACTGTCGGTCTTAATACTGTTTTATAAATACTTTTCTTTGTTTCTCGTGTGACTTGTATTGATCTCAAGATTTTTAGTAATCCACCAGCACATCTATTGCCGTAGGCCAGTCTGACATCGATTTCCGTTTCTTCCTCAC
Source organism: Galeruca laticollis (assembly GCA_963921935.1). NCBI lineage: Eukaryota > Metazoa > Arthropoda > Insecta > Coleoptera > Chrysomelidae > Galeruca > Galeruca laticollis. The sequence goes on along the minus strand of OY998178.1, from coordinate 68,008,701 downwards.
ATTTATCATTTATAAGGACACCTAGATCTTACATATAGTTTCTGGTTCCCTTTATTTGTATTCTTTTATCGTTCTGTAGTTCTAGTAGTAATGTCTCAGGCTCTTCCGTTACTGTTTTATTCTGTGTTTCATGTACTGGCTTTTTGCTTAATTTATCTCCAACCCCACTTCTTGTGCTGCTATCACTAGATCTTTTGCTATTTTCTTCAGTTCTTCTTTTTTCCTTGATATTAAAACCACGTCATCTGCATAGGCCAAACATTCGTGGCTTTTATTCAGCAAGGTACCCTGACGGTTGATTTTGCTCTTCCTTATAACATCTTCTAATGCTATATTGAATAACATGGTAGATAGGAGGTCTCCTTGCCTCAGTCCTTGGGTTGCATCAAATTCTTCTGATTCTTCCTCTTCTGCTCTTACTACATTTCTTGTCTGCTTGAGTGTCATTTCCACCAGTTAGCATAGCTTCTCTGGAAATTCAAATTTTCTTAAGACTCTCAGTAATTTCGTTCAGTTTATCATCTGATAGGCCTGCCTTTAAAGTCGATAAACATCATATATGTAGGAATCTCATATTTGCAATAATGTGTTAATACTTGTTTTAGTGAGAAGATTCGGTCTGTTGTTCCTCTAGCCTTACGAAATCCACATTGGTACTCGCCGGTTGTCTTTTCTGAATAAGTTTCTAATCATTTTTTAGTAGTGTGGCTAGTACCTTGTACATGCTATCAAGTAGTGCTATTTCTCTGTAATTGTTATAATCTAAAATGTTACCTTTCTTGTATATCGGTAGAATCACTGCTGTGTTCCACCGTTCTGGTATATGTTCAGTCCTCCAGACCACTTGTATAAACTCAGTTAATTCTCTTTTTAGTACAATATCTCCGTATTTCAAGTTTGCTGCTGTAATACTATTGGATCCTGGGGTTTATTATTTTTCATATTGTGAATAATTTCTTCTATTTCTGTTAGTGTAGGTTCTTCATCTTCGGTACGGTTTCCATCTCCCAATGGAACCTCTTCTCTTTCTTCTGTTTCTTGTTCTGCATTTCCATCTTCTTATTGTTTCACTTTTTGCTCCTAGCAGTTTACCGTTTCCATCTTTGATGTATGATAGTTTTGGCCTGTGTCCTTTATTTATTTCTTTCACATCCTTGTAGAAATTTCTAATCTCTTGTCTCCAGTATTTTTCTTCCAGTAACTTTATTTAGTTTCCATCGTGTTCCCCTTTCTTAGTTCTGCAAATATTTTTTGCGACTTTCGTCGCCTGTTCCATGTACTCCCGTTTATACCATTTTCTCCCGGACTGTAGATATTTTTCAATCAAACTTCTTTTCCTACTTACCCTTTTTAATATTTCCAAAGTGGCTGCTACCACCTTTCACCCATTTAGGCCCTCGTAAGTAAATCAAACTAGTCTCATTTTATTTTTACTATCACTAGCAAGTTGTATATATTGATACCGATTATCAGGGTGATAACTTTTTTCCTTTTATCCTTTTTAATATTCTGAAAATGGATGCTACCATCTTTCAACCATTTAGACCCCTCGTAAGTGAACCAGACTAGTCTCGATTAATTTGCACTGTCACTAGCAAGTTGTATATTCATTTTTTGGGTGATAACTTTTTCGTCTTCTACCCATTTTAATATAATAGAAATGACTGCTACCCCCTTTCACCCATTTAGACCCCTCGTAAGTGAATCAGAATAATCTCGTTTAATTTCTACTGTAACTAGCTACTTGTATATTGATTTTCAGAGTGATAACTTTTCCCTTCAGCCCTTTATAATAATTTAGAAGTTGCTGCTACCCCCTTTTATCCATTTAGACCCGTCGTAAGTAAATCTGACTAGTCTCGTTTAATTTCTATTATAACTAGCAGGTTAAATATTGATTTTCAAGTTAATAACGTTTTCCCTTCTACCCATTTCAATATTTTGGAAATTGCTGCTACCCCCTTTCACCCATTTAGAACCTCTTAGGTAAATCATACTAGTCCCTTCTAATTTGGACTGTAACTAGCTAGTCGTATATCGATTTTCAGGGTAATAACTTGTTCACTTCTACTCATATTGATATTTTGATAATGGCTGCTACCCCCTTTCAACCATTTAGACCCCTCGTAAGTGAATCAGGCTAATCTCGTTCAATTTATTCCGCTAATAGCTAGTTATATATTGATTTTCAGAGTGATACCTTCTACCCTTTATAATATTGTTATAACTTTCACAACTTCATTCAATACTTGGCAACACAACAGATCTTTATTTATATATAGAAAGAACTTTCCAGAAAGGACTAGAATATTCTATAACATACTAGTACGTCATTACGCAACACAATAGAAAAATCTTGAAAACTCTATACTGTCACCTTGACAGGTGACTTGTGATTACCCCGCCTATTCAACTCTCTTCTTATTTTCAGTCCAAGCTGTCATTCTGACATTCAAAGAACAAGTGTAACACTGTTTTCCCTTTTCAAGTTATTTGCCTTGAATAACAGGGACTTCGACGTGTTCTTGAAACCAATTGGGTGGGTAATCACCGTAATAACGATATTGATCTCTCGATATGAACGACCTTAGGTTTACTTTTTGTTGTCAGACGAATGCGATAAATTAGGTCGTTGATTTTCTTGACCACCAGGTCTGGGCTGGTACAACCAAACTTCATCAACGGGCTTAAATATCTCTTCTTTAAGATTTTTGTCCAACACGTCTCTTCATCTTTTCGCTGGTTAGTTTCAGTCGCGTCCTTGCAAACTCGTGAATCTTCTCTAACTTTTGTTGAAGGCCTTCAATATATTGAGGCAGGCTTTGGTCTTCTTCTCGGGACGAAGGAGGAGTTTTTCCAAAGACGATATCGCTAGGAAACATCATTTCTGGACCAGTGAGCAACATTGAAGATATATCGCCAGTGGATGCATGCTGTGCACTTTGATAAGGTACGAGGAACAATGCAATTAGTTCATCCCAATCTTGTTGGTTTTGGAAGACAAATAACGATAGATATTATGAGGTTCCACCTAAACCATCAGATTGTGCATGCATTGGTGTAGTTCGACTTTTCTTAATCCCGAGGATTTTCTTTAATTCTGTCTACAATTTTGATTCAAAATTTCTTCTTTGATCGGAATATACTTACAATGGTACTAAGTGTCTTGCAATGACATTATTCATGAAAGATTCGGCGACGGTTGCAGCTTCTTGGTTAGGAATTGGTACTACTTCTGGCCATTTGGAAAAGTAATACAAAGCTACAATTAAGTACTTGTAACCTTTTTCTGTATTTGGTAGTGGCTCAAGTATGTCTACACCTACTCTCTGAAATGGTTCACCGGACACATATTGACCCATTTTTCCACGATTTCAAGTTTTTGGTCCTTTCTATCCGCTGCATAAGTCATATTTCTTACACCATTCTGTAACGTCTTGGCGACAGTTGACCAAGTAGAATCGTTCACGAACTCTGGATAAGTTTTTCCCAACTTCGTAATGTCCTCCTGAACGACTGCTGTGAAGTTCTTTCATCACTTTACAAACAAGTGATTTAGGCAAGACAAGTTGGTGGATCGTAGATACACCATTAGAGCTCCCCCACGTCCGATGGAGTACACAATCGCGAAGAGTAATGGTATCCCATTGAGCCCATTATCTTTTGAGCGTTAAACATACTTGGACACTCCTCGTCAATCGGGTCTAACTCCATTTTGTAGCCAGGTCCAACAACTTTTAAGTCTTCATCTTTGTTTTGAAATTTCCTCAGGTTTTGTACTGACCACTTTTTTCGTCCGAGTCGCTTCTTATTGTTGTTGCATGCAGCAATTCTATCTTTCATTTTTATTTATTTGGTTATTATCACTTCCCTTTTCCTCAATTCTTTGGCAATATCTGCATTGTTGTTGAGTACATGGCCTTCTGGATAGGGTATTCGCATTTTCGTGATAGCGATCTTTTCTATAAACTATTTCAAAATGATACTGCTGATGTCTTTCTAACCATCTTACAATTTGTCCTTCCGAATTTTTAAAATTCATCAGCCACTGTATGTGCTTCATAGTCGCTTCTGATGATGAAAGTTCTGCCATAAACGTATGTGTGGACGCTCCTATGCCATGTTGTGAAGCGTCGCAGTAGAGAATAAATTGACCTTCTTCTTTAGGATACGCTAAAACCGGTGCAGTGGACAACCTCTTTTTGAATATAATAAAGTCATTTTGGCATTCTGGGTCTCAATCGAATGATGTCTTGTTTTCAGTAAGTCGGTGTAAAGGTTTGGCCATCTTTCCAAAATTTAGAACAAAGTTCCGGTAATATGTACAAAGACACACAAATTTACGAACCTCATGTTTATCCCTTGGTTTTGGCAAGACTTGAATAGCGGAAATTTTTGCCAGATCAGTTTTTATTCCCCCTGCTGACACAACATGACCAAAATATGAAACTTAACGTTGAAATTAGGAGCATTTCTTGGAATTCAAGTTTGCATCTCTCAGTCGGCTAAAAACTTCTAGATTGTTTAGATGTTCGTCGAATTTTTTTCCGATTATAATGATGTCATCTAAATAACACAGATAGGTTTCCCACGTCATTCCTTTTAACACCATTTCCATAAGTCTTTCAAAAGTGGCTGGAGCATTGCATAGACCAAATGGAAGTAGTTGGAGTCGATAAAGGCCATTTCCAGCAGAGAAGGCTGCTTTATCTCTTCCATCGGGATGAACTTCAGCTTGCCAGTAACCGCTCTTTACGTCTAATGTGGTGAACCACTGAGAGCCGGATAGGGTGTCCAGTTAATCGTCTATACGTGGCAGTGGGTGTCTGTCTTTTACAGTAACTTGATTTAAGTTGCGATTATCAACGCAGAATCTTGTACTTCCATCATTCTTAGTTACTAAAATAACTGAAGAACACCACGGTCCAGATGAATCTTCAATAATGTTCTCATTCATCATGTATCATATTCGCTACATCTTTTTGTTTAGCGAATGGAAGTCTTCTTGGGTTTTGACGTATCGGTGGTGCATCTCTTGTATTAATTCTATGGTGGACCAAGTTTGTTCGCCCTGTAGATTTTCCGGTTTCGAAAAGGCTAAGGTGATTCAAGACAAAGTTCTTTGCCTTGCTCACTTCTTCGGGTGTTAGTTCATCAAAGTCTTTGATGAATGTCTCAAGTTGGTCGTCGACCTCATTTTGTGGCTCTTTTTCAGGTTTGGGATTATCCCGTAATTTCACTATGCTCTTCTCTGGTTCAGAATATCCCTACTCGTGATTTTTGTAGTTCAACTGGTCTCCTAGATATCTCATCCATAATGTTTGCGCTACCAACAGTGAGTTAACTATGGCCGTGTTTCCAATTCGATGGATGTTGTTACTTGTACCAAAATCGGAGTAGTATGACCAGTTGTAGTTTCCAGTACAAGGACTTTAGGTGTTCTTGCGTATTTCTGTGTCAACATATCTGGGCATACAAATGATCTAGTTGCCCCATTGTCGACAACAGTTGAATTCCGGCCATTTATAAACAAAAAATATGTTCGAATCGTGGGGCTTTGAATGGTTTTAGTCGACGACCGCCCTGAAAAGTCAACTTTCACTAGTTTCCCTGGTTGCTGGTATTAGAGTGCCGATCAGGTGTTGATAATCGACTTTGATATGGAGATGATCTTCTAGGGTTGTTCCTTGCGGGGCTATAAGCTCTGTTTATAACTCGGTTCTGCGAGGGTGTACGTTGTCTTGATGTGGTCTGGTTATCCGAGTTCCCAACTTGGCTTCGTGATATTGATGGGACTCTACATGTCCTCTGCATATGTTCAATTCTTTCGCAGTTGGATTATTTCCGGGATTCTTGAGTTGGTGTACGACTTTGTAGCGTATCTTTCAGTAGGGTTTCGATTCTGGCCATAACTTCCGTTAAATTCTCCTCCTCGAAGTGTATTGCTCGTGATTGTGGACGTCCGGTTTTGGAAATGGTTTTAGCAGCTTCAAATTCTTGAGCGAAAGTTAATACATCTTGTAGTGTCAGATGGTGGTGTAGCCGAAGGGCTTGTTGAGTTTCTGTATCTCTTAAACCATCAATCAATGCTTGAACGCCAAATTGTTCTAAAAATTCTTTAGGTGCCTGTGGATGGGCTAAACTCAATAGTTCTTCTATGTCACTTCCATATTCTTGGAAGCTCTCATCCAATTTTTGCATGCGCACCTTCAATTGACTTTGGAAAACTTTTTGCTGTCCATAGCTGATCTCCTAAGCTTGGATAATAACGTCATAGCTAGGGTTGCCTTGGGGTAATAATTGCAGAATGCATGCGGCTTGTCCACGAAGAGCAATCGTAAGGGACGTGGCTTTCTTTTGATCATTCCACCCATTGGCACCAGCTGCTGCTTCAAATTGGTGTCGATATGTCTCCCAAGATGACTGGCCATCTTATGTAGTTGTATGTTGTATCTCAAATTTACTATTTCAGTTCTGGCCCCATCACTAATGAAACTGCTATCATTGGGATTCGTTTCTATTTTCTTTACTAATGCATCTAATTTTGTCTTAGGTCAAGCTGGTCTGATACGATAAAAAAATCTTGAAAATTCTAGACTGTCACCTTGACAGATGCCTATTCAGCCCTCTTCTTATTTTCAGTCCAAGCAGCCATTCGGATATTCATAGAACAGGTGTAACAATTGTAATAAACACGAAATATGACATAGAAAATTTTAAGAACGCCCTATATAGACAAATTTTTCTTAATTCGAAATAATTATTAATTGTTGACCTCAACGAAAGAAATTGATACAAACAAAATGTGTTATCGCAAGGTTAATAAAACATCACAGTTGACGATTGTGTCATGCTTTATTTACCAATACGTTACAAATTAAAATAATGATACAGAAAACTTCCCTTCACACAAGGGCATAGAGAAGGAAAATTTTAGAATAAATAACGAGAAATTTTGAATCAAATATAGAGAGACAGTAACTCTCCCCGAAGAGGCCAGTCTAAGTACGGACGGTCCCTTCACCCTCAACAGTAATATTGTGCAGTTTGTGACTAGTGATATTCCAAAACGTAAGTTTTTAACGTACAATTAATTTTAATATATTGTATTGATCTGCTTTATTATATTTTCATTGACTTAACCGGGTGTCCCAAAAAGGTAGTTCTTTTTCGGTCATATCTAGTGTACCATATACATCTGCACCCCTCATCTACTATCAGAATCTAAAAAGTTAAAGGTATTTACGGAGATATCTTATGTTCAGGGACCATCTCCCTATATATCTGATTATTTGAAATTGCGGACGGATATTTATATTGTACAGGGGATCATATTTAGTCCTATCTTAAAGTTTCAACCTATAAATTTTCAGTCATATTACCGGACATCCACATACCGGAGACATCATAATTAATCTTCCGAATTTTGTTGATATAGATTTTCTTTTTTATATTGTACCGGTTACCTAAATTTCACGAGATTCATAATTATTTTTTTTCAATCCCAGAAATTTTGGCATTATAGATATATGGTTTACAGGATATCGTATTTGTTCTAATTCATAAAGTTTCGTTTGATTTCTATTTATTGCCTTAATTTTTGTGAAGGATCTCCACCATAATTATCGCCAAAGTTATATTAGTTACTATTTTTTGGTGACTTCAGCATACTACTGTCATTATATGATTTACTGTAGTGTACAGAGTACCGTAATTATTCCAGATTAAGTACCAAAAAGAAATTCCGCTCATTACTTTGTTATTTTTTATATCACGTAGGCTATCCAAAAATCAGGAGAGAGCCGAGTTATTATATTTCATTCGATTACAAAAACTTTCGTATGACTCACCACTATATTTTTTATTTTGTAATATATACTTATACATATTTAACCTTTCAGTTTATTTCCTTTAACCTCAGCCCTCACCCTCGTACCAGCCAATAGGACGGGCCGACTCTACCTGCATTACGAACTCGGACTTGGCACACTGTATAAGCCCAAGAGGCCCCACGACGAGTTTGATCGCTCGAGCCAGGAACAACCCCTCCCTCGAGGTAATCCCGCAGGGAGATTCCTGGTTCTAAATTTTGTGCCGCAAGGCACTGGTGACAGCACGCTGCAACGATTTTGTTCTTTGGATAGGAGTGTACAGTGGGGCCTTCCGGTCACTACCAACAGAGAAAAAGAAAACCCGAAAGATAACCGATCACATTACACTGGTGTCGGATAAGGATAATTCCGACTCGATTACATTTACCGTGATAATACCGGTCTATTACATTACACAATATTTTGGAAGTGGCTGCTACCCCGTTTCACCCATTTAGACCCCTCGTAAGTAAATCAGACTAGTCTCGTTTAATTTCTAATGTAACTAGCTAGTTGAATATTGATTTTCTGGTTGATCACTCTTTCTTTTTCTACCTTCTACCCATTTTAATATTTTGGAAATAGCTGCTACTCCCTTTCAACTATTTAGACCCGTCGAAAGTAGATCAGACTAGTCTCGTTTAATTTTGACTGTAACTAGTTAGTAGTATATCGATTTTCAGGATAATGACTTGTTCCTTTCTACCCATTTAGATATTTTGAAAATGTCTGCTACCCCCTTTCAACCATTTAGACCCCTCGTAAGTGAATCAGGCTAATCTCGTTTAATTTCTACTGTAACTATCTAGTTATATATTGATTTTCAGGGTGATACCTTTTTCCTTCTGCCCTATATCATATTTTGGAAGTGTCTGCTACCCTTTTTCATCCATGTAGACCCCTCGTAAGTAAATCAGACTAGTCTAGTTTGATTTCTACTGTAACTAGCTAGTTATATACGGATTTTCAGAGTGATAACTTTTCGCGTCTACCAATTTTGATATTTTAGAAATGGCTGCTACCCCCTTTGAACCATTTATACCCTTTGTACGTAAATCAGACTACATAGTCTCGTTTTGATTCTACTATAACTAGCTAGCTATATATTAATTTTCAGACTGATAACTTTTCCCTTCAGGAAGTAGTTGTTTTTCCTCGGAAACTGTCTAGATCTTGTTTGAAACTGTCATTTTCAAATTGGCAGAGCTGCTAATAGAAATATCTCTAGACATACTTTACTCGTACCTCGAAGTAAATATTATTCCACGGATCTTTTTTTAAATTTATGACAATTTAATATAACACTAGATAAACACATCAACTATCAAGTAACCTGTACCTAACAAGTTTTGAAAGTGGATCTGAATTCGAATCCAAATGGGCATCGTACAAAAACAACATCGTTAGTAAACCCTCCGAAACTGGACAAATCGTGTGTAATTGGAGAATGGTTTCACAAGATACAAGAGAAAATTCTCTGTGTGTGTCGGACATGATTTCTACAATATAACGAGTAGTTCAGAATGTTGAAAAATGAGAACCAGTAAACAGTTTATGTTATGATGTTACTGAATAATAATTAGTAACAGTAATATATTAGAATTATTTCGCTGCATACTATGAGGATTTTATAAAAAAACTAGAGGGATTTGCTCAAGGTTATCAGTGGTTAGATAATTCATGTAATGCACTCTACTTGCCATTTTGATTATCCCTCTCATTTGACGTGCTTAGGTGAAAGTTTCTCTTTTTTATTCCATTCATTTTTTCGTGAACTAACTGTTCTTAATAGTTAATTTCTGTTTTTTGAAAATGTAAATATTGAAATATTGCTTCCACCTTGCTCAATCTTTGTTTTTTGTTACAAATTTTATCTCGTATGTAGTTTTATAAACTGTGAATACATTGACTCGGTAAAAAATATGACTACACTGATTCATAAAATTCAGCCTATTTTATACATTTATTCTCAAAAAAATATCCAAGGACGTCATTACTTTCGTAGTGAATATAATTTTGAAACATCCTGTACAATAATGTCTGGACATACTTCTAAATTTGAATAATTTATTTAAAAAACTATTGGTCAGTTATTCGGTCTGTATACAAATCTAAAATGATGATTTAACACTTATTGACCATCTCTAAATTCAATTGATGACTGGTGATTCCGTTGAAATGAACAGAATATTAGGGAACAGAGAGCAGACCTACGGCAAGTGTGAATATCGTGAGAAGCATATTTATATGCGGGCGATATAAATTAGAATTATAGAGAACTTGATGGAAATCTCACGAATGTGAATGAAAATAATGATTCAAATAACCCACATTACGAAATGTTGTTGGTATATTTTGTTTTCTATTGTAGAACACAAAATAATTTTGCTTTTAAAGGTAGGAGATTAAATTAATCATTAGACGTAGATATTTTACTGTGAAAAGCATTAATATCCAACAAAGTTTCTTATTCCAGGAACGGTAATGGTGAAATCATATTTTTACTTTTCCGCCCAAACCTATCAAATATGCGAGGAAGTATTGGATTATTACAAAAAAAATGGAATTTTGGATTTGTTTGAGTTATTTTTTCGTTTTTCAGCAGGAAAAACTCGAAAAACGGGTTTTTAGAAAAAAAATCCTGTGTGTATGTCGTCGTCCTTGTTGTCGGCCACTTTTTGTAACATGACTTGTTAGCACCATACAGCCTCTGGACTGTGATCTAAACAGAAATATTTAAACTCTCAATACACCAACTTTATTCGACATAATTCAAGATAATCAATGACAACGTAGAAAAGTATTATGTTGAGTAAAGAATCATTACACACAAATATTAAAACTAAGTATGTGTTAACCAGAACCGTTAAAAACGCTTAACTGTAAATAACCAACTTATCAAATATACTACATCCCCCCCCCTCAGTATTGTAATGTTTCTGTTATTTATTTAAACAATAAACGGGTGGGATAAATTTTAAACACACGGTAGGTTCACTTACTTAATTTATTTAAGCACTAAACTAATCACTAACACCTAATTCATATATACTCAGTATATTCACTTAAACTAATTTATATAATCACTCACTTTATATTCACTTATTTACTGTTTATCTCACGATGTCAAATTATAAACAATCCTAACTCTTCCTGATCAGTCCCTTATATATTGAAGCCTTTTTTACTAGTAAATTCCGGACTGCGGCTTACACACACAAAAACAATTGGTTCTGGCCTTTTCTAGATAAGTCTGGTCACAAAAACAATGTTAAGATAATATAGTCGTAAACAGTTATATAAATAAACGGTTTCAAGGATTAAAACTAACTTTTCCGCATCTGTCGCCCTGAACAATATTGTACCATAAAATTATCACTTCGGGGGATGTATCGTGCTAACAAACCGAAATTTCTCCAAAAATAACCAAAAATTCAGTATATCTGGATTTATAGGACCCGCTGTACTCGCTCTAGTCAACTGAAAATCGATAGGGTACATCTGTGAGACACCTTGAACAATATTCAATCATAAAATGGGTCACTTGTATACACGCTGGAGGCTGTATCGTGCTAACAAACTGAAATGATCCAAAAATGACGAAAATTTGGTACTTCAAATACCATAGCACTCGTTGTACTGGCTTTACTGAGTTGAATATCAATAGGATTCATATTTGAGACGCTCTGAATAATATCCAATCATAAAATTGGTCACTTGTATATACTCCGGAGGTTGTATCGTGCTAACAAAATGAAACTTCTCCAAAAATGACAAAAATATCGTACTTAAAGTACTGTAGCACCTTTTGTATTGGTTCCGGTGAGCTGAAAATCAATAGGTTTCATCAGTGAGATGCCCTAAATAATATTAAATCATGAAATTGATGAATTGTTGAACTCCGGAGGCTGTATCGTGCTACCAAACTGAAATTTCTCAAAAAATTTCAAAATGTCGTACTTCAAGTACAATAGCACCCGTTGTACTGGCTCTGGTGAACTGAAAATCAATAGGGATAATCTGTGACATGTCCCTTACAATATTCAATCAATAAATTGCTGACTTATTACAATCCGGAGGCTGCATCGTGCTAACAAGACATGTAAGGAAAAGTGGCCGACGACAACGACGACGACGACGACGACGACGACGACGACGACGACGACATACACACAGGATTTTTTTTCTAAAAACCGTTTTTTCGTGTTGTTGTTGATGGAAAACGTGGAAATAACTCAAAAATTTTTTTTGGGGTAAACCAATACTTTTCTCGCATATAGAAAGGTTGGGCGGAAAAGAAAAAAACAGTGCGTATCCACCATAATTTTAACTTTGATACCTGGCTTAGACTTGAAATGCGTCGTTGTCTATTAGATTTTCTCAGCTCAATTACTGGGGCTTCAGTGCCTAGCACGTTTTAAAATTTGTAGGTTGTTGCGGTATTTCAGAAGAGTCGGAGGTATTCAGAGACTGTATTATATCATTGGTAGTAGATTCTGGGTAATTGGTGCCACCTTGTGTTTGAGAATCTGCTTTAGTTTGATTGTTATTCGTAACTGTTGGCACTTCTTTTCCTTCGCCACAAGGAGCTAAGTGGTTCGGAGATACTGTCAGTTCTCGGCCATTCTGAAGACGGACAAGGGCACGATTAGAGTCTGCTTCTAATAGATCTACTTCGTCGACGAGTGGTTCGTATTTAGATCACCTCACTTGACGACGCATAAGTACTTTTCCGGGAGTCAACAACCACGATGGGATCGACTCGCCATTCGGTGAACTCCGGGGATGTTGAAACATGCGTTCATGTGGAGTTCCATTAGTGGCAGTACAAAGAAGTGACCGGACACAATGAAGGGCATCTTCAAGAACAATTTCCCATTGAGTGGTCTTTACATACGGGACTTAAGTGCCAACATAATAGTCTTCCAGGTTGTACCATTATATCTTTCTACTTGGCCATTTCCTTGAGGGTTATAAGATGAAGTGCGACTGATTTCCACGTTAAACTTATCTAAGTATCTTTTAACTTCATCAGATATAAAAGAGAAGCCTCTATCAGAATGGATGTAGGAGGGTATTCCGAATACATTAAAAAGATTATGTAAATTTCGTATTACCGTCGCTGCTGACACATCAGAACATGGGAAGGCAAAAGGAGATCGTGAATATTCGTCAATGATCACTAATAAATATCGATTCTGTGATGTGGAAGGTAGAGGTCCCTTAAAATCGATATTAAGCCTCTCAAACGGTGCTGTCGCTTTTATCAATTTTCCTGAAAACTTGACGAATCGTGGTTTCAATTAGCAGCATATCGGACACATATTTGTTATTCTTCTTATTTCATCTATTGAAAATACCAAATTTTTACTTCTAACATAATGATATAAACGAGTAACTCCAGGATGACAGAGAGTAGTATGTAATTGTTCCAATGTTTGTCCGTTACTTGCTAGATTACAGTGAATTCTAGTGAATGCGTCTGTCACAGAATTAAATTTGCCAGGTCTATATATTACGTCATACTTATATTCGGATAATTCTTATCTCCATCGCAGAATTTTTTCGTTTTTGATTTTGCTACTTGGTTTTAAATTGAACATTAACGAAACTGATTGTTGATCAGTAATTAAGTTAAATTGTATATTCAGTAAGAAATGTCGCCATTTCCTTAGTGATTCAATTATTGCGTAAGCTTCCTTCTCGAAGGCACAGTGATTTCTTTCCGACGTAGACAAAGTTCGGGAGAAAAATGCCACTGGGTGTTCTTGTTGCGCAAGAGTCGTAGCTATTGCGTTTTCGGATGCATCAGTTTCTACTACAAATTCCAATGATTCGTCGATACATTTGACAGCCGAATCTGCAATCGATGTTTTAAGATCTTAAAATGCCTCTTTAGCTTTGTAGTTTAATGGAAACGTCATGCAGTGTGCTAACGGTGCAATCCGTTTTGAAGAAAATCGGGGCACCCATTTCGAATAATGCGCAAGCATCCTATCCCAAATGGGATCCGCCGGAATTAATAAAGTTTGCCATTCGCTTCAAACGCAGCATAAATTTTGTCGCTGTTCTGTATGGGAATTTGATGGTAAGCTGATTGTAAGTACTAAACACCGTATATTGAGCTACTTTATTCACCAAATCCTAGATCCTTGGTTGAGGATAAGCATCTAATGAAGTGAATTTAGTAATTGTTTGTGAATAGTCAATGCACATTTTCTTCTTTTCATTCTCTCCGGATACGACAACCACTTGCACCCGCCAAGGTGAGTTGCTCCGCTCTATAGTACCTTCATATAGCATTCGTTGAATTTCATCTTCGATGAAGTAACGATCTTGATTAGAAAATCTACGGGATTCTATTACTATAGGTTTCATATCAGGCCATAAGTGCCTAAACAGTGATGAAACGGGTACTTCAGCAGCCGCTAGGTTACAAATAGTAAGAGTCGGTCTAGATCCTACAAAATTCACATATAGAGCTTCATGCTGCTTCAAAATATCATGTCCAATAATGACGTCGGCACACGCTCTTGGTAATATTGACATTTTAATATTTCTGTAAATATTCCCAAACATCTTTAGGTCAACTTCACAGCTATTGCGTATTTAGCATGTTAAAGAACTAGATGCCATCAAAATGTTTCCATATTCAGGGATTAAATCTATTTTCAAAGCTTTGGCAAACGATTCATTTAAAAAACTCAGAGAAGAGCCACTGTCGACCAAGGCTGTTGCAGGTTGAGAATTGATAGTTACATCAATTAAAGTCTTATCTACGCAAGTAGGCCTTGTAGCGGCTAAGTAATAATTCTTTCAAGTAGTTGTCAGTGTTTCTTCTTCAACAAGTGAACTGCTAGCAGTTACTCTTTTTTTATACGATCGACAGACATTACGGAAGTGCCCCTTTTTGTTACAATTTCTGCAAAGTGCTTCACGTGCGGGACAAATATTATGAGGATGTTGAGACCTTCCGCAAAAATAACACTCACTAGTTGAAGCCACCGAATTAACTTGAGGTTGATGTTGGATAGCGTTTTCAGGAAGACCATTTCGAATATAACATTCAAGTTTATAGGTGACGTGCCAGGAGTGGATGAATTCGACTGAAGAACTGCCATTTCTAACGCTCTTGCCTGAGATTAAGCTTGATCAAGAGTAAGAGTTGTATTTTCCAAAAGTCTTTGTCGAATTTTCGGATCGCTCAGCCCTCTTATAAAAGAGTCTCGAATATACGCATCCCTATTCTCGGATGCAGTTACATGTTTAAAGTCGCATTCTTTAGCCCAAATAGGATTGTAGCTGTTGAAATCACCCAGTAAAATTAGAGGTGATTGAACTTGTGACCAAATGTTAGTGATGTCTTTTGAGGTAATTACTTGATCAGGAGGGATAAGATGTTGCACATATTAATTGTTAGTATTTAGTGTTATATTGTGTATTTCGCATGAAGTATTTACATTGATGGCTACGCCACCACTTGCTTTCCCGCGTTGTTTCTGTTTCTGTAAAAACTGGAATAATTGTTGAAGTCGTGATCGTGTCGTCATTTAAAGTTAGTTTCTTGAAGGCAAATAATTGATGGTGAAGTTTCGTGTATAAATATTTTGAGCATTTCGTAATGGGTGTAAACCCCATTTATGTTCCATTGCAATGAATTGAAGGTTATATTATGTAAGATCAGTTAGGGATTCCTGAAATGTGGTAAGAGAAAACTCGGATTTGGTATCTTCTTCTCCTGATTTTAAGAGCTTCAGTTGTTTCATAATTCTCTTTTTTGTTTAATTGCATTCGGTATTCATTTCACGATGAAAGGTATATGAATATATTTTAGTTAAGAGTTGCAATAGTTCTAGTGTGTTAGTGGTGTAATCTTTTGCTGTACTAAGAGGGTCAGCTGATCCTTGTAGGTTCTCAAAAAGTCGATTGTTTATTCGAAAGATATTATTTGAGTTTCGTTGTCGAATAATTCTTTGATAGGTGCCATTTGATTTTCCAGTGTGATGGTGGATTTAGCTTGTTTTGAGCTTTGCATCTGGTTTGCTGAATCTTGTGTAAGATGTTGTAGTATCGGAAGAAGGTGTTATGATTTCGATAATATTTATTTTCGACGTTGCTTTATTTTTGGGTTATCGATGTCAGTAACCGTCGATGTTGATGATTGTGGAGAATTTGATATTTTTTCTAGGGATCTTTTGTTGCTATGTAGTTCAGCAAGGTGAGTGATATTCCGAGTTGTGGTAGCTGCTGTTATATTTATTTTAACCCTTAACTGGCGTGGTAAAAATTTTGTGCCTACATACCGTCCTGCCGTCCCTGGGACCACATAACTAATAGCTAGAAAAAAATAGTGTATTCAACAAAAATGGTATTTTCAATTTTTTTGTACTTTATTTAACATATTGTTATTAATATTTTATTAAAATATTTTTCAATTAAAAATAAATGTAGCGCAATAAAAAATAACTTTATTTGCTAATAATGTAAACAAAAATTTACAAAGCTGGAAGCCAACGCTAGTAAATCATTTAGGAAAAAAAATAAGTCAAAACAGAAAAAGTATAGTCTCTTTAAACATTAATAAGCATAAAAAAATATATATTTAATATTAAACTTCTACAAAAGAAACGTGCAAGGGTCCATGAACGTTTATAGTTCTTCACCTGTGGCACATCCTACACACATTTACATTTTTTTGCTACATTCTAGACATATTGGTCGTTTGTATGAGAAACATAGGTAAGCGGTCGTTCTTTTTTTGAGCAGGATATATAGAGCATGTTTTTCTTTGTCCTCGATCTAGTTTATCGGACTGATCAGCTTCAGTTTCATATAAATGTCTTTCTTGTAAGAGACGGCCAATAGATGACCTTAGCTCACGAGGTAGTTTATTATTGTGGAAGCGAAGTCTCAAGTAGGGCTGAATTCAATGTTTTGCTACATTTTTCATAAATTCCAATCTTGTCATAAGTTCTCTATCGCGAAGTGATTGGTGCATAATGTATGCATTAGTAGTACTCATATCTAAAATAGGAAAAAAAAATGCCATAGTCCAGCGACGTGTTCGGCGGCTTGATGTGTATATGCTACATTTTTGCTCCATTGAATCCACCCCTCCTTTTGTATTGTTATAGAGAGCAATGATTTTCGGATTTTCAGTAAAAGGGGCTGTCTCTATGGAATGATGCATCGACGAAAGTAACAAAACTGCTTCATTTTTTTTAGTGACATATGATAGAAGGGAGTCTTTGGTAAATCCATAAAGTGAAGACCCTACTTGCCTATTACGAGCTGGTTGAAACTCAGCAGGAACCTATTTTTGTTTTTTTTTCATTGTCTCCACTAACGTTAGGCTATTATCTTCAAGAACTTTTACTAAATCCAGTGATGTGTACCAATTATCGGTTGTAATGTTACGGTTTGTGCCATATAAAGGTTCACACAATCTTATAACTGCCTGAGTGGTAATTCCGTATTTTTTTTCTTCCTGAGATAGTCCCATGCTATCACTACCTTTTCCACAATATAAATATGTATTATAAACATAGCTTGTTCTGGCATCCGTTAGACATTGCAATTTTAAGCCATATTTTGCTGGTTTTGATGGCATATACATTTTGAAGCGGCAGTTTCCACGTAATGCTACTAGCATTTCATCTACTGTTCCATGTGATCCCAAAGAGAATGCGGCTTGGGAACTTTCATTACATTTTTGTAAAAGTTCAGATATGGCTGCACTTGGATCTATTAGCTTTCGGTCTTCTCGGTCATCTGGATTATCAAACCTCAAATAATTCAAAAGCGTAACAAATCGTTTTGCAGATAAAGACAGTCTAAATATATCTCAACCAGTCCCATCTGTTGCAAATAATGATCTTACATCTTCATGGGTGGATTTAAATATAGCTGTATAAATAAGCAAGCCAAAAAAACACTCTATTTCTTCTAATGTGGCCTCCCTGAGCTCTGTTCTGGATGGATAAGAGAACTTTTCTCTTGAACTTATAATCTTCTTGTTTGTCCATTGAAGTACTTGTGCTATCATATATTCTGTAAAAATAGAGATCCAAGCATTTACGGGATCCATATGTTTTGCAGCAGATCGGGAAGTTGGTATTTTAATAATATTGTGCGCTTGAGTCCTAACATTTTTTACTGGAGCAGTAGCTGACCATTTAAATCTATTTCTTCCATAATAGTACTTTGGAGCTACTGTTCTTTCATCTTCATCTCCACTTGCATGGTTATCAGAATGTTCATATGCAGATTGATCGGAGTCGTCAGTCTGAAGGTCAGGTTCTTCATCTGCAGATTGATCAGAGTTGGTGTCATGCTCACTTTCGAGAACAAAGTCATCCTCTTGTTCCAATAATTCTACATAACTGTCCAGAGTGTCAATCATACGCAAAACTTTTTCTTCGAAATCAGGATCATCATACCTGACACGTTTTGGGACAGGAGGCGTATCCATTTTTAACGGTAGCACAAAAATAGACGCAATAAAAAACATACAGAAAAAAGCAATTTGTTACGCACTTACCGTCGTGAGGTCCCGGGTACCACGATCACACTGTCACGTAAAAACAGAAAATAACAACGCAACAACAATAACGTGGTCAAGGGCATACTAATTAGAAGGTACTGAGATGTACAGCTCGAAATTTCAATTAATGGTGGGGTGCATACCAAAATGTATCAGCTTGGGTCCCAGGGACGTCACAACGCCAGTTAAGGGTTAATGAGCATGGCTCAGAGCTATGCTCGCTTGCTGACTTCAGAGTAGGTTGGCTGGTTGTAGTTGTTGAGTTTGGTGGAAAAGTGACGTTTGTTGGTGGCAACTTTGAAGTGCAAGTGTTAGATAAGTGTCCATGTTGTTTGCAATAATAACATAAATTATCTACAGCAAGAAAAATACGATATGTGGTGTCATCATAACTTATCAAAAATGAGTATGGTATCGAAATTGTGAGGGCTACAATATATACTCGCCTCCTGAAACTGAATATGTGTTTATAATCGGGGTTGGTGGTGCCTATTCTCAAAAAGGAAATTGCAGAAGAGAGCTTGAAGCCGATATGTTCAAGTTTCCTCTGTATTACGTCGTGTGGAATCGGGGAAAACACACACATTGGATAAAAGTAGTCTTTCGTTTGGTGTGATAATTCTATCGATTAAATCATGTACGATTTCCTTACATGACAGGTGAATACATATCCGATCGTTCAAGATTCTAGATGTGAATAATATGTTTTTTCGGACCTATTGTGGAGCCAATGGCCAGGCGATATTCTTCTAATTTTATATTGTTTGAAGAACTAAAAACGATGGTGTGAAGTTTAGATGGGAAAGTAGGTATGGTAGGTTATTGAGGTTTGCAAGCTACTTTTGAGTACGAAGGTTAAGATGAAGGTGGAGGATGAGATAAGCCTCATTTATTCAATTTTATATAGTAGTTATTAAATAATAATAAAGAATGAAGGTGTTGATAAGTTAGAGTAAATGGTGGAAACTCACTTGCCAAAAAAAAAGTGCAAGTTGACAAAGTTGGCTTTGATTAATATTTGTTTACGTTATCTTAGTATAAAATAATATCCAAGGCATTATACAGAATAAGGGGTCTACTATTTTTTACTTACCCCCCGCAAATGCGTTCGTTACTGGAGTACAAATAAACATTCGCAGAAAAATTTCTAAATTTGTATATATTGCAAATTATTTCCTGTGAGCCACTTGTACAGAGACGACGGCTTTTTATTTCCCATTTTGTTTGCTGCTAAGTGTGATATGATATGGACAAGTTCATCAAAAATCGATGGCTCCAAATCATTTTTAAAAACAGTAAGAAGGTTCTTAATCTAATATTCAACTTCTTCTGTTGTGAGGTCCGAAAGTTTTATTACGGCACGAAACTTTCTAATGAACTCCTCATAGGCATTAATGCTCATTGTAAGTTGTTTTTGAACTTTGTCAATTATCGGCAGAAATGTATTTACTCTGAAATTGTCTCCAGACTCATAATCTTGAAGTTTTTTGTTGTCCTACGTCTCTTGTCATGCTCATACACTTAGTTTTCATACAGATCAAACTTATTCCTGAGCACTTCAAAGAATGATGCAGCCATTACATCAGTGGCTTCATTTTAAACATATTTGTTAACCTTATGCAACCTGAAAACAATAGTATCCCATAACTTTGCCATTAAAGCTGTTTCTAAGTGATTCAATCTGCTAAGTAGGTCTTTAGCTCCTGCTCGAGTGTTAGACTTCTGATCTGTGTCGCTTTCCAATGTTCCTAGAGCTCTGATTATTGCAGGCCATTCTTCTTGTACGGCTCTCAAAGCGTCATATCTAGCAGACTTGTAGTGGAAAGGCTTCTTGTCGTTAGTGTTGTGTTTTGTATTTATTTAATACCGCCCATTTATGTGTAGATCTAGAAAAAAAATGTACAGCTCTTGAAGTAAAGTGAATAATGACACAGCCTCAATGTAAGAGTCAACTGCGTGAGTGCCAACTAGATTTAGGGAGTGTCCTGCACACGGGATATATGATGCAAGTGCACTGACATCAAGGATCCTAGCCTGTAATCCTTAATAGATCCCAGGCATGTTGGAAGCATTGTCATTAGATTGCCCGGGGCACTTTTGCATGTCCAAACCAAAGAGTTGCGAAGTTTCAGTTACTGCGTTAAACACATCAAGGTTCTTATATCCAATATGCGGCAAAAACTTCAGAAATCGTTGAACAGCCTCTCCCGTTTGTTTTACATAGCGTATCATAAAAGATAATTGATCCACGTGAGAAATGTCCGATGTTGAATCGACAATCAATGAAGAATACTGAGAGCCTTTCGCCTCCTCTAAAATGTAGTTTGTAATTTGCTTACCAAGGAGTTCAATAAATGCATCGCATATAGTGGATGAAAGATAAGAAATATGTCCTTTTCCAGGGTTTACATACTTTCAAATGTGTTCAGCCAAAAATGGGTCAAACTCAGCAATGACTTCTAGTAACATCATGTAGTTTCCATTTGAGTTGGAACCAAATACCTCTGTTGTCCTCGAGATGATAGAGGTTTATGACCAGGACAACTCTTTGCAATAACATTTGCCAGTAGATAATTTCTCGATCTATCATTTCAGTTAGTTGGGAATTAATCTTGCCCAGTTTCCCCCCTCTCTCTTTTAAAGTGATGGTGTTGTTTTTATGTGAAAGGGAATTTTCATGTTCTTTGAACCTTGATGTAACATTTTTTCAGTCACTAAAACCGTTTTTCAAAAAAGATGATTCCGATTGTGTTTCCGAATGATAAACACGGCAAAGACCACAAAAAACTGCACATTAAGTACACAAGCCATGCTCTTTCTCGTTTTCCCCGTTTGCTAAGTATCTATAAAAATGAGTCCATACTCCTTCTTCGCCGTTGAAAAATCAGCTTATTTATTTAGAATTAACCCACGTTGGGATACGTAATCACGTGGTTAATCATTAACAACCCAGTTTGCTGGATCAGGATCAAAACTGAATGTTTCAGGTTCCCGTTCTAAATTCTGTTGAATTGGTGTTGGATTTTCAACGCTATTGGAGGGGCTCTTAGTGTCTTCCTGTGGTTCGGATTCAAATTTTGTGTCTGGTTCTGATTCTATTCCAGATGTAACAGACTGCATATGAACAGAGGTGCTACTAGTACTAGGAGTACCGCAGTCTAGAAATAAGCAGTCATCTGTTTTGGTTTGGTTATTTTCGTCTTCTTTTGACAGCCATTCTTTATCGTCCCAGAGTATTTCATGTTCTCCTGTAATTTTCAGTTAGCTCTTTTCCTGAACTCAGCCCCAGATGGGCGTTTTTTTGGTTGGCTCATTTTAATATCTGAAAAAAACGAAATGATCAGTGCCAGAGAGAAAAAAAATTGTTATTTCCACATTGCATTCCGCGGATAGCATTTATATTTTAGTTGACAAATTATGTTAATGATATAAGTGAAATCGAATAAGTGCTGATTTTTTTCCGATATTTCTTCCTGTTATCTAAATATTAGCAGGGCCGTTCGCTCGTTCGTATAACAGAAACGACCCGTTGTCTATTAATTAACGCCCTGTAACCTCAATATTATATTGTTATAATACAATGTCTCGAAACTTACTGTAATGGCTCGTTGGTCGTTGGATTATTGTTCACCTTTGTTTTTGCAACGATTGCTGTCACCAGTGCCGTAGGGCACATGAGAGCAGGAAATACCCTTTTGAAGAACCTTGAGGGAGGGTATTTTCCTGGCTCGAGCGGGAGGGTGCCGTGGGTCCCCTTGGGCTTAAACGATGTGCCAAGCCTGAGCTCTGAGGTTCGCCGTGTCTTACAGTACCTGTACCTCCACGGGGTCCAGTCCACCTTTGTCTAGGGGGGGATTTGTCGGGGGTAAAGGGAACAGACTAGGTAGATAACATATAAAGCCTATATTAAGAACATGTAAGTAGCATAATAAAGTTAACAACAAAAAGTGAGATAATTTAGGGTACACTTTCGACGCCTACGGTATACGATGAAAGCATAATACAATAATAATTATTTGTTCGCCGCGTGGAAAGGATTCCTTAATATATTTACCCTCTTTTCCAGTTTGCGTCCGGTAAGGACAACGAAGTTCATCTCGTCAGTGAAAAGTGGGCGGGGTTTTTCGTAAGAAAAAAATATCTAGCGTATCCTTACAAAAATAAAAGCGTGACCTAGCTAATGGTTACTTCATTGATTATAATAACATTGAAATTACTTACTGCAAGAAAATGATTTTGTAACCGGACTTATCTTCTGACATGGGTGACCTTCGACGCCCGATAAATTATGACAGAATAATGAAATCCTCATTTTCGAAGCGAATACAATTAAAGCTTTAAATATAGGGTCATTGGCGTCTTTTATATACCAGGGGTAGAAACTGGTGTTGAGTGTACTTCTCCTTATTTAAAGTGTGTAAACAGCTGATTCATTAGTCTTAAGAAGAACATACAGTATCCCAAGTCGACAGTAACATAAATAGATTTCTCAGGAATAAAACTCTATAACTGATACGAAAATTTTCCAGCGTATGATTGGAGTAATCTGTATAGCTCAGGCTTAGGGGGGTGTACCCCTCGTAAACATCCCTGAATAAAATTGTATAATAAGAAAAATTACAAAGTATAATACTTTCTAATTAAGGTGATATAAGGCTCAAGCTTCAGTATAACACTTACATGGCGGGATGGATAATCAGACAAAAAAAATAATATGATTTTCCCAAAAATCTAAAAGTTTTTCCGATTCAAAACTTACTGTTAGGAAAATCCGGGTCCAACGTCACACAGGAAAATAACGGCGTCTGGATTCTATTCTCGATCGGTAGACGGCAGATGAGCTATGATCGGCTATCTCTAATTCCAACACTTCGCGAAAATCACTGAAACTCACTGCGAAAACGCGTGCGTCATATGTCGACAACCGCTGGAAGTACCGTACTGTACCTTCGCTGTACCGAACTGTGTCGTCGTCGTCGTTTTTCCTTCTATTTATTCCGAGTTTTTGGGACGAGTTGGTTCTGCCATCGCAGCAAACGTTGCTGTTTTTCGATGCATCACCTACTCGTCCCTGCTTCTATATGTTTTGTGTTTTGATTGTTGAAGGTTATCTTTAATTGCAGTTTTGAATTTCTCTATACTAATTGCATAATTCTTCTGTATTTTTTTTATATTCAAAACAACGGTGTTTTGGTGTTCGACATTTATGCGTGACAACCTTGGGTGAATTTGTTGATTTTTCATAATTGCTTATTTAAGTTTTACTGCCAACGATAATAGAAAAATAGGTCGTTTTTTTAGACTTTTTGTATCGTATTTTGATTAAAATTATATTTGATTTGAATTGTTTTTATATATAAGGTGTCACTAAATTCCCTTGCCATATTTGTGCTTATTACATTGCATTAGCTCTTCACAAATATCTGGAAACCAACAAGAAGGAAACACTCATAAAATTCACAAAACAATCTAAAATAATGATTAACTTAACACGAACTTTTTACAAAACAACCTCTCACTGAACATACAAGCAGGCAACACAGTACAGAGTGGCAGTATAGTGATAGCTAATGGCGGTTGGAGGGATGGCGGCAGTCACGTGATCGTCTCCGTCGGGTGAGTAGCCCGTTTTACTCCCCTTTATTTGTCCGGACGCTCGCTATTCATAAGTACACAGAAGTACAAAGTTTGTCAGATTTCTGCGCCCCCCGCAAGCGTGCGCCCTAGGCCATGGCCTAGGTTGGCTTTTCGGGTAATCCGGGCCTGAGAGCCGACTCCCGTATTCTTTCTGAAATCAGTGAGAAAAGCAAATCAAATGAATGTTACAGAATTATGGTATAATGATGAGTGCAGTATGATGATACTGAGAGCTACTTTCGAAGGAGTTGAGAGTTTCTACAGTAGATGCTCAACAAACCTGCTAAGTAAGACTAAACATTTTGTTCTGTGTGATAGAATTAGTACAGAACATATAACTCACTATAAAATGAAGCAGGTTAAACAACATTTTTTCCTTCCTATATGGAGAATTTTATCCAGAATAATTATTTTTCAATCAACTTAATAAATGTTGCGTAAACATAAACTTCACTCGTTCTACCTTAAAAATCTCCCAGAATAAAATGTATATTATTATAGATTTTATGTACTCATGATATCAACAGAAATTTAAGATGTCACAATTTAAAACAAATTAGAAACAATTTATACAAAAAAAAATGTAATCATCCATGAACAATTTTGATACACCCCGTATGTCCTTTTTATAATATTATAGATGTTGACATTCAATAGTCAAAGGTGAATTCATAGTAACAATTTTTGAAGTATACTATCACTAGTATATCCAATCGGAATATAATGTTTGTATGTCACTTTTGTAATTGGGTTTAATTTAAAAGAATAATATTTTTAATAACATTTAACACAAGTTAGAATGCTACTCTAGTTTTCTTTATGGTATGAATTAGTTAATAATGATATTGTAAATAAGGAATTTATATAAATGTCATGAAGTGACAAATTGAAATTAAATAAGGACTTACCTGATGCTATAAAATAATATGTTGGTATGACGTTCAGGAAGGAAGAAAAAATTGTTTGATAGGGGTTGCTAAGGGGAAACTAAGGAAGTTGTTGACTGGGGATAGTGAAAGAAGGGTTTCAAGAAAAAAATTTCTCTGAAAAATATATCAGAGATTACGGTTAGCAAGAAGCTAACTAGAAGAGTAAAGTAGTCGTCGAGATCACCAAGAGTTGATGATAATAGAAAAGATAACTTCAAATCTTCAGAGTCGGTGAGATACTCAATTATTATAAAATCTTATTTCCATTATATATATATATATATATATATATATATATATATATATATATATATATAATTTGTACGAGACACATTAATCGTGTAGATTAATCTGAACGAGGTTCCAGCATTCAGAAGCTGAAATAAATTCAGAAATATTATTATTTTTTGTGGATTCATATACTGTTATTTGAGGTTAAAATTCTATAGTATTGAACATCATCTACAGTGCTTAGATAACAATCATTTATAGGTTGTATTATTTAGGATAGAAATTTCATACTTACAGAAGAATTTGATATCAAATTTTTACGAATATTCGCAAGATATTATTCGTAAATCATTGTTTATATTTAGGTTACAAGACGCATTCTTTTTCTTTAGGTCAAATCCAGTGAGGGATATCAGCTGATTCTTTATTTCTAACGGAAGCCGCGTTCCGTATTTTTCTTCTATGAATTGCGAATATTGGTAGTAAGAATATTTCATAGTTGTATTGTTGTCGAAAAGACAAGCGTTTATATATTGTTTATATTTATTGTTCCTGTAGACTGTATGGGCTGGTTGGTAAATGCACTTATTTTAAAATTTTTGAGGTATTATTTATTTAACTGTTTAGAACTTTACAACATGAAAAATTTAATAAAATAAACTGAATATTGTGAATGTACTTCTCTGCTGAACTCAGAAGGTCGAATGCTTCTCGCTGTTAGCCGTCGTCGCTCGCATCGACTTAACTCGGCGTGGGGGGGGAAGCTGATAGACAGGGCCGCACTGAACAGTTCCATTAAAACAAAATCAGAGTACATACTTATCTCTTTTATCAAATACAGATACAAGCGTATTTCAAAACGATAGGAACTTTATCTATGACCCGTTATCTCTACTAACCCTGAAACACGACTTTGAGGTGAGTAGTCGATTCTCTGGTTAAGAAGCCGTGGCACTTGATGATAAAAAAGTTTATAGAACAAAATTTTTGTAGTATCAAAATTATAATAAATCATCAATAATAGAAATGCACAATAATATATATATATATATATATATATATATATATATATATATATATATATATATATATATATATATATATAAGCATTTCTTTTCCTTTTATTGGATTTCGAAATAAGCAAGCAGCTCTGACCCACTCTGTATTATTTCATAAAAGACATTTCTGACCATTTCATGTCCAGACTTTTCTATATGTTTCATTACTTTTGAAATACTGTAATGAAATGGGATTTAAAATGTTGCCCAAACCAAAATAACATGGTGAATGAGAAATACTAATTTTAAAATAATGCTTATGGCATAATTGAAAAGGGGATGGTGGCTGTTAAACAAAAAATATTTGAATGACTGAACTTCTAAATTCATCCATTAGGAACTATCAATTTGTCAAGACTGTCATATGTTTTCCACATGAAATAATTTTCATTTCACAAAGTATCTGGGCGTAATGTCTACGCTGCTAAGAAAAAAAGACTACAATACTCTAAAATAATAAAAAATGTAATACACTCAAATTATTTTCTTTCATGTTCGTACTGTTCCCGGGAGATCTATTATGGCGAAGGTTGAATATTATTTGTGACATGAAAACAATATTGCGTGAATTAACTGCAGTAAGCAATAATAACAATACACCCCCAGATACATGCACACAATTAATGAAATTAAGTTATTTCGTGTTATTTTTTTTAATCGTGTTCGATGTAAAATGCAGGTCACACGTGCACTATCAAATCTTCTGCAACGTACAATTTATTCATACAATGCCTTGTGTCCGAGATAGTTATGCATAATTCCTTTATATTTTTTATTATGAGAAAAAATGGAAATGCTTTTGTAGCAACGAGAACCTCAGTATGATTTTGTGATATGGTTTCATCCAATACAATAGAAAGTTGTATATCTTGATATTTGTACTTTTGGTTATTAGTAACATTTCAAGCTCATGGATAAATTGAATTGTATCTCGATGAAATAAAACAATTTAAATTGTTTAAAACTTCATTATATTTGAACGAATGTTCAATTTAAACTAATGTAGCGTTTCGCTAACACAGTAGCTTTCTCAAACGAATAAAGGCATAAGGAAAAAATGTTTTTTTTTAAAACCGGCCAGAGATTAGTACTTTCCAGTTTATTTTTAGGTCAGACAATCTCATTTTGTCGGACCGAGCCAGAAAATTATTGTGATAGTCCGTTAAAAGCCTTTACCGGACTCATTTTTATTTACTTTCCGGCCTATCCTCAATGAAATAGTATATTAAAGTATAAGTGGATAAAGAGGTCTTTCAAACACGCGCATTTTTCGAGCACGACGGCGCAGCCGGAGTGCTCGAAATAGAGCAAGTGTTTGAAAGACCAGTTATCCACGAATACTTTACGCTATTTTTTTTATTGGTGCACTTTGAAATCATAGAATATTATTATCATATTATTTTTTTGGCAATGATCACGCTTGTCCTTCAGCCACACACAAATTGAAGAAATTCATTTTAAATACCTATTAAGTTAAAGTTAAAAACTTATATTATTTTTTGTTATATGGTTAAACAACAGATCATAAACAGAATCATCTCCAGTCGCGAGCAACACTTTAATACACGTAGGGAATTGAACGCCTACTTTTATCATCCACCAACTCATTACTAGAAAAACCCGCGCAGCCGAAAAATACGTGATCTAGATCTGCGACCTCGTTATCATGTGGACACAGTGGAGAATCTATTATTCCTATTTCATATAAATGAGATGGAAAACACCCATGATTCATTTTCAATCGAGATAAGATTGTGCAGTATTTTTTATAGACTTTATCATTGAATATATGTGAAGTTTTCTTTGGCAGCTCTTTGTAGATAGAAAAATATGAGCTGGTTGAGTTTTTTGCTATTTATGTGTAATAGTTATTCCAATCTCTGTAAATATTAACTTTGAATAGACTGTGAAAATCTCTATAACACGGAATTTTTAGAAAATTGTTACATGCCCTCGCTTCTTTTGCGGCTTCATGAACTATCTCATTACCATAAATACCAGTGTATGCTTTTGCCCATATAAATATAATTTTAACTTTTTTGAGTTCTAAATGATATATTGAATTTTCAATCCTGCATATAATAAAATTATCATAATATTCAGTTGTTATGTTTTTTATGCTCTCTAACATAGACTTTGAATCCGATACTAATATTGCACTTTGAACATTGTTTTCCGCCACCACTCCAAAGCTTCATGTATGGCAACGGCTTCAGCTGTAAAAATGCTACAAATCTTTGGTAATTGCAATTTAAAAATATATTTACGGTTTTCTACGTAGAATGCACTACCAACTCCTTTCAGATTTTTGCTTCCATCTGTATAAATTATTGTGTATATATTATAATTGCTGATTATAGAATGTAATGAAGTTTTATTATAGGAGGGTAATTCATCATAGTTCGGGAATATGACAGTGGGCTTTGGAAAAATAGATTCATAGTTATGCATGAATACAGGCAATTTATCCATTGTTACAATGAATTGACAAAATTCATTGGTTTTGAGAAAGGCCGATGTCAATAAAGGACAGCAGTTTTCAATTCTCCAGTAGCGGTTGGTTAAAATTTCCATGTTTAAGTTACTAATTTTAATCATTAAGGACGAATTATATGTTCTCAACTTGGTAATATATTTGTAGGCTAGTAATTTTAGCCTAAAACGTAAAGGTGGTTCATTCGCTTTCGCCAGGATTGCATTAGTAGGAGACGATTTCATGGCTCCGATACAAAGTCTTATTGCTTTGAATTGTATGCGATCGACTTTTTTTAGGTTTGTGTTTGATGACGATCCGTAAAATATAGAGCCGTAGTCAATTATAGCTCTGATAAATGATCTATAAAATAGTAATGCTGTTTGAGGGACAGCGCCCCAAGACTTTTTAGTAACACAACGAAGAATGTTTAACCCTTTTTCACAACGATTTTTTAAATATTCGATATGTCACGTCCAGAGCAATTTTGGATCTAAAACCATACCTAAGTATTTATATTCAGTGACTGTAGGTATCTTTAAATCCATTAACTGTATATGTGTGCTTCTATGTTGACGGTGTCTTGTAAAGCACATAACAGCAGATTTTTCAGGTGACATTGTGAAACCCATTTCAAATAACCAATCTTTGAATATTTGTATAACACTGCTAAAGTCATTCAAGCATTGCTCATATTTTCTACGACTGGTATATATACAGATATCGCCAGCATATTGTACCAACTTGATATTATTAATATTATTTAATTTATTATGCAATGCTGACGTATAGATATTAAAAAGTATGGGACTGAGTATCGAACCTTGTGGAAGACCATTATGTACTAATTTGGGCCCATACAATTCGTTGAAATGGTTTCTGACATATATTTTCTTACCATTAAAAATCTCATAAATATTATTGGCCGTTCTTTTATCAATACCTAAATCTGTCATTTCATTAAAGAGAATTCGTAAGTCCACTGAGTCATAGGCCCCTTTTAAATCTAAAAATAAGCGAAGGAGATAGTCGTTTTTAGAATTGGACAGTTGAATATCCGTAATGAGTTCCGTCAAAGATTCGCGTGTACCTAAACCACTCTTGTAACGAAACTGTGTTTTAGGAAGTAGTGACTTAGCTTCAAGGTAATATTCTAATCTCGACTTGATCATTCTCTCGATTGGCTTTAATACACACGACATAAGAGAAATTGGTCTGTAAGAAGAAGGAAGTTCTGGATCTTTGCCTGTTTTATGAATTAATACAATCACGCATTTCTTTAATTCATTTATTATTTCAGCTTTTAACCACCAATCGTTAAAAATATTTAAAAGTAGTAATTTTGCATTTTCAGGTAGATTATATAACATTTTATAGGTGGAATCATCTAAACCAGGAGAAGCGTTTTTTGTCTTTTTGAGAGACAAATATAGTTCCAACAAACTGTAGGGTTTATTTAAATTGTTAGGCTCTATGGATAAATATTCGTATGTGCTCAAGGGTGGTTTGCGGCCAACACTAGGGGGAGCATAGTTATTTAAAACTTTTGTTAATACTTCATCATCTATTTGCTTTTTTTGAGAAACATGTTTGTTACTGATTGATTCAACCATGTTCCAAATCTGTGTTATAGATGTACTTTTATTTAATTTATTAAGATATGCTACTCAACTATCTCGTTTGTTTCTATTTACAAAGACGTTTACAGGCAGATTCAATGTTTCTGTAAGATAAATAATTTGCCCAATTGGAACAAGATTTGTTAACTTTAAGAGTTTCTTTACGTTTATTTACCATATTTGTACAATCTTTATCCCACCAGTAAGGTTTATTGCTAGAGGTAATGAAAGGTTTATTTATAATCATAGTTTGATTAGCAGTATTATTTAAAGTATCCCAAAATGTTTTAAGCATTTCTGGAGAAGACATTTCACCAATATTAATGTTATGTAATGCAACATCTATTGTTTGACCGAATAGAGCCCAATCTACACTCGAATCACACCATTTCGTAACAGGAAATATTTTCTTACTTTTATTTCTAATAATAGAATTTATTGTAATAGGAAAATGATCGGATCCACATGAATCAGGTAGTACTTTCCAAAATATTTTATCAATTAAATTAGGTGACATTATAGTAAGATCTATAGCTGAGGGATTTTGGTCAGGTCTAGTGACTCTTGTCGGGCTGCCATCATTTATAACCGTTAAATCGTAGTTATCTAAGGATTCCAATAATCGATTACCTCGTGCGGTGTTGTCTGCACAACCCCATGAGCGACTATGACAATTAAAATCGCCGGAAAATATTGTATTGTGTGTGAATTGCTTAAAAATATTATCCCAGTCCTGGACTTTAGCTATAATATTAGGGGGTTTGTACACTGAAACTACTTTTAGTTCACCGCGATTAATTTGGACCGCGCACACTTCAATACCTTGATTATAAAAATTGACTGTCTCGACCCTTACTTCGTGGAATATGCTCATATTAGTGTTTTTAAATGAAACTCACAATATAATACAAGATATTGAAAATTCTAAAAAATTGACAATTGTTTTGATAAATCAATATTGATGATATTGATTTATCGAAACAATTGTCAATTTTTTAGAATTTTCAATAACTTGTATTATATTGTGAAATTAACTAGAGATCGTGAGTTTCATTTAAAAACACTACCTTGATTATATGTTTTTTTAATTTCTATTTTTTTAAATTCAATGCTATCTGCGATGAGTATTTCTACTCCACCACCATCTCTTCTACATTTTTTAACAACATTAAAACCTTTGAAATTAACCATATCATTTTCCTTCAATCAAATTTCTGATAAAACTATTACATTGATATTAAGGTTTTTAATTAAGTCTTGCAGTTCCGTCTTTCTAGCATTCAGCGATTTAACATTTCATTGTAGAATATTAATTTTCTTTATATTACTCTTAGTAGCCATTTCAATATTCAGACTTATCGTCACTATCTGAATTAGTTGAATTTAGAATATCTATATTTTTATCACCGTTATCCAGAATTTTTAGAATTTGGGATACCGAATCTTTAACATTAGTTTCATCAAAACTTTTGTTATTCTTGATCACATTTTGGACTAATTTTACCATTTTGATTAAAATCTTATCTTTATATGACTTTATATGAGGATTGGAGAGGACTGAGGAGATTTTTGATGACGAAGGAGTATCTATGGGTGTTTGTTCTGGTGAAATAATTTTGCGTTTTTTAAATTGACTAGCATTAGATTTTTTTGGTTCACTATGTACTTGTGGATTGATGGTAGATTGGAAGATAGGTTTTGTAGGAGTAGATTTTTGTAATTGATAATTGATTTTCGGTTCTGAAAAGGGGGGAAAATATTTAAATTGTTGAACAATGCAAATCTATTATGAGTGCTAATTTTGGCATAAGAAGGATTATCCACAATGAATTCTGCCTCTTTGAAGGTGATATTCTCAATTGTCATAACTTTCTTTATTCTAGCTTGTTTTTTAAATGAAGGGCAGTTTCTAGATACTGAACCGTGCTCATTACTCTTGCAATGTACACATAAATTAACGTTTTTTGTACAGGGATTTTCATTGCAGTTTTCCGTTGCACAAATTTTGCATCTCACTTTACCTTTACATTGTGCACTAGTATGTCCGAATCGGAGACACTTGTAACACTGGATAACAGTATAAAAATAAGGCTCTACTGGAAAATTTACCATGTTAATTTTGACACTTTCTGGAATTCTGTTTCCCAAAAATGTCACAATAACCAATTGTCTATCGGCATAGGTGCTTCTCGCAAATCTCCTGGAATAGATGACTTTCGAAGTTACTTACCTGGTCGCTGTGGACTTCTCAAGGGCACTCCTTATCGGCTGCTAAATTCTTTCATCAATACATCCGCGACAGTTGTGGCCTCTTGGTTCGGGATAGCGTAAATTTCCACCCACTTTGTGAAATAATCCATTACAACCAGTATGTACTTGCTACCATTTTCTGTCGTCGGAAATGGTCCAGCGATATCTAAAGAAATCCTTTCGAAAGGGCTTCCAACATTGTACTGTTTCATGGGTGCCTTTCTCCTGCGATGTTGTCCATTACACGTAGCACCAGTCGTACATTTCTTACACCAGTCCTTGACATCGTCGGAGCTGTTCAACCAATAAAGCCTTTCACGGACTCGCTGAAGGGTTTTCTTCACTCCCAGATGACCTCCCGATGGACTGTCGTGTAACTTCTTCAATACCTCGGCTACTCTTGTTCTAGGGATAACTAGCTGTCTCCTCATCTGAGAACCATCATCGTTTTCAAGGAATATTTTCAACAGCCCTTCTTCCAGGACATGGGAGTCCCACTGAGCCCAATACGCCTTGAGTTTCGGTGAAAATCTTGACACTTGACACTTCTTGCCAGGTAGGTCGCCGATTTTCTTCCTTCCACTGCCGAATCTTCTTTAGGCAAGGATCATTCTCCTGATTATTTCTGATCCTAGTGGGTGGCCATTCTTCGTTGACTACTGTAATTCTTGAAACTGCAACTTCCTTAGATTTCGACTTGTTGCATTGTGAATAGTCTACAGGGCATGACCGTCTAGGCAACGAGTTGGCTTTTCGGTGATTCACATCAGCTGTATGTTCACCCCTGTCTAATTTCCCCTGTGACTGGAGTTCTTGGGTTACAGGAGTTTTGGGGCGCTTAGACAGACTGCGTACGTGCTGTAGCTCGCCACACTCCCGGCATTTGATATTCTTCGACTCCTTGTCTGCCATATCTTTCAACATGTTGACGATCTGGTCAAGTTTGCCATCACCATCTTCTTCCTGCATGGTCCTACCTTTGCTGTATCCCGAAGCCATCGTGGCTGCTTCATATTAAAGAGCAGCAGTCAATGCGTCAACTAGTATTTTGGGATGAGCTAGGGGAAGCGTCCTCTGCATATCGAGGTTACGTAAGCCCTCAATAAAAGCCTGTATGCCCAGACATTCCATCATGTTCTCTGGTGCTGACGGATAAGCAAATCGAACGAGTCGGGCAATATCCACTTCAAACTCTTGGAGGGCTTCGTCACGTTTCTGCCTTCGGTTCTTCAGCTGGGACTGGTACAAATGTGCTAGGTGTTCGTGACCGTAATAAGCATTTGTGAAGATGTGTTATCAGCAAATTTGTCAGAAAAATCAGAAACGCTGAAATCTTCTCCGTTGTGGAGTTTATATTCGATGCTGAAGGTCATGCTACGTACCAGAAGAAATATCGACATAATCAAATATTTTGAATTAACAGCGTTTATGAAGAAAAAATCCGTAGGGTATAAAGCAAAGAAGTCTAGAGTACTTAATAAAGAGGATATCGATAAGTTTTTAGTAGAAACTTCAGACGAACAATATCTAATGACCAAAGTGTTGTTGATTATGGGTTATACTGGTGCATGTCGACGGGAAGAAATCACTAATATATTAATTGACGACATAGAAGACAAACAAACTATGCTTTTGGTTAGAATGTCAAACACAAAAACAAACAAATCAAGATCATTTATTATTAATGGGGAAAAAGAGCTAAATTTGTATAGGACGTATATAGCGCTATGCCCAACCAACGTTCCTCATCGACGTCTCTTTATTAATTACAATGAAAGAAAATGTAATAAACAACCTGTAAGCATACAAATATAACATCAAAAAGTGCTCAAAATATAGTAAAATCTCAGACCCATACGAGAGTAGAAAATAATTAATTCGAAATCCCAGAATCGGCACCTGGAATGTAAAAAGTTTGTTTCTGGCAGGAAAACTAGATAATACTGTCAGAGAAATGCACAGACTGAAGATCAACATCCTGGGTCTAAGCGAAATCCGATTGCCTGGAAATGGAAAATGCCAAAAGAATAAAACAACATTGTACTACTCGGGCAGTGACGAAAGAAACCATCATAGTGGAGTCGGTATCTTATTAGACAATAAAACAAGTCAAGCTGTGATTAGCTTTATTCCACTCTCAGATAGAGCCATGTTCATCAGACTAAATGTCCAACCTACAAACACAAATATAATCCAGTGCTATGCTCCAGCCGCTGAAAAATCTGATCTATAGGTGGAAACATTTTATAAAGAAATGAAGGAACTGTTAGGATATACCATAAACAACGAAACTACTATAATAATGGGCGACTTCAACGCGAAGGTTAGCAACATTGGAGTAGATAAAATCGTCGGTAAGTACGGCCTAGGTGGACGCAATAATAGGGGTCACAGGCTAGTACAATTTTGTTGAGAAGACGAATTTGTGATTGCTAATACAATGTTTAAACTACCAGAAAGACGTTTGTATACTTGGCCATCTCCGCAACACCGCCCAGATAACATCGTTCGCAACCAGACTATGTCCTAATCAAAACATGATTTAAGAACGGAATAAAAGGCATAAAAGTATACCCTGTGGCCGACATAGGCTTAGACCATAATCCTGTGGTAGGTAATTTGAATGTGAAATTTAAAGAGCTAAGAAAGAGTAACAAAAAAAGTATAGACATGAAAAAATTTAGAGACAAAAATTCACAGACAAAGGCAAAAGAACGAATAAATGAAGAATTTGTAACAATAAAGTCAACCACAACATCAGATACGAATACAGAAAATGACTGGGATCAAATTAAACATACAATTGTAAAAGTAGAACAAGAAGAAGTAGAGTATGCCAGCCCAAAGACCAAGAAAGAATGGATGACAGAAGAAATTCTACTGATGATGGACAATCGGAGAGTACACAAATACAAAAACATCGAAAATTGCCAACAAATAAATAGAGAAATAAGAAAGAAAATCAGAGTAGCAAAAGAAAAGTGGATGAAGGAAAGATGCGAGGAGATTAAGTTACTTCAGAATAAAGACAGCCACGGAGTTCATAATAGAATAAAAGATGTAACGCATTCCAACAAAAACCAACCCGTATTCGGTATACAAAATTAAAACAATGAAATGATAACAGAAGAGCAAGAATTATTAAAAGTATGGCAAACATATATACGGAAAATATTCGTTAGCGATACGCCACGAATATACGACATGAATAATGAATGTGAACAGGCTCCAAAAATTCTAAAATCAGAGTTAGTGAAAGCACTTAAACTGAGTAAAAACGGAAAACCAACGGGTCCGGACGAAATCCACGAAATGATAAAATTGTTAGAAGAAGAAAATTGGTTGCCACTGTTACAGTTACTACATAAAGTACATGCAACAGGTAATATTCCAAAAGACTGGCTCACCTCCGTATTTATTCCTCTCCCTAAAAAATCAAAAGGCAAGAAATATGATGAGTTTAGACTGAAAAGCTTGATGAGCCAAGTGCTTAAGATCCTATTTAAAATTATACAAGCTAGAATCTACCACAACAAGCAAAGGTTAGATATGTACAAACGACATCGGAACCGGTGTGTATAGAAAAGAGGGTACGAAAGGGTTGTGTTTTGTCGCCAATACTGTTTAATATGTACTCTGAGCACATATATAACCAAGCAATAGGCGATGACGAGAATGGAATTAAAATCAACGGCAGGACGTTTAACAACATAGGTTATCATTGCAGATAATCCAGAAGCCCTTCAACGCCTAATCAACAAAGTTGTAGAAGTGGGGGATCAACTAAGCATGAAAATTAATGTAACAAAAGTAATGGCCATATCCAGATTCTCAAACTCACAACTGAACATAAACATCTATGATACCGCAATAGAGGAAATTGAGAAATTTAAATATCTTGGTAGCTGCATAACAACAAATGTAGACCCTGACATCGAAGTAAGATCACGTATAGAGCAAGCCAGAGCCACATTCCTAAAGTTGAAAAACCTATTGTGCAACGCAACCTTAAACTCAAACTGAAGATACCGTTTTGTAAAAGCATACGTGCACTCATTTCTCCTGTATGAAGCAGAAACATGGACATTAAAAGTGGATACCATGATCAAACTCGAGGCTTTTGAATGTGAAACTTCCGTATATTACTAAAAAATCATGGACTCGACATATGCCTAACGATGAAGTGCTTAGACGTATGAGAAGGGAAAGAGGGTTACATATACGATCCATGACCACCGTTGCTCGTAATAATCTTATTATAGGACAATTTTAAAGTTAAATAGAGAGTATCTTCACTTCATCTTTACAATTAGAAGCAATTAACGGTACGAACTTTGAGGGGTTACCACTGTTGCCTTAATAAAACAGAGCATTTAACTGATACATTTCCATGGTATATCTTGATTTGTAGAGAGTAAATTTACAAATCGAATGGTAAATATTTAATAAAAATTGTTCAAGTTTTTGATGAAAAAATTGTAATAATAGACGTGTTCCTTAGACATTGTTGATGTGTTTAATTTACTGCATAATGGAATGAGTGCAATCTTCGAACCTTAGAGTAATATAATGTATAATAGAGAGGGCTATTCATTTATAAACCCGTTTAGTTTTGCGGCCAACAATGCTAAACGTCAGTAATGAAATAATTAATGAATTACAAAATATGGGGATGGTATTGTAGAGACAAGGCCTTGGTAATTTCGGCTGTTTTTCTGACAAACTTGGCACCGTCGACCCTTGATAATTCAAAAACATTGAATTAAAAGCTTATTTTGTCACTAAAAGTCTTCAAAAACACATCAAAACGGAAGAACTATATGTTTACTCTCCATTCGTAGTGCCGCTCGTATAATCAAAACACATCATTTACTACATAACTACACCGTTTAGAAATTGTCGTCGAGCACACTTCGACGACATTTTCATCTTTTTTATATGGTAATTGAATAAGGACAAAACTGCTAATTAGGTTACCTTTGACACGTAAAACAGGTACAGAATTTTCGAGTAATGTTGCCACTTTTACTTATAACCATAAAGGTATCTCTAAAGTTACAACAAATACTTGTTTCAAATTTATATATGAATATGTGTTTTTCAAACAAAATTCAAGTATTAATAATTAATTCCAACTTTTCAACAAATTTTCAACGAAACTTCTAGTTTCATTTATCCTGCAAACAAAGAGACGTTGTAAATATGGCAAATCAGTGGAAGTGTCCGTAAGTGAGCTTAGAATGTGAAATGTGTTTAGGATAAGAAAAAATCAAATCAAACACATCTATTTTATTCAAAATTTTTAATTAATTACATTTCTCACGTAAATTTTTAGGCAACCTACTAAAAATATATTTTTTTAATACTACATTATATATTAAAATACTTTTCAACTCGTATGGCGATGGGTGAAGGTCTTCCCCAATACGAATCTCACCCTATATGTTTTTATCGTAAAATCAGTCAAAAACTACCATTAGGCGCCATTTTTTCAATATGGCGTACGAGCGAAAAAGATACGTGTTGGCACATTAAAGTCTATAAAATTTCCTATTTTCAGAACTCCCGGAATACGTTCCAGGTAGAACTACGTACCAGATTACTGTACTAAAAGAGACACTATATTATATCAAGTGATACTGAATGCGACCCTGTCTAGAGTGGAATGAAGTTGCTTGATACAAGGTGTTCCACGACGTTTTGACAGTCCAAATTCTCGAAAACTGTTCAAATGACATATATGAAATTTGGCAGATATAAACAGTCGAAACTGATATTTATTATAAAATAACTTCAGTTTGTCCTGTCATTTCGGGTCACGTGACACCAAGGTAATTTTTTTAAATGGGACAACCGGTATAATCTTACAATTTTGGATATATAATTCAAAAACCTATTCAACGGTACCACACTTGTCATCATTGTATTGTGTAATAATGATATTAAGGGCTATTTATGTTTACTAAATTTATTAAAGCATTTTACACTCAAAAATTTAGGTGCCTTTGAAACAAATGAATAGTAGCAACAATATAGGTTGTCAACCATTATTGTTAGGTGAAGTTTATTCAAGAACTGTGATTAATTATTAGTCATAATATTGTGAAGACACTATAATAATAAGTAAATAATGCCTTCAATTTTTGCTTACGATGAATATGTTGACATGCTACTTATTTTTGGAGAATGTGGAAAAAAACAAAACTCGTGCTCAAGGTTTGTACAGAAATCGTTTTTCTCATAGAATATCTCCAAGCAAAATAGTTATTTGTAAAACAAGTGTCACAATGACTCGTTTCGTAGTACGTGTGGAGTTTGCACAACGAACCGCGGAGCGGTGTGTTGTGCAAATCACGAGTACTACAGAAAGTCATTGTGGCACAAGTCTTACACAATATTTTTTATAATTCGCATTTATTTAAATAAAATAGAATTTCATATAATCCCTGTTTTTAAACTAAGAGGAGTGGTTTGAATTTAAGTTGGCAATTCTGTAGATTCCTAATTGGTAAGATTACAGATGGTTATATTCAGCACTTCTGACTTTTGACATATTATAACCGAATAATTGTGTAAATTGTAAACAAACTTCCATTTAAACAGAAAGAGGATGAGCATTTGTTTAAAAAAAAACTTCTTCGTATATGCTCTTGCGATCTATTTATATGATATCATGAACAGAATTATTTCTGTAATACGTCTTCACATAGATATCTGGTAATTTATCCCAAAAATCGAACGTTTTGTATACCTATATATTGATCCTATACAATATAAAAATAAACAATTGACAAATCATTGATAAATAAACGTTGACGTACTTTATTCATTATTATTTTTAATATATAAATCATTCTAATTTACCTTCAGTATAATAATTTGCTAGTTAGAACAACGCTAGACCATTTTATTTATAATTTGTGTCAAGGTTAAAGTCAAATGTCAAATAAAAATATAACTAAATTCAATAACCAACTGTACACTAAAAATTACTATAACAGTGTTAAAAGAGCTTCATTGTGACACTGTTAACAATGTTATAATGAAGTCTCTTTTATACGCGAATTATAAAAATACTTTTGTGTATATCTAACAAAGGCTAAGAACTGGTTTTATTTAGAAGGGGTAAAAATCAAGTTCCTCGTCAAAAGGCCGCTCAGATAGATGACAATGTGATAAATTTTTTTGGCATATCTTCAAGTAAATCCACACACCTCAATACGATTTCTTGAACAAGAACTACAAATATGTAGAAGTTTAATACAAAGAGTATTAAAAAAATCACAAATACCGTTCTTATAAAATACGTTTAACACAGGGTTTAGTTCCTGCAGATCCTGAAAGGAGAATAAATTTTATTGCTGAAATGTCAGTACAAAGTAATGATGATCCTTCTTTTTTAGAAAAAATATTATAGAGGGATGAAAGTAAATTTCATAACAATGCTATTGTTAGTCGCCATAATTGTCATTAAAGGTCGCAGAAGAATCCAAAGTGGATGCGTGAAATCAATTTTCAAACAATATGGGGAACAATGTTTGGTGTGGTTTTTTTATGAAGG
This sequence comes from Galeruca laticollis, assembly GCA_963921935.1. Lineage (NCBI taxonomy): Eukaryota > Metazoa > Arthropoda > Insecta > Coleoptera > Chrysomelidae > Galeruca > Galeruca laticollis. The sequence goes on along the minus strand of OY998178.1, from coordinate 67,968,529 downwards.
AACATTAACGGAGCAAAGATACTCAAATTTTCTTCAAAATACTCTTCCAGAATTACTTGAACATATTCTTTTACATGATAGGCAAACAAAGTGTTGGCAGCAAGATGGAGCATCTCCTCACTTTTTTGGGACAGCTAGGGAATAACACATTTCCTGAAAAATGGATTGGTCGAAAAGGTGCAATTCTGTGGCCACCCCGTTCTCCGGATATTACACCCTTAGATTTATTTCTCTGGCGTTACTTGAAAGGTCGCATTCATGTCACACCCCCGAATGATTTAGATGATTTGAAGGATTAAATAAAACAGCCATGTTGGACCATAAGACCCGAAATTATTCCAACAGCACTTACAAGAAATCTTTAACAAGGTTTGAATATTGCGTCAATGCACATGGTCATCAATTTGATCATTTTCATCACTTTTCAAATAACATGTACTTCTCACTTCCCTATGTAACGTTTTTTAATAAAATAATGTATACAGATGTTCATTTAATTGCCCCTATTATCATTACTGTACAATACAATGATAACAAGTGTGGTATCGTTGAATTTGTTTTTGAATGATATATCAAAATTGCAATATTATACCGGTTGTCCCATTTAGAAAAATTGTGTTGAGGTCACGTGACTCGAAATTACAGGAGAAACAGAAGTCATTTTATAATAAATATAAGTGTCAGTATCAATTGTTTATATCTGCCAAATTTCATACATGTCGTTTGAACTGTTTTCGAGAAATTGGACTGTCAAAACGTCTTGGGACACACTGTATACTCTTGCAGCATAATTATTAACGCATGCGTTCGTTTACATGAGTGGTCTTGGTAAGTTTAGTTTTCAGTATAAGTGTTTTTCTTGTCAGGGGGTAAATATAAATAACAAAACACTAGACGTCGAATACAATTGTATATTTAACAATAATATAGTATCGATTCTTTTCTTGGCAGAATCGTTTAAAGTAAACACAAAATCCTTTTCAGAAGTATAATTTATATAACTTTAACAAAATCATTATTATTTTGACAAGCGGTATTGTAGTTCCTCTAATTTTCTAACGGCTTCTATTGTAGGGAAGAGGTTTGAGAGATTACTGTTTAGCTTATCGCCCAAAATAATAGATATTATCTCTATCTGTCGAAGGTTTAAAAATTTACTTAGTAATTTGATTTGTGGTTCGTTGACGATATTTTACTGTTATCGGTATCTTCCACGAAGGATAAATACCGTGGTTTCAAAAGAAACGGGTTAAGCTTTAGTAATTTCTATTTAACATCAAGTACTTGGCGCCGCCTTCATTTTGAAGTACTAAAAAATAGGATTAAATATTATATCCGATCTTTGTTGCAAAGCACATCTCAGATATATGTTATCTATACTGATTTTCGTGAAATAATCTCATTATTTAATTGCAAAAATTGAGCACCTTTAATTAAAATTATGAATTTTTACAATGATTTAATCTTTTTCATCTGATCGTAAGCAGCAGTAGAAAATAATTTGAAATCAAATATTTTTTGTTATTTACGCTTCAACCACTCATGTTTATTAGGTAGTTTAACACAGTCAGTTTTGGAAATAGATTAGATTTGTTAATTGATTTCAAATACTGTAACACATTGCCAAGTCCGATTTATCATTAAGCACTTCCTCTAAGTATGTTCCTATATTGCGACTCTGTCTTGCAATTGATTATAACGAACAATCTACCAGTAAATGTTTAACACTTGACAGCCGAATTCTGAAACGCTACTATTACATACCCCTTTTAAACTTAAACGGCGACTCCTTTGATGGTGATTGCAACACACCCTCAATTTACGTATTTGAAATAAACTATTTTTAAAGATTAAAACTAACTTTTCCGCATCTGTGAGATGCCCTGAACAATATTCAATCATAAAATTGTCTCTTGTATACACTTCGGTGAGCTGAAAATCAATAGAGTTCATCAGTGATATGTCCTGAATAATATTCATTAATAAAATTGGTGACTTATTGAACTCTGGAGGCTGTATCGTGCTAAGAAACTGAAATTTCTCAAAAAATGACAAAATGTTGTACCTTTAAGTACCATAGTACCCGTTGTACTGGCTCTGGTGAGCTGAGAATCAATAGGGCTCATCTATGACATGTCCCTAACAATATTCCATCATAAAATTGGTGACTTACTGCACTACGGAGGCTGTATCGTGCTAACAAACTGAAATTTCTCAAAATATGACAATATGTCGTACCTTCAGGTTTCATAGCACCCGTTGTACTAGCTCTGGTGAGCTGAAAATCAATAGGGTTCATTCATCTATGCCATCATAAAATTGGTGACTTATTGCACTCCGGAGGCTGTATCGTGCTAACAAGACATGTAAGGAAGAGTGGCCGATGACGACAACTACGACGTCGACGATGACAACGACGACGACGACATACACACAGGATTTTTTTCAAAAAACCGTTTTTCCGCGTTGTTGACGGAAAACGTGGAAATAACTCTAAAATTCTAAATTCCAATTTTTTTGGGGTAAACCAATACTTTTCTAGCATATTACCTAGATAGGTTGGGCGGAAAAGTAAAACATGTAAAATTAGTGACTCATTCTTCTTTTTTCTTCTTGATCCTCTTTTGGGCTATATCCTGAGGGATAATTTACCCAGTTTTACACATGTGGGGGGAAAAAGTCTTGCTCTTGGCAATATTTCCCTCCCTCTAAAATGGATATCTTCCTTAAACAAAACTGCACTACTGTTGAGCATAGGTACTATGAATTATTACACTTTTATATTACTTATGGTGAGTATTGGGGAATTAGTAAGGTAAGACTTCACAACACAGTAAATTAACTTTTCTTGCTTGGGGATAGCGGCCAAGCTTGGAGACACCCAGAAATGCTACCTAGGATATAGATGGAGAAACCCAGGTCTATAAAAGAGAGGATTAAGTTAAAGGGATATTTTCAACATAGTTATAAATTGGTGTATTATTGATAATCGTTCATCATTTAAATTGGCTGAAATTGTACATGTATCAAATTGCGCGCTAAGTTTAGTTTTGCATAGCTCTATGTAAAGGTTGAATTGATTTGATATACTAATAGGACATTCTAGTATTATGTGGTTAGGTGATCCTATTTGCCCACATTCACATAGTGGATTATCTTTAATTCCAATTCTAACCATATGGAAAGGAGTTGAACAGTGTCCTGTTCTCATTCTTATAACTGTTGTTAAATATCTTCTGTTTTTGTATTGGTATTGGTTAAACCAGGGATATTTTGCTAATTGTTCGACAACTTTGTAAAAGAACGATTTTTTATTCTGTTTTATAAGATTCCATTCATTGTTCCATGTAACCCATATGCTTTTCTTGATATCTGGGAAGTAGTTTTAATAATTCAGTTTTATATTCGCTGGAACTGTAAGGGAACAACCTGTTTTAGCTAGCTGATCAGCTTTATGATTTCCTTTGATTTCACAGTGACCTGGGATCCATGCTAGTACAATATTAGAGCCGTTAGTATTTGCTAGTATAATTCCTTGTTTAGTTAAAATTGATAAATGCTCTGTTCCTTTGGAGAAAGCTGGTTTACATATTTTTTGTAGTGCAGTTTTAGAGTCTGAGAAGATTAGGGCTTTAGCAGTGTTAGTTTTTAAGATGAATTGAAGTGCATGGATGATAGCAGTAATTTATCCTAACCATATTTGTGTGAATGTTGGTAGCCTAGATGAAAATACATAGTTGAATTCTTCACTGTAAACTCCAAATCCTGCAATGCCATTGAAATAGAGAGATCCATTTATCAATATTCTTGTATGATCCGAAAATTTGGATTGAATTTTTTGGTACTGAATTTGTGCTAGTTCATCAGTTTTATTAGAATGAAGATTTGACACATTTAATGGAGTTAGCTGATTTTCTAGGTCAAGTTCATAACAAGGCAATATTTCTTTTGTGTACATCATATTAGTAGATGGTTGTAGCCGGTCAAGGATTTGTATTAGATTCGGTTTTTCTTTGTTAGTCCAATATCTTGAGTATTCGCTTGTGTTATTAGGCTTCTTTAGAATATTGATTATGGGGTTATTGGATATTTCCAGGTTTTTTGTTAAGTATTTGGAGCTCAGCCATTCCCTCCGATATTTGAGGGGCATTTCACCGTTTTCTGATAATAAGGCTGGGATTGGTGTTGAATTCATGTTGCCTGTAACTATTCTTAATCCCTGGTTTTGAAGTTTATCCAACGTTGGTTTATTCTTTTTTTTTGAGTGTGAAAATCTGGCTACCGTAGTTCATGTGACTTAGTACTATTGCTTTGTAGAGTATTCTCAGTGTGAGGGGATCACAGCCCCACAAGTACCACAGAGAGCCCGCATAACGTTTAGCCCTTTACATATTTTTGTTTCTATGTATTGTGTTGCGTTGGGGCGAAAGATTATATTAATAACCTATAAGTGCTCAAACTGACTTACCTGATGCCTTTTGTAGCCAAAACAATTAGTAGTATATGAATATTGGCGTTCAGCGTAGCGGTAATGTTCGTTTACCTATATCGTTCCACTGGTCTTAGTACTCCGTTTGGACAAAGACGATATGACAATAAATTTGAAACATAGCCGGCTTGAGCAACTTTGCATACTTTAACTAAAATGAATTGAGAAGGCCATTTTAGCCACAACATATTTTATATGTGCATTCTATTTTAGGTTTTGATGAATGTATACCTAGGTATTTACCTTTATCCTCCCATTCATTGGTTTCCGAGTTTATTTTTATAATTCCTTTACTAATCAGTACTGCATGAGATTTATTGGTTGATAGTTTGAAAGTATGTGTTGATTTCTTCTAAAAATGTATTTAAATTATTTACCATTTGGCTCATATTCGCTCCACCAACTATCAGTACCATATCATCTGCATATTGAACAAGATTAACATTTTTAGGGAGGATATCATAAATAGGTAGGGTATAGAGATTAAACAGGACTGGACTAAGGGGAGATCCTTGAGCTAGACCTTGATTAGCTGGCAAAGGTCCTATTGTTTGTCCTAAGTTGTCTTGGACGAATATGACTCTATTATTTATAAAAGCATAAATTAAGTTTATTATATATTTAGGTAGGGCTAGCTTTATTAAAGTTTTGTACAGAAGTTGGATATTAACTGTTTCATAAGCAGCTGAAAGGTCTTAGAAAACGCCTATGGTGTATTCATTGGCTGAATAATTTATAAGGATATGAGAGATTAGAAACGTTATTCCTCCTAAATCCAAACAGTAGGGAATTGAGTATTTTTTTTGTTTTCTACATACCATTCCAGCCTGTTTTTTATTAGTGATTCTAGAAGTTTACCTAGACATGAAGTTAGAGCAATTGGTCTATAGTTAATTGCTACTGATTTGTCTTTGTAGGGCTTTATGAGAGGAAGAATAATTGTTTGTTTCCATGTGTGTGGAATGGTTGCTATTAGCATGCAATAATTAAAAAATTGTAATAGACCCTTAGACAAAGATGTTGGCATGTGTTTAATCATAGAGTATGTTATTTGGTCCATACCTGGTCCACAGTCTTTTTTTGACTCTATTGTGAATGTATATTCCTGATCGGACAATGGTTCAATTTCTGTTGATATGGATATTTGTATGTTATCGGTAATGATATGTGGGCATAAGGACGATAAAATTTCTTGAGCCAGAATACCAGGTGGAAGTTGATTTGATAAGTTGTTGTGAGATGTACGGTTTGAAGCTTTATTGATTTTATTCCAAATAATTTTTAATGGAGAGTTACGGTTTATTTTTGCACGGAAGTTGCGAAAACTGTTCTTTCTTTTGGACTTGAGGAGTTTTCTAGTAGAAGCAATCTTCCTTTTAACTGCTATAAAGTTGTCTATCGTAGGGGTGTTGGTAAATGTTTTAATTGCAGATATTCTGCAATTGATGGATACTTGACAGGAGTTATCCCACCATGGGATATTGTATTTTTGGTTATGTTTGATTTCATAAAATGGTATTGCCGCGTTTGCTGTTTTTATAATAATATCTTGGAATGTTTCATATTGAAAATGGATTAGGGCGTGTGGGGTTGTGCAGAGGTGTTCATAAAATGAGTTCCAGTTAGCCTTTTTAAAGTTTATTTTTCTAGTTACTATCTGATTGGGGTTGTCTTTATTACTGGAACAAAGTTTGCAGATGGTTGGGTAGTGATCACTACTTCCAGGGTCTAGGAAGACTTCCCAGGTAGCACATGGAGTTAACTCAGAAGATATTAGGGTAACATCCACCACATATTTATTCTCACTTGGTGAAGGCAATCTGGTAGCCTGTCCATCATATAGATATATTAATTGCAGTGACTCTAAGGAGTCAATAATGTTTCGACCATTCATAGTTATTCTATTACTCGCCCATGCGAGGTGGTTGCAATTTAGGTCTCCCATGATAAGTAGGGGTTTATTGAATTGCTGAATAAAATGGATCCAATTATTTACTTTGAGTATTGAGCTTGATGAACAGTATATATTTGAAATATTAATGTTATGTTGTGGTTGGTGTATTGCCTGTGTTTCAATATTTACATTGTCAAAGTTACTTTGGTAGGTTATTGGTATGAATTTGATGGTATTTTTTATTAGAATAGCTGTTCCACCGTAGCCATCGGCTCTGTCGTTTCTAATAATTTGAAACTTTTTGCATGGAATATTATAGTTTTGTTTTAACCATGTTTCATTTAGTAGGATTATATCAGGATTGTGGTATCTAATGATCACTTTCAAGTTATCTGTGTTGGAGTTGTATGAACGTATATTCCACTGGATTACAGTTAGTGGAGTGAATGCGAATAAAATGCAAATATTGCACAGGAGAGCAGAACATGTCCGTGTCAGACAGGTCCATATAATCCCCTGAGGTATTTTGTTTGTGCTGTGTTTATTTCTGTTAACTGACCCACTTCTTGCTGGGGTGTAAGATAATTATTTGAAATCAAATTTCCTATAAACGTTAACACAAACTCTCTGTGGGATTCTCATAAGAATGATATTGCTTGTACTACATCGAGTTAAAGTTTTTGTTCTTCCTCTTTTCTTGCTAATTGTTGGGGCTGTTCACTATGTGTTGTCGTTTTGTTTCCTATCTCTGATCTACCATTTGGATTATTTAGACATTTGGTATGTGCGGCTTTGTCGCAGCCTGTTTGTCTTTTTCTTTTGCTGCTTGGGGATGTTGTGGCTACTTGCACATAAGATGCTACTTCGGGTATTGTGGGGTTGCTAATCTTCTTTCAAGTACTTGAATTGAGTTGGCCTGTTCTTTTGAGTTTTGTTTTCTTAGAGTTGGAAAGTTGTGTAGGTCATTTTTTGGTGGGCTGATGGAAGAATTAGATGGTATTTGTAGACTGGCTTCCTAATATGAAATGTTTGAGAATGCCATTAGTTGTTTATTGTCTTTTTGTCTTTTTTGTTCGTTGCATATTTTATCAACTGATGAGTGATCTTTATTTTAGCAATAGATACAATATAAATTGCAGCTTGAGTCATTTTTATGGCTTTTGCTGCAAGTGTTGCATTTTGCTTTGCCTCTGCATTGGTTTGTGCTATGTCTATAAAATAAGCAGTAATAGCATTGAATGACAGGGCTTATATATGGATTTACCAGGTTTGTAAGGCCATATACTTCCACTTCTCGTGGGATGATTTTTCCTGCGAAAGTTACTTTATACTTCCATCAACGATCGCTCTTCTATTCATTCTCTTGGCATGTAGCACCTTACAATTATTGATATTTTTTGTTGTAAACTGAATCATTTCTTGTTCTGTAAGGGTCGTACCTACAAATCTTACAATACATTTGCATGATACATTGTGAGTTGGTATATATACTTCATGGCCCAAATTTTTCCAGTCTTGCTCATTAATAAAGTTGTTAGCAGCTTCTGCATTCTTGAAAGTGACTCCCATTCGGTTTTTACCCTTTCTGGTGAATTTTATTACATCTTGTAGTTCCAAGTTAAAGATAGTTTTGGCTATACTCATATGTAAATTACCCACATTACCTGACTTTCCCTGAATATATACTTCAAACGGGGGAGAGCTATGTGGAGTATATACGATTTTTGTTCTAATTATTTGTGATGTATTTTGGTCTTTGTCATTATTTTATCAGGAGGTTTATCTCCCGCCATTTGACTTTTACTATTTTCCCCTTTTTTTCTTAGTATAGGTTTTGTATGTATTTAAAATATTAAGAAATAAGTTGGAATTTACTTACTTAGGTCAAAGGAAAAGGATTTGACACAAAAAGTGGTTAGTAACTCACCCTATGTACTATAATCGGTTAAATCACACTTATATTCAACGATAAATCCGTATTCACAGTTAAATTCACTCAATATACGTAAGATTTCACCTCGATCCCGGGATAGTAAGTCTATGCAGACGATTGAATACCCTACGAAAATCTTGTAATGGAATAAATCAACACTCTCATTGAGTGACTCATGTGATTAGATTTTGTAGTGCACTAGTTTGTGTTACGAGCTGACAAAATTGTAATTCTTGGTTTATTCTAACTACATTTGACAGTTATTATTTGTCGTTTCCCTTGTGTGTATTGAGCGATTGCAGTTTTCATTCCTATCAAGTACTGTATTACTATAATCTAGCTTTTACGAAAGTACCTAATAATTATTGGATTTGTTCTTAACAGCGAACTCCTCAATAATTTCAAAAGTATGAGAAAACAAAAAATGCAGATGGAAGGAGTAGACATCAAAAGAAAATCACCAGAGAATGGCAACTGACGGTATTGAAGCACCACCTAACGATGATTCAGTCGATGGCAACTTAGATTGTGGAGACATCGAAATCAAAGATGTTATTGATGGAGACGAAGCTATGTTAATTACCATGAATTATGCTTTAGTAGACAATAATTTAGTACCAATTGAGACCAGTGAACGTTCTTCTCGAAAGACTATAGGAGATTGGCATCCATTCTAAGGACATACGAATAATTCGGCAACTGTATTGGCATCAGACCGCAGAGGTAAGAATCAACAACGACTTAACCACAGAGACATTTAAAATATCCAAGGGGGTACGACAAGAATGTATCCTATCGCCAATGCTATTCAACATATATGTAGAAAAAGTTTTTCAAATGGCATTGTAAAAGGAAAACAGAGGAATTAAAGTTAATGGAATTCCAATAAGCAACATCAGATATGCGGATGATACCGCTATATTGGCGAATTCTCCTAAGGACCTTCAACAAACTGTTGACAGAATCAACCAAATAGGAAAACCATTTGGCCTGACGATCAACAAAAATAAAACAAAAGTTATGGTATTAGCTCGACACCACAGTAACATCACAATTAGGATTGACGGCCAAAAACTGGATGTGGTGTCAAAATTTGTATATCTGTGCGCCACCATCAACCAGAAAAAATGGGATTGCGACGAGGAAGTGAAAATACGAATCGGACGTGCAAAAGACACATTTCATAAACTTAAGAACTTCTTTCTTGCCCGAACATTGCCACTGGCACTTCGGATTCGAGTAGCTAAATGCTACGTCTGGCCTATCTTGCTCTATGGGGAAGAAACATGGTCTCTAAAAATCAAAACTCTGAATCGGATAGAGGCATTTGAAATGTGGACAATTCGTAGACTCCTAAAACAACTCTTGTTGTTTTAGAGTACAATAAAAGAAGTTTATGGAATAATGTATATTTTTATTGAAATAATCATAATAAAACTTAAGTAGTAGTATATATTTTAATTTACAATATGTTGAAGGATAAAAGCTGTCCTGATTGCATTGTCTCTAACATTTAAATGCTATGCTGGAATATTACTTCAGTTCCTGTGGAAGTGGCAATTATTCTCTTTCTGAAATTCCAATAGTATGCAGAACAGCTGTAGCTGCAAATATTCTGATTGAGTTTCTTAATACATTATTTTAGCACAAGTGTCGGTATCGAAATCGTCCCTTCCAATTTCCAAACGTTCCTTCAACAATTGTTCTAGTCTGTATATTTGCTGTATTGTACGATGTTCAGCAGGCGTCTTTGGGTTTAAAATTGCTGTGAAGAGGTATAGACTCTGCTCATATTATGCACTATCTCCTAACAGCAATCTTGATAATCTTCCCTCTTTGAATCTTAATTTCACTGGACTGCTATTGAATATTCGCCTATGATGTGCAGAACCTGGCCATCTAATTACGAAATCACATATTTCATGGTTTGGGCCACAGACAATCTGAATATTTAGAGACATCCATCCTTTTATATTACAAAATATTTCAGCTGTAGACCCCCAGGACTCCATATTTCAATGTGTGTATCATTAATGCACCCTATCACTATTATTATTTCTGTTTCAAGCAATGTTTCTTCCTGGAAATTTTATTTATCTGGGTAATTGTCGGGCGGTTATTTCTAACACGTTATTTATATTGCGGCATGTTGTTCCCTGAAATATTGCCATAAGATCTCCTACAGGTCGGTGCAATAAAAAACATAGCTGACATATTTTCTGCACAATTACATGCAATATCACCCGATAACTTTCAGTCTCATAAAATCTTAAGGCTATGCAAAGTTTTATGACTGATGCGATTGGAAGTCCACTGTTTGAATCCCTATAATTTAGCGGATACACCTTCGGTAATAACACTCTGGTACAGTCCATTCTTTGTATACACTTCCAACTAATTAGTATTATATCTTGCCTGAAATCAATACAAAAGGTACCTACATAACAAAAACCCTAATTATCCGCAACTTACCACCGAAATACGTATACCAGACTGAATTATTCAATCTCCTCAACACCAACGAGTTGTTGAGGGGGGTAGCTCCTTTTTAAAGGCGAATTCTAACCGGACTGCCTTTCTAAAAATACCCTCCAACATACCTTATGAGGCACTTGCAAAAAGACTACGTAACGCTATTGTGACGAGAATGTCGCCATTGTGGCTTTGAATCCCTCTCCCCTACTCAGATCACCCTGTAAAACACGAAAACCTACCGTCTCCTTGGTTTGCAGAAATGTAGGCTAATCCCTCTCCGACAAGGAATTTGAGAAAATCCTCAAAGACCTAAACGTCCACCTTTACAAATCCTAGCGAATCATCGCCAAATCCACAAATAGCCCCACATCGATGGTACGGATTCTAACTGAATCCGAAACGACCTACCACATCACCCCAACGAAAGGCATTCGATTCCACGGCCTCTTACATCAGTGTGAGTGTTCCGTTATCACCAACCCATTCCCTGCATTATCGAAATACTCGAACAGATGCTCCAGCATAGGCCACCTTGCTGAAACATGCAAGGCCAAGCCGATCTGTCCCTTCTGTGATATATTTGTCCACAAATATGTCAATTACCCTAAGGAAACTCTTCCTCATGCACAAATTGCGGCGGTTCACACCTCACTTATCATCCCCGATGCACCAAACGGTTGAAAACTCTCAAGACTCCCCAGGAAATCGCTCCTATTAAACTAGAAAAACCACACACACCCTATGGCCTTACAACCGACACAAAAATTCTAATCTATATCCTAGCACCCACCATTATGAACGCTGTCACTAGATCTCGCGGTCTATTGGCCGATACTCTACAATACGGTTACAACTGTTCCGTAAAAAGTGGCGTGGGCAACCAAGTCCACTTGGCCTTCACGTCCAAGCGACAAAATTGAGAAGTCATGTACTTCACAATCGGAACCGTTAATTACCAAGGTCTAACCAGGAAGCGTCATCTTCTTAATTACCTCCTCCACTGACCATAATATACAAATATTATCTACCACCAACACTCTATTGAAAAGCTTCCTCGGTTCACTAGCTACACCAATTTCCACATGGACAGGAACATATACTGTCGCGGCAAAGGACTTCTTGTTCGAAGCGAGCTCCCCGCATCCACTCACCCTCACCCCGCACTTCTATTTTAACAGAGCTTGGATTGCATAGCCATTGATATATCGTGGAATAATACCACGACCACTTCCTTTTCCTATTATAAACACCCAAGCCAAGCCCTCTCTATCAACCTTCTCGAATATATGCATTCACTCTACGAAGAGCCGTAATAATGGGTGACTTAATTCCACAAAATATTATTTTCGGTGATACTCACCAATCAAAACGGCAACTAATCGCCGATCGACTAGACTCCCTTCCCATTTCTTGGATTAAAAACAATAATCCAATCCTTGTAAATCACCTCGGCTCTTCCATTGTTGACCACATAATCCTATAACCCGCATCGATGACGAATGCTTTATAGGCGAGCCCATCACCTCTAACCATGTCCCTTCACTGGTCAACATTTCTCTACATAATCCAATCCAACACCCGTCAACTACATGTAATTATCGCGATTTAATAAATGCCGATTGGGATTCCTTCGCCAACCACGTAAATACGTCTACCACTATACTCTCAAATATTTTCCAACACCAAGCCAATCCATACATATATGTATCCGCAACACAACGTGGTTCTTCATCTCTCGTTAGACCGTCAAAATCCCAATTCTACATAATTTTCTGTCTATTCTAGACACCTTTCAATCACGCTGCCGTTGCTGACTGAGGCAGCCTTTCCTTCTGTTCATTTTCTAGCGAAAAGCCCGCTCCATTAGTCTCAATTCTATACACTTTTTAAAAAATAATTCGAGACACCTTCTACGACCCATTTCTAGACTCTTTCCAGCTTTACCACCAAAACATCCAACTCATCTACGAGCGCCGCATAAACGAAACCCCAAGGTAACAACGCATTCAGAGCCAGCCCTGCCGAAGAAATTAATCGTATATCAGGGTCATCTAGACAAACATAAAAGTCCTCAATTTTTATCAAAAATCCCTAACCAACAACATCTCTTTCGAAATTCTTTCTCTCTTTCCTCTTATATAAAACTCGAAAATACTTCTTGTAAAAATAATACCTAGCGTTCATATGCTGAAAAATGTTGCTTTATTAGTTTTGATATGGATGCGAAAATAATAAAAAATAAACAACAAAGAATATTCCCCGTTTCCCTCATTAAATTATATTTACTTAGTTTTTTCATTTCCACCGTTAACGTTCAACATCCTTGTCATCTAATTGGTCACCTTAATTTTGTTTGGAGACACACATACCGCACGACTTTATTTTTTTGTTCGTCGACAGACGTGTGAAAATAGAGAAAAATATTTAACAAAACAGCGTGTTTCGAGAACGTATTTGGTTACATGTGTTTGTTAAGAAGGCAGATTAGTCGGCTCATTACTGTGACATGTACCACCTGGGTCATGTCACCTCATTCTCCACTCTTCTCTCTTATAATGCCGAATTAATGGTAATGGGGCAATGGTAACGTTAGTGTGGGATATGTGAGGCGTAAATTAGGATAATTCCCTGACAACACATTCTATCTTGCTAGTTAAGTGTTACCGGGTGAACATGATATGTGTATTTTTAAACTATCTAGCTTTTTCTCCCAAATTAATCCTTTTTTGTTCCAAATTACTTGTGTAAAGTGTCTTCTTGCAACTACTCGAGAGCTTTCAGGAATATAAATATATTTGGAGGAGGTGAATCGCGCAAACTGTTAAATTTCGAATTGAAGGATTCGCAACAAATAATCGTTCTATTGAAATCGGCTGTATTAGCTGCCCATATATAAGGAAGAAAATGTGAATCAAAATCAATGTATGTTTCTACCAGGTAATCGTATGAATTTTACAACACGTGGGTTATTAGGCATATCCGATAAAAAATTGAAGCAATAAATATCATTCGTCATATGAGTATTGGTCTGTTATATGTTCAAAATCTTAGTTCTGAAATAAACACACTTGAAATTCAAACTATGGATATCTTTTTTGTCTTTTAATATTTTCTTCAATTAGAATTAGCTCTTAAGTTTTTATAAACCTTCATTAACTAATCGTCGCTAAAAATTAACTAATTTTCTATAATTTGGGAAAAATTGTTTAGGAGATAGTACAAAAAGCTTTATTTTCGAAATATTGGTATTTAACACTGGAGATAGAACAAAATACAAGGAGATGGAACATAACAATAGCTCAAAATTATTCCAATATAAATAAACTGAACAATTAAATTTCTGAATTATTATTAATAAGTATATTAAAATTTAATCGTTCGAGTTACTTTTTTAGTTTTATTAATTTGTGGTGTATCTGTACTAGAACTGCTTACTTTTACTTGATATAGTCATAGCACTGACTAGTTTGGCCGGCTTGAATCGTCTAAATTATGAAAGCTCTTTAAAAACGTTTGCTTATCAAAGTTTTTATCTTCTTCTGGCATAGTATTTAGCATGGAATGCAATGCTGTCTGGTTAGCATCGCTTATAGAACTTTTTAAGTCATTAACCGTTAATTTTGGAATGATTTTAAAATTTACAACGGGACTTTCTTGTTTTGTTAGAGTAACTTCCTTATTGATCCGCACAGCAGTAAATTCATCAAGAAAACACGTTTTATATTTTACTACAAAAGGCTCATCTGCAAATGCTTTACTTGTGTATAAGGCACTTTTTTGTATTGAAGTTGTGTAGCTACAGCTTGATAGTTGAGATAATCCTGAGTCTACATCTGCAGTATTTTAAATGTTAACTTTCCTGGTGGAATAGATTTTGATAAGCTTAATGGACTGTGGATATTCTGGTCTCTTACATGTCTTTCTAAAACACTATGTGCTGAATCTATTTCTTGGATATTTCCGTGTCCAGGCTTAGAAAATTTTTGGTCTTTTGTTTGCAGTTTATTGCTCCCTAAATCCAAAAAACTCTGAAGTGCTACCGACAGAAAGGAATTCTTGTTTTGCGGAACACAACTGTCCGACCATAATATTATTTTTTCAATAACTGGATTATCTTTTACCAGTGACTTTAATGTCTTAATTACAGCATTTGCTCAATGCACACCACCTATTCCACCAATTCCCTCACTCCAAATACTACAATATACTACTTTACTTATATTACTGTGTGCAATTAAATTATAACATATGAGTTTCTGTTTATGAGACTGACTTCCTATTTAGTTTTTGGCAAACAAAATACGTTTTCCATGTCAAACGTGACTATAGCCGTGAGAGGATCCTAGTGTTCTCTGTCCTAGTCTCGTTCTTCTTTAGACTCTTTCTTTCTCTTTTTTCGTGAGCTAATATATCATTTTCTGTTTTGTTGTTATTAACTTCAAATTCTATACAATTTTCACACAAATCTTTTTCAGGTTTGTGGAATGCAATATTAAATTCTGTGTCAAAATATTCCTGTACATATAAAGCTTCACTGGATGCTGAGTAGTTTGACAATAAAGGGAATACATTTTAGACACATTCAGATTGCTTTCCAGATACGTCTTACTTGTTGAAGCACGACAGTAGTCAACGGCAGAAAATGATCTAATATGCTCTCTGAGTTCATTTTTATTCTCATCTAAGATCTTTTTCTTTACATTTTTTCCTTTAAGAGGAGATCTAGGAACACTTGAATGTTTGTCTTGAACATATTTAAAGAAATATTGAATTCTCTGGGAACTTATATTTAAGGTTCCTAAAAAAAACTTCTTGCACACACGAATTGTAATATTATCCACATTAAAATAGTAAAGAAATGAATACGATTTTCTTGATGGTTCGCTTTGCGTTATTTTTCTGGCAATCAAAGTCCTCTTAAAATTCTCGCTGTAGGTAGTTTCCAAAATGCTTCATGAATGCGTGCTCTATCTTCTTCGGTAATTTTTTTGCTACACTGAAATTTACAACTGCAACTAAATTTAATTATTTTCTTCTTGTGAAAGTTTCTTTTAATATCTTCATTCTCTTGTCCGGCTTCTCTCTTCTACTTTCGAACATTTTGCTTTCAGCTATCAGGTTTACGAATTCTCTTTCGGGTTTTCTTTTTCTGTGTGTAATTCATATCGTTAATACGAACGGCTGTATTGGATCCAGGTATATTGGTTCCATCCTCAAGCTCGATATCCATGACCATTATGTTACTACTATCATATTTAGTAACAGCGGAACTATCCGTACTATTTATATTAAGATCAAGAGAATAAGAACTGCTTTTAGCCTGTTCTACAGTTTTTTCTATCGCGCTGTCTGTATGAGTACACGACGACTCGTCTGCATCTGTTGGCAATAAAGATTCAAAAACTTCGTCCATAATTCAGAAATTATAAAAACAAGTTGTAAACACCGGTATACACAACATGCTTTATGCAAAAGTTAACGATATTTATTTATTTATTTTCGTCTAAACAGATTATGCAACAAAACAATTGGTGGCAAAATTAGGAAAAAGTGAGGTTATGTCTATATAATTTTGAGTAGTTTGTTATTTGTTAGTTATCAACTGATAGGTAAATTTTACCTACCGACCAACCTTTGGAGCCAACTCAGGAGCAGGAGAACTATCCATGTTATTTAATAATAACACAAAAATAATACTTTTACAACAACTTAGATTACAAACAACTAACCAGCACTGATAGAGAATTTAGTCAAATAACCAGACTTGTTTTACTTTATCTTCATTCTAGTCAATTTATTTCTATTTTATAGAAACAAACTAATCGAGCTTGTAAGCATGGTAGGGAAGTGGATCAAAACAATTTTCAACTGCATTTTGTATATTAGGACATAAGAAAAATTAAATTCATTATCCGACCTTCATACCTAGAGCTTCGTAGTGGAGATAGAACAACCCAATTCTGGCTTTTAAAACAGTAAAAATCTCTAAATACCATAAAATTGAGATAGAACAAACCAATACTCATATGACGCATTGACATCATTTGAAGGTAAAGATATAGGGCCACCACATGCCGAATTCGGATGTCGAACTTCTATATTCTACCGACAGTCCAACTTGTTAAATTTCCGTCACCTGAAAACAAAAAAATGATTGAAATACGGAAAACGGATGTTTGTTTTTAAAAATAATTTAATTTTTCTCTGTTAAAAGTGTCCTTAATATATTTTATGTCCATTAATGCTATAGTACCTAGTGTATCTAGGTACTCCCAAATCTATCGATGGATTGATTGCATTTGAAGGCCAATCGAATATGTCGTCTGTCGCTTTCCTTTTCACTGAATTGGATATTTTCTGTTTATTATTAAACATAATCCCCCTCTACTTCTTTTAAACTCTTAGATATGGGTCTTCCTTGCCTTCTCATACCACTTGGATCTCACTGTATCATTGAACAAACGATTGCGCGCTCTCCTTCTCTTCAAACATGGCCGAGCAATTTTATTCTTTGCCTCTTTATTCTCTTCACAATATCTTCCCCGTTCATTTCTCTTAATACTTCATGGTTCATACGTTGCTTATATTCATTAGTGTCAACTTTTATTGGCCCTAGAGTTGTTCTCATTGTTTTCCGTTCTACTATCCTCAACTCCTCTTCATATCTTTTTGTTATTGTCATTGTTTATGCTCCATACATTAACACATGTCTTATTATTGTGTTATAAATGCTAGATTTCGAGGATATTGTTAATAGTTTGCTTTTCAATAATTTCATATTGGCATAGTATGCCCTATTAGCTGCCATTATTTTTTCATCGATTTCTGATCTTCGTTCCCCATTACAGCTGATTGTGACTCCCTGATATTTGAATTTTTCCACTTCCTCAAATGCATATTCCTCTATTTTTATCATTCTGTTTTCAAAATGTTTGCCAACTCTCATTATTTTGGTTTTGTTGCTATGTATTTTCAATCCCATTTTTTCGCCCTCTTTTGTTAATTCTAGTAGCATTTGATTCAGTATATTCCTTTTTTTCGTTACTATCACTATGTCATCTGTATATGCGACTACCTGGCTCCCGCTCATTCTTAAATTTCCCTTGTTCACGTTTCTCATAACATGCTCCAGGGCTAGATTAAATAGTGTTGTTGATAGGCCATCACCCTGTCTTACACCTCTATTAGCTACAAAGCCTTCCGTTTCTCCTTTACTTGTAAGTATATTCACTTTTGACTCGTTCATAGTCATTGCAATTAATCTTCTCAACTTACTTTCTACCCCCTGTTCTCTCAGTCCTCTCATTAGTTTATTCCTTTTTACTGAGTCAAATGCTTGTTGGAAGTCTATAAATAGCATTTCTATTTCCATTTTGTGTTCATGGGTCTTTTCCATTATCTGCTTGATAGTGTCAATAGCGTTAATTGTTGACTTTCCCTGTGTGAAACCGCATTGGTATTGAGTTATTATTGCTTTCGCTTTTCCAGCTAAGCAACTTGTACCTACATTTAAGAGAGTTATACCTCTGTGGTTTTTGCACTCCTACTGACCCTCCTTTTTGTGTATTATGACAATTTGTCCAACCTCTCATCCTTCGGGCATTCTTTCTTCTCTCCATGATTTCTTTATTAGCCGATATAGTTTTTCGTGCAGTTCCTCTCCTCCATACATGATCAATTCTATGATTATTTCGTCTTTGCCCGGTGCTTTCCCACTCTTTCTTCTTTTAATAGCTTCTACTACTTCATTTTTTGTTGGTTCCAGTGATATATTTTCTTCTCAATATTCTTCGCTTTCTTCCTCTGTTGTATTATCTGAGAGTGCCTCAGTTCGCAGTTCCTCGAAAAGTTTCCAAATTTGTTTATAATGAGCTTCTTCTTGTATTACTTCGCCGTTTTTATTCTTTATACCTTTAATTTTACCTTTATAAGACTTATTTTGTTCATTTATTTTTTTATAATAGGCTTTTGCGTTGTTGTTAGTTTTTTCATTTTCTATTTTTCTTATTCTGTCATTCATCCATTCTCTTTTAGCATTTCTTATCAATTTGTTGCAAATTTTACTTATTCTTTCATATTTCTCTGTATCTTCTGGGTTGTTTGTACTTATCCATGTTCTTCTAGCGATACCTTTTGCTCTTACAATTTCTCGACATTTTTCATCATACCATTGCTTGTTAATTCCGTTTTTTTCTCTCCCCAATTGACTTTCCGCTGAACTCAGTAAACATTTTCTATTATTATGCCATTCCAATTCCACATTCTCCGTTTCTTCACATTCCATTAACTTCTTTTACACTTGTATTTTCATTATTAAATTTTTCGAGGTTCCATTCAATTCGGTTTGTTTTTGTAGCGTTTAAACTTTTTGATTTTTGTTTGATTGTGGCCACTACCATGTAGTGATCCGAGTCGGCATTTTCCCCTCTGTATGTTCGTACATCTTTGATCGACGACTGCTTTCTTCTAATAATAAGCACATGATCTATTTGTGTACTATATTCATTATCCAGCGATGTCCATGTTATCTTGTGTTTTCTTGGGTGGGAAAATTTAGTGTTACTTATTATCATATTTATACTTGCTGCAAGATTACATAGGCGCTGCCCGTTGCTGTTTGTTTTCTCATGTACAGTTTACTTTCCTGCCACTTTTCCCAAGTAGTCCTCTTTTCCTATTTCTGTATTGAGGTCGCGAATTAAAAGTATTGTGTCTTCTTTTGGTATTTTTTTCCATTTCTTCTTCAATTTTTTCATACATATTATCTTTCTCCTCTTTATCTGCACCTTCAGTTGGTGCGTATATATTTATTATCAATATATTCATTGGTCTTAATTGTATTCTCAGACATGCCAGTCGTCCACTCATTGGTCTAAATTATAATATAAGATTCCGTAAAGTACCCCTTATTATGAAACCTACTCCATATCTTTCCTTCTAATCTCCTGTAAGGCCGCTATGTCTATTTTGTATTTTTTTTTATTTCGTCCCCAATCTCCATCATTTTACCCGGTATTAAGATTGTTCTGACGTTCCACGTGCATACTTTTAGTTCCTTTATTTGTTTTTTATTTTCTTTATTCCTAAATCTATTGGTCTTCTCATTATTTTCCTCATTTTAATTTTTTTTATTAGATATAATATCCCCATTATCTTTATTCTCGCCTCTATCATTACAAATATTTTTCCTATCCATCCCACTCATAATCCCACTATTGCTAATATTATAACTAAGTCTATAATTATTATTACCACTAATCTTAAGCCTACTTTGGTTTCCATGCCTATTTTCCTGTTCATTCCTATCTTCGTTTCCGCTTACTTCTATTCCTTTTTCTAGCCATTTTTTGCCTCGTTCCAGACAGTTTCCTTGTTTGTTCCCATTCGCTTCCTGCTTCTGGTAATCTATCAGTTAATGTTCTTTTACCCTTGCTTCCTTCTTCTTCCTCTCCATAATCTTGTTCAAAGCTGTGTCTATCATACACCTCCCCATCCACAATTAATTTGTCGTGTTTAAGAAAAGCCCTTCTTCCATCTAACCTTGCTAACTCCAATTGGTGTATCAATTTTTTTCTGTCCTCTTGGACTTTCTTTGTGTAATCGTCAGTTAACCATACATTTGTACCCTTTAACTTCTTCGACATTTTGATTACCTCCATCTTTATTTCAAACTGCAAAATATTTAATAAGTATTGGTTATTGGATTTAAAACTTCCTAATTTTCGTACCTCACTCGTTTCGGTAATTAAGTTCAAGTTAATGTTCACTTCAATTCTTGTTCGCACATCTTCGATTCTATTTTCTTGTTTTCCCATTTGTTGTCGCAAAAACCGATTCTCTTTTTTAAGATTTATCATTTCTTTCACATTATTTTCCAGTTTATTTTCAATAGATGTAATTTTGTCTTTTAAAAATTCAAACATTATTTTTATCTCTTCCATTACACTCATTTTGAAGTTTGATTAGTGCAATATGACAGAACCTGGGTCCCGCTAGCGCCCAGTCAGCGATCTACTCAATCCACCCCCAACCAAAACGCCGTGAATTTGACCCCTCCTGCGAAACTACCACTTCTCTATTTATTCTTACTCCGGCTCTGTACTATTTATTTGATAGCAGGGGGTCGTTTATCAGCTGACTTTTTTGCTAATATCGCTTCACTTGTTGTGTTTATGGGTTAATATTTTGATTCTTATTTTAATTATTTACTAGCTTAATTATAATTTCCAAAAGTCTCTTTACAGTAATGCACTTCTAGTTGGTTCATTAATTGACTGCACTTACTTTTATGACTTAACACGTGACTTTTACCAATATATTTTCATTTATTTTACCACACGATTTGATTTCTACTTTTGACATGTGCTACCAGGGCATTATATAGCGATAAAACTTTAAATAAACCAGCAATTTCAAAGGAACTGTCATATCATGGTAAATAAACTATTATTATTAACATTCTTCATCCTTCCTGTTCCAGGAAGAATGAAGTCAACGATTTTAGAGTTACTTATATGAGTCAATAATAATAATAGTCTTTTCATATATTCAGAAATCAGTTAAGAGTGCCAATCGTATAATGGGTTTAGTTTTCAGACAAATCACTCATTTTTCAAATATTGAGACTAAAAATATTGTTTAATACTTTAGTAAAACCTAAACTTAAGTTTGGATCCATTATCTGGAAAGATTAACATCAAATGTACATCGAAAATATCGAGAAAGTGCAGAATAAATACTTACGTTTCTTGTAATATAAAAAATATAATGGTTGGCCGGATTATAGAACAATTAGGACAACTAGATTACGGGAAGAACTTGAGGTTATCTCTATCACTAGTCGACGTAAATTGAACATAATGATTTTCTTGTATGAAATAATTAATTATATCGACATCTAGTAATTTATTTTACTTAATTTTTTTCGAAGCTCCCTCAATACTCTTTATTGTTTGGGAGAGTAAGAACATTAGTTTGTTCTCCTCTGGAGACCATGTTGAAACCTGCCAATAACGTTACCGAATTGGATAGGACAATGTCAATTAGACAATTTAAGAACAGTATTTATGAAAATATTAAGAAATTTGGTGTATGAAGGAACAGTTCTAGAAATTAGTCATTTTTGCCTTGTTTTAATTCTCTACATTAATCAATATATTACTGTTATATTTATGAATCGCCATACTACACAATGTTAGGATACATTTGACGTATTATCAATTCTTATTCCATGTAATAAAAAATAAATCCTGTTTGGAATAAAATAATAATATTCTAATTTTGTGTCAACTCACAAAATGTGAAATCGTTACGCAACTGATCTCCAATTTTACAATATGGCGGTGGTTTTGACAAGTTAGCGCATATATCTGCAACTTCAAGTGGCTTTAACTTTTGTGAAATGGGCTGAAAATCAATAGGGTTCATTGTCCAATATCAATTTAAAAAATGTTAATGAGTAAATGAAAAAAAACGCAGACACAAGAAAAATTAAATTTTCGCAATCTTCCAATTGGCAACTCTGTCTGATATAACTGAAAATGACAATTATTTGAATCAGCAAAACTATAAATTATCCTGTAAAATTGAAAAATTGAACTTTGGCCCTTTTAACACCCAGCCACAGAAAAATATACTTCAATTCTCCGCACAAGAAGATAAAAATAAATTTAACAAGTCTAAGATACTACCTAATCCTGTATTAAACCTTGTTACAATTTTTTAGGTCAACAAAATAACTGACTATCTCAATTAAGCTTTTTTAACGCCTTAACGACCCTACAAAACAAAATAAAAATGTTTAGAATCTCTGGAAAAGCAGCAAGTACTTTTGTTGCAAGTCTTTGTGAACAGTATTTGTAAAAATAGCCGTCAGCATTTTGTTTCTCGTCGTTAAACACACGCCGGATTTTTTCTTTTCGTTGTTTTATTTTCCTTTTTTCTAGGGTGCAACTGTGTTCATCATGTTCATGGCTGCCAACCCTTAGCGGACAATAATTGATTCAATAAGTGAAAAACACGCACCGATTCCAGTCCCGACACCAAACATACCGATATCAGTAAACTGAAAATAAGAGTAAATATATTTGTATACAGATAGCGGATTTATAAAAAATATCTCATAATAAAACCAGAAGTAAAGTTGAACTTCATAATCTTTAAGCACCTTATTTAACAAAAGTTTGACGAGTTGGAATAAATAGACGCAATTTTTTTACAGGCTCTGAATGTATTCAAAAAATATATCCAAAATATCCGAATGAAGTCAAAATAAACTAAACCTTATGGTGATACACAATATGATCAAAAAAGTCGTGATCATCTGTAGACCATTCCATGTTGACATATATGCTACATAATAAAATAGCTGATTATTTGGTTAATGTAGTTATAGGAGGTTACAGAATGGATACAATAAATATATAAATAAACAGGTCCAATACCAAAGCCCCCACGCAAAGAGCATAGTTGGAAAGGTGTCAAGCGAACAATTAATCTTAATGTAATTACATATGCGACATATTAGATACTAGACTAACACATGAAAGCCTACTAAAGATAGAGCTTACCTGAATATTTTTTGCATGCAACATAACCTTAATCATCCAACATATTGTTACTCCCACACTAAAAGAGGAGTGAATGAAAGTGTCTCTTGAATTATAAAAATTCAGAAAATATATATTTGGCTTGTATAGTCGATTTGGGTCTTCGGTAACAGCATTTATGTAGTTCTCTACATAAAGGAAAACGAAGGGAATCTATTCCTTAATTTTGATTTTATGGATGGTAGTTGTTTCAAGATCTTCCATTACGTTATTACACCCGATATAGGACTGTGAGAGAAGCCGGTTATTATAAATGTACCTAGATCAAATATATGATTGATATATTGATTGCTCCTCCCATCGTACATTAATTTCAACGATTGAAAAATAATGGTACTATAGTAAAAACCAAATAAAGTTGCGATTACGTCACCAAGGGCGTATTTCTATCGCATGTGTGGCTACATTTCTATCGAAAAGTGCATATACTTAAATTTGTTAATTAATCGGTTCTAAAGATAACACAATCAATAAAAAAACTTTTGTACCAAAATAATGTATAAGCATTATAGCTTTATTGGGTTTAGACGTCCCTCGATGTAAACATTTGTGTTAAAATTTTCATAAAGAAGCCTCCAATTATTAACTGTAAAATAGTCACTGCCAGAGATAATGTCATGTTGCCGCGTTGTTTGTGACTTTTCTACTCGTGTATTATCATCGATTTTTGAGGTTACAGTTACGTGCTTTATAATATTTTCTTGTGAGAAATATTTATAATCAAAACTGTTTTTGTTTTCAAAATGACAAAGCATTTTCTTCTGTGATTGTTAAAATGCCCAAATAGCTGAATAGCCGATGCAGAGAACTTGTGGCTTCATTAGTAAATAATTTTGAACAAGGAAGGAATAATAATGGTCTTTTGTTGCCCTCAAATGCTGTACAAGAGGTAGGTAATACGTGAATAAAATATCCTTACTTTACTTTACGAAAATTTCTATTATTTTAGCGTGTAGCTGCTGCTTCAAAAATCAGTGTAAGAACAGTAAGCAAAATTTGTCAAACAAAGAAAAAAGGTGAAGAGTTTGAGTCACCAAAGAAAAAACGTTGCGCTCATAAACGAGTAACAAATACAGAAACTTTAAATACAAGCTCTATTCGTGATACCATTTACAACATGTACCAGAGAAGTAAGTATAACTACGACAATTGTATATTTAACATATTTTCATTTCTGTATGCTTTTAGAACAGCACATAACGATTCAATCATTGTGGTCCCAACTAAAAGAAAAATAATTATTTAATGGTAGTACCACTTCTTTAAATAGATTGCTCAAAAAACTTGGGTTTAAGTGTATGACGGATAATCCACGACGAGGACTTATGGAATTACCTAATGTTGTTTTGAAAAGAGTAGAATTCTTAAGATATTATAAAGAAGCAAAGGACGAAGGTATATACCAATTTGTGTTCATCGATGAAACCTGGATATTTCAAAATGGCATCATAGGTCATTCATGGCAAAATGAAAATATCAAGAGTGTTAAAACCACTAAAACGGATGGCAAAAGGTTTGTTGTATTGCAAAACATAAGTGGTTACTTGAACATTATTTAAATAATATTATTACAGATATATGCTGGAAATGAAAACGGATTTATTGAAGGTGCTGAAGCAATATTTTGTTCAAAAACCCAACTTAATGATTATCATGGGGAAATGAGCCAGGCAAATTTCTTGTAATGGTTTGAATATCAGTAGCTGCAAAATTTAGAGAATCCCTCTCTAATTATACTTGATAATGCACCTTATCACAGCATGTTATTGCATAAAACTCCGAATACAGGATGGTCAAAATGTGCTATTCAGGAATGGTTGACAGAAAAAGACATTCCCTATTCTCACATTATGTTCAAAACAAAACTGTTGCAAATCGTTTCTCAGTAAATATACAGATATATTCTTACTTATTGCCATTTATTTTAAACATTTCTTTTGTTTTTTTTTTTTAGAAATAAGTCACCAATCAAGTATATAGTGGACGATATGGCAGAACAGTATGGACACAAAGTTTTACGTCTTCCTCCTTACCATTGTATATTCAACTCTATCGAATTAATTTGGGGCATAGCAAAAAATTACCACAATAGGCATACTGGTAGGGATGGTCACAGTGCGAATAACTGCCTGAACATGTGGCACGAGGCACTGCACATGATAACTCCTGATATGTGGAAAAATTCTCTACAACATACTGAAAGAGAGATATTTGAATGGTATGAGAGAGAAAGAATATTTGATCGTCCAGAAATTAGTCCGATAGTTATAAATTTTAATAGTGAAGAGAGTGACACTGATGTTGAATCAGATGAAGAAAATGAACAAGAATTTGAGTTTCATTTCACAATATGTTGATTTGTTTAATGTTTTTGTCTTGGATAATACGTTCAATATTAAACATATTTTATTTTTTTGCTTGTATTTTTATTATATTTATTTATTAAAAGATTTGGTAAGTCAGTAATAACCTTACCACTTTTATTTTAGAATTCCTTACTTTGTGAAATCTATTCATAAATTTAATTAACAAAAAACGTAAATGAAAAAAACTCCACACTATATTGAACGAAAACTATCAAACTACCGATAATTTTGTAGTTTTCATTTATAATATTGTGAAATTTTCTACATTTACGTTTTTTGTTGACTTCAGTTATTTTCTGTTAATTTCCATATTTTGTTAACACTCTGACATCGCTACAAATGTTCACAATGATGACGTAAACGCAACTTTATTTGGTTTATACTATAGTAAGTGGTACACTTGATATTAATATAATGCGCAATAATATGAATTTATAGATGTAAATAGTATTGTTTTAAATGAACAATATACTGAAAAAATGTTGAAAATCTAAGATATTGACAATTGTTTCGATATTAAATATCATCGTCAGAATGACATTTCATTTGATGCCTATCTAATGTTTAATAATTATTATTGGCTAGACCAAGAAGTGACCTACCTACCTTGTGATTGACTTAATATATGGTAATAGAAAAAAGAGGAGGATATGATATTACAAATATTGAAGCTTCGATATTATCAGCCCTATGGGGGTATCCTGGATATATTTTCCCAATTAAGATAAGTATAACTGTGCAATGATATAGAAAACCAGGAAAACTATATCTGCCGATCTTCACAATTATCACTTAAGAAGACAGTTTTAAAGTGGAGAACTCCCTAGATTTGTCTGTTCATTGACAACTTGATATTGTGGATTTCTTAAGTGTTTTCTAATATCTAATTCTTCAAGGAAATCCAGTTCTTGTTTCTCATCACAAACTTGCAATACTTCTAGTTCGTGTCAGGTGTCAATGAACGTTTGGTGTCAAGTAGATGTTTTGCGTAGTGGGATTTATCTGGTTGTTCTAATTTGTATGCCCGTAAGTGTTCACTGTACCTGATTTCAAAATTTCTAAAGGATTGATCCAAATAGACAGCATTGCATTCTGGACATTTAAATTCATAAACACGACTTCTTAAATGGGATATTTTTATTTTGACATTTAAATATTTTAATTAATATTGTCACAGTATAGAACAGAGTTTGCACTTGTTTATCTCAGCTTCTAGTAATTGTATCTGGAAATTTATTTTTGAAATACGCGTCTTTCAAAGACAAAGATACTCATGATGCAAAAATATATCGTTATTTCATTTTTCAAAGGAAAAAATGGAAAAAGCGAGATAATTTTTTTTTTTCGGTAAATGTTAAAAATTATGTAAAATTTTTTTTTTAAGTTTGTGTTTGTTTTATTTATAAAAATAAAACTTTCACTCTATCGATTGCAATCAACTGCGTCTCGATATCATTAATGTTCATAACTTTAGAGTCAATTGAAAAAAAAATGTAATTCCATTTTGAGCGCCCGCCATTTTGAATTTTCCAAATCTGAAAAAACGTAAATTTTTAGACGTTTGCCCTCTATGCTTATCCATGTTTTGACCTCGATATTGTTGTTTTATTCATAATTGCCAATTGAAAATGTAATTTTCGGTAAATTTCCAAAAGTTGGAAAATTTAAGGACGGAAATTTTTTTTTTGGAAATTCGAATTACGTCAACTTTTAGAGCAAAAGATTTTCTACATTTTTTACCTTTACAATTTTTTTGTACAAGCACATCCAGGAATGCCAGGAGCATAAAACAACCGAATTTTACGTGTTCTAAGCTGTGCTTGCAAGCTCCGTCGCAAGCGTCAGTGGAATTTATTAGACGAACTAGGAAAATGTTGGTGGGGAGATGTACTTTCATTAAAAAATGAGAAATCATTTACGGATTACTTTTTCCGTTTAGCAGATTTTTCGACCTTACTTCCCCGGACTATTAAATCAAGAACATTGGTTGAGTTATTTTCTTCAACTTCTAATGTAAATTTAATTTTTGGGTGTAAGTTATTAATGTGGTTGAAAAATACATCGACAGGCTAATATGTCATCTACATATCTATACCAAAATAAAACGTTTTTTGAAATATTACTTTGAAAGATTTTTCTTTCTAAACTATCCATAGAAATGTTTGCCAAAGTTGGTGATATAGTGCTTCCCATTGGTAAACCTTTATTTTGGATATATATTTTATTGTCAAAAGTGGAATAATTAAGATTAATACATACATCAAATAAATTAATTATATCAGATATTATTGCTGGATTAATATTTTTATCTTCTCGTAATTTTCTTGCAAGTGGAATTAGGTGGAATTTTAGTGAACATATAGGTAACATCAAACGAAATGAATTTAGAGTTATCTTGCAAATTGAATGCATTTAATTTTTTGATTATTTCTATTGAATTTTTAATCTTGTCTTTAGATGTATATCCGTAACTATTGAGTATATTGTTAAGTTTTTTCGCTAATATAATATTAGGAGTATTAACATAAGAAACTACAGGTCTAATTGATATCGTGATTTTACGTAATTTACCGGTTCGATATAATTGTGGAGAATGAGGATTTTAGTTAATGATGATCGTAATCACTTAAAGATATTTTGAATTATCAACAATATCTCTTACATTATCAGAAAACTTTTTGTTTGGTCTGCTGTAAGAACTTGCACATCACTAGATTCTATAAATTTATATATTTTTGAATTATAATCTTTAGTTGTCAATATGACAGTGGCGTTCTCCTTGTCAGATTTTGTAATTGTTAGGTTACTATTTTCTACTTTATTTTTGATTTAATTTAAAACTGTAATGTGATTTTTCGTTCTACGTTTATCCTTTGACGGTTCAATAATTTGGATTAAATTGGCAATTTTTAATTTCTCAATAAGATAATTATTTGAATTGGATTTCAAAGCTATTTCTGTTTCTGTAGCTAAAATTTGTTTGAAATTATTCGTATATTTTGGTGGTATGCTGTACTTTATACCTTTATTTAAAAATTCTATTTTACTATCTGTAAAATTAGTGTCTGAAAGGTTTTCAAATCGTGGTACAAAGTGAGTTCAGAATGTATGTATGTAATTGTCTAGTGAGTCTCTTTATTCAAACATTTTTTTTAAATTCTCCTTAAATAGAATATATAATATGAATAAAAATTTTGGTTAGCTGAATGTTATTTTGAAAAAAATTAAAATGGTGCCCAAAGTGCCAAAAATGTTGTTCAGAGAAGGCGCTCTTATAAGTATAACCTAAAACGGATTCATTAGAATTATACGTAAAAACGTTAAAAACTTGGAAAATTGAAGAAATTTATAAATTATTATTGTCCAAATCGGTTTTTATTATCAATAGATTTGCTACTTTTATCTATAGAGATCATTTCTATAAATTCTCTTTTCTTGTTTTGATTCTAGTGGAATTTTTGAATTTTTATAATAAAATTATGATTTTTTGACGGTAATTTCATAAGCGTTGTTTAATTTTTTTCGTCGTATAGATGATTTATAAGTCTATTTGCCAAATATTGTGATATGTGTCCTCTGTAAACAACATCATAATTATTTCAGCGTAGTTAATATATAATGTTACATGTTTTGTTTTCTAGAGTTTTTAATTTTAGATCACTGAAATATTTGAATACTGTGTTATATCCTTTGTGACTTATTTTTATATTTATACTAAAATGCTCAGATAACAGATGATATGAGGTAAATATAGTTATTTTATATTTTGATATTCAGGACTTTCTTTGTTAATTAATTAATTTTTTGAATGGGTATTTTATTCATCATTTCATCAGGATAATTATTTCTTTTGGTGCTGTTTTGGCTTTTTCAATACCAGTGTATCTAAATTCATGATTTGATATGTGGATAGTTCCATTGGCGATACCATTCTGTTTTCATGTTATAGTTGACTTTGTATAGACATTAAGGAAATTTTTTGTTTTATTTATCCTAATTGCTGCTGTAAATTGTATTTTTCGTGTTCTATTACAACAGTCAATGCGTAACCAGAGGGTGGAGACGTTGAGTGAAATATGAATACAATGTATTTCCTTTGAAAATATTTCATCCAGTATTCACTTGTTGTGCAATATTTCTGGTACTTGTATATGGATGTTCGTTAATAATTTAATGAGCCTGTTTTTCCAATTTGGTGATTATGAGTAATAATATTCGCTGATTTAGCAAATCTCAAGTTTCTCGTAAACTCTGATATAGCTCCGTTAAATTTTCAGCTAAAAGGTTGTTTGTATAACGCTGAGCATACATACGTCCATCCTTTAAGGTTTTACAATTGTCTAGTTCATACATGTTAGCTATTTCAACTGTTTAATTGAATAATTTAACATAAGTAAAAGCAAAGAACGGTATTAACTGAATACAAATGAAAACATAATTGGTACTGGAAAAAGATAGATAGATAGATAGATAGATAGATAGATAGATAGATAGATAGATAGATAGATAGATAGATAGATAGATAGATAGATAGATAGATAGATAGATAGATAGATAGATAGATAGATAGATAGATAGATAGATAGATAGATAGATAGATAGATAGATAGATAGATAGATAGATAGATAGATAGATAGATAGATAGATAGATAGATAGATATATAGATAGATAGATAGATAGATAGATAGATAGATAGATAGATAGATAGATAGATAGATAGATAGATAGATAGATAGACAGATAGATAGATAGATAGATAGATAGATAGATAGATAGATGGATAGATAGATAGATAGATAGATAGATAGATAGATAGATAGATAGATAGATAGATAGATAGATAGATAGATAGATAGATAGATAGATAGATAGATAGATAGATAGATAGATAGATAGATAGATAGATAGATAGATAGATAGATAGATAGATAGATAGATAGATAGATAGATAGATAGATAGATAGATAGATAGAGCAGTAGCCGATTCAAAGAGATCATGGGAAAAATGAGCTCACAAATCAAGCACTTTGAGAAAGTGCTCAGTGAGATGTATAAGCCAAGGAAGGAATTTACTGATATTTCAGGACACCTAGTCTTCCTGCTAGAGAAGCTTCAGGCTGCAGAGATGAAGAGTTGGCTAGAAAAGTCAGTATATGAGAAAAAACAACAAGAGGGGGAAGAAAATGAAATTACTAGACTCCGCAATCAAATGAGAAGCATGGAAACATTGCACAGAAATGAATTGGAAAGAGCTCCTAGTTACCAAGTACAATGTGAGAACTGCAGAGAAGAACAAAGGAAATTGACCAGAAGAGAAGGCTTGCCCTAGATGATAGTTATGAAAGCTTCAAGAAGATAACGGATGAGGACTGGCAAGACGAGATCCTTTCAAAAATTCAAGAGCGCTGTGGAGACATTTGGGAAACTCCAAGTGAGCATGTACTTATTCTCCCTAGTGATACAAATATTAACAACTCGCAGAAGACAATTGGAAGTGTGATAGACAGACTTAGAGGGAATGAAGGTCTTAAAAACCAGAAGAAGAAGGAGGGGGAGGTCGCAATGATGGTGCACTCATTGGCCTTCCCCGATGATGAAGGTAACCTCAAGCACAAGTCGAGAATGATACTTTATCCAATATTCTTGAAAGAAGGAGCTAACGAAGGGACTGAGGACGAGAGCATCCTGCGTTCACTCACTGCCGTCAAATCTTTGATGACGATCCATGGAAAAAGGAATCTGGCAATACCCGAAATGGAGGGAATAACTGCGAAAATGGTCTGTAGAATCCTCGAATTCCTATTCGCCCAATCAGACATAGAAATAACACTGGTGAAGAAGAGAGTAGAGTTGGCCCCAAAAACTAGACAAAAAGTAACGGGGACCAAAGCACCTATGAAGAGAAAAATTGCAAAGCAGGATGCACTACTTGTTAAAATGTCTAACGTCAGTTACGCAGATCTTCTCAAGTCAGTGAAACAGATAGTAGATCCATGCGAGATTGGGGTTGGAATAAAAGATCTGAAAAAAACTCGAAGTGGTGAAGTCCTGCTCACCGTGCAGCATGGTCCAGGAAAATTAGAAGCCCTAAGAGAAAAGATCCAGGAGAAAATGCCGGATGTATCTGCATCCATTCGTGTGAGCAGAAAGGTCCTCCATATCAAAGACATGGATGAAGTAACGACCACGGAAGACATGAAAGACGCTATCTCCAATTGCAAGTTATCGAGACCAGAAGATGTGGAAGTCAAATCACTTCGCCCTGCCTTTGATAATAAACAGAATGTTACTGTGGTACTGTCGGAGGCAGATGCTATCAAACTCACAAACCTGGGTAAAATAAAGATTGGTTGGAAGCAGTGTAGGGTAATAGAGAGGAAAACAGCGACAAAGTGCTTCAAATGCTGGAGATATGGACAAAGAAAAGCAGAGTGCAGAGGACCAGACAGAGAAAACCGATGTTTGAAGTGTGCTCAGGAGGGGCATAAGGTAGTGGACTGTACTAACAATCCCTTCTGCATACATTGTCAGAAAGAGGGGCATCAATCTGGAAACTCAAGGTGTCCGAAAAATAGGGGAGGGAAAAAACAGGAGGTATCCCAGTTAATAGAGCAGAATAGTGAGCAGAAAAATGAAGCTCAGGCTTCTGCAAATTAATGCCTTCAGGAGACGCCCGTGCCATGACCTAGCATTAGCCATGGCCAAAAAAATAGGAGCCAGCATGATTCTTATAAGTGAACCAAACCGCAACGCTATTAGAGGTAGAAAAGACTGGTGGTCTGATGCAGACGTGAATACAGCTATCAAGATTATTGACAGTAGGATCACCGTAAGTAAATATGGTAAGGGGCACAATTTTTCGTACATCGTAACACCTGAATTCACAGTGTACAACTGTTATGCTTCTCCAAATAATGAGTTAGATAACCTCAAGCAAATTTTGTGCGAAGTTGAGAGATTCTATAGCGGTGGGCGCTATAGAAGAAGTTTAAAAAATTGCCAGGACCGCGGGAGAAGAATACTCTTGGGCACAACGAAGACTTTGTGCAATAATTACTTTGGATGTCAGAAATGTGTTCAATTCTGCAAGCTGGCAGAACATCCTTGAAGAGCTGAGAAGCAGACGCATCGATGGAAGCCTCATAAGTTCAATAAGGGCATACTTATCCGACCAGGAAATAATCCTGGAAACAGATAAACAAGTTAAAATAAGGGAAATAAATAGTGGAGTGCCACAGGGGTCGGTCTTGGTACCAACTCTATGGAATATTCTTTACGATGGAATATTGAGAGTAGCGCAACCTGCGGGTGTTACGTTAATAGCGTTCACTGATGATGTTGCAATGGTTGTAGTTGCAAAATCCGAAGAAACCCTGATGAACAAAGCCAATATCGCACTACAACGGGTATCAAACTAGCTCGAGCATAAAGGGCTAGAATTCGCCCCTGAAAAGACAGAAGCTGCTCTACTTACGAAGAAGAGAAATATGAATCCGATTCAATTCGAAGTACAGGGCGTAGTAGTAATCCCCAAAAAAGCAGTTAAATATCTAGGGGTTTGGCTAGATACGAAACTGACTTTCGCCGAGCATATTGCGAAAGTTTCTGAAAAAGTAGAGAAAACAGTGTCAGCCCTGTCCAGACTTATGCCCAATATTGGTGGAGCTAGATTTTCCAAGAGAAGAGCACTAATTAGTGTTGTACACTCGCAAATCCTTAATGCTGCGCTTGCCTGGCACTCAGTGACATGCAATAAGAAACTGGTTTCCAGACTTGCCAGCGTTCAACGCAAACTCTGTATCAGAATATGCTCGGGGTATAGGACGATATCAACAGAGGCAGTAGGGGTGATAGCTGGGGTACCTCCAACAGACCTGCTCGTACAGGAAAGACGGGAAAAATACCTAGGAATCAGCAGTGCCACCGCAAGTACAAACCTCATGATGCAATGGCAAAACCAATGGATAACCGGTAAATGGGGAAGATGGACCCATCACCTCATATCTAACATTGAAAAATGGATCGGCAGACCGTTTGGAGAGGTAGATTATTATATCACGCAGGCAATCTCTGGTCATGGCTGCTTCAGGAAATACCTGTATAGCTGATTGAGATCGGTTACTGGGAACTGTCCGTATTGTGGAGAACAAGACGATGCGGAGCATACGATGTTTGCATGCGCCAGGTGGGAAAGAATCCGGACAGGATTCCTAACAGAAACTGGAACGAAGTTCGATGCGAGAAGTATGATGACACCATTGGTCTCAGGCAAGAAGGGGTGGATTATAGCGTATAAGATGATAAGACATATAATTGATACGAAGGAAATGGAAGATAGAGCACGACCATAGACGGAAGTAATAAAAAACATCTCTATGAGGATAGTATGACAGCCCTTTCACTGAAGTAATGCGAAAGCCGTTCCAGTGCGAGGAGTGAGACGATAGGGGGAGGGGCTTCTTTTAGTCATTAAGAATCGGACACTACCCACCTTCAGGGTGTCTTTGGAAGATTTTTTACCCTCTCCAACTAAAAAAAATATACATAGATAGATAGATAGATACATTATATTGTGCATAAGATACATCTTTTCACAAGGGTTCCATACATACATTACATTTATTACAATGATCCATACGGCATTTTCAGTAACGATTTACAGTTATTTGAGTCGGTTGGAACATACATATTTGTTTTTAATTGGTAATATTATATTGTATGAACATATCATAGTGTCATTATTTATTCTCTGCATGCGAAAGCTCTTGATTTTGAGATACTAATAACACTATGGGCCAGCATAGATAGATCAGAGAGATTATCATTAATGTCATTCAAATAATGTACCAGATCATCAACATTATCCACACTATTAACAATCTATTTTGTCTAAGAGGGCTGTGAATGGGGTGTTTGAAGAGAATATGCTCCAACGACTCTGGTGTATGGATATTACAAACGGAAAAACGGAACATATTTCCCCACAGTCAATTGTACAGTGTGGAACAACCAAATGGAATAAATTCGATAACGAATAAATGAGAGCGTTTTGGGAAAAACGCTTGGACACGTCGATTTGTATTTTTAGAACCGCTTTTTTTTAAAAAAAAAATAATTATATAGGGTGTGTCATGTGACCGTCTTGGCAACATGCTAATCTGGTACAGAAATGTCTTCCAACGTTACTCAACATCTCAGGCGTAACTGATCTAATCGCAAGCGTGATTCGTCTTTTTAAGTCATCTAAGTTGAGTGGTTTAGTTTGGTATACAATACTTTTGACATATCCCAACAAAAAGAAGTCTAATGGCGTCAGATCAGAAGATCGTGCTGGCCATTCTATCGATCCGCACCTCCCTATCCACCGATTTGGAAAATTTTGGTTCAGGTACTGCCGGACATTGATTTGGTAATGGTGCGGTGCTCCATCTTGCTGAAAACATAGTATATTGGCAGGAACTTGTGGGTTTGCTGGATCAAGATATAAGTTTGTCAAAGTTGGCATGACATTATTTTGGAGCAGTTCTAAATATGTATCTCAATTCAAGTTGCCATCAATGAAAAAGGGACCTACGATATGTTTTCCAACAATTCCTGCCCAAACATTATCTTTTTCAGGATATTGCGTATGTTCCTCTCTCATCCAGTGAGGATTCTCATTAGACCAATAGCGGCAATTTTGACGATTAACATGAGCGTGAAGTGTAAATGTGCTCTCATCAGAAAACAAAACATCTTCTATTTTGATCATATTGTTATCTAACATTTCCATCATTTGTACACAAAAATACGTTCTCCTGTCGAAATCGTCTTCCATTATCTCCTGAGTTAGCATCATTTTATAGGGATGCATTTTACTTTCCTTTAATATTCGAAAAACTGATGTGTGGCTAATGTTGGACAGAATTATGTAGGTTTTCTTGAAACTCATGCATAACATCCAATTTCGTATCATCTCTTAGTTCATTGGCAACTACTTTTTTTGTCTGTCTTACATGACTAAGCTCGCGAAACTGTTTTTCTATTTTGCTAATTGTTCCTTGGGATATAGGCGGCAAATTTGGAAATTTTTCGTGAAATAAGCGAGAAACTTCCATTTGTGTCCGTGTGTCATCTCCATAACCAATCATTTGTAGAGCGCTTATTTTGTGCATTTCTGTTATATGAACCATTTTTCTGATATTATTAGGTACAGTTGACGAAATTCAAACGGCAATAGCACTGACACTGATCACTACTGTCAGGCAGACAGACAAGTTGCTAAGGCTATGAGTTTTATACGAAAATAAACTAACATGTTTTTGTATTTATTTTATTTCATATCAGTAGAAAGGAACGCATTAATGGTTTTTGCTTATTTTCTCAATATTAAGAGCTAAATGGGAAATAAGTATTGAGTGTAATGTAGCGAATTTGTGAAATAGAATACTTTTCTTTTTTTAATTTTAATTTCTGTAATACATCTGAAAACACTTAATATTTCCGAAACAGTTGAAGATAGGTATGGGACATTGTCTAGAATTTTCTGAAGAATCCAAAAAACTAATAATATACAGGGGGTTGTATTCAAAATAAGAAAGTTGGTATCGGCCACTGTCACATGACACACCCTATATAATTATTATTTTTTGAAAAACATGCGCATCTAAAAATACAAATCGACGTGTCCAAGCGTTTTTCCCAACTCGCTCTCATTTATTCGTTATCGAATTTATTCCATTTGGCTGTTCCACACTGTATAGAAGTTTCCTTTAAAGGAAAATTCCAGTATCTTTTTATTGGAAGTACTGGAAAAACATTTTTGTGGTATTTAATACTATATGTTGTAAGTCCATTTAGTTAAAGCATGAAGAAGAAGAGTAATATAAAACCACGATTCTTATGTAGATTATTATACTTTTTCCCTCCATATGTGCACAAGTACTTTCTACTAAAATAATAATATAAGTTACGTTCTCACCACGAGTTTTATTAAGAGTGCAAAGGGCACTGTCGTGTAATATCAATATATTACAATTTTTTTGTGTTTTGCTTTGTTTCTCAGGTTTTCTCAAAGCTTCTTAGATTTAACATATTCTTCCACATTAGTTTTGATATCTATTAGCATATAATTCAAAATTTCATTAGGACAATTGAGCATTTGTTTAATTTACTAAAAACTATTCTGACTACCTAAAATTTCGATTATTACATGTTATGTAGGTTTATTTGTATGTAAACTAGAATTCCAACAATGCAGGTCATGAAAAATATGAATCTCACAACTTTAACAATATCAACTTTGGAAGTTGACATATTACAAAATAGATTTGTCTTTAATTATGTTTAATTCGGACTAGGATTATTCGAGATAATTAGACTTTTGTTTCACTCTGTATTTCTGATAAATAAACTTTCTAATAGTTCTATACCAACATAATTGCTAGTAAAGCCACATTTGTTATGACCCATTTAACAAAATGTTGATACAAACCAACATTCTACCACACCGTAAATCATATTTTACCCAAAATATACCTCAATAAAGTTATTGTAAACCACTGTAACTTTACGATTTGTTTTTATTGCATCGAATATTTGTATTAGGAGAATGACTTACAGTAGAATACTCTGTATAGGGTAAATAAAAATGTTGGCCACCGTTTTATGATAGGTTTCACTTCTCAACAATATTACAGTGACAGCTTTACTGGGGATCCATACTATTATAAAAATAGTTTGGGTATGTTTTTAAAAATTCCTAGAATGTATTTAAATATTTTTTCCAAAAGAGAAGTGGGTTAGACAATCATCATACAATAAAGTATATTTTTGTTCGATTTCGAAACTAAAAGTTGACTATGTAATGAATTGAATATCATAGGTCAAGTGAATAAAAGTATACATCATGCATTTATGACAAATCTTATGAGAACCGATTAATACTAACCGTTATTTCATACATATTTTTCCATTAACCAAAAGATATATATATATATATATATATATATATATATATTCTATTTAGAATTACGAGTCAAATAGTACCTTAAATAGAGCTTTGGATTTTATAGTCAACCTGAAAAATATGGTACGACCTAAAAAGTCGATCTTTAACTATATTAAATAAATGTTAATATGAAATCAACTGTCTCGACCCTTACTTCCTGGAATCTAATCATATAACAGTTTTAAATGAAACTGTTTCTAGATAACTTCACAATATATTGAAAAAAAATGTTAAACATTCTAAGAAATTTGGCAATTGTTTCGATACTAAATATCATCGTCAGAATGACAGAAGTTACATTCCATTTCATGCCTTTAATAATTATTTTTGGCTAGACCAAGAAGTGATCTACCTTGTGGTTTACTTAATATATGTTAATAGAAAAAAAAAGATATGATATTTCAAATATTAAAGCTTACATATTATTAGCCCTATGGAGATATCCTGGATATCTTTTTCCTAATTAAGATCAGTATAACTGTGCAATGATATAGAAAACCAGAAAAACGATATCTGCTAATCTTTACAGTTTTACAATAGCTGCTCTTCTTAAGGAGCACCATTTCTCTTCGAAATGTGTTCTCAATATTTTGGTTAACATTCATTTATTTGATGTAAAACAACTTTGATTTTTATACTTTTTCCATATTTTCCATATTTCTCATCACTATCTCATTTCAGCTTACTATTTATGCAATTCATTACAATTTGTTTTTGTTATATTACTCACTAATTAGTTATTTTCGAACAGCAACTAATAACACAACTTCACTTACAGGCACACACACACACATTGACCTAAATAATGTCTAACTCTTGTAAGAAAATTTCTAGAAGAAAAAAATATTAATCCAGGAATAATATCAGACATACTTAATTTATTTGATGTATGTGTTAATCAGAATTATTTCACTTTTGTCCATAAGATATATATTCAAAATTAAGTTTTACTAATGAGAAGCATATATCGCCAATGTTGGTAAACATTTTTATGGACAGTTAAGAAAGAATAATATTTGAAAATAATATTAATTTTTTTTTTATTTTGGTATAGATATGTAGATGACATATTAGCTTGTTTTATAGGTAGTGAACGACAACTATTTATATTTTTCTACCATATTAATAATTTACACCCAAAACTTAAATTTACATTAGAAGTTGAAGAAAATAACTAAATCAATTTTCTTGATTTGAAAAATCGAAGAGTTAATAATGTATTTGATTATTCAATTTACAGAAAATCAACACACACTTATGTAACTATTCCATATAGTTCCAATCATCCCATGTCACATAAATAAGCAGGGACAAATGTAATTTTGATAGACAAATTAATATAATTAAGCAAATAGCAACATCCAACGGTTATCCATTACATATGATAAATAAACTAATTAATAAATAAGGGGAAAAAGTGGCATAACAACTAATATTTCCGAAGCAAACTAAACAAATAAAAAGCTATAAAACCATCACATATGCATATAAATCTATAAATATTTCAAAGATAATATCCTTACCAACAAATACAACAATTTCTTTTGAAACAGAAAGTAACGGGAGTACAAAATTGTTAGATGTAAAAACAAAAATATCCCCATTAAAGAAGTCTGGTATATATAAACTTAAATTTCCAGAAAGAAATGCTGCATATTTGATTGAAACCCTTAGAAATTTTGAAATCCGATAGAGTGAACTCTTACGAGCATGCAGATTAAAAAAACCAAATAAATCCCACTATGCAAAACATCTACTTGACACCAATCATTCATTGACACCTAACACAGAACTACATATTTATGATAAGAAACAAGAACTGGATTTCCTTGAAGAATTGGAAATTAGAAGACACTTAAGAATCTAGGGAGTTCTCCACTTTTAAACTGTCTTCTTAAGTGATAATTGTAAAGATTAGCAGATATAGTTTTCCTGTTTTTCTATATCATTGCACAGTTGTACCGATCTTAAGTGGGAAAAAGATATCCAGGATATCCCCATAGGGCTAATAATATTTAAGCTTTAAAATTTGTAATACCATATCTCCTTCTTTTTTCTATTAACATATATTAAGTCAATCACCTGTACCTGTAAAATTATAATTGTCTACCACTTGTA
The DNA here is from genome assembly GCA_963921935.1 of Galeruca laticollis. NCBI lineage: Eukaryota > Metazoa > Arthropoda > Insecta > Coleoptera > Chrysomelidae > Galeruca > Galeruca laticollis. The sequence continues at coordinate 67,928,655 of OY998178.1, read as the reverse complement.
GTAATATTATATTTTTTGTCCCTAAATGGCAGTTTTCAGCTACTACAATCAGTAGTAATCAACAATTTATAGGCGAAGAGTCCATTGGTGTGAAGACAAACTGAATATTATTATGTAATCTGTTCCTGTAGGTATGTATCTGTAAAAGTAATATTTTTTTCATTTTCTATCCATTGTAGTAGCTCGAAGTAAATAAAAAAATCAAAGAATGTAATATATTTCATTATAAAGCTGTATTACCCTGTAACTACAATGAGTAGAAAACAATATCTTAAAGGGCAGGCTGAGAAGCGATTACATGGCCATTACCGAAACTGCAAAACACATTAAATTTGATAAAATTATAACTTTCTTCTACTTATAGTAATCCAAAAATGATATAAAATAGGAGAATATATTATGTTACGCTTTAGGTTGCCATTTTCATGTAACTACAATGAGTGAAAGTTTCAGAATTATCGCAGGCTTGTAACTCATACCTAGAGGATGGTATCGAAACTTCGACGCAATGTAAATTTGTTATATTATATTTTTTATTTTGTATGAATGGTTACAATTGATAATAAATCTAATTATTTATATTATTTTGACTATTGTAATTATTGTTGTTGTGTATGGAAAACGCAATTATTATAAACTATGGCAGGTTGATTGGAGGTAGTTGCTTGTTCTTGATTCAGAGATTCTCGAATCGTCTTTGACGAAGTTGAAGCAGACCTCGTTGCGTCAATTATTTTCTTATGATGGCCCGAGTCTATTTGCAGATATGGTGGCTGCTAAAATGACGGGTTATTTTAATCAATTGTTGTTCTGCAATTCCCGTTTTGGCCAAAGTTGAAACAGCAGTGGCCCTTGCAGAATGATTTGTTATTTTGATCTTTTTGGCATCAATTCCAATCAATGAACGCGGATTTGAACCAGGAAGATATTGTATTGTGTCCAACTGGACTGTTCTTGTACCAGCCTTTGAAACTGGGATTCTTTCAGTTTGGACTTGGCGTCAAAAATAAACGCTCCGTTTTAATGGGGCCTCGCTTGCTTGTTAGTTTTTTGAACAGTCTCACTGTCAGCCACTTTCTATGAACCGCCTTGGGTGGTCTTGGAAAAAACCGGGTTGTACTCAATGGTTCCCCTTTATTGTCAATTTCCTCCACAAAATATTCGAGTTGTGCTGCCGCTCCTTCATTTCCTCTCCAGGCAAATTCATGACCAGCAACTTTTTCTACACTTCTTCCGGAGTGTTTTCGTTCCAAAGCTCAATAATTTTTCTCAGCTCGTCTGCTGATAGTGCAGCTGAACTTTCCTCTCTCTTGGTTGGATCCATTTGTAGCTTCCGTCGCTTAGCATTTTTTGCAGCTCTTGCGTTCAAAAATTGTGTGTCAGAGAATGGATTAAATTTGGGATTATACTTTTCAAAAAAATATTCCTGCAACTGCTTGGCTGTGGAATTCCATAAAACTTTGTAGCCTTCGGAGTTCTTTTTTCGCATGTTGAACCCATAGTCTTCAAGAATAAGCGCCAGTTCTTCCACAGATATATCCGCTGTATCGAAATTATACGATTTTTCTGCGCAAAATTTTGTAAACTGCCTCCATACGCTTGCCTTCGATCGCCTGGCGAATATTCTCTTCACTTCCTTGACCGAAGCGAAACATTTTTTAAGTCGTGCTACTTGACAGCTTCAAAAGTGAAATAATAATTTCGAGGTTAGAGTCTCACTTAGTCGACCACACATTTTATGTTTCGCTGGTGACTTGATGAAGAAAATAATTTGCATTGTTGAAATAACTTTCAAAAATATTTGATTTTCCACCACAATTCGGTGTTTAATTTTCTTACCGAATTCCACGTGTAGTCAAATTAATATCCGGAAATTTTTTCTCGCTCATGAATATTTTCATAAAATTTACAAAATATTTATGAGCTCGAATAAATTTCCGGAAATAATTTGACCTCTAGTGGTATTACTAGTGAAAATACCATTATCTTAGTTTGTCTATATCCTAGTTGTACCCATATTTTGCAACCACTTGATGTGGTATATCTTCATCATTGGAACAAAAATGGAAAAAGCCCATTTCCAGTATACATTTCAAACTAAAAGACAGGAAGTAAGCAAAAAAGATGTGCCCAAATTTTTAAACGAAATAATGTCTGAAAATTCGTTTAAGGAAGCGATTGTAAATGGTTTCAGAATAACATGTATTTATTTCTGTCCACCAGATAATGTAGATAACACAAAATGGACACTGAAATCTCCGATCGACACTTTACAATGGCAACTTTAGAAACGTTGAATAGTGTCAACCATAATAAAATCATTTAGAGTACTTAGAATAAAAAATCGCTGTAACTACCTTAAAAGAGTGTTTTTAAATGAAACTCAAGGTCTCTAGTTAATTCCACAATATAATACAAGTGATTGAAAATTCTAAAAAATTGACAATTGTTTCGATAAATAAATATCATCGTCAGAATGACTACCTGATGTTTAGTAGTTATTTTTGGCTAGACCAAGAAGTAACCTAACTTGTGATTGGCTTAATATATGTTTATAGAAAAAAGAAGAAGATGTGATATTACAAATATTGAAGCTTAGATATTATTAGCCCTATGGTGATATCCTGGATATTAAGTTAGGTTACTTCTTGGTCAAGCCAAAAATAACTACTGAACATCAGGTAGGCATAAAATGAAATGTAACTTCTGTCATTCTGACGATGATATTGATTTATCGAAACAATTGTCAATTTTTTAGGATTTTCAATAATTTGTTATATATTGTGGAATTAACTAGAGACCTTGAGTTTCATTTAAAAACACTAATATGAGCATATTCCACGAAGTAAGGGTCGAGACAGTCAATTACCTTAAAAGATTTTAAAAATAACGAAAACCTTGTTAAAAATGAAGGATTATACAATATTTAGAGAAGATAATGTACAATAATCACCCACATCGCATAAATCTACATTTGTATCACAAAACGACTGTTTGGAATTAGATACTGAGTTGTTGGTATTCGATTTCCCAGATTTTGATAGTGTATTATTACTTTTCCGCCCCACCTATCTATATGCGAGAAAAGTATTGGTTTACCCCAAAAAAAAGTTGGAATTTCGAATTTTTTTATGTGTTATTTTTACGTTTTCCATCAACAACAATACGAAAAAACGGTTTAAAAAAAATCCTGTGTGTATGTCGTCGTCATCGTGTCGCCGTCGTTGTCGTCGGCCACTTTTTCTTACATGTCTTGTTAGCACGATCCTGCCTCCGGAGTGCAATAAATCACCAATTTTATGATTGAATATTGTTAAGGACATGTCACAGATGAACCCCATTGATTTTAAGCTCACCAGAGCCAGTGCAACGGGTGCTATGGTACTTGAACTACGACATTTTGTAATTTTTTGAGAAATTTCATTTTGTTAGCACGATACAGCCTGCGGAGTTCCACAAGTCACCAATTTTATGATTGCATATTATTCAGGAGATCTCACACATGAACCCTATTTATTTTCAGCTCACCAGAGCCAATACAACAGGTGCTATAGTACTTTAACTACGATATTTTTGTCATTTTTGGAGAAGTTTCAGCTTGTTAGCACGATACAGCCTCCGGAGTATATACAAGTGACCAATTTCATTATTGGATATTATTCAGAGTGTCTCAAAGATGAACCCTATTGATATACAGCTCACTGAAGCCAGTACAACGGGTGCTATGGTACTTGAAGTACCAAATTTTTGTCATTTTAGGAGAATTTTCTGTTTGTTAGCAGGATACAGCCTCCAGAGAGTATACGATTACTCAATTTTATGATTGAATATTGTTCAAAGTGTCTCACAGATGTACCCTATTGCTTTTCAGTTGACTATAGCGAGTACAGGGGGTCCTATGAATCCATATATACTGAATTTTTGGTTATTTTTGGAGAAATTTCGGTTTGTTAGCACGATACATCCCCCGAAGTGTATACAGGTAACAATTTTATAATAGAATATTGTTCAGGGCCACAGATGCGGAAAAGTTAGTTTTAATATTTAAAACGGTTTATTTAATAACGCAACTGCCATGCTGTTTTTTTCTTCCAGTTTAAATGATCTTCTAACATCATCTTCCAATTGCTCTCAGACAACTTTTTCGACTTCGACAGATAATGACCTGCCAGCATCTTCTACGGATATACAGAAGAGTTATGAAATAGAAAAACCGAAAAGTATTAGACGTATTAAACGAAATAATAATATATCCCACAGAAAACATTCCAAATAAGAAAAAAGCAAAAAAGATAATATTAGCGTAATAACGAGCGATATTGTGGAGCAAAATAGTAGAAATAATAGAAAAATACAGAGAAGAGATTAACAAGATAAAAGAGTAATGAATTAAGAGAAAGGAACAGAAAACCATAACAGTTTTAAGGTACGAAACTAGGGAGCGGAAAAATAGATTGAAGAAAATATAGCTAATCCTAAAAATCAGGAAAGTGTGGTTGCCATAGAGGAACGAAATATTAAAGAAGATATATGAGTTCATGTGCAATTTTTTGATGAAGATAATAACAACTAAAATTTTTTATTGGAAAAGTAACCAAATACAAACGCGCACCGAATCACTACGAGGCTACATTTTTAATACAAAAGACATCAGAAAAAACCACTAATGGTGACAATATTTATGTTTTCCCATGTATTCCGGATATTTGTTCATATAAATTTGAACACATATTGGGTCAGTTGTTCCCTTTAAAAGACACACTAAATATAATTCAGTTTCCTATAGATCAAAACCATGTTCACAGAATAACGTGTTTTATAATTATAGTTTAGTTACTTTTAAATTTTTATTACACTTTTGTAGAAAAATAAATTGTTTTTACTTATGCACAAATGAGTTTTATGTGTTCGAATTGTCAGTTAATATAAAATTGAAGTCAATTTTCACCTATGGCCAAAACTGGATACAAAAATGGCCTTTTCAGATCCAAGGTGGCCAGAACTGGTACATACTTTTTTGGGAAGTTATATTATTGAAGAACAATATGTTAGTTATAATTTTAATTAACATCCGTATACTTTAATAATCAAGGTATGCGAAAATCCCAATTAATTAAAAAAATAAACGTTTTAAAAATTAAAACTAACTTTTCCGCATCTGTGAGTTGACTTGAACGATATTTTATAATAAAATTGTCACTTGTATGCACTTCGGGGGATGTATCATGCTAACAAACCAAAATTTCCCAAAAATAACCAAATATGTATATCTGGATTTTTAGAACCCACTCACTCTAGTCAGCTGAGAATCAATAGGGTAGATTTGTGAGACAGACCTAACCTCACCTAACCTTGAAAAATATTCAATTATAAAATTGGTCACTGGCATACACGCCGGAGGCTGTATCGTGCTAACAACCCGAAATTTCTCCAAAAAGGAGCAAAAATGTGGCACTTCAGGTACCATAGCACCCGTTGTACTAGCTCTGGTGAGCTAAGAATCAATAAGGTTCATCTATAAGATTCCCTGAACAATATTCAATCATGAAATCAATCAGTTGTATACACTCTGAAGGCTGTATCGTGCTAACAAACTAAAATTCTCCAAAAATTTGGTACTTCAAGTACCATAGTACTCGTTGAACTGGCTTTAGTGAGCTGAATATCAATAGAGTTTATCTTTGAGATGCCCTGAATGATATCCAATCATAAAATTGGTTACTCGTATATACTCCGGAGGCTGTATCGGGTTAACAACCTGAAATTTCTCCAAACATGACAAAAATGTCGTACTTATAGTACTATTGCACCTGTTATACTGGCTCTGGTGAACTCAAAATCAATAGGGTTCATGTGTAAGATGTCCTGAACAATATTCAATCATAAAATTGGTAACTTGTTGCACTCCGGAGGCTGTATCGTGGTAGAGACATGTAACGAAAAGTGGCCGACGACAACAACGACGACGACATACACACATGATATTTTTTCTAAAAACTGTTTTTTGTGTTGTTCTTGATGGAAAACGTAAAAATAACTTAACATTTGTTTTTCAAAATTCCAAATTTTTTTGGGGTAAACCTATACTTTTCTCGCACATTAGATAGGTTGGGCGGAAAACTAATAGTGGATAGGTTATTTGAAGCATGAATTCAAAATAGCAAAATTCCTTAAGATGGCGAAAACTGATGCGCCTACCCTATGTCTTCTTGTTTTTATGTTCTCATATTTTTTTATTTTCTAACGTTATGTAGAAGAATCAGTTTTTGTTTTGCTTTAGAGTCTTCTTCTATTTTTCAAAATTTAAAAATTTTAGATACGATATAAATGAGCAACCATTACCTAAATGGAAATAATATGGTTTTAATGTCAAATACAAAAACTCGTAAATATCTCGATTGCAAAATAATAGAACATGGAAATGAAAGTGAATATGAACAAAACTAAAATAGACGGAGAACAGAATAAGGAAGGGAAGATAAATAGTATAGTTAATAAGACGACTTTTGAAAGATTTCGAATAAATGAATAACTGGAAAATACTACAAATGCAATAAAATTAAGAACTAGGTTGAGGAATTATAAGAAAAACAATGGTAACAGAAGAAAACCAGAAAAATTATTTGATGTATCAATTAGGATAGAAATAAAAATAGAATCAATAATAAGTAACTGGTTTTAAAGATCAAAACTAACTTTTCCGCACTTGAGAGTCTGTATCGTGTTAACAATCCTTATTTTCTCAAAAAATAACCAAAAATGCAGTATATCTGGAATTATAGGACCCGTTCTACACGCTTTAGTGAGCTGAAAATCAATGCGGTTCATCTGTGACACACACTTAAGAATATCCAATTATAAAAGTAGTCACTTGTATACACTCCGGAGACTGTATCGTGCTGACAACCTGAAATTTATCAAAAGATGAACAAAAATGTGGCACTTTCAGTGCTATAGCACCCGTTGTAATGTCAATAATGACCTGAAAATCAATAAAGTTCTTCCATATAATACACTCAACAATATTCAATCATGAAAATGGTCACTTGTAAGCACTCCAGAGGCTGTATTGTGCTAACAAAGTGAAAATTCTCCAGAAATGACAAAAATTTGGTACTTCAAGTACCATAGCACCCGTTGTACTGGCTCTAGTGAGCTGAAAATCAATAGAGTGCATCTGTGAGTCGCTATGAACAATATTCAATCATAACAACGGTCACTTGTAAACACTCCGGAGGCTGCATCGTGCTAACAAACAGATATTTCATCAAAAATAACAAAAAATTACCATAGCACCCGTTGTACTGGCTCTGGTGAGCTGAAAATCAATAGGGTTCATCTGTGATAGGTCCTGAAGAGTACTCAATCATAAAATTGGTAACTTGTTGCATTCCGGAGGCTGTATCGTACTAACAAACTTAAATTTCTCCAAAAATTATAAAATTTTGTACTTCTAGTGCCATACCACACGTTGTACTGGATCTGGTGAGCTGAAAATCAATAGGGTGCAACTGTGATATGTGCTGAACAACATTCAATCATAAAATTGCTGACTTCTTGCACTCCGGAGGCTGTATCGTTCTAACAAGACCATGTTACGAAAAGGGGCCGACGACAACGACGACGACGACGATGACATACACACAAGATTTTTTTTAAAAACCGTTTTCTCGTGTTGTTGTTGGTGGAAAACGTGAAAATATCTCAAAAGAAAATCCAAAATTCCAACTTTTACCAATACTTTTCTCGCATATTAGATAGGTTTGGCAGAAAAGTAAAAAGACTTAATGTGAAATGTGAACACTAAGAATAAATTAAAAAAATACGCTATGGAGAAAATTCAAAGCTTCACCATTTTTCAGATGTATGAAAAGGCAAAGTGAACCGACAACAGAATTATTCGACAGTGGCAATTTAGCGTTTAATGAATCCGTTGATTAAGAAATATTAACAATATATCTCTGGAGGTTATTACATGGAAATTTAACCACATTTGAACGAAGATTCTCACTTGATGTCTAATGGAATGTTTAGTACTAATATTGACAACAAAAATATAAGAAAATAGGTCAGAATTTTATTAGATCTACGAGTATTTAGCTATTTCTGTTGTTCATTGGTAACCTTGAGTTTTTGATTTATCTCAGTTTATCGCTATATTCATCTATTTAGATCCAGCGGGATTTGTAAGGTGAAATACTCGTCTTCAGTTGAGGTATTCTTCTGCTTCTCCTATATTTCTAGGTTCTTCTGTTCACAATAGATTTGTTTATGTTTGCAAGTGTCGTTTTCAAGGTTCTGAGCTTTTTAACCAGGATGTTTTAATATGAACTACACCAGAACATGAATCATAACGAACAAAGATCCATAGATGGCGATATCTCAATTAGATTAAGATTAGACAAATAAAACACTACAATGAAAATTAATTTCCTACTCAAATTATTAAAAAAACAAATAAAACCAGACATCAGAAATCTAGAGGCAAGTAAGAATGACTTGTGCTGCATTCGGTACATCATAAAAACAATATATATCCGCAATTCTCATTAACAAATGTTAAACACAATATCATCCTCTTATGCATGATAAATTTAAAAAGAACAAACCTTTCTATGAGTTTTAGGTGCCCTGTCACTGCGCTGTTGTGTCGTTACTCGAGTTTATTTAAAAGTAGTCCTTTTTTTTGGAAAAATGTAGGTTACTGGTTCTGCTTTATTAAAATTTATGACCCACATTTTGGGGAACCCGCATGCGGTCTTGAACACTATGCCAATCTAACAACGATTTTCAGGAAACATGCTACTGTTCTAGTATTGTAGTTTTGATATGGTGTACCGTAGATAACCATAGACATTCTATGCTTTATATTTACTTAACAATAATGAATGACTGAGTACTAAAGTCTCACTTCAGCACAATGTCGACCGTTATTAATGGGTATATTAGGTTCGATGAAAATTAAATTTGAAGGGTGGAACTGAAAAGAAGCGTTTTAGGTGTAGGACGATTTCACCAATTCGTTCCGATTTGTGTGTTTTATTATAAAAAATAACTTGCTACTGTATGTGACAGGTTTCTAAAGCAAAGAGAATAAAGATTATATCGTGTAGAATTTTTTGTTTAAAACTGAATACGCGCCTAATACTTTGGAATTTTAGTTTGATTTGGAGAAGTTAATATTTGGTTGAGTTAATTCTGATATATTCTTATTGCCAAGTATTAAAATCTGAAATTTCTTCTAAAATACATGAATCTGATTTGAATTCCTTTTTTTGGAGTTTTCGATGTTTTTAGGAATTCTTGATTTTCTTGGTTTTTAACTATTTTTTGATTTATTGTTTTTTTTTAATTTTTTGTCTTTATTGGATATTTTGGATTTTTGGTTACCGCTAGACCAAATACTTAATCGTAATGCCTCAGCAAAACTTAATACTCACTTTCATTTCCTATAAATTGTCATACCATGGGCTATACGAGTATACGAAAATCGGGAAGTGGTCTTATTTTATCAATGGGTACATTTCAAAATGGAATTGTCCGAGTATGGTGTACACATTAGATATAAATTGAGTGAATGTAAAGACGAGTACTGAGTGTGAAATTTTATTGAAATTCCAACTAAGCGCTTTTAGCCATTAGGCCATTCTCAAAGCTGTCGTCAAGAAAAAACATACAACAGCTGTCAAAAAACATCAAACCCCGTAACTGCTATATACAATGAGATGAAATGTTTAATGTTACATCATTATTTAAGTGAAATTTGTTGAAATCACCCTATAAAGAGGGTGCACAATTGTAATTTACATAACAAAACGTCTAATTTAAAATTATTAACTAAATGATATGTGTGTACACCCTCTTTATAGGGTAATTTTAACAAATTTTACTTAAATAATGATGTAACATCTAACATTTTATTTCATTGTATGTAGCAATTACAGGGTTTGATGTTTTTTGATACCTGTTGTATGTTTTTCTCTTGACAACGGCTTTGAAAATGGCCTAATGGCTGAAAGCGCTTAGCTGGAATTTTAATAAAATGACACACTCAGTACTCGTCTTATCATTCACTCAATTTATATCTAGTGTGTACACCAAACTCATACAATTCCATTTTAAAAAGTACCCACTGAAAAAATACTAATCTGTGTTTTATTTTATGTTATCGCTATTGCCTCCACCAGCTATGGGATGGAAGGTATTGACTCCTTGCCGTTTTTCATTATAGCCCATGGTATGACAAATCATGGGAAATGAAAGTGAGTATTAACTTTTGTTGATGCATTACGTCTAAGTATTTGGTCTAGTGGTAATCAAAAATCCAAAATAACCAATAAAGACAAAAAATTAAAAAACAATAAATCAAAAAATAGTTACAAACCAAAAAAATCAAGAAATCCTAAAAAAATATCGATAACTCCAAAATAGGAATTCAAAAAACCAAAAAATTTAAACTTCCAAAATTTTTTTGATGTTTTTTTGGCATAGTACAAAAACATGTGTAAACTTATTATTTCAATAGTAAGCGCATTTTGTTTTCTTGTTTCCTTTTGTTGATATAAATTTTCAAACATATTTCGGTGTTTACTTATTTATTGTTGTTATTTTGTGTGTTTACTTGTAGAAGCTCAACTAGAAACGAGAAAGGACTTCCATCCACGAGACGGTGGGATTTTTAAGAGCCCTTAAGAACCATTTTAACAATCATAGACTGCCAGGAGCTGCAGAGTAACTCATCTGCCTTATGCGATAGTTTCATAAGAACGGAATGCTTTTAAATGTAGAAATATACAAATATGCAATATACTAGGTTTACGCTTGTGATATAAACCTATTTAATACTTCCAGTAAAGAAATTAAGATGTGTTTTAAGTGGAAATGTTATGTTAGATATATTATTTTGAATTTTGTACAGACACAAGTGCTGTTTAGCACTCTTATATGTAATTCTCTGGCACCTTGTATTTACAGAGCTAGGCAGTAGTTAACAACTTTTCCTTTAAAAGTATTTTAATCACTTTTGTTCTAACATTCACAGTAGTTATACTCAAATGTTTTCTTTCACAGAAAGTTGCCAAAAATAGTAGTCAACTACTCATTACTAACACTTTTTTTTATTAAGTATGTAACAGTTATACTCCAGTAGTTTGTCCTGCTCTGTGTGTTTATAGGTGTATAATAATAAATAAATAAATTGATATGAACTTATCATGAATAATTTTCTACTTTTATCTTGATTTAACATAATTTAAAAATCTAATGATACTCCAATCTAGAATGTATGCTACTCAAATTATTTTTCAATTACTGCATTGTTTTTAGATTATAGTTTATTTATTGTCATTCTGTTTGTTAAGAAAAGTCCTTTGTGAAAAAAATTGTTTGATGTGTATTTTTATACCAAAATAAATAAACTGTTTATATGATTATTGTTTTATTTTTCCCATTTTAACCATTTATGGTCCACCATTTGATATTTCATTTAATTTAACTCAACATCTAATCATTATTGAGTTACTGGAGTTAAATTGAATGAAATATCAAATGATGAACTATAAATGGTTATTTTGAAATAAAATACAGTAAATTTGAATATACCGCCCAAACCTAAAATTACAGAAATCTTTTTACCATTACTCAATTGTTTAGTCGATAGGCTCTTTAGATGGCGCCACAATCAGTGCTGTGGGTTATCTGTGACTTACTTGTCCAAACGTAATAAAATAATACTGAATGGTCTTGTCCAAACTTGTGTAAAGCAAAGTAAGACGGCTTATTTTAGAGGTCGAGTTAGATAAATCTCTGTGAGCGTTTTAACGTAAAGTTACTCGATTCTTCGTTTGAATTTTATAGGACTTACCATAAAATAAATCGTCTCACTTGTTTTTTTAATTGCACAAATGTCAAATCTTCTCTAATAACTCGATTAGCTCTATTTATACAAAGTTAAATAATAAGCAAGAATAGAATAATCTGGAATTAAGCAGGTAAGAAGATTTAATGAAATATTTTTCGTCGAGAAGTAGAGATGCTAGAATTTAGTTTTAAATAACTTGGTTATGCAACATCACTTAATCATCGGAATTGGTGTAGAGATAGAGTCATCAAAAGTGAAGCCCAAATCTGCATAAAAAGTAAGAACACAGTAAGTCGAATTACTTGAATCTATGTTTTAGCGGCAGATGATCCTATTTTTAATAGGCTGTCACTGCGCGGTCAAAATGCGCATTGTCATTGTTCTATGGCTAGTGACCCTTCCGATTGTCTTTGTTCCGTGGTAATATTTGCTCCAGGCTTTTAATAGAATAAGTTATTAAAACCAACACATCAATATCTTCAGCAACCACTACAACATTTTCTGATTCAATATTGTTTACCGTTTGTATACTTAATGTATCATCACCTACTGCTTGACACGAGAAAATATTATTATCTGCTAATTTCTTCCTCAACGTTTCGATGAATATCCTGCAGTTAAAAAGGAATGTACAATCCTCAAAGGAAACATTAGCGGGATGTTTCAAAAGGCGAACTTTCCTCTTTATAGTATAGGAAATATCCAAATCAATTAATCCAAACTGGGTTTCAAGGTGTAAACCCAGTTGCACTAGATTATATCCAGATAAGTAAAAATAGCAATATATAATTGTGACTCATACCTTTCATTTTGATAATAAAATTGTTATTCGTAATAAACAGAGGAAACTATAGTTATTATACGCAAAAAATGTAGCAATAAATAATAAATTGATGTAGGGTATTGCAAAGAGATTTACACTATATTTTTCTCTAGATTTTGAAAAGCGGATTTAAGACATAGTTTGAAATATTTTTAATTGATCATAAAACACGAATAAAACATTCAAAAAATTACAGCACTATATCATTTTCATTTGGGTTTTATCGGTTGAACTACTTTTTATAGTTTGAAATTAGCATACATAATTAAAACCGAACCATAAATGTGGCCTAGTAGACCGACCACTCTGTACTTAATATTTTTGTCTTTTTGTTAAGAATTGTTTTTATTATGTTCTAAGTTAAATTTTAGTTTAACGTTCTAGTGTAAAACAGCAGGTTTCAAAGGTTTTTTATTCATATCCTAAATGACATCTGCCCTTATTATTTATTGACCGCATTGTTATGCGTGCTCTAAATTTTATGACACGTCATAAATTTCACAACTAGAATCATTTTGTGTCGGTTTTCTCGTCAATCACCATAAAATTTCAGATACTCCGTTTCAAACACCGGGAAGAAACATTAAGTCTGATTTAATTAGAGAAATTATTGATTTAAAATTATTTCCTACTGAGCCAACAAAAATTCGTGTCAAACCGCTAGTCACGAACCGTTTAGCGTGTTGGGAAATTTAATTGATATATGCTACTGGCAATGCATTAATAACGCTGTGTATATGTAACAAAGGGTTAGAAATTACCCACATTAACAATTAAATGAAAAAAAAAGTTCAACTAACAAACATAAAAACGAAAAAGAGGGTTTTCGTAGTTTATTTAGGAAAATTGATTGTTAAACAGAGGAAAATAGAGTATTTTATACAATCCCCAAGACACTACAAATAATTAGGCTACATTCGTAATCAATTCGCTGGCCAAGTGGTACTTTGGCACGCAAGTCGGCACGAAATTTGCCATTCACAATAACTTCAAAGTCGACTTTAACGCAAGAGCGTTCGTACCTAAATAATTGTCAGGATTCCTTCAACATATGGTCGAAGCATGATTCTGTTTGTATTTAGTTCAGTCTGAGGTTAGAGGTTATAATATATAATTTGGATTTTTTACTTTTCCGCCCAACCTTTCTATATGCGAGAAAAGTATTGGTTTACCCCAAAAAAAGTTGGAATTTTGAAATTTTTTTTTGAGTTATTTTTACGTTTCCCATTAACAACAACCCGAAAAAACGGTTTTTAGAAAAAAAATCCTGTGTGTATGTCGTCGTCGTCGTCTCCGTCGTCGTTGTTGTCGGCCACTTTTCCTTATATGTCTTGTTAGCACGATACAGCCTCCGGAGTGCAATAAGTCAGCAATTTTATGATTGAATATTGTTAAGGACATGTCACAGATGATCCCTATTGATTTTCAATTCACCAGAGCCAGTACCACGCGTGCTATGGTACTTGAAGTACGACATTTTGTATTTTTTGAGAAAATGCAGTTTGTTAACACGATACAGCCTCCGGAGTTCAACAAGTCACCAATTTTATGATTGAATATTATTCAGGGCATCTCACTGATGAACCCTATGGATTTTCAGCCCACCGGAGCCAATACAACAAGTGCTACAGTACTTTAAGTACGATATTTTCGTCATTTTTGGAGAAGTTTCAGTTTGTTAACACAATACAGCCTCCGGAGTATATACAAGTGACCAATTTTATGATTGGATATTATTCAGAGCGTCTCAAAGATGAACCCTATTGATATTCAACTCAGTAAAGCCAGTACACGGGTGATACGGTACTTGAAGTACCAAACTTTCGTCATTTTTGGAGAATTTTCAGTTTGTTAGCACGACACAGCCTCCAGAGAGTATGCGATTGATCAATTTTATGATTGAATATTGTTCAAGGTGTCTCACGAATGTACCCTATTGATTTTCAGTTGACTAGAGCGAGTACAGGGGGTCCTATAAATCCAGATATACTGAATTTTTGGTTATTTTTGGAGAAATTCCGGTGTGTTAGCACGATACATCCCCCGAAGTGTATACAAGTAACAATTTTATGATAGAATATTGTTCAGGGCCACAGATGCGGATAAGTTAGTTTCAATCCTTAAAACCGTTTATTTTTTATAGCAGTATATACTGGAATTTAGTAGTGATGGTCAACGCGGAATATCAATTCAATGAAAAAATTTTTGTTACAGTGCATTTCCAATTACAAACTATCGTACGACTAAGACTGCATCAACAATTGCCTTTTTTTAAAGCAAAATCAGCATTGTTGCAAGTAAAGTAGAAGTAATGTCCTCCTCCTCTATTTTATTTTTTTAGTCAATCAGTCGTACAGAAAAATCAAGAAAAACAAACCAAAAACACACAATTCGATGAAAATGTCAAACTATCAAACAAATGTTAGATATATCAAAAAACAAGTATTAATGCGCATGTCCCATAGCCGGCACGAATTGCAAATCGAAGTGAAAGTTTGCAGCTTGCAAGAAATTTCAACGACTTCAACTTCAACTCTGACGCCAAATTGCGTTGTGAACCATCACACTGAAATATATTTGCTTAGCTTGCATGCCAAAGTGCCACTTGGCCAGCGAATTGATTACGAATGTAGCCTTAAGCAATTCTGATATAACTGCTATAAGAAAGATGTTTCTTTGATGTCTATCAATCCTATCAACCAGATGAAGTTGAAACACGTAACTGACTTCTGCAAGGAAATATCAGGGTGTCTGTCAATCCTATCTACCAGATGAATTTCACTAGTTGGAACATGTAACTGACTTAGTCAAGCAAATATATCGTGGTATTCATCAATGTAGATATGTGAGCAGAAGGCACGCGGTGAAAATATATATTGGAAATCTAAAGCGCGGGCACATAATAATTTATTTGAAAATTAATGATACCACAATTTTTTGGAGCCAGGAGGTAAATTCCAATATAACATCATAAATCTGTGACGGAAAATTTGTAAAAGAAAATGTTTAACATTATTTGTTTCAATATGTACAATCAAAATGGCACAAACGTCTAATTACAATGCAATTTAATCGTGCATACGAAAACTTTAGTGTTGAATGTACATGAACATTTCAATAGTACTGTACGGAGTATAGTTTCTAAATGTTAGTATATGATCGGAATAGGAGAAGCAACCATTTTAATTACTTTTGAAGCAACGAAAGCATGGAAGTATTACAGTACCACCTAAAACGTTAACTTAAAGAAAACCTATACAAATATACGGTAGCTATTATTATAGCTGATTCGATGAAAGGTGCATCCATTTTATCTACAAATACCTACTTTTGATAAACTTTTAGTAG
This sequence comes from Galeruca laticollis, assembly GCA_963921935.1. Classification (NCBI taxonomy): domain Eukaryota; kingdom Metazoa; phylum Arthropoda; class Insecta; order Coleoptera; family Chrysomelidae; genus Galeruca; species Galeruca laticollis. Next base: position 67,912,624 of record OY998178.1, on the reverse strand, counting down.
ACTTAAGGTCGATCCCGATCAAGCGCGCTGCGCTGCTACGTGCTGCAAAAAACCGTGCAGCACTATTGAATTCGAAGCATAGCGGCGCAGAACACCGCAAAGAGAAATTTTTAATCGTCATTACGTTTGTTCTCACACGACCTTCAAACCATCACAAGGATTCTGCGCAATTCATTTCTCCGCGTTCATAAGTTTCTGATTGTTTGAAAACAGCTGGACGTTGGACAGTTGGAAAACCATCAGTCAAACCTGTGTGAACATCGTCCAGCTGTTTTGGATTAATATGGACTATTCCAAAAAAGTAAAAATTTCTGCTGCTGTAATTATTATTAATCAACATTTGAATAGAAAAAGACGAAATAGAAAACGTCGACATTGTTCAACACCGATGCTTAGAAATAGATTAGGCTATAGTGGAACAAATCTTTTAAGTGACATGTTAATTGGTAATATCGGACAATTTGAAAATTTTTGCCGTATGTCGTCAGCGGATTTCGAAATCTTATTACATTCAATTGAGCCATAAATACGAAAAAAGGATACAAACTATAGGGAATCTATTTCTCCCAAAGAAAGATTAGCTGTAACTCTACGCTTCCTGGCCACGGGAGGTTCATTCAGCAGTTTAATGTACCTTTCCAAAATATCTAAACAAAGTATTTCAACTATAGTTATTGAAGTTTGCCGGGCTCTTAATGAAGCATTGAAACAACAAGTTCAGGTAAGTCACCTCTATTTAAAATTCTTTGGATACACTAAAATTTGAAAGAAAACTTTTTGCTGTATCATATTGAGAGGTTGAAGGTCCATCCATGTTATAGATATATAGACACATATTGAGTTGTAGACGATTGTGGAGGAATAGGAGTTGTTAGAGGCGTACCAACAATTGAGGAAGCGTTGCTTGAGGAGTATACATCTTAATATGTATACCTGTGCAATTCATTGAACACTTCCATCTCAGCTTCGAAGATCGAGGTATTGATTTTATGGACAAGGTTGGCTCTACTTCCCTCATTTAATTTTCGTAGCTTATTAGCGACATGCTCTCCATATGCCGAGCATTCATCGCGAATGGACGCTGGTTCGCTTGAAATGCTATCGATGGTGTCATATGCTTTACTCAATTTACGGTCTTCTGCTACCATTTTACGTTTTGGATTTTTATTGGGGAGACAAATATCCGCTTGCCTATTGTAATTTTCCCATTGCTTTGAGAGGGGGATTCGATGACATTTTCAATAGATTGCTCAGTAGTTTCTTTTTCACTTTGTAGTTCACTTTGATCATTGGCATCATCAACAGGAGCTTGCAAATTATTTTGCGAGTTTTCTTCAGTGTATATCTGCAAATAAAGAAAATTTCATTTAAAAATCATCAATATTTTTTTCAGATTCCAAATACGACAAAAGGATGGATGAAATGTGCTAAATAATTCGAGGAACATTGGAATTATCTGCATTGCGTAGCTGCTATGGATGGAAAGCATGTGATGTTACAAGCACCCATGAACAGTGGTAGCGAATACTACAATTATAAGTCATATTTTAGCATTGTGTTATGTGCACTTGTGGATGCGAATTATAATTTTATTTTCGCTGATGTGGGTACTCAGGGTCGTATATCCGATGGAGGAATATTTAAACATAGTCTAATATGGAAGAAAATACAAGCGAAAAGTTTGTGTTTGCCAGAACCAAAAGAACTTCCTGGGCGGGAAAAACGTATTCCTTACGCCATACTTGACGACGAAGCATTTGCTCTCCATAAAAATGTAATTAAACCCTATTCTGGTCTTTATGGAAAAGGATCGAAAGTAAGGATCTTCAATTATCGATGGTCAAGAGCACGGCGAGTTTCAAAAAATGCGTTTGGAATACTTATTGCAGAATTTAGAGTTTTCAGAAAACCCAAACTCCTTGAACCTAACAAAGCTAGAGATGTAGTATTGATGACTATTTATCTACACAATTACTTGAGAAGAATTAAAAATTCCAGAAATACATATACTCCTGCAGGAACTTTTGATAGTGAGCTAAATGATGGCACAGTTGTTGCTAGAACCTGGCAGAGGGATTATGTAAACCAAACCTCAATGTGCAAGTTGAAACAAATACCAAGGAAAAATCCATCAAATGCGCAAAAAATACAGCAAGAATTTGCAGAATACTTTTTTACAAACGGGCGTATACCTTGGCAAAATGACCGTAAATAAATATTCTAGAATGATAAAAATATATTATTTGTTTTTACTTACTTCTTCTGTGTTAAGAGTGTCCTTTGGTGTGTCATTTTCCGACAAAAAATTAAAAAAACTTGAATGCAAACCAGTTTGAGATGTAAATATAATCCCGCCCTAAAAGTGTATATCAAGTATATTATATGGGATATAAAATATAGGTATTATTCCTACCTTTTCCAGTGCCAGGCGATTTTTTTTTCCTTTTTCCCTTCTATAGGAAGACAATAAAGGAATAATTTTATATTTAATAGCATTAACATCGATACCCATGTCCAAAGAAATGTTAGTCCAAGCATCATGCTTTTTAGTTTTAGGGTGATATGTGGTATCTTTGGGATCCCACAATTTCGGTTTTTGGCGATATATGTCTATCAATTTTTCAATAGCCTCATGTGTCCATTCAATTGAGGCACTAATATTCTAATTCACTTCAGAAGAACTTTGTCAAAACTCGAAACAATCAATCAAATAATCAACGTAAACGTTTTCACGTGCAAATCAAACGAGCATAAACATTCGTTTTTCTTTGATGTACCGACATCTGCCGGATCGCGTTCGATCGTGTTGCAGGGTAGCGCAAGTAAGCGCGAATCAACGCGGGTTGTCGTTTAAATCCAAAGCGCTGCGCCGCCCTGAACTGATTTGAGCGGCGCAGCGCGGAGCAGCGCGTTTGGTCTGGATCCACCTTAACTTGGTACGTGTTCAAGTTGCACACGCTCCGCGCACAAACGGCTCGCCTCGATCCATCTCCTGTGGGTTTGTTTTTCAACGCTCCGCTTGGTAGGTTAGTTGATCAAATTGAGAGGGTACAAAACGAATAACTCTTATGTTTATTAATTGTCATGATGGAACTGAATGTTTAAGGCGCGTTTGCGGGTTTCCTATGGATCGTGGGAAGTTTGTTGAAACTAGAAAGACATTGAGCATCTGACGCGTGGAGCATTTGAAGAAAATATGTGGTTAATTATTATTGATGCTTATCACAAATGGCCAGAAATATGACCACTGCGAAGTATTACCACTGAAACTACCATCAACAAGCCTGAGGAAATATTTTGTAGGTTTGGATATCCAGAAATAATAGTTTCAGACCACGGTCCTCAATTAACCTCTATGGAATTTAAGATCTATTGCAAAAATCTTTGTATTTCACATGTTTTGGCAACGCCTTACTATCCGAAGACAAGTGGGTTAGAGGAAACGAGCAATTAAGACTTTTAAACTACGAATGTCAGGAAGTAGATTTCAAGTGAAAAATCACGACAAATGCCTTCAAAGTTTTCTAATGTCTTACCGCAATTCCATACAGCGTTTTGTACGTGTAGAAGCCCGAGCGTAATATTGTTTAGTCCACTTTTAACATCAATTTTCGATCTATTCTTTCAAGAAATATAGATTTATATCAACAAAAGACAAAAGAAAAACCATGATTAAATACTAAAGTTTTTACAGAAAAACAACACGTATAGATTAATAAAACTAATGGAAAAGGATCCGTTGCCGGAACTGTAGTAAAACAAACAGTTCCATATTCCTACATTGTGAAAATTGATGGAGACAGGATAGACCGGGCGCTGAGAAACATTCCGTTTGCAAAAACCGATGGACACATTCTGATTGATAATTTGAGTTACGAAAGAGTTAAAAACAATATTGTGGAGGTTACCGGACGGAATTGTGGTCCCGTTTTACATGTTAATAAGTAGTGAAAAATAAAAAAAATTTACTCTTATTCTGGTAAGTGTTGACAATTATCGCCGATGCATTTGCAAAGGGATATACAATTGATGTCGCTTCTTTGCAACTGCAGGACATTGTTCTGCAATCAGCATTACATTTGCAAGGTCTGATTAAACAATTTGGCAAAGGCGGTTTTGTCATTTGCACCGGGTACAGATTTCCATCTCGTTTTTCATAACCGAATTGGAAGAAATTCAGAGGCTCATGCGTTGGTTCTGAGGAATTTCTCCACAAATATGTTTGAGCTGCAGCTCTTAAGCAATGTAAATATAAAGCATCAGAAGTGCAAGTAAACTTTGGATACATTGAAATATAAGCCGATGCTATAGTCTGTTTCTTATTGTCTAACAGCACGCGAAAAAGTCACAGATGCTAGTCAGGTAGTAAACCATAAGCGTCCCCGTTCATCTCAGGAATTTATTTACAATTTAATTTTATACCCGATCTGATATATAAAGGTAATATAAATGTAAATTCGGTTAGTTAGGACAACTAACTGACTTTCATACATTTGTAGAGTACATACAGTTAAAACAATAAATTATTTTTGAAATAATCTTGTAAGGCAACTAATCTGACTGAGTATTTCATTAATTATCTTGAGAATTTGAAGAAGGTCAATTCTTGGAAGACATATTAACAAACCATTTATCAATTCATTCTCCAGATAATTACTTTCTGAATTCCGAAATGTTCATAACATTTCCAAGGAACATTACAATAGGGTCCTACTAGGGATTGTCCCAATGACTACTTAGAAATTTTGCAGGTATATACGGTGAAACTTGGTCTCGCCCAAATTAGTGTAATTTGTTTTGCTTGGAGTCGCTTATGTTCCATAATTGTTAACTGTGTTTGAAAAAGGTCTTCAAGTTTTACCCCAGTAAAGTGTAAGAGCGTGCTTAGCTTACAAACGAAGACTGTAGTGTTAAATGTGCATGATGCTGTTGTACATCAAATGACGGCTGCTACTGTTAGAAATATAGTTTCGACATGTTCCAATATGACAGGAGTTAGTGAATCTACTATTTACAGGCTTCTAAGAGGAAGGAAAAATGGAAATATATCTCCACCTAAACAGTCAACTGGAAGAAAACCATTTGACCTTGATAAACATATGCAAAATACAATAAGACGAAAGGTACATGAATTATATTTTAAAGAAGAGATCCCAAACCTTGACATAATTCTAAGAATGGTGAAGGAGGACGAGAATTTGCCTGACATAGAGCGAAAAACTTTGTGGAAAATATTACACAAATTAAATTTTACTTGGGAGAAGAAAAATCGTAAATCAGTGTTAATCGACAACGAAGAAATAATATGTTGGAGACGCCAGTGTTTACGAGATATCCGAAAATACAGACAGGAGGGAAGACAAATCTATTATCTAGATGAGACATGGCTCAATGAAGCACATTCAGTAAAAAAAAATATGGCAGGACAAGAGTATTCAAACCAGTCGTCAAGCTTTCATAGAAGGTTTATCTACTGGACTGAAAACTCCTATCGGTAAAGGTCGCCGACTAATAATAACGCATATTGGATGCAATCAAGGGTTCGTTGAATGTGGTTTACTGGAGTTTCAGTCAACATTAACCAAAGACTATCATGAAGAAATGACTGCAGATGTTTTTGAAGAGTATTTTACACAAATGGTCGGATTAATTCCAAATAATGCTATACTCGTTATGGACAATGCTACTTATCATTCGCGATTAACAGAAAATCTTCCATCTACCTCTTGTAGAAAAGCTGATATTAGAAACTGGTTAATCGTAAAAGATATACCATTTGAAGATGATATGTTGAAAAAAGAACTTTCAAAGGTTGCTTCAGATCACAAGCTACAATTGAAAAAGTTTGTTTTTGATGAAATAGCCAAGAATCGTGGGATAACAGTGCTTCGTTTGCCGCCATATCATTGTAAATTAAATGCGATAGAGTTAATATGGACCCAAATGAAAGTTATGTAGCTAGACATAATAAAACATTTAAAATGAAAGATGTTCGTGAACTCATGAAGTACTCATTGACAACAATAACTGAAGAGATGCTGTGAATCATGTAATTAAAGAGGAAGAGAAAATGTGGGTTTTAGATAACCTCATAGAACAAACTATAGAACCGATAGTGATCTCTCTCGACGAGTCTTCGGATGATTCTTGTATGGCCAGCGAAGAGGATGATACTATAGATTGAATTTTATATTTCCGATAAATGGTATGTTTACTTTAATTCATTGTCAATGAATTTTAATTATGAAAATTAAGCTATATTTTCTTTAATTAATTCAATTTAATAAAAATGAAAGTGTAACTTGTTAATAGGCCTAAACGAATGAATTTTATTTCAACTGTAATGTTGACCGAATCTAATTAAATAAGCAAAATGAACTAATATCGTAATCTCCGCCACTGCCGCACCGTTTATCGTTTAGCTGGCATTGTTCAGTTTTATTACCATATTGTATTTTGAGCTGAAACAGGGATGTACAGATAACTAATACAGACACCTACTTGTTTTGCATTAGAATTTTAGTATTTACTTGTAAAATTCTTAGGATCACTCTGTAAGAGATAATTTTCTATTTGAATATTTAATGAGGCTACTGTGCTACCAGACATTAAGAAATAGACTATACGAGAAATTAGCTTGAAATGCAGTTCATCTGCTGTAGTTTTTTGTTTCGCAAATAAATAAGTTTCAATGTCATTAAAATGTGTCAAAAGATTTTTTTTGTACGATCCTTCAAACCAAATACCTCGACAACCAATGTTCGAAAGTTTATGCCAAAAGTGGGTGGTTAGGATGAAAACGTCGGTATCTGTACTATTTATAATTACTTCTCCAATCCCTCCACGAACAGAATGGAATATATGGCTGAACGTTCTACAATCTGCTTCTAGGTGATTGGACTTGAAGTCTAGGACTTCCGATAAATTATTAGCTTGGGACTTGAAGCATTTTTCGGGGTCTTCGTACCCACAGACAATGAAAAGTTCTGTTTCAGCATTGATTCTTAAACATGTTGGAGCATACGTGCAAAGAAATTGAACAAGCTGATGTTTATTTAGCGAACAAGAAAAAAAAACCTTTGCAGTCGGTCGGGATTTTGGTTGAAGGACTTGATATTCGCTTCGGTTTCGTTCATTTCGATCTTAATTGCGATGCGACGTACTTAATAGAAACGTCATCATATCTATCGAAGATGACGTCAATTCTTTTGACGGAATGCTGGCATGAAAGATTCTGTATCCGCTCAAAAAATGCAGTGGCAGAATCTCGGAAAGTAATATATTTTTTTAATTAAATTTTATGCACTAGTGACATTCCATCGAAAATACAAATTTTCGAATAATCGGAATTTATTATTTGCTGAAAAGTGTTTACGCTTGCATTTACTTTTTGAATCTCGATTTGTAATCTTGATTTCATACTTTTCCTGTAGAACCCTTCATGGTCAAAGAACTGTCTCAGATCAAGTTTATGTTGAGATGCTAGCATAAATGATTGATGAAATTTAGTATAATCGGTTATGGTTTCTACTTTTTTATCACTTCTTGAAGATTGTTTCCCTTTGGCGGGTTTGTAGTTGAAATTGTAAAATGGTTTTTTTACAAGTGGGTCAAACACGTATTTCTTATTTAATTCAAACCGTTCAGTTTCGTACTCTTTTATCATCGATTCTCCTGTTTCTTTTATATTTAGCAAACATTTTGCAGTGTTTTCATCTGCGGTGTAAATACTGCGAAGACCGAGATCTACATCGATATCAAATAACTTGCACATGATAAGGCCACAATCAAGCTTTGTTCGTTCTTCGCTATTCGTACTTTACTCCACTTACTATGAAAGGATGAATCAATGTCGCTGGTAGCATCACATATCTGAACATATGTTAACATAGCATTGTGAATTGCATTTTTGAAAGGATATAAAAGTAACCACCGTTGAGTTGAATTTTGATTTTTAGTTATTCCTATCAAGCCTCCAGTTATAGCGGATGATCGATTCTGGGACTGCTCGAGGGCCATATCGCAACCAACAGAATTAAATTTACCTGTTGTTCTCTTAACAGCATACCTTTTCGCAAATTGTCGATATCAAAACATGGTAATTGGATCATATCTTGCAAATAAAGTGTAATTCCGCGAATGTAATTCGTATGATTCATAGCAAAAATGTACGTCAGCGTTCTTCGCGTGGCTTGTAAAGGTAAGTCATAATCACAGTTTCTGTCGGCTTCAATTGAATCCAATAAAATTTCAACCATATCGCAGTAAACATTGTAGTACTCAAAAGTTTCGCTACGAGCACTCTTATCTCGCAGATAATTGGAAAATTTCAACAAGAAGCTACCAATAGTATCTGAATATTCATTTTTTTTCAATCAAAGTTTCATGAGTATTATCAACGATTGTCTCTCGAATCTCTTGTAGACACATATTTAATAGTTCGACGTCACTCTGTGATATGGTAATATGATTGTATCAACTGCATGCTCCTTAGTGCGTCGTATGCAAGTTTATGTGCTCGTATACCCCGGTTGTATTGTGTACCTTTAAGGATAGCGGAAAGAGTATTCTTACCGTAAATATTATTTTCAACGAACATCTTAACAAGCCCACAACCCTCAATAAATTGTCCCAAACAACGTAAGAAATTTTTCAGTTAGTGAAATGAACCAACTCGCAATACCATCGAATTAAATTCATTACTACTCAACTAGCAATAAGGTATATAGCCATGTCACAGGAAAGAATAGCTACTTCATGATTCAAATATGAACATAAGTCAACATAGTTTTTCATGGAAGTGTATACAACGTCTCTTGAAGTAGGTGGATGTGGAATGATCGGGCAAAATCCAATTGTAGTGACAGTTCTGTCTTCGGTGGAGTCCATCCCGGTAAGCTATTAGTGGTTCTTCTGAGGATATTGGTGGAAGATTTGTCGTACTCCAATCTGCATAACACCCACAACAAATTTTCGTGTTGAGCATCACTCCACTGGTGGTTCAATAAGCTGCTGGTATCAAAATAATTAGAAATGTGAACATTTATTTTTTCAAAATAACAATGATATATCGTTTATCATCTCAACATTTTTTAATCGTCGTCGTCCGTTTCAATTGGTTCCGGTCTAGCAATATGTGCAGTGTTCTTTCCATCACCCTTTTGTTGATACACTACCATGGCTGTAACCTGTGTAGAATCTTTGCCACTTAATGTCTCCTCGTTAAAGTCGTTGTTGTCCACAGCTGCATAATAAAACAGTTTTCGGTTGCGTACAATATTTTTCGGTATGACTACTTTTTCATCACGTAAAATTGACTTTACAATATCAGCGTCTACCGCCTTCATTGCTTTATAACTGACACAGTGTCCAAGATTGTTCAACATTGTTAGAATATGTTTAGATCTAGTCAAGTGATAAATAGATTCAGCTAGAGCAATATGTATAGGTGTCATCCGGTTAGTTACACTGAAATATACGTCACTAAACACCGCTAATGCTTTATGGAGCATAGTATCTGACAATATTCGATTTTGACTGCTGAATAAGGCTTGCATAAAAGTCTTCCATTTTGGTGTAAATGTGCATTTATTCAAGGCATCTTCTATGATAATATCATCACACAACTTGTCCTTTGGTATTAGTTCAGTAGTTGATAGTTCCTCCCGTAATTATTTGGCACAGAAGACGATTTTGCTACCGTACAGTCGACGGACCTGTTCCACTACTTCGTTTAATAGAATTCCTGCCCTAAAAACCAGAGAAGATTGCTTCCTTTCAGTTTAATACCTTGTTACCAAATTTATCGAACAGCATCGTTTTGAGATCACGATTAGAGATAACTGCATCCTCTACTTCAGCGAGTACAGTAATGCGTTGAGTCAAGTATGTTAATTCAAAGGCGGTAGTTGAAACTCTGTCTCTTATATCCGCCATTTATTTTTCAGACGCAGCTAGTATTTGCTGTTCACTGATGTTTGTTGTTGGTCGACCTCTTTCGTTATTCGAAGATCTTGGCAATGAAACGTAATTCATTTAGCACGATTTGTGATGTTGGAAGTTTTTGCCTAACAAATCTTCCGGTGTTTCATAGATACAAATTTTTGTGAAAACTTCATCTAGTTGTCTTTGGGAAGCATTGAAAATCAGCGTAGCTGCTGAGATACCAGTTAAAAGACAAAGTCTAGTAATTTTATTTTTCGTCGCACGACCACAAATGAAACAACACGAGTCACTCAACGATTCATTGCTCCTTCTTTTTGACTTGCGGCTCGTTTCAGTTGATGGGCCAGCTACGCCTTGAGTTGATGACGAAGCACTTTCTTCCAGCGATTTATACAGTGCTATTTTACGACAACGGATTTTTTTTGCTGATATAGCTGGTCATGCAACTTTTATGCCATGAGAAGTGTTGTTCATTAGCATTCGGATCAAACAACTTCTGAAACTGGTCTCCAATTTCGTCTTTTCGTCGATTTGCTGCATTTTGAATAGTTTCAAATGACTTTTTTGGTTCATTTACCAGTTTACCCGGTAAATAACAAAATAAACATAATTTTTTGTTCGGTTTTTTTCTTTTAAAATTTATTAATTGTAGCATTTCTTCACTTCACAAAACTACATGAATCACGCAATTTGGAGCACTGCAATTATAGGAATTGAAATATGTACTTGTAATAATAATCGACGCGTGTGAGAATAACGTTCAGCTATAACTGAAGCACCAGAAACGGATTGAGACAAGCGCGTCCCGCTCCAAAATTCGACAGCAGATATGTGTCGCTGGGGAGGGGGTTTACAATACAACTGACACCTGGCTTATCTGGCAACCTTGAATGAAGGTATGCGAGGGTCTTACAAATACATTCCAATCGAGAAATAACGGTTAACAGTTTTTGAATACTGTACAGCGTTTGTTCTCACAGCTACAACGATGGGATCGAAAACTCCTATTATAGGGCCGAAAAAAGTGGACCACAATTCCATCTGGCAACATCCACAATATTGTTTTGTAACTCTTTCTAAACTCAAATCATCAATCAGAATGTGTCCATCGGTTTTTGCAAACGGAATGTTTCTCAGTGCCTGCACTAGGAAGGCAATGCAAATTTCTTGCATGTTAATGGTCCCACATTTACTGGATGAATACCTAGTGTCTTGAAGCGATTTGTTTGATCTGCCCATAATCGAGATATATGATGATAATAACTTTCAATAAATTGTAAACCCAAACTTTGAAACTTATTTCTACATTAGTGAGTGAAGTATAATATTGCGAAAAAATTAAACAAATTACGCGAGGACCCCAATTTTATGTATATATTCAGTTATTAAATTACAGAACCGCTTCCAAAAACATTCCATAAAACTTTATTTTCGCTATTTCATGTATGTATATCGAAAGTAAATATCACTATATTATCCGAACATACTTATTCTGAATACATTTCAAGATTATTACTTGAATCCAAACTACCGAAATATTTTTTTAACCCGTATAGACGATCATAAATATTTAACTTGGGAATGATCCAAACATTTTGTAAACGTTGATCGAATACGAAAACACATCACTTACAACATATATCCAATTAATAAGACACTTTGTCAGATTAATGTTTACCTAAAACAAATCACGGGAAGTCGGGATTATGGTAGACACGTTACAGAACTCATCTTGTCATTTTTGTATCCAGTTTCGAGTATTCGGGATAACAAAGAATTATATTCATATTTTTTAGTTATTTATAGGAAATACTGAGAAATGCTAGATGTTGCTACTGGGTAATAACAATAAACAGTATGGTTCAGATTAAAATATGTAGAATATAACGTGAAAAATGATAAAAATTCATCAAATAAAAAATATTGAAGTTGTTAGTCACTATAAATAACTTTTACCTAATAATCGTTACTCTTACTCATAGAAAATGTAGTTAAGGTTGAGGTTTCTTGAAATGCATACGATACAAATTGTATACAGATAAAAAACATACTATCTGCGAACATCCGCATCGCTGTTTCTTAAATCATATAAGAGTTATTTTACTTTTCCGCCAACCAAAAAAAGCTGCAATTTTCAACTTTTTTGAGTTATTTTTACGTTTTTTGGTGAAAAAACACAAAAAACTGCCTTTTAAAAAAATCCTGTGCATGCCGTTGGCCAATTTTTCTTGTTATAACGATACAGCTTTCGGGTGTAGATACGTTACCAGCTCACCAGAGCCAGTACAACGGGCGCTATGGCATCTGCAGTACCACATTTTGGTAATTTGTGGAGAAATTTCGGTTTGTCAACACAATAAACCCTCCGGAGTACACAAGTGACCAATTTTATGTGCAGAGCATCTCACAGTTGAACTCTCTATATCTTTTTAACTTCAAAATTCACTTTTAAAAATTTATTCAATTACAATAGATACTAGTCATTACTATTTATTGAAGTTAACAATATGAAGTCTATAATGTATGTACTGAAAGTATGCGGCGTCCAATAGTGTAATTCAGCGCTATAACGTAGTCAATCGTCCGATGATGGTTCGATATTACAATACCATATAAGGGGTAATGTATTTGGCTGACTGGACATGTATTGTTTCATAACTTCTCCATCTCCAATGGAAACTCAAGGGTGAAGCGAGGGTGGAACCACTTGAGTTGGGTCGATGTTGATACGCTTCTTTTTAGGCTGTAAAACATTTCTCAGGAGGTTTCTATATTTAAATAGGCAGTAGGTGGCAGATTAGAAGTATGGAGATCATGGAACTTGAGCTAATAGCAATTCGAGAGAAAGTCACAGGCATCTTGAGTCCATCAGGCAGAGTGGCATAGCTTTCTTGAAGATGCAGTTTATGTAGTTTGTCTTATTAAATAAGTTGTTTATTGAGTAATATCGTAAACTTAACTTAGATGTGTAATTTGATTTCGGATAGGGTTTTTAGGTATATAGTGTAGAAATGTATGGGAAGCGATTTTTATCCTAGCTGGTCCTAGTGCGAAAGATAGGATGCCATGATCACTTTCAAGGGTATAATCTGTATCTTCTGGTTCGTCACTGCCTGAAGAGTCAACGTCCTGTGAATTCGCATTAATTAGTTCTCGTACGGGTTTAAATAGTGGTTTAAGATAGTTGTTTTTGTAGGTATTTTTTTTGTCACTAATGTCGATATGTATACTGTCATCAATTGTTTCATAATTTCTTTATGTTCATTTAATTGAATGTTATCTGGTTGGGCTTCGTAGTCGATTCCGATAGGATCTTTCAAGTAAACATGTCCTAAAAGAAGGTCAATAGGCTTATGTTTGGTGAAAGAGTGAATTTAGTTGCGACCCAAAATGTACAATCTTAGTTTTTCGAATGGGTTTTATTTTTGATTCGTTAAGGGATAGTATTCTAATATTGTAGAACGAAATCTTTCTACGATTGCATTGCTATTAGGATTATACGGGAGAGTATAATACCAGTTAACGCCGTATAATTGAGCAAAGTCTTTCAGAATGGATTGCATAAATTGTGTGCCATTATCAGATACAGTATTTTATGGAAATTTATACGTAGAAATGAAATAATGTTATAAGGACTGAAAGATGTGAATTTCAGTAAACTTGCCCAACTATACTAAAACTGTCACATATTGTCATGTTAATTGTTTTGTCTAATTTAAAAATGTACATGTGTATAGTTTCGAACGGTTTTCTTGGAGTTGGGGTGAGCTGAAGTTGTATTAAAAGCAGGCGTCCCTCATATTTAACTTGTTGATAAAGGGTAAACAGTTATTAATACAGTTATTTGTAACACTAGTCCAGAAAATTATATTTTGTGACTGTGAATTGTATTGCGTAGCCGAGACGTTTAGCCGAGGCGGAGCAACACGAGCACTCGCAAAACATTTTCTGGACGTGTAATCCACAAAGTTTTTCATACAAACAAGTTTAAATTAATTTTAAAAAATAAAAAATTAACGAAAGATTTTTCTTTTATGTCAAACTTGTCGACATTTCAAAAATTAACAATCAATACTGACGCCCCGCATCTAGTGAATTTTTAACAAATGTCACTTTTGTAAGTACTAGGCCGGGAATTTGATGGTCCCGGCGGATTTAGAATCCTGCAAAACTGTCCATAGTGGTTGGCGGCATGAAAAAGTATTTTACGTCGTTATTTAATTTTGGCCAATAAAATTTTTTAGTTGGATAGCAGTCTCGTGAATTGCTCTGTGATTTGTGATGCGTGCTGTGTTGTTGTTTCATCGATTTCGATGGGATCTTTCAAGTGAAGATGTCCTAGAAGAAGGGCAATAGGCTTATGTTTGGTGACAGAGTGAATTGAGTTATTGTATCCCAAAATGGACAATCTCAGTTTTTCGAATGGGTTCAATTTTGGATTCGTTAGGGATAATGTTCTCATGTGTTCTAATATTGTAGAATGAAATCTTTCCACGATTGCATTGCTATTAGGATTATGTGGAAGAGTATAATGCCAGTTAATACCATATAATTTAGCAAAGCCTTTGAGAGTGGATTGAGTAAATTATTTGCCATTATTAGATACAATGTTTTCTGGAATTTTAAACCTAGAAATGAATTGTAATAGTGACTGATAGATGTGAATCGTAGATAATGTTGGAATTATGTAAGCTGGTCCAAATCTACTGAAACTGTCACATACTGTCATGGTAATTGTATTGTCAAATTTAAAAGTTTCTATGTGTAACGTTTCGAATGGTTTTCTTGGAGTTGGGGTTAGCTGAAGTTTTCTTAGAGGCGGGTCTCTCTCATATTCAACTTGTTGCCAAATGGAACAGTTATTGATAAAGTCTTTTACGTCGTTGTTTAGTTTTGGCCAATAGAATTTGGTTTTTAGTTGGTTAGCAGTCTCGTGAATTCCTCTGTGATTTGAAATGCCTTCGTGTTGTTGTTTTATAAGTTTTTGTTGTTGGGATTCGATTTTAACGTCATGTAGTATAATATTTGATTGGCTTTAGATAAAGGCAGAGCTTTCAAAAATCTGAGGAACTATCCAACACATGGTATTGAAAAGAATTTCATCGATATCGTTCTGGAAATGAAAAGCGTACCGCTTCTTCAGAGCAGCATGTTCTTTTAACAATTGAATAATTTGATTTTAAAATGAATTTTCATTTACATATAAGAACCACCTGATTCTTGCAGGGTTAAGGAATCATTTTTTAATTTCTTGATCAGGATTTTGATCAGTTTTGATTATTACTATTTGATTTAGAAATACATTTAATTGTTTCTTGGTTATTTCAATTTCAAGTATTGGATTATCTGCATTCGTGTTGCAAGAACTCTTTTTATATACGATTTCGTAGTCAAATTTGGTTCCTTTAGAAACATTAGCCATTGTAGAGGTTTATGATCGTTGACGATTTTGAATTTATTGGAGAAAATATATGGCCGGAAATGCTTTGTACCCCAAACTACTGCTAACAACTCTTATTCAATTGTTGATTAATTTTGTTCAGCAGCGTTAAGTGTAGGAGAAGCATATGTTATGGCTTTGTATCCACCGATTGGTCTTTGGGAGAGGACTGCTCCTATTGCCAAATTACTTGAATCTGTGGTTAAAATTAATTATTTGGTGAAATCGGGGTAGATGAGAGTCAGTTCATTGATTAAAAGAGACTTGCAATCTTCGAATGTCTTTATGCAAAGCGGGTCAAGTATATTATTGCGAGCACCATTTTATAAAGAGCTTATGAGTGGTTTAGCTAGTTTCGCATGATTTTTTATAAACTCTCGTAACCGAGAAGGTCTAAGAAAGCTTCCATTTCTTTAGTGGTTTTCGGTAGATGGTAGTTGGTAATAACTTCTACTTTATCGGGATTGGGCTTGATACATTGAGGGGTGATCATATGGCGTAGAAATGATACTTCTTTTCCAAGAAATTCTAATTTATCGAGCTGGATCTTGAGCTTAATCTCACGAAGCTTTTGGAAACACTTTTTAAGTTATTAATATGTTCATGCAGTGAGCTTCAAAAGACAATTATGTCATTCATATAGACGAAACAAATTTTATTACGGAGTTCTTTTAGTACATTATCCATGACTGTTTGGAATGTTGCAGGGGAGTTCTTTAAACCAAAAAGGCATTCTGACTTATTCGAAATGACCGTTTTCAACGTTCCCAGCGGTTTTCTCAATATTGTCGGGGTGCATTCCAATTTTATGAAATCCACTGTCTAAATCTAAGGTGGTAAAATAATAATAGCTTCCGATTTTGTTAGTTATGTTAGGAATGGGGTAGCAATCGTCGATGGTCGTTTCATTGAATTTTCAGTAATCAACACGACGCGCCATTTCTTTTGTCCAGATGCAACAGCTTTTTTGGGAATGACGCAGATGGGCCAGGGCCAAGGTGAGTCGCTAGGTCCAATAATCCCTTTTTCCAGAATATCGTTGATTTGACGTACTACTTCAGGTTTATGGATGATCATTGGCAGGACTTTGAACAGAAATTTGAAAGATTTCTTAATTTTCTTCAAAAGATTCGGCAATTATAGATTTGTTTAGAAAGATATCTTAAACATTTTCAGTGTTCTTTAGGATATCAAATGAGGCATATCCATGTTTTGAAAAAGTGACACCTTCCTTGATGCTACAACTAAATATTTCAGTATATGAAATTCTGGCCGTACCATTTGGTTCATTAACAGGTATTTTTGCGCTTTCCATGGAATTGGGTTCAACGCGAGCGAAAAATAAAAGTTTATCTTTAGATGAATACTGTGAAAATGGTAGGCTTGCGTTTTGTGTTTTTAAAAGTGAATTTTTTAGATCGATATGTAAGTACTTCTGAATCTTTTGAAGTTTCATAACCTATCAAGCTGTCAAAGAAAAGATGAAATTAAAGATGACTTTATCTGAATTGAATTCGCGAATAGCTGGAATTTTAGCGCAAAAATCTCTAGTAGTTGTTTGGAAAATTTAGCTGATGGTAATTGGTTCGTTATGGATATAATTTGAAAAAAACTTTCAGCAATTACGGGGTTTATAAATGATTTTGAAGCACCGGTATCTAGAAGTAATTTTAAGGAAGGGTCAGAAATTATTACGCATGGATGGATCTTTCTTGCCATAAAATGAAAAAATTTCTGCGTCTGATTTTTTGATTCAGGAGCGTCTTGAAAATGTTGTTCGTCACGGCTTCTGAATTGTCGAATACTGAATTTGTGGTGTCGCTGCAAGATTAAGGTTCAGGTAAATTCAGTGTGGAGTTCCGGTGGGTCCGTAACCTACACCAACTCTCTAGGACAGTAATCCGTCAAAACCCACTTACGCTAAACTTGAAATAAAAATTAATTGTAATCGTATCAACTATGTCAACTTGAGAAATTGTATTAGAAAATTTAGTAGGTATTTATCTCACTTCTACCTATTAGTTCCTCCCTTCCACCCATGAAATAAAAATTGAAATAATAATTTCACCTACATTCCTATGAATATTGGGTTATTTGGCGGTATATTCACGCACTGTCAGGTATATTTCCTAAAACGATTTCTGAATTTTGGTTCTGTGCGAATAGATCCATGCAGTTTATAATAATGTATAAATGTGAAGAACTAGATTGACAAAAATTAGAAATGTGACGCTAGGACTTGTACTATTGAATGAAAGAAAATGTACTGAGTTAAACATTTTTAGACGCGATAGCAAAGCATTCTCAAAAGACATTATTATAGTTTCGCCATGAGAATGTGTTTGAATTTTTTGGGACATTTTTGGAATAGAAATACGTGTCCAGGTATGAAAAACAAAGATAAACGCAATAAAGGTATTAAATGCGCCCAGAATCACAAAAAATCTTTTGTATTATTTTTATTCGTTATTTTTAACCAAAATGTGATAAATACCTGAATACCCATAAAAAGTTAAACCACTATTGATAAATGTTTCACGTTCAAAATTACATAGTAAATAAACAACTTTAATGGTTTACGACTGCCTCTTTTTGTTACAAAATCAATAAAAGTGTAGGACTAACAAAAAGCAATTATTAGACCAATCCATGGACGCAACTTTTTGAATTTTTAGACAGGATTTAATTAAATATTGAAAACACTGTACTAGATCCACCTTTTCTATACCAATATGTAGGTAGAATGGTATAATCCCTTTCTCATGGACCTTCGATTTCTCAATAGCTCTATCTATTATTATTATTATTTTTTAATTCAAGTCTAACTGCCTCGATAGCTATGGCTATTACATATTATAATAATTTAGAAAATACGTTAATGTATTTAAGAAGTTGTATAGCTTTGGTTAGTTCAATGGTGACATTTAGCATTTCTTTTAGTATAGGCTTCATGTTATTTCTCTGCCTCACTGTAGAGTCGACAATCTATCAGTATGTACCTAACGGTAACAGAACACATGCAGGTCATGAGTCAATCTTGTATGACAAATTCACAATCTTCTAACAATTCGTGTAACATATCTTATAAACTCGACCAACGATAAGTTAAATTTTACGGAGAGCTATTTCTGTTTCTCCAATGCATTTGCCAGGATTTGCAGGTCACGGTCTTGAATAATTATTTCAGGTGATGGCTCAGTTGGATTGTAGACGAAGTGGTAGCGAGAGAGGTGTTTGGAAAATTAATGCCTTCAGGAGACAGGAGACGCCCTTGCCATGACTTAGTATTAGCCATGGCCAAAGAAATAGGAGCCAGCATGATTCTTATGAGTGAATCAAACCGCAACGCTATTAGAGATAGAAAAGACTGGTGGTCTGATGCAGGCGTGAATACAGCTATTAAGATTATTGACAGTATGATCACCGTAAGTAAATATGGTAAGGGACACAGTTTTTCGTACATCGTAACACAGTGTGCAACTGTTATGCTTCTCCAAATAATGAGTTAGATGATATCGAGCAAATTTCGTGGGAAATTGAGAGATTGATAAGGCTGAATAAAGAGAAAACATTCATAGTCGGCGATTTCAACGCGAAATCCCCTCAGTGGGGCATGGATATAATAGATACAAGGGGACAAATGGTTACAGAATGGTTAGCACAGAATGACATAGTAGTGGTGAATGGGAGAAATAAGCCAACTTTTCAAAGACAGGACTACTCCTCAATTCTAGACTTGATATTAGCTACAACTGACATCAGGAATAAAATAACAAACTGGGAAGTAGGTGATACCAAGTCTCTAAGTGACCACAACTACATAGTATTCGAGGTAGCCGACCGAAAACCTGGAGCACTACAGAGATCGAGCAGAAATAGAGGATGGCAGGTTAAGAAGTTGGACAAACAGAAACTCCAACAACTTACGACAGCCCCACAACAGAACATTGCCCCCTCAGCAGAAGCTCTCACTCGTACACTGAAGCAGATATGCAATAAAACTATGCCCAAGAGAGGTGACAAAAAAAAACTAGTGCCCATGTATTGGTGGAACGAGGAAATCGCCCAGAACCGTAAAGACTGCACTCGGAAGAGACGAAACTACACGAGAAGCGTAAGAAGGAATACATCAGAAGAAACATTGCGCCAGTGGGAGGGGTATAAACAGAGCAAGAAAACACTACAATAAAGTACTAAAAAATCCAAGAGGGAATGCTGGAAAACAATATGTGATGAAGTGGGGGGAGTCATGGGGAGTCATGAAGAGCCTAGTTGGCTACCCACCCAGGCATGAAATATAC
Source organism: Galeruca laticollis (assembly GCA_963921935.1). Lineage (NCBI taxonomy): Eukaryota > Metazoa > Arthropoda > Insecta > Coleoptera > Chrysomelidae > Galeruca > Galeruca laticollis. The sequence goes on along the minus strand of OY998178.1, from coordinate 67,892,938 downwards.
ATGCCAACAATGGAAAAGGTTGTTGACCACCTATTCCCAGTGCATAAGGAAGTAAACTTTGACTCCGACAGAGATGTTAAATTTCTAAATTTCAACGTAGAAGAATTACGCATGGCATGCTCCAAATTGAAGGTGAATAAGGCTCCTGGACATGGACATATCCAAGCGGAAATAATTAAGGTTATGGCCTTGTACAAGCTGGAATTAACGCTTACTATAAATAATGGATTACGTGACTATGAACAGGCGGAACCTACGAACAGCCACGGGTATTCTGACTGGTCACTGCCACCTACGAAAACACCTCCACAGACTGGGTCTCTCTGACACCCCACTTTGTAGAGGATGTGAGCAAGGAGATGAGACTGTCAAGCACATTCTTTGTGAATGTCAGCCACTCTCTCATCTTAGGTTTCATGTATTCGGCGAGCACAGGCTAAGACACGCCAATATGAGGGAACTTAATTCAGGCGACGTTATGGCCTACTTCAGAGAAGTAGGCTGGATGACGAGCTAGAATGAAGTTTTGAACCTCAGAAGGATGCACAATGGGCCAATTGTGACCTAAGTGCTGTGGGGTCTACCCACCCTTCCAACCTTTACAGATACAGATACAGCCACAGAGGTCCGTCTTGAGACCAACTCTATGGAATATTTTTTACGATGGAATATTGAGAGTAGCGTAACTAGCGGGTGTTACGTTAATAGCCTTCGCTGATGATGTTGCAATGGTTGTAGATGCAAAATCCGAAGAAACCCTGATGAACAAAGCCAATACCGCACTACAACGGGTATCAAACTGGCTCGAGCATAAAGGGCTAGAATAAGCCACTGAGAAGGCAGAAGCTGCTCTACTTACGTAAAAGAGAAAGATGAATCCGATTCAATTCGAAGTACAGGGCGTAGTAGTAATCCCCAAAAAGCAATTAAATATCTAGGAGTTTTGCTAGATACGAAACTGACTTTCGCCGATCACATTGCAAAAGTTTCTGGAAAAGTAGAGAAAACAGTGACAGCCCTGTCCAGACTTATGCCCAATATTGGTGGAGCTGGATCTTCCAAGAGAAGAGCACTAATGAGTGTTGCACACTCGCAAATCCTTTATGCTGCGCTTGCCTGGCACTCAGAGACATGCAATAAGAAACTGGTTTCCAAAGTTGCCAGCGTCCAACGCAAACTCTGTATCAGAGTATGCTCTGCGTATAGGACGATATCAACAGAGGCAGTAGGCTTGATAGCTGGGGTACCTCCAATAGACCTGCTCGTACAGAAAAGACGGGAAAATACATAGGGATTACTAGTGCCACCGTAAGGACAAACTTGATGATGCAATGGCAAAACCATTGGATAACCGAAAAAAGGGGAAGATGGACTCATCACCTCATACCTAACATTGAAGAATGGATCGGCAGACCGTTTGGCGAGGTAGATTACTATATCACGCAGGCAATCTCTGGACACGGTTGCTTCAGAAAATACCTGTACAGCCGCATGAGATCGGTTACTGGGGATTGTCCGTATTGCGGAGAACAAGATGATGCGGAGCATACGATGTTTGCATGCGCCAGGTTGAAAAGAGTCCGGACAGGATTCCTAACAGAAACTGGAACGAAGTTTGATGCGAGAAGTATGATGACATCATTGTTCTCAGGCGAGAAGGGGTGGAATATAGCGTATAAGATGATAAGACATATAATTGATACGGAAAAAATGGAAGACAGAGCACGACCATAGACGGAAGTGATACAAACATCACTATGAGGATAGTATGACAGCCCTCTCACTGAAGTAATGCGAAAGCCGTTCCAGTGCGACGAGCGAGACGATAGACGAAAGGGTTTTTTTTATTCAGTGAGAATCTGACACTACCCACCTTCAGTGGGTGTCTTTGAAAATATTTTACCCTCCCCAACTAAAAAAGCTTCTTTGGCATGCCGGTCAGCAGTTTCAATGCCATCAAAGCCAATGTGTGATGGAAGCCAAATAAGTGATGCCTTTGTATCTCCAGCATAAATGGAATGGAATAAGTCATGTAAGTTTTGAGCTAGTGGATGATTAATAAATTTAGATTTCAAACAATTTGTTGAGGATAGAGAATGAGAACAAATAACAACGTGTTTAAAAGAAGATGAAATATATTTGAAAGCCTGAAGAATAGTAAAAATCTCTTCTGTATGTATGTAACATGAAGTGGGCAACTTATAATATTGTGGGTAATTGTGTTGCCGCATCCAACACCTATGGAAATTTTGGAATCGTCTATATACAGAACTAAATCAAACGCATTTATATGTAAAATTTGAATTTAATGAATGCTTTTTTTACAAGCACATGGGATTCTTGTTTATTATAAATAGTTTTAGGCACGCAAGGATGGTAAGTAGAGATGGTGATGGTAAGGTTAAAGATAAGTCTATAACGTTTACTAAAGGAGCTATCAGGTGTGGAAAAGATTTTATAGTTGAACGAAGGGAGTCGTTGGGAGGAAAATTAGCTACCACGTACACATGTCAAAAACAATACTAGACGGGTTATAGAAGAGCGTATGGTGGGAGTAAATAATGTCATCTAATGAAGAGAGGGTGTTCATCGGTCTCACAAACTGTCAACAGTCCCTATTTCAATATTTTTTCAGATATTATTACTATATCAAAAGCATATTCATTCTGACACTTCTATTCCTTATATATTATAAAATCTTACGTATAAATTCTAAACTTTGAATTAAATTTGTCAATAATATTATCCAAGAATATTCAGTTGTATATTATCCCTTTGAATTCCCTTATGTCACACCATTGTAGTATCATCGGAATTGGGATAAACGTTTATGGCACATACATCTTGCACTCAAGGAAGCATACATCTAGTCAGAATAATTATTTTTCAAACGTTTTTATGTGAGAATACATAAAACACCTAATTAAAATATTTTTTAAAAGAATTTTGTTTATTGCACCTATAAATCGTTTATGAGCGTATACGGTAGTGTTGTTTTATGTTGCTTGTAGAAGTAGTCGTTTTAGTATAATGAATTGATACATATCTATAGAGTTGCATGCACAGATAATTGTTTATTAAAACCTTGTTGTTTAGAGTTATAACTTAGTACCTGCAATAAAATGAAGATTATTACTCGGGTGCAATAAAACATGTACCATTTTAAGCTTTTGAGAGTTGATTAAGTGAAATTCCAATAATGCTTCAGAAAATGTGGGAGGCATTTTCAGTTAGATAGACTATATGATAAGGTTGAAACGAAAAACTGGGTCATAAATTAAATCACATTGAACTTAACTTACCTCCATACCAATGTGCATTGAAAAAGTTATAGCCTCTTGAAGTAACAAAGGAGTGTAAGGAGAAGGTAACCTCCTCAAATGACGACCTCACCTGCACATGATCGACTCTGATCGTTAACTAACGAGGTTCTGTGTACCGAGTATCGGTCGGAATAAATGAACCCCTCGTAACAACCAACAGTTTCGGGTGGTTTAGTTGTGAAGAGATACGGCAATTTCTTGTCCTTGGATTGAGAAATTGATCCAAAAAGGCGGATGAACCAAATATGGTCAACGGCATGGAGATGCAGAAGGCAACGGGAAACCACTGAATTGAAGATATGTACATATATCCCCAAGACATCCGTCTAAACATCTTATTATGTTGAAAGAACACGAACAAGCAGCAGATCATGAGACAACAAAAATAGCCACATGGAATATCAAAACGTTATATGCAACAGGAAAAATAAATAACCTTGTCTAAGAAATGGACAGATTGCAAATCAATATAATAAGGCAACGGTAATGCTGCTCCAAATCACCAATATTGAGTCGAAATGAAGAGCTTAAAACTCAGTAAGAAATTTTATTCCTATGCCTGAAAGAGTTATGGTATCCAAGCTTATGCTCCAGCAGCTGACAAATAAGATAACGAGATAGACGACTTGTATAGAAAACTAGATCGAAATTAACTGTATCGACCCTTACTTCGTCGAATCTACTCATATTACTGTTTTAAATGAAACCCTCTGTTTCTAGATAATTCCACAATATATTAAAAAAAATATTGAAAATTCCAAGAAATTTGACAATTATTTCGATATAAAATATCATCATCAGAATGACATTTCATTTGATGCCTACCAGATGTTTAATAATCATTTTTGGCTAGACCAAGAAGAGACCTACCTTATTATTGACAATACCTATATGTAAATAGCAAAAAGAGAAAGATATGATATTGCAAATATTAAAGCTTAGATATTATTAGCCCTATGGGTATATCATAGATCTTTTTCCCAATTAAGATCAGTATAACTGTGCAATGATATAGAAAACCAGGGAAACTATATCTGCTGATCTTTACAATTATCACTTGAGAAGACAGTTTAAAAGTGGAGAACTCCCTAGATTTATCTGTGCATTGACAACTTGATATTGTGGGTTTCTCAACCCACTATGCAAATGAAGATTACAGTTATGTTAATTCAACATCACATTGTGATAATGTTCTTCCTTTTTTTCCTCTTGTTTTCATCACATGCACATCTATACAACCGCTTATGCCCAGCTTGTGGCTGTTAACTTTTGTGATGTTTCAACTTAACTTCTCAGCGATGTTGAAGCGCTGCCTTTTTACATTACTGTGATGTTACTAGAACTTCCTCAGAAGGAAGTCTTTATAACGAACTAAAAACAACATTTCTGTTACATTCTGAAATGCCTTTTAACATCTTGTCGCAATGTCTAAAGAATAACATCTTATCAACGATCTAAATGCGACATTTCAAAAACAATACAGTGTATTCTCGTAGATGTTGTATGGACATTACATAACCCTCTAAATAATATACCTCAAACATTCTAGATGGCATCCTATAGATGTTTCTGTGCCTAATCAGCAAATACAGAGTGAACAACTAAGAACGCCGGCTGTCAGCCATATTTCAAAAAATAGTCATGGTACAACTTTCAAAAAATACTTTCAGGAAAATGACCCTGAAAAATCGCTGGAAAATATTTTTGAGTTCCTAAAATATCTGCTTTGATGTGGAATGAACAACAACAAAAATAACAAAATTGAACAATTTTGTCAACGCTATGTGAAAAACTCGACAATTTTCCCATTTTCTAGGAAATTTCAAATGTAATGAGACATTTTTTAAATTCTGATGAAAAGGGATTTACGTTATCAGATATAAAAATTTAAAAAAATGCTTCAATTTACATTTGAAATTTCCGAGTGAATACAAAATTATCTAATTTTGTTATCCATCTTATTGAACAGAAAAATTCTTTTAAATGCAGCTTAAATCATTAATATCGGTTAAAAAACGAAAAAGTTATACATTTGTTCATAAGTTTGAACCTTCCCCACCCATTACTTGGAGAATAATGGCAAAAAATCTCCTTAATCAAATTTTTTCATAATCTCTTCAAGATTTCAAAACTTGTATTTTTAGGACACCTTTAGTATGTTTTTTTGGATTATTATGTTTTCGAGTGTTCATTACACCCCTAGCGGATATTTTAGAGACTGCAAAATAATTTCCAGCAATTTTTCTGTATCACTTACCTAAAGGTAATTTGTTTGAAAGTTGTACCATGAATCTTTTCTGAGATGTGGCCTACAGTCGTTCTTAGTTGTTCACCCTGTACATTTAAAATAAAATAGCAAAACAAGCAATGAAGGATTTAAAACGTTTATTTTAATGAACAGTACAATAAATTTGAAAAAACAGGTACAAAATTAGAAAAAAAATACCTTGTCCAGGATCCAACCTAAAAAAAATAAAATTACATAACAAGTTTGGAAAGTGGAAACTATTGAACGCATTCAGTGAAAGCAAGGAATAAAAAAGGGTATATTAATCTGCAATTGCCATAATGTAACATACTTTGAAACTGAATTAATAAAGTTTAACGGATACACATACATTACAGCTAGTTTACAGAAAATTTATAAGAATAGTTTCTTAATGATTTTAAAATTAATAAAATTTTTACACCATAAAGATTTTATGAAACATTACGTTAAATCAACAGAAATCTAATCTGATTAAAGAACATTCTATAGTTTACTTACGATTACTTTTTCTTACGCAAGAGTCGCTGTTTCGAGTGCCGCAACCATTCCATAACGTACACTTCAAAATCCTTATCTGTGAAACATTTAAAGGTGTTCTGAACAGCAGCTAATAAAACAATTACTTTAGATCAAGTTGTGGCCATGGAGATCTTTGATCGATCATCATAAACTACATCAAACTTGATTTTCAGCCAATTGACTGGGACCCATTTTTCACAAGATACATGCGGGGCTCTTCAAAGGAATAACAACATATTTTATTTCGAGTAGTGACTTTTCATGATTTTCCTTCTATTACATGGCTCACTCCGTTTCGCAGGCAAATTCAGGTGTGCAATGAAAATGCATACTTCTTCTCTGTATAAAATAATATACTATTCTCATCTAGTTATTTTCATCCTGGAACATATTGTATATTAACATCGTGGAATTGTAACTTAATGAAAACTAAGCATTATTAATACACTGTATACAAAAAAAAACTACTTATGAAGAAGAGATATGAACACATTATCAAGTTGAATGAGTTTATAATTAATTGAGTATCCAATAGCTGTGTTTCTACAATAATAAATAATTGCATTCTGTTTGTTGACTGGAGCATTCAGTGCCATAAGTTACATATTCTTCAACTAGATTAATATAGGTACCATTGTAAGGGACACCTACGGCTTCTTCATTGTATTCAGTGTATTTTCAAATGGAAATGAGCTTTTTAACAGAAATTTCTGTTTTTAAAGTCTAAAACAGACTCTAATTGTTCACAAGAATTGTTAGTATTAATGTTAAAAGTTTCTAAACCTGCAATACTATATTGATGGCTATGACTGCTACCACAAAAACTAGAACTAGAGATACACGATTCAATATTTTTTGTACTGTCTAATACAGTGTCTGTATCAGACTATCTGAAATAGTTATTCCCCTTTCTTTACATAATTACCAACAATTTGTTCTTTATTTTATTTATGTAAGTAGCTTCTGAAACATCTTGAACATTGAAAATATTTTCTTCTAGATTCAAATCTCTGCCAACATATGAGCATGTTCTATTATTAATAATAATATCTACCCTATTGCAATATTAAATTTTTTGTAGGGTATAATGCATATCTAGGATTTAAAATATTGTGAATCGTTTTTAAAATATACTTACCAACTAAAATATTTTAAAAGTTGAACAAACCCTTATTTTGTAAACTCTATTATATAATGTTAGTGTACAATTCCGCCACCTGGAATTTCAATGTACAATAGCCGATTAAAGTCTTGAATGAGTATTAAGTTTTTTAATTATGATTTTGGAATAGGTACTTACCGATAACAGCTGTTGTTCGTCCATTATAACAAGAATTATAACTAAGCATAGAAACTGAAGCTAAGTAGGAACTAACAAATCCACTTTATTGAAGTACTTTGAAAAAATGGGTGGGTGATTTGTGGAAAAAATGTGCTTCCTGCAAATAAAATATAACACAAAACTGAAAACCATCCGCCATTTCATGCTTGTCATTTGTTTCCACTGATAATGTTCGTTCGGCAGTTCCTCGTCTGTTTTCTTCTTTTTTTATGTTACTGTGATGTTTAATAGGAGATATCACTGAGAGTTTTATGAACTAACATCTTAAAGACGGGATCCAAGAACTTACTAAAAATTACTTCGAAAGATGTAAAAGTAACTGCAACATGTGATCATCTTAGAAACATGTTAATTTGTAATATTACAGTAACGTTCTGTATGTGATATTAGTGAGAATTATACAAATTAACATCGTTTGAATGTTTCCTATAGAAAGTTGCTAAAAAGAAGTTCATAGGATGTGTATGTAACCGCGAATTCAAGTATTATTGTGTACATCAAAAATATGTTTTATTTACATGACATGGATGTTAATAGAGTTGGTAACAAAATTAAAACATCTATGAGATATCTTATTAACGTTTTAAATAAACATCACGAAAAAGATCTAGAAATAACATCACAAAAAAGACTTGTTATGTTTCTTGTTTAGTGGGATATTATATCCATCTAAACATGCTCAAGTTATTATTAGCCGAAAATGCACCAGACATCATAGCACTTCAAGAAACGCACTTTAAAAACGACAAAACACAAATCCTTAAACACTACATACATTTTTCTAAAAGTCGTAATCGAAACAGAGCAAGCGGGGGAGTTGCAATTTATATAAAAACTAATTTGAAGACAACGCCACTAAATCTTCAAAGAAACCTTGAAGCAATAGCTGTATGAATAGAAGAAACCAAATTACACTCACGCAACCTGTACCTACCTTCAGACGTTGTGTTAGGGGAAAACGAGCTGGAAATACTCATAAATCAAATACCAAATCCCCGTATTATTTTGGGATACTATAATGGACATCGTTACTCTTGGGTTTCACAAAAAATAGATGCAAAAGTCCGAAAAACAAAAAAACTTCCTAGATAACTCTAATCTTGCTTTGTTAAGCAATGGAAGCATGATCGTTTTCCACGCATCTAATGGCACTTTCTCGGCCATTGACAACTATGTGCACTCCAAACGTAGTAACACAACTTGACTGGCAAGTTTTAGATAGTTTTCATGACAGTGATCACTTTCCTTCAATTATAAAAAATATAAATCACACTCTAGCAACAAAAATCAATAATCCTTCACCAAAATGGAATCTAAAAAAAGCAAACTGGGAAGGATTTGCATCACATATTGAAAATAACATACCTAGTACTAATTTCTCTGCAGACAATAACTCTACGATAAACAGCTTCAACGATATAATTTTGAAGGCAGCATACAAAGAAATCGGCAAAACTCGTTACACAAAAAAACACAATCCCGTACCATGGTGGAACTATGAATGCGAGAAAGCAATCAAAGCAAGCAAGCACGCGTGGTATCGATACCGAAAACAACCGATATCCTCACAGAATACAAAAAGCATAAAGCCTATTAAAAACCAACAAAAAGAATCATGGCAAAAATATGTAGAATCAATAAATAGCTCCACTCCTATCTCAACTGTATGGGAAACAATTAGAAAAATCCCCGGATGTTCTACCAACTACGAAATAAAAGCATTACAGAAAGACAATGACAGCACCACAAATAATGCAGAAATTGCTGAAGTACTAGCAAAACTATATAGTCAAAATTCTAGCAACGAAATATACGATGTAGAGTTTCTTAATTATAAATTGAACAAAGAAAAACTAGACATATATATTGAAGTCTACTATAAACACCCTGATAACAGAGGAAGGATTCGAGGACGCTTTATCGTCCATGAACAATACATCACCCAGCCCATATGATATACCAGTTATCTCTCTTCAAAACTTACCTATCAGTGCTAAGAAATTTCTTTTTCAAATATTCAAACAATATGGTCCAATCACACATTTCCATTAATTTGGAGGAAGGCAATAGTCATACCTATTCTAAAACGCAACAAATCTTCTTTACTACCGGAATCTTATAGGCCGATAGCACTCACATGCAACAATCGTCGATTACTTTGGTGCCTTGAAGCAAATAATCAACTTAGTTATACCAGAACAATCTGGTTTCAGAACTAATAGACCAACTTTGGACAATATCATCGACTTAGAAAGTGAAATACACGAAGCCTTCAACAAAAATCAAAAATATCTAGCAATATACTTCGACCTCAGTCATGCTTTTGACACAGCTTGGCACCACAAAATTCTCCTAAACCTACAAAACTGGGAATAACAAGGCAACATACAAGATTTCGTCAAAAATTTTCTCTCAAATAGTAACTTTCAAGTAAAGGTGAACGAAACAATTTCCAATACTAAAACACAAGAAAATGGAACCCCCCAAGGCTCGGTTTCAAGCTAAACACTGTATCTTATTGCAATTAACGACATTACACAAAATATTGATACACCCATACAAGCCCGACTATATGTAGATGACTTGATTGTATTTATGAAAGGAAAAAAACTTGAGCAGCACCAGCTAATCTGCTACAGAAACAACTTCTTAAACTAGAACTATGGCCAAAAACATCTGGCATGACTTTCAGTGCTGATAATACAAAATACATAAAATTCTCCTAAAGAAAAACAAGGCAAAAACCACCACTAAAACTCTATAACAAAAACTTGATATATGATGAAGGAATAAAATGTCTTGGCATGATATTCGACCAACACCTAAACTGGAAAAATCATATTAAAAACAGATCTTCTCTTGTCAACCTGCACTAATCACACTAAAATACGCATCAGATAAACACTGGGGAGCTGAAGGAAAACTATTGTTACTGATATATAGAACACTCATCAGATCCAAGATAGATTACGGATGTGGAACATACGCTTCAGCTACACCTAATGTTTCATGACCATTAGATACTCTACACAACAATGCACTACGACTAATACTAGCGGCATACCGTACAACCCCCACAAATAGTTTAAATTGTGAAGCAGTCTTTCATATGCAGCTAGAGTACGAGCCAATCCCAACTCTTCCACCTACCACAGCACATTCGGCGAATCTTCTTCATTTCACCCACAACGCAGTACCACAATATACGGAAGAATACACCAATATTCACGAACCACTAGCAGCGACACTTTCCCTACTGTAATTGAATGGCCTTCAATCTTCCAACTAACTCCTCCCTGACTGATCAGTCCTCCGTCTGTTAACACATCTCTTTCACAATACAGAAAACAAGATACCAGCCCTCTCATCTTCTCAAAACTCTTCTCACAATCTCTTCTCAACTTTCAAGGTTACACTGAGATATATACTGACGCGTCTAAAACCAGGAAGGAGTTGCAGCAGCTGTGGTAGCACCCAGTGAGATAAAAACAGTCAAACTGACAGACACTGCAAGCATATTTACAGGCGAACTTCACGCAATTCTAGATGCCAAAAAACTTATATGTAATAGTCCCAAGGACAAACATCTCATAATTACCGACTCACTTAACGCTGTAGCTTTACTAACCATGATATACTCAAAAAATCTAATTGCCTCATACATCAAACACGAGTTACACAACCTCAGTAATATTAATAAAAATATTGCTTTCCTGTGGGTCCCATCTCATATGGGAGTAAAAGAGAACGAAACAGCAGACACACAATCCCGTACCGCAGCAAATCAACCGAACACGTCCACATACCACACAACAGCATAAGATTTAAAACCTTATTTTCGCTACCAGATACCTAACAAATGAAATACTGAATGGGGACAAAAAACATCCAAACTCCAACAAGTAAAACCCAAGACAGGAAAATGGCAATACAACACAAATAAACGTCAGCACCAGTTCATCATCACGCGACTCCCTCTCGGACACACCAGGCTAACACACGAACACCTAATGACTCCAGACCCTATTCCACTTTGAGCCTTATGTGATAAAACTACAACAGTGTGTCATATTTTATTGGAGTGTCCATCATATGAAACTGAAAGAAGAACCTTCAATATAGGAAGAACCCTTCAATAGCCAATTGGAGAAAATTGCAACCCTCAGAAAATTATTTCCTTCCTGAAAAGCATAAATATTTTTCATAAACTGTAACCATTCTTATTGAAAATTTGTATGTATTTGTAAACTACTCCGATAATTACCCTAGAGATACAAGCGGATATTGTACATAAAAAAATAAACAATTTTATAACTTACTATTTTGTGTTTTTGTTACCTTTTTGATACCTAAATGATGTACATACTTAGGACTTTTTTTTTAATCCAAATATTACACTTCACTATACTTTTAGTATTGTTTGTTTTCCGTAACCATAACCTATAGGAAACTTAGCGATACAAATTTAAATACACCACGAATCTCCAAATGAGCAGCCATTTATCATGATTCATGATAAATACATTATTATTATTAATATTCTAATTCTAAAATGTGAAATCGTTACGCTACTGATCTTAAATTTTACAATATGGCGATGGCTTTCACAACAAGTTGCGCATATGACTGCAACTTCAGGTGTATTCAACTTTCGTGAAACGGACTCTACCTGTGTCCGATACACAAATATTCAGTCCTATCCATATTTATTGTAAGGTCACAAATTTCAAACTCCTCTATAAGCTTCCTTATCATATACTCCATATGAATATTTTATTATCCTTCTAGTCTTGTGCAAGAATAACTTGATCGTCCGCGTGACGAAGTGAATGTATTGTAATGATTTTCTAATTCATTTAAACAGTAAACGGATGGGATTAAATAAATCTGTTTCTGGATCAAATATGTCATTTTCCAGTGCCACTTTAAGTTTTTCTACTAAATCACTTTTCTTACCGGATGTTTCCAACTCACGATCTTCCAATTCTGCTCTTAACTTAGTCACTTTCAAGTCACATAGTCTCTTGGCCACGGGTGGGATAAACTTTAAACACACGGAATGGCTACTTACGAATTTATTTAGACACTAAACGACTCACTAACACTTAATTTATATCCACTTAACTATTCACTTAAATTCAATTTATATACACACAACCTCAATTATTAATTTATATCAACACTTTACTGTTCGCTATTTCGGTGTATTCTTGTTTATTTGTCGAGATCACTTTATAAACTACACTAACTCTCCCCGGTCGGTCCCTTATATATTAGTGCTTTTTTTACTAGATAATTCTAGATTGCGGCTTACACAAAAACAATTGGCTCTCGCATTTTCTAGATAAGACTGGTCACAAAAACAATGTCTAGATAAGATAGTCACAATCGTAAACAATTCTAAGGAATCCCTGCACATCCGCCATTTTTTCAACTTTCATACATGGCTTAGACATCGTTGTCATCTTATTCCCGATTTTCTCGTCCATCGTTGACATCTTATTCTCGATTTCGAATTTTAGAGACGAAATTTCATTTTCAACGTCAGCGGCAATTTCGTTTTTTATTAATGAGATATCGGCAGATATATCGTTCTTCATAGCAGAAATCTTCTCGTCCATATTAACAGAAATGTTGTGCTTCATAGCAGAAATATCGTTCTCTATAGCCGAAATATCGCTTTTCACATTCGTAGAAATCTTCTCTTCCATGCCAGAAATATCGTCCTGCATAGTAGAAATCTTCTCGTCCATGTTAGCAGAAATGTCGTTCTTCATAGCAGAAATCTTCTCGCCCATGTTCTCTTCCTTGGCAGAAATCTTCTCGTCCATGTAAGCAGAAATTGACGAGATTAAGGTGGAAGCCTCGTCATTAAATAAATCGGTTTCTGGATCAAAGCCGTCATTTTCCAGTGCCACTTTAAGTTTTTCTACTAATTCACCTTTCTTACCGGATGTTTCCAACTCACGATCTTCCAATTCTGCTCTTAACTCAGTCACTTTCAAGTCACATAGTCTCTTGGCCACGGGTGGGATAAACTTTAAACACACGGTATGGTTACTTACGAATTTATTTAAACACTTAACAATTCACTTAAATTTAATTCATATACACACAACCTTAATTATTATTTTATAACAACACTTTATTGTTCGCTATTTCGGTGTATTCTTGTTTATTTGTCGAGATCACTTTATAAACTAAACTAACTCTCCCCGGTCGGTCTTAGTGCCTTTTTTACTAGATAATTATAGATTGCGGCGTAGACCAAAATCATTGGTTCTCGCATTTTCTAGATAAGACTGGCCACAAAAACAATGTCTAGATAAGATAGTCACAATCGTAAACAGTTCTAAGGAATCCCTGCGCATCCGCCATAATTTCAACTTTCTTACATGGCTTAGACAGAGTCGGATTCAGGGACTATAACAGTGTGTTGTTTCGTAACAGTATTTTATTTTTATACACTTTTTATACTATATATCTAGAGCTGGTTCTATGTACCTATGTTAAAAAATATGGGTGATAAACTGCAGCCTTCCTTTAGACCTTTTGTTATGCTATTTGGATTTGTGAGTTTATTGCCTATTTTTATTTGACTTTATATATTCTTTGCGTTATCTCAATTCCATTTTCCCTTCCCTTAATTTAATGATTATTTTCTGCCAAAAACCAAAGATATAAAAAATTTTAAATCTTTGTTCAAATGTTGTGACTCACAGAAATTATTGTCGCTCGACCTCTATATTGTTAAACAAATGGAACAGTTCAATTTCCTTCAATAGTTGAAGATAAAAATAATGTACAGTTTTTCATAACAAACTATTAGAATTCGCTTTAATATTAAACGTTTTCTTAGTTCCCTTGTATTTTTCTTATGCTCAAGTATTAATGTCTCACTTATTGAAGTCGGTGCTTCAAAATATTAACAATTCGTCTTAAAATGACTTTTTAATTTTCAACAACAGTGGTCCGACATGTGTTCTGTTAAAATTGTGATACAATTGTCAACTTTACCCAGAATGATGGGTATAAACTCGTGCCAAAGACAGATTAGTACCCTATTGTGAAAATAGGGCATTTCCTGTCCACTGCTGGTTGTTCAAATAATAAAGCAGCTGTGATGCAAGTTTTTGTTATTTTGTTGTCTTGTTCACAACACATGACATTCGCATACCGTCGCATTGAGCTTTTTTCTCAAAATTTATGTTTTCAAACAACAATACTTTTAAATTCACTTTAAAATGATTCGTCAACAATCATCACGTTTAAATAGGTATTTTCAATTAAACTTATCCAATAGAACTATCGTTTTCGGTAGAAAACTATTTCAAAAATACTAAGTAGGACAATAATCGTAACGAAATATAATATTTACAGAAGTTTCACGTTCAACTTTTTAAATTATAGTCTAGGGGTTAGTTGTAAAGAACAAGGGATGGTTCAGCTGAATTGGTTTGGATGATGAACCAATTTGAAAACACTAATATTTTTTTAACTAGCAAATATTTCAAATTCTTTTGAGATGTATGATAACAAGTCAGTTGAGAATTGAATTTGAGAAAAGACTTTATAATGGTATGAAAGTTAGTTTTGTTGATATACACGGATAAATGTATATCCATATATTTTGCTAAATAAATGATTCAGTGCTTTAGTTTATTTCTGAACTATTTCAAACCATTTCAAAACAATTAATAGTTAGGTACATAAAATGCACTAAATACACCAAACAACTATACCGCATGAAGTAAAACCGTCAAAATATTTGTAATTTACAAAATAGATTTTTTGTTCGTTTCATTCTAAAAATGCAAAGAACATTTGAGGTAGGTCCTTTGTAGAAATGCGAAGCACACTTGAGATTAACTAAAAAAATTGAATACAGTAAACAACCTAGATGACAGATAACTCTCAATCTCCTTATAGGTGAAGGGGATATTAATTTGTGTCAATTTGGTGATAAAAAAGATTAATTCAATTCAATCATTCATTCAAGCGAATGGACAATTATAATTTATTGTCTATTGCTTATACTAGAAGGATGTATTATTGTCAGCCTTCATTTTAAAACACTTACTTGAATTTGATTTTAAGTTTTAAATTTTCTCATCACCAGAACCACTAATCAAGATATCGTCTACAAAAATAATTACATATATAATTATCTCTTCAGTCATTCTCATATATAAACACTTATTCTTAATAAAGCCCTCACTTGCCATAAAGTTGTCAAATTTTTGATACCAATACAGTGGCGCCTTTTTCAGTCTATAGATACTTTTCCATTTATTTCACAACCTTCTGCAACATATACACATTTTCTTTGAGTTATCCATGCAAGAGGGCGTTATAGACGTCCATTTGATATATAGGCCAGCCCTTTTGAACACACACAGCCAGAACTGCCCTTTTTGTAGTTAATCTCACTAGAGGGCTATACACATTCTCAAAAACAGTTTGGTTGAATCCCCTTGCCACTAGTCTACATTTAAACTTATTTATCTCTCCCTCCTTACTTCTTTTTATTTTGAAAACCCATTTGCTATTATTTCACCTTTAACTGGCCTTTTTATTAGGTTCCAAATTTCATTCTCTAATAGGGCCTTCATTTCTTCATAAATTGCTTCCTTTCAACTACTTGATTATTCGCTTTCCATTGCCTCCTCATAGGTCTTGGGTTCATCAACATCAAGATTGAAATAGCTTAAGTCGTAATCACTGTACATATGTGGCATTTTTAATAATTCAGACGACCTTTACCTTTCATTTCTTTTTCTTGTAAGTACATGATCTGGTACTGTTTCCGAAATATCTTCAGTGTCTGAATTTTGTTCCTCTAAATATGATTCATGAGGTAATCCCTTCGTTGCGTACATTACATCATTTTCTTCACCGTTTTCTGAGCTGACTTCTATCATATCCGGGTCAAAGCAGATAAGCTTTTCTTCTAGTTTATCATCAATGATAAAACTAATCTCTCTTTCTATGGCTACTTTATTTTCTTTTTCATAGTACACTCTGTATCCTTTTACATTTTCAGAATATCCAATGAAAATACCCTATTTACTTTTCATATCTAGCTTCTTACTTTTTTCTTTGGGTATATATGCCCAAACTTTGCTTCCAAATATTCCTTTTACCACCTTTATATCAAATGTTTTATAGAATAACAGCTCGTAAGGAGTTCTACCTTCAGCAGGACTTGTACCAGTCCTGTTTAATAAAAACACAGCAGTATTTGCCGTTTCTGCCCAAAAACGTTTTGATAATTTATTTTCTTCAATCATAGCTCTTACTACTTCTATTATTGTGCAGAATTTTCTTTCAGCTCTCCCATTTTGTTGCGGAGTGTACGGCACAGTACACTCATGCTTTATACCATTGTCTCTTAATAGTTTTTTTACAGATAAATTCTCAAATTCTGTACCATTATCACTCCTTATGACCTTAACCCTTTTTCCCGTTTGATTTTCAAAATAAGTTAGGAACTCCTTTAGTTTATCATACACATCAGACTTATTTCTAATGAAATAAATAAACTTATAATTGCTAAAGTCATCTTTTAACATAAAAATATACAGGGAGTTGTTTAAAGAAGGTTCCTCCATAGGACCACATAAATCTACATGTATTATTCCCCCAGGGTCATTCGCTCTACTTTTATTTACTTTAAAAGGTTCTCTGCATTGTTTTGCTTGTACGCAAGAATTACACATTTGATCAAAATATTACTTACAAATATATGAAGTTCTGATGACATAAAGCTTTATGTCATCATTTAATATCCTGATCACCTGTTACGAAATAACAATTTTCTTTATCAGAATTATTACTTTTGAAGCATTGACATGTGTGTTCAGAGGAGCTGGCCCCCTTGAACATCATTTTGAAAAGTTGGTCTGTGCGGATTGCCACTGCTACAGTGATGTTTTCTTTGCTTACGAACTATGCATTTGTGGTATCTGAAATCAATGATAGGCCCTTGTCCAAGCATTCCCTTGTGAAAATGAATTAATTTTAATTTGTGGTACAAAGAGAACATCGTTTAATGTGACACAAGGAAAGGTTTTACCATTATAAGTTAAAATACAAATATTACCTTGTCTTTTTTACACATTTGGGTACTTCTAACTTGAGGTAAATGTCCTTTTCTTTTACAATAATTGCATTCGATATCTTGGCATTGATTCTTCAAATGGCCTTCTTTTGGGCAAACAAAACATTTTTTTCTATTTCTATTCACATCTTGGTTTGACATTAACATTGGTTTTGATACATGACTAGTCTCAGCTAGTAGAGATGCCATTAATGCCACAGATTCATCTTCTTCTTGTTTTAATCTTTCTTTCTCAATTAAAAGTCGGGGGCTGTCAAGTTATTTTGGGTTTGATTATCTGAGCCAACAATATCCCATGCTGAACGAAAATGTCTAAATTTATCAGGAAGTGCCATTATGATTTTAGTTAAAACCATTTTCTCTGGAATACTTCTCCTAACTGCTTGAGTTTTGCTTGTGAATTGTTAACTTTTGATATGAAACTATTCACTGTCTCATTTTGATACATCAGATTATAAAACTGTTCATTCAAAAGATGTGTACTAACCTCAGATTTTCGCTCAAAAATGCTTTTTAATTTTTCCCATATTTGTTTTGCGGTTTCACACTGCATGACATATGAAATAATTTCATGTTTCATTCTCAAAACTAATACTCCTTGTGCACGAGCATCTTTTATTTTCCACTTGGTAATTTTGTCTAAATCGTCAACAGGTATAGATTCATTCCCACAGGTAATTTCAAATGGTCCCTTCGCCAACAACATAACTTTGACTTGGAGTCTCCAAATATTCCAATTTGAATTATTTAGATTGTTAGCGATCGTCTCCAATTTCTTTTTACTATGGCGCGCAAGCCGAGATTGTGAAAAAACTTCAGATTACGATTCGAGACTTACACTGGGTCCATAACCTGTGGTGGTAGTAATAAAATATCTCCTTCAGAAAGAAAATGTTTACTTCGCTGAAATTACAATATAACATAAACATATTTTTTTCATTTACATTATTGCGATATGACAACGATTCACTCAAATACACACTAACTAGTGGCGTTTTCCATTGACAAAACTAGGATGAACTGAAACTGAACTAAGTGCAATATTTGTGTTCCATTGATTGCACTGCACCAGCATTTCATATTCCATTGGAAAACCAGTGCAAGTGAATTTGCACTAATTGCAGTTTTTTCGGCACCTGCTCAGGAGATAGTTTCGAGTATAGTGCAATAGTGCAAAACCACGGAAAATGGCGGGAAATGAAGAACGGTTCGACTTGGAACGAAAAGCAGCCTATTTGTTATTATCATCGTCATCTTCGGATGATAGCGACATAGAAATTATAGAAGAAATACTCAAGAAACGAACATCTGTTTCAAAAATTCAGAACTATATTAATGATGTTGTAAACTTAATGAAAGAAAAACTGGTGAGAAATGAGAAAGTGTGATTTTCTTAAAATTACATCTGGTGGTTAATTTCTTTTTAGTTTAAAGACCATTTCAGACTTCTCCCGGAAACTGCAGATATGCTTATTACAAAATTTGAAAACTCAACATTTTATCCTAAAAATGAAAAACATGAAGGTTGACAACAGATCACTGCCTCAAGCCATATACTTTCATTTTTATGGTATGTAATGATTCATATTATAATATAACTCAAAATATTTTATATTTAATTATTATACTTAGGTTTGCAGGCAACAAGTGCTCACTACGTGCTACTGCTGAGCGTTTTGGAATGACCATTTCTTGTCTTGTTAGGGTCAGCCAAAGGTTAATGGATTTTCTTCTAAGCATAGGTACCTCGGTAATAAAAATGCCAAACAGTGGTGAGGAAAAACAACAAGTGGCTGCTGAATTCCAAAATGTGAGTACATTGTTAATAAAAAGGAACTAAACATTCTGAGTGCCAAAGATTTATTGTAGTTATCAGATTTATTTTATTTTTTGTAGGTATCTGGATTTCCTGGAGTTATAGGATGTATTGATGGAACTTCCGTTAGAATCAGAATACTAGCTCACAAGGTGAAGTCAACTTATGTCAACAGACATGACATTCCCTCAATCAATTTACGGGGCATATGTGACTACAAGAGAAGATTGATAGATATTTTTACTGGAATTCCAGGAAAAATTCATGATTCACGGGTTTTAAAATTGTCTTATATATCCAAGGTACTTCCTGAATTATGTGGAAATCATTACTACCTGTTAGGAGATAATGGTTACACACTCCGAAAATGGTTACTTGTTCCATACAGAGATTGTGGTAATATAGGACAAAGGCAGCATTCATTCAACAGGAAATTGAGCTCAACAAGGGTGTTGATTGAAAATACCTTTGGAATTTTGAAGGGTCGATTTAGGCAATTGCTCCAGTTGGACATGCAAACTGTCCCGAAGATTACTCAATTTATAATTTCCTGTTGTATTCTACATAATATATGCATAGATAATAATGACATTTTGGATGAAGAGGAAGCAGTGAATGATGATATTGACAATGGTGCTCCCACATAAACTGATTCTGAATTGCGGTTGAAACATATGGGAAAAGAAAAACGTAATAGGCTAAGCGAATATCTACATTACGTGGATTGCAACTGGGAGTACTGGTCAAATAAAGATAAACTTGTTTTGAAGATTTTGTTAATCAAAATTTTTTTTTTAATTTATAATTTGGATCGTTTGAATAGTTTTTGTAAATGAAATTGACTGTCTCGACCCTTACTTCGTGGAATATGCTCATATTAGTGTTTTTAAATGAAACTCAAGGTCTCTAGTTGATTCCACAATATAATACAAGTTATTGAAAATTCTAAAAAATTGACAATTGTTTCGATAAATCAATATCATCGTCAGAATGACAGAAGTTACATTTCATTTTATGCCCACCTGATGCTTAGTAGTTATATTTTTGGCTAGACCAAGAAGTAACCTAACTTGTGATTGGCTTAATATATGTTTATAGAAAAAGAAGATGTGATATTACAAATATTGAAGCTTAGATATTATTAGCCCTATGGTGATATCCTGGATATCATTTTTCCAGTTAAGATCAGTATAACTGTGCAATGATATAGAAAACCAGGAAAACTATATCTGCTGATCTTTACAATTATCACTTAAGAAGACAGTTTATTAGTGGAGAATTCCCTAGATTTAACTGTTCATTGACAACTTCATATTGTGGGTTTCTTAAATGTCTTCTAATTTCCAGTTCTTCAAGGAAATCCAGTTCTTGTTTCTTTTCACAAATATGTAGCACTTCTAGTTCTGTGTTAGGTGTCAATGAATGATTGGTGTCAAGTAGATGTTTGAGGTTAAGCTCAAAACAAATAAAAAAGTTAGACTCAAGGTCTTTAGTTAACCATTGTATTAATCAAGGGCGCTGGTATTCGATTAGCAATTTAAATTAATGAGCTTCGGGATTAAAGCGAGGATTGGTTAATGACAACTCGAAATAAACAAATAACAAATTTAATTATTGAAGGAGATAATAAAGGATTGATCTCCTATAAAATACAAAGAAAATTTAACAACAAAAAAAATATGCATAACTAAATTGAACGGCCGTTCTTCATGAATATTAAAACTAATGAAAAATGTACAATGAAAGAACATTAAACGTAAATGAGTTTAAATCTATCACAGAAAAGATTTCTGTTGAAATCAAAAATTTGGCCACATGACCAGCGTATTCTTGTTGAAATAAAAACAAAGTCGCTTAATATTACTCACTAGAATCGTTCCGAAGGTAGTGCGCAGCGAAACACAGTATATGTGTAGCAACAATATAATAGTTATAAATTATAGTACTCACGTACAACCTTGGTTGATTGTTCCTGTCGAACTGCTTCCTGCACAGATCACATATAAGTAAAATCACCTTTGCTAATTACACGTTTTGAAAGGGTTTGAAAGACAACTGTCAAATTGTAATGAGTATATGTATAATTGTTAACGTGGTCAAATGTAACTTATTTCTTGTAAACTACTGTAGGTGTAAATATCCTTTGATATCGGTTACTCTATGAGGTAATTAGAAGAATGTATCCACAATGCTAGCACAAATAAAATTGAACCTTTCCATTCAAATCAAATCGACTAAAGCATTCACTGCTCTCGCGTTGCAATCACTCTGGAATCTTATGTAGACCTTTCCATTAATTTAACAAAAACCGTTAGTTTTCGTAGTGAAAAATGAAAAAACTATTTCAACCCAAAAAAAACACCTTTCTAGAACTTCACCGTTCTCGACTTGTCACCTTGACACATCAAAAACTCGACTCGACATTTTTGTCAATGCCGTCGCCAACACTAATAGTTTTTGTAAAGGTTTCTTTTAATAAAAAATACTATCTTAAAACAAAACATTTTAATGTATTCTTAGAATATAATGAAAAATAAAAGTTAAAACTAAGGAGTTATTCTTAAAATTTAAAAACATCGTAAATAAACGAAGATAAATAATAAAGTACTAAAGTTGGTACTATAAAACATCAAATAAAATTAGAAATCATTCTTAAAATAAAAAGCATTCCACTCTCAATATAAAAATGTTCAAAAAAGTTTGTACTATACAACAGTAAATAGAATTAGAAGTCATTCTTAATTGAATTGAATAAACAAAGTAAGTTTGTATTATAAAATTCATAACAGCCTCTAATTTTGGGTTTCCAATTACTCTATTTTTTAAACAGCTCCCTAATCAGCTCAAGCTTCTCCTTGTGGCGCCTCTCTCTAGATTTTTGTTTTTCTTTCTGAATAAGCTTTAAAAACTTCAGATATTGATTCCCTTTTTCTGGGTTTCAGTAAAGGTCTTCTGGTACTAGATGAACCCGATGGTTCTTGCTTTGATGTAATGGACGGACTATCTACCTCGATAGGTTGTCTTGTATTAAATGAACTTGATGATCCTTGTTTTGATGTGTTAGACATATCTGTATCAAAAGGTATACTATTATGATTTCCCTCTAAAATCCGGACTCCTGAAGCAGTACCCAGTACCTCTGGTTCAATGCTGTCATCCAGTGCTTTGATTTTGTTTAATTCAAATTCATATGATACTGTTTGACGCAAAGAGCATGACTGTGTAATGTGTATTGTTTACAACGGCTGCCTTTTTTTCTTTTTAATACAGTCTTGTATCGGTTTTCTACCTGAAAAATCAATTTGAAATCAATAGGAGTCTATTGATTTCAAATTGATTTTTCATCTTATTACTAATATCCTGCCACATATGTTTATTAGTTTTGTATCTTTTCATAGGCCCTACCCGGAGCATGTTTTCTTGATATAAATCTAATAAGAGTATTGTTTCAGCCTCTGTCCATTCCAAAAAGAGGTTAATTATAAGTTGCATTTTTTATTGAAATTGAAAAATGATGAATATTGGGTTTTTAATTTTATTACCACCACTTTTACACATGTATTTAGGTCAAAATTATTTATTTTCCACTTAATATTATACTGAACCAGTGATTGGAAGTATCCAATTATTTTAGGCAATGAATAATCTTTCAATGTGCTTTCAATGGAAAAACTTTTATTATTTTTTATGTTAAATAATAAATTAACTAGATGGTTTATTACGATACTGGATGCATAAACTGCACATACCTACCTGCCTCTTTGATATTTTCTTGATTTTCTTCTATATTATCCTCAACTTGATTTTCAGCATATACAACAGCATCTGATGAATACAAGAGAGTTTCCCTATAAAAAATACAGTATTCCCAGTCCCTGTCATCATCCAATCTGTAAACCTCCGGCAGCGACTCTGCTAATGTCAAATAACCATTATTGAGAATATTAAGTACATATTTAACAGAAAATTCATCTTCCCCTAAAGAACATAACAGTTTGTATTTAATTTAGCGATATTTTTGATTATCAACTTACTTCTTAGACTATAAATGACTTGTTGATCATAATTGGGAAGTGTTAAAGTGACATTTCCATTATTTACTTTAAAATTTATTGTTTCTTCTTCCATATTAGCTATAAAACATAAATATAATCGAAAACACAACGAAAGGGTTATATACAACAACCAAATTGATTTGACAAATGACAACTTTTCTGTGTTTCATTGACACTGCACTCAGTGCAAAAGTTCGGTGCACTGGTATAGAGTACGGTCGAACTGGGTACAAACTTAGTGCATACCAATGGAAAACGCTATAGATATATGTCCGTTAGCATTACCAACCCATAAAACAATTTTGAGTGTTACCACTACAATATCGGACTCACAATTACAAAAAATTCAACAATTCGCTTCAATTCGCTCTCTTACTTGCTAACAGTTCAAAAGTCAAACTCAAAATGCAGGTAGACATCGATAATCATCGACCCATTTGCAAAATAATTGCACATAGCTGTCGTTCAATCAGATTTCCCAATTTTTTCAAACTGGTAGGCTCTTCGTTTGCAATTTCAAATTTTCACTAAAAGAAAGCTGTATGAAATGTGCCATATTTCATGGTGGTCGTCGGAAAATATGTTTTAACGCACAAAATTCCACGAAGCTCAATCACGGCGTCACCGGCACTTTTGCTCGACAGTCTGGCCGTATATTCATCTGCGGCGTTGCATTACACTGCAATTAGCGCGCAATTGGGAATTAACTCGCCTAGTCGGTCTTACCCAGCTGGTTGGTATTCCCCATATAACCTCTATTTAATATAAATTAGAAATTAAGTGTGTACATAAAATAAAAATAAGTGAATAATTACGTGTATAAATAGATTAGGTAAGTACATATACCGTGTTTATAAATTTATCCCGCCCGTTGTGTTAAAAACTTTGTAAATATGTATGAAAAACATTACATTATCATATTCATGCAAACTTGTTAAACTGCATTTTTTTTATTAAAAAAGAACCGCGTCAACCATAAAAAGTTATTGGCGGCGGGACAATTGTGAGATTGTGAATAAAGTCTTAATCTAAGTTTACAAAACAACTAAGCACTATATTATTTCGTACATATTAGTCAATTTTAAAAACTTCATCATTTTATCACTGTTGACATAATCCAACGCACTTTTCATTTCACGTGGAAGTTCACTTTCTTGTCGTTCCTGATGGTAGAGTGGACATTCAACAATAATATGTTCTACGGTACTGGCAAAGGAGTATCGCAGGCGAAGCACAATTTTGGTTGCTCTTTTTTCAATAGGTACTCGTGGGTTAACTTGGTTTGTCCTATTCTCATGCGATACTGTATCACTTGATCCCGTCTTCTTTGTGACATTTTACCTTTTGGTAGTAGATTTGGGTTGACACGTTGGAGTTTATTGTCTTTAACTTTTTCCCATCTTTTTTGTCATATTTCCGTCGAATGTTGTTTAATACAGCCTCTGAGGTCGAAATGTGGAATTTCAGGGGATTCATTATCTATTCTGTTGATACTGCTGGCATATTTACCTTCCCAATCAGCTTTCTCATTTCCTATTATACCGACGTGGGATGGAATCCACACGAACTCGACTTGTTTATTCATATCGTGGAGTGTTTCAATATTCCCTGTATTGTACTTAAGGAATCAGTAACAATGACTGCCTTTGATTTGTACTGTTGTAATATATGTTGCAGGGCTTTGGAGATTGCTAACAATTCTGCCGAATATATGGAATACTCCTTGGGTAGCTGAAACTGATAGGTGGATGTTTCGTCGACGAAAGCTGCGCCTCCTGCTTCCATTTGAGATGTTTTTGATGCATCTGTGTATATTTGGTAGTGGTGTAATAAACACGAGATATGACATAGAAAATTTTAAGAACGCCCTATATAGACAAATTTTTGTTAATTCGAAATAATTAATAAATGTTGACCTCCAGGAAAGAAATTGATACAAACAACTTTGTTATAATTAACAAGGTTAATAAACACCACAGCTGATGGTTTTACCATGCTTTGTTTATCAATAAATCTAAACAATACGTTACAAATTGAAATAATGAAATATAAAATTAACCTTCACACAAGGGCATGGACGAGGTAATGTTAGAACAAATAACAGGAATTTTTGAATCTAGACAGAGAGAGAGACAGTAACTCTCCCAAAGTGGCCAGACTAAGTACGGAAGGCCCCTTTACCGTCAACAGTAATATTGTGTAGTTGTGATTTGTGATATTCCAAAACGTAAGTTTTTAACGTATAATCAATTTTTATATACCGTATTGACCTGTTTTATCATATTCTTTTTTTGACTTAACTGGGTGTCCCAAAAGGTAAGGAAACCCATATTTTCGGTCATATTGAGTGTACTATTTACATCTGCGCCCCTCACCTACCAATTCTAGTCTAAAAATTATAGGAGATATCGTATGTTCGAGGATCATCTCTCTATATATTTGTTTTCTGTATTTGTGCAAGGATATTATATTGTACAGGGTATCATATTCATTCTGATTTAATTCCAAAAAGAAAAGTCTCGTCCGATATTTTATTACCTTATTGTACAGGATATCCACATACCCGAGATATCATAATTAATCTAAATTTTGCTGATAATAGTTATTTATGTAATAAGGATCATAAAGACGATCATTATGGTACAAGTCGTGAATGTTATCACACGGCGTGTGCCATAATGATTGTTTATGATTCGTATTACATACAAAATTTTATCTGATGGCATTTATATCAATACATTTTCGAAAAATTAAAAAATGCATTTTCGACATGTCACAATGACAACTATTTTTAAAGGAGTAAGTATTGTGTAGTTTCAAATATTAGTAGGTGAGTGAGCTGTGCTTTGCCATTTTCTTGACAACGTCATCAGGTTGTAACGGCAATATTTATTTATCGCTGTCAAACTCAATAATTATTGTCAGGTAGAATTTAATATAATTTAAAAAATGAGTGATTCTGAAGCTGATAGTTTACCTTCTGATTTGGAAGAAATGTCGAGAAATATCGTGGACTCCCTTTTGCCGGAAAAATCACGGAGTGTATATGAAATGGTGTTTAATCGGTACGAAGAATGGTGTTCTGCTAAAAAAATCAAGAATATCACTCATGAAAAAGTATTGTTGGCTTACTGTGAATGCTTATCTAAGGAAAGAAAACCATCTTCTCTTTGGTCGTATTATATTACAAATTGTAGTAATTGTTCTTTTACCATTTATAATAAATAGTTTTGTACATAGTTATGCATTTTGAATAAACTTTTTTGATCAAACCATTACATGTTTTCCTTATAGAATTTCATTATGGTACTTAGTACCATAATGAATTCATTATGGTACTTAGTCCCGTAATGAATTCATTATGGTACTTAGTCTCATAATGAGCTTCCTTATGTCATCAAAATTGAGTGACATAACGTTGTCATTATGACATGCCATCAGATAAAGATTTTTTTACTATATTATATAGGTTTTCCAATTCCACGAGAATCATAATTATCTTATTCGAATCCAAAATTTGGTTGTTACAGATTTTTTTACTATATTGTACATGGTTGTCCAATTTCACGAGATTCATAATTATTTTCGATCCCAAAATATTGGTAATATATATATGATTTACTATAGGTGTACAGGGTATCGTATTTATTCTGATTGAAAAAGTCTCGTCCGATACTTTATTACCTTATTGTTGTACAGGATATCCACATATTGCCAAAGTTTTTTTTTATTATTTAGTATATTGTACAGGATATCCACATAACGCCGAAGTTTTTCTATTATTTACTATATTGTACAGGATATCCAATTTCACGGGAATCATAATTATTTTATTCAACTTAAAAATTCTATTGTTATATATGAATTACTATAGTGTATAGAATACCGTATTTTATTCTGATTCAATTCCAAAAGTCCTGCTCGATATTTTGTTATCTTGTATTATATAGGACATCCAAAAATTCATGAGATAGCCTAGTTATTATATTTCATTCGATTTCAAAACTTTGTTGTTATGTATGACTCACTACTATCTTTTTGTAATCTATACTTGTACATACTTGACCTTCCAGTTTATTTCCTTTAACCACAGCCCTTACCCTCGTACCAGCAAATAGAGCGGGCTGACTCGATCTGCATTTCGAACTCAGGCTTGGCACATTGTATAAGCCCAAGAGGCCCCACGAAGACCTTGATCGCTTGTGCCAGAAAAAAAACCCTCCCTCGAGGTAACCCACCGGGAGATTCCTGGTTCTAAATTTTGTGCCGTAAGGCACATACAGTAGGGCCCTTGCGGTCACTACAACCAGAGAAAAAGGAAACCAGAGAGATAAAACCGACCATAAATCAGTACACTGGTGACAGCGGTGGGATGTTCAGCAACATCGGCTGAGTTGATCACTGCTTCATCGTAAGAATGAAAATAGGAATTACCCATTTATTAGAGTGGTGACAGCGGTGGGATGTTCAGCAACATCGGCTGAGTTGATCACTGCTTCATCATAAGAATGAAAATAGGAATAACCCATTTATTAGAGTGGCTTTTACACTTGTTTTTGATCTCTTGCAAATTTTGTAAAATCAGGGGAAACGGAGTACTGGATATAGGGTACAGTAGAAGGTTTATATTGCATTTAGGGATTTTTATGGTCCAGGGGGAGGATAGTTAACCTTGTTTGACATAATTTTCGGGAAATTGAATCTATAATTCGTTCACTAAATGATGCGGACAGATTTGGTTTTCGGTCGAAAATCAAATTGAAATGATCAGAGAAGGTATATGAATAAGTAGGCTAATTAAGATTGGCTCTGATTTTAGCTGCGTATTGTAGACTCAGTTTGTGCATTCTGATTGTAAGAGGAGGCTCGTTAGCTGCCGCATAGATGATTTCCACTGGACTGGTTCTGTAAGCTCCAAGTACAGGTCTTAATGCAGTGTATTGTATGATGTCCAGTTGATTCAGTAGGAAACCTGTGGCTGAAGAGTACACTATAGAACCATAATCTAGCTTGCTTCGAATTTGTGTTTTATATACAATTAGTAATTGTGTGGTATCGGCTCCCCATTTATGATTTGCTGATACTTTAAGAATGTTCATATTTTGCATGCATGATTTTTTAAGTTGTTGAATGTGGTTGTTCCAAGTGAGTTTTGAACCGAGTATCATTCCGAGGAATCTGTGTTCTCTCACATACTGTAAAATCTCTTCGTGTGATGTCAACTTGGGCAGGTTTATTTGGTTTTTAACTGAAAAACACATTGCTTTAGTCTTGTTTGTAGAAAAACTCAGAACTGTCTTCTCTGACCACTCTTCTAGATACTGGATGGATTATTGTATTATAGTTGCGGCCGTGTGGATATTTCTGTTACTAACTTTGATGACAAGATCATCTGCGTATAAACCAATTTGTACCGGAGTATTAATATGGTCTACTTTTTGATTAATGACTTCTAAGAAAAGTGATGCACTGAGTGTTGATCCTTGTGGAGTTCCATTATCTTGACTATAGGAATTTGAATGTTGATTATTACAACTAACTCTGAAATTTCGGCCATAGACAAAGTTCTCTACGAATGCCAGGAAGTTTCTATCAATACCCCACCGTTTCAATTTTAATAGGACATCATATTTCCACACAGTATCGTAGGCTTTCACTATATTTAAGAAAACAGGTAGTACTTTACGGTTACTCGCAAATGTTTCATCTATGACAGATTCCAGTTTAACTAAGTTGTCCATTGTACTCCTGTTTGTTCTAAATCCGCTTTGTTGTTTACGTATTAAATTGTTAGATTTCAAAAAGTATTGCAGACGTTTGTTTAATATTTTTTCTAATAGCTTGCATATAGTGGGTGTTAAAGAGATTGGTCGATAAGAATTCGGATCCGACTTATCGTTGTTTTATTTTAAAAGAAGAATTACGATTGCTGTTCTCCATGGTTCAGGGAATTGCTTCGTACTGGATAGAAAATTGTACATGTCCAAAAGGTATTGTTTAGGATTTTCTGGTAGATTCGTAAGGAAGCTATAGGGGATTTCGTCAGGTCCTGGCCTAGAGTTTTTGACATCATGAAGTGCTTCTTTTAGTTCACTTATACTTAGTATTAAATTCAATAGATGATTGTTTTCGGTGATGACTATCTCTTGTTTTAGATTGTTCTTATTTTCTATGAATATAGGGTCGTACATAGAGTCACTGAAGTGTTTCTGAAATCAAGCTGCTAAGGCGTTTGTTATTTGTCCGTCATCAGTCAAATTATTTCCGTTCATATTGAGAGATTGTATCTTGTGGTTGTATGAAATACCTTTGATTTTGCTGATCTTTTGCAACATTTCAGACGGAGTAGTATCATCAGTTATTGAATAGATATACTGTTTCCAAGACTCACGTTTACTTTTTTTAATGACATATCTCGCTTTTGCTCTGTACTTTTTAAAATTAACTAGGTTTTCCTCTGTATGGTGCTTTTTCAGAATATTAAAGGCATGTTTCAAAGCCTCTTGACATTCAATATTCCACCATTGAACTGTGTGGTAACGTTTTGGTTTGCTTGTCTTTCTTTAGTTCCTTCCGCAGCTTTTACCAGCATTGTAGTAAATTTTTTGACGACAAGGTCGATATTACCTTCCAATGTCCCTAGATGCGGTAGGGAGGTTTTGATAAGATTCCCAATCTGCATTTTTCTAAAAAGGATATTTCGGTATTTTTGGATTTGTAATTTTTAATTATTATAGGCCAATGATCACTATCATAAGTATGCTGTAAAACGTCCCAGTTAAGGCTTGGAGTTGAAGAGTATTCACATATAGAGGGATCTATGGCAGAATGATTACCAGTTACTGAATTAAAGCTAGTTCTTTCACCCGTATTAAGTAATGTAAGATTGGTTGATCTTAAAAGATGTTCTATGACTTCACCTCTTTTCTCTGTAGACATACAGCCCCATGTAGTGCTATGTACATTAAAATCACCCACTATAATCCTTGGTTTTGGAATTTGATCTATTAACGATTCGAGTTGTTTGGAGGAGATTCTCGGATCTGATGGAAAGTATATGTTGCATATAGAAAATTGTATTGGGGACTTTATTTTCACTGCGACAACTTCTAAGTTTGATTGTACCACCACTGGCTTTACTAGTGCTGGTTCTGATTTTGTGATAAGCACAAAAATGTTTTAAAGAATATTTTTTATTTATTTTGAAGTTTGTCTCTTGTAGGCAGATAACTAGTGGAGGTGTTTGTTTAACCCTTTCGGGGCCAACTGCGCAGAAGTGATTTAAAAAAAAATTTTGCTTCAGAAATGATTTATCATATTTTTTTATGATTTTCAGTACCGATATACATATGTATATATTTCACATTTTCAAAAATTATCACGTCCATTGGAATCGACAAAACCGACATAAGGACATATTTGAATATGAAATAAATTTGACAAAATCATAAAGTAATATTATTTATTTCCTGAATCTGATTTTTTACGCAGCATCCGCTTCTCTTGTGGTAGTTCTGTCTCTGTAGTCACCTGTTCTGATTCTAATGTTTTTACATTCGTGAGTTGACTACCGCTGATTTCCACATATTCAGCACCCTCCACTCTTAGCTGACTTTCACTGGTGTTCATATCTTCTGCGTCAGTCTCCCTTACACAAACTAAAAAAAAACGCTTACGTTTGGACATCTAAAAACATTTAAATATTTACCTAAGTCCGGCTCATTTTCAGAATCTTCGTGTCCCTCTGAAAGCCTCCCATCTTCCATACTTTCCCATTCCCAGCCATCGTCCTCATCAGATAGTAGTTCAATATCAGAGAGATTATCATTTTCTTATAATTTTAGCAGTTCGTCTTCGGTCACATATTTTTTCTACTACTCATCATAAACTGAAAAAAAAAATAAACACTTGAAACTATTGACCTAAAAGATTTTTGTCCATCCCAGTGAACGTTCAAATGAAAACAATAATATTTATCAATACATAATATGTTACTGCAAATGGTTAGTTGTAATAAAAACTAATAATCATTTATATATTCCCGAATTATCACAAATTCCGGTCAATTTTGTTTATTTACAACGTTTTCTAACCTAAACTGCACACCCGTGTTTTGCTTACAACTGCTGCATCCAAACAACTGACTGAACATTGGCGGGAATAAAATTTGGTAGTCATCCGCGATTCTAACGTATTATATGCATGTGTACATTGCAGTGGACGAAATGTTGTGAGCTTAAAATATTTTTTATTACTTATATACAAGGTGTGAAAATTGTATACACTGCAGTGGACGCTGCGCCCGAAAGGGTTAATTGAAAGTTGAAGCATTTCGACATGTGTAAATACACCTTGAATGTTCCACTGAATAATCGTCATTTTGTTTGTTTTTGCTTATTTAATATGTGCTATCCTGTGTGTGACGCATCGTTGTCTTCCGACACGTCAAACTGGTTATTTAGGTCTTGTTTTATTTTATTAAGAATTTTCTTCTTGATTCTTGTAATCCTGGCTTCTATTACTCTTTCTTGCAACTATTTCTGTCAGCATGTGTAGTAGGCCTTGTATGTTCTGTGTGTACTACTGAGCAATTTCCAGAGGGGTGGAAGAGCCGTGTACGTTTTCTAAGACGCTTACTAATTAGATGTAGTTTAGTACATATGGCGGTGATGCTTCCTGAATCAGTTGTTTAGTTGGTTGTAATAGTGAGTCAATATTAATGGCAACCGAAGTGGCAGTAGCTGATTTGATAATTTTTTCTTCTTATTTTGTTCTGGTTGAGGTTTTGTAAAATCTATTTGCGGTGTTTCTGTAGGAGTGGAGCAAGCTGGAGATGATACTTCGGAGTGGGAACGTTTATTTATGTGATTTGGATTGGAACTTTCTTGAGAATCCATATCTTCCTGAGTTTCGCCGGTTGAGTGTATTTCTTTATTCTATTGGGAACTAGGGGCCAATAATTGTGAACAGAAGTATTCCTGCATTTGGGAGGAGTTGCTAGCTTGTTGGAACATAGGTTGTGGAACAGTAACGTGAGAGGGAGTTATAGTACGAGCTGATGATACGTGACCAGCCGATTACACTTATAACAAGTTAATCCATCGGAGAGGAAAATTCGATATGAAGTATTATCGAAATCAATTAGGACTCAGTCAGGTACAATATTTTTGTCGAATGGTGCATAGTATACTTGCCTTCGAAAACTAAGCACATGGCTGTATTCTGGGTCTTGTACTCCAGCTGTAAGAAAAGAAATTGGGGACATCAATTTAAAAGTTCTATTAAACACTTTGCAATTGCATCATGAGGTATGGATGGACATACATTAGAAATAAGTAACCTATTAGCTGGGGTAATTAGTTTGCGTGCTTTTATAGTGTGTTCTCCTATTTTAATTTCTCCTTGTTGACTTAGAAAATCGCCTACAACTTGTTTACTTGAAAGGTAGATGCAAATTCTGCCATTTGACATTCTTGATGAAAACAGTACATATTTTAGTTGCACTAAGGTTCCTACTGCAATGGTATACTCTTGTAGTTTTATTGTGTCTACCGACGGAAAAATAATTGCTTGGTCCTCAGTTGGAAAATGGTTGGAGATGGTTGTTGTTGTGTAATTGTGGAATATGTGAGAGTTTGCTGATCGGGATTAGGTGATGGACCCCTGTAGTCAGAAACACGGCTTGACATTTTGTAAATTTTAAGTAGCTTTTTTTGTTTTAAATTTAAATCGAATTTTCATTTCGGCAATAGTTTCAACTTGAATCCGACTCTGTTTATTTCTAGTGAAATCTATAGGTTTGGCTATTAATGATAAATGATAGTGATAGTAGTTGAAGCCAATGTTTTGGTTAATTGATAACCAAAAATTTGTTGGTATTGTATCAAAAGCGATATTTTAATCGATCTATGATTACTGGAGAAAAAAAAGTACTCACTGCACTTAAAGATCACTGTAAACTACTTCAATTTATCGCGTTTTACTGTTTTAATTTTTAGTATTTCTTTAGAAAAACCGCAAAGACTGAGGAGAACAAAATACTTCGACTTATTTGCCTGATATTCAGGTCCGAACCTTCTGCATTTTTACCTTTTTAGATTTATATTTTTGTAGCTCAGTTATTTGTCAATCTTTCACTGGTACACTTAAAAGTTTAATTATATTAGTTAGTTTGTGTAAATAAATAGTTTTTGAAAAAGCAATTTCGAATGTCGAATATACTCGTATTTCTGGGCGAACAGAACAGAAATACACATGCAGTCTTCGTAGACCTAAAAAGTGCCTTTGATGTAGTGATTAGGAAGCATATGGCAAACAAACTAGATATATTGAAGATCCCATAAAACTGAGAACACTGATTAACATGAGTTTGATAATGACGATAAGATATGAAAATTGAGTAATTCATATTAAAAAGTCCATTTAATCTAATAAAAAACAGTGGTTTTCAACGTGTTTTAGTTTCATTATAAGCCACTACTATATCTATATTAACAGACACTGATTAATGACAAAATTATGGCGTTTGCATTATTATATTAAGTGCTATGGGATGCTTTACATTTATGACGGCAACATTTTTTGCTTAATTAGCATGTTTCGCTCGAAAACAATTAGCGTGACTCGTTTTAAATGAAACAAGACGGTTGAACACAATTGAAAGCTTCTGAAGTAAATAGGGGTGTTTGGGGAAATAATAGTTAAAACAAATTTAAATTAATAAACGTAGGGTGTAAAACGGACATGAAAAGGAAGTGTTCAGAGTCATATGAGGATGAGGATGCGGGTTGACTGTAACGTAATAGATTTAACGCACTCGCTTATGATTAACAAACAATGCACAAATATCATGAGAAATGTGAATCTAATAATGGTCCACTATTGAAAAATATAATAGCGAGAAAATAGTTTGAATTGCGTTTATGAGTATTGATTACACTATGTGTCCAAAATAATAGTCAGTAATTCGCTTTCTAATATAAACAATTGCTGAAGAGATGTCACGTGAACGTTTGTGGGAGTAACACGAAATCATAACTCAGCTATGTGCCGCACACTTCGGAGATAGCAAAAGATTAGTAAAGTGTCACGTATTTTGCCACAATACTTTGCGTTTTTGGATTTTCTCAAAAAATTTAACTGCCATGATATGACTTTTTTTGACTAGAAAATAGACAAATAACCAACTAATAATCCTGCGCAAACCGCATCGTAATATCTTGTTCCTAACTCAAATTATAAAAAAAATACTAAACCAGGAACATTCATATCAACCCATTTAAAAATGCATCGGTTGCTACCGATAAGAAGGCGATTAGTAGGCCACGGACACGAACAATCGCCTAACAAAAATATTGCCAAGTAACGTCAAACTATTTTGTCACACGCAGCCCAATATTGTTCATTGCATATATTTTGAGTACTTTTCAATCAAAATGTCTCTCACCAATAATGAAGCCGTTGACATGATTGCGATTTATTTCGAGTGTTTTGAAAATGCAGCTGTAGCTGCAAGACAGTACGCGGTACGGTATTCAGATCGCTGTCATTACGGGAGAAGAATGTTTCCGTGCTAGGTACAGCGATTACGCGATACTGGAAGTTTTCGTTGTCCTAAATTTCACAGGTGTCGCAATGGAAAGCCCGAAGAAAACATTATCAATGTCTTAGCTTACATAGAATTTGATAGATATGTAGGAACTAGAACATTGTGTCTAGACTTAAGCAAAACACAAACAATTGTTACAACGTTTATAGGTAAATAATTTTATCTTATTCCAAGTATCTTAGCACATACTCTCAAATACACAATTCAGTGTTATTCTGATTATAGTGTTTTACGTGTATGTTGTTTTTTTACTTTTAGATTACATCCTTACCACATAGTCTTGCACCAGGCGATAAACGAACAATATTTCGATAATAGATTAAATTATTGTCAGTCGATGCTAGGCATGCTTGAGGAACCACTGCTGCCAGTCCACCCACTGTCCATTTATTGCGAGAAAATATTGTACTAGATCCCATAGTTGAAGAAAATTAAAAAGTTTTTTGTTCGTTTACCCACACATTATTTGGACTTCACCATCATTTTTTAAATGTACGCTTGCTCTAGTCACCTGTGGTGACCTTATAAAATATCTACTGTTCTCGCTCTTAACTTTAACAAGTATGTAATAAGAATCTAAAAATTCTATAACAATATAAGTGGAATAGGCCTACAGGAGATACCACTTGAAAAAAAACGCGCCTATAGGGCTCTACCTCACGGGTGGTGTGGAAACGAGCTTAAAATGGAGCTTAATTGAGTATGTGGTTGTCGTTAAATTCAAACTTGTTACCACTGTGTCGTGAATATTTATTCATAACAACTGATACATAGCCCTCAAAAAATTCTAAAAACCTTACTATTATCGATATAACATCAGAGGAAAACTGGGAATAGCAATAATAAACTGATTTTGTATATTACTGGATAAATGGTTGGAATTTAACCTATAAAATATTACCTGCTTCATAATACCAAAACATAGAAACAAGTTTTCTCACAAATAAAGGTGACCATACACGACAAAATTATGAGTGATCGTGAAGACACTCCGCAAATAACGTTAGAAATTCTATATCAAGAAATAATAAATACTAAGCAGGAGCTCAAAGATTGTATCGCAGCTAGTGAAGCTATGAGAAGAATTAATAATCAAAGTTAAAAAGATCGAGGAAGACAATAATAAATTACAATTACGAATCGAAAAGCTAGGACGTGTAGTAAAGAAAAAGAGTTTAATGGTTTTTGGCTTGAATATACCTCAAAACGAGGTCTGTGCAATTGTTTTGTGTGAAGAAATTAATAGATTATTGGATGCACAGATATCTGCAACGGATATTGATCATTTTTATTATCTGGGACAGGCGCCAAACAGTCCCCTCAAGATTGAATTCCACTCCCAAATTACTAAGTTATCCCTACTTAAAAAAGGAAGACGGCTTAAGGGTACTAAAATATCAATTTCACCGGATTTAACAAGATACCAGCAAGAAGAGGAAAAAATATTACTGGAACATTTGAAAAAGGCGAGAGATATTACCACTAATAACTGCTATATTAGAGGATCTAAGCTATACATCAATCAAATTCCCCATATTATTGAGGAATTGAATGATAGTCATGCAGTGAAATTGACTAAACCAAGTAGTGCCTCATCAACCCCAAGTACGTCAACTAATATTATCAACAGTCATAAATCGGACACACCAATAGAGAATAAAAGTAAGGGACTGCAAGGTACAGGCGCTTCAAAGTCAAATAAGGAAAAGGCGGACAGTAAGGTTATTAAGGAAGGCATACCGAGTGTGAATACCAAACATAGTCCAACTTCGCAAGCAACTAGAACTCGCCTAGGATCTAAAACAAATAGATAACGTATCCCTGATTGCTATCTTTGGTTAGTATGTTTGTTTATTGTTTGATTGTTGTTTAGTTTTCATTTGGGTGTGGTGCTGATTGTTTTGATTTATTTGTATAATTTGAAATTGAATATTACTACTATATATTAAACGATAAAATAATGGATCAATATATACGCGATTTTGAGGTGGAAACAATCGAAACGTATAGGCTTAATAACGGATATGAGTGTAATCAAATATTACAAGAGAACAATGAGAATATAAATTTCAAAATACTACACAATAAGATTCGTAGCATTGATAAAAACATAGATGAATTAAAAATCTTTATAGAAGGAACAGAATTAAAATTTGACTTGATAATACTAACAGAGACTTGGCAGCTACATAATCCAGACTTATATAACCTACCTGGATATTCAATCCTATATAATCATGGGGATTATAATCAAAGTGACGGTACGGTCATGTTTATTAAAGAGAAGTATGATTTCAACCACAAAATAGTACAAATAGATTAATTCAAGTTTCTGAAAACGATTATAAAATTCAATAAAAGTAGTATCAATGTAACTGCATGCTATAGGCCACCTTCTACAGTCATTAATAAATTTGTACAAAACCTTCAAACTTACTTTGACTCTGAATCTGATGATAACACATATAACCTTTTTATTGGAGATATCAACATCAATATATTACAGCATAACAATGATACCGTACCCACTAAACAAGAAACAAGTCTTTATTGTGATGTTCTTTTTAGAGACTTTTCGTGATGTTTATTTAAAACGTTAATAAGATATCCTCCTAGATGTCTTAATTTTATTACCGACTCTATTAACATCCATGTCATGTAAATAAAACATATTTTTTATGTACACAGTACTACTTGAATTCGCAGTTACATACACATCCTATGAACTTATTTTTAGTAACTTCCTATAGGAAACATTCATACGATGTTAATTTGTATACTCCTCACTAATGTCACAAACAGAACGTTACTGCAATATTACAAATTAACATGTTTCTAAGATGATCATATGTTGCAGTTACTTTTACATCTTTCGAAATAATTTTTAGTAACATCGTACTATTACGTCTGTACGATGTTAGTTCATAAAACTCTCAGTAACATCTCATATTAAACATCACATTAACATAAAAAAGAAGAAAACAGAAGAGGAACTGATGAAAGAAACATACAGTAGTTATCTGTGAAACAAAAATGACAAGCATGAAATGGCGGATGGTTTTCAGTTATGTGTTATATTTTATTTGCAGGAAGCACTTATTTTGCAAGTAGTACTTGAATAGAGTGGTCTTCGTTTTCGTTAGTTCCTACTTATCTACAGTTTCTATACTTAGTTATAATTCTTGTTATAATGGACGAACAACAATTGTTATCGGTAAGTACCTATTCCAAAATCATAATTATTAAAACTTAATACTCATTCAATACTTTAATCGGCTATTATACATTGAAATTCCAGGTGGCGGAATTGTACACTAACATTATATAATAGAGTTTACAAAATAAGGGTTTTTTCAATTTTTAAAATATTTCAGTTAGTGAGTATATTTTAAAAACGATTCACAATATTTCAAATTCTAGAATCCTAGATATGCATTATACCCTACTAGAAACTTAATATTGCAATAGGGTAGACATTATTATTAATAATAAAACATGCTCATATGTTGACAGGGATTTGAATCTAGAAGAAAATATGTTCAAGATGTTTCAGAAGCTACTTACATAGATAAAATAAAAA
Organism: Galeruca laticollis; assembly: GCA_963921935.1. Lineage (NCBI taxonomy): Eukaryota > Metazoa > Arthropoda > Insecta > Coleoptera > Chrysomelidae > Galeruca > Galeruca laticollis. Next base: position 67,854,306 of record OY998178.1, on the reverse strand, counting down.
ACAAATAGTTGGTAATTATGTAATGAAACGCGAGTAACTATTTCAGATAGTCTGATACAAACATTGTATTAAAGAGTACAAAAAATATGGAATCAAGTATCTCTTGTTCTAGTTTTTGTAGTAGTAGTCTTAGCCATCAATATAGTTTTGTAGGTTTAGAAAATTTTAACAATATTACTAACAATTCTTGTGAACAATTAGAGACTGTTTAAGACTTTAAAAACAGAAATTTCTGTTAAAAAGCCCATTTCCATTTGAAAATTCACTGAATACAATAAATAAGCTGAAGGTGTCAAAAAAGTGTTACGACATTTGTTTTTTGGGTTGAACCTTCCCCCACCCCTTACTTGAAGAATAAGGACAAAAAGTCCCTAACTACATTTTTCATAATCTCAACAATATATCAAAAATTGTATTTCTAGGATACCTTTAGTATGTCGTTTTTGGAGATAATCACAGTGTTATGTTTTTAACTGTTGAAACATCACAAAAGTTAACAGCCACAAGCTGGGCATAAGCGATTGTATAGATGTGCATGTGATGAAAACAAGAGGAAAAAAAGGAAGAACATTATCACAATGTGATGTTGAATTAACATAACTGTTATATTCATTTGCATAGTGGGTAGAATATAATAATACATTGCATGAATACGGATATATGCCTATGGTCAGCATAGCTACAAGAGGAAAAGCATGCTTAGATCACATATGCATCAAATCTAAAATTCCTGAAATACTAGAAATGGTCATACCTATGGTTGTTGATACAAATATAACAGATCATTCGACATTGCTTGCTATAGTACATGATAACAAAAAAAAAGAACAAGACAACAAAACGTGCAAAAAGTTCATTTATTATATCCGACTGTCAACCATTTTGGCAGAAATTAATTGGAATCCTGTATACTCGCAAAGTGACCCAGATACTGCCACAGATATGCTACTCAAAATAATCAACAATATAATCAAAAACTGTACTAGATATAAAAAAACTGAAAAGAAATCTACGAAAATTGCATCATGGATGACAGATTCCCTATTAAGTGAAGTCCATAAAAAAAAATAAACTTTTCAAACAAGCTTTGCAAAATCCTAATAACTTAGAGATGAAACATCGATATCATACTTCGAGGAATAGGCTGGCAAATTTGATTGCAAAAACAAAACAAAATTATTACAAAAACTGTATTGAAAGTGGTGCAAATGATTCTAAAACATTATGGGCTATAGTTGAAGAAATAACTGGCAAGAAGCAGAAAGCAGCGAAAATAGATATTAGTGTTTTTAAATGGAACTCACGGTCTCTAGTTAATTCCACAATATAATACAAGTCATTGGAAATTCTAAAAAATTGACAATTGTTTCGATAAACCGATTGATTTATCGAAACAATTGTCAATTTTTTAGAATTTTCAATAACTTGTATGATATTGTGGAATTAACTAGAGACCGTGAGTCTCATTTAAAAACACTAATATGAGCATATTCCACGAAGTAAGGGTCGAGACAGTCAATTTCATTAGAAAATAGATATAATAAAAAACGATAAGGGACAAAATTTAGCGAATAAATTTAACAATCAATTTGTGAACATGGGTCCGAGATTAGCACAAAAAATAAATAAAAATCCAAACTTCACTCCTCGTACATATAGTTTACCTAACTCAATACAATTAACTCATACTGATACCACTGAGATTGTAGACATTATAGAACAACTAAAAAATTAAAAATTGGTTGGTAGCGATGGGATAGGTGTAGATTTAATAAAGGATATTGCTGAACACATTTCCAATCCGTTGAAATATATTATAAATATGAGTATTGACACTGGATATTGGCCAAAGCATTTTAAAGAAGCAGTAGTCTGTCCAATTTATAAAAAAGGAAATAAAGCAGTAACAACCAATTATAGACCCATATCTCATTTAACTAAAATATACGAAAAAATTATTAAAAAGAGATTGAACAATTTTATTGATAAGTACAAATGTATTTCAATGAAACAATTTTGATTCAGAGAAAATACAACTACTGAGGATGCGATATTGGAATTAACTAAGAAAGTACACAATTCACTCGAAATAGGTACCCCTTGTCTTTGTGTTTTATCGACCTTAGTAAAGCCTTTGTCACGGTTGACCATTCTCTCCTGCTCAAAACGTTAGAAGCAAACGGGATAAGAGGTAATTGTCTAAAACTTTTCAATAGGTATCTTACTAATAGGAAACAACTAGTCAAAGTCGAGAACGAATTAAGTACCAAGAAAACAATGAAACGTGGAGTCCCACAGGGTAACGTCTTGGGACCAGTTTTATTTAATCTTTATATAAATGAACGGAAGTTGAAACCGACTTAATTATTGTAAAAGACTAGTTCGATTATAAGCTTTTAACAATGAATTTAGAAAAAACTACATTCTTACCTTTCAGTTGCAGCGCTTCTGGCAGCGCTCCCTATCAAAAAATAACTTTTGTAAATAGTGAAATAGAGGGTACAACAAATATTAAATACTTGGGACTATACTTAGACACTAACCTCAAATGGGACTGTTATAGAATATAGGTTATAAGAAAACTACAATTTATATTATATAAATTTAAACTCCTTAAAAATGCTTACCATTACCGCAATTGAAAAAGTTATACTATGCGCTTGTGGATACTCATATTAGGTACGCCATTACAGTTTGGGGTTCGGCTCTGCAAGTGCATATACTTCAATTACAAGTCTTACAAAGAAGATTTTTACGACTAATAATGGGAAAACATTACTGATATTCATCTGATACTCTGTACGAGGAAACACAAATTCTCGACCTAAGGCAGCTCTATTATTACTGTACCAATGTCAAATATCACTTTAGCAGTAATAAAGAGGAATCTCGTAATCATCAATATACCACTCGAAATCGTAACTTACTCAGTTATCCAGTTATAGTTAAAAAGTCCAAATCTCAACGGGCGTATTCGTATATGTGTATATGTCTATAAAGATGTACAACACTATATCGACATCATTGAAGGATATATATATATATATATATATATATATATATATATATATATATATATTTATAAATATATATATTTATATATATATATATATATTTATATATATATATATATATTTATAAATATATATATTTATATATATATTATATATATATATATATATATATATATATATATATATATATATATATATAGCAAGCCAATCTATAAACGAAAGTTAAAATCATTTATATTGGATAAAACAAGAAACTTTATAGATAACATAGTAAATTGAGAGAATGAAATGAACGTTCATATAGTAACGGAATTGCAATATATTAACCTAATCAAGATTATCCTCTTTTCTTAATCACACAAGTAAATCACAACGAGCCATCATCAGCATTCCTGATTCGAATCCTCATTATGTATGCCTGCATATGAATGTGTAATTGTGTAATATGGTAGCGAAAGTGTATTGTATCTGTGAGTGTATAACCATGCTTGTAGGTAAACATTTAATTATTAGCATTTAATTTGCTGGCTATGTGTGTACATGTTTTGGTTAAGATTTATATATTTCTATTTTACTTCTATATTAGCATTTATTCATGTATATTTATATTTTGTACTTTCGTATTTATATTTTGTGCTTTTGTATTTATATTTATTTATGTGTATTTATATTTTGTGCATTTGTATTCACATTTATTTTTGTGTATCTATATTTTGTACTTTTGGATTTGCATTTATTTGTGTATATTTAAATTTTTACTTTCGTATTTACATCTATTTATGTATATTTATATTTTGTACATTCGTATTTACATCTATTTATATGTATTTATATTTTGCGATTTTTATATTTGCATTTATTTAGATTTATATATATTTTTTTGTGCTTTTGTATTTATTTATATGCATTTATATTTTGTGCATTTATATTTACATTTATTTTTGTGTATGTATATTTTGTATTTACATCTACTTATGTGTATTTATATTTTGTGCTTTTTTATTCATATTTATTCATATGTATTTATATTTTGTGCATTTGTATTTACATTTATTTATGTGTATCTATATTTTGTATTTGTATTTTAGTCAATTTATGTATTTATATTTCATGAGCATATTAAAATTACGAAACAAGTACTCATGTACTTATCGTCCATTTCTACTTTATCCGCTTTTTATAATTGTAACCATTATATTTATTTATTGTGAATAAAGATATTATTATTATTGAATGACCCTGTATGCAGTTTTATTCAAAAGGCACTCAATTACTCAGATTCAAAACGTAAAAAAGTAATAGCAAAATTGTTTCTATTGTTTGGCGGCTCTTTTGGATCAGAGCCGTCTTTAGCAAAAGCGTGGCCTGGTGCAAAATAGTCTTGCCAGGCTCTTATGTAGGTAAATAGCTCTCGACTCTTCTATTTCATAAACTACCTACCATCATCGTTCTTTTCCACCTCCACCAAAATATCGCTACCATTAAAAAATAAACATCGTAATGTGACTTATCTCTGTTAATAAAAACAGCTAAATATTTTGTCTTTATTTTTTTTTATTCTTATTAATACTAAACTAAAACAAATTTAAATCCGCTGAAAAGTATTGCCTTAACAATAATATTCTTACACTACTAAAAATTAATTTTTCTTGCTTTTAATCCAGCGAAATCATCAATAATTTCTTCAAAATTGACTTTGGCCGTGGTGTCTGCTTCTATCGATAATGTTTCCAAAGACGTTAAACTTTCTTGGCTCATTGATGATCTTAAATAAGTTATTATTAACTTTAGCCGAGAAAAACTTTTTTCTGCGCTAGCAATTGTCACAGAAATAGTAAGTAGAATTCTGTAGACAATGAACGTGTTGGGATATGGATTTTGTATTCTGTTCATAAATCTTAACACACCAACAGCTGTTTCAACTTCAGCGGGAAGTAGGTCACGAAGAACTTTTAGTTCTGTGAACAAATCATTTCCACAGATAACTTTTTGCCCTTCAAAACTTAAAGAGGCTTCTAGGGCTTTGCACTTTTCCAACATTAGACCTTGTTCAATTGATTTTAATTATTTTACACTGTACAAGATTCCCATAGTGTTGTAACTGGCAATTTGTTGAAAACTTCTTGAAAGGTACTGCAATATACAATCTACAATATAATAAAAATACTCAACTTTGAAAATTTGTTCAGCAGATTCTAAAACATGCTCATCTTCTCCTTCGTAACAAAACATTTTGCGTTTCTTCCTTCGCTTGACTATTCGAAACGTTGGCTCTATGTCCAAAAGTTCGCTCATTTCTCTTGCAACCATTATTGCTGCAACAGAACCTTCATTTCTAAATTGCTCAAAAAACTGTCCCAGTCCTTGAATCAACTGCGATGCCATGCCTAAGTGCATTTTTTCAGCCTGTAAGTTTTTGCTTACACTATTTACAGCAAAGAGCACGTCATACCAAATAGCTAATGCTACAAACAACTCATAGCACCTTATTCCATCGACAAGGGATTGAGCTTCACTTCGTGCTTTAGGCTCTTCAGTCGCTTCTACTACTTCATCTAAAGCATCGTGTACTTCCTTAATCTGGTAACGAAGTGCTTTTACACCACTTCAATTTTACTTTCCCATCTAGTGTCACATGACTTTATAACGGTAAGGACAGGAACATGTTTTTCTGAAATGCCCCACCGCTTCGTTGATGCTGAAATACAGCATAAACTCTCTGAACAATTCCGAAATGAGTTATAGCCTTAGGTGAACATTTTGCGACATCACAAATCAAGAGATTCAAACTGTGACTTGCACAAGGCATGTAAAACGCCCTTGGACATACTTCTAAAATTCGAGCTTGTACTCCAGAATACGACTCTTCCATATTTGTCGTATCCTTTGCCTCTACAGTCCTTAATCTGTAAGCCCAGTTTATCCAGTTCCTCTCATAAAAAATCAGCAAAATTGTTGCCCGTTGTTGACTTAACGTCTAAGAATTCGAGAAAATGCTCTTCAACAGTCACACCACCCCTATTATTCTTAGTAGCACTTACATTGTTTTCAGTCTTGATAAAACGTATCACCAAAGATAACTGCTCTTGGTGGCTGAGATCGGGGGTGCAGTCTAGTAGTACAGAAAAATACTTACCTACCTTAATGTCTGAAAAGATTTTTTCTTTCACCTTGTCAGATAACAGTTTAATCAACTAATTTTGAATATTTGCTCCTAGATAGTGATCGTGAATCTCAGACGATCTGATTCGCCCCAAATGCTCTTGCATGACTGTATCAAAAGTAGCTTACATTTCAATAAGTCCTAAAAAGTTGCCATTGTTTGGTTGATACAGTTTAGAGCTCGATCCCCTGAAAGAAATATTGTGCTGTTCTAAACATTTAATGCCACTAACAATTATTTTAAGAACTTCACGCCAATGTTCCCTTCTTTGTTTATCAGTTTCATATGTTGCTTATCAATAGTGGACGCTTCAGCTAAACGTATCTCACAATACGTCCACTTTCCAACATTCTGACCATGAATTGCTGATTTTTCGTGATTATCAAGAGCTCTGTCCAAGTGTGCCCAATCACCATACTCTTAGTTTGCTAATTTAGATCCAGTGTCATTTCCATACAATTTGCAGCAAAAACAAAATGCTTTATCAGTACTTTTGCTGTAAACTAGCAAACGTCTGTGCACTTGTTCTCCATTATTCATAGTTCGTTTGTAAAAATTGGCAGAAAAATGTCTCTTTTCTGCTTTTAACGCAAAATTAATTTTTTTTATTTATAACGGACCCCTTTCTATCAATTTATCAAATTAGGAGTGAGTTAGTAGATTTTACCATAGGACAGGATCATAAGCATCTGAAATTAATTCAAACTCACCAGTTGGATTTAAAGGGTTACATGATTCTGTTATTCTGGAAATAGTTTTAACAGAAGCAGGAGTGGCATCAACACTTATACTACCAACAGTCGTCTGATCGACTAACGATTCATTAATGTCAGAATTTATTTTTTGACCATGAATACTACTTGTACTAAGAGTTATATCGTTACTCACGACATCATGAGTTTGAGTTACGTCATGATCGTCAAGTTCTTTACATTCTGGACATAATATTGTTACGGATCGGGTTCTTTTATAAGAAAACATACTCACTAGCACTTAAATATTTATTTAGCACTCGTACATATACTTAATAATAACTCGCGTAATTTATTTTAAAGTCGAACAATAGATATTTATTTGTTTACACTTCGCAGATAATACACAAATAGACTCGGGCTGAATGAACTCTCCTTTTATATATTTTTCGCTTTAAGTTCTAGAAAAAACTATATTTCACGAGCAATGGAACACTCCGGAATTTTCTGTAGTAATAACCCAAGGACATGCAAATTTATATATTGTTTCTTTATACAATATCTATTATATTTATTATAATAAAAATAGAATGAAAAAAAGATATAGATAAACAAAATAAAATTTTGTTACAAGATATAAAAATAAAAAATCTCTTTGAAAAGGTGGAAATAAAGCAAATTGGATAAAAATATACATAAAATAAAACACAAGATTTCCACTACTCCACTACAAATTCATCACTAACTTCATCGTCACTGTCAAAAATAATAACAAGTGGAGGCATATCCTGACTATCAAATACTACTTCTCTGTCCCACCCATCTTATATAATTTTTTCAGTGTGCTCTACTGTCTTTGACTAAATATCAGGAATCACTTTTTCTAAAGACTTTTTCCATACACCTATTGCTTGTTCTGTTGAAGAACCATCAGTTCCCACATGATCTCTATAAATTTTTTTCAACTATGCCTCAAATATGTTCAATTGGGTTGAATATACAGTGGTAAGGGGGAAGTCGAAACACTTTGTGACCATATTTTTCAGATAATATGTCAGCTTCATATACTGTTGTTGGTTTATTCCTACAAAAATGCATATATTCAAACAAAATAAGTTATCTAAGTATTGCCATAATAAATTGAAAAATGTTTATATCACTTACCGTTGTACTAAATTCAACAATTGGGTTTTGAGGAAAGTATTTTCAAAAGGAATATCATCTTGTATCAACCAGTTCTGTATATCAGTCTTTTTGATAGCTGTTGTTGGTACTTTATTGATCACTGTACTGTGATAACTGGCATTATCCATTACAATTGTGGCAGGTTCTTCCAAGTTCACTAAAAGCTGGTATTCAAACCAATGCAAAAAATGTTCTCGGTTCATTTCACCGTGGTAATCACCATCTTGTTTTTTGGAAATAAAAAACCAGCCCTGCTCCAGGAATAAATACAGAAGAGGAACCAGTATGCAATACTATATACTTACAATAAGGAAATAACAAATTACTACCAGGTTTCCTAGATAGACTGCATATCTCAAAACAACTATTAATAATTATATAGATTTGAATAAAATAGTGTGACTAGTAAATATTTGAAATGTCTTAAAATGGCAGGAATGCTAGTACATCATAAATTAATTGCTAAATTTCATTATTCAATTACCTTGGACCACAAATTTTGGTTTTTTCATGCTTCTATGATTAGAATCTTGCCAATAACATCCAACAGTACCGTCTTTGAATATCCAGGTCTCATCCAAAAACACAAATTGATATAAACCTTCACTTTTTATCATGACATATTCATGTAGAAAATGTACACGTTTCAATGCAATATGTGGCAACTGCATTAAACCACGACGAGGATCATCTTTTTGGTATTTGAATCCAATATTTTTCAATATCTTCGAGAATGATGTTAAACAACCATTAGAGAGTTAACGCTCCTGGAGTTTGTCCCTTAAAATTTTCAAGGTTATGTGTTCCTCTGAAAAAATATTGTGTTAGTTAAATGTGAATAAAATGAAACATTAAAATCCAATGTACTCACTGTTTCCATACATTCCGTATATAACATTTCGGAGAGCATTTTGATCAAAGTTATCAATTTCAACAGTAGGTTTTATGCGTTGTCTCTTTTTAGGTGGGTTTTTAGGATGTTCACCTCTATTATGCTTGGCGGCAATACGGTTAATAGTGGTAACGCTAAGTTCCAATTTATGAAAGAATAATATATTATCAAGTTTAATTAACCTAACCTAACAATAAAAACATTTAATCATTTACATTTAAATATGTAACAATAATATTAATAATGATGAATACAAATAGCGAATACTATTACTTACGTCTCTTACAGCAGTAAGAGGGCCCCCATTTCGGCATTCTCGTTCAAAATAGCTCAACAAAGATGTTATCATCTCTTGACATATTCTGTTCAGCTACTTCGGCATTTTATTAACCAAACACTGCAGATTTGCCTAAATAATTAGTTATGAAAATAACTGTTTTCTTAATCTTAAAGAAGCAATGAATTTTAAAGCACCAGAAAAACTTGTAAATATTAGACGATGATCGAATGTCAATAAACGTCAAAACAAACTGGGAAATTATACCAATTGATTTGACAACGTCTTGAAATTTTGCCAACCCGTTAGCTGTAAATTGCCCTGGCTGTTGAGGATAAATTGTATTCACGGTTGGTAAATTAATATTTATTCTGATAAGCAGGAAAGTAACTTAAAATGACATGATCGTCTTTTTAACGTGAATTAACTATAGCAACAAAACTCCAACAACTAACTAAATAAGCTTTACTACAAATTAATATTTGATATTGGCAAAATTTTATTTTAAATGGCCCTGAAAATGGAAAATCTCATATAACGTACATGATAAATGTTTAATATGGAAATCTAACAGGTGCACCTGTCAATTAAAAAAAGATTTAAGGTTGAATGCTTCCCTAGCACAGAAACTTTTTTAGGAAACTCAAAAGACAAAAGACAAACTCTAATCTGAAACAACTGTGCTCTTTTAGTGTGCCTGCGTCGTAACATGCTTGGTCAGCCGTCGCCACTTCTAACTTTATTCGAAGGAATTAGAAAGTAAAAAAATTGGAATATCTAAAGTTGAAATCTTTAGAGACAAACAAATCCAATATAAACCATTGAAAAGAGAAAATTTTAACTAATTCATTTTTAGTCCGTATTATCTTATTCTAAGAACATTTTATTGTGAAAAGGCCCCTCACAGCGGGGCCTTCGTAGGCGCGGGGCCTGGAACAGCCGCTCCACTCACTTCACCCTAAGGACGACTCTGTTTTGTTTTTGTTGATTTTGTCATCTTACAAGCTCAAGTCAGATCACCCTGTAAGTTGTAGCCTAACACCCAATAATGCAACATTGCAATATAATCTAACACGGTGTGTGAAAATATTTAGATTACAATATTTCTTTTATTTTGTATTTATGTTTTATTACTAAAAAATGATAATTTACGGACTAAGCGTTTAATATTTCGAAAAGTGGCAATAGGATCTTTTTTTCGTTTTATTGAAATTTACGTGTCTCGACATCTAAAGGTCATTGACACGGGAACAATATAAGGTACAGTACAGATTAAATAACAACGTAAGTCACAACAGTGTTACAATATTAAAAAATTAGATTTATATTGAGTTGAGTAGGCGGCAGTCATTAAGAAAATGAATCACGTCACTAAATCTGTTGGTTGAGCCAATGATATTTCCAAGTGTTCCATTAATATTATGACGTCTTCGAGCTATCTGGAATTGATGGCACTTTAATAGAATATGTTCAATAGTAAGTCGAGTATCTGTACAGAATTCTCATTTAGGAGGATCTTCTGAGGTCATAAGATATCCGTGGGTGAGGCGAGAATGCCCTATTCGCAGTCTGTGTACTATAATTTGGTATCTGTACAGAATTCTCATTTAGGAGGATCTTCTGAGGTCATAAGATATCCGTGGGTGAGGCGAGAATGCCCTATTCGCAGTCTGTGTACTATAATTTGGTTTTTCCTAGTCACTGGGTGGAATTTAGGTGTGAAAACGGTGGATTGTATTGAATGGAGTTTAGTATTTAGTTGGTTCCAGTGATTTTGCCAGTTTTGGAGTGTGAGTTGCTTGACGATGGGTTTCATGTCTTGAATGAGGTAAACATTTTCTATTTTTAAGTCGGAGGAACATGCTTGTCTGCGATTTCATTCCCGGTTATTCTCACGTGTGATGATATCCAGATGATGTAAACCAAAATACCATTGGAATAGAGATGGTGGCAGGTATTGTGAATTTGGTGGACTATTGGATGCAGTGAATAAATGTTTATCAATGAGAGAGATTCTGTTTATACTGCTATAGTGCTGTTGTTATCTGTTGGAGTGTTCAAAGCTCTCAGTATTCCAAATAATTCTGCTGTACAGACGCTGGTAGTGTCGGGAAGTCGATATCTTCCAACTATAGAATTTTCATCAGTTACAGCACCACCGACACCCTCTGCGTTTTTTGATGCATCGGTAAACAAAACTTTATCAAACTGATGAGAAAGTGAAATTCTCCTGGATTCTTGCACAAGTACTGCGTTGGGTGTGTCCAATTTATGGTAGCGACTTAGAGTAGTATCAAGAAAAGGTAGGTTTATGGTCCATGGCGCTCTATTGGAAGAATTAATAGGGGTCATGATTGCAAGATTATTTGTTCCCAACAGCGATTTAAGTGATGACACAGCTGTTGAAATTGTTTCGGGATGTCCTTCAGGGGTGCGTGCAGAGTTGATAAGGTTAATGACAGGGTTGTCAGGACAGGCTGCGATTTTACAAAAGTATGATAGTAGTAGACGCTGTCGACGTATGAAGAGAGGGGGTTCAAATGACTCAACGAAAATGCTTTCGGAAGGACTAGACCTGAAGGCTGCTGTCACCATGACAATCTTTTGTCAAATGTTACGCCTAAGAAATTTTGGTGGTTAACAAGTTCAAGCGGAGCGTCGTTTAAGTATAAAAGTGGAAAGATCGTGCTATTTCTCCTGCTGAAACGGATAACTTTTGATTTTGAAGCCGAGAACTGAAGGCCGAGATTTATAGACCAATCATGGATGGAATTTAGAGCGTTTCGAAATAGACAGCATGTGCTTGTTGTTACTTTACTCTGACAAAAAATTATGAGGTCATCCGCGTAGAGCGTGTATTCAACTGGGGCAATTATGGAATTACATATATCGTTAATGCTAAGAATAAATAGGGTAAGGCTGAGTATCGCGCCTTGTGGGACACCATTATGTGGAAAATAAGAAGAAGATGTTTGCCCATTTGCTGTTACATTGAAGGATCTGTTTGCTAAGAAATTTTGTATAAAGGAGAAAATATTACCATGAAGCTTTAAGTCTATTAGTTTTTGAAACATTGAGGTTTGCCAAACAGTGTCGAGTGCACTGTCAATGTCCAGTGTAACTGCTATAACGTCACTTCTATCACTAAAAGATCGATAAATTTCTGTTTGAAGCATAATTAAATTATCCATGGTTGATCTATTTGTTCTAAAGCCTGACTGCGCAGGGTTAAGTATATCATTTTTTCGAGAAACCAAAGTAGACGTTTGTTGAATATTTTTTCTAGTACCTTGCATAGTGCGCATGTTAACGATATTGGTCTAGAAGAATTTGCCGTTTTTGAGTTATTCTTTTTGATCGGAATCATGATCGATTCCCGCTAGGCTTTAGGCAACTGCTGACCACACCTTATTCGATTATAAAGTTCGAGTAGTTTGATCTTTGACGTAGGGTGTAAATGTTTGAGGAAAATTGATGGGATGTTGTCAGGCCCCGCAGCAGTTTTTTTAAAGAGGAAAGAACGATATTGAATTCATCTAAGGTAAACTAACTGTTGATTGGATGAAGGTTAGTGGTGGTATTATCGGAATTTTCAGCTATATTTATTCGGTTAGAGGGGGTTTGTTAATTTTAGTTTTGTTTTCGAAATGTTGGGCAAGAATGTCCGCTATTTGCTGGTCGTTGTGATAACATTTCCTTGGTTTAGTAGAGCAGGTACTTCATTAGTACTACTGTTTCGGCCTTTCATTCGTCGTATCTTAGACCAAACTTGAGCTGGGGATGTGTCTGTGGTTATTGTACTCGTAAACTTGTTCCACGAGTCTTTTTTACTTGACTTAAGCATCCTCCTAGCTTGAGCTTTGGCGTTTTTAAAGTTAATTCGATTCAGTTCGTTTCCAGTTCTGCGGTACTTGTTAAGTGATCTGTTGCAATTTTTCACAGCTTGGTAACAGGAGTCGTTCCACCAAGGAACTGATTTCTTCGAGGGGTTGATTGAGAATTTACCTATACATCTTTCAGCGGAGGAAAACATTGCATAAGTGAACTGCTTGACAGCTTAATCTATGTTATCATGGTGGGTGAGATCATCCAATTGTTCCTTATCAGTTTCCTCGAAGAGATCCCAATTTGCATTATTTATTTTCCATTTGCAGTTTAAGGTTGTGGTTTTTTGTTCGTTGCTGGAAATTATGATGAGAAATTGGTTGCTGTCATATAAACTGTTAATGGTGTTCCATGTTAGCAAAGAAGCTAGCCCGGGGTCTTAAATACTCAAATCAATAGATGAGAAGGAACCAGATTGGACATGAAAATATGTGTTACTGCCGGTATTAGGAATGTTAGCATTTGTAATGTTTAAGACATTTTCAACAGATTCACCTCGTCCAAAGGTTCTTTTGGGGCCCCACATCTGGTTATGAGCATTGAAGTCACCGACTAATATAAAAGGAAAAGGAAGTTGATTAATTAGATTGCTGAGCTCAGATTCTTTCAAAGCGTAATTGTGAGTTACAGCAATAGCTTCTAATTCAGTGATCAGGTGATATTCTTGGTGAAATATATCGTTAGAAATGAAAACTGAGGTTCCACCACTGACGCGTGAGAGGTTAGGTCTGATAAAATGGTGACCCGTGTAACTTTTGAGATACGGATTATGAGAATTTCGGAAATTAGTTCCTTGTAAACAGATAAGGTCAGGAGAATAGTCACTAATCAGTTGTTGTGGAGATTCTAAACCGGGGGGAAAACCCGTTACAATTCCAATAAATTAGGGTGAAAATGAAATATTAGAAGTTATGTGATTAATAAGAGGATTTTTGCGAAGTTTGGGATACCTGAGATACTGTAGAATTTTACGAGTCTTCGGAGTGTTGTGATTGATGTGAACCCTCAGAACTGTAATCCTCTTCGTTTGATTCACTTTTATGTTCCTTGAAATCCAATCGAAGCTGATGTTTTAATTTTATTTTTATTCGGGTTATTCTGTTTTTAATCGATCTCTCTGTAAGAGTTGGATAAAGTAGATTTTGGTTAGAGATAAAAGACTTAATGTCATTAGTATACTTTAAGGCGTCCTGGTAAGGATTGCGACTACCAAAGCTGTTTTCCAAGTATGCTTCAAGATTGTCTATTGGAAGGATATAGGTCTCAGGGTTAGCTTGGTATGCTTTTTGTATACATTGTTTTGTTATATCTGTTAAATTAGCTTCTTCAGAGGAGCTCAACCTTGCTTTCTTATTTTTTTTCTTCTGAATATCGGTGAGAGGTTTAGGGGGGGGAGCATTTCGTTGAATTGATCGACAGCATCAGGAGAACTGGCTTTGTCACTTGAGATTTCGGAACGGCAACGTTTTTCTGCAATAAATGGAGCAGGGTTGGATTGGGTTGTATCTTTGTTCGAGAGAACTTCGCTCATTGGTGGGAGACTGGTTGATGGGAGTGGAGAATCACTTGTTCCTGTAGATGCATTGGTAGCTTCAGGTGTAGACTGTGTAGGCTTTGATGTAACGTCGAGTGGTGGATTTGAGCAATTTGAGGCGATGTGTACGGATTGCTTGCAGATAAAACAATTCATATTATCGGTTGATAGAAAAATTGCTTACCATCAAATGAAATGGCTATGGAAGTTTGGAGTTCAAAGTTGTCAGAAGGGGGGAAAACGTAAGCTTGACGTCTGAAACTGAAAATATGGGCATCTTTGACGCCTTTAGAAAAGAGATCGGAGATGCCAGTTGTAGCCCAAGATTTTTTATTACATTTTCGACCTGTTCATGAGGAATATAGGGGGAAATATTAGATATGATGATCCTTTTAGTAGGAGAGACGAGACTACAAATGTTTATGGTAGTGTTATTTATTGTTATTGGAGGGTGTGATTTGAGGAGGTTATCTACAAGTTTCTGAGTTACCAAGATATATCGAAATTTGATTATTTGAAATTCTGGAGGCAAACGAGATATTTTTTGGACCAATTACATTACCCATTCCTTGCACGTAGTCGAATAACTTTAAATTGTCTTCTGCATGCTTCACAATAGCTTGATCTTTTTTTGGAAAGCATTGTTTAGGTGCTGTCTCAACTGCTGATAGGTAAGATGTTTGAACTGAATTGTTGAGTGACATTTTGGAAAAATGCCCTGCCCTTGTACTCAAAAGCAGTATATAATGTTTATTGTGGGTTTATGTGAACTCGTTGGATAATATATTATCCATAACGAAAAATCTGCTCACCTACGCCTCTGTTTAATGTGAAGTCTTGAACCAGGTAATTAACAATGTAAGTAAATTGTTTAGTAAAAAATAGCTTGATAAGAAACTGGATCTAAAAGTCTACTGTTGATAATACATACACATGTAATTAATAGCACCAAAGCACAAATTCACTTATTTATTACGAGAATAGAAGAGCAGAATACAGACGATGTTACTAGTTCAAGCACCCGTACGCGAATCGCAATAGGATCTAATTCTACCAATAAGAAATTTTAACGAGAACATCAAGATCTACACTATATCCAATATTCATAAACTTTGACTGTGATTTCTTTTAATGATATTTGAAGATTTTTTCCATTCTAAAATTATGTAGTTTAACAGAAACAGGTCTGGGAAAGCACGAATCACCCTGTAAACAACAGATATTTTATTTTCGGTAATGGGTATGTATTTTGTCTTGATATATTTGGCAGTAACGTCAAAAAATATTTAAAAGGGACTTTTCGGGGACCGTTTTAAAAAAGTCGGGATTTTGAACTTCAACGCCCTGTATCTCAAAATCTAGCTGTAAAATAAGGTAGGGCCCATGGAGACTTTTGATCAGGACATCAAATACCAGTACATATCAAAAATTCAGACGATTTGACGGTGTCCCCGTTTCCGTATGAAAAATGCGGGTCCTTTAAATCGTTTTTAAAAAGTAAAAAAGTGAATAAATATATCCCTTTTATGTCAAACTTGTTGACATTTGGAAAATACGAATCAATGCTGTCGCTCCATTTCTAGTGAATTTTTAATAAATGTCGTGTGTTCCCGGCGGATTTTGACAGTCGATACTGGTTGACGGCATGAAAAATTTGTTTGCGGAAATTGTTCATATAATAAAACGTTTCTTTGGAATAATAGGAACGTGGAAGCCTAGTTGTTAAAGCAACGGTCTGAATTATGAATGGTACGTAACCGTTTATTTTACAAAAATCATCAGAGAAATTCAACTTAAGTAGAAGAGGCGAATAGTTCTTTATTGACGATGAGAGTTCTCACACATCGGCTCTTAAAAGAAATTTTAGACCAACCAAAACATCGAATTTATGGGTAGCACAACTTGGTACTTAATGAGATTGTTTTCTTCGTAAATCAAAAATAAATGACTGTGCCAATGATTTTCGACACTCAAACGCATATTTTAGGTCCTTACCTCTGTGAATAGTTTTGATTTAAACGTAATATTATAATGATCATAATGGAGAATATATTTAGTTACAATGGAACCATTTTCGACCTCAAATCTTTGTTTCTCTAATTATTGGGTCAGAAATATGAATAGCAGCCCTCATTCAATCGCTAAATTCGATCCCTTGTTACTAAATATCGCATTGCTAAAAAATTGTTCTCAGCATCCACCAGCAAATTGATATCAGTTCCTTAATCCCCGCCGGGAGCGCTACGGGGGTTCCCCTATACATATCTTTTAATTATTTCGTTTTATTTAGATTTGGCTGCGAGCTACAAGGGTAACAAAAGTCGGACGCTTGTTAGGCGACGACTGTCTGTTGTTTACGCCGCGTGTCAACTGTTTTGGGAACGCGATTACGCATACTGTACTTTTTTATCTCCTTTTTCTTTTATGGCACGTTAAGAGGGGTGTTGTGTGTTCTATAAACATGTTTTAATGATGTACTCTTTCTATTACTGGTGTAACTATTGAGGGGATTAAAGGCAATTATCCCTACGAAATTTATCATTTTTGGAATTTATTTTATACTCCTTTATCTATTGCCTTGTACCATGCACCATGACAGCCTTGTCAGCTAACTTGGGTTCCTCTGGCATTTTCAATTATTTCAAGTAACCGACGTTTTATTTTAACTATCTCTCTTTTGTTTTCTTTTATTTTATTTACCATCGTTTCACTGAGCGTCAACGAATTCGGCACTATTATAATCCCCTATTACCTGCACCCCCTCTTTACCTGGACAAGATACATGAATTCGGCACTACAGTTTAGCTTTCTAATCCCTAATCTACGTCCTGTTTATAATTACCTGTGAGGTGTACATCAAGAAGCTCCCACATCATGAATAATACGATAGCGCAAACAAGTGAACGTGGCAAACAAATTTTAATTGTTGAAAATTATTCATTTAGCATTGAAAAACCATGTAGAAGCAATGGACACTTTAACTGTAAGAGATATTAATTATATAAGAAATAATGTCAAATACAAGCCAAAGAAAATGCAGCCAAGTTTACCGACGAGTGCAGAAGAAACCATTAGAGTTTTACAAAATTTGGAATGTAAAACAATTAAAGGGGAAATTTTTTTGACAGGTGTTGAGCAGGAAAGGCAAATTATAGTATTTTCTTGCGAAACAAATTTACGTGTTTTGTGTAATTGCGACACAATATATTTAGATGGTACGTTTAATTATTGTTTAAATTATTTTTTTCAACTATTTACTTTACATACTTTTATTAATGGTCATTAAATTCCACTAGTGTTTTCTATTTTACGAAGTAAGAGTACCTCAGTTTATATAGACACATTTCAATTTATTAAAAAAAAGTGTCGAGAAGTAGATTTAGATTTTAATCCAAAGTTTATTGTAGTAGACTTTGAGAAGAGTATACATAATGCTTTAGAATTTGTTTGGCCCATGGTGATGATAATAGGGTGTCGATTTCATCTGGCCCAAAGTTGGTACAGAAAACTTTGAAAACTAGGTTTGGCTTCAGAGTATCGTGATGCAAATAATGAAGTAGGAAGATGGCTAAACTATGTCTTTGGTTTGCCATTTTTACAGCCTAGTGAAGTATCAGACTGTTTTGCTTTAGATTCAATGAGTACTCAACCTAATGACAGCAGAGTAATCGAGTTTTCAGATTATATATTGGAAAATTATATAGATGAACAGCAAACTATGTTTCCACCTCAAATTTGGGCTAGTTGCACTAGTTCAATCACTAGAACAACTAATTGCTGCGAATCATTTCATTCAAAATTTAATGAATGCTTTTATAACACACATCCATCGCTATTTATGTTTATTAACATTTTAAACAATTTTCAAACTCAGACATATGTTAAACTAAATAGTGTTCATGAACCAGTGCGCCACAAGGATCTTAAAACAAAATGCAGACAAGTATTTTTTGAACAAAAAATTGCTGACTACTTTGTAAATAAAATAGATAGGCTACAATTTGTTAAATGTCTAGGATATTTTTATAAACAATGTCCATAGTGTAGAACAATGCAAAAATAAATACATTTATTTCTAATCTCTGTTTTTTAAATTTTGAGAATACGAAACAATTAGGTAATAAGATAAAGTTGATAAACGGTGTCCAGTTCGAGTACTTGAATAATGTGTAATCCGAGGTCTAGTGCCGAATTCATGCGTAGAGATTAAGGAGCAGGTATGTGGTGCCGAATTCATGGCCGCCCGTTTCACTAGGTATATCCGCAATTATTTCACGTGTCTCCTTAATTCTAGTTTTTTCTGACACCAATGTAATGTTTTTCTTATTTGTTTAAACGTTTTTATTTCGGGTGGGATAAGTTTATACACACACGTTAGGTCTGCTAACTTATTTATTTATTTACTACACTATTCACTAATTTATATTATATATACAGTATATTCACTTACATTAATTCATATAAATATTACACTACTTAGACTATTTACTTGTTCGCTATTCATATCACGAGATCACTTTATAAACTGACTTCTCCCGTTGGTTGGTCCTTTATATATAAGTGGCCTTTTTTTATAGATAATTCTAGTTTGCAACTTACACAAAACAATCGTCTTTCGGGATATTCCTCGAATGTCGGCTCAATCCATAAAATATCTTTGGAGAACATGTCTATAAAAACGGTCAAAAAAATCCCAATAGGCCTTCTCAGAGTTCGGCGCGCTCGCCATTTTTCAACTCCGTTAACATAAGGTAACAGGACCGTACTTAGTATCTATTTCGGTGTGCGAGTTCGTAACAATACTGTATAAAATCCTAAAAATGATATCTAAAACTGCATCAATAGTTTTATTTTATTATTAATTTTCAAACTTTGAATAACTCAATACTAACATAATTAAATGTGTATTTTGAAATTTTTTTTTGATTCATTTATGGATTGATAATTATATTATAACAGTTATTTAAAATGATTGGGCTGTTGACATTTTAATATCAAAGATTGCAACTCGTTGCTTCCGTCGCTAGAGGCGTTTTCTGTTCGAATAAAACGTGACGAGAGTTGTTGATTTTTAAATGGTTCTAGAAAAATAATATTTCCTAACAGTTATAGGCAAAAACTAAGCGCAAGGAAATATTGACTTTTTCTTTAACAAATATGATGAAAAATATCAATATTTCTGATCGATTATCGGAAAAAATATTTTTCAGCTATTAGTCTCAGTATAATAAACCAACGATTAAATGTAGAAAATATACTCCATAGGTAGCAAAACCTTGATCTTAGTTTATATTTTCTTTAGTATGTGCACGAGAATTGGGCATAATATTTCATAGACAAAATAATATATTCATCTTCAATAACTACATAACTCCTATACTCAGTTTACTCTTACAAAAGTAGTGAAAAATGTGTATCAAACTTCTACTCTTAACTCCCCTAATTTAGAATAATAATTTTTGAATACCGACCCCTTTGTATACGTTCACTAAAACGCTGCTGATGTGAAATAATAGATTTATTGTGTGGTGGGCATATTTATTTTTGTTTGAGTTCGACGAAAGGGGAACGGTGGTGTATTTTGTGGTAGTGGACAGTATTAAAACAGGATTAAATAAATATTGTATAAATACATGCAAAAAATAGGCAACTATACATTCGTAAAAAGAATTCCGAATAAAATATATAATAATTTCTTCATTGCTATTCATATATTTTTTTATCTTTTGGTATATGATGAGAAAAATAATTTAGAAAATGTATACCCATTTTTTCCAGTTACATCTTATTCCTCATTTTAAGAAAACAAAATGGATTGAATTTTTTAAGGTACTATACGAACGTATGGTGCTACATGATTTGTACATTTCTAGACCACTTATTTTCATTAATACAATATGACCAAACGTGTTATTTATCAAAGCTGAGAGTTAAGTAGAAAACAAAAGACTCGACGAACGTGGGAGGTAGTACCAGTAATTTAACCATACTTTCCTCGAATATTTTAATAGTAGTTATAACATTATCACTCCGGACCACCTGTTCCTATTAGAAAAAAATAGTAACTTATCATAGAACAAAGCAAAATAACAAAATGCGTGTTTTGACTATATAATATGGAATTATTATCACAATATCTCACAATTAACAGTACTACAACATAGATTTTCTCAATAATGTTTGATCTATTTTCATAAAAGTTTCAGCACTTAACTCTACGAAGTTGTGAATTCTCTATATGAATATGTGCTGGTTTCTCATATTATCACTTATAATTAAACGAGAGTTGTTTTTGTCGAAGTAAACTTGACATGTATCAATAAGAATTTTGTTGCCTGGCAATTTAACGGAAAAAACTGCTTCTGAAACAATTTTGAGTCCGTAGGCCGAGTAATTTTTTCTGACAGTTTGAGCTGAATTACCTAATGGCAACAAAATTCGAATTGTAAATGTCAAGTTTACTTCGACTCAAAAAAAAGCTAGGATGTAATTCGGTAAGACAATTTAATGAATATATAAATCATTAAATTAAAAAATGAGATGTAAATTAGTTTATTGAATTTAACGGAAAAGTACAATTGTTAAAAACACAATTATTAAAAATAGCTTGATTTTAAAACTTTCGTGTCTTTTGTTAATATTTTGCTTCATGCTAGTATTTTGAGCGGTGGTAGTAACTGTTTCCGGGATGGTAGTGTGAATGGAACCGATGATTTCTCTATGATGTTCTTCATATAACTGAAGGTACGGTTTTAATGACGATGGTTTGCTATGTCCCGTAATTTTTTGTTCATCTATACCACTCCTGGACAATGTAGTTACGGCGGCAGCTCGATTAGAATGGTTCGTAATTTTCACTTGCTTGATATCAAGTCCAATATTTTTCGCCGAAGATTTGGTCCATTTAGATATTTCGTTGATCCCAATAGGAGAATTCTTATATCATCTTTTCGAATTTGTTTTTGCCAGAAAAGATTTGGAGTTAAAAAAAATTTTCACATGTGATATGGTTTCTCCGCCTTCCCATAATTGGTTTTAGCAATCTTACTGGACATACACAATCTTCTCCAGTGTTTGCTACCAACCATCTACTGTCGGCCAAGTTCTGATTTCCCCTGTAATGCTTTTGATATTTATTTAAACGGTAAAAGGGTGGGATAAATTTTAAACACACGGTATGGCTACTAACTAATTCATTTAAACACTGAACTACTCACTAACACTTAATTTATATATACTTAACTAACCACTTATTATATACACAGTATATTCACTTAAACTAATTTATATAAACAGTTCACTAATTTATATTCACTGATTTATTGTTCATCTCACGATGTCAAATTATAAGCTGCCCTGTCCGCTGATCGGTCCTTTTTTATACTAGTCCCTTTTTTACTAGAGAATTCTGGACTGGACTATTTCTCGATTGCCGGCTCAATCCTTAAAAGACCTTCCGAGAACATGTCTATAAAAACGGTCACAATAAATCCCAATAGACCTTCTCAGAATTCGGCGCGCTCGCCATTTTTAAACTCCGTTAACATAAGGTTACAGGACAGTACTTAGTATCTGCTTCGGTGTGCGAGTTCGTAACATTACCCCCTCCTGGAACTTTTGTGTAGCCGACACTGAATATTCGAATCGACTGGATGTTTGAATCGGCAACTGACTCCATTTCTACACTTTCCGATCTTATGGAACAGGGCACCGTCTTCATCGGATACTAATAACGGGGGTTGTAGCTGCAAATCTGGACACCGGTATCTTGGAAGATAACCTCTACCATGTTCCTGATGACTCGCCTATCCAACTGGTTACTCGTCTATCTTAGGCATAGCCAGTTTCTTCACGCTGGATTCTAACACATGGTCTCGTAGGTTTGGGAGTGCTTCCCACAGATCGCGGTAGGTAGATCGATCTTGAAATTCATTTTTAGTTACCACGTAGAGTACGTACCGCGAATTATGTTTCAGTTTCAGTGTCTTGCCAGAGGCAAGTTTCTCTAATTGCCCGAACTTCTTTCGAAACACGGATGCCAACCCTCGTGCGTTCTTGAGACGGGCGGGGATGTTGTGTGCCAGTGAATAATCCTCCGGAAGAGTAAACAAATCTTGTAGTTGATCTAGCTTTCCCGGTACCTACATACGCGCCCATAAATTCATCGAAGGTAAGGTCAGATACATCTCGAATATGGTTCACTCCTTTCTCTAGGTCATGGTCTCCTTCGAATGGCGCTAGTCGGTTTTGGTGAACTACTTTTGGTTTTCCGTTAGGGATCTTGCTTATGCGATATATAACATCATTAATTTTTTTCTTGATTAAGTATGGACCTTCCCAGGATTTTTGTGACTTTGGAGAGAATCCTTTTTATATACTAGTGTCTTGTTTACTAAAGAATACTGGACTGCGGCTTACACAAAAACAAATGCCTTTTGCGATATTTCTCGATTGCCGGCTCAATCCTTAAAATACCTTCCGAGAACATGTCTATAAAAACGGTCACAATAAATCCCAATAGACCTCAGAATTCGGCGCGCTCGCCATTTTTTTAACTCCGTTAACATAATGCTACAGGACCGTACTTAGTATCTGCTTTGGTGTGCGAGTTCGTAACACCCCCTTGTACTGTCTTCGTAAACACTAGGTTATATTCAACTCTTCCGGTCTGTCTTCCACGGTTGTCTGTCTTGAGTTTAAAATAGAATACCTTACAATTTGCTGCTTCTCCACCTCTCCAAGCCAATTCATACGCAGCGATGTGATAAAATTTTCTTTGGAGGCCTGCAGGTACTCCAGGATAGTGCCAATTCTTGTTTTGTGAGAGAGTTCGAACTCACCTTTGTTTTTCCTGGGATTGTTTGTAAAATTTGGCGTTTTGTGTCGCGCGCATTTCTCGCTTTCTTAAACTGTATGTTTGTGAAAAGATTAAAAATTCTTTTATAATCTTCTCTTGTAACATTTTTGCTGAAGTGTTCCAAATCGTCTTGACTGCACTCTCTTTATAATCTTCTCCATTGTTCTTTTTCATGATGAATGCCCTGTCACATGAAATAGAAGCTTACTCTTCAGTGGAAGTTTCTGCGATTAGTTCATATTTTTTCCAAACAAAACATCGCAAATTGTCGCCAAATTGATGTAGTTGAATTGCGAGGTATATTATCATTGATGGCTTTTTCAATTTCTCCACTCGAAGACTCTCCAAATCGCGATATTTCCACAAATGAAAACTTTTCTGACAACGCAAGTTTGAGAAAAATTGACATAACGTCATTAAAAATTTGTTTACGATGCTGGTTGTCATGCTTTCAAAAGTTAGGTTCTGTTATTGTCGCTGGAAAAGTTGGGGCAAACTTTTTTCGCTGTCATAATGACAAAAACACGCGGCTCATGGGATTTTTTATACGTGAATTAAATTGTCGCAGAAAAAATGTGGTTAAACATTTTTCTATTATTTTCTGCTAATGGTGCCATTTTTGGTCTCATTAAACATTCCATACTTTCATTCATAGACCGCTTTTCCGCTGTATAAAAAATGAGGTATTTATCCAAAACTGAAAATATGAATTTGAATAAAACTTTTTTGTATTTCTTGTAAAATTTTAAAAATCGTAGCAAAGCGCTTTCATCTGTCATGTCATCATCGGTGCTTACCTACAAGCATGTAAACCAATAAATTTAATGAAAAAGACAATTAGAATAAAGAAGTGAGGTGACTTACTAGTCAGGCAATAATAAAGAGGAATCCATAAAAATATCCATACAGAGATAAATAGTTGAACATGTTAAAATATAATTAAAATTAACTTATATAAAATTCATCCCTATAAGGGATTAATTAAGATTAAAAATAAAAATTCCCACATGATGCGGTGAAGTCAGCCGGCAGACAAATCCACTTGTGCGCACCGGTGTGAAAATAGCATCCAATTTTAGCTGCAAAAATGTTGGGAACTACTCTATTCGCGGTTTCAGTGGCGTGCAAAATATTTATTGAATCGACACACTGTTTGGAGGGATTTTTCTGACTCTAGGGAACAAGGGTTGCAACGTCACGCTTAAAACTGAAATAAATTGTAACTTCCAAAAGAGACGAGAAGCCGAGTTAATATTTGAAGGGTAGACGCATTATAATGTTGAAGACACATTGTTTAAAGGAAATTTGCTTACGATGGGGAACAAGGATTGAAACGTCACTCCCAAAACTAAAATAAATTGTAACCTTTGAAGGAAACGAGAAGCTAACTTAATATTTGGAGTGTAGAAGCATTATAATGTTGAAAACACACTGTTCGAAAGAAATTTGCTTACGATGAGGAACAAGGGTTGAAACGTCACCCCCAATATTAAAATAAATTGTAACTTCCAAAGGAAACGAGAAGCCAAGTTAATATTTGGAGGGTAGAAGCATTATAATGTTAAAAAACACTGTTTTAAGGAAATTTGCTTTAGATGGGGAACAAGTGTTAAAACGTCACCTCCAAAATTAAACTAAATTGTAACTTCCAATGGAAAAGAGAAACCAAGTAAATATTTGGAGGGTAGAAGCATTATAATGTTCAAAACACACTGATCAAAGGAAATTTGCTTACGATGGGGAACAAAGGTTGAAACGTCACCCCCAAAAACTAAAATAAATTGTAACTTCCAAATTAAACCAGAAGCCAAGTTAATATTTGGAGTGTGGTAGCATTATAATTGTAATGTTTTTGTTATTTATTTAAACAATAAACGGGTGGTTTAAATTTTAAACACACGGTAGGTTCACTTACTTAATTTATTTAAATACTAAACTAATCACTAACACTTAATTTATTTAAATACTAAACTAATCACTAACACTTAATTTATATATACTCAGTATATTAACTCAAACTAATTCATATAATCACTTAATTTATATTCACTTATTTACTGTTTATCTCACGATGTCAAATTATAAACTAAACTCCTCCGCCGATCGGTCCTTTATTTATATTAAAGCCTTTTTTACTAGAGAATTCTGAATTGCGGCTTACACAAAAACAAATGCCTTTCGCGTTATTTCTCGATTGCCGGCTTAATCCTTAAAAGACCTTCCAAAAACATGTCTATAAAAAGGGTCACAATAAATCTCAATAGACCTTCTCAGAATTCGGCGCGCTCGCCATTTTTTTAACTCCATTAACATAACGTTACAGGACCGTAATACTCAGTATCTGCTTCGGTGTGCGAGTTCATAACATTACCCCCTCCTTAAATGAAAGTTCCTCCTGGAACTTTTGTGTAGCCAAGACTGGATGTTTGAATCGGCAACTGACTCCATTTCTACACTTTCCAATCTTATGGAAATAACTGGCCACCGTCTTCATCGTATACTGATAACGGAGGTTTTAACTGCAAATTAATATCCGGACACCGGTATCTCTAAAGATAACCTCTACAATGTTACTGATAACTCGCCAATCCAACTGGTTACTCGCTATCTTAGGCATAGCCAGTTTCTTTACGCTGGATTCCAACACATGGTCTCGTAGGTTTAGAAGTGCTTCGCGTACCTCGCGGTAGGTAGATTGATCTTGAAACTCATTTTTAGTTACCACATAGAATACGTACCGCGAATTATGTTCCAGTTTCACTGTCTTGCCAGGGGCTGGAAACTGGTCACCAAGTTTTTCTAATTGACCGAACTTCTTTCGAAAGACCGTTGCCAACCCTCGTGCGTTCTTGATACGGGCGAGGATGTTGTATACCAGTGAATAATCTTCCGGGAGAGTGAACAAATCTTGTTGTTGTTCCGAAGTGACTCCATATCTAGCTTTCCCGGTACCTCCATACGCGCCCATAAATTCATCGAAGGTAGGGTCAGACACATCTTGAATAAGGTTTACTCCTTCCGTTAGGTCATGGTCTCCTTCGAATGGCGCTAGTGGGTTTTGGTGAACTACTTTTTGTTTTCCGTTGGGGATGTTGCTTATGCGATATATAACATCATTGATCCTTTTCTTGATTAAGTATGGACCTTCCCAGGATTTTTGTAATTTTGGAGAAAATCCTTTTCTCCTCGTCGGGTTGTGTAACCATATTTTGTCCCCTTCTTTAAAACTGCCCTCTGTGGGCTGCGTGTCGTACCGACTTTTCATTCTGTCGCTGGCAACTTGAAGATTTGTTCGAACTAATTCATGAATATCGTCCAGCCTTCTTCTCAATTGGATCACGTAGTCTTCGCCAGCTAGATCTTCTCCAGGCCGACAGCCAAATTCCAGGTCACAAGGAAGCCTCATTTCACGTCCAAACAAGATTTTCGCAGGTGTTTCACCCGTGGACTCATTGACGGCAGATCGATAAGCCAATGCGAATAGGGAAAGATACTGGTCGCAATCTCTCTGATGGCTGGAAACTACTTTGGACAGGTATTTTCCAATAGTCCTGTTCATTCTCTCGACCATTCCGTCTGACTGTGGATGTAATGCTGTTGTCCTGGTCTTCTTCATTCCCAGCTTGTCGCAAATCTCCTGGAATAGATGGCTTTCGAAATTTCTTCCCTGGTCCCTGTGGACTTCCAAGGGCACTCCATATCGGCTGATGAATTCTTTCACCAATATATCCGCGACAGTTGTGGCCTCTTGATTCGGGACAGCGTAAATTTCCACCCACTTTGTGAAATAATCC
The DNA here is from genome assembly GCA_963921935.1 of Galeruca laticollis. Taxonomy (NCBI): domain Eukaryota; kingdom Metazoa; phylum Arthropoda; class Insecta; order Coleoptera; family Chrysomelidae; genus Galeruca; species Galeruca laticollis. The sequence continues at coordinate 67,827,013 of OY998178.1, read as the reverse complement.
ATTACAACCAGTATGTATTTGCCACCATTTTCTGTCGTTGGAAATGGCCCAGCGATATCTACAGCAATCCTTTCGAAAGGACTTCCAACATTGTACTGTTTCATGGGTGCCTCTCTCTTGATGTGGTCCATTACTCGTAGCACAAATCGTACATCTCTTACACCAGTCCTTCACATCGTCCGAGGTGTTCATCCAATAAAACCTTTCACGGACTCGCTGAATGGTTTTATTCACTCCCAGATGACCTCCCGATGGACTGTCGTGTAACTTCATCAGTACCTCAGCTACTCTTGTTCTCGGGATAAGTAGCTGTCTCCTCATCTCAGAAACATCATCGTTTTCAAGGACTCTTTTCATTAGCCCTTCTTCCAGGACAAGGGAGTCCCATTGAGCCCAATACGCCTTGAGTTTCGGTGAAAATCTTGACACTTCTTGCCAGGTAGGTCGCCGATTTTCTTCCTTCCATTGCCGTATCATCTTCAGGTGAGGATCATTCTCCTGATCTTCTCTGATCCTGGTGGGTGACCCTCGTTGACTACTGTAATTCTTGAAACTACAACTTCCTTAGATTTCGACTGGTTTCATTGTGAATAGTCTACAGAGCATGACAGTCTAGGCAAAGAGTTTGCTTTTCGGTGATTCAGATCAGCTGGATGTTCACCCTTGTCTAATTTCCCCTGTGACTGGAGTACTTGGGTTACAGGAGTCTTGGGGCGCTTAGACGGACTGCGTACATGCTGTAGGTCGCCACACTTCCGGCATTTGATCTTCTTCGGCTTCTTGTCTGCCATACCTTTCAACAAGTTGACGATCTGGTCAAGTTTGTCATCGTCATCTTCTTCCTGCATGGTCCTACATTTGTTGTACCGCGAGCCCTTCGTGACTGCTTTGCATTTAAGAGGTTCTTGGTTTGCAGGAGTCGTAGGATGCTTACACGAACTGCGTGCATGCTCTAGCTCACCACAATTACTGCACCTGATCTTCTTCGGCTTCACGTCTACCATACCTTTCAACAGGTTGACGATCTCGTCAAGGCTGTCATCGTCACCTTTTTCCTGCATGGCCCTACCTTTGCTGTATCCCGAAGCCATCGTGGTTGCTTCATATTCAAGAGCAGCAGTCAATGCATCCACCAATGTTTTAGGATCAGCTTATCGAAGCGTCTTCTGCATATCGGGGTCACATAAGCCATCAATAAAGGCCTGGACCTCCAGACATTCCATCATGTTCTCTGGTGTTGACGGATAAGCAAATCGAACGAGTCGGGCAATATCCACTTCATACTCTTGCAGAGTTTCGTCACGTTTCCGCCTTCGGTTCTTCAGCTGGAATCTGTACAAATGTTCGTGACCATATCGCAGGTCCAACCTCTTCTTCAGCTGCTCGAAATCTTCGGTTTCTTCCAGAGGTATCGTCTGAAGTACATCTAAGGCATCTCCCCGAAGCGCGATAGTTGAGTTCACTGCTTTCTCCTTATCGGACCAATTATACACTCTAGCGGCTGCTTCAAACTGTTTTACGTAATTGGTCCACGACATCTTTCCATCGAACGTTGGGGCCTTGACTCGGGTAAAACTGCCAATATCATCTGTCTTGGGTTGTGTTTCTGGCTTGCAGATCTCGATCTTCTTCTCTTCTGCTGAAGTGTCTAGGGTTCTTAAATCTGTTATCTTACTCTCTAACTGCTTGATTTTTTTGTCCATCGTTGTCATTTTATTCTCCATATCCGATTTAAGAGACGAAATTTTATTTTCCACGTCAGCGGCAATGTCATTTTTCATTAATAAGATATCGGCAGAAAGTTTGTCCATGTCAACAGAAATATCGTTCTTCATATCAGAAAAATCGTTCTTTATTGCCGAAATATCGTTTTTCACATTAGTTGAGATCTTCTCTTCCATTGCAGAAATATCATTTTTCACATTAGTTGAGATCTTCTCTTCCATGGCAGAAATTTCGTTTTTCACATTCGTTGAAATCTTCTCTTCCATGGCAGAAATTGACGATATTAAGGTGGAAGCCTCGTCATTAAATAAAACAGTTTCTGGATCAAAACCGGACGTTTCCAACTCACGATCTTCCAATTCTGCTCTTAGTTCCGCCACTTTGAGGTCACATAGTCTCTTAGCCATTTTTGCGTAGCAATTTATTTATATTATCTCACTTCTGACACCAATGTAATGTTTTTGTTATTTATTAAAACAATAAACGGGTGGGATAAATTTTGAACACACGGTAGGTTCACTTACCTAATTTATTTAAACACTAAACTAATCACTAACACTTAATTTATATATACTCAGTATATTAACTTAAACTAATTTATATAATCACTTTTTTACTGTTTATCTCACGATGTCAAATTATAAACTAAACTCCTCCGCTGATCGTTCCTTTATTTATATTAAAGCCTTTTTTAGTAGAGAATTCTGGATTGCGACTTACATAAAAACAAATGCCTTTCGCGATATTTCTCGATTGCCGGCTTAATCCTTAAAAGACCTTCCGAGAACATGTGTATAAAAACGGTCACAATAGATCCCAATAGACCTTCTCAGAATTCGGCGCCCACGCCTTTTTTTTAACTCTGTTAACTCGGTGTGCGAGTTTTTAAAATAATGTTGAAAACACACTATTTGAAAGAAATTTGTTTACGATGGGGAATAAGGGTTGAAAAGTCACCCCAAAATTAAAATAAATTGTAAGTTTCAAATGAAACGAGAAGCCAAGTTAATATTTGGAGGGTAGAAGCATTATAATGTTAAAAAAACACTGTTTAAAGAAAATTTGCTTACGATGGGGAACAAGGGTTGAAAAGTCACCCCCAAAACTAAAATAATTTGTAACTTCCAAAGGAAACGAGAAGCCAAGATAATATGTGGAGGGTAGAAGCATTATAATGTTAAAAAAACCACTGTTTAAAGGAAATTTGCTTAAGATGGGGAACAAGGGTTAAAACGTCACCCCCAAAATTACACTAAATTGTAACTTTCAAAGGAAACGAGACGGCAAGTTCATATTTGGAGGGTAGAAGCATTATAATGTTGAAAACATACTGTTCATAGGAAATGCGCTTACGATGGGGAACAAGGGTTAAAAAGTCACCCCCAAAACTAAAATTAATTGTAACTTCCAAAGGAAACTAGTTAATACTTGGCTTCTCGTTTCCTTTGGAAGTTACAATTTATTTTAGTTTTATGAATTAACGCCTATTGGCGGTCCTGTACGACAGTTCAAGTGAACCTGACGTTATTAATTTGTTTTTAAAATGGTTCTCAACATTTTCTATATATAATGGAATGTGCGAAATTCACCCAAGTCATGATACATTAATTAAGTTTGATATTTTACCCAAATTTTTATGAATTAACCCCTATTGCCGGTCCTGTAAGGCGCGCAGCCGGGTAAGTTAATCCGACATTTTTAATTTGTTCATAGGTAAAATTTGGGAGTCTTAAAATAAAATATAATGTCACTCCTAGATCTGCCTCTTTACTTTATTTAATGTTCTCCTTATTACTATTTTTAAGTAAGCATTTAAATAAAATTTGCTCAAAATCATAATAAAAACAAGCATTTACAATTATTTTTGATAATTATCTAAATATGCTGCACCACTGGTCATTCGGGTGTTTTCTTCAGAATGGCTGCCTAGCGGTCGATTTTTCGGCGTTTACGCGGCCCTTCTAATTTTCCATAATCACACTAGAATTCACAATAGACTGCACAGTGCACCTTGCAAGTTGCAACTAAACGACTTTTAGTAAACTGTTAGGAATACACAACTTGGACCTCCTTACTAAATGGAAAACCCTAAAAACCTACAATCGCATTTTCGGTGAAATTTGTTGGGAACGTACTTTTCTACTTATAATACAATTACTGTAAGATAAATTCAAGCCTTAATAGGCAAATATAATATCTTTAATATACAGAGCTTTCGACCTGTTCAAACCCTTTTCTATTTAGTTCTATACAGCTTATGGTAATAAAAGACCATATTATAGTCTATATAGAAAGGACAAGGAGTAATAAATCATTCATTTAAGTAGATTTCATAGACGTACCAAAATATATTTTAAGAGGGTATACCGTAAGGTAAATTTTGTATTGAACGAATGAGTTGCAGCTATGCTAAAGAATATACGATTTAGGTCAGAGGTAACGGGATGTACTAATTTTAATAAAAAAAAGTGATAGAGGTACATAAATTTTAGTAAGTTTGATAAAGAAAGGCAACACAGTTTATTCCGGAGTATCCGAACTCTGCCACAAAATGCAGGTAGTCATTACGGGTTGTTCGAACTCTGCCAGTGTTTAAAATTTTGGAGATTAACTACCAAACCAGTAGGGGTCTAATAGCCTAATCCGATTAAACAATTTACCTTGAACTTTAGGTACTCAAATTCAATATAAGAAAATACATTACATCTACATTACAATAAAATATATTCAATATACATAATCATATGAAAAAAACAAAAAATTAAACGTGTGGAAGATTTTTACATGCAACCGTTTTCACAAACATAAAGCGAGAAATAACATTTTTCCTATATTGATCCAAATGATCATTATTGAAATTAATTTTAACATTAATAGTTTTTTTGGTTATTTTCTGGCTTTGGTTTGCCGAACGAATTTTTGCGTATACCTCCGTTTGTAAATCCAATAACACACTAGTAAATTGAACAATGTTTGGATGTGCTTTGTAAAAAGAAGCACCGAAATGCGAATGAAAACTCTCACAAGAATTCGTTGTTCTCTTAAAAAAGGATGCATCATTTGCCCAAATAAGTGGTGGAAATATCGAATTTTGCGTTATATATGTTTTATTGACATAATTTTGGAATTCTATAACTCTTTCGTCATTCGGAAGCAAAAAATGTAGTTCATTATAAAAAAATTCTACAACTTCCTCAGGACTAAGATACATAATACCGAAATGTACTTTTAAGTATTCGCCAATTACAGAACCTTTCTGTCTGTACTCTTGTACTAAATGAAACTCCTGAATCTTACGAAACCAAGCTTGACAGAGATGAAATTTACAACCAAAAAGAATTTGATCTCTGCCAAAACATTCATATATAGCGTTATGAATGCTTAGTTCAAAATCTACTACGACTTCTTTAGGTTCAAAATTTAAGCCTACTTCTTTACATTTTTGTCTTAAAATTAAAAACAAATTTGAATATGTTTGACTTGATTTGTCCGGCAGCAAACAAAAAACAAAAGGTACGTAATAGCCGTTTTCAAAACCATGAATGGTAAACATTTGGTAAAAAAAAGTTAAACAGTATTTAAAAGTCCCATCCATCAAAATACAATCCGAATTACATAAAAAATTAAGGTTGGAAAAACAGGAGAACACAATAATTTTAAATACCTGGTCCGCTGTTAATAGAAATTCCTCTTCTCGGTTCGTTCGTAATTGTAATTCACGAACACTATTAAATACTTCTTCCTGATTTTTAGGCGATAGTGTAAGTGCATCAACATCCTTCCCCTAATCCCCTAAATATCGATCAAAACAATCAAGATTTCTTCAAAATATTTAATTCAAGAAATCTTTGAAACCTTTCAGAAATATACATAATTCTATGGGCCTCCGATTTTATCTATTATAAACCCTAATGACTCTAATAGGATTAAACTAAATGGTTGCGGCACAGTTCGAACATTTCAGTAATCCTTAAATTGATACAAGTCAGGTAAAATTTTATTTTGTGGCAGAGTTCGGATATGCCCGTTTATTCATATTTTTTATTTGTATTACTCCTATATGTAGTGTTTGGGGAATTTTTCTCAGAAATTTTTAATGGCAAGTGGCCTACTGTAATCGGCTTAATACGATTACACCTATTTACAGATTATTCGATTATTGAGAGGGATTTTCCAAACAACCCAGTTTTCTTACAAACATTATCGGGAATATTATTTTAAAAGAAATTAGGTACATTAAATCAGTACTCAGTATTAGTTCTTTGAGTAAAGTTGTATGAAGTTGTATGGTTGTCATAATATTGTAAACAGTTGGAATATATTTAAAACATTTGTTGAATGTTAATTGTGCAAGTACCAAACAATGTAGATAAGCCAAGGACCATCTAAACGACCAAAAACAGGTCCATTATCTTTAACTGAAAAAACTCTGATATTGAATTGTTATATATCATTGAAAAACAAGGATACAAGTGCAAGTGTTGATGATATTGTGGAATTAACGGCTGCTATGTTGTGTGTTGCTAAATCAACAATTTATAGATTACTAAAAGAAAGCAAGAATGGAACTCTTCAACCCCCTAAAACTCCTTCAGGCCGAAAACCAATTGAGATCGATGAGTCATTAAAACAAAGACTAAGGCGTAAGGTCCATGGATTTTACTTACGAAAGGAAATTCCAACACTTGACAAAATTATGACATCAGTGCAAGAAGATACGGACTATCCAAAATTCTCCAGAATGACATTATGCAAACTTTTGAAAGATGTGGGTTTCAGATATACAAAACATAATAGAAAATCCCTCTTGATAGATAAACCGGACATAGTTTTTTGGATTAGAGACTATTTAAGAAGCATTCGACATGCCAGAGAACAAAATTTGAAAATCTTCTACTTAGACGAAACATGGATAAATGCTGGATATACAGTTTCCAAATCTTGGCAAGATGAAAACATTAAAAGCGGAAGGCAGGCATTCGTGGAAGGTTTGTCGTTAGGTTTGCAGCCACCATCTGGAAAAGGAAAAAGACTCATTGTCCATGTTGGAAGTTCTGAAGGTTTTGTTGATGGTGGATTATTAACTTTTATTTCAAAACGCACGGGGGACTATCACGAAGATATGAATGGGGATGTCTTCGAGGAATGGTTTGTTCAAATGTTGGATCGGATTCCAAAAGGGGCTGTTATTGTTATGGACAACGCAAGTTACCATTCACGGTTACGAGAAGCATTGCCCACAAGTCGTTGGCGTAGAGCAGAGCTTTTGGAGTGGCTTATTTCGAAAAATATTAAGTTTCCAAAAGATCCACTAAGGAAAGAACTTTACAGAATTGCAAAAATGAACAAGAATAAATACAAAACCTACATTGTAGAAGAAATTGCTTTTTCTCGTGGTATATCAGTTCTTCGACTTCCCCCTTATCATTGTGAACTTAATCCCATAGAATTAATATGGGCTCAGGTAAAGGGGGGAATTGGAAAAAAAATACTACTTTTAAAATAAACGATGTTGTAAAATTGTTTGAGAGCGCTGTAAGTCATGTGAGTAAGGAAAATTGGACAAACTGTATCGAGCATGTTATCAAAGTAGAGGCAAATATGTGGAAAATTGACAATATTTGTGATGATTTAATCGACCCTATTATTATTAATGTCAACAACGATTCTTCCTCTTCCGAGTCGGATATAGAATAAAATGTGAGTAATAAATGTATTCCAATAATTATTTCTTTTCATTTTTTATCATATTATAATTTAAAACGTATTTTATTCCCAAAATACACACCACTGCATTGCGTTATTGCTTATCTGCTAATCCTTTAACAATGAATAAACCCTAAACTTTGCTACAACTGAAACAAATACGGGGTCGATCTACCTGGTTTTTAGATTTACGGAAGAAATGTAATTTAAAGTAAGAGATTTATCAAAAATTTCATGGTGCTCCCTGTAAAGGTTTTGCATACTTAATTAGGGTTTATTACTCCTCGTACTTTTTGTACATACTATAACTCAGGTACATTTATGAAAATTTTAGGACATATTTAGATTATTTTGTAATAATATTTAAAATGACCCTACTAAGTTTTGCATTAGAAGTTAGGTTTTATAACTCTCTGGTTCATAAAAATAGAACTTAGCTACTCCTATCAGTAAATACGAACGTTTTTAATCCCATGAGTAATGAAAATTCAGAATAAACCCTACAATAAACGTCATGTTCTTCCAAACGAAATTCCAGTAAGTCGGTTTCACTGCATGTCCCAAAAAAGGATATAATGATTTTTTTCTTTGGTAAATACATTTATTTTGTTGATAGAGGTTCAAAACCAACTCCCTTTCACTTGTTTATTTTTAGTTGGATGTTATGACAGATTATATAGGTAATAGATAAATACTTTACCCCAAAGACCTACAATAAAATACTCTCTTCGAACCTTGTGTCAATAGTATGTAAATGCACCAAACAACTGTAGATTGCTGTTATGCTTTTGTATTTCCGGATTTGGACGTAAAAAGTTAAGTTTTACAATTATGGTGGGCGGGCGGTCTATAAAGGATTGTCTAGCTAAAATTTTATAACCGGAAAACGTGGATATAATAAAATGTTTGAGAAATATAATGGTAAGGGTTGTCATGTTTATTGCAACATCGTACTGTGCAAAAACAATAAATTATTTTTACTGTGTTCGAAATATTTATGATATTTGCACATAAAAAGGTATCGAAAAACTCAAGAAAAAGATCATGACATGGGCTTGTACTTGAAGAATATACAAATTTTAAAACCTTTCTATGTGAATCATTGAAATTATTTTTCACCCACCTACTAATTTATCTGAAATTTTGTATATATTTCGGAAGGTGGTACTTTTTCGTTGCAAACTTTCTCCCCTTTAAGAATACTTTTCTTTAAATTTCGCAATTGTTTATAGATTTTGAAATATTCGTGAAAAACAAAATAATTTTTCTTTTCCACCTTTATTTGTTAATAACTTTTGCAATGTTTTATGAGCTTAAAAACGGTTTCAATATAATTTTCTAGACATCAACAGCAGTCCTCATTCACTACTAGTGTTAGCAGCCAAATCATTTTAATTGGCAAAATAAGTTTTACCCGTCTAGAGAAATGTAAACAAACAAAATCGAAAACGGTTTATAGAGGCCTTGAAATGGAAAAATACTTTCGGAGATCTTTGATTTTTACCTAACTATCATACAGTTTTTATAATATGAAAATTGTATTGCTACAAGCAATTTCCTAATTTGCTGAAAAACTCGTTTCTGGAATGGAACACCACTTTTTATTTTTATATTATAAAAACATACTCAAACTATCTTGTAAAAACAGGACGAGAATTATAGGAGGAGAAAATTCTAGAAATAAGTAAAAATATTATGTTACAGTAAATAAGATAAGAAATGCAGAGTTAGCATATATTTTAGTATATTTAGGAATGTTGGTTAATAATTAAAGTTGTTGGTTCATTATAAAAGTTGTGAATAGTTAAAATCATTAATAAAGTAGTTGGTAGTCATATTATTGCAAGTAATTGCTCCAAAAGTATTGTAATTTTGATTATACTGTAAAAATAAAGCTTTTAAAAATAGTTTTCGGCGTTAAAAAAATATAATTGGCGCAGTTATTAGGATTCGTTCGGCCGTCGAATCGTTCGAATAAAGGACTCACGATTTGGTATTCTAACATCGAGCGCGGATTCCAGAATCTACTATCAAATCGCTTGTAAGTACCAAGCTTCCTTTTTCACATTTCCATACCGTTTAAAAAAATAGGAGAGATAGTTTCTAAAATAGCCAATTTATTTTATGAACGGATTGGAAAATTTATTGGAAACATTTACTAAATTAAGTATTAAAAATAATAATAATTTTAATAATAATTTTGAGAATTCATTTTCATCTGAAAATACAAATACAATGGCTACTGCTACTACAAAAACCTTAGATTGGGAATTATTTAGATTAAAATTAGAAAATATTAAACCATATGACGGTGACAGTAATACGTTAAATACATTTATAACCAAATATGAAAAATTAATTGAAACGTATGCCATATATAATTATGTAGAAATAAACAACCATGTATTGGATTGTATACAAGAAAAACTGATAGGAAAAGCTGAAGACATGGCAGGAAACCGAATGGAAACAAAATACATGGCTAAATATCAAGGAAGCCTTGAAACAGTGTTTTTCAGATCGAAGAGGACCGCATCGTGCAGGAATTAACACTAGTAAGGCCATTTAAAATTAACATTTAATCGACTTCGGGGCTAGACTTCAATTGTTAGAAAGCAATAATATACAGAGAATTAGTAACGCTTCACTCTTATACCGAACAATAAAAACACAGTTTTACAATAAATTGGAACATACAGATGACATTTAGATTAAAAAAAACAAGGGTACACTGAACAAAAGCTTAACAATAGTAGAGGAAAATCTCACCTAAAAATATGAATCAAACCAGGTCACAAGGTTGTAACAATGAATAAAATATATTGGTAAAATGCCGAAGTAAAACAGTTTATTATTTTTACTGTTTTACTTCGGCAGGAGTAGGATGTGAATGGTAAGTAATTTGTTTTTTGGATATTTAGAGTCAATTTGTTAGATTTAGACCAGTTGAATATTTGTCTCAAATCCTGTTCTGCTAATACTTTGAGGTCTCTCCAGCTTTCACCCTCATATATTATGGCCATATCATCTGTAAAACTGACTATTTTTCCTGATGTTTGGAAACGCAATAAACTATTTGTATAAATCGTGAACACCACAGATTACCGTCTTGGAACAGCTTGAAACTCCGTCTATTTTTAATAAAAAATAAGCTTATTATTATTTCAGTTTCTCTATAAACGTTGATGAGAAACAGTATCGAAGGCTTTTGATAAATTCACAAATATGCATATAAGCGGGACTTTTTTATCTAACGTCTTATATAATTGCGAAGTCAGCCAGCCGAACTGGTTATGAGAGAGTACATGAAATTTTTCAAGAAATTCATACAATCTATTCTTTATAAGTTTTTCCAGTGTTTTCGAAAACACCGACAATAATGAGATAGGGCGGTAATTTTCGACTTTTTGTTTGTTACCGTGTTTGTGTAGTGGTTTAATGATACCAATTTTTAAACAATTTGGGAATTTACGTTTCTGGAAACATTTATTGAAAATATTAGTTAAAGGCTTGGCAATTTCTATTTTTATTTCTTCTAGAGTTTCTGATCTGATAGTATCTCATCCTGGAGATTTTTTTGGATTTAAGTTATTTATGATATTCATAGTTTCTGTTTCAGATACTGGATTGAGAGGTTATATTTTCTGAAAAATGTTACACAGCATTTATTTTACTTACATAATTTCCACCTAAGTCGCTATAATAATTAATTATTAAATATATTTACAATTTCATTCTTTAATGTTGAGTTCATTACTCACTTCTAACGTCTCTAATGCTGCGTTAGGTTTTCGATTTGGCCAAATACTATAACTGCGTTTCATAATCCGCTAGAAGAATTTGGACTATTCTCTATGATTCTATTCGCATATTCCTTTTTAGATTTAATAATTTTCTGTCTTTCTCTGTATGTTCTCTAAGCACCTATAATTTTATATAATGTAAATAATCACTTTCCAATGCAGAAATATCTAAGTGTTAGGAACGAACTAAAATTATATATTAAAATCAGAGAGCTTTGTTGCTATTTGAAAATGCCGGAAATTTTTTTTCACTGACCAATATAATTTAACTGCTTTCGAAAAATAAACCATAAACTCCTTAACTTGTTTGTAGCTACCCTTGAATAATGGGATTTAGTTTCTTCACTGTAAGTATGATTCTGCTATTTAGTTAAAAGTCTTGAGAATATCCTGGCGATTTAAATAATGACACTTTATGTATTTTTTCAACTCCATTCACCGATGAATATTAATTTGAGGTATATTTAATACTGCGAAAGGTAAAGCGAAAAATGAATAGGTAGGATGACAAGCAAAACAACAAGTACATAATCAGATCAAGTTTGTCGTGGTGTTCGCTTAGTATTACAGAATACCGAAAAAGATTAAGATGTCAGAGCAGCTTATTTGCTGTTTTGTGAAGTCCATGAGCGGTCTACTTGAAAGCGTATCGTAACAAACACCTTCATTTATTTCCTTCTAGTGACATTTTACATTCGCCACGGAGATTACAGCGCCACACGTGACAATTGCCGCGGAGGCTTTTGTCAATTATTACCTTTTTCACTAGCAAACTATACCACGGTAATAATCAGAGGCGTTACGAGAAAAAAAAGTATCTGTCTAAAAGAACGTCTTTTCCATCAAATATATGGCGATTTAGAATTTGTATAAATAGTAAACTTATAAAGTAATTAGTTTTATACTGTAATCAGTGAAATTCTCTAGTGTTGAGTAAGTTCATGTTCAAAATAAAAAATCACCTTTTGAATATTTTATATTTTTTGTTGCACAAGGAAACATATAAAAGTATGCACAACACATCAATTATTGTTGAGTCTAAGTTAATTCGAAAAAATATTTTCTTGGCAGTTAGAAGTGTCTCTCCACATCTACTTTGAATAGAAATACTTGAAATGTATTTATGAATGTTGGAAGGGTATCAAAAAACAGTTGACTATTATTATTCATATCAGAACATCTTCAAACACCAATCTTTGCTTTGTTATATTGTCGCAACCGTTTATTTTCGTTATTACTACATGTATGTCTATGGGGGTCATGAGTTATTGTATGAATAGGCTTTTTTCTCATCTTGCGTCAACTGATTTGGATAGATTCACTTTTCACTTTCATTAATTTGTGCCCCATTCTCACTCCTCTTTCCATTTTACCTCTTCTTCTATGGCCTTCTTGGCATGTCTATCTGCAGGCATTTTTGTTTCTCCCATCTCTCAATCTTTGTACTTTTCACTTTCCCAAATATTTTGCTTGTTATTATCTTCCATATTTCCAGATTTGCTCGCTTTGCTTCCGTTGATACCCATGTTTCAATTGCTTTTGTTACTATTTGTCGAATTATTATTCTCTATACTCTAATTTAGCCTGATCTCGACTGCTTTTTTTATTCGAGTAGCTTACTCAATAACTATGGAATGAAAAAAGCATTGAAGTATAAGCAATTGGGAAAGGCTTTAGTATGTTCTAGTTCAAAAAATCACTCCGATCACATTTATACAATTATTTGAAAAAGGGATTGGAGGACGTGGATCAAAGAGAGAGCAGATAAAACCAAATATTTGAACATAATCTGAAACTACATCATTTGTTTATTCTATATAATTGTATGACTTGGATCAATGAGAACAAAAATATTATATGGAACAATGGACAAGTTGAACATTTGGGGACTGGGGATAGATGATCAGATTAATAGTGCCATTTGATTTAGTTCTAGAAGCAATTCTCAGATACAAAGTAGAATCTAAGCTCAAAGATTCGTATACTTATGGAAACAGCAGATAACTGGTTATGCAGACGACGTAGTCTGTATAATTAGGTCAATAAGAAAACTTTTAAAGGTATTTAGTAGATTTGGAACAGCTACCAATCTATACGGGTTAACATAATTTAAATTAAACCACTTTTTCTTTTGTGGTTGTCAGTAACAAATAAGAATGGAGATCTACAAAAATAAGAGTCGATAAAACTGTCAAGGGCAGCAATAGTTAGGAAATAAAAGACAGTATCAAGGTAATAATATGTAAATTTGAATATAAAGCATTGGGATCAACAAAAAAGAATGGAGTGTGGGGAAGAAAAGTGCTAAGAAGTATATTTAGAGAAACGGAAATAGATGACCGACTTTTGAGCGAAAGAGCAAACCTTGAGGTAAAGAAATTGCTTGGACATGATACAATAGTACCATACAAGAAAACAGAATGACTGAGCAAAAACAAAGTGAGAGGGCACTAAAAGAAATAGAAGGGGGGAAAGAGAAGATGTCGTTCAAAGTGAAAGAGATGTAGCCTTAGTAGATATAGGAATATAATATATAACGTGGAAGGAAGTTACATTGAATGAAAATTACAGGATAAAAATTGTGGATCAAAACGAAGAGAAGTGGTTGATAGAATCACGGATTTCAATTGCCCGTAGAACTGCCTTTTATATAAATAAATAATGGATGAATTTTATATAATATAGCTTATCTCTAAATGTCTCCTGCTCATTCAATTATTTCAAAGTATGACCGCCCTCGAAAAAGTTAATTCTTGGAACCTCTAACTTTTCTTGTTTTTTGTAGGAATTAGGTGAGTTATTTCTATTTCAGCTCATAACCTTTAGAAGAAATATTTTTCTGTAATTTATTATTTACCTTAAATTTTAGATTAGATTTTAAAGGGGTTACAGTGCACTGAAACCAAAGGTTTATTGTGCCCCCCCTATCAGAGCTGTTGTCGCTACTACTACAGCTCGCCTTCCAGTTCCAAGGTTCTAATGAACTCTAGTATTTGGGACGGCTTCAACGAGGTTAGGTCCTCACTCTTACAAGTTTCTTGCGTTGGCTTGCAATGGCGAGGCATTCCAGAGCTAGATGATCCAGAGTTTAATTCTCCTCCCCACAGAATCTACACTCGTCAAGTCAAGTGCTTCCTAAGGCGGCAGTGTCCTGTGAGAAAGCCCGTGAGGAGATGTAGCTTATCTTTACTGAGGTCCAAATATTTTTTGGATCTAGCAGTGTCAAAGTTCCACAGGAACTTTTTGGGATGATCCAACCCGGGAAGGCACCGCCAGAGTGCTTCTCTTTCGGTTTCCTCTTTCTTCCGAAACTCTTTCTTGTAGGAGCATTTTGCTACACCACAGAACGGCTCCGGGTCAATAAAGGGCATGTGTGCTTTTTTCCTGGTAAGTGTATTGGTCTCTTCGTTTCCCGTGATTCCCGAGTCGCTAGGAACCCAGACTAAAGAGACCCTGTTATTCTTGCCTAATTCATCAAGTTTTCTTCGGCACTCCCATGCCAACTTTGAGTCAATGACATGGGAGCTCAATGCTTTGATAGCTGCTTGACTATCAGAATGGATCGATATGTCACATTTCTTGTAGTTTCTTTCTAGGTTCATTTCCACGCATCTTTCGATCGCAAGTATTTCTGTCTGAAAGACACTCGGAACGGAGCCTAACAATAAAGAGTATCTGGTGCCAGGCCCAAATACTCCAGCGCTTGCTCTAATGGTGGTTTTTTAACCATCCGTATACCATCTAATGGTGTTTTCTTTGAGAGTTTGGGTGCTGTATTCCCTTTCCCAGTCTCACCTCGTGTTTACCATCGTGGTCAAATTCTTTTAGATGCTTACTTTCCTGATCATTTCGTCACTGGGAAGATTCGCTGATGAGATGAATCTTATCAGAGAGGACCAAGCTCCCTGATTTTTAATACTCTCCTTGCCTAAACCTTCCTTAGATATTCTAAGAATTGCCTCTTGGGCAGATCTTCCGATCACCAGATGTAGAGGTGTGAGATCTGTAGTGATCTCAAGTGCCCTGTTAGACACGTTCTCATAGCTCCAGTGATGCACACACAGGCAAGCCTTTGAACTTTGTCGAGGGTCTTCCTCGTGCTGTACTGACTTTCTTTTGTGTGCCAAACTATTGCTCGATACGTAATTGCTAGTATCACTATCATGGCGTACATCCATCGCAGTATTTTTTGGTTACAGCCACACCTATTACCAGCTAGATTTCTGCACGCCATCAAAACTCTTATTGCTTTACTAGCAGTTATTCCAACATGCTTATTCCACAGAAGCTTACTGTCTAGGGTTATCCCTAGATATTTATTTCCAGTCTATGATTTCCCCGTTTATGGGTTTCACGGCTGGAAGTGTTCTTTTCCGGGTAAATGGAATTACTATGGTCTTGCTTGGGTTAATGTTTAGCCCCACTGACAAGCTCCATTGCTCAATGATTCTGAGTCCCTTCTGTATTAAATCACATGAGGTGCTCTCGAACTTGCCTCTGACTATTAAAACTATGTCATCGGCATAGCTCATACATTCGAAGCCAAGCTCCGTTAGCCTGTAGAGCAACTACGAGGCTCCATATAAGGGAACATTTTACTCCCCCTTGAGGTGTCCTCCGAGTGGCTTTAACTGAGGTGGTTTGATTACCCACCTGTGTCTCAGCTATCCTTGTTGTCAACAACTCATAGATACATTTTACAATGGTTTCATTCACTCCTCGCCTTTTTAGTGCTTCTTTGACAGACACATGAGTTGTGTTGTCAAAGGCCGCTGCTATATCCAGGAATGCGCACATTGCGATTTCTTTGTTGTTCAGAGTCCTCTGGATGACTTCGGTCAGTTCATACAGAGCCGTCTCAGTTGATCGACCCGTTCTGTTGGCATGCTGACATTTATGAACTGGTGTATTCTCCAGATTCTCTGTTCTTATGTAGTTATCCACAACTTTCTCCATCGATTTGAGTAGAAACGATGTTAGACAGGTGGGTCTAAAATATCGGGGATCAGACCCATCTTTTTTCCCTATTTGTGGTATGAAGGTTACGCTTGCCCTTCTCCATTTTCTAGGTATTAGACCCACTGCTAGACTGCGTCTTGTAATCTTCAGCAGGTGAGGAATAATCTCCTCTATCCCTTGCTGTAGGAGTGCTGGAAATATTCCATCCACTCATGGTGATTTATATGGTTAAAAGGCACTTATTTCCCATTCCAACCGTTGTCTGGTAAATATTTTCTTAGCAATGTCCCAATCTTCCTTGCGGGATTTTTTGGTGTAGTTCATTGCTAGTGCCAGTGAAAGGGATGTAGCCTTAATAGATATGGGAATATATTGTATAACGAAAATTACAGGATATAAATGGTGGATTCAAATGAAGAAAAGTGGTTGATAGAATCACGGGTTTCAATTCCCCGTAGAACTGCCTTTTATATAATTAAATAATGGATTAATTTTATATAATATGGCTTATCTCTAACTGTCTCCTGCTCATTCAGTTATTTCAAAGTATGACCGCCCTCGAAAAAGTTAATTCTTGAAACCTTTCACTTTTAATGTAGGAGTTGGGTGAGTTATTTCTATTTCAGCTCATAAACTTTAGAAGAAATATTTTTCTGTAATTTATTAGTTACCTTACCACATATCTCAAATTTCTAGATGTGGCGACTCTGTTCAAATTGATGTTTTCATCGAAAACAAATTGAAGTTGAACAAAGCATCAGTGAACACCTTGCCTTTTTTTTTTAAATGTATACAATAATACCTTCATTTTAAAGAAATACATAGAATCTAAGCCGAAAAGTCGATTTTAGGACCACAAAGCGAACTAAATATCGGCTTTTGGCCTTGTCATCATCTCGTCACTACCTAATCTAGAAGTTTTGTTACACTGCATTTTCGATAAGAAGATCAAATTGGTTTTTGACATTTCAGTAATATGTTCTATATTAAATAAAATGAACTGTTGTGTGGTATAAGAAGTAAGTTTGTCATATTTTGAACAGTTGTCTTATTTTGAACGGAACTTTGCAAAAATAGGTCTCATACTGGAGGATTATTCTCAGAATTGTAACTGAAATGTAGAAGAAATGGGATTGATATTCATATACAATGCGGATTTTTGTTGATATTTGAAAAAAAATTTTATTTTCATGACTCAATTTTTTATGTCATAAATTTAATGCAATATAGTTTTGCTTGTGTTAACAAAAATCTGACAAATATTACCATAATAGAAAAAATCTATTAATCACTAACTTCATACCTATTAGCGACTGAACATCGATTTTTGGTGTAGCCGTTTTCATTTAAAATAAAATTAAATAACTTACATCAATATTTGATTTTGACAGATAACTTTGCCTTAAAAACAGAGTATAAAAAGAGTTCTCTATTATCTTTTTTGTTTATGTGGGTAAAGACATAACACTTTGCTTCTCCATCCGTTTCTGCCATAAACAAAAAATCATCAAGATGTGAAGTACAAACAATACCACGTTTTGGAATGTAAACTAATTAAGGCTTCGTTATTTTAGTATATATATATATATATATATATATATATATATGGTGCTATGTTGAGCCCAATTGGTAAACAGTTAAACTCATACAACTTAGAATACCATCAAATTGAAATCTTAAATATTTTCGATATTTGTTTACAATTCATAAAGGACATACATTTTAAATCAATTCTAGTGAACCAGCACTATTTTGTAAATAAATTTACCTACGACCACCCCTCTAAGTAGTCAAAAACACACAGTCGGCAATCAATGTAAGACATCTATTACGCACGGTAAAACAAAACGCACGGCTGTAAAGTAAATCGCACGGCTTCCATAGCAACCACTTAGCAACTGTCAATAGACGTAACCATTGAACGCTTAATTTTATTCTATATATAAATGGTAGATAACATTTATTAGATATGAGATTGCGTTTAATACTAAGAGTTATTTGGAATTATATGATAATTGGTTCAGTTTCATTAAATCCGCATCTTTTAGCTCTCTGAATATATCTCATATTAGTAAACAATAGTATATTATACACCAAGCGACTAAAGCGGCCCATTTAATCCCGCGGGTGGTGTTTGATTCCTGAGGGAAGTAATCCACCTAAGGGATTAATGTCACTTTAGTCGAGAGCTGTATACGCTATTTTATGCAATTCCGGTAATTCTACATACTTTCTAATAAAAATAAATACTACTTAGGATGGACTCTTACGAAACTTGGCTGGGCATCGAGGGTGAACTTCTACGATGCTTGGCTGGGCATCGAGGAGCGACTTTTATGAATCTTATCTGGTCATCGCGGATGAACGTTTTTTTATTTGAACTTTAAATCCCTTAATAAGATTATAAATACAAGTACAAGTAGGTCGTTGGTAAAGTATAGTACGTAACACGTGTTGTAATGCATTTTACGCACTCACGGAATTACGCACTCGCCGCTACGCGGCTTCGTGCGTAACTTTTCCCTTCATGCGTAAAATGCTTCTTACAACACACGTTACGTAATATACTATTAGGGCAGTTCGGTAATCCTCCAGCTTAAAGTGAGGAGGACTAACTTATCATGTTTTGAGTTTCTTCTAAAATAAATCTAAACTAAACGCTTTTTAGTAAAGAATATGATGACAAAAACTCACAACTTTTATGATTACAAATCTTGATGGAACCAATTTCAAATAACTCATTTATGGCGGTTACATAGAAAAGTCAAGAGTTGGCTATGAATTTATACATCAAATTTGACAATTTGGAATTTAGTTATTGTAGTAAGTAAATTGTTATAATTTTTTTTTAAATGAGTGGAAAATTCTCATTTAGCGAACAAGTGGATATGTTATTGGTGTTAGGTTTTTGTGAGGGAAACTGTAGAAGAAGCGTGAAAGAATATCGGAGGAGGTTTCCTAATCGCGTAGTTCCTCACAGAGAAACATTTTCTCATGTTGAAAGACGGGCTAAAGAAACAGGAAAGTTTTATAGTGTTATACTCCGTTTTTAAAAGGCATGGAGTAATAAATCACTCACTTTGGCCGGAACCATATGCGTACCACATTTAGTCATTTAAAAAAAGTAAAGGCTTCTAAAATTATCTCATTTCCGAAAATAACCGTTATATATATATATATATATATATATATATATCCAAACCAACCCCATTTGCCGATTATTTCACCCAATTAGCAGGTAATTGAAGAAACTTGACAAACAGGTAGCTCAAAAATGGTTTATTATTGTGAAATATAGTCTTTTCAGTTTTAAGAAAATGCCCCCATAATACAATGTACTTACTAGAACTTTTCAACTATAAAAGTAGCGGAAAGGTTGAATATTTTCAATTTACAGTTCATCTGTTCTGGAGATACTGCTGTGTTGATTGATTTCCCCATTATTATTGTTATTTGTTATTATTTTTCACCGTTATTGTTAACTGGTGTTTATTTTTGTTCATCTATACAAGTTCTCTTCTTATCACACGAGACAAACACCTAACTACACCTTCCAACTATATAGTGTTCCAACCAAATTCGACCAGATATGGAGGATTTATCTGATTAAATTTCTATTCCTCGTTGAAGAACGAAGAAATTAGAAGAAAAATCATGAATTTGACAGGAAGTGTTGATGAAACTGTGGAGATTACTGCAACGTTGATGGGTGTTTCAAAAACAACAATTTATAATTCAATGAAGGAGAAAAAAAATGGAAACATCACAGTCCCAGCAAAGTCCCCAGGCCGACCCAAACTTGAAATGGATGACTACTTGAAGAATGGAATAAGGCGTAAGGTGCATGCTTTTTCCTTTAGAAAAGAGATTCCAACTCTCTCCAAAATTATGGCTTCGGTTCAGGAAGATTCAGATTTTCCGAAAAGATCTCGAAGTACATTATGGAAAATTTTGAAGGAACTTGGATTTGAATATCAAAAAAAATTATCTGAACGCAATGTTGATTGATAGAGACGACATTGTCATTTGGAGGAGGAGTTATTTGCGCAATATTCGGAAAGCAAGACTAGATCAAAAACGAATTTATTATTTGGATGAGACTTGGTTGAATGAAGGTCATACTGTTTCAATGTTTTGGCAAGACACGAATGTCAAAAGTCGGAGGCAGGCAGCTCTTGAAGGGTGGTCAACGGGCCTCAATCCACCAGCAGGAAAAGGACGTCGACTCATCATTACTCATATCGGAAGTGCCGAAGGTTTTGTTAAAGGTGGATTGTTGTGCTTTGAGTCGAAGCAAACCGGAGATTATCATGAAGATATGGATGCAGACGTTTTCTCACAAATGTTAAATCTAATTCCAACGGACTCAGTCATTGTTATGGATAACGCAAGTTATCACTTCAGGTTAGTGGAGAAATTACCTTCAACTGCATGACGTAAACAAGATATCCACGATTGGCTAACCTCGAAAAATATTGAATGCCAAGATAACCCGCTGAAAAATGAGCTCTTGCAGCTGGCCAATTCACATAAACACAAATATAGTAGATACGTTGTAGATCAAATGGCATCAGCACGTAGTATAACGGTGCTGAGGCTAGCTCCTTATCACTCTCAACTCAATCCCATATAATTAATATGGGCCCAAGTGAAAGGGGAAGTTTCAAGAAAGAATACGACATTCAAAATGAGTAACGTGAAAGTTTTATTCGAAGACGCGTTAGGTAACGTAACCAAAGAAAACTGGAAGAAATGTGTTGAACACGTGATACAAGAAGAACTAAATATGTGGGAAATGGATCATATAAGTGAACACATGATTGAACCATTTATAATCAATGTTAATAATGGAAGCTCAACAGAATCGTCTGATTCTGATATATAGACTAGTTTTTGTGTTAGTTATTACTATTATTTGTTAGACTTTTTTTATAAATATTACATTAATTCGTACTTTATTCCTGCATTTTCCTTTTTCCCTCTCCTATTGCAAACGGTATATTAGTAGTAAAGTTTATACCTACTGCAAAAATATTTGCTATTTTTTATATAATAATTTATTCTCATTGTTTATTCATAGGGAAACAAAAAAATGTGTTTTTATTGAATCGATATTGTGAACTCTTTTGAATAGTTTTCGTAATTATAATTTCATAGTGCCTTCATATTCATATACCAAGTTTGTTTTGTCCTGATTGCACGCCTCTGAAGATTAAATTGTTTATTTGTTCATTCAAATACAATAGAGCGACCCTTTCAATACAATAGGCGACCCAACCGAATACAGAGTTACGGGGTGTCTACCTGAAATTCGTAACAAATGAGAAATTTTAGTACAAAATTAGATAAACTTCGGAGATATTTTATTATACACCCTGTTTCGGTTTTGCATACCTAATGAGCTTCTATTACTCCATGCCTTTTAAAAACGGACTATAATCGAGAACGGAATGTTC
The DNA here is from genome assembly GCA_963921935.1 of Galeruca laticollis. Classification (NCBI taxonomy): domain Eukaryota; kingdom Metazoa; phylum Arthropoda; class Insecta; order Coleoptera; family Chrysomelidae; genus Galeruca; species Galeruca laticollis. The sequence continues at coordinate 67,805,364 of OY998178.1, read as the reverse complement.
AAATGAGTGTGCGAGATGAAGAACTGATTTTCGATACAATTGACGATCAACGGCATATTAGCACTAGACAGTGTGGCATATCAAGATCATCTGTACACCGAACTATTAGACGTAATTTACTCAATCTATACCACGCTCATAAAGTGCAAGAATTGTTACCTCAAGACTTGGTTTAGCGAGTAAATTTCTGTCGATTTATTTTACGTCAGGATATTCACTTTCAAAAGAAGATTCTTTTTACTGATGAGGCTTACTTTACTCGTAGAGGTATTACAAATATGCATAACTATCATGAGTATTCAGATGAAAACCCTCATGTAACATGATACAATAAAATAGAAGATGTGATTTCGCGCATGCTGGCTCTGACGTCACGCCGAGAGTGAACGCTTTGTATTAGTTTGCAGTTACATTATTGGATATGTTTATGTCGGTCAATTTTACATTTTTATTGCTGAAAATTGGCAAAAATTAGTCAAAATGAGATGTGTAGTGTATCGTTGTGATAAAGACAATCACGTGAAAGGCTTTGCACGCGATGTCAGCTTTTTTACCGTTCCAAAAGACAAAAAAATGATACGGGAGTGGATCCGTTTGTCTAAACGCGAAGATACATTTAATACCATAGAATATTAGACCATATAATCATGCTGAAATTGAAAAACAAATGTCACTAGCTCCTCCTGTTAATCGTATAGATATGTTGGGGGCTATATTTATATTTAAACTCCTAAATGGGCAGGTTGATTGTGCGGATCTTTTGAGTCATATGGGGATTAGCATTTTTTGTCAGGGTCTTCGCCATCAAGTTACCTATCATGTGCCCTTTCATAGAACAACATATGGTGCTATGAGTCTTATAAATAGATATATGTGCTTTTTGAATAGCTTTAATTTTGATAATTTCAATACGTCTTTGGGCCAGTTCAAATATTGCTTAGGGCTGTGAATTGTTGAGTTATGTTGTGTTCCTAATTTTTTTTATTTATATAAGTATTGTTTATTACCTGTAGCTACATGTATTTCAAATTAATTGGTTATGCTGTATCAGTCTTTATACCTGTCCTTATTGTATTATTTATTGTTGTAGTGTGGTTTTCCCGTAATAAATAAATAGATAAATCCTTTCTTAAATCTAAGTTGACAAATAATATTTTTAAATCTTAATTTGATATTTTGTTATTACCAATAACAATTTCATTATTATTATTATTATTTTGAAGAATGCTCGACAGTACCTGAGTTGTACTTTATTATTGTTATGTAGTATACTTATTTTGGAATAAACAACCGATTAAGTATAAAAATTTGCTAATTGTTTTATTCCTTATATTTATTTACAAATTTAAATGTTTACAAAATCATGTCAAAAAATCCAAAAAGTATAATAATATGTTTTTTTTTGTATCAGTACAGTAATTATTTACTTTACGAAGTGAGCAAACAGATTTCAACCATATCTTAGAATTATTTTTTTGTTCTGGTAGGCTCTCCGATTCCATATAACACTTTTACATGAATTCTCTTTGCCTTTATAATACTAATAATATCTCATTCAACCTGAACCATCCTCATTTTCCTTCAAAATGCATTAGCAACGCAAGTTCTATTACATCAAATGCATTAGCTCGCGCTCACGGTTTTAAATTGTACTCTCTGCGTGACGTCATGCGCGCGGCGAACGATATTTTGATGTTCATGTAATAACTCCTCGACATTTCCAACGTGAGTTTGAGATAACCGTTTGGGTCGGCCTTGTCGATCATTATTTGATTGGACCAGTTATTTTACCAAACCGGCTAACAGGCGAAACTTATTTAGAGTTTCCCCAAAATACTTTTCCGGATTTATTTGACGATTTGCCACTACGATTGCGATTGCAACATTGGCTTATGCATGATGGAGCACCACCTCATTTTAGTGTCAATGTAAGGTGAAAAGAACACGGGCTTTGGAAGGAACGCCAGAATCATACCGAATCACTAAGTGGAGGAGTGAATTAAACAACCAAGTTTCCCTGGCCAAAGAGGAGCTACCTGCAGGCAGAGACCAATCCTATGCAGTATGGAGAACCCTTAATCGTATGAGAGTGGGAGTACTACGATGCAAGACCAGCATGCCGAAATGTTGGTCTGCTAGAGGGGGCAAGCGTCCTGTGATGGTGGTGCCATCCAGGACCCAAACCATCTTCTAATTTGCCCTCATCTGAACCAACCTTGCACAATGAGCGACATTATTCTAGCGGAAATTTTTAGTTTGACCGGACACAGAAAGTAAGTAAGTAAGGACCATATATGTTTTTGTTACCTTACTGACTTAACTGACCTGACTCAAGATGAATATTCACAAGTATATGAATTACCTATTCACATATGAAAGCATATGCTAATGTAGTGGGAGAAAATGAGAGAAGTGGTGGACAATAGGTCGTCAATTGGACAACATTATTAATTCGCTTAATTATTCCACTTCATTATCACTTTTCTCTATCTGACGTGCGTTTCGTTGATCAACTTATCGTCTTCAGAGTTAAACTTGGTTATAAAAGCGAATGTCAGTTGAAAAATGTTCTCATAGTGGCCGTTTTGTATGTGTTCTAGAGTTTTAAACATTTGGATATCGTGTTTTCTTTATTTCTAATACAGGTATAAGCAGTTCCTGGTTCTTTTTTGTTATTGTTAAAGTGCAATCACAGACTTTTTTAATATTCAGGTTGTCTCACGAGATTTTGGCCAGTATATATCTCGAAAACAATTTGAACTAACATATTGAAATTTGTTAGTTATAAACATTGGTCGTATTACACATTTTAAGTTATCACTTACCTTGCTACAATGTCACGTTTCGGGTCACGTGGTATCATTTTTAGAAAAGTTAATGACACACCCTGTATATCGTTCCATTGCTGTAAAGGTCTCTGTTATACTAGTTCAGCGATACCTATTTTTTTGTGTTAGGTACTGAGAAATGAAAAACACATGTATAATGTTTCTATATGAAAAACAGGGAGAGCTGTAAATCAAAAAGAATTGGAATACAATAATACTTTTACTACATTTGATGCTCAAATTGATGTCCATCTTCAATAATGCTGCATTCAAATCTTCTGAGCGTGGGCGTAGCCAGCGAAGGGCAGGAAGGGGCAACTGCCCCCTCCTGAAAGCAAAAATAAATTAAATAATTTTAAAATGTTAATAAACTAAAAATTAAATCTAAAATATACATATTTTTCTGTTCTGTATATTTTTTTTGTTATCTATTTTATATATTTTGTTTGTTGTTGTGGTCGTTTGGTTGCTTTCTTGAACATTTTAAAATTAATTGATAAGCTCTAATAAATAAAATTATTCCCATGTCCTTTGTCACTAAAATATATTTCATCTGCAAAAAACAAAGCTGTTTGAAAAACTGACACATTGCGAAATATATATTAATAACGTTCTCGATCTAAGCATTGGCGCATATCAGAATTGTCCCACACCAGAATTGGATAAAAAGGAGTGTTCGATTTACTCACAGGATACGTCAATTTTTAGTGTTCGATTCAACCACTTAACAGTCAAACATTTTTGAGAAAAATGGTAAGAAAATTGTCACTTTCTCTTTGTTTTTATTTAACTATATTTTTTAATCCTATTAATTAATTAAAATAAATTTACTCAATAAGTAGTTTTAGTGTGAAATATTTTGAAACATTCAATACACAATCCTACGTCAGAATCCGAAATAAATACTCTTATAACAACTATTGAGTTGGTGTGTAAGTGCTCTAGTCTAGCGACAGTGTCCTATTTAATAGTGTAACGAAACGCCACTGGTTTTCTTCGAGTTCGCGAAAATCGAGATACAAGTGAGGAATATACGGGAACCGGCGATGCGATGTTCTGGCAATCTCTAGACTCAAAAGGGTATATAAAGTTAGTTGCAGGATACGAAGTTGTATACGGCGAATAGAAAGCGAGGCACGAGAAACAAGAGGGAAAATCCGTAACAATCGTTTTACCAAAGAATCAAGAGACAGAATAGACAATATGGATAAAAGAAATTGGTTACAAAAAGGTAAGTTAAATAATTTCAGTAGAGAGTAGTCATTCCATTAGAAATAGTCCAAAATTTTGAAAATTGGTTGCTCGACCAGCACCAAATAAAACAAAACTATCATGTAATGATAGCTTATAATGTAGATATGTTATACCCGATGTTAATTTTTGTTGAATTTTTTTTTAATTGTCGGTCGTTTTTGTATCGAAACGTTTGGATCAAAATTAAATTGCAGCTCTTTACAAAATTGCCAATTGCTCTTTACTCTTTGCTCCTATCTTTGTGAAAGAATTTTAATTAGCTTTGGCAAAATATTTTGTGCATTATTATTATAATTTCAGATATTTTTCATTATTATGATGCCGTCTTTTTTGCCTTCTAATCTAATTATAACAAAAATTACAATAATGCACCGATTTTGACAGCTGATATGTCAAATGAGACTAAATATAAAAACTTGAAATTTCCACATATTAAAGATCAAACAACACTTTTTCCACTACTAGCTGTGAAGTTGACAATGATTGTGTCATCTAGCCAACTGAGAAGTTGAATTTCTCTATTAGTGGTTAATAATTTTTTCTATTCTTAACCTAGGTCAATAATGGACAAATTCAAATGTTTTGAGAATTCAGGGATAATAGCTTAATAAAAACTAGTGCAACATAATTTTATATACTCAGGAGATTGTGTTTAACATATTTACTGCTCGAAATTACCTAACAAGTTAAAATTATTTCAATAAAACTGTCATTAGTTTAAAATTCGCGCTCAACCAAAAATTTCTGATGACATAAGGAGTGCGTTCATAATATATGGGTGAGGTGTGAAGCGAAAACAGTGTCAGTGTCAGTCAGACAACGGAGTAAACGCCTAGGGAGAAATCAGTTTGTACGATTTGTAGGTCGACACTATCAAAATTTGACATTGAAATGTGTTGTTTATTTTCCGTTAATTTGAGAAAAACGAGGATCGAGGAATGTTTTAACGTTCAACATTATCACCAGTGGAGTTTGAAAATCTTCTGTTGATAGAAACTGGTAGCTAACCTGGACCTACATAGACAAATAATATATTACTTTCTCTATGGTGAAGCATATGTTAAATGTTTTATGAACGCTCACTTTGTGTTGTGGACGCACTACCGCTGTAATTGTTCAAAGTTCAAAGTAAAACATAAACAACGTTTTGTGAAATTTTTGGATGTGATCGTATAATTGGTTTCGTTAATTCGTTGCACTTAATATTGGTGATTATGAACTATAGGAATAATGGCATTCTATTGCTGTGTGATTAAATTATACATACATGATTTTTATAAGACATTTTTTTTATTTTTTATTTTTGTCTTAAATTTGGCTAGTAGTGGAAAAAATGTATATACACCACGCTGGTGAAGACATTTATAAACCTCGCACCTTATTCCACTCGGGGCAAAGCCCCTCGCGAAATAATTTTGGTGCTCGAATGATAATATTAGTCTTCACCACCTTGGTGTATAATATACTATTATACGTGCTATCAATTTCATGGTAGTTTTGTTCTATACTAATTTTTATACTAGGGACTAAGAACCAAAATGATATTAGGTTATTATTTTTAGGTCAAAAATCTCTAAAACGGAAATAAGTTCATTATGACAGTAGTGGAAGTGGAAGCAATGATTGTGACGAAGATGAAAATAAAATTGTCGGAACATCAAAATAGGAATCTCTTTTTGAAGGAGGCTCAAGTAGTTCTTCAAATTTACATGAAGCTGTCTCTGGAACTAGGATCTGTAAACAAACTGAAGAACTTGATGGCTACCATGAAAATGATATTGGTCGTTATGTTAGTTGTGCCAATAACTTGCCTTCTGAAAAAAAGAAGGAATTGTTGACAAACTCTTGGGTTCCATCATCCAATTACGATTTTGCTTCTCATGCCATTAACTTCAAGAGAAAATTTAACCATCGCTGGTTATATCAATATACTCCATGGCTGGTGTCCTCAAGTCATTTGAAAGGTGCTCTATGTTTGTATTGTGTTTCATTTCCGCCAAGAATTGCTACAGTTAAAGGAGTTTTGTCATTTATGGTAAGTTGAGTGAATTAAACGGCGAGTACTTAGTGTGTATTTATTATTAAAATGCAGCTAAGCGCTTTCGGCCATTAGGATATTCTCAGAGCTTTCCTATAAAATTATAATGTTCGTGAGATTTGAAAAAACAATTTAAAAAAGTTGAACTTACGTCATATGAAAAATCCTATAACAGGTGTCAAAAAACATCCAGCAAATAAAAATGAAGCAATGTATGATGTTAAGTCATTGTTACAGTAAAATGATTAAAAAACATTAAAACTCCCCTTTAAGAGGGTGTAAAAGTATATTTTACATCATGAAAAGTCCCATTCAGAAGTGTAAACTAAATGATATCCGATGACAAGTTTGACGTTAATATACGGTGACTAGTAAGCCAGCGTGCCGTAAACAACAAGTGTATAACAATACAACGTGTTTGTGTGATGAACATTGAATCAAATGTACGAGTATGTTTAAAAGGATGAAAAAAATCATATAGCGAACTGAAAATTGAAGGAAACTTTATATATTACTTTTATTTTAAATTTAAAAATGAAGATAAAGATGTGATAAAATCTAAAAATTAAAAAAAAATATCCATTCAAATTCAAATTCCCAACATTCATCTAACTTAGATGGATAGGTAACACCCCTCCACCCTTGATTGTCTATAGAAAAATGACTTAGGGGTTGGATCCATTCCCCAGCCAGTCAGGAAGCAAGCGCAGTAAACCTATATGTGTAAAATGCTAGATAACATAAATTAAACACTTAGTTGTAAATACATCCATGGAGGAGTTTACATAATCTAGTGACGAAGGTGGAAAAGTACGCTGGCAAGGTGAACCCAACAGCTGATGGCCTCCCATATGAATTAGATGTAAATGGTAAAGTGATTGTGACCTGATGACCCAAACTATGTCCCATACATAGCTCGGCGTCAAGAACACAATGTGATTGTTCAATTTAGGTTAATGGTTACACACCTAGACCCATACTAGGCATGTACAAGAAGAGAAAAACTCATAGGAGTATGTTAAGAGTGAAAGGGTAGGACAGAATATGATAAGAGCTGCAAGATAAGGAACACGCGTTGATGAACCCAAATATGACCTATACATAGCTAGGTTACAATGGAACAATGTGGTTAAGAAGTTTTTTGATAGTTATGACAAACCTAGATCCATACTAGGCATGTACAACAAGAAATGGGGTGGGAGTGTAAAGAGAAGAAAGAGATGGCGGATATGCCAGAAGTTGTAGTAAGGAAAGAAGAAGTCAAAGGAGTTGGGTAGTTATGACAAACTTAGATCCATACTAGGCATGTACAGAAGAGAAGAAACCGAGTGAGATTATAAAGAGAAGAAAGGATGGCAACTATGCCAGAATTGTATGAAAAGGGAGTAATGTGGTTGTGAAGTAATAAGATAGAGGTGACAAACCTAGATCCATACTGGGCCTATCACGAAAAAGAGGAGACTGAGGAAGAGAGTAGCTAAGAGTGGAAAGATAGCAGATGTGCCAACAATAAGAATAGATATGCCATACCTAGAACCATACAAGGCATGCGCAAGAGAAGAAGAAAAATCAAGGAAAAGTGAAAAGGAGGGTATGATTTGCTCGAATTTATAAAATAGCTTGTATGCTGAACCAAACTATGAACCATACATAGCCTGGTGTTCGACGTACACTGAGGTAATCTAGAACCAGTTCCAAGAACAAAGGTGGTAAGGCCTTACATGAAGTTTAAAGATGTAAAGAAGATTGTAGAAAGTACGTTGGCAGCCATTACCACAAATCTTCAACATCTGCTGCAAAATCATTTCTTGAAAATGCTCCTGTTGATGTCCAGCTGCAAATAGGGCACAATAAGACGATTGGAGAAAAAAAACAAATATTGTCAGCAGTTATATCATGCAAAATATTTTGTGGAATTCATGATTTGCCAGTTAGAGGAAAAGAGGGAAATGAGGGAGTTTTCTTTGACCTTTTAAAATTGAGGATTGACTCTAGTGATGAGAAGCTAAAGTGCCAAAAGCTTATGATGTAATGGCTGATGAAACAACAGATATCGCTGGAAAAGAGCAGCTTCCTATTGGATTAAGGTTCTATGATGAAAGCCAAAAAACAATCAGGGAGGAATTCATTGAGTTAAAATGTCAAGATGCTTCTACAATCACTAGCGCAATTCAAATTTTTTTAGAAGATAATAATTTTTCCGCCGATAATTGTGTGGGATTCGGATTTGACGGGTGTTCCACGATGATCGGCAAAGAAGGTGGTGTAGAGGCCATTCGTGAAAAAAGTACGCTAAGTCTCTATTTTTCGATTGCTCCAGCCACAGAATGAATCTTGTGGTCAATGATACTAAGCTACCAGAAATAAGAAACACAATTGCAACGGTTAAACACACAATAACCTTCTTTCGTGAGTCGCCAGCCCGTAGGAAATCGGTTTTAAACATTTCAAGGCTCTGTGAGACCAGATGGTCGGAAAAATATAAGAGCATAAAAAAATTTTAGAAAGCTTCACTGACATTGTTAAAGCACTAGACCATCTATCTGTCGAAGGAAACTATGCAACAAGAAAATCTGCCTACCAATTGCACTGTGCAGTTACTAAGCCAATATTCATCTTAGGCTTAAACATAATTGCAAGATACTCTGCAATTTTGGAACCCGTTGTAAACGTTTCACAATGTAAAAGTATGGATTTGGTTATAGTGAAGAAACATATTGATGATATTCTAGATGTAATCAAAGAAGATCGACAAGATGTCGAAAATGTTTCTTATGATTTATTTAAAAAATCACTTGATATCGCAGAGAAAGTAGGGGTTGAGTTGTCAGTACCACGAGTAACTCAAAAGCAAGTACACAGAAATAATCGACCATCTGAGTCTGCAGTTGAATACTGGAAGCGGTCAATAATAATCCCTTATCTTGATTATTTAACTTCGTCTTTGGATGCTAGATTCTCCAACGAAAATACTTTTGCTTTAACTTATCTTCATCCTTCAAGCATGCTCAAAATGGCTTCAAAAGATTTCAAAAATACTGCAGAAACTTTCATGGAATTTTATAAGTTGGGTAATGTATCTGCAGAATTAGATTTGTGGTACAATATGTAGAAGAAAAATAATTTTGCAGAAGACAAATTAAAGGACATTGAAATGGCTGCACTTTTGCAGGTAGCTAATGTTTTTGCCCTGCAACAAGGCACGCAATGCTAATATTAAGTGCTTTCCCATCCACTACTGCTACTGTGGAAAGATCGTTCCGTACCCTACGAAGGGTAAAAGCCTGGCTCAGGAGTACAATGGGTAATGACAGACTCACTGGGTTGTGTTTGATGAGTGTGTATCGGAAATTTTTGAAGGAAAATCAGGACTGCGTAGTGAAGGAAGTTTTAGATAAATTTAGTTTGAACCCAATAAAAATGTTATTAGTTTCATTTAAGGATAATTAAAATCTCTAAGTTTTGTTTTCATTTGCCTTTTCTTTTTAGCTTAAAATTTTACATTTTGGACGACCATCGACCATGGTTTGCCCCCCCCCCTGCTATAAATCCTGGCTACGCCCTTGCTTCTGAGTGAATTTCTTGTGCATGCTGCTTCAATACTTTCTGATGTAACAGATTGACAAGCTGCTCTGATTCTGTTATTATATCGTCTACATTGGTAGGAGCTGTAACATAAACTAATCCTTTCAAATGTACACAAAGAATAGAATCTAACGGAGTTATATCTGGTGAACGAGCCGGCCAATATCTTCTACCATTTCTCACAATCCATCTGTCTTGGAAATACACATTCATGTGACGTTACGCGCTGAGCAAAATGAGGAGGTGCATCATCCTGTTGCCACCATATAGTCGCTCTCTCAATTAGTGGAATGTCCTCAAGCAAATGAGGAGGACTATTCTGGAGAAAATTTAAATAACTTAAACAAACCGCACCAAACATTTATCCCCTAAATAGTTTGGAAATGCGTTTCTCGCGTCTACCTGAGATTTTGAGCCGACCAGTACTGACAATTATGTCTATTAACTATACCGTTGTTGTGAAAATGGCTTTTGTCACTCCACAATATTCCATTAATGAAAAAAGGGTCCTCTACGAATTCAATTGACACTTCAGCAATGAAATCGAGTCTCCTCTCTGGATCTGCAGGAGTTACACCTTGCGTTAAATGTATTTTGAATGGATGACATTTGTATTATTTCAACACCTTCTGAACAGTAGATTTACTTATTCCTACTTCTTGTTGCAGACATCGAGTTGAAATGTGGGGATTGACTTGGATATAAGCAAGAATGTTGATAATAGTATTCGTTACAATAGGCTTTCGTCGAGAATTTTGATGTTTTCCTGTTGAAAAAGAACCATGTCATAACTTTTGTTCTACATAAGTAAATGTATTTTTACCTGGGGTTGTTCGGTCGGGGAAAAGATTTCTATTTAAATCTCTAGCACGTCTGCTATTTTTCCCACATTCTCCATAGATGATCAGCATATCGATATACTCGTCATAAGTGAAACGTAAAGGCATGATAAGTTTCAAGTCACAAAACTTTTAACAACAATAATACAGTGAACCATCGTTCACTGACACTGGCAGATTTTGACAACTAGAATATCTGTTACTAGAATAGGTTTTTTGTTTCTCAGCTCTCTTTGTTTTTCAAATTAAAAACTTTATAAAAATTTGTTTGTCGTTTCTAAGTACCTAACACAAAAAAATAGGTATCGCAGCATTAATATAAGAGTCCTTTACAGCAGTGGAACAATATACAGGTTGTCTCATTAACTTTTCTATAAATGATACCACGTGACCCGAAACGTGACATTGTAGTAAAGTAGTTGATTGCTTAAAATGTGTAATACTACCTACGGTTTATAACTGTCAAATTTCAATATTGTAGTTCAAATAGTTTTCGAGATGTATATTGGCCAAAACCTCGTGGGAAACCCTGTATATTGAAAACTGTTTGATGAATTGATAAAAATTAAAATATACCAATTTTTGGTAATACTGGTGGCAACACTGTAAAGTAATGTAGTTATGTGGTGTAACACATAAATCCTTCAAACTTCTTATAAACAAATCTATACGTACTCAACAAGCTATTACAAAATGTACAAATGTGCAATAAACTTACATCTTTAAGTAGATCATTAAACGTTACGTGTGAGCTGTTATTCCTCAATAACAAACATCACAAAATCAGCATGCCAGATATAATCAAAATATGAATTGCTTTAATTAAATTTTAAGCTGTAAAGATATAAAAATATTATTGGCTAAAGTTTTCTCTTCGATGACATAAATAATATCAATAATAAAAATTTGAGAGAAAGAAATGATCCGTACCTCATAAAACAGCTACTTATATGTTAGAAGGGAATCAAGTGACAATTAGTTGGTTTGGTAACAGCTGCCAATAGAATCTAAAAAGCAGTGGTGCACCTTCTGCATTTTTATTAGTGGTGATCAGGAAGTTACATTTATATGCCTTCTTCATCAAGCCTTTAGAATATACGTAATTTTCAGACAATTTTTGAAAAAAAATTCCATCTGAGACTGAACTATTTCCTGATCATTACTTGATGAGAAAGTTTTAATGGAGCATGGAATGAAGGGGCGGTACCAGATGACTAAAAAATCGGAGTTATTATCCTAATATTTAAAAAATGTGACTATACAGACTACAAAAATTACATAGGGATCACTACTTGGCGTTCAGTCGGAAAATAGTACCTATCCTAGAAAAAAAATTGAGGAACAAAATTCAGGGAGAGTTAGTAGAAGCACAAAATGAATGAAGGAGAGAAATAATTGCTCAAAATTATTACAATTAAACATCTAAATCAGATATACAGGCAAAGTAAAATACCTACGGAATGGCTTAAGTCCACGTTTATTCTCCTGCCAAAGAAGAACAACCCCAAATCATGCGATGACTATCGGTTAATAAGCCTTATGAGCCACTCACTAAAAATACTTTAAAAAATTATACAAAACAGAATACATAAGAAATGTGAAGAAAAATTAGATAAAACTCAGTTTGGATGTCGTAGGGGCATGGGAACAAGAGAAGCATTGTTTGCCTTTTACAGAAGTGCAGAGAATACAACAAAACCGTATACGCATGCTTTATAGATTTCCAAAAGGCCTTTGACCGAGTACAACACACAAAACTAATAGAAGAACTTAAAAACATCAATTTAGACAAAAAAGACATAGAAATAATAAAGAGCCTGTACTGGAATCAGTCAGCTACAGTGAGAATCAATAAAACAGAAACTAATGACATTTCGATTGCACGAGGTGTTAGAAAGGGATGTATTCTCTCCCCAACATTGTTTGACGTGTACTCTCAGGTTATCTTTGAGAAAGCCTTATGGGAAAGAAGCGAAGGGGTTAAAATCGGCGGCGAAGTAATAAGCACGATAAGATACGCTGACGACACGGTGATTTTGGCAGAGTCTGGAGGACCTGCAGATACTTGTAAATGCTGTTAATATGGAATGTCAGCAAATGGGAATAGATATTAACACAAAAAAAAGCTCATGATAATCTCCAAAACACCCGCACATAATGATCAATTAATAATAAACGATCAAGCAATAGAAAGGGTAGAAAAGTTTAAATACTTGGGTGCTTTCATTAACTCAGACCTAAATCAGGACCAGGAAATCCGTGTAAGGATTGAAATGGCAAGATCGGCATTTCTAAAATTTAAATCCATGTTTTGCAATAAAAATTTGAATTTAATACTCCGGTTGAGATTTATGGAGTGCTATGTTTGGCCCCAGCTATTATATGGTGTAGAAACATGGACGTTAAAGGGACAAATAACTAAAAGAATCGAAGCCTTCGAAATGTGGATTTACAGACGTATGCTAAAAGTACCATGGAATTACTAACGAGGAAATACTACATAGAATTGGTCGTGAACGAAAACTACTAAAAATAATAAAAATACGTAAGACAGCATATCTCGGTCACGTTTTACGACATGATAAATACTCTCTGTTACAAGTGATTATGCAGGGCAGAGTTGAAGGAAAGAAAGGAATTAGGAGAAAGAAGAAATCATGGCTGAGGAATATCCGAGAATGGACAGACATGGGCGTTGAGGATCTTTTTCATATTGCTAAGGACAGAGATGCTTTTAAGAGAGTGGTCGCCAACCTCCGTTAAATGGGGACGGCATTCGAAGAAGAAGAAGAAACATCTAATAGAAATAATAAATGAGGAGTATTTTCGAAGGCAATATAAGTTATGTAACAAAGGACAATATGCAATCCTATGAGTTATAAATCAATGGAGGATTAAGTTTTGAGCCCCACATTATTAATAACAATGATATATGATGTATATAGGTCATCTTTGATGACCTCATGATACGCTCTGCAAAAATAACAAGAAAGTTTGAATACATACATAGAAACACTGGAGAAACGAAAACTGGAGGTGAACGATAATAAAACCAATGTCATGATTCTAGGAGCAAACAAACAAAAAGTTCATCATAGAATTAAATAATCAAAAACGAACCACTAGATACATTTCAATATTTAGGGTTGCTGTTAGACAGAGAAGAAAACTTGGAAAGAGATTAATGGAAAAATTGGCTTTGAATAACAAATGTAAGTTACTTCAAGTAACCCTTTCATGAGAAAAAGAGAAGGTAGTACCAAAGCAAAACGACTGTGTACAAAACAATATTCAATCCCATATTTACGCATGATTGCGAATCATGGATCCTGTCGGTCCTACAACGAAATAAATTGATTTGGAATAGATAAGAAAAGTGAAAGGTGTCATTAAAGTGAACAGGCTGAGAAATAGTACATTCAAAGAAGAATTAGAAATAGACCACATAACAGAATTTATTGAGAGAAAGCAGCTGGGCTTTTCCGAATACCTCTGTAAAAGGGATGACAAGAGACTACGTCATATGGGAAGCTAAAGTTCAAAAACGTAATAAACGAGACAGGCTTGGAAAAACTGATAAGCAGCTTACAAAAATGCAAAAGCAGGAAAGCCTATGCTCACATTGTGCTTGACATATCAAAATGTCGAAAAGTTTCAATAGTCTTACACCTTAGGGTAGACAAATTGTGCACAATAAACCACTCATTCTTGAGATATAATCAACAGTGTTATTTCAAGAATGACATGGGTAATAAATCTTCAAATTAATATCAGCTCTTGATATATAATCGACATCAAAAGTATTAAACTATTCAATTGAATATTATAGCATTGGATGAGAATATGTTTGTACAACTATCGTATGTAAATCTATTTACAGTTAAAAAGTTTTTTATCCCAACTATCTGAGGGCAACTAAATATTGTCGACTTGGTTTTTGTTGGCTTGCTCGTGGACCCAAACACGAGCATTAACCCGGCCTAAGGGAAACCAGAGACACCTTCTCTGAATCCACTTAGATAACTCTCAGCAGGCACGTCCACGTCACGGGGGTGGGCCCGGCTTATGAGTCGGTGGCTAAGTTCTGTTGAGGACCCAGTATATCGATGTATATCGTTTTAGCCTTGCCCAGGGATACAGGTGAAGACCATACCGGCGGGAAGGCGGAGAAGAAAGACTTCGGTACAGCGAACCCGGCGCAAGTGGCATGAGGGGCAACTTCTTGTCCTTAAGACGTACGAACTCAATTTAATGATGAGTCAACGGCATGAGGATCAGGCAGGCAATGGGAAACCACCTGATTATATTCCCTATATTCCCTCGAGCACACCTTGTCAGAAAGTCATAAATCAGCTATAAGCACGCTTTGCGATCCGGCTAGCAACCGGCGCTCAATCGATTCCGGGTCGGTTAGTGTGAAATGTCCGACCGGGCAAGCGGATGTGAGCAACCAGGCAACCCAGGCAGCAACTGTGACTGGAAGAAGTCACTGTAATCTCCGAAATCAGATTCATCTAGGAACATGGAACGTCCGAGGTCTCCTCCAAACCGGAAAATTACACATTCTGGAAAGAGAGATTTGCAAAGAAAACTTATCAGTGTGCGGGATGTCGGAGACACATTGGAAAGGAAATGGTCATTTCAACACAGCTGACCATACTATATGCATATCGGGAGCAGATGAAACTGGAAGAAATGGAGTCGCCTTCTTGGTTAACAGGAAGTACACCAAATATGTAGAGAGCTATGAGGCCATTAGTGATAGACTCATTAAAATATCATTTAACTCCAAACCAGTTAAACTTCATATTGTCCAGGTATATCTACCAACAACGGATCACTCAGATGACGAAGTGGAAGCTGAGTATGAAAAAGTAGAAAGAAGAGCCATTTTGAACATACCGCAAAAGGACGTCCCAATTGTAACGGGCAATTTTAATGCCAAAATAGGGAATACCAAGAATGATGACCACATAAGAAATATTATACGGAAATATGGACTGGGTGAATGAAATCAACGTGGTGAGCGACTTATCCAGTTTTGCACAAATAATAATATGACCATCTCAAACACAATATTCAAACCTCATCCTCGACGTCTATCAACATGGACCTTCAGGCTTTCATAAAAACCATATAGACTGTACTCTTATACGAACGCGTTGGCGGACATCAGTTACAAATATCGTCGCTCGACCAGGTGCGATATGCGGTTCTGACCATAAACATATTTTTTTAAAATATAACTACTTTATTGAAACACAAATATACTTCTTAACAATTTCAAGTCTATTATCATTCTGAATAAAATATGTACAAAATCTAAATGGAAACATTTGCTGACATTGAAATAAAAATTTATATTACACATTATTGTTATTGGATTTATTATTTACTCATCAAATACACGTTCTATAACTCCTCCATCCCCAGAAGAAACTCAAGGATGTAGCCTGAGTAGAGCAACTTGAGCTTCATCATGTTCTAGCCTTAATATATAACTAAAGACATTGACTCTCTTCAAGCCTATTCAAAGATTACCGATACCCGATGAAAGAGTTTTTTAAGAAACGTTGCGAACTTCCGGTCCTGCGTTGACTGAAGGAAACTCAAATTAAACATGGGAAGCGATCAAAGCATAGATCGTATCCGGTGTGAACACAACTACGAATCCAAAACCGATAAAGAAGAAACACTGGATGACGGAAAGAACAATCGATTTAATAGACTCCCGGAGAAGACTAACTCTGTCCAAAACTATTACTCCGGAGAAAGAGAAGGCCCTTGACAAATATATTCAAAAATCCTGTAAAAGCGACAAAAACTAGCACATCGTAAGAGTATGCCAAGAACTTGAAGAACATGCAAATACAAACAGATCCCACGAATTGTACGATACAGTCAAATATCTATCTAGAGAATTCAAGCCACCGACACAAATAATAAAAAATGACCACGGAGAAACAATTACAGATGTGAACAACATAGCAGAAGTATAGACACAATACTGCGAGAAACTTTTTTCTATTGATAAAGCCGAAGATTATGGTTTACCAAAAATTGATGAGGTTGAAAAAGATCCCCCAATTTTGAAAGCCGAAGTAGAAAAAGCCATAAACCTTCTAAAGAACAACAAATCACCAGGTGATGGCATACCCGCTAAAACAATAAAAGCTATGGGCGAGCTCGGTGTTGGTGCAATCCACAGGCTGTGTGTTGAGATTTGGCAAACTGGAGTGTGGCCAAAAGAATGGTGGGAATCGGCTAGACAAGAAAGGCTCTCCTACCAACTCTAGTAACTACAGAACAATAGGGCTTATGTCGCATGCCAGTAAAAGTCTGCTTTACATCATGACCAACCGCATAAAACCTTCCTTATTTCCACAGATTCCTGACGAACAGACAGGATTCATGCCAGGAAAAGAAACAAGGGAACAAATTCTGAATGTTAGAGAGATAATAGAGAAAGCATACGAATTCAATGTAAAAACTTATTTGTCCTTTGTCGACTACAGCAAGGCATTTGACTGTGTCAAATAGAAGAAATTGTGGCCCATTTTGGAAAACATGGGAGTACCAAAGCATATGATTATTTTACTTAAAAATCTTAACGACAACAGCTTTGCGAAAGTGAAAGTCAACAACACGCTATCTAAGTATTTTACTCCAAAGTGCGGTGTAAGACAGGGCTGTATTATGTCACCGACACTCTATAATATACACGGGGAGTATATAATGAGAGAAGTTCTGCAAGGCTAGCGAGGGGGGTTAACCATATGAGGAAGAAGAATTACTAACCTAAGATATGCAGACGACACCTTAATACTAGCTTGCTCAGAAGAACAAGTCACGGAAATCATGAGAATGTTGGACAGGATCAGCACAGAACATGGTGTTGCGCTGAACAAAAAGAAGACGCAAATTATGATAATAGACCGCAACCCTACCAATGTTAAACAGATCGATGGTTTTTAAGTAATTGAGAAATTTAATTACTTAGGATCACTTATTACAGACAAAGGCGGTTGCGACGAAGAAATCAAACGCAGACTGGCAATAGCACGTGACTCAATAATAAAACTAAGCAAAATATGGAAAGACTCTGCAATATCTAAACGCAATAAACTGAAATTATTAAACTCATTGATCTTTCCCATTGCCACATATGCCTCTGAGACCTGGACATTGGAAGTTGCCAAATGATGAGAAATATATGCCTTTGAAATGTGGGCCAATAAAAGAATGCTGTTAATCCCTTACACAGAACATCGTACTAACGTGTCAATTCTTAATGAACTGAAAATCACCACAAGGCTCTCAACCAAGATAAACAGTCATATCTAAGGTATTTTGGACACATTTCAAGAACAAATGGGCTGAAATAACTTATTGTCGAAGGTAAAATCAATGGCAAACGACCAAGAGGAAGGTCTCCGACGTGCTGGGTGGATCAAACCAAGGAAATCATCGGTCACGGTCTGCAGGAAGCTTCTCCTGCAGCTCAAGATAGAGAAAGATGGAGATCTACGATCCGATCAATTGAGACATGAGGTCACCATATTCTTTCGAGGGTAGACGGATAAGAGAGAGATAGGTTTTTGTTAAAAATATTCAAATTCATAGCAGAATTGAATATATATACAGACAGCACCGACCCAAAGCATTAGAACTATTTTATTTATTGGTATAGCATCGGGAAAGAAGATCTTTGTAAAATTACCTTTTATAAATTTACTCATTGGGTTTTTTTCTACAATACCATCCCAAAGCAATAAAACTATTTTATTGAGTGGTGTAGCATCGGGAAAGAAAACTTTTGTAAAATTATCTTTTATAAATTTACTCATAATTTGAATTGTTTTCTTTTTCTAATTCATTGATAACATCTAAAAATGGTTTGCTTGGAAAGTATTTGTTCAAAATTCCAACAATCAAATTAGTTATATATCTGCCACAAACATTTGTGGTTTCATCATTGATAAATACCAAAAAAATCGCCACAAACTTTTATTTTATTTTTGAAATACAATCCACATAGCATTTACCTAAAACTTTTTGGAATGTGTTTATTACTTTTCAATGAACAAACTCAGATACAAGTTTAGTAACCATCTGCATAAGGAATGACAATTGTTTATTTTATAAACTGAATGGACAAAAGGCAAGGTGTGTTCTAATAGTTAGAAGTCTCGAGCAGGTAAATTTTCTTAGAAAGTCATTAATAAATAAACCATAGATACTCTATTATTGAAACAAAACTTCAATATACAGTAATAGTATTGTGATTAATATTGTAAAATCTATAATAAAATTTGCAAGAATTCATAAAAATGCACAAAAAGCAAAGAAACAGCTAAAATGAACTAAAAATGCAATTTACTTACGTCATCAAATAAATATACATGACTGAACACCTTTTGCTTAAGGTTTCTAGAACCTTTTTATAGAAAGTCCCACTCCCTTTCATTTGACTAGGTACTTAAATTTCTTGCTTATTGTTGCTTTTCGCCATCGTGTTACATCCAATATTGCTAGTTCCTCATCCACTTCCTTCTACAACTGAGATGTCAATATTCTCCTCATTCTTCACCCATATCTCATGGAAGTAGTGATAAAAATGTTGCTTGTCCATAAATATTGGACCCGTTACATCCTTTGAGTTTTTTATTCTATACTATCCTTTCAAATTCCATTTATTTCATTGTTCCTCGGCTTTCGATATTCAGTTTCATAGAAGTTAATCGGATCTTATATTGTTCATTCATATCTATCATCTTTCCCATTATTATCAGCTCCTCTACTTCTTTTTTATTATCGTGATTGTTTCAGTACAGGTCATGTCACTATATTTATTCATTGGGTGGAACGACGGATGAAGAATAAATTTTGTTTTAAGAAATGATATATAATTCAGTTATGTTTTACTAAAACGTCAGAAGTATAATTCACAAGTAAGTATTAAAGATTAGAATTCGGCAAGAGTGATGTGATAGTATGTCCATAGACAATATCCCTCACAGCACTAATGCAGGATATAGAGGAGAGTTGATAGGATCATGCGGTATTCTTCATCGTAACAGCTCCTATTTTCCCACTGAAAGTGATGCTAGAGCACTCAAGCGGCGACATTACGTACTTGCTATTGTGGAGAGCCAGTAGCAAAAGTTGCACGTGTTTGTTTGTAGTGGTTTATGTTGCATATTAGTTTTTATGTATTTGTGGCTAGTTTTGGATGAGCATACAACACATTCGAAGAATCTAGAGGCAATTGAAATGATCAGGGAACATGGCGCAATAATGTTACAGCTGCCTGGTCATACTACTCATCGACTACAACCCCTCGATAAAAGTTTCTTCAGTCCACTGAAAAGTAACTTTAACAAAACTATACAGAAATGGCTAAGATCAAATCCCGGACTGTGTGTTATGCAGTACCAGGTGGCTGGGTTGTGTACAGAGACTTACTCGAAAGCGGCTACAATTGAGAACGCAATCAATGGATTTAGAGTTACTGGAGTTTGGCCGGTTGATCGTTTGGTATTTAAATCTGCGACTTTGCGGTAGCTGAAAATTTAATCCAGCTGTGTATGCCTACTGACCCTGAGTATTCAAAGAAGGAAGACAATAACTTAATTTCGCAGCAAGAAATTTCAAACCTTGATCATTCAGCAACTGAAATGATGTCATACAATAATAGCCAGCATTCGGCAAGTAAAAAGCTTTCAGTTCCAATTGAGACACTGTCTCCTATACCTAAACCTCAATCACAATCCAAGTTTAGGAATGTAGGACAAAAAGCATCTATTTTGACTAGCAGCCCATACAAAAACCAATTGGATCTATAAAAGGAGCTTGAGTTAAACCAAGAGAAGGTTAAAGCGTTGAAAGAGAAATTGGGTATTGCATCAAAGAAAATTTGTATCAAAAAAGAAAAATCTATTGAAAAGAAGATACACAACGTGAAGAAAAACCTTGGATTCCGTGGAAAATCAGTAAAAGTTTCCTCTGGGTCCATGGTTAACGTCGCATCTTCTTCGAATCAATCTGCTGTTGTGGTAGAAGTGCAACCTGAAGAATGGTATTGTTTCTTGTGTGAAACCAACCTGGTAGAAGATATGATTCGATGTCAGATTTGTAATTTGTGGGTGCAGGAATCGCAAACAAAGACATGTCTCCACAGTTTACATGTGTCAAATGTAGATAAATAGTAGGCCTTTATCTTAATTTCATTATAACTCAAGTTTTCATTATAACTCCTTATATCTGCAGTATTTGTATATTAACTGTTCATGTTATGAAAAATAAAAATTAACTCGTTATAAGTCTATTATCTGTAATTTATTTCATACGCTATTAACCACATATGAATTGTACAGGGTACGATTAAGGAGCCACCTGGTACGACAATGGCAACTAGTTTCTTTCATTGTACCACTCGCAGGGCCTCAGTAATTCATTGTTTTCAAATACTAAATGAACTTGTTTCACATTTAAAAAAATTTATAAGGTGTGGAAAGAATGGATTTAACAATACAATAATTTTGGGTATAACAACTAGCAGTATGTGAGCTACATAAATTGAAAGACGAGAATTGGTACGATCAAGGCAACTCTCCTCTATAGTGTACCTCTGAGCATTGTTAATCCGGGGACCCTGGTAACGGATTCATCAATAGGTCAGCCTCCATATCTTCTGTCACTTGTTAGTGACATTCAGGATTCTTTGCTTAACACAATCTCTTATGTAGTGTACCTTGTAGTATTTTGACTTGAGGGATGCTAAGGGGTTATGTCCTAATTTTATGACAGCTTCATTTTCACTCAAAATTTTTATCTTTGAGAAATTAATGCTTTAATCTCTAAACAGTGATCTTAGCTTATTTTCCAGCTTCTGTCAGAGCTGTAAATTCACATTCTGCTGTTGATAGGGCTACGTTTCTTTGCTTCTTCGATGCTCAACCGATAGCTGCACCTGCGTATTTGAGAATGTAACTGGCCAACTTGCAAGCAACCCAGTCAGCATCTGATATACCTTCTAATTGCTCTGGTGTCTTGGAGTATGTTAAGCCTACGTCAATCGTACCTTTTAGATAAATAATCTACAGCGTAAGTTATGTCAAGCCGGGTAGCAACTGAAACATACATCAGTGTTCCAATTAGGCTTCTGTAAGGTAAGTATTAGGCAACATATTTAAATAAACTTCTATCGGAGTGGCAGCGATTTTGCAATCCTCCACATTACATGTTTTTAGAGTTTCTTGAATAAACTTCTTTTGGGTTAATTTTATTTTATTTTATGTGTATTCCCGAACAACTCCGATTAGACATTTTGGTTGTCCTAAATCTTTCATTTCAAATATTTCGCTTAACTCATTTTTAATTTCAGCGAGTATTCTTGGGCAAAAGTAAGCAATAAGGAGATCATCTACATGTATGGCAATCACTTTTTCATCTCCTCCTTTGGCTAATATGTAGACACAAGGATCAGCTTCCGACTCTTGAAATCATGTTTTCTTTAGTTCAGTGTCTAATTTTGTATATCATTGTCTTCCTGCTTTTTCTAGCCCGTAGAGAACATTTTTGAGGTGACATACTTTTTCTTGTTGAACATTTTTCATGTCTCCTAGCATCATATTAACCTTATCATACAAAATAAAATCATCCTTATCGGATGCTTCTATCATAATTTCGGCTATATTCTGGAAACTTCATGAATATATTTTCTGCCAGTTCGCCATTCAGATATGCCGTCGTGACATCCATTTGTTTGAGTTTTGAATCATCTTCGACAGCTGGTCGAATTACAGTTCGAATGGTATTTAATTTGGCAACGGGCGTATGTCTCATTGAAATAAATCCCAGGTCTTTGTACACATCTGCGCACAACAAGGCTGGCCTTCTTTATTTCTCCTTTTTTCTGGAGTCCATTTGCTTCTCTTTCTTTATGTGAGCTTTCATTTCTGCTTTAATAGCGTCATGCCATCGAAATATTTTCCATACAAAAATGTGAGTTCCTCTACGTCAACACTTAATGGTTCTTGATTCTCACCAGAATATGAAAATGTATTTGGAATCTCATAATCTTGATGCCAAGTCGGAGTTTTACGTTCTCTACGGGGTCTTGAGTGTACACCTGGAAGTCCCCTGCGGACAACCCAGGAAATAGAGTTAGAAACCTCATTAACAATCGCTATAAGAACTCAGTCAAAGTTGCTAAAACATACCCGGGTGCTGACATTAATTCCGACCACAACCCAGTTATAGCTAAACTCAGTATAAGGATGAAAATGATAACAAAACGTCTAAGCAACCATATAGATAAAAAACTCCTTAATAACTCTAAAATCCATGACACAGTTAAGAAAGAGGTTAACGAATGTATGAGAGATATTGGTGTATCAGATGAAGTTAGCGTAGATGAAAAGTGGAAGCAAATACAAACAGAGCTAGAAATAATAGCTAAGAAGCAAAAAACTAAGGAAAAGCCTTGGATGACATCAGAAATTCTAGATCTTATGGAGGAAAGGAGAAAGAGCAAAGGCAACAAAGATGAGTACAGGACACTAAATAAAGCAGTACAGAGAAAAATTACGTAGCAGTTGAATGTGAGGAAATAGAAAAGAAATTTGACAGTTTTCATATGCACAGAATATAAAGGAAATGGCTGGATGTAACAGGGTCAAGGCAGCTAGTAATACTATCAAGACTACAAATGGGCGTATAATAACTGACGTGGG
Source organism: Galeruca laticollis (assembly GCA_963921935.1). Classification (NCBI taxonomy): domain Eukaryota; kingdom Metazoa; phylum Arthropoda; class Insecta; order Coleoptera; family Chrysomelidae; genus Galeruca; species Galeruca laticollis. The sequence goes on along the minus strand of OY998178.1, from coordinate 67,782,083 downwards.
GGACAAAACTTGAAAGGTGGAAAGCATACCTGTCGGAACTGTTCTATGATGAAAACCGGTCTTAGAATCAAGCAATGTGCACTTAAAAATATTGAGATCAGAAATGGTTTATGCCCTGGAAACTATGAAACCCGGTAAGGCTGCTGGTCCTGATCGGATACCCATAGAGCTTATTAAACTCTTTGACGATGAAATGGTTGATATTCTTCTGGACCTCTTTAACCGCATTTACGATAAGGGAGAAATTCCTAAACAGTGTTTTTAAATGAAACACACGGTCTCTAGTTAATTCCACAATATAATACAAGTTATTATATTGTGGAATTAACTGGAGACCGTGAGTTTCATTTAAAAACACTAATATGAGCATATTCCACGAAGTAAGGGTCGAGACAGTCAATTCCTAAACAGTGGCTATCATCCACTTTTGTGCTCATACCAAAGAACCCGAATCCAAGAGAATGCTCAGATTACCGAACCATCGCAATTATGAGCCACACCTTGAAGTTGTTCCTAAAGATCATTCCCAAAAGAATTTACAGAAGATCAGAGGAAGACATAAGCAACACACAATTTAGATTCCGCGAAGGACTTGGAACACGAGTAGCGTTTTTTGGGATTAACGTTCTTTTCCAGCGCTGTCTCGATATAAACCAACCAGAAGAAGTATGCATGCTATATCGATTTAGAGGAAGCCTTTGACAAGGTGAAACATGACAAATAACATCAGCTGCTCGTCAGCAAAAACATTGACTCCGACGACGTTAGAATAATTAGTAATCTATATTGGGACCAAAAAGCTAATACAATGGTAAAAAACCAACCAACAGAAGAAATGGAGGTTCGTCGTGTTGTTAGACAAGGTTGCATCCTATCACCGCCTCTATTTAACCTCTATAGCGAAGCTATTTTTAGGGAAACCCTAGAAGCTGAGTCAGTGGGAATAGTTATGAATGGAGGAGTAATTAATAATATGAGGTATGCTGATGACACCGTCATCTTAACGAGCAACCTTGGAGATACACAATACCTTTTAGAAAAATTAAATAATTGATGTAATGAATACGGGCTAAAAATTAACTTTAAGAAAACCAAGTTAATGGTAGTTACAAAATTCACTAAAGATCTGTACCATGCGAACCTGATGGTGGCAAACACCACCATAGAAAATGTGTGAACATATAAATATCTAGAAACCTGAATAGAACAATCGGGTGACCCCACAAGAGAAATAAGAACGATGATAGAGACAGCCAGATCAACATTTGCAAAGATGAAGAAGTTATTTACGAGTAGAAATATTAACATGGGACTTAGGATGAGGATGCTGCGTTGTTACGTTTTTCCACTCTCTTAAATGGGGTTGAAGCATGGACCCTCAAGAAAAACCACATCGACAAACTACAAGCATTCGAAATGTGTTGTTACCGTAGAATGTGGCGCATTCCCTGGACCGATAGAGTTACTAACGCCGAAGTGCTGAACTGGATGCAGAAGGAGTGTGAAATCATTAACACCGTGAAAAACAGAAGAAAGCTTCAATACCTGGGTCATATAATGAGAGAACAGAAATACATACTTCGGCAACTGATAGTTCATGAAAAGATTGGTGGAAGGCGGAGCATTGGAAGGTGCCGAGTGTCCTGGCTAAAGTACCTGAAGGATTGGTAGTGTACTGATGCAAGACAACCACCCAGTAGCTCACGCATCAACAAGTCTGACGCCAGCTCAAACCCGATACTCAGTAATCGAAAAGGAATTGTTAGCTGTGGTCTCAGCATGTGAACATTATCATTACTATATATATATATATATATATATATATATATATATATATATATAATATATATATATATATATATATATATATATATATATATATGGAAGAAACATAAATGCAATAACAGACCACAAACCTCCACTAGGTCTAGTTAATACGCCAATAGATGATTTATCACCCAGGCTTCAAAGCATAGTACCACGACTCTTAAAATTCCACGTGACATTAGAATATCAACCAGGCAGATCAATGTATATTCCAGATGCACTCTCACGTTTGGCAAGACTAGGAATGAAAAGGCAACCATTCCAAATAGAAGAACTGAAAGTACAATCTGTTGTGGTGGCTAGTAAACAAAGACTAGAAGAACTTAGGGAACAAAGTTGAACTGATTCAAAAATGAAGCAAATATTATTAAATGTCAGAAATGGATGGGCTAAAAAACCTGCAAATGTGTCCAAAGAAGCAAATACTTTTTTCAAACATAAGTATGAGATCTACGAACATAAGGGGCTTTTATTTTTGAACAAACGTGTTATTATACCTAAGGTCCTCAGGAACAGTATATTAAATGAAATTCATAGTGCACCTCAAGGTATCAACGCCTGCACTAGACGAGCTCAAGAAGCTCTTATTTGGCCAGATATGATGGAAGACATACGAACCTTTGTATTATCTTGCCCCATTTGCCAAAGACAATTCAGGTCCAACGTTGAAGAACCTATATTACCACTACCACTCACAAAATATCCCTTTGAACGAGTAGGAATGGATTTCATGGAAATTAAAAACCAAAACTATCTGATCTGGACTGACTATTTCTCAAAATATACAGCCATACAACCCATGAAGAATACTACAGCTAGAAACGTTATTGATCACTTAAAGATATTGTTCTGTTTAATAGGTAAACCAACCCAACTACAACAGATAACGGGCCACCTTTCCAATCTCAGGAATTTAGAGAATACTTAAGGAAAGAACATATAGTACATAGAACCAGTAGTCCATACTATCCACAATCCAATGGACAAGTGGAGCGACAGGTGCAAACAATCAAAAATCTCATTTTGAAAACTCCAGACGAAGATCTTTAAAAGCTAACCATGATTTATGATAGCACACCAAAACCAAACTCAGAGTCAACAGCAGAAATATTCTTAGGAAGAAGAATAAGAACCAATTTACCCAACCTGGAGAAGACATTAACGCAAAATATTAAGCCACAAACTGAAGCAAATTTGAAGTTTAATCAACAGAGACAGGCACATTACTTCAATCGCAATACAAAGGAACGGCCAGAATTCAGAAACGATGTCCTAGTCCAGAAATATAAAAAGACTAGCAGTACTAACAAGAGATCAAAATCCAAACTCATACTGGATTAAAACTCAAGATGGAGCAGTGTATCTACGAAAGAAATATCACTTAAAAAATTTCACTGGAAGAAATGAAGAGGGTCAGGGGCCCAACGCTGAAGTTTCTCCACCTAACACACATGAAGGAAAGGAACAATCAACAAACGATGACGAACTAAATATAAGGAAACAATCACTTCCAAATCGAAGACTGCAACTGCACCCGGAACATAGTTTACAGCCAGGATCATTTCCTCAAGCAAACTCTACTGAAAATCTTACGACTCATCAAGACACTCAACTTAGAAGAAGTGAACGACAAAGAAAACCGCCAGCTAGGTTTCAGGACTTTGTACAGTAACCCTCAAGGGAGGGCATGTTACGTTTCATGCCAACCTACACTAAGCAGTGACAATAATGGACGGTCAATGTCAACGAATCAGTCAGTGATAGAATTCTCAGATATAAGTTGTTGATAAAATATTAGACTATTAAATAAAAGTCTTTATAATATTATAATTATATTACACGTATACGTTTATTTTCTTAGTTTATTATTCTTTCAAATATCATCATTTTTTAAATCCCTCGTTATATTGCTAATATTTATAATCTACGAAGCTCAACAACAATATGATAACTTACATTTCCATCTTTTTAATTCAGAGAACTTTTTTTAAAATTTTTATCCCCCGAATGATCCGCCCTTGTAAAACCATGAAGCCGTGAGGCAGTAAATAAGGGATGATGATGACTAAATCCTAATTCCCAAAGCCCCCAATAACTATAAATATTGCACAAATTGAAATGTGAATCCGAATAAAAGTTGGGAGTTACGTCTGTAATATGAGAAATATCGACAATATTATTTCAATAAGTTTGGGAAGATTAATTGAACGCTTAAATTATATAATAAATATTTAATATTAAATATTGATTGAATATTTTTTTTCGATGATAAAATCAAGAAGATACATGTTTGGCCTGCTTTTCAGACGTTTTTAAAAAGTATATGAATGCCTCGAAGATTGTGAGAGAGCTTATGATTTACATTCTGCAAGAAAAAGACAAAAATAAATTCAAAAAGTAATCGTATATAATGGATATTTTGATCAATTAGGAGGTATGACAGCGATAGTGAGAACATAACTGAGTTTCGTATCGTATTGGGATAAATAACACGTTAAGTCCCCAAGCTCTTCATCAGTTCTTGATCTGATATTCAAATTTTCTAATGGTTTGTGATCCGATAATACTATAAATTTTCTTCCTATTAATAAATGTTGCCAATATCGTACAGAGATAATATGAAGATAAAACAAGATCTGAATGACTTGAAGAAAAATATGGAGTGGCTGGAAAAAGATAAGAAGAAAAATAATGTTGGGATGAGTGGACCGGATGTCGATAAAATTGACAATGAGACATGAGATTTTTCATTGTAAGTGTTCTGTTCGTTTCGTATTCTGTTTGTCTTTAATAAAAACCAAAAAGTCAAAATTTTATTTCATTTCCTTACTTCGTCCACTGGTCATATCATAAACGTAATATGCCTATATTAGGTGGGCGTATTACCACCATATGATGCTAAAATGCCCAGTTGGTTCGTTAAAAAAATAAATTGTTTAAAAGTGAAGAAATTATATTACAGAATTGATTTTCATAATACTTACTAGCGGTATCCGAGAATACTCAATTATGAAAAATTAATATGAAAATCCGATTTTTCTTTTTTATTATTAGGGTTTTCTCTTAACATCGGCATTTACCAGCAGCTACCTTATAGGTATAGGAAGCATTATCAACGTCAACAATTAATCTTCGTAGCAATTAAGATTTGAGACAACACGTAGTGCTTTTATAAAGGTAAAAACATTTCTTCTGAAGGCAATCCAAATTAGAAACATCAAAATCGCGTAATTGTGGTGTGACTTGTTTCAAAAAGGTAATGGGGCAAGTTCATATTACACAATGAATTTGTTTATGAAATTCCTATCTCGGACATAGTAATAAGTCTGCGTCCGCCTTAAGATGCTGGAGGAACAGAAAGAAGAAGTGAATTAATGTAGGTATTTTTCGGTGGCATTTTCCATTTTTAATGTACAATAATCTGGTGTTGTATGGTACACTGTATTTGTGTACCTTGGGACAATATATACATATTTTGTAATATAAATACAGTGCTATTCAAAAGTCCCCTCCCCCCCTCGTATATTTTGAACGGCTACACCTACATTAATAAAACTTGGAGGGTGAAAATAAAGTGTTGTAAACTTCTCTACGAATGGTAACAGGTGATAGTAATAGATGACGTCACAGTGCCACTCCGGCCAATAATTTTAAATAGGACCTTATGGCAAGTGATATCTCGTTTGAAAGGCATTGACATTGGCTACATAGCCATATTAATTTTGTTTGGGTTTAAATTAATTTTGACGGATAAATTAAATAAATTCCAAAATTATTGAAATTATTTTTTTAAATTTAATTGATCAAATATCAACAATGGATTCTTATAGCAAGTGTTCGAAATGTGCTCCGTCTACTTCCTGACAGTAATACATCGGCCGGCGAGGTCCTATAGAATGGCCACCTTGGTCACCAGATCTGACACCATTAGATTTTTTTCTGTGGGGGTACTTGAAATCCAAGGTTTATACTACGGCACCAGACAGCATTGGCGTTTTGAAAGAAAGAATTACTGAAGAATGCAATGCTATTTCAGCTGACGCATTCGAACGAGTACGACAAGTTTACTAATAGGATGTATTACTGTCAGAAAGTAGACGTAACACTTGCTATAGGAATCCATTGTTGATATTTGAAAAATTAAATTTAAAAAAATAATTTCAATAATTTTGGTATTTATTTAATTTATCCGTCAAAATTAATTGAAACCCAAACAAAATTAATATGGCTATGTAGCCAATGTCAATGCCTTTCAAACGAGATATCACTTGCCATAAGGTCCTATTCAAAATTATTGGCCGGAGTGGCACTGTGACGTCATCTATTACTATTACGTCACCTGTTACCATTCGTAGAGAAGTTTACAACACTTTATTTTCACCCTCCAAATTTTATCAATATGTGAGTATATCCGTTCAAAAGATACGAGGGGGGGAGGGGACTTTTGAATAACACTGTATATATATATATATATATATATATATAATAACAAGATGTACGAATAGTGCGTGACATATGAACAATAAGCAACGAATAGATTAGTGGGTATTGCACGCAAATAGGAGAAGGGGCTACTGAAAAGAGTGGTAACCGCAGACATGCATGTTTCTAGCTCATTAGCCGTCATCGGTACGGTACAACCAAGAAAAGATGTGAAACATGAGAGCGAAGGTGTTGAATGAAACATGAGAAAATATAACAGAATTCAGCAGGATAGTCAAACACAACATTTGTGTCAGTAATATTAGAAGATCTCGAATATTCGAGACAACAACCAACATAGACACGGAGGTGCATATAACACTCCCGTCTGAAACTTCCGACCCAGATTAATGAAATAATAACAAGATGTACGAATAGTGCGTGACATATGAACAATAAGCAACGAATAGATTAGTGGGTATTGCACGCAAATAGAAGAAGGGGCTACTGAAAAGAGTGGTAACCGCAGACATGCATGTTTCTAGCTCATTAGCCGTCATCGGTACGGTACAACCAAGAAAAGATGTGAAACATGAGAGCGAAGGTGTTGAATGAAACATGAGAAAATATAACAGAATTCAGCAGGATAGTCAAACACAACATTTGTGTCAGTAATATTAGAAGATCTCGAATATTCGAGACAACAACCAACATAGACACGGAGGTGCATATAACACTCCCGTCTGAAACTTCCGACCCAGATTAATGAAATAATAACAAGATGTACGAATAGTGCGTGACATATGAACAATAAGCAACGAATAGATTAGTGGGTATTGCACGCAAATAGAAGAAGGGGCTACTGAAAAGAGTGGTAACCGCAGACATGCATGTTTCTAGCTCATTAGCCGTCATCGGTACGGTACAACCAAGAAAAGATGTGAAACATGAGAGCGAAGGTGTTGAATGAAACATGAGAAAATATAACAGAATTCAGCAGGATAGTCAAACACAACATTTGTGTCAGTAATATTAGAAGATCTCGAATATTCGAGACAACAACCAACATAGACACGGAGGTGCATATAACACTCCCGTCTGAAACTTCCGACCCAGATTAATGAAATAATAACAAGATGTACGAATAGTGCGTGACATATGAACAATAAGCAACGAATAGATTAGTGGGTATTGCACGCAAATAGAAGAAGGGGCTACTGAAGAGAGTGGTAACCGCAGACATGCATGTTTCTAGCTCATTAGCCGTCATATTCGAGATCTTCTAATATTACTGACACAAATGTTGTGTTTGACTATCCTGCTGAATTCTGTTATATTTTCTCATGTTTCATTCAACACCTTCGCTCTCATGTTTCACATCTTTTCTTGGTTGTACCGTACCGATGACGGCTAATGAGCTAGAAACATGCATGTCTGCGGTTACCACTCTTTTCAGTAGCCCCTTCTTCTATTTGCGTGCAATACCCACTAATCTATTCGTTGCTTATTGTTCATATGTCACGCACTATTCGTACATCTTGTTATTATTTCATTAATCTGGGTCGGAAGTTTCAGACGGGAGTGTTATATGCACCTCCGTGTCTATGTTGGTTGTTGTCTCGAATATTCGAGATCTTCTAATATTACTGACACAAATGTTGTGTTTGACTATCCTGCTGAATTCTGTTATATTTTCTCATGTTTCATTCAACACCTTCGCTCTCATGTTTCACATCTTTTCTTGGTTGTACCGTACCGATGACGGCTAATGAGCTAGAAACATGCATGTCTGCGGTTACCACTCTTTTCAGTAGCCCCTTCTTCTATTTGCGTGCAATACCCACTAATCTATTCGTTGCTTATTATATATATATATATATATATATATATATATATATATATATATATATATATATTATAACGTATATGTAAGGTAGAAACATTGTCATGAAACAGAATAATTAGAAATTGCTAAATAATAAAACAGTAGACTATACTTTACTAGGATGATAAGAATAAGACATTAAAATTGCTCATGTTTATTAGATAATTGTAAATATCTTCACTCAATTCGCTAATACAGCTTTTATATAATTTATAATTCAAGGAAACTTTACAACTTACAAAGAATTAAACAAAAAGAAACATTACCTTAAGTCATAAATCCGAAACCATAGAATTAAGATCATCCATTTGTATCAAATATTTTATAAGAAATAACATTGAATACATAATCTAAAAAAGAAACAAGAATTAATAAATATTCAAAACATACAAGATATTGTTCAATATCATAACACAATGTTTATAAAGAGATATGGTTAGAATATTTGACGCTGTAATGTCAATATATTTCAGTGACAAACGCTGACATTAGAGTAATTTCATAGAGTAAATTAATAGAAATTGATTAATGAATTTAAAAGAATATAAAATGAATGTAAATAGTCAGAATAGAGAATGTTGACAAATTGTTTAAAAGAATTTATGTGAATGGCTAAATACAATCGTAACAATAACTAATTGTAATAAGAAAATCAAACTAAACATTGGTATATTAAAAACTATTGTATTTCGTCAGTATAAACTATTCGTCCCATTACAATCAAATGAACTTTAATAGTAAACTAACAACCAAGTGAAACTTATTTGATATATAAGTAAAGTTAATTAAGAGTAAATAAAAATGAAATCATAATTTTGAGTGCGGTAAACAAAGGTGATTGGTTATTGAGATATGACAGAACAATTTTCAATCAGTAAACAAAGTGTAACAAACATTTTCAGAATAGTGAGCTGGAAAAAAACAAAAGACTGATTGTTTATTGAAAAAAGTTGAAGAAAAAAGAGTTGGTAGCTTGGCGTCTATTACGGGAAAATTGTTAGATTTAAATGTAAATATTTTAATAGATACAGGTTCAGAAACATCATTAATCACTGAAAGTATTGTAAATAAATTAAACATTCAAAAATATCTTATAAAAGTACCAAAGGTAAATTTAATAGGTCTCAATGCAAAAAGGTTTAGCGAGGTAAATAAATCTATTATTGTAAAACTACAATTACAAAATATCCACTTGGAAGTACAACTACTGGTTATACAAGATATGGAGTCGACACCAATGCCACTAAATATAACGCTTTGTCGGTTTTTTGAAATCATGGCAAAAGGAGTCGAGCCGACACTGAGAGCGGGATTTCGTTGAACCCGCACACTAAAAAAATCAAAGGGGTAGCCGCAATGATACGAGCAAGCAGTTTTTTATTCTTAAAATGAATTGCCAGAAATTGAAGGGCAATATGCAATAGCAATGTTTCGGCGGGAACGGCTCTTTGTTTTTTCATCATCAAAAGATTCCGATTTGATATTTTAAATTTTTCTATGTATTGTATCTTCATTTCGATTCCGCTGGAGACAGTGATTTTTGTCGTTCTATAGACTGTTACATACCCATTTGCTGTGTATCTTAGATACAGTATCTATTTGGGTATTCGTAATTCGTAAGATTTCGAATAAGTACTTATAAGTATGAAAAGAATCAGTGGCGACATTCGCTCGTTTTTCGCGAAAGTGATGCCTCCAGGAAACTATGCTGATGATGCTAATGCTGATAATCCAACTTTATCAACTAAGAGTCCAACTAGCAATGTAGCTGATATTCAAAGCAGGTGATACTGATATGGCTAGTCAAGCAGAAGGTAAGATAAAATTGTCTATTCTGCATAATATACCTACCTATATGATTCTTGAATAAAACCATTGCACGTCTTGCACGTTTTGTATGTAATGGTTCTACGGCTGCAGTATATAATAATTTCAAACGTGATAGTTCAAATATAGTTACTTTTCTACGAATTTACTGGAATAGTTTTCTATAAAATCATAATTATTTGAAAATGTCAGTGTTCAAGACTAATGTGTCAGGGTGTAAATATTCGCAACCTTCACTGATTGCCGACAACACCTTCACGCGTGATTTAAAATAACCAAGTAACGATACGATAATAATAATTATTATTGATATTATTATTATTTTCCGTTTCCTCCCTTGCGGGGCTGCTCCCCAACGTGGGATTCATGATCATTCACGTTACTTGAAACATGCGATTTTTCTAGCAGGATTTCGCAGTCACATATTTTCAGGTAAGTTTAGAGTCTTCCTGACAATTCTACACGTTTCCAGTACGACAGATTTCTGCATTTCGGGGAACACTTCTTTATGATTCATTTTCAACGTTTCGATGTATTTTTTTATGTTCTTTGTTACTAATCCGGTTGCAGAGATGACTATCGGTAGAACTTCGACTTTTTTTAAATTATTAGTATCTTTGAATTCTTCGGCCGGTTCAAAATATCTATTAACCTTTTCTCTTTCTGCTTTATTCAGGTTGTGATCGTTTGGATGGGCAACATCTACGAAGTATCCAATCTTGTCCTGTTTGTTAATAAGCACGATATCTGGTCGATTGCTCGCCACAGTTTTGTCAGTTTGTATTGTTGTGTCCCAGTATAGACGGAAAGTATTATTTTCAAGGACGGGAAAAGGGACATATTTGTAATAACGTTCTTTTTGTTTTTTCAGGTTGCAGAGTATTGCCAGTTCTTGATGGATTATATTCGCCGTCAAATTATGGCGTTGGAGATATTCCGTTGGAGCAAGGTAACTGCATCCTGAGATAATGTGCTCTATTGTTTCCGCATGTCTATTACACAGTCTGCACAGATCGTTATCCAGCTGTACTCCATGTACAAATTTAACATGAATTTTGGTCGCAAATACGTTGTCTTGTATTGCTACCATGAATCCTTCTATTTCCCCGAATAATTGTCCCCTCCGAAGCCACTCCGTTGAAGAATTAAGATCAGCTTCATTTAGTTTATTGGGAAATCTGCCGTTTATTGGTTTTGACAGACAAGCAGTTTTTCGTTCAGCCAAAGTTGGCACAGGGACCCCTTCTCCGGCGGACAGATTAAGCGGTGAGTACTGATCCAGCACACAGATCATCTTATGCATCTCTGACACCTCTGTTTTGACCTTAATGTATTTTTTCAGTTCATTTATTTGCCTGTGATATGAAGTTTTGAGATCTAGTAGACCTCGTCCACCCATGCTTCGTGGCATGTACATCCTCTCATTGCAGGCTCTGGAATGGTGTATGCTGAACTTGGTCAGTTGTACTCGGATGGATCTATTTGCAGCTTCAAGCTCCGTTTGCGACCACCCAATTACACCAAATGAGTAGGTTATCGCAGGAAAATTGAAGGCTGCACAAGTAAATATATGTTGTGCTGTCAGTGGGCTGCTGCTAGTCTCACATCTAGGTCTGTTCTTTCCAAGGAGGAGGTGTAAAATGGGTTAGGTTTGTGTGGCCTATCCTTAATCGGCTGAGGACGACTTGTTCACGCGTTGTTAGAGTTTTGGGGTAGGACCATTTTTGTACGCTCGGTTTAATGTGTCTTAATTGTCCATCATATGTATTCCATCTGTTCTGCCATGCTTTGTGAATGTTATTCTTTATATCCGTTTTCATATCCAGGAAGGTGTTGAGTACGCCTTTGTCAACTGTTCCGCTTGTGGCTTTTCTTGCTACTAGATCAGCTTCAGTATTACCGGTAATATCGGTATGTCCAGGTATTCATTTGTTCTAAAAATAGCGTTCGGCTGAAAAACGAATACTGGACGGTTTAGTTGAATTACGTCTTAGTGTGTGTGGACTGGGAAGGTTTGTGAAAATCTTGTTATTTAAATGATTGGATAACTTTTGTATTTTCACGCCATATGTTATGAGCTGTATATATCTCCTTAAGTTTAGGGGTAAGGACGAAGCATAGCATAAGATTGCCTCTATAGGGCTTGTTCTAAATGCACCGATTGCATGTCTTACTGCGAGGTTTTGGATTTTATTTAGCTGGTTCAAGTATAAACGTCTTGCAGAACCATATACAATACAGCCAAAGTCGATTTTGGATTGCACTAAACTTTGATAGATGCGTAATAAAATTTCTCTGTCGGGCCCCCATCGGATACTCGACAAACATTTGATAATGTTAATAACTCTTCGGCATCTGTTAATCAGATATTCAATGTGCGGTCTCCAGTTTAATTTTTGATCGAGTATCATACCTAATAATTTTGTTTGATGTTTTATCTCGATATTTTGACTTTGCAGCTTTAGTTGTCGTTCGGCGTGGTCGGATCTTAATCTGCAGAAATGGAAGGCGTGGGACTTCGAAGGTGAAAACTTAAAACCGCTAGCTCTAGCAGTTTCTTCTAAGCTATTGATTTGTCCTTGTAATGAGTTCTCAATTTCGGGAATTGAATGACTGTAAGAAATAAATTAGATCGTCGAGATATTAAGCTGCTGTAGTGTTTTCCCCGATGCTACAAACAAGACAGTTAATTGCAATGGCAAAAAGGCTTACGCTAAGAACTGGACCTTGTGGTATTCCGTTTTCTAAGGTTCGTGTTGATGAAAATTCATTGTCAACTCTTACACAAAAGAATCTTACCGAGAGAAAATCATTTAGAATATTAGTTAACGCTCCACGAAGGCCCCATGCGTGTATTTGCTTGATTATTGCATATATCCAAGTCATGTCATACGCTTTTTGCAAGTCGAACATGACCACGACGAGGTGTTGTCTTTTAGAAAAGGCATTTTGGGTGTCAGTCTCTTATGCGACTAGGGCATCTAGGGGTTCCAGTGAAACTGATGGGTTATATTTGGGGAGCATAGAGTTAGTTCGATAGCTGAAAAGGAGTTTGAACCTTGGTTGAAATGTATGGGTTTTCCATTGTTTGGAAGGCATATATTTGAGTCGTCAATAAATTTCACCAAACGTTTTCCTCTAGTATCAGTTGTTAAAGATCCCCAAAAAGGTGAATGGGCGTTGAAATCTCCCATAATTATGCATAGGGTCGGTAATTGTACGAATATGTTTTCAATGTCACATGTATTTTATTCTTATTCTATCTTAACAGCTAGCAATCAAAATCTAGCCCTATTAGCTATTACACAAGCTGTCAGCACGTCTTGTGCTCCCACATGTGGCATTGTAAAACATCTTCAGTGAGAAATGCCCCTTAATTTTATCCGTCTATACACCATCGTCTTTGTTTTCTTTTGGTCCAAAGGATGTAGTAAAGCGCTGGAGTGGCTTTCCACTTTCTGGTGGTGTATTACTTTTTTCCTCAACTGTCTCTTGGACTGTCAGAATGTAGAGATCATGTTGTAAATCATCAATTTTAATGTACCATGCGCATATTTTTTTATTGTATTCGCTGAAATATTACTATACTACATTGGCTTGCGCAGCTTTACCGTATGGCCACGTGAGAACGATTACTGTCTGATATATTGCTCTTTGTAACCTATTGCTCTGTAGCACATACGATTTTCTAATTATTGGATCTATTTGTACTCTTTTTTGTGATGTACGATTTCCATCTGAATTTTGAATCCAGATCTAGGTGTTCTACATACATGGATCTGGAAATATCCATGATGAAGGACTCGACTCTTATTTAATGTAAACGTTTAATGCTATGATTTTGTTTATTGCAGTTTTTGTTTGATTAAGTAAAATACGCTATTGTTGCACCCCATTTAAGAAAAACAGCCATTCATTATATTAGAAATAAAGTAAAGTTGATAATAATTATGAAGATAGTAATAAAATTTACTATTTCGATCCTTACTCTGTGGAATCTACTCATATCACTTTTTTAAATGAAACTGTCTAAATAATTCCACAATATATTACTACCCTGTATATTCGCATCTAAAAATGTTTAGACACAATCTTTCCAAATAACAGAAACCCATTTTCGTTACTTATGTCTTTGTTCTTAGTGAAGCTTAACAAGTCAGCAGGGACTTTTGAATTAGACCGTCATGGGTGGAGAACTGCCATAAGACACGATTGTGTTCTTTGTCCTTTATATAGAAAAGCCACAGGCAGCTCTCTGTTAGATTTCTATAAACTGTTATTGACTACCTTCTGGTGTCTTTTAAAACATTTGCATCGAAGCAACCTCTCAATCATATTATTTCTTGACAGTTTTTACTTTCTGGTTGTTGTGGATGTTGCCGTCAACAATATGGCCAGAAGATAGATTATAACGATAGTATAATTTGGAAGGATAAAAGATTTGGAAAAAATAAACATTATATTGAATTGTAGGTAACATGTTGTCGTTTGCAAAGAATTCTTAAATCTTGGCTTAATAACCAGTTTTTTTTATGAATAAACACACCAAGTTTCTAAATATATATATATATATATATATATATATATATATATATATATATATATATATATATATATATATATACGTATTTGAGTAACAAATTTTCGACTGTGAAACGTTCATGCCATATTAAAAAGATATTGAAAATAATATAATAACTTGATTAGGAAAAAAGTCTTGTGAGATGAAGAATGTCGTTTTTTCCCAGTTTTTCTACTGATTACCGAAACTCATTAGAAATTACGGTTTCTGGAATATTACTATGTCAAAGAAATATTGTGCTTTTGTTGTAGCACCAGTTCTGTTTTCGATTGTGTTTAAAAAGATGCCTTCGTTTACCAATGCTGAAATGGATATTAATGCATTTTATGTAGTGATTAGCAAATGTTAATGCCTTAATAGAAGCTAAACGAACGGTGAAGTAACTTAATACTAGTAGGTATGATAGACAATAATTTCCCTTACTAGCTGCAAACACCAACTTCGCTGAGTTTTTTGTAACATATATCTTTTCATTTTTATTTAAGGCCAGGATACTATAAATGAAATTATTTCTTATTGAGAAATATCTTTTTCATGGCATTTTTTATTTCTATGATAGGGCGTAGCAACCTAAGCATTCGACGGAATTATTTGTATTCTCACATCATTGTTAAAGTTAAATTTATTGAAAAGTATATCAAACATTGTTACTGAACTGAAACTAAAAATACTGTAGTTAATTATGCAATTGCTGAATTAATGCCTAAAAAGTCTAAAAGGGTATACGAAAAACCTATGGCAATTATAAAAGTTGGTATCACAAGAAAAATGTTGACAATCTTGGATATATCTTGGTTTAAAGAACAACCGATGACGAAATAGTCTTCAAGATAATGTAGTTATTACTTGATGTTATGAAGCACGTTGTTAATTAAAAAAAAAATGTTGGCATAAGTAAGTTTAGTCACCTGTTTGCTTTTTTAAAACGAAACTCCGATTGTTAAGCCTGGGTTATATTATACTTTTTTCAGCTAGAAACTTTGGCAAGTTTCAATACTATAATGATACTTTTTTTAACTAGAAATAAGTTTCTGATTTTTTAATAGCGCATGCTCGTAGTTATTACATTTACGTCGGCGCGACACCGGAATTCATTCAATTTTGCCAACTTCCAAAAAATATAGTAACAGCTTATGGTTTTGAAGGTTAAGGGTTCTAACCTAAAACGTGTACAAAAATGTTATAAGTTGGTGAGAGGTATTATAAGTGTTAAATGAACTTTCGAAGACGTAAACAGGAAAAACTATCACTAATTTTAAAATTTACGGAAATTTTTGAGTTATATTAGAGTTATATTATAACAAAAAAAGAAACGGCAAATATGGAGCCAACAGTGGCTGCTTTGCCGAGATGCTCTAAGTTTAGAGACCTGTTGATTTGTTTGCAATGAACTTTTAGAAGAAGATGAACGTAGAACGTTCTTATTAAAATTGGTTGCGAATGGACGACGGAATGTTCGAAAAATTGCATAATTTGATGGAATACAGAATTAAAAAACATGATACTCAATTTCGCCAGAGTAAACCATCAAAATTTCGTTTAATGGTGACTTTAAGGTACCTTGCTACAGGGGAATAATTTAAAAGATTATCCTACAGTACCAGAATTGCTGCTTGCACTTTATCTAATTTTATCCTGTAAGTTTTAAGTGCAATTCATGAAGAATTATTGGAAACATACATAAAAGTAAGTATTTATATTTAAAGACGGCAGTCTGTAGTATGAACTGTGTGAATTATCCTTCTAGGTTCCATCAACACCACAAGAGTGGGAAGAATTTGCATACCAGTTGGAACGTTCCAAATACAATAGGGGCGATGGATGGCAAACACATCACGTTTAAAGCTCCAAGAAGTGCAGGTTGCCATTATGACAATTATAAAGTAAGGTAGGTGAGCCAATTATTGCCACCTTAAGGTTTGATAATTTGTAATATATCCAGATTGAACTCTAAGGCTCTGTAAATAGGATGAATAAATCTCAATATATTTATCTTCAAATATATTAAACATAACAATAAAAAAAATTATTCTAAAAAAAGTTACTATTTTTTTTAAAAAAAGTGCACAACTGGCAATATTTGGAACACGGGGTCAAAATATTGCCATACACCTGGCAATAAAAGGAATAGCTAGTTTACAAAAAAAAATCAATGCTAAAAAATATTAACTTTATTTTTTGTTTATAAGTAACAAAAAAAACCTACTAACTAATTAGAGTAATATGGAACCTCAAAACCCATCGCATTGAGGCCCCCGGAGGGTTTTAAGTTTGATATTACTCTAAGCACAATTTGGACACTTGAATAACTCTTTATCTTGTTTGGACAGTCCCACACATTCTTCATGGACATAAACTTTGCAGACAACACACAACCTCATATCTGCTATACGATTTCCCTTGCATAAAAAACAATACCATGATTCGGAAGATGATTTTGCGTTAGGAGGAAGACATTTTTTGGAAGTTCCACGTGCCTTTGATGAAACAGGTGTAATTCCTTTTGTCTCGTTAAATTTCATTTTTTTGGAAGGAGGTGCTGAAGAGGAAAGAAATAGATTTCTTGTTACTTCTTGTACTTTACTATTGATGGCTGGTTTGCGTTTGGAAGCGATTGTTTTTACTTCAGGAGTAATGAGCAATCCCACCTTTTTAAAGGAATTATCTTGACGTTGGTTTTCAAGATCTTCCGGAATATCGGGAAGACTGGTAGTAGTTTGACTTTGGTTGTTGGGAAGTTCTGGAGTATTAGGAATACTCTGGATAGCTTCACTTTGGTTTTTCGGAGTTTCCAGAAAATGGGGATACTAGGAGTAGATGCAGTAACGGGTGACTTTTCAATTAACGACTCTTTCAAGGAATCTTCATAACTGCTTGCAGAAGATAACTCATATTCACATGAATCGTCATGAACACTATATTCTGAATCCAAAGAGTCATCAGAGGAGAAATATTCAATCTATTTTTGATTTTTTAGTTTAAGTAATTTCTTCTTTCGTTGACTCTTAGTGGACTTAAAGTCTGTGACTCCTGATGTTGATGGTTGTATGTTAGGAGATTGTGACTTTCCAAGTTCTGATGTCGGTATTTTATTGTTAAGTTCATCTTTATTATTCGGAGATTTTTGAGTTGTTGATGTAGATGGTGCATTAACACTATTCCCATTTTCTTTGTTTTCTTCTATGTAAGTGATCAGGCTAGGTGCAAATGCAGATTCGGGTATTACATCTGGATTAAAAGGGAATATACCGGTAGCTCTAAATCCAGATGTAATATTGGCTGCTGTCATGGATTTTAACCAGACTGATCTAAAAATATCGCCAAATCTCATTTTTGTTATGGCTTTTCCAGGGTTCGTTAACAAAAAATTTAATATTTCTTGGTCCCAAAAGGTCTCAAAACTTTTAAAAACGAATTTGTCCATCGGTTGCAACTCGTGCGTGGTATTGCTGGGTAGGCAAAACAATGTTACACCGTACTTCTCTGCTGCGTCGACAATAGAAACATCTAAATGAGATTTGGCTCCATCGAATATTAATAGAGTGTTGGTCCCTGGATTTTGTATTTTGCAAAATACTCGAGCCACATAATAAAAGACTCATTAGTCATACTCCCTTTTGGAGTCATTGTTACTTTTGAACCAGGAGGCAAATTATCTGACCATTCTGGTTTGAGTCTTTTGCCCTTAAATAAAATTAAAGGTGGAATAGCTTGGCCCAAGGCATTTCCACATCCTACAATTGTAACATTTTCACCATGTTCTGGAGCTGTTAAATGAACACGTTTAACTCCTTTTTTTGCTAAAACAGTTTGTTGTTTGTGAATGGTCAGTCTGCAACCCTTCTCATCCATATTATATAGGTTTTCTGGTTTAACAAATAACTTCAGTCAATCATAACATTTTTCAGTTTTGTGAAATAATCATTTACAACAACGGGATTCATCTTTTGAGCACTTGCTCGATTCATTTGTTGCGCTTTACGTCTGACTACATCAGGATGTCTTTTAAAAAATAGTCTAAGCCATTTTCTACCTGCTGTTTGGGATTCTTCAGAAAATCTTGTCGATATGTTAAGGGTTTTTGCATAATAAAATACACTTTTTCTAACGACTTTACTTGTAACTGGTACACCAGTTTCTGCTAATTTATGAATCCTTGCCACCAAATGAAGTTCTTGTTCTAAACTTAAAGTTGATTTTCTCCCAAGACGTCCAATTGGATTATTTTGTCGGTAATGCAATCCAAGAGTTGTCCTAGGAATCTCATATTGTTTTAAGGCCTCACTAATGCTAGTCCCATTTGTAATAGATTGTAATGTCCTTCTAAGATTTTCTTGAGACCACTTAGCTCGGTTATTTTTCGGCATTATGCAACAATACCATTCTAGTTAATACATCTATCAACAAATTATTTAGAAGAAGTGGTTCCTAATATTTCCATGGCAATATTGAGAACAATTTATGTGGCAATATTAGGACACTTGCTACCCGAATAAAAAAAATCAATTTTCTTGTCTCGTTCGTTAAATGAAATAAAACAAAATATGCTGCAAGCAATTACTTACTTCAACGTACTTATTGATAATTAGAACATCCACTAATTTTGAAAAGCAAACGTGTATAAGAATTTTAAACTTAAATATTTTTTATACCGCTCTCGTTAAAAATACACTCATTCAAAGTCTGATCGGTACTGGCGACTGGCGACTGAAATGCATCAATGCGGTAATTATGGTTTGCGTTCCTACTCTAAGACAGACTAGGAGCGTCATCTTATTAAGAATAGCTGAATTAACGATTCCATGGGCGATGGCAATATTAAGACCATGGCAATCACCTACCTTAGTATCGTACTTCTAGAAATAGTGGATGCAAATTATAAATTTCTTTATATTAATGTTGGTACAAATGGACAGGTTGGTGATGGAGGTATAATATTTTAATAATCAATCATTTTAATATTAATAATTGTGAAGTAACTTTTAGGGGTTTACGACAGTTGTGATTTTGCAGTAGCATTAAACACACACACATTACATTTACCGAGTAATAAACCACTTCCAGGAATGGAAGAACCAGTTCCCTATGTTATCTTGGCTGATGCAGCATTTCCACTGCAAGAGCACATTTTAAAACCATATCCGTTTAACAATATGACGAAAGAACAAAGAATGTATAATTATCTATTAAGTCAAGGCAGACGTGTGGTTGAAAATGCATTTGGTATACTTGCCAAGAGGTTTAGGGTGTTCAATAAATGTATGTCCTGACACAGTAATGTTAATAACACAGGCTTGCTGCGCTGTACAAAATTTTATAAAAAGTGAAATGCCAAATGTGGTTGTAAGTGAAGCAGGCACTGATGAACTTGACAATGGTCAAGTGTTAGATGGTTCATGGAGAAATACTGGTGGAATCTCGTGCCCTAGAAAAGTACATGAACTTTCCACATCTGAAGGAAACTGTGATTTTCCATTCGCAATTTGCTAAGCAGCTTCAGTTATTACACTAGACTGAGCAGTTTCCTCCCGTTTTCTTTTTGGCGTTCTCTTCGCGGCCTGCTGTTTATTACAATTCTGTAAACTGCATCCAGAGGATGTCGATGCTACTACACTAACAGGTGACAACACACTATTGTTGTCGACAACGAACTACCCTTCAATAATTAGTGGTTCAACGCTATCGGAAACCTAAAATAAAAATAAAATTACTTCATATGAAAACGTGGGGTCCCTAGTATTACGAACCATATCTTCAATACCTTCAGTCTTTTCTATTGGTTTTTGCAAATTGGAAACCTGCTGTGGTTTCGACAAATTAGAATTAACCTTATCTTTTTTGCAAAACGGCAGCAAAAATTGCAAAGATTCGTACAACCACCAAGTAGACTGAGGTACCTTGTCAGCTTCCATCCCACTATGTAGTACTTCCTTGCTACAGTTACAATGAACTTCTAAGAACTGAGTTCTAATGTTATCTACTTTTTTAAAACATCTTCGGCTGTAAATGATGTTTTGAATGTATTATATTTACTTCATTCATAATATTTTCGGCAGTTTTTAGTCTGAGAACCTTATTATGATAATTTGGTGAAGTCATCTGAGAGTAAAAATGTGGATTTTATACTAATAAACAATGACTTACAAATTAGCATAAAAATGCTTACCTTATATAAAGTTGATTGTAGTTCATATAACGTAACAAACATTTTTGCGGCTTTATAGCCCCTCTTCTTGTTTTGCAGCGCCATAGCAATTAATTTAAACACAGCAAACGCCTTTAAATTGTTAACACCAGTTAAAACAAACTCGAGCAGATCAAGTCAAAGGCAGATTGTAAAGGTTATGTTTATGTTTTTGATTTTCGCGACTTCACGCATTAAAAAATTAATGTTGGCAGTACACGAACTTGCGCTAGTGCGCAGGTCTGGTTTAGAACTTGCACGAAAAAATAGGTCCGGATCTAGTTTCCAAACTAGTTTCTAGACGTTTCTAGTATGAAAATTTTCTGAATTACATTATTTAAGTTTCTGCAAGTAGTTCTAGTATTGAACTTGTCAAAGTTTCTAACTGAAAAAAGTATAATGTAACTCAGGCTTTCCAACCCCAAAAAGTCCAAAATTTTAACTGAAGTAAAAGTTTTTACAAGAGGTGGAGAAGGAAACATATTCCACGAAGTAAGGGTCGAGACAGTCAATTTCTTTACTATTGAAATGTCAATGATAATAGGTGTACAAGGAGCACAAGAAAATTACAGTTTACAAATAAACAACTAGAATAATGTTACCTAAAATTTCGATGCCCATGTTTAACATTAATTTAACAATTGGCAATAACGTCGTATTTAATTTTAATCGTTAAATTTTGTTGTATACAATAAATTTTTCATACTTTTGCTTGGTACACCCAGATATTTTTTTTCATTTTGGCACTCAGTACTCTAATGAGATCATTATAGTACTCAGTCTAATAAAGTATGTCATTTTGACACTAAAAATAAAATCTTTAATAATGTCATTATTAATTATGATACGTCGGAATATAAATATACGTACCTATACATACATATGAAATAATTACTTATAAAACAATTCATCATAATCTTAATTAATACTACATTTGTAAAAAACTAAAAATAAATTAAAAGCACAAAAAAATGTGGAACGCTTCACGATTTTGCGTGTCATCCTTGCGCAGGGGCCATGCTAATCTTCTCTGTATCGTTCCAATTTTAGTATATGTACTGCCGAAGCAAGTACATAAACATTGATCTAGCGCTGGTATTTGTACTCAACATCGCCAAGTATATGTCGGTGGATTATAAGTTACGACTGCCAAATATGTAGGTATTGGGATCCGATGGTACGATCGCAGCGCTACCTAACTAACAAGTCGAAACTACTGTAGAGTTTATGTAGTCTTAATAGTGACAAATACTATTTGTTATTATCGTTGATATTATTATTCAATGTTTAAAGATAGTTTAACTACGTATCTATAAACAAAATAATAGTAGGTACCGTAATTTGGGGTAACTTGTAACTTGAGACTTATAAGTGAAGTTTACGACATACCTAGAATAACTGAATGTTGAAAAACTATTTAAAAACATTAGTCATATAGGTAACAACGATATGTTAATAGAATATTTCATTTTATTTTGTTATAAGTATTTTTATTTATTTTTTTTAAGTGTGTCTCAAGTTACCCACTAGAATGGGACAGCTATATAAAATCAATGAACGGCTCACAGTATGCGTTGTTGGGGTAACTTGGAACAATGGAAATATAAATAGACAGTGTTATGTTAAGGTGAGAGAATATTTTTGGGTTCAATGAAAATATTTATTTTCTGGTATTGAAAAAATACCTCGTTTATTCAGCGCTGTAGGAGGATTAAAGCCACCTACCATATCCTGCCAACAATAATAGAGTTCATCCTTATGTTCAGACCATTTCCAGTTTTCTCGTATTGTTTTAGTCATAGCACTTATTGTTGCGCCCTTTATCGTCAAGCTTCTCAATTACCCCAGGATAAAAATTTCAATCATAACGAACTATATCAAAACTTCCAACTTGTTTATTTATTGGCTGCAGAGTAGTATGAGAGTAAATGCTCTCTTGGTTATTGTTTTCAATATTATCGTCAATATTGTCTTCAATATTCATAATCTGTTTTGCTCGGAATGAATCCCAGTCATAATCTGAACTGTCTTCAAGAACAACCTCATTATTGCAACTGTCTTCGTCACTTTCACTGGATTCAAGTACTTTACGTGTCTTCTGCATTTTCTTAGTTAGTTTTTATTTATTTATGACACTTTGATCTTCCACTAATTGTTTTCTTTTCTTTTTTTCTTGCTTTGGGTTGACTTCCAATATACCGATATCCTCTTCACAGATTCCTCTACCAGCGGGAACATTTAGTTTCTTTTTTGTCTGTTTTCTTAAACCATCTGTATCTTTTCTTTTACATTCTTCCAAATATTCTTGAAATGTAGACACCCAGGCGGTATTGTCATTTTCTTTGCCTTCATCTACTGCCTTTTTACCTGGAAGTCTCTTCAATACCTCTTCTCGATTTAGTGGAATTAATCCTGCCCCTTTAAATCCACTCATGACGTTTTTTGAAATATTTTCCTCTACCATTTCCTCCAGGCATTTTTTTAAAAAACGAGGAAATGTATCTTTTGGAATAGTTCCACGATTTTTTGGTTTCCATGACTCTAAAGTTTCACGGAACTCAATTTTAAGTGGACGGAAAAATGCTACATCTAACGGCTGAGAGAGTCCAGTGCTGTATGGAGGAAGTAGAATGAAGATAATGTTGTTTTTTACATTCTGCTATTATATAAGGGGATATATGACTCGCTAAATTATCCCCAATCATAACTTTCATCCCCTCTTTATCTTGCTTCGAGAAATAGGGCATAGCAATTTTTTGAAACCAGTCTTCGAATATCTCCAAAGTAAACCATCCACTCTTACTCCTATGATAAACTGTCCCCTTAGGGCCATGTTCGGTTCAGGTATTATAAAGATTCTCAGCTTTATATGTCACATATGGGGTGAGAAGTGTCCCGTCCCCGGCAGCAGCAAACATCACAGAAGTGCTCGAATTTGAGGAGTCAATAATCCTCTTTTAACAACAACCTTTTTACTGCCAGGATCGTCTGTAATATTTGTTTCGTCATAATTAATGACAGAATGATGAAGAACTCCCTCCATTGACTGGTTTAACTCATCAAAGTACAGATTTATGGCGTTATGGTCGACTTTGGCTCGAGCTCTCTTTATGTTCTGGCACATTTTATTACTTAATATGTTCTGGTGACGCTTCAAGAAAGACATGACAAAATCTGGACCTGGTATGTTGTTTTTGAATCTAGATTAATTTCTTCCAGAACGGTCAAGGAAGGCTTTAACAATGAGTCTAATGTCGTATAGTGTGAGGAGGAAGCCCCAATCCCCTGCTGAACATAGACACATTAATAATACATTCTGGTCAACTTCATGCAAAACAAATGGTCTGCCGACCTTCCCTGTATTTTTCCCTTTCATTGCTCTATTCATAGTGCATCGTGGTATACCAAACTGTTCTTCCGCTTTCGTCAAAGAAAGTCCAGACCTGACAGCTTCCACTGCTTTAACCAGTTGATCATTCGAGAAATTTCGGTATTTACGAGACCCCAAAACTTTTTTTTGGGTTCGAACCATAACTGACCTGAAACAATGAAAGTTTGATTAGTAGGTAGGTTGGTACCAAGATTTTATAGTACATAATTTGTGGTGCGGTAACGCAATTAAGGTCAGGTTGAGAATTTATATTTTGTAACAACCATAAACTTGGCAACGCCGCAATGAAATTTATGATATATCACAAATAATATTAGAGGTTAGCTTTTCTACAACAATTACATGTTTTCAGATATTAGTCATAAAATTATAATATAAGTTATGTAATATATGAAATTTGACAGTTTCAAAGTTTAGTGAAAACTGATGAACTTACCTTAGATAGTATAAAATAATTTAATTATTAACGGTTGATAACACGACGTTCCACATCTCTTGCGATCAAAACAACAACACCCATGTCAACAGGGTTGCCAACATTACGAAAAATAATGGTGTCTGCAAATTGTCTCAAGTAACCCCATTGTCTCAAGCAACCCCATCGTGTCAAGTTACCCCAAATTACGGTATTCTTTTGCGCTTAAATTTTAAATTTGTGATAATTGAAATTACTCACTAATACTATTCAGTCACAATTGATGGAACTTACCAATTACTTTATACTCGTATATGGATACCGATTCGTAAACCCAAACATATTGTTTTGATTATAAATTTCTGTCAATAGGTAAATTGAATGAAGTATGATATTAGATTCCTTCGATTCTTCCATACTTGTTTTAAAATACACAATTCATACTTTCTAGCACTGCAAATAACAATGACATAGGAAAATAATAGACCAAGCATCTCATTCATAATATCGGGATTGTTTTAAAGGCATCATTAAATTATCTAACAATATGCTAGAAAACGACAACAATGGAGTCATAAAATTTCCAGTGGCGTAATGCTCTGATTATTTTTGAGGAATTTCTCAACTTGAAAATAGATGTGTAATAGAAATGCTGTGGAATTACATAATGTTAAAATTGTATTGAATTGAAGATAATTGAATTTTTGAAAAATAATAAATTTAAAAGAAATTTTAAATCTAGTTAATTCAATATCTGAAAAAATAAGTATATAGGGTGATTCATAACTTTTGGGACATAGGCTAAGGGTAGATTGCTTGGACCAAAATATAGCGATAGGACCAAATATACCTCAATAAAATATTGCTGTGGAAAAAGATAAAGGGCGTTAAAATTTTTTTTTCGTTTTATGCTAATAATTTCACTGTATTTTCATCGATTGTTATCAAAATCGGCACAGAGGCTTACTTTTATACAGGCAATATTATTTTATGTATTATTTGACATTTTGTTACAGGGGGAGCCTCGTAAAGGATTTCTGATTATGAAATTGACTGGTAACTTTTTTGTCGAAACTTTTTAGTGATTGTTATTAAAAAATATGACATAAACATCATTTATACGTAATATTGGTACTTTTGTTCAAATACGATATTCTCATTCGTTTTCGAGAAAAACGCAATTCAACAGTTTTGAGTATCGGAAGGGGATTTCAAGTAACGGACAATAAAAAATTTTAAGGCTTCTATTTCGACGATAAAACATAATTAAAAACAGTGTAACACAAAAAGAGCAAACTCAAATTAAATATTCTACGTGGCCTCCTCCGACTTCTATGCCTTTTCTAATTCTTTTAATAAAGGACTTTCGAACTTCAAAGAACATATTATTCTGTCCCCTTATAAAGATAGCCGCATTTTGTATTTTCCTCCAGAGTTAATTTCATTGGCATAATCTAAGGACTTCATAAGTCTCCAAACATAAAAATCAAGCGGGTTATACTCAGGACTTCTTGGTGCCCATTCAAAATCACTTCCTCTGCCAATGCATCGTTGAGGAAATATGTCATTAAGATGATTTCTAACAACTAGAGGGAAATGATGTGGAGCTCCATACTGCATAAACCACATTTTATTCCTTACAGCTAGTGACAGATTATCCAAAATATCACTAAAACTATTCTGCAACAAAAAAAAAATAAGAATCTCCATTTAAATTTGGAGGCAGAACATATGGCCCTAGTAGTTGGTCGCCTATAATGTCACACCAAATATTCAATTTAAACTCATGCTGGAAATGCCTTTCTTTCAGAGCATGCGGACTTTTTTCTTCTCAATAATGGCTGTTTCGCCAATTAAATAACCCTCGTCTGGTAAAAGTCGCTTCATCGGTGAACATAATATTACTAATAAAATTTCGGTCATCATTATGCTTGTTGAGATTACGTTCGTAGAACTGTAACCGTCGTGGGAGATCTCTTGGGAAGCAAATTTTGAACAGGAGTGAAGTGATAAGGGTGGAACTTTTCTTTTTCTAGAATTCTAATAATAGACGACTAACGTACTCCTGTTGCTGATGACAAATGACGTGAACGTAGAATTTTCATCTATTCGAACCAAAATTTCATCTTTTTGATTAGGTGAAATTTGTTTCGGACGATCACCTTGATTTTTATTGTGAAATGACCCGGTTTCTCCAAAACTATGAAATAGATTTGAAAAAGTTTTGTGATTTGGATGCCTTCTGCCTGGATATAACAATTCATACCTTCTGGCTGCAGAGCGCCCGCAAAAATGTTCTTGTGCGTATACACAAATCATATCACGCATTTCTTCATTCGTAAAATGATTGTGACGAGGCATTTCAATCGAAAAAGTATATGATAGCTTTAAAAAATGCAACAATTGACTATAAACTCGGAGCAAAAAATATTCATTGACAAGAAATGTCATTTACCAGCAACAATTATCTGATAGAAATAATCTTTGAAATCCCCTTCCGATACTCTGAACTATTCAATTGCGTTTTTCTCGAAAACTAATGAAAATATCGTGTTTGAACAAGAGTACCGATATTACGTAGAAATTACGTTTATGTCACATTTTTTAATAAAAATCAATAAAAAGTTTCGTCAAAAAAGTTACCAGTCAATTTCATCATCAGAAATCTTTCACGAGGCTCCCCCTGTAACAAAATGTCAAATAATACATAAAATAATATTGCCTGTATAAATTTAAGTCTCCGATAACAATCGATAAATATACAGTGAAATTATTAGCATAAAGCGAAGAAAAAATTTACTTTAACTCACTATATCTTGTTCCACAGCAATATTTTATTGATGTATATTTGGTCCTATCGCAATATTTTGGTCCAAATAATCTACCCTTAGCCTATGTCCCAATTTATGAATCACCCTGTATAAAGATATTGAGAAATAATTAAACCATCGAAACAGTTTTATTCAATTTTCAAATAATAACAGAATAACAATAAAGAAACAAACTAATTAAATGATTGATCAACTATGATTCTGAAGATCTAGTCCAAGATGAAGTTATGTCAATAGAAGAATGGGACGAAGATGAATATGTGGGATGTGGAGAGGCTTACAATGAAACTACAAAAAAGGAAGATTGGGTGAAGAGTGTGCAGTGTTCTAGATGGTTTCATGAAGGTTGCTCTAGGTTTGAAACAAAATGTTATATTTGCGGTAGGTAGAAGATCACAAGAAGGGAAGTTGTGTCCGGGGACATGTCCGGGTGAGATGGACCATGAAAGGTTTTGGAAAAAATGTGATGTAGCCTTTATTAATAATGACCAATTAGAAAATAAACTGTTTAAGGGTATAAAACTAAATTCTTTACAATGCTGAAATAATAATGTTAATAAGTTGAAAAAAACAATTTTAGTGAGGGTCCAAAAAAATGTGGTACAACTCTCCCGGACTTACTCTTTTTACACTTTAAAATGTTATAGAAATATATAATCCTGTTAAATTTGATTATCAATTCTTTTATCCATTATATTTTTAAAATACGGTCCTGTTTTGTAGGGTGCTTTTAAAAATGAAATATATTTAATCAGACTTTTAAAATTATCTCAAACGTTGGAAATTTATTTTATAAAACCTACTTTGTCCACTAAATTGTTATATTACCGGCAGCCATGTTAATAATCAGATAAAATTTTGATAATATCTCCAAAGAATAAAATATATTTTACTATTTTAAATAGTTTTATGGGAAAATAACATCCAGTATAAACAAATTTAGAAGAAGATAACTAGTAATTTCAAATATTACTAGGTTCTAATGCTTAAGTACCTATATTTTTAATTTTCTAAAATTGGTAGAAAAACTTGATAAGATTTTATTAGATTTGTTGATACTAATCATAAAATATAAGGGATGTGAGAGTCAACTCTCAAAAACTGTAAAAAAGTATTAAATGTCTATTTTCAAAAAAGTTGGAAATAATTCAGATTAGATCCTTCTCAGAATTGTAATAATTGGCGACAAGTGAAATATATATATATATATATATATATATATATATATATATATATATATATATATATATATATATATATTCATCCAATTCTCAAGAAACTAAAAGGATATTTCAATTATATTTTCAAATGGACGCAGACCAATTTAAACAACTAATGGCTGTAATGCGTAAGCAGCAGCAAAATCTCATCAACGAGATTAAGAATCAGTTACGTCCGGAACAACAACCGTCAGTAACTATTCATGTGAATTTTTCAAATATAGGTAACATCATTTGAAAATTTTGAATCCCGCAAAGAAAAATTTTCTTGAACGTTTTGAAAACTATTATAGCATGAAAGGAGTCAATGATGAATCAAAAATTACTCAACTGCTCTGTATTCCAATAGGTTCCACACATTATAATAGTTTGGCAGCATATCTTGGTCCTGACAAACCAGTAAAACTTTTGAACTACAAAGATTTAGTGAAACAAATGTTGATACCAAAGAAGAGTGTCATTGTTTCTCAACATTAATTTCTGAACGTTTACCAAAAAGAAAGTCAGACAATTGCCGAATATGCAGCAGCACTTCAACGCGATCTTGCAGATTGTGGTTTCCAACTACATGTGAATGTACCAGGTCTGTTTCTATCGCAGACATTTTTCTCAGGGCTCAGTTTATTCGTGAGTTGTGTGATGACTTGTTAAGAGAACAAGTTTTACAGTCAAAGCACTCCTGTTCGAATCACTCAAATTTCAACTCTAGTGATATCTAGGCAATTTCAAATTCTACAAGACATAACAGGAATCGTTCCTGTTTGCAATCAAATTCTCGAGCACAAAGTCCAAATCATCAGAATTTGCGATACCACAGCAGTCAACTAGGCACTTGGTATCGAAATTTTTTGTATTCGATGTGGCAGAAACAATCATAAAATTGGAGATTGTCGTGTCGATAGAAACAAAATTTCCTGTGAATCCTGCTAGAAAATTGGACACGTTGCAAAAGTTTGCAAGAAATCGGGTATAACAAGCTCAAGTTCCACATCTGTGCATGTTGTTTCTGACGACCAACCAAGTTACGATATTGAGTATGGCGTTAACTAGATAGACGCATTATATAATCATTTTGAAGTGGTTGATTTATTCTAAATACTTCCTGATTCTGATAAATATTTTATTACGGTGTACCTAAATGGAAAATCTCAACGTTTCGAAGTCGATTCAGGTGCAAAGTTTTCTTTACTAAATGAGAACGATTTCACTCATTTGAATTTGAATGCACCCATGAAAAATTCAAACATACCCTTCAGATCTCAATCAGGCAATGTAATTCAATCCAATGGAAAAGTATCTGTTAATGTCGAATACCGTGGGAAGGTGATTGAAGATGAACTACACATCGTTTCAGCGGGACGGGATTCTCTTCTTGGGCGACAATGGTTTCGAGGACTAGGTATTGAACTTCAGCAAATTGACCCCGACATGAAAATATCAGTTCCAGTATATTCCATGCAGCACGACAACTCAATCGAAAGTATATTGAATCATTTTTCACCAATATTCCAAGCAAAAGTTGGATGTGTTCCAAGACTGAAGGTTGCACTCCAACTTAGTTCCTACAAGTGACTGGGGTTCACTTTTAGTCGTAATTCCGAAAGTAGATGAAGGTGTTCGATTATGTGTCGATTACAAATGTGGGGTTAACGGAAAATTAGTTCAAGCAAATCACCCAATACGTCGCATAGACGATGGCTTGAATATCCTTCGAAATTCTAAATACTTCTGTAAGCTTGATCTTTATAAAGCTTATCTACACATACCTACAAGTAAATGAAGAAAGCAGTGCGATTCAAACAATTTCAATTCATCGTATTTTGATGATATTATTGTTCATGGATTGACCATTGACGAATGCTCTGAAAATCTAAAATCATGCATGCAAAAACTCATGGATTATGATCTTCACCCTAACAAAAATAAATGCCCATTCTTTGAAGAACGAATTGTTAAAAAAGATTCCTAGGTCTAGTCACATATTATTCCAGATTTGTTCCTCATTTTTCCACTATTTCATATCCTCTTCGATGTTTGCTTAGAAAAAATAAACGATGGTCATGGAGAGCACAGTGTGAATCAGCGTTCATGCAATTAAAGGCTGAGCTTTGTAGCAACCGTGTTATTATACCCTTCGATCCCTTTTTACCTCTTGTCTTAACCACAGATGCAAGTCCCACTGCCGCAGTACTCAGCCATACTATAGACGGAGTTGAAATACCAGTGGCATATTCTTCGTGTTCGCTTACTGTCTCTGAAAGCAATTATAGCCAGCTCGACAGAGAAGGGCTTGCAATTATTTTTGGTGCTAATCACTTTTATACTTATTTATTTGGAAAGCATTTCTTACTTATTACCGACATTGAACCAATTTCAAGAATTTTTCATCATCATAAAGCTCTTCAACAAATGACGTCTTCGCGTTTACTTCGTTATGCATAATTTCTCTCAGGTTTCAATTATTCTGTCCAGTTCAAGAGAGGCAAAGAAAATCAAAATGTTGATTGTTTGTCTAGAGCTCCGATTCTAAATTCCAATATTTCAACTGATACTCGTATTGGTGATGAAGAGAATCAAATATATCATCAAGTAATTTTTCAAATTTCAATCGAAAAAGTTACATCTAGATAATTAGAAATGAAACAAAAAACGATCTAGATCTCAGCAAAATGATTCAGATTTTGAAATATCAATCGATGGATTATGCATACACATTGATAGACGAATTACTTTTTAGAATGGATTCATTTGTAATTTTAGGAAGTTTTAGATCCAGTATACTTGAAGGACTACATGAAACACGTCTGGGAATTACAAAAATGAAGCAATTGGCACGCCGTTATGTGTATTGGCCTAGCATTGACCATGACATCGAAAAATTAGTCAAAAGTTGTGCACTAATGAGATCAAATCCGCCTAAGGTATCTGTTCATCCATGCGATTTACATAAAAGTAATTGGGAGAGAATTCACATTGATTATGCATGTCCTTTTGAGTCATGCTATTTTTTAGTATGCACAGATACGAAATCAAAATGGAAAGAAGTTAAAATATCAAAGGATGTGCCAAATAGTTTAACGACGATTAGAATATTAGAAAATATTTTTGCTGTACATGGGTATCAATTGGAAATAGTTTCGGACAATGCATCCATTTTCAAAAGTGTAGAGTTTCAAAAATATTGCGAATTCAATGGAATATTCCAAAAATTTATAGCTCCAGGACATCCGGCAACAAATGGACTCGCATAAAGAAACGTGCAGACTTAAAGCATATATTAAAAGCGAGTATACATAACAGTACACCTATTCAAGACAAAGTTCAAAATATTTTGTTTCGGTATCACGCGACACCACTAGTTTGTGGTGAATCTCCTGCAGAGTTGTATCTACATCGGAAGATGCGAATTCGTTTGGATGCAATTTTTCCTTATCGACCCAAAGGTTCTCGGTCTTCATACAAACCAGTACGTTCATTTCAAATGGGTGAAAGGATCCAGGTTAGAGTTTTCGTGAATAATAAACACATATGGCAACTCGGAAATGTAGAAAAGAAACTTGGGAATCTCCATTATTTGGTCGTTTTAGACTCAGGAAGAACATTCAAACCAACATGTGAACCAATTGAGATCAACGCTAGTCCGGAAAAAGACAGTAACGTTTGGTCCCACTCAGTCATCCAATGTTCCAATGCTTCCAACAGTACCTCAAAGTAATCCAAGTTTATTGAATGAACGTCATTTAGGTGCACCAACAAAACAAAAAGAAAAACGTTCACCTGTTTGGTCCAAAGACTACATAATGGCACAAATAAGAATTCAAGTGTCTGTTAACAGTAAATAGGAATGTTATACGTTATAAAAGTTGTCTCTTTATATTGTAAAATAGTTTGTATTAAGGAGGGGAGAATTCCCAGATAGCACCAGCTATCCATGGGATGTCCTGACAGTCTTCGATTTGGAAGATATATATCCAAATATTATAGGGTTATTCTGGGGATATCTAGAATATCTGTGGGTAAACCTAAATCGAATATTCAATGTAAGTCCAGTTGGAATATCCTCAGATTATTCTTTTTAGAATATTCGAATCAAATAGTTCTAAGAATATTCTATGATTATTGCTTTTTGTTCAAACACTCTTTCTGTTCCATGGTCATGCGTCAGCAGTTGCAGTTGACAGTGCACGGTAACGACCAGTGAAAAATGGCGGTTCTACCATTATATATAGGTTATTGTTATTGGTGAAATAGAAGTAGTATGATTAATTATTTTTGATCGTTAATTAATTAGTCAATTTTTTGCCACTGTGAAGTTGATTAAATATGTTTCTACGATGTAATCTATGCTACGGGTGGAACTAATACATACAACCTCACGCATCAAAACAGGTACGTTTTATTTTATTTCTTTAATACCTGTTGATTTATCAATGAATTTTTTAGAAAATTATCCATTTGCTGCTAAAACTTCCAATAAATGATGAGGCAAAGTTTGAAGAAGTTGAGTCAGCTTGCTGAACAGAGATTGCTATGAATGTTTTGTAAGTTGAACGTTCAATATTATATCCAAATCAAAATGAAACTGCCTCGAAATATTGGAGTATTTATGTGTTGCGTTTTATATTTTTGCGCATGAAAATATTGAAATAATTGTTGGTTTCATAAATTTTTGCAACAAAATTAATGGATACCGAGATGCATGCTATGAATTCCTTAATCAAATTGCCTATAGTTACCCTATTCCTTTTATTAATTGGATTGACTAGAAAGCTCTACACAACTGATAATCTGATAATTCAAAGTTAAATTAGTTCTGACATTTGGTAAATAAAAGTTATTGCTGGTCAATTATCTAGTTTCAGGCATATGTATACTGTTCACACAGATGAAAGCGGTGTTATATTTTTGTTCGTTTGTTATAACTTTACTTATAAACTGTAATTGTTCAATTTTTAAAACTTAGAGACTAACTTCCAAATTAATACAATTTTAGGTTGTACCTCTGGCAAGATTGGTAGGTTCTTATTTGCAACAATATATTAAAAGATTCTTGCAAAAAATCCTGACAGAGTATTTAATGGAGGGATACATGGATAAAAAGGGAAAAATGCTTTGGAAAAACAAAGCTCTTTGAAGCAGTAGTAGGTATAATCATGTTACTTTATTTTGGAATGTACATGTAAATTAATTTAATATATCATGTACAAGAAACAAATAACTTCTAATCACTATTTTGTTTGGAATATTTTGTTTTATACTTGTCTCCTACAAGACTTATTTTTTCAATTAGGTATATGTTTGATATTTAACTTTATCATCTAAGTTTCAGTTTTTGGGATTATATTTTGATTGTTATACATACATACATAAAAATCACAGTAGAATAGAAATTGCTTATTAACAAAAAATATAATTATTTTATTGTTTCAGATGCCATCCAAAATTTGGACAAGAACATAACAAACAAAGAAGTTGAATTGAAAACAGGAATTTTCTTAGCCAAATGTAAGGAACGGCAGAAATCGGTTTCAAAAAATGTCGTTGAGTATGAATTTTGTAATCTCGGATTTGAAAATTATGTTAGTTTCAGTTATGCTATGAGGTACATCTTATATTTATGTATGAATAAATTAAATTGAACTCAATGTTTCCCGTGCTTTAATTTTCTCAATTAAAAATATTTTTTCTTATATATACAATTCGAAATGTTAAGAGATTCCTTAGATATTTGTAAGATATATACCAGGGAACACTGGATCATGGTACTCCTCCTTTTCTCATTTAGTTTCAAAGAATATTTATTCAAATTTGGGACATCCCGTTTGATTACTGAAGGACACTTATGTACATATCAATTATTATTTTCCGCTTCCACAGGGAGTGATACCAACTTCTGATTTTCAAATGTAACACTCTGTATATTATTGTATGATCGGTTAGGAATGATTCTAAGGAATCCAGGGATACCAGGTTTGATGGTGCTGATATCTCCAAAGACTACGGAGAGATATCGCCGATTAATTTTCCCATAATCTCGATAAGTGCGAGAGAGAAGCTTTCCCAGGCGGGTAATTCTATTCCCTCTCACAGTAATGGAGCTTATGAATAAAATAATTGGCGATATTGAACGAAAGTTGTAAAATAATTGATATGTACAATACTGTCGTTCATTAAATATACAGGATTTACCAAATTTCAAACAATTATCTTTGAAACTAAAGATGAAAAGGGAGGTGTACTATGATTCAATGTCACCCGCTCAACAGGTATTATCCATATTGGAATATTCTACAAATATTTGAAATTTTGCTATATAAGTACGTTCCACATATATCCTTATAATATTCCTAGTATTACTTGGATATTTGTAGAATATGCCTATTGGAATGTTCTATGAATATTCTGGATTATCTTGCTATATACATTCTACAGATATCCTCAGAATATTCTTTGGAAATATTTATAGAATATTCATAGAATATTCAAAAAATTTCCCATTTCATGGTCCATAGAATATTCGAAAAAGGATATAAATATTTGAAGTGGGTCTATAGAATAACACAATATCCGAAAACGAATACTTTTAGTACGTCCATTGAATATCTAGTACTATCTGGGTTGTTGTGACCTTTTTATTAGACTTGTTGATATTAATCATAAAATATAAGGGATGTGAGTCAACTGTCAAAAAATGTAAAAAAGTAATAAATGTCTATTTTCAAAAAAGATGGAAATAATTCAGTTTAGATCCTTCTCAGGATTGTAATAATTTATACCATATAAATCACACTAAAATTTGATTCGCATCAAAATTTTCTTTCTGTCTGAAACTAATACTTACACAAAAATCGAATTTAAGTTACAACAGTCGGACATTTTTATTTTCTTTGTAAAGTTGGTGCTGTTCATGTAGGTTTGCATTTATTTATTATCACCAGCAACTCTGCAATATAATTATTTGAAGACAATTTACCTTTTTACAAACATATTAATAAAACAAAGTTGATTTATTAATACGGCTACCATAGCAATATTGTGGCATGTAGTTCTATAGGTAATAAAACATAATGTTAAGTACTTGGACTTTCCCGGATAATGTGCCCAATCGCGCAACATTGCGTTTTTTTGTACATTTCTGAGTTTCGAGAGGTCTATGAGTAACTGTTAAAAAAATGATATATTTGTCACACTGTAATATTTTAATCAGCGTATAAAAATAAATAAAAAGTTATTATGCACGACAAATGAGTTTGGATTCAATCTCACAAACATTCAACAAGAAACAACATATATAATATAATAATAATAATTTTTTAACTATTATATAAGTATCGCATATTGAAATTGAAGAAATTTTCTATTTAACACGTAAAAATCTTTTATAACACAATTTTATTATATTTTATAGTAGTCGCTATAGCACATATAAAATATATTATATAAACAAAATGTTGAATAAATTGTGCCCATTTTCCGTTTATACATATTTTATAAACATTTTGAAAACGTTTCTGAGACTAACATAGTTTTATCATATTTCTCGCCAAAGGATTTCTACGACTATTAATAAAATAGCAAATTGTTAGTTGGGTATTCACTTGTATTCTACAAATTTGTACATTTGTTGTAAAATAATAGTGTGCATCAACATGTGGAGAAAAGTACTTCTTTCACTTATGTAATTGCGCCCCTTCAGGCTCGTGCCACAAACTTCCACATTCGTAAGAAAAGTTGAATTTACCTCACTTTTTGCACAATATACCTACTGTTAATTATTCAACTTACTTGTCAAATACCAACTGTCATTTATAAAATCAACATCGTGATAATTTATTTTGAGAACACGTGTTTTATTAAAATATTTTTTCATTTCTTACATACGCATTTGAAGAAAAAATAGTATGTTTTATTCAGAGTAAAAGATACTTTTTTGACCCTGTATTTGCCGCATATTCGTCACAAAAGTACCTATCACATTTACTCCTAATAAAACAATATACTATTATTATCTTATTTTCCATAAAAAGTGTGTGCGTCCCCTATTCTCCAACTATCTCTTGATGTTTTTGTATTCATAATTTTTAATCCCATAGAAAGGCATTCTCTACTTTTAAAATATTTTTCTACCCAACGCTCGTTATAGAAGGAGTACCTAAACTTACTTCTTACTTTACAGCTTTCGAATTTAGCCATTCAAAAGTGGGTAGGTACTCAAAATTGTTTCTGAGAAAATAAGTATATCAGTGAAGAATGCACTTTTCTATTTGTATTGTCAAAGAAATCAATACACTAATTTACAATTGGCATTCAAAGGGGCCAGCTGAAGCTTTCCAAAGAATACATCTCAACAAGTACAGAATAGCCCGCATTACATACTAAACAGACACCATGCAGTGTTACCAAATGTTATCAGAAAATTTACAAAACAAACAAGGAAACACCCTAAATGTCAGCAAACAACTTAATACATCAGCTATCCCTACCGAAAGAATAGGTAGGAGACACGCCTATAGAAGGCGTCGGCTACACGCTTATTGGTTGGATGCTATTGGACGTAATGCTGGGGGATATTCTCTCTTGTGTGTCCAAACTAAGTCTACAGCAGTCAGTTTGTAGTAAACGATCTTATTGAGAGGTAGTGTGTACGCAGTTAGTGTTTGAATATGGTGAAAAGAGATGATACAGTGTTAATAATACCCACAATGACTCGTACTCCTTTAAAATCTTCGTTCTCTATTAGTTCTATTCTACCTGAAACAGCGTTAGAAACTCCGAAAAGTCCAGAACCAACTTCGAACGATTTAAGAATTTCCGAAACAGAATTGAGTGGATCAGAAAGTGATTTAGATGTTACCGGTGACGACGATGATGATACTTCGAACGTAGATTGTTCAAAAATAGGAGACAGTAAATTATTAGACGAGAAAAAATCGAAAGAAAAACCACCCTACAGTTACAACGCTTTAATTATGATGGCGATTCGAAACAGTCCGGAAAAAAGACTCACACTAAACGGAATTTATGAATATATCATGTGCAATTTTCCTTATTATCGAGAAAACAAACAAGGATGGCAAAATTCCATAAGGCATAATTTGAGTTTGAACAAATGTTTTGTTAAAGTACCCAGGCATTACGATGATCCCGGAAAAGGAAATTATTGGATGCTAGATCCTTCCGCCGAGGATGTATTTATTGGAGGTAAGTTCATATTTTATTTAAGTGTGTTCTTAAATGCTCCGTTACTTTTATTTGTAATTTGTATGAAATTTGAAATTTCAATTCAAATATTTTTCTAAAAAATTTCTAAACAGCTCGATCAGGTTTATTACATGCAACTCTCCACACTATCGGAAAATGAAATTATTTATTTTGAAAACTGAAAACCCTTCTATTTTTATTAGTCTATCTGGCATCAACTATTTTATTTATAAGACACAATAAACAAAATGTTTAGTAAATTTTTTGGTTTTTGTGATAGATAATAGTTTAAATTTCTCATATTACTGATGCCACTTTAATTATTACATTATTTCAATCCATACCTACAATATTTTAATAATTCTTTGAAACATATTAATTTTTTTCTGTTATTTACAGGAACTACTGGCAAACTCCGTCGGAGATCTACAGCAGCGTCGCGCTCCCGTTTGGCAGCTTACAAACGAACCCTCTCCATGTACTCACCTCTTCAACCGATGTATCCAGGATTCTACCCTCCTTCGCCGGCTCTTTTAGCAGCAGCTGCTTACCAGCGGTACCATCCGTACATCACTAGCACAGCTATGCCAACTGTATTTAGACCTTCTCCAGTACAGCCTCAGCCTGGTCATCAAACTTTCAGTATGGAGCGATTGTTAGGATCAGCTCCTAGTATGGATTTTTTTAGACAACCTTTGGATTTCTACAGTAACTTCAGGTTACCGCATCCAGCTAGTATGTTACCTCATCATCAGATGACTTTATCGCCTACAGGTAGTTCTAGTTCCCCGGAACTCAGATCTAGTCCGGATATTTTGTATAAACCCGTACCTGTGATGTCCAGACGTAGTTAAAGGTGTATAGAGTTATCAGAAATTGAGGTATTTATTTGTATATTTGTATTTATATATTTATTATTTGAATAGAGTTTATGAAACTTAAATGGGCACAAAATACGAGTATAAATTATTATACTTTGTCAATTTTTTATGATAATTATCCGCAGTTTTTATATAAAAATGTTTTACGATGAATAACTTGTAAGAATTTGAAAAACGTATTGTAATCCCGTTATTTGTTTATAATAGAAATTTGGAGATTCGAAATTCTGAAAGTTTGACGAAATTACTTATGAAAAATCATATTTTTTAACAAAATTTTTCCGAAAACATTAAAATTATTAAGGGGGATTTGATAAAAGAAATATTGTTGCTGCTATTGATATACCTACAGGATTTGTTTGTTAAACTTTAAATAATTATATAAATTCCTATTTACAAGATTAAATGGCGATATTATTGTATTTTGTTCATATAAAATATTTTTATTCAAACTGTAGAATTAAATCCTACTTAAAAACAAAATGTTGACTTGTATTTTTATAAAACTTGTAGGTTTTTACAGATAACAGTCAATTTTGCGCTTGCTAATTGGAATTTAAGAAATTGCCAATCGTGATCTAACATTTTTGCCTATTTTTATTATGATCTCGTTCAACGTCCATGTATAGCTTTATGTGTATTTACTGTAAATTTGTAAATAGAAAAAAATTCATAATGTGATGTTAGTTTTAAGGAGAATGTACAGTATTGAATTATATAGTTGAAATTATAAAAAATTATAAATTATTTTGTGTTTTAATGTTTGTTAGCTTAATACCTACTTTGAACCCTGTCCCAGCAGTTAGACATTTAGGTAGGTACAAAGGAAATATTCAAGTATAAATTCATTTGTAGTTTCCGAAATAAGACCCAAAATACCACAGTGAAACGTTTTTATCAGTTCTCAGAACTTATCTAGAAATATATAATAATATATCATAGTCATGTCAATGAACACCTACCTACATATAATAGGCAATTTTAGGAAGTCGTACAATTTTGATGTTTTTTTACAATTCTGATATTTCGTATCGATTTATCTAAAAAAAATTCATATATTTACTCTACCATGGAAAATAATTATATTTATGGAAACAGGTTCATTCGCCCCAATGACGATGAGTTTTAATAAGTTCATTTTGACCGTTTAGGTGTAACAGGTACTTTCGCCCCAAATATCTTTACTTTATGATAGTGACTCAGAATAAGGTTAATTAGGTATACACAGTAAAAAGTCTACATTTTACACTCTGGTTCATGCTTTTTGGTGACCAACCAATTTTAAGTAAGTATACTTAAACTTTGTAATAATATAATGTCACATTTTTGTTGTAATTTGTTATTTACGGGATAAATGTGAAACTATTCTGAATAGAAATAATTTTTTACTCATAATTTACATTTTTGTTGTAAAAGCAAATATTTCATGTAATTAAATAATTACATTAAACAAGTGAATTTTACTCGTAGGTATGTGTGAACTTCACGCCATCCCTGTATGTTTTGTTACAGAAAAAGTGTAAATTTTCTTAATTATTGTAAATTGTCATGTTTATGGTAATACACTAAATATGTAATTTTCCTGGAATTATATGCAAGGTTCATAGGAATTATGTAATTTTATTTTACATGATTAATGTAGATCTTATATTTATTTGTAAAATTAAATATTTTTATCGATACATTAACAATGTAGCTTTCCTAAATTTGTGTGAAATTTACTATATATATGTGGTTCTATTTTACATGGTTGATGTAAATTTCCTGTATAAATGTAAAGCTAGATATTTTTAGTAATAGGTACATTAAAGATGTGAATTTTCCTAAAATACCTATGTGAAATTTACAAAATCAGTGTAATTTTGTTTTACATGGTTGATGTAAATTTCCCCTATAACTGCACAGATAAGATGTGAATGTACCTAAAATGTGTGAATTTCATAGTATCAATGTAATTTTGTTTTACACAAATAATGTGAAGATCGATTCACGTACCATATATTTCAAATATTTAATATTTTAATTTGAGTAATCCCAGAATGTGAAATTTTTTAATTTTTCAACGGTCTTTTGTCAAAATTCACACATCCACAACAATTGAAAAATCAAAAATGTTGACATCCGTGATTACTCAAATTAAAATATTAAATATTCCAAATATTTATTAATTCAAATACGGTACATAAATCGCCCTTACATTCTCCTTAGACTTCTGAAATTAGAAAGTTTAAGTGTAGCAAATTGTCTTATAAAAGGTAAATCTTTTAAATTAGGTAATAGGAAACAATGTCTATCGTTTAAAAAATTTATTGGATTGAAATATATAAATTCACAATTTATGAAATACTTAAAAAATAAACTCATCTGGTTTAATACATAAATAAAATTATTAATCAAATACTTAGAGGCGCCTAAATATTAACATAGGTATATACAGTGTGCCCAAATTATGTTTTCTAATGAAATGTTGAAATTTCTAATGTGACAAACATGTATTATTGATTAGATAGTTTTAATATGGATACACTAAAAAACTTAAATTATGATTCAATATTATTACTTTTATTCTTCTAATATTTGCACATTTTAATAAAAATACAATTTATTACACGGCATTTGGCGAACAAAAGAAATTCTTAAAAATGTTAGTAGAATCATATTCAATATTAGATATTTTTATATACCTGATCGAATATCTCCCTAATATTATCATCTATAGTAAGTTGGGACAAACTGTATAGAGAAACAGAAAGTTCATAATTCTCTACCAAGCAATAAGTACCTAACTATAATATATAAATATGTATAAAACGTAAAATAAATATGAAAACTCTTTGAAAAAATACATTTCCTTAGTTATCGTGACAAAAAAGGGGATTTGGCTATCAAGTTTATTAAAGCAATCACCTTTTCTTTGAGTTGCTGAATTTTTTTATTTGGTTCCTTCATCTGGGTGAATTTTCATAAAATATATTTGAATCATTTCTAGAACACACAAAATTTCTTTCGGATATTCTAGATTATAAATGAAATAAAGCGCGAAGCAAAACTTTAGTGCTTCTGGAAAACTTGAATCAACTATAACTGGTACCTTTTCGAAAGGGATTTTGTAGCTTCCTTCTAAGAACCAATTTATAGGTTAAATTATATCACATTTATCGATCCAGTGAAACTTAGTCGCACATTTGTCATAGCTTTAGTTTAGTTACAACGCGAGTTTAAAGTTGTTTTAGTATCATCTACAGTTTAATGGAAAGATGGAAAGTAATGGCAATCATTTATGAATTACAATTACTATACAATTCTATGACGCGAAGTTTCGCCAGACTTTGTACATTTTTTGTTAAGAGTTCAGTGTAATTACATGAGCAAAATAAATGGGAAAGAATATTCGGTCATTACAAGTTTCAAGAGAAAACGTAAATTTAGGATGATATATTTTTTTAGCCATACTTGGTATGATCACTATCTCACATAAAAGAACCCAATATAGGGGAAAGAAGGGTAAGACCGGGTAGCTAACACTTTTCGGAATGTTGAAGCCAAATTACTTCAACTAGAGCTTGCTTGATAGAACGACCTGACGTATTGTTTATCGTATCACAATATAATGTTTCAGAAAAGTCGTAGATTCATTACTTTTTCCAGAAAAATATGTTTTTCTCAAAATGTCAAATCACCCGATCTTACCCCACTAGTGGGGTAAGATCGGGTGCACATATTAACTTTATGGAAAACTATAAAAACTACATTTTAATTCAGAAAACTTTAATTTTAACAAAAAATATTAATCTTACGAACAAAAATCACATTGAAAGAAGGTATCTTCTTCGCCCGCTCCACTGCAGCCTTCGTGAGCCCAGTCAAAACACTTTCCACATTGGATCCATCCTTCTCCTTGTTTTGAGTTAGAAAAAGATTCGTTGCAGTATAAACAATGATCGTCGGACTTGTTATTCTCCCCATCGGAAGAATCATCAGACGAGATCGAGGT
Source organism: Galeruca laticollis (assembly GCA_963921935.1). Classification (NCBI taxonomy): domain Eukaryota; kingdom Metazoa; phylum Arthropoda; class Insecta; order Coleoptera; family Chrysomelidae; genus Galeruca; species Galeruca laticollis. The sequence continues at coordinate 67,739,423 of OY998178.1, read as the reverse complement.
AGAGGGTACAAGAATTTTTGAGGAGACTTTTTTCGTTTTCTGAGCCTTGGTACGCTTGTGTTTTTGATTGTTTGGTTTCGATGTTGTCTGCTTATTTGGTTTATTTGAGTCATCAATAACCAATTTTCTTTTCTGTGACGTTATTTTTCTTTCATTTTCTTTTTTCTTTTCCTCTAACTGAGATTCGAGTTCTGTTTTGTATGGTGAAGAAGTTAATATTGCACATTTCCCTTTTCGTTTATCTGTTCTTTCTGTTTTCTTTCTTTCAGCAGAAAATGGTGGCATCAGATGTTTGGGTGATATATCAAAAGCTGTTGATGCAGCTGGCTTTGCATCCGTAAAAATTTGTGGTTCTAAACTTTTAGAACAGCAGGGTTCATTTGGAAATGGTTCGTCAATATTGGTTTGTATTGGTTCGTTAATCTCAACTACCGTTTCACACGTTGTTTGTGCAGGTTTTTCTTCTGTTGCTGGGTCCACTTGTAGAACAACATCTGCTTCTGCCTGTGGGGGTGGGTCTCCTTCTTGAACTGCATTTGTCTCTACCGAAACAGGTCTATCTGTGGTTGTTGAGGGAGCAAACAGGTGATCAGGAAAAATATTTCGGTTTAAAGGATATATTCCTGTTTGCTTGAATCCATTTACTGCCGTCCGCATTCCTGCTGCCTTAAGGAAAGCTGCACCATACAGTTTAGCTACTTGTTAAATTGTAACAGCTCTACCAGGATGTGTTGCAAGCCACTGGCGCACCTCCTGTTGATAATAGGTGCTCAATGGAGCCATGAAGGTCACGTCTAGCGGCTGGAGTCGATGAGAACAATGTGGTGGCAAGCACAACAACACAACATTGTTTTCTCTGGCCATATTAATAAGTTCGAGACTATTTGTGTGGGTAGTATGACTGTCCAAAATCAGAAGGACTGGTTTTTCAGACGTTGGTTTAGAAAACTCAATAAATCTTCGAAACCAATACACGAAAATGTCTGTTTGCATCCATCCAGAAGGGTGATATTGAGCGAAACTTCCCGGTGGTGCATCGTCAAGCAGCGCGGGATTTTCTCTCTTTCGAGGAAAAACAAACATTGTTGGCATAAAATTTCCGGCCGCATTCATGCAAGTTTCAGCAGTAACCAAAACGCCTCGTTCGGCTGATACCAATGCTCCTACCTGTTTTTTTCCTCGTGAAGCTAGGATTTTGGATGGTTTGTTGGGAACTGTGGTTATTCCCGTCTCATCGACGTTATGAATATCACTAGGAGAAAAATTGTGTTTTTTATACAAACCCTCCAACAGATCGAAAAATTTATAAACAGCTTGTTTATTGAATCCCATGGCCCTTGCTATTGAAGTGTTTTCTGGAAATCGAAGAGAAATATTGTTCTTATGCCTCTTTAAAAAACCATATAACCAGTCTTTTCCGGCCATCTTAGTTTCTTCATTGAATTTGTGTTTCAAATTATTTTTAGTTGCAAGATCAAACGCTAATCTTCTGACATCACTCAAAGTTAAACCAAACAATCTACTCTCTAACAGCAATATGTGCTCTAGAAATTATTTTTCTTGCTCTTCAGAAAATATCGTCGTACAAGGTCCCAAGCTACCTTTTCTAGCGGCTTGGCTAGAAGTTAGTTGATTTGTTCTAGCCTTTTTTACTCGATCTTCTAAAGTAGACTGCGAAACATTGAAGGCTTTTGAGGCTTTTAGGTATCCCATGCGTCCAGACAATACTTCCTGTATAGCGCCTTCCATACTTTCCTGGCTCCAGGATTGCCGATTTGTCTTTCTCTCGTAAATTCTAGGCATATTGTCTCTGTAAAAATAGAATAATGGATTAAAATCGGAAATAATGGGGTAAGATCGGGTAGTACCCGATTTCGCCCCACTCGGTCTTGCCCCAAGTACAGAATTTAAGAAAATGCTCTAAAACCACTCTGATATTTAAATTATTCCTTCATTCTTATGCATATATTGAACCTTATTTATCATATAATAGGTGATACTGAAGCAAGTTTTCATAACTATAAATGCCAATAAGTAATGATCGTTCAAATTGCAAGCAACATTAGAGAAGCGACATGCAAAAACAAACTTACCTCAACTGACAACGCACGTTCTCCAGCATCGACTCGATACTACTGCCGCTAAGTCGTCTCAGCTTACGGAATGTGTTTCACGTTCTGTGCTCCAGGTGGCATTAGTAGTAGCAGCACAGTCAAGGTACCCGATCTCACCCCACTACCCGGTCTTACCATTCTTTCCCCTACTTTGTATATTAAAATGTTCTTTGTAGAATGGATTTCAATAAATCTAATTCAATAAACTAAACTTTTTATGAAGAAAAAAAGCTCAATTCTTTTTCCTAAAATGAATACATTTTATAAGGAATTCTTCCATAAAAAATTCATAAAAATTTCGAATTTAAGTATTTTTTTACCATAGTATATTGATTCTAAAAATTGAGTTTTTTTATATGAAATAGTTTAGATTTAAAAATATATTGAAATAATTTCCCCATTGTTAATTTTTAACCATCTACTTAAAAATAATGACTGAAATGTTATAGTTGGTGGATATCAGCTGTTCAAGAAGCTTTAATTTACAATTTTTTTTTCCAAATATCTGGTTATTCGTACGTTGCTTTACTTCACTTACCTATATTAATTATGCAAGGTGACAAAGTATCAATTTTCACATCATTTCTTGAATCTTCCCGAAAAGAAAAATTATAGTATTACTAAACTATTGTTATACTATTTTATTTAAATAGGAATCAGCTTTATTATTACGAAATAATTATAGTGATAGTAAAGTTCGTTTACCTTAATATCCCTATTGAGGTGAGAAATATCTTCCTAAAAGTGTATATATATGAGGATTCATGGACTGGATTTTCTAAGCATTCTGGAATTCTCATATTTTTCTGATTTTTGCAAACAACTGAAACCTCTAATTTCACTATCATGATGGTTGGAAGAGAACCTATATAGACGTTGGTCAGTTTGTGGAAATGCCATAAAATTGCTTTTTTGTTCATTAAAATGGCCATACATTTAAAATGTCTCCAACAACATTTTTGAGAAATAATAGGGACTTACCTAAAATTAGTGTTTTCAAATGAAACTCACGGTCTCTAGTTAATTCCACAATATAATAAAAGTTATTGAAACTTCTAAAAAATTGACAATTGTTTCGATAAATCAATATCATCGTCAGATTTATCGAAACAATTGTCAATTTTTTAGAATTTTCAATAACTTTTATTATATTGTGGAATTAACTAGAGACCGTGAGTTTCATTTAAAAACACTAATATGAGCATATTCCACGAAGTAAGGGTCGATACAGTCAACTTACCTAAAAATTATTTATCCTGCAAAACAATAAAACTCACGTGAAACTCGTCTGCAAACTATTACATGAATTAACAAAGACACACGCTGTTGTTTTCTCGGTAAGATAAATCGTCTCTCATTGGTTTTAACTAATCACGTGGGGTATAGGGTCACACATATAATGTAACAATTATGCAAATCATGTGATTTTAGGTTAATTATGTGTATAATTCCTTAAATGGCGTAATTCCAATACACGGATTTTGCAAAAATCACAGTATTTAGGGAAAAATGTTTACAACTTTTTATAATTATTTTCACTAGTTTATGTAAAGGGGATGTTTATTTTTAATTTGAAACTTTTTAAGTGGCAATGCAATGCAATACCTCCGGCAAAAAAATTTTGGGTACTATTTGGAAAACAATAACATTTTAGACCCTTGATGTATTTTGAGCATATGTTAACAGTAACTTAGTTGTTTAGTTTGCCAAATATGAAAAGGAATAGATGTAAAATCATATCGATTTTTTCGAAAAAACCGCATATTCAGCCGTATCACTTTTTTTCTATTCTTTCTTTATTTACCAAAATTTCATGTATACTTAGAATATTTTTTGACGTCGCATGTTTACTGTTAAAATTAAGATTTTAAAAGAATTTATTCACATCATTTCAGATTTTGCACAAATATAACATAAAAATCATTTGTAAAGTTACAAGATTATTAAAAAATATAAGTATAATTACATGCACATTGTAAAATTACAGGCCTAATCTGATTTTACTTGAAAACTACATAAAAAAGAAAGTTTGATTTATTTTGAGTAAAGTTACCCTTATTCGTCTAAGCGTCATGTACATTTACAACAATTTTTGAATTTCACATAGTAATTGTTGAAATTCACAAGATAAAATAAAATATTTTCAGAGTGATAGATTGTCCACACATATTTCGTAAAAATGCTATGTAATCTTAAAGGAAAATTGAAAAATGTGTGTATAACCACAAAAATATTGGATAAGTACATGTACAATGTAATTTCGCTTATAATCCAGTGTACAATAATCATTTACATTTTATTTACAGTAATGTTCCACCTATTTCTTATGTAAACTACATGTAAATTTACCTTCATTTTTTACTGTGTACCTAATAAATAAATAAACAATTACTTATGTCGTTTCTTTAATCTGGGGATGGAATATTCTAAACTGATTGTTGATTTTATTAGATACTACATTTTATTTGACACACAGGGTGCTCCGATAGAAATTCATTCTTATTTGAAATCTGTCAAAGAACATCGAAGTGTTAGCCGTTCACTATAGGTAGGTACGGAAAAATAGTAAAAATTACACAGTAAAAAATGAAGGCAAATTCACATGAAGTATATATAAGAAATAAGTGGAACTTTACTATAAATAAAATGTAAATGATTTTTGTACCCATTATTATAAGCGAAATTACATTGTACTTGTACTTATGCAAACTTTTTATGATTATACACACATTTTCCAATTTTCTTGTAAGATTACATAGCATTTTTACGAAATATACCTATGTGGAAAATCTATCACTGTCAAAATATTTTATTTATCTTGTGAATTTCAAAAATTGTTCTAAATATACCTACATGACGCTTAAACGAATAATTCAGTGTAGGTAACTTTACTCAGAATATATTAAACTTTTTTTTGATGTAGTTTTTAAATAAAATCAGATTAGGCATGTAATTTTAAAATGTGCATATAATTATTCTTATATTTTTTTAATAATCTTGTATCTTTACAGAGGATTTTTATATAATATTTGTACAAAATCTGGAATGATGTGAATAAATTCTTTTAAAATGAAAAAATTTAACAGTCCACATGCGAGGTCAAAAAATATTGTAAATACACATGGAATTTTGTTAAATCATGAATCAGTGTAACTTTATTGAAAATGTATTATAAAATTTAAATATGTTTGGGTTCTAAAGAATGTGAAACTATAACGATTCCCAAAAATGCATCTTTTAACAAAAGAGAAAAAGTGATACCGCTGAATACAAGGGCGTAGCCAGGATTTATAACAGGGGAGGGGAGGGGCAAACCATGATCCATGGTCGTCCAAAATGTAAAATTTTAGGATAAAAAGGAAAGACAAATGAAAACCAAACTTTGAGATTTTAATTATACTTAAATTAAACTACTAACATTTTTCTTGGGTTTAAAATAAATTTATAGAAAACTTTCTTAACTATACAGTCCTGATTTTCCTTCAAAAATTTTCGATGCACACTCATCAATCACAACCCAGTGAGTCTGTCATCACCCATTGTACTCCTGAGCCAGGTTTTTACCCTTCGTAGGGTACTGAACGATATTTTCACCACTGTAGCAGTAGTGGATGGGAAAGCACTTAATATTAGCAGTGCGTGCCTTGTTGCAGGGAAAAAACATTAGCTTCCTCCAAACGTGCAGCCACTTCAATGTCCTTTAATTTGTCTTCTGCTAAATTATTTTTCTTCCACATATTGTACCACAAATCTAATTCTGCAGAGACATCACCCAACTTATAAAATTCCATGAAAGATTCTGCATCATTTTTGAAATCTTTTGAAGCCATTTTGAGCATGCTTGAAAGATGAAGATAAGTTAAAGCAAAAGCAGGTGAATTTTTGCTGGAGAATCTAGCATCCAAAAACGAACTTAAAAAATCAAGAAACGGGATGATTATTGACCGCTTCCAGTATTCAACTGCAGACTCAGATGGTGGATTACTTCTGTGTACTTGCTTTTGAGTGACTCGTGGTACTGACGACATCTTGTCGATATCCTTTGATTACATCTAGAATATCATCAATATGTTTCTTCGCCATAACAAAATCCATACTTTTACCTTGTAAAATGTTTACAACGGGTTCCAAAATTGCAGAGTATCTTGCAATTATGTTTAAGCCTAAGATGAATATTGATTTACTAACTGCACAAGGCAATTGGTAGGCAGATTTTCTTGTTGCATAGTTTCCTTCGACAGATAGATGTTCTAGTGCTTTAACAATGTCAGTGAAGCTTTCTGAAAAATTTTTATGTTCTTATATTTTTCCGACCATCTGGTCTCACAGAGCCTTGAAAGGTTTGGAACCGATTTCCTACAGGCTGGCGATTCACAAAAGAAGGTTATAGTGTCTTTAACCGTTGCAATTGTGTTTCTTATTTCTGTTAGCTTGCTAGTGTCATTGACCACAAGATTTAGTCTGTGGCTGGAGCAATGAAAAAATAAAGATTTAGCGTACTTTTTTTTAAGAATGGCCTGTACACCACCTTCTTTGCCGTTCATCGTGGGACACCCGTCAAATCCGAGTCCCACAGAATTTCCGGCGGAAAAATTATTATCTTCTGAAAAACTTTGAATTGCGCTAGCGATTGTGGAAGCATATTGACATTTTAACTCAATGTTGCCTACAAGTTCCTACGTGCTAATTTTTTGGCTTTCATCATATAGCCTTAATCCAATAGAAAGCTGCTCTTTTCCAGCGATATCTGCTGTTTCATCAGCCATTACAGCATAAGCTTTCGCCCGTTTACAGTCTTCGATTATTTTTTCTTTGATAACTTCACCGCATAATTGTATGATCTCATATTGAATTGTTAGTGAGGTGTAGACTGCGTTTTTTTGATATTTATCCAAGTGGCTTTTTGGCTTCTCATCACCAGAGTCAATCCTCAAATTTAAAAGGTCTAAGAAAACTCCCTCAATTCCTTCTTTCCTTCTAAGCGGCAAATCATGAATTCCAGAAAATATTATGCATGAAATAATTGCTGACAATATTTGTTTATTTTCATCAATCGTCTTATGGTGCCCTATTTGCAACTGGACATCAACAGGAGCATTTTCAAGAAATGCTTTTGCAGCAGCTGTTAAAGATTTGTGGTCATGGCTGCCAACGTGCTTTCTACAATCTTCATGTACATCTCTAAACTTCATGTAAGGCCTTACCATAAATAACCCCGAAACTCCTTTAACTGTAGCAATTCTTGGCGGAAATAAAACACAATACAATCATAGAGCACATTTCAAACGACTTGAGTGCAGCAGCCATGGAGTACATTGATCTAACCAGCGGTTAAATTTTCTTTTCAAGTGAATGGCATCAGAAGCAAAATCGTAATGGGATGATGGAACCCAAGGATTTGTCAACAATTTCTTCTTTTTTTCAGAAGGCAAGTTATTGGTACAACTAACATAACGACCGATGTCATTTTCATGGTATCCATCGCGTTCTTCAGTTTGTTTAGAGGTCCCAGAGACAGTTTCATGTAGATTTAAAGAACTACTTGAGCCTCCTACAAAAATAGATTCAGATTTTGATGTTCCGACCATACTATTTTCATCTTCATCACAATCATCGCTTCCACTTCCAGTACTGTCATCATGAACTTTTTTCCGTTTTAGAGTTTTTTTACCTAGAAATAATAACCTAATATCATTCTTGTTCTTAGTCCCTAGTATAAAAATTAGTATAAAACAAAACTACCATGTAATGATAGCTTATAATGTGGCGTGGATATACTATATCTGACGTTAATATTTTTTCTCTAGATTAAAAACACAGAATGAAATTAATAGCACGTATAAAGTGCTGTTTGATCTTTAATATGTGAAAATTTCCTGTTTTTATATTTAGTCCCATTTGATATACCAACTCTCAAAATCGGTACACTATTGTAATTTTTGTTATAATTAGATTAGAAGGCAAACAGTTGGCATCATAATATTGAGAAATATATAAAATTACAATAATAATGCACAAAATCTTTTGCCAAAGCTAATAAAAATTGTTTGAAAAAGATACAAGCAAAGACTAAAGAGCAATTGGCAATTTTGTAAAGGTCTCCAATTGAATATTTTTCCAAACGTTGCGATACAAAAACGGCCGACAATTGAAAAAAATAATTATGAACAAAAAGTAACATCGGATATAACATATCTACATTATAAGCTATCATTACATGGTAGTTTTGTTTTATTTGGTGCTGGTCAAGCAACCAATTTTTATAATTTTTGGATCTTTTCTAATGGAATGACTATAAAGTTTTAATTAACAATTTAATTTTCTACTGAAATTATTTATTTTTTATATTTAGTCCCATTTGAGATATCAGCTGTCAAAATCAGTGCATTATTGTAATTTTTGTTATAATTAGATTAGAAGGCAAAAAAGTCGGTATCATAATAATGAAAAATATATAAAATTATAATAATAATGCACAAAATCTTTAGCCCAAGCTAATAAAAATTGTTTCACGAAGATACAAGCAAAGAATAACGAGTAATTGGCAATTTTGTAAAGGGCTGCAACTAATTTTTTTTCCAAACGTTGCGATACAAACACGGCCGACAAATAAAAAAAAATAATTTTGGACAAAAATTTACATCGGATATAACATATCTAAATTATAAGCTATCATTACATGGTAGTTTTTGTTTTATTTGGTGCTGGTCGAGCAATCAATTTTCAAACTTTTGGAGCATTTCTAATGGAGTTACTCTTAAGTTTTAATTAAAAATTTAATTTTCTATTGAAATTATTTAGCTTACCATTTTGTAACCAATTTCTTATATCCATATTGTATTTTCTGTCTCTTTATTCTTTGGTGAAACTATTGTTACGGATTTTCCCTCTTGTTTCTCGTGCATCGCTTTCTATTCGCCGTATGCAACTTCGTATCCTGCACTACGTACTGTACTGTACTGTCTGTCTTCGCACCGGATAGGCAACTAACTTTATATAACCTTTTGAGCCTAGAAATTGCCAGAATAATCGCATCGCCGGTTCCCGTATATTCCTCACTTGTATCTCGATTTTCTCGAACTCGAAGAATACCAGTGGCGTTTCGTTACACTATTAAATAGAACACTGTCGCTAGACAAGAGCACTTACACACCAACTCAATAGTTGTTATAAGAGTAATTATTTCGGATTCTGATGTAGGATTGTGTATTGATTATTCCAAAATATTTCACACTAAAAATACTTATTGAGTAAATTTATTTTAATTAATTAATAGGATTAAAAAATGTAGTTAAATGAAAACAAAAAGAAAGTTACAATTTTTTTACCATTTTTCTCAAAAATGTCCGACTGTTAAGTGGTTGAATCGAACACTAAAAATTGACGTATCCTGAGAGTAAATTGAACACTCATTTTTATCCAATTCTGTTGTGGGACAATTCTTGTTTGCACCAATGCATAGGTCGAAAACGCTATTAATATATATTTAGCACTATGTCAGTTTTTCAAACAGCTTTGTTTTTTGCTGATGAAATATATTTTGGTGACAAAGGACTCGCGAATAATTTTATTTATTAGAGCTTATTAATTAATTTTAAAATGCTCATAAAAGCAACCAAACGATCACAACAACAAACAAAATATATAAAACAGATAACAAAAAAAAATGCGCAGAACAGAAAAATATGTGTATTTTAGATTTGATTTTTTGTTTGTTAAAATTTAAAAAATATTTAATTTATTTTTGCTCCCAGGGGGGGGGCAGTTGCCCCTCCCTGCCCTTATATGGTTACGCCCATGTTATTCAGCACTTAATCGTGATGTATGGAATGTGTGGCAATACATAATTTGACAGCTGCCAGAATTATTATCCAAATGAGGTTAGATTGTGGATAAAGAGCAGATATTATAGATCATAAACAATTCAAAAATAAACGGAATTTCATCGGATCAAGCGATTTAGTATTAAAACATAAAACTAAATATCAATTCGATAATTTTAGAATAAAATTGTTAACATGAAAGCAAACAGTAATATGAAAAAAAATTATAGGATTATGGAAATTGAACAATTAATTTGTTTTAAGAAAGTAAGAGGCATTTAAGAAGTATTTTCAAATTTATAAACCTGATTCCATTCATTGGTTAGAGAAATTGTAATTTAATCATTAACGTTCTAATTGGTTGTTAACCTTCCAGTAGTCGCGCGTATCTGAGATATACATACTGATACTTTTTCCTCATATATCTTGAACACCTACTTAGCGGTGGGGATATGCTCTCGTCTACCTACTTGCTCGAGGGAAGTTTTGAGGTTAGTATTGGTGCAAACTTTGTAGAGTGAACGGTTTGTAAAAAAAGTGCCACTTGTATTTGAGAGATACACTGCGATCATTCATTTACGTTTTGCTGATTTGCTTGTATATTTATTTAATTTATGTAAGCGCAGTCCTTTTTATTTCAAGTAGACCATCTGTTAATATTTTATACTTAGCTACTAAAAAACATGAAAAAAAATAAACGTGTATCTGTGAGATACCCGCGAGCATTCTTGCCTGTTCTAAATTATTGTCCTATTAAGGATTTTTGTTGTTTTTGCAGTAAATTATGGCTTCCAAGAGAATGTATGTATAGCTTCAATAATGACGCAGACGTATTAGAGCTCCAACGAGTCCTTTTTGAAGACGATGATGATGACGCAGTTGAAGACGTCTTAGAAGATTATGATACTGACTGTTCCGAAGCCATAGAAGAAAGAAAAGAGGATTCAGATAGTGAACAAGACGATACGGATGCAAGTATATCATCAGATGATGAAGATGAAAATTGTTACGTTGCTGTCAGAAAAAAGAACGGAAAAATCGTTGACAAATATTTATGGAAAAAAAACACCCTATAACAGAAAAAGAAGATTAGAGAAGCAAAACATACTTGCACGTCTTCCAGGAGTTATTGGCAACGCTCGCCAAGTTACAGGATGCTTTGAAGCGTGGAAGTGTCTATTCGATGACTGTATTCTAAACCTTATAGTCACTTACACGAATCTGCATATAATAAGTGTACAACCCAATTTCAGCAGAGAAAGAGACGTACATATTACTGATATGATCGAAATCCATGCATCTATAGGCCTACTTTACTTGCCTGGACTTTATAAAGGCGGCCGATTGAACTTAGAAGAGCTGTGGCACGTAACAGGAAACGGTGTTGAAATATTCAGATTGACGATGAGCTTAATTCGTTTTGGATTTCTGATGCGCTGTATCAGGTCCGATAACCGACAGTCTAGAGATGAGAGAAAAAAAAATTGATCGGTTAGCTGCCGTGCGAGAAATATTTGAGATGTTTGTTGAAAACAGTAAATCATCTTATTCACTAGGAGCTAATGTAACAATCGATGAAAAGCTGGAAGCGTTTCGAGGCAGGTGTAACTTTATTCAATATATACCATCAAAACCGGCCAAGTACGGTATTAAGATCTTTGCTCTGGTTGATGCTAAAACATATTACACTGGAACACAACCAGATGACCCCTATTCTATCAGCAACAAAAGCGTTGATGTTGTAAAAAGGATGATCTTACCCATACACAACACTGGACGTAATGTCACTATGGACAATTGGTTCAGCGATGTTTCATTACTCCAAGATTTAGCTGTAAAGCATAAGTTGTCCATGGTAGGAACATTAAAAAGAAACATGTGGCAAATTCCAACACCGTTGAAAGTTTTGAAAGAACGTCCTGTATAATCAAGTATGTTTGGTTTCAGAAAAGAAGAAACAATAGTGCCCTACGTTCCCAAAAAAAAACATGCTGTTCTAATTTCTAGTTTACACTTTGAGGACAAATTGACGATACTACTGTATGAAACCCGAAATAATTACTTTCTATAACGAAACCAAAGGAGATGTCGACGTTGTAGATAAATTATGTTCCTCTTACAGTGTTGCCAGGAATACAAGACGTTGGCCGATGGTTGTATTTTTTTCGATGCTCAATGTGGGAGGAATAAACTCCCAAGTTATTCATGTAGGGAACGGAAATGAAACAAAAAGTCGGCGGCATTTTTTGCGAAAACTTGGAAACGAACTAATCAAACCACACCTCCGAAGACGTAGTACCTCCAACACTGCTGTACCTACACCTTCAAATGTTTCACAGATAAGGATTTTGAAGTGTACGTTATGGAGTGGTAGAGGCACTCGAAACAGCGACTCTTGCATAAGAAAAAGTAATCGTAAGTAAACGATAGAATTTTATTTAATCAGATTGGATTTCTGTTGATTTAACGTAATGTTTCATAAAATCTTCATGGTGTAAATTTTTTATTAGTTTTAATATTATTAAAAAACTATTCTAATACATTTTCTGTAAACTAGTTGTAATGCATGGGTATCCGTTAAACTTTATTAATTCAGTTTCAAAGTATGTTACATTATGGCAACTACAGATTAATAGACCCTTTTTTTATTCATTGCTTTCACTGAATGCGTTTAATAGTTTCCACTTTTCACACACTTGTTAAGTAATATGCTTCTACAATTATTTTTTAGGTTGGATTCCTGAGAAGATATTTTTTTCTAATTTTGTACCTGTTTTTTCAAATTTAATGTACTGTTCATTAAAAGTGAATAAACGTTTTAAATCCTTCATTGCTTTTTTTTGCTATTTCATTTTAAATGTACAGGGTGAACAACTAAGAACGACTGTAGGCCACATCTCAGAAAAAAATCATGGTACAACTTTCAAAAAAATTACCTTTAGGTAAGTGATACTGAAAAATTGCTGGAAAATATTTTGCAGTCTCTAAAATATCCGCTAGGGGTGGAATAAACACTCGAAAACATAATACTCCAAAAAAACATACTAAAGGTGTCCTAAAAATACAATGTTTGAAATCTTGAAGAGATTATGAAAAAATTTAATTAAGGAGATTTTTAGCCATTATTCTTCAAATAATGGGTGGGGAAGGTTCAAACTTATGAACAAATGTATAACTTTTTCGTTTTTCAACCGATATTAATGACTTTAGCTGCATTTCGAAGAGTTTTTCTGTTTAATAAGATGGATAACAAAATTAGATAATTTTGTATTCACTCGGAAATTTCAAATGTAAATTGAAGCATTTTTTTAATTTTTATATCCGATAACGTAAATCCCTTCTCATCAGAATTTGAAAAATGTCTCATTACATTCGAAATTTCCGAGAAAATGGAAAATTGTCGACTTTTTCACATGCGTTGACAATTTTTTTCCATTTTCGTTATTATTGTTAAGCATATCTTATTAAAGAGGAAAAACTCTTAAACGACGCCAAAAACATTGATATCGATAAAAAAACAAAAAAGTGTTACACTTGTTTTTCAGGTTGAGCCTTCCCCCACCCCCTATTTGAAGAATAAGGACAAAAAGTCCCTAACTACATTTTTTCATAATCTCATCAATATATCAAAAATTGTATTTCAAGGATACCTTTAGTATGTCTTTTTTGGAGATAATCATAGTATTATGTTTTCCAGCGATTTTTCAGGGTCATTTTCCTGAAGGTATTTTTTTAAAGTTGTACCATGACTATTTTTTGAAATATTGCCGACAGTCGGCGTTCTTAGTTGTTCACCCTGTATTTGCTGATTAGGCACAGAAACATCTATAGGATGTCATCTAGAATATTTGAGGTATGTTATTTAGAGGTTTAAGTAATGTCCATACAACATCCAAGAGAATACACTGTATTGTTTTTGATATGTCGCATTTAGATCATTGATAAGATGTTATTTTTTAGACATTTCATTAACATTGACGAGAAGTTAAAAGGTATTTCAGAATGTAACAGAAATGTTGTTTTTAGTTCGTCATAAAGACTTCCTTTTGAGGAAGTTCTAGTAACATCACAGTAATGTAAAAAGGCAGTGCTTTAACATCGCTGAGAGGTTAAGTTGAAACATCACAAAAGTTAACAGCCACAAGCTGGGCATAAGCGGTTGTATAGATGTGCATGTGATGAAAACAAGAGGAAAAAAAGGAAGAACATTATCACAATGTGATGTTGAATTAACATAACTGTAATATTTATTTGCATAGTGGGCATAGTTTATACGTTGTGAAACATAGATGAACAAAAACATCTTTTCGCGAATGTTGAAACCACATAAAGTTGAAACATTGCCAATCGCCAACGTTTATAGAATAGAGAAGGTTGCCTGATAACTACTTGGCGCGGCAGACGGAAGAGGGGATCATTACGTCACTGTGGGTGCCAGCTTTGACAAGGCTGTATGAATTTATAGAAGAAGGAGTGCATATTATTGTTTATATCGGGTTCTTGTTCCTTTATTAGTATTTATTGTTGTTCTTTTTGTATTTTGTGTATTGTAGAGTACAGACAAAAGAAGTAGACTCATCTGTATTGTTGTGAATGCAACTGGAACTATCGTCACAGAATATTATCGTTGTATATTCTTTGCTACTGTTGTGTTGGGTTATTTTATAATTAGTAGAGATCCCAAAAAAGATCGTTAAGTCATTTAGTCGACAAAGAATATTTGTCAGAATAAAATTTTTAAATTTAAAAGAAGCTGAAGAAAAACAAAAAAAGAGAAAATCTCCCTTATCAAAAGAAAAAGGGAAATACATTGATAAAAAAAATGTCAATTGAATTTAGTGATTGTCATATATCACTTATCTTTTACCTTTTAATGGTAATAAACTTTTTTGTATATAGGTTTTTGAGGTAAAATTAGTTTCTTTCAATACCAAATATAAGTAACTTTTAAAGTATCCAGCTTAAGTTATGAAAGAAAGAGAAAAAAAGCTTGCTTATGTTGTGTACTATTTTTGTTACATATGTTAGAATAATATTGGTTTCTTACATTAAAAGTAGTAAGTAGATAGATGAGATTGTACATTATTTGTTTTATCTAGTATTCGTTGCAGCGATGATGTCACTCATGCACCATCAGTGTGGATACTGTTTAAGTGTCATAAATGAGCTATTTCTTTAGGACCTAAATCATATTAATGTCATAAACATTTCTGTCAAGATAAACAAGTTAAACATTAACATGTTGAAGTTTTCGCCTAGACGTAAGATATTTAGATATTTTGTGGGACATTCTCTCAACAGTTTTGTTATAAGCAAGTCACTATTTTTGTATATTAATAATATTGATCGTATTTTCGGTAAATAAAGTGTTGTGGTGCAAATAATTGGTTTTATTTCTTACATCAGATAACACATATATGTATTTTTATAGTTTCTAATAATAAAGAACTGTATTTGTAATAATATGTTACAATACGAATAAAATCTAATAGGTACGTTTTATTCTCTGAAAACAAAAAAAAACGTATAAAGCAACACAAATAGAGATAAAGATTGGGTTATTAATATGTACATAGTATATTTGAGTTTTTTTCATTTGAATATATGTACTTAAATTAACAGATGCTGCAAAAAATATGTGTTTATTTGAGAATATATTGTTTTTTAAAACCAAAACCTATCAGAAGTAGTTTTATATTATTTCAGTGTTCTAGTTACAAGTGGTATTTCAACGAACGAATACTCGTCCCAATAATAAAATTCAAATGTGGCACCCAGGCTGACGTCACTCCCGCGCTTTTTCTGCTTGATTCTCATTGGCTCAGAGTTACCAGACAACCTTCTCTCTATAAACTTTGGCCAATCGCAGAAACCAAATTCTGCCTTGTTTATCTACGTCGCTTAGTACCGACCACTGGCGTAGAACGATGGTTAATACCGATAGGCACTTCACAATTTGACATTTGAGGGTTATGTTCATGGCTGTTCATTTGTTGAATATTTTTGATTTTGAATATTTTAAGACGATTAGCTAGTTTATAAATGAGTGTTTTATTTTATCTAAAACCATATTTTCAAAAAAACTTGTTGGTGTAGAAGCAAAAAATTTCGTAGGCAATGCACTAAAATTTGGAGAACTGCAAAGGATTCGGGATAGCATTTACAATTTCTAAATCTTGGAGAAAAGGGCTCTACTTTTAAATGTAAGTTTGATAAAATAAAATAATAAAGATAATAAAATTATTTACTAGAAATTTGTCAGTTTACTTCTAGCAATGGTTTTGGTTTGAACACAACTTTAACTTCTCTCCAACCTTAATATACCTCAGTAGCAATGAGGATCTGATGATTCCCACCAGGTGTGGCATTAAAGCATCCGGGCCCCACTGAAGTAGAGCTGGATAGATGCCTGGAGATTTAAAGGGAGAGAATATAGAGATGGCTAATCTCAGTCTGTCCGCGTCGACAATCTGTCGCGATATACGCCAGTCATCGTCCGTCGGGTAGTGATTCTCCTCTTCCTCCCAGGTTGCCGTGTTTGTGGTTCTGGAGTCAGGGAAGTGACTTGACATTAATAGTTGAAGGCATTTCTTCAGGTTGGCAGTTTTTGTGCCATCCCCTTTTGTTTGAATACCTATATGATAGTAGGGATCTTTGGAGAGAGCTTTTTAGAGTCTAGCTGCTTGGGGGAAATCTTCGATTTCATCGCATCACATTCTCCATGATTCTTTTTGTTTTTGCCTAATGAGTGTTTTATACTGCTCGAGGCGAGACTTGTATGCGTTCCAATCCTCTTCGAGACTGGTATTTTTTGCCTTATTGAAATATTTCCTTGACGTTCTCCTGAGCTGGAGGCTTCATAAAGAACGATCTGCCTGAGTGTGCACATCTTATTGGCACTGATTATGAAGTTTTGAATGGTTTCAGAATAAAACTCCAAATTTTCTTTATTATTTGGCAAGACGTCCTAGATTTCTCGCAGAGTCCCTTTCAAAGAGTGGACATATTTGATCCGGTCCGTTTTTCTGGGGACGCGAGTTAGTGTGGAGATTGTGAGCGACAGTTTTATTTCAAATTTTATCCAGCGGTGGTCCGACATTTAAATGTCGTCGGATACATGCTAGCTGGAGATTATATTCGAAATGTTAGTAGTAGATAGGGTAATATCTATTCGAGTTTGACTTCGGGAGTTAATAAAACTTGGTTTTGTACCTATAGTTAGAATACAGAGATTCTTGCTAGTTATGTTATCATAAACATACCTCTAGACTTAATTTCTTAATTTCTTTGATACCTCAGCTTACGGGATGAGAGTTTGAACCGCAGCCTATTACCAATTCAAGCTTCTGGTAGTGACAATGTTCCACAATGTCCTCCAGGTGGTGGTTTGGCTGCGTCTGAGGGGAGGTATGCGGATGCCAGTATTAACACTTTCTTTTGACCTTTCTGCGCATATTCAACCTTCACTACCGTTAGGTCGGAGGACGAAAAGTGGTACCCCCAGGGGAACGTTCGTGGCCGCATTCCCTGCGGCCATTCAACCATGGGAACGTTTCCTTACACCTTAGCTTGGGTTTTGTTAGAGCGTCGTTTCGTTGGTAAACATGGCTGTCACTGATGATCAACTATGCCAACGTATTCAGCGGTGCCACAGGTAGACACTCGATTGCATTTCTCCATTGGGCTGCAGAAAGCTACCTACAAGCAGACAAGCAAGCAGCAAGTGAGCGAGTAGGCAAACCAACTACAAAACAATGACCAACTTACAACCAAACCCGACTAGATATTATCATAATTACCTAATAGTTTTTAAATCCGTATTTCTAAAGTACGCCAATGAACATCATTGATTGCTACTTTGATAACTCAAGCAACATATTACATAATTCAGTTTTATAAATTGCATAATATGTATCTCTGAACAATTTAAGTTTTGTTAATTGAGTAGTCCACCTGCAAACCCAGCTATCTTGATTTTTCACTAAATCAAGAAACCTGATTTTAACGTTTGCCCGTGACATTTTGGAATACTATGGTTTTTCACCACATTATAACAAATTTTAGTGTCCTAAGAATCACTTTAATGTTGATTAATTAAATTACAATCATGCGGTTTATTATCTCATTCAAAATTAAATTTACACACAAATGGTTTTGCAAAAGTATTTTTGACATAGACACTTTTGCAATTGTATTTTATCAACATAGACAATATTGGAACAGTTTCTCATAGATTTAGACACTGACTTAATTTTCTTCAGCCATGAAAGTTTCTTCAGTATCAGTCTCAATAGAATTCTCAATGTCTTGCTGTAAGAACCTGTTATATTTTAAATTCTCATACATAGCCCAATTTTCAGCAGTTTACGCACATCTTCCAACTTTTCTTTTTTTATATGGATTCCGATAATGATCAAAGTTGGCTCTACGGTGGCAAAATATTTTCCTCTCTTACAGAAATTTCCATAGTTAATGAAATTTTGAAATCAGATACAGTGAACACGTACATGTAGATTAAAGCCAACAGAGAAATCCCACTACGCAAAACATCTACTTGACACCAAACACTAATTGAGGTCTAGCACAGCATTAGAAGTACTACATATTTGTGATAAGAAACAAGAACTGGATTTCCTTGAAGAATTAGAAATTAGAAGACACTTAAAAGACTCACCATATGAAGTCGTCAATGAACAGATAAATCTAGGGCGTACTCCACTTTTAAACTGTCTTCTTAAGTGATAATAGTAAAGATCAGCAGATATAGTTTTCCTGGTATTCTGTATCATTGCACAGTTATACTGATGGTAAATGGGAAAAAGATATCCAGAATATCCCCATATGCCTAATAATATCTAAGCTTTAATATTTGTAATATCATATCTTCTTCTTTTATCTATTCATATATATTAAGTTAACCACAATGTAGATCACTTCTTGGTCTAGCCAAAAATAATTATTAAACATCAGGTAGGCATCAAATGAAATGTAACCTTTGTCATTCTGACAATGATGGCAATTTTTAACCTTTTTCAATATATTGTGGAATTATCTAGAAACAGTTAGTTTCATTTAAAACAGTAATATTTCCATAGTTAATTATTTCAGAAACGTAGTGAGGTTTTCCTTAGATGGATATACTGTCACTACTGTTATTTCTTAGGAAAAACCTTTTCGGGACATTAAATTGAAAATGCCAAGTGCCTGGTAATTTAAATACATTTCTAGCGCTTAATTTTCAGTCGCAAAACTGAAAATCGTTTCCAAGTCTGAGAACGGTTCCATATTTTTTTAAAATGTCAATATATGTCTCATGTTCTGCGATTACTTCCATAGGCCGTATTTCTCATTCTATATTCCCAAATATACGATCTGGGGCAAGAAAGAATGTCCAGCAACAAGGTAAATTATAGTGACTTTCATCATATGCTTGGGAGCTTTTTACTTTTTCGCCTAACCTACCTAATATGCGAGAAAAATATTCGTTTACCCCAAAAAAGTTGGACATTTGCATTTTTTGAGTTATTTTTACTTTTTTCACCAAGAACAACACAAAAAAACGGTTTTTAGAAATTTAATCTTGTGTGTATGTCGTCGTCGTTGTCTAAACATGGTCTTGTCAGCACGATACAGCCTCCGGAGTGCAATAAGTCGCCAATTTTATGATTGAATATTATTAAGGACATTTCACAGATGAACCCTATTGATTTTGATCTCACCAAATCCAGTACAATGGGTTCTATTGTACTTGAAGTACGACATTTTTTGAGAAATTTAAGTTTGTTAGCACGATACAGCCACCGGAGTGCAACAAGTCACGAATGTTATGATTGAATATTGTTCAAGATATTTCACAGATGAACCATATTGATTTTCATCTCACCAGAGCCCGTACAATGGGTGCTATGGTACTTGAAGTACGACATTTTGGTAATTTTTGGAGAAATTTCAGTTTATTAGCTCGATACAGCCTCCGGAGTGTCTGTAAGTGACCAATTTTATAATTGGATATTGATCAGGGCGTCTCACAGACGAACTCCATTGATTTTCAGCACAATAGAGGCAGTACAATGGGTGAAATGGTACTTGAAGTACCAAATTTTTGTCATTTTTGGATAATTATCAGTTTGTTAGCACGATACACGACGTGTCTACAAGTGACCAATTTTATGATTGTTCAGGGCGTCTTATAGATGAACTTTATGGATTTTAAGCACATTGAAGCTAGTACAACGGATGCTACGGCACTGGAAGTGCCACATTTTTGGTAATGTTCGGAGAAATTTAGGGTTCTTAGCACTATACAGCCTCCGGAGTGTATACAAGTGACCAATATTATAATTGGATATTTTTCAGTGTGTATCACATATCAACCTTATTGATGAAATTGACTGTCTCGACCCTTACTTCGTGGAATATGCTCATATTAGTGTTTTTAAATAATGAAACTCAAGGTTTCTAGTTAATTCCACAATATAATACAAGTTATTGAAAATTCTAAAAAATTGACAATTGTTTCGATAAATCAATATCATAAACGTTGATAAACGTGAAACTGTAAACAATCAACTATGTTAGGTTACAAGGCGTTATGATATATCCCAACTGCGCATACTCTTGACCTAGAAATTGTGTAGAAATAGAACATGTTATATTTTCCGACACAATTTTCGGTTCAATCTACGTTTTTGGAACAATTTGATGTATGATACTACCGTTCAAGAAATAGAACCAAATCTTGTACAAGAAATTGTGTAGTCTAAAACATCTTTAAAGGGTATTTTTGCAATTGCTAACCTAAATTGTTGTTTTTGTTTATATGGCGCACTTGACCCGTATATTTTCTTTAGTGAGTAATTGGTCATTTTAATTTTCTCTACAGATATCAACATGGTGCGAAAATATATCCGTAAAAGTAATAGGAGAGCTGGATATTCTGCTGAAACCTTAAAGATGGTGGGTACGTACGTGAGAAATGGTACTATAACAGCATATGGAGCTAGTAAGGTGTACAATATCCCTATAAATACAATTATAATCAAGTTAAAGGCCGAAGGGGCTAAAACAGCAGTACGTACGGCCGAAGAACAGTTCTTAGTTATGAACACGAGAAATCATTGGCTGACTGTATTCTCTTATTTATTAGCAGAGAGTTTATGCTGACGTCCAATTCAGAGACGTGAATCATCCTTTCTTTGATTCTGTAATAACATCCGAAGAGATATACCACGTTCTTAACAAGTGCAAATCTAGGAAAGCGCCGGGAAATGATTTAATTTCCTATGAGTTCTTAAAAAATGTTCCTCACAATTCGATACTTTACCTTAATGTTTTGTTTAACAATATTTTTCAGACAGCTCTCATGCCTTTGCAATGGACTGAAATACTACTTACAATGGTACATAAGGGTGGACTAGCGTGTGAACCATCTAACTTTGCAGGGCTAGCATTAGCTAACTGCACTGGTAAAGTCTTTACCAGTATACTTTACAACAGACTCACATAATTGTCTGAGCAGTGCATATATAATGTTTACACTTTGAATTCCATTGTCAACTCACATATCAGGCTTAAGAAGCGAAAAATATTTGCTATTTTCGTAGACTTTAAACGAGCTTTTAATTCCATTGACCAGCAAATCCTATGGGCAAAACTTTTTCAGTTAGGTTTATCGTCAAAAATGTTGCGTGTCATGAAACACTTATATGATAATGCCACTATTAAAATAAAAGCCGCTGATGGATTTACCAAAGCACTTGACGTAACTACAGGAATATTACAAGGCGAATCTTTGAGTCCACCACTATTTTCATTCTTCATAGCCGATATTGAAGATTTTTTCTGTACGAATGGGGCTCGGGGTGTAAACATTGATGATAGGAACGAAATATAAACTCTTTTGTATGCAGACGATATTGTAATACTAACATTTTCTGAAGTTGATGTAGGAAAAAAATCGCAAATCCATGGAAAATGCTGCGCTAAAAATAATTCAACGATTAACACTACAAAAACTAAGATCATGTCTTTTTCTAGAGGTGGGTTTCAACAAAAGTGTTATAAATTTTATTTTAACGAATGTTTAATCTCTATGACAAACAATTATAATTATCTAGGAGTACTATTTATATCATCTGGCGTATTTTGCGAGATGTCAAAAACAATAGCAAATAAGGCAAAGCATGCTATAGGACCAGTGTTATATTTAATGGCAAAAATGAAAATAGATAATTTGTCCCAGCGGATAAAACTATTTGAATCTCTTATTGCTATTATTATGTACAATGCATTGCCTACTTGGGAATTAAGGTATCAAGATATTATAGAGCGTGTTCAGGTATCTTTTCTAAAAAGAGTTTTGATGGTGCCCTTAAACACTCCTGACTATGCTCTACGACTTGATGCAGGTCGGGTAAAATTGTCGTATACTTTGTTCAAGATAACATTGAATTGAATTATTAAGATACTTCTAATGGATGATTGCAGATATCCTAAGTTATCTTTCAAACCGCAGTTGAAATTATTGCCTGTATGTGATGGGAAATTGAATTGTGCAAAGCAAGTAAAGTCGTATTTTGCTTTTATTGACGTATCTGATATTTGGGATAATATTAACGCTGTTAAACTAAAAATTCATAGAAAGTCGTTTCTCTCACGATATTATCAAAAGCTACATTTATTAGACGTTACACGAAAAGAAAACTGCTCATTTCTTACATTATATAAATCACTTTCTAGCTGTTCGTTGCCCAGTTCTTATTTAATCCAGGAAATGCCTATGCAGGTTACCCGCACTATTTCCCAGTTACGTTTAACCAACCAGCTGCGTATAAAATTTACCTTGAATGGCTGCTCGTATATAATTGACCCATCAGAACGCTGCACTGTGTGTAACATGGAAGAACCGGAAACTACTTCAATATGCTTTTTTATTGTCCCATATACACCTCTATGGGATCACCGAATTGTGACTCTCTCAGAAATATTGAATCTCTCATAGAAACTCTAAATAACCTCAATGTTGTTGATGCAAAGTTTATTGCTGCATGCACATGGAATATTCTAAAGTTTCGAGCATTCGTGATTTTAGATCTCTTTCGTTAGTTTCGGATTAGTCCAATAGACAAAAAAATAATTTTGTTAGTTCCATGCGTCCATTATATGTGCTATTTTTTATTATTTTTTAATACTCTGAATGTAAATCTTGATTTATTTTTGTTATTTTTTCTTTATGTATATTTGCCTTATATTATGTAGACCAAAGATGTAACTATTAATATTTAATTATTCATGCACTGTCAACCGAACCCTTGCTATGAATGTATTTTATTATTATTATTATTCGCTGTCTAGAAAAATGGGAATTTGGATTATCCAGGGAAGAGATAATATAGTTAGTAGGAGAATACGTTAAAATAAACCAAATTAAAATCCAATTTAAAAATGGATATCCAGGAGAAGACTGGTTTTTAAACTTTAAACGTCGCCACAATCTCTATAAAATCACCACAAAGTGTAGAATTTGCAAGGAAGAGGAACATGGGCCCATTTTTGTTTGAACAATACTTTGACTTATTAGAAAAAACCGTAACGGAGCTTTGTTTGGAAAACAGACCTTGTCAGATTTAGAATATGGACGAGACCAGTTTTTGCTCCGACCCGTCTAAGACCAATGAGGAGTTCCATCAACCCTTACGACGAGTGAACCCGGTAAACAGAACACTACAATTTTAATGTGTTGCAGTGCAAGGGGACAGAAAGCTCCGCCTCCAATTATTTTTAAAGGAAAACATGTATGGCACCACTGGGTAGCACCAGCTGGAACCGAATTCCCAAATACTACATACACAGCCACTGCAAATAGCTGGATGCAGACTACTGTCTTCAAAAATTATTTTCAAAAAAGCTTCATAAATCAATTGCCTCCTGAACAAGTATTAGTTATATATGACGAGCACGCCACACATTTAAGTGTCGATCTCATTCAAATTGCCATTGCAAACGACATAACCATATTAAAGCTGCCTCCACTTACGAGTCATATGTTGCAGCCCCTAGACTTGAGTATATTTGAGTCAATGAAAAGTCGATTGAACGCTAAGTTAGTAGATCGGCAAGGTAAAAATGTAGGCATTCAAATTCCCAAAAGTAATTTTTCCAAGCTCATCCACGAGATATGGTCGAAACGAAACCAGAAATATTGGTAAATGGTTTTATTAAAGACGGTATTTTTCCAGTAAACCGTAATGTAATCCCTCTAGAAATTTATGATTCAAGTGCATTAAAAAAGTGGAAATCCTCACAAGTACAGAGTGACAGTGACCAGCCAGCAATATCCCCACAAGGTCAGGGCGACTCTAATGGCTTTATATCTCCAACGTCTCAAGAAATGCAAGCCGATGATTTGGTTTCTTCCGTGAACGACAATATCAAAATATATTTCATAGAAGTCAAAATCGTACAAAAGTTCCTGACAGTAGTGACAATTTGCCTAAAAATATAATTAGATTTGAATAACTTTCATTGAAATTAACTGTCTCGACCCTTACTTCGTGGAATATGCTCATATTGTAGTAAAAACAATAATATGAATATTTTTTATTCATATCATTATACAGAGATCAAGTTCCCTCAAAGTAACCCAGAAAACGTGTCTTTTTAGGGGCCGAATTTATAACAAGCAAAGATGTTTTAGAATTTCGAGTGAAAACAGATGTCAAAACTGGAGTAAAACCCAAGATTTCAGAGGAAAATGGCAATGTCTCCAATAAAAGTGACTCAGAAGAAAGCAACTTTGACTCTTGGAAAAGTGATCAAAGTGATGAGAGAATAACCGAGTTTTATGAAATATCAAAACCTGAAGGTCCTGAAGTTGACCAAACTATATCATCACCTAATGAAGCGAATGTTTCTATAACACAGGAAACCGATTTTCAGATAATTTAAAACGGAGACTTTATATTGGCTAACTTTTTTGGAAAAAAGGAAAGTTACAAATATGTGTGTCTGATCACATCATTATCAGATGATGAAGCTGAAGTAACTTGTTTACGTAAAATGCGAAAACCATGAGAATTCAGGCTCGAAGAATAAGACAAATGTTCCATTTTATTGTCCGATATTATTCAAATACTATAGAACAACCTAAATTGATATCATATGGGGATAATCAAAAATATATTTTCTCAAGTGCTGTAGATGTATCTGAACAATAGAAAGTTATTAGAAGCTATATTTTAGGAAAAATACATTAAGTTAGTTACCCATGTTTTATTTCACTTTTATATTTTGATTTTTATTCAATTTTCTTAAGGTGGTGCATTTTTAAAATTTCTTGGTAATTTTCTTGAGTTTAACACTTTAGTGCACGGGTCGGGTCTTACGGACCCAAAGCTATTTTCGAGGTGCGAGAACGCGCGAACGTGACTTCGGGCGACTTCACCCAACTTGGTACCTCTTCCTCGTGTCGGACGATATGAATTAGTATATACATCAGTTCTGTTCAGTTATTTGTTTAGGTGTCATCGCTTGTTTCGTCCTGACAGATTCCACCCGTTCCTTCTGGTAAGTTTTTATTTTGAAAAATATAAAGGTGAAAAAGTGAAATAGTATAATTTTAGATTGAAAAATGTCAGATCCATACGTAAAAAATATCAATTGGCTACAGAAGTTGTATGATGAGGTGCCTACGGACGAGGAAGACACTATTGAAGAATCTGACGTTTCCGATGCAGACGACAGAACATGTGAGCACAGCGATCACGATACCGATTCAGAGCAGGAGATTACTCCGTTAGACGAACTTGAAAATCCTACGCCGAGCATTTCACGTGGTAAAAGGGCTCACTTATATTATGAAGCCAAAGATGGGTTTAAATGGAATAAAATGTGTTCTCCAAAAAACGTCAGAACTAGACAGCACAATATTATATCCAAACTGCCAGGAGTGATTGGTGATGCAAAAAATGCTTCTACGGAGAAACAGTGTTGAGACTTATTTTTTGACGCGGATATAACCATGAACATTGTAGAGTGCACTAACATTTATATCGAAACTATTGCCAACCGTTACCAAGACAGCTCTGATGTAAGACCAATTACAATAACTGAGCTGAAAGCCTTGTTTGGTCTACTATATCTGATCGGAGTATACCATAGTGGCCGAACATCTATTTTTGAGTTCTGGGCAACTGATGGAACTGGCGTAGACATTTTTCCTGCTACAATGGCTTTGAGAAGATTTCGATTTTTGATACGATGCCTACGATTCTACAACAAACATACCAGAGAGGAACGTAAACGAGAAGATAATCTCGCTCCCATTAGACAAGTTTTTGAAGCCATTGTTAAAAATTTTCAGAAATATTATACCATCGGGCAATATGGGACCATCGAGGTCGCTGCAGCTTCAAGATGTACATTTCCAACAAGCCTACCCGATATGGGTTGAAAGTTTATTCATTAGCCGATGCTCGAACGTTTTACACCCTGAACCTAGAAATTTATGCAGGTAAGCAGCCAGAGGGTCCATACAGAGTGAGCAACGCAGCCTATGATGTAGTTGAAAGAATTGTTCAACCGATTGCGCAACCAAACTGAAACATTACTATGGACAATTGGTTCACTTCGGTGGAATGTGTTGAAAATTTACTAGTGATCCATAAGTTGACGGTTGTCGGTACTATGCGGAAAAATAAGCGACAAATACCAAAAGAATTCATCTCTATTGCAAGACCAGAGAAGTCAAGTATGTTTGGGTTTACTGAAAATATGACCGTTGTTTCCTATAAACCAAAAAAAAAACATGTTATTCTTCTGTCTACGATGCACCATGACGACTCCATCGATAAAAGCACTGGAGAAGATGATAAACCGGAAATAATCACTTTCTATAATATGACAAAATGTGGTGTTGATGTAGTGGATCAACTTTGTGCCAAATATAATGTTGCCAGAAACACCAGGAGGTGGCCGATGGCCATTTTCTACAATTTATTGAACGTGTCTGCGATTAACGCTTTCATTATAAAAAGAAGTAATTATCCTTCATCACCGTCAGGAAAACAGAGAAGGATATTCCTGAAACAACTTGGAAGTCAATTGGTAATCGAGCAAATGAAAGAAAGAGTTACATCTTCGCATTTGATAAGAGAAATACGAACCATGCTGCAAAAATTAGCGGTGTCCGGGTACCTGAATCAGTAGCTGTCGAGGGTAATAAAAGAGGTGGTTGTAGCTTTTGTAAAGATCGCAAAACACGTTTTCAATGCAAAGTTTCTAAGAAATATATTTGTCTAGAACATTCCAGATATGTATGTCATGTGTGTGCTGACGAAATTTGAAACGTTAATTTTCTACAGAGTATTTAACATTTATGGGCCAAAAAATATATATTTTTTTTATTATTATTACTGATCTTTTCAAAAATTAAAACATTGTTTTTTGTCAAAAATGGGAATAAAATGTTTGTTTAGATAATGTGTAATGTTATTTTGCATAATAAAAATGTTCAATTGAAAATATATACAGTTTTTCTTCTGGGTGTGTAAGACCCGAGCCGTTCATTTATGTATTAAAATTTCACCCGTGCACTGAAGGGTTAAACGTGTACTAACAAAATTTGAAATGTTTATAAATCGTGTATTTTGTTTTTGGCCAGTTTTGTTTTAATTTTATTTGAAACCAATCATTTTATTGAGATGATTGCTCGTGCGTCGTCTATGGTTCGGCACATTTAACGAAAACGCACTTGCCCCTCTATTCAGGGCAAGTGAGTTTTTGACACCAAAAAACGGAAATTAAAACTTTTATTGTCATTGTTCATTAGAGTATACTGTAACATGATAACTTATTAGCAGGCAATCCGATAACGCTAATACCAAATTTTTAAATTCAACTAGAGTCAAGTGGGGTAAAAATGAGACGCTCAAATAAAATTGCTAATTGCTTAATTCCAATCTTGTTTCTTGTTATAAATATATGGCAACATTTATAAAAACATCATTCTCACAATTTATTTCATTTTTGGGAAACAAATGGCGTCAAGATTAAAATTACAAAATCTATCGCATCGTTAGCGATTTAAATTTTTTAAAACCGGCTTTTGAATTTTTGTTGTACAAGTTTGTATGTCGATCGGAGAGGTTCGGTTAAAGTCGCTTCGCGCTCTCTTGCTATTACCCTTGCAACATGTGCAATTGCATTTCAGTTCCAATTGATCAATTTTTGGGTTAGCACGTTTTTCTTGGAGCGGTAAATTTGAGACACGCTTGGAGGTAAAAATGAGACAGCACTGGTTTAAATATGGCACAAACATTTTGATAATTTTTTAGCATTTATTTACACAACCAAGATGCCATAGAAATATATACCCAAGCCGAAGAAGATCTCGATAAAGCAGCAAAGTTAGTGAGAACAGGATTTTTCTGCCTTCCATATCGATAAGTTGAAACTAAGTCGCTATATGAATAAGAAGAATTCAACAAAACAAGAGCGAAAAACATCGTTACCTTTAGAGGTCGAACAAGATTTAGCTTCAAAATTAATAACAATGGCTCAGTGGGGGTTCGCACTAACTAAGCAAGAGGTTAAAAATGCCGTGCAAGCATACGTGCAAGAAAATAACCTTAACTTTCAAAGATGGGTGCCCAGGCGATGACTGGTTCACAGATTTTTACAGAAGAAATCGTCTTAGTCAGGAAAAATGGAGCAACTTGAAAAGTCACGACGTTTAGCCACTAGTTATCCATTTATTATTTATTCGTTATATGATAAACTTGAAAAATGCATAAACAACTTAAATATTACATTGTCACAAGTTTGGAACCTTGATTAAACTTCTTTTTCAATAGATCCTACAAGGATTAAAGGGATAGCTGCCAAAGGACAAAAGGTACATAGGAATATTGGAAGATCCGGTGTAACGAGTTATTTTTTTTGAAGCACTTTTGATTAATTTTCCGATGGTATTTATAATTTTAATAAGTGGATATAACTCGTTACTTGCTTTCCAACTTTGATTTCTGGTACCGTTTCAGTCCCGAAATATAAATTTAAGTATTTATTTCATTAGTAACTCAAAAGCCGTGATTTACCATTTAAAGAAATATGTAAAATGTATTAAATTCCGCTTATCAAAATTTAAATTATCGAGGACGCCCGGTATATAAACTATTTTAATTAAAACCAAAGCCGTTCAGTACAAGTAGAAATATTTCTTGTTGTAATTAAATCGAATTCCCTCACCACCGTTATCGCCAAAATTTAGGTAGGAAGTAAATTATAAATTCGAAAACCGAGCTTTCAAAAGGGAATTAAAATTCAGTTATTGATATTAAGTTATTGATATTAAGTTATTGATATTAAGTTATTGATATTAAGTTATTGAATTGATTTAGAGTGAGTTAGAATTTGGCCGTAAATAGATAGTGTGAAGTGACCGACCGTCCAGTATTTTCCGAGTAAGTGGAAATTTATTTTGAAAACCGAATAAAAGATTTCACCGGAGTTTGAAAGTTTTATATTTAATTTCAACAAACAATTTAGTAGTTTGGTTAATAAGAATATAATTCCGCATTTTGATAAAGCCGGCAGCCGGTAGTTTTTTTTATTGGCGATAAAAAAACAACCTTATTTACAGTTTTTATTATCGCGTTCTGTATATTGTTTCTCTGGAATTAGGGTCTGATTGAAATATCATTTTTATTTTAATTTTGCGAAAACCGAATAAAAGATTTCAAGTTTATATTCAATTTCTATAAAATATTTTTAGTAATTCTGCTATTTCAAGAATATAATACCGTATTTTGGTAAGGCTGGTAAGCCGGTATATTTTTTTTTGAAACGATAAAAACCCAAGTTATTTACAGTTTTTATCACCGCGTTTTGTATATTGTTTCTTTGGAATTCAGGTCCGAGCCTTCAATACATTGAGGTAGCATTTTGATTTTAATTTTGCGATACAGATTGTTATACCTAGTGTCCTGTTTCCAATTACCCAAATACATATTAGATTTTTATTTTATTTTCTCCTCGATAATTGGATTCTATTTCGACTGTGATCTTTTATTTTTATTCAGGAATTAACCTCTCTCTTATAAAACTTCAACTGTCCGAAAAAAAACTGAGTTTGGGGCGGATCAGAGGCTGTTGCCACCAGCTGTTCCATTCTCAGCCGGTAATAATTTCGTTTCATAATTATCTATTCTAAGACACAGTTTTATTTTGCTTGTATTTGGGTAACCGCTGTCCTATCCTCCGACCAATATGTTAGAATAATTTTAACCGAAAATTTGAAAATTTAAAGTGTCAATTCTCCTATAAAAAATTTAGATTCTCAATCAAGTACGAGGCTGTTGCCACTGATTGACTGATAATCTAGTTTAAATTAATTTGAAAATTTGAAGTGTAAATTCTCCTATAAAAATTAGATTCTCAATAAACTACGAGGCTGTTGCCACTGATTGACTGATAATCTAGTTTAAATTAATTTGAAAATTTAAAGTGTAAATTCACCTATAAAAATTAGATTCTCAATCAAGTACGAGGCTGTTGCCACTGATTGATTGATAATCTAGTTTAAATTCTTTAGTTTTTTGTTTGTTATGAACTGGTCTGGTGACATTTTTCCACCTATCCCGATTGACTATCCCTACCGCAAAGATAGTTTATCTCGTCGACTACCGTGATAGGTAATTATTGTTTTACTGCTGCTTACCGCATAATTACAAAACTGCTTATACCGCTTCCGCTGTTATTAAAAATTACATTTGCTTGCTTACACCTGTTTTATTGTGTCATTGCTCACCACATTCCTCAATACCGGCAAATTTCGCATGGTGCATAATAACATAAGGCTTGAACACATTTGCTTACTGTATATATTTAACTGATTTGGTACCGCCTGAAAATATTCAGAAATTGTTGAGTGTTATTTTATATGTATATATTTGAAATAGGTCTTGTAATATACCAATAAATACGATCAGTGTTTTCTTAATATCTCGTAGCAGCACCGTCTAAGGTTTATAGGTTTTGTAGGTGTGTTAAATTCAACGAGACCCCTGGAATTTTCCGTAACCTCCATCTGAGGCTACCTGGAACTCTTGACACGAAGGGTCAAGGGGCCGTGGAGTAAACCACGTAAAATAATCTGGCGCCCGAGCATTTGTTTCATAAAACTTTGCGTCGAGGGTGTCCAAAGTGACGCGTCAGTCGCTAAGAACATGTGTGAGAGGTGAAAGAGGACGAAGCGAGGCAGGAAAGCGCGTCACAGCGGAAAGGAGAACGTGACTGTAATGGCGTGTATATCAGCAAGTGGGCGTTCTTCACCTCCATTAATAATATTCCAAGGCCAGAGTCTGTGGAGCTTCTGGAAAGATAACAACGAATTAGAAAATACGATGTATGGTGTTTCCGAAAAAGTTGGATGACAACCCTTAGTTTCAATGAATGGTTTGCCAAGATTTGCACAATTGTAAGGGATAGACCACTCTTGATTGTCATTTGGATAGACATACCTTAGAACTAGCCATTAGATAGAACGTGACATTAATGAAGCTACCTGCACATTCCACTGACTTACTGCAACCGCTGGATCGACGTCGCTTTGGTCCATTAAAGCTGAAATGGAATGAAACATTAATCTATTGGATGCGCCAGAATCAAAGAAGGTTGATCAAAAATTAATTTCCAGATTTGCTTTGTTCCATTTTCAAGGGAGAAGTATCCTATAGCAAGGTTAGATAGTACAAAACTAGAAATACATTAAGCTCTATGGCTAGAAAATAAGGACCCTTTGGATATACAGTGTGATCAATTGGAAAGTAATGAAACCTAACAACAAATTGTCAATGTCCCAGCACTTCAAGCAGACTTAGATGAGATTGATGATTCCAGCACAACTTTGGCCTCCAATAACAATGTAGTTCCTACGCTACCTCCACTTGAAACAGAAGGTAGAAATTCTTCTTTTGAAACCATTCTGTTAAATAAAATCAATAAAACACCCTCTGCTGTACAAAAGCGTCGTAAAATACTTAACGGCAACCAAATATTTACAAGCCAGGAATATGCAAAGCTGATTGAAGATATTGATAACGAAACGGACAGGAAGAAAAATAAGGCAGGAAAAAAGAATTGGGAAACAAACACAATCTTAAAAAAACTACCTTCTACTAGTTCAGAATCTGAGTAAGAAGTAGAGGTTGAGGATGATTTTGATGATTGCAGCACAACTTTGGCCTCCAATAAAAATGTAGTACCTACGCTACCTCCACTTGAACCAGAAGGTAGAAATTCTTCTTTTGAAACTATTCTATTCAAGAAAATCAATAAAACACCCTCTGCTGTACCAAAGCGTCGTAAAATACTTAACAGCAACCAAATACTTACTAGCCAGGAACATGCAAAGCTGATTGAAGATATTGATAACGAAACGGACAGAAAGAAAAATAAGGCAGGAAAAAAGAATTGGAAAACAAAGACAATCTTAAAAAAACTACCTTCTACTAGTTCAGAATCTGAGTAAGAAGTAGAGGTTGAGTATGAGGATGAAAGCGATAACGAATACATGATACTAGCGGATTTAGTAAGATATGAAAATGAAGAAGAAGAAATTGAAAATCGATGAAAGTGAGTCAAAAGATATGCCACTAGTACAGAATGTAGGATTCAAATCCCCAGAGAAAGGAAATATAACAACTGGTATTTTCGTTTTGGTTAAATTTAAAACCAAAAAGAAAGACATGCACTACATAGCAATTGTAAAAGATTTGTTACTTAATAATGAATTTTGTGTTTCCTATCTCAGACGCAAGGGAAATAAATTTGTTTATCCAGCAGTTCCGGAAATCAATAATGTGGTAAAGGAAGATATTGTTTTAAAGTTCCCACCCCCATCTCCGCTTGCAGGAACTTCTAGAGCAGCAGATGTTTTTGCCATTCCAATAGATTTCGATATATATTTAGTTCGTTATTGTTCATTTATGTTCTGGATTTTGTATTTTATTTTTAAGTAGAACTATTATTTTTTATTAGCACTTCTTTGCCTAAGTTTTGCATGAACTGAAATTTAGTTTTGAAATTAATATTTAATTTTGTGATTATTTTTCTATCAATAAATATTTTTCTACTGTTTTGTTGAGTTTAATATAAAAAAAAACGTGTTTTGTCTCTTTTTTTCCCTTAGTGTCTTACTTTTGGTTTGGAGGACGGTAAGACTGTTAAAACATGCATTTTATAACTGTCTCGTTTTTAACCAGGAATGTCTCATTTTTACACTTTTTCTAGGTTGAATATAAGACACAGTTTTTAGTTTTTTTTCACTTTTATAAAGGTCATTTTCGTATGTTTACTACCCATAATATTTTTATCAATTCTTTTAAAGGAATCTAACACACACAGAAAGTTTTAAAAAATGTCTCATTTTTACCCCACTTGACTATTCATTTTTTGGTACGCTCTTACCCCACCTTACCTGATACTACATTTTTAGAGAAATTTCGGTTTGTTACCAGGATACTGCCTCCTAAGTGTATACAAGTGACAAATGCGGAAAAGTTAGTTTTGATCTTTCAAACCGTTTCTTTTCCAGCTAGTATGCCAACATTCCCATAACAATGAAATTTTCAAAAATGGTGCTGAAAAGTCTATGAAATATGCACTTTGGTCGGGAACTTTTGGTAGAACTAAATTTTTTTTTGGCAATCAAATATAATTTCATCATCGTTTTGTGTTTTCAAGCTGTTATAAAAACATTTAGCTTTCAACTTGAATTATACTATTAAAATTTGCTTTTTTGATACGTCACGTTCACTTTTGATGCTTTGCTTTAGATGGATTTACTTCCAGCACGCATCAGTAGCGGGTGATTTAAAACTTCCATTGTCAATAAGTGCCGTTTACAAATCCTTTGAATTCGATCCTTCCATATTCTCAAAATTGTGGTTATTGCGTTCAGACATATTTTTTTAACTTTTGTACAGCATTTTCCGTTTTCCATGGTTTGGTACAATAACAATAACAAATTGTTTGAGTTTTTTTCAAGCTCATATATTTCGGAGTTTGTGATGTACAAAACTTTAATAAAATTATATAATGGGTAACTTTATCTAACGAAGAATATAAATGTTTATAAAAATTGCTGTAATCTTGAAATTATATTTTATCTCTGTTTTGAATTGCCATGCACACATTGGGTAATATTGGGTTGAGATTTAGCCATGTGCCTAAAACCAAGCGGAAAAAAAGCAATTTAGAGCAAAGCAGGTAAACCAAAATGCTGACTAGAAAAATCATTCTATTGAAAATACCAGTCAATCAATGCAGAACCATGTTTATAAAGCCAAACAAAACTCTTTTTTTTTCAACCTCTCACTTCCAAGCGGATTTATCAGCAATTTTCTTACGTCCTCTTCGACTACATGCCTAGACAACCATATTTCCTAGTAATTCAATTTATAAATTATAAAAAACATATAAAAATAGCGAGAAAAACATATTTGCATTAATGAAATTAACTGTCTCGACCCTTACTTCGTGGAATCTACTCATATTAGTGTTTTAAATGAGACTCAATGTTTCTAGCTAATTCCACAACATAATGAAAAATGTTGAAATTCTAAAAAATTGACGATTGTTTCGATAACTGAATATCATCGTCAGAATGACAGAAGTTACATTTCATTTGATGCCTACCTGATGTTTAGTAGTTATTTTTGGCTAGACCAAGAAGTGACCTACCTTGTGATTGACTTAATATATGTTAATAGAAAAAAGAAGATGTGATATTACAAATTTTGAAGCCTAGATATTATTAGCCCTATGGGGGTATCCTGGATATCATTTTTGCAATTAAGATCAGTATAACTGTGCAATGATATAGAAAACCAGGAAAACTATATCTTTACAATTATCACTTAAGAAGACAGTTTAATAGTGGAGAACTCCATACACACATATTCATATAATAAGTATGTAATAATAAATAATAAAAAACACGTTACTTATTCATTGAATGAAACCTAAAATCACGAAAATTCAAAGTATGTAGGTATGTATTTTTTTCTTTTAGTTTCCCTGTAACTAGGTACGGTTTATTTTTTCTGTAGCTCTATTATAAGATCTCACAAGTATCTTATCAACTGATTTAATAACTTCATAAAGCTGGTCATAACATTAAGATTGATAAACATTGTGGAATCTGACCGACCATAGAATTATTGCGGTCGAAACATTACAAGGACGACAACCTCAATTTGTGAAATTTTATAGCTTCTTAAAGTAAAGCTGAATAAAGTCGTAAAGTTTATGACATAATTAAAAAAGACCGACACTCGGCTAGGTAGGAGTCGATTTTCTATATTTTCTGAAAATATTGAACTTCTAAGAAAGGCGCTCAAGCAACTTTACGACTTCCAATGAGATACCGACTTGTTTAGTTAGTCATTTTATAGAAAAGTAAATGAATTTGTTGATGCCCATCGACGGTTACCTGTTATTTCCGATTTATTGATTTAATGATATTCCCAAGAATGATTCCTACTCAACTTATTAAAAGCGTATTTCAATATAAATAACTATAACTATTATTGAAATTGGTTGAGATTCACTAGGCTCCTTTCATTACTTTTCTAAACTTGCCAATGCTAAACACTTAAAAAAAATAAAAAGAATTAATGTCTAAAATATGAAAAATTATGTTATAAATTAAAACTTTCTACGAAATTGGATTACTGATTACATTTTTCAAAGAATATATATGACGGTCCTTTTATTTGTTGGATGGACAATTTTATTGACACATATTTTTTAATTAAACGTATACCACTTGTCATAGTTTTTATTGATATATAATTGTTATACTTTCAAATAATTATTTCCAGTATGTAACGTTTTTATTTGACATTAACATATTTTGTCTTAATAGGTCCAACTGTCCCATTTGATACGCTTGTGGTCGTATACATTTTATTACACCTTATTGTTAATTTTTAGCAAAGTATAAATCAACTTTTTGGTATTATTCGTTTCGTACTATTTGCGCGCGATAAGAAACTGGAAGAATTGTTTTGTTGTTAGTACTAAGGAATTTAGATTTCGTTTTCATAGTGAAGCTGACGGAGATAGAAACGTTTTTAACTTAACTTGGAAGGGATTTTTGTCTAATCGTCCTTTTACGACGTCGACTTTCCTTGGTAGTGGTTGAGTGGTTCGGAATTTATGAAATGTGTCCTTGACACATCCCATTATGGCGATATATTTTTCCGACCATATGAAAGTGAAAAATTTAAGCCTTGTTGCAGTTTTTGAGATTTGATGTTGTTTTGAGTTGGCTATTTCCACATCTCTTTGAGGACTTTCTTAACACTATTTGGTAAGTATTGGCGTCTATCTTATTTTTTATATCACAAGAAATGTTTTTTTGTGGAAAAAAATAACTTTCACTGTTCTATCCTTACCCTTAATGGGTTCAGACTAGGTTTTGTGACAAAGAGGATTTAAATTACCGATTTTGGCGAAAATACCAAATTTTTATTGACGAAATATATCAGCAGAGTTAGTTATTTATATAAATGTCCAGCTAGAATATCTTTGGCCGTTTTACAAGTTAAAAGGTAAGTTTACACTATATTGTGTTTGTTAAGCAAATAGAATATTATTGAATATATTTTTTATTTTTCTTGTAGAAAATATATTAATGGGGTTTTTTGCTTATAGTAATATGCCTTGTATGATAGAAGCATAGTGATGTTTCCAGTATTTTTTTTAGTTTAGTTAAAATGCACTAAGAAATAGTTTGCACAATTATTATTGGGATATTGAAAGCTGTTGTTTAGACGGTTGTATTTATATAGATAGTAATTTTCATAACTTTTGAGGGCTGGTTAACAACTGCGGATTGTAATTTTTTTCTGGCAGTAGTCAATAAACTAAAAATGGATTGCGAATGTATATCCATTATTTAATTTATATATATTGTTGGTCAGGGAATTATACAATGAAGTTAGTTGCGGAAAATAAGAGCTCATTCAGTTTTGATTTGATGTTAAGTATGTGAAGATTCATTTATTTAGTAATCCAGTGCATTTTTGTCTAAGGGAAAGCTAATTGACATATGTTTAATAATTTGTTGAAAATTCTGTAAGCGGTCAAGCAATTAATTTTGAATATTTTCGTATAATGATAGTTTAAAGCTAATACGAATTTTCATTGGGAAATTTAACGTATGGAAACTTCATGGTTGTACTGTTTGTTACCTTTTTTGGGGAATTGAACCATTTTACATTGTAGTTCGAACTTCATTATATAGGAATATAGGATATAATATTTTTTTTAATATAAAAGAGTTTATGTGCATTAGTACGGGGGCTTATTGGTTTATTTCTTCTCATAAAAATTATCATAACTTTATTTCAAGTAAATAGAATGGATCCGTATTAAGATAAATAAAAGTTATTGTACGAGGTGTATACAATATGTCTAGGATTATCTATATATTTCGATGATTTATATTTTATTGTTTCATTTTATTATAACTGGGGTTAAGGCAAAATTTGTGCTTCATAACTTTTATAAAACTAAATTCATGTACGAGTTGCATTTAACATGAATTTTAGTTTGATGATTTTATTACTATGGGGGGCTGTTGATAAATTTTGGTATGGTATAAAATCTTATACGAATTTGTTCCCCCTAGGGTTTTTATTCACGGATATTGGATTTCCACCACATAATTTTAATCTATAGTGTGGTGTAAGGAACAAATTTACGACAAGGACTTTTGGGAAAAGCACACTGCGCATACCAGGATGGATTCAATCGGATTTACAATCCATCGAACACCAACTAGGAATCCGAAGAGCTCAGCTTCAACTGGACCGAGCTGGGTGACTTTTTTCCGTTTTTTACATTAATTATAAATTATGGACACTTAATTTTGGGTGCGGATCTATTTCCCGTTTTTGTTGTTGTTATAGGTCATAGCGTATTGATGTGTTTCTGACAATGATGTTATTGTTGAATAACTTTAGATGCTACTTTGATATTTTGTACGGTTGGAATTGATCCGTAATATGTGCACTACGCTGCTTTGGTACTTCCCGTATTTTTTTAAATATTTATATCTTCGCTTGCGTATTGGATCCAACACTTTGTCATACTTCTCGTTGTAAGCTTGAGTAAGCCTTTTTTTTTCAATTCTTACTATATAATATATATATATATATATATATATATATACTTGGTTGTTAACTGATATAAGAAATTGTGCGTATGTGATAGTGTCAATTATGTTTTATTCATGGGTTTAGCAAGAGGGTATGTTGAGAAATAGTGCTTATTATTCAGCTTTCATGAATTTTATCTGACCTAGCAGGTCACCTAATCATCTCATTTTGAATTTAGAAACAACTGGTAGTGGATTAATGGATTTTATTTAAGCTTTTTATAGCAATGATACTTTTCAACATTACCCGAGTAGACCACTGAAACTACTATCACAATTTGTCGACGCCTTTACTCATTCTTGTACAGAAACTTCAATATACCTACGTATGAGTAACTAGAAGAGGGTTTGTCTTTCATTTCATTCCTTTTTAGTAGATTTTTAGGAGTGGACTTTCATAAAATTAGCGAGAAATCTACTTGGCGCCCTTTTACACCTAAATAAATTTGATGTGCTTGCTTAGCAGGTAAGTGAACTAACGCCGTCTCCACATGAGTACTAGCCGCTGGCTATAAACTGTCAATCTAGACAGCCTAATTCTGTGACCGGGTAATATTATTGAGCAAGTAAGCGATTAGAAGTTTTTTAAGACAACTGTAATAAAATTGGCGCTGTTATCTACTTTAACGATCGCTTCAATGTCAGCCAGAGTGAGGTCCACGTGCGAAATATACTATCTTTTACAGTCAATTTTTCAAAATTTAGTGCCGCAAGATATGAAAATTTTTTTCCACATTCAGAGCACACTTCTAAGCACCTATGGGTAAGGCGCATTTACACTATGTAACAATGTCATATAACAAAGGTAAATAATAGTATATTCTATATCAAGGGTGGAATAAACAAAATTCTTCACGAACAGAAAGATTTGTTTTCCGAGCCGTAGGCGAGGGAAACGGTTTTACGAGTGTAGAATTTTAAATTCCACCCGTGTTTTAGACTATACTTTTTCTAGGACTATCAAATAAAAACAAAACAACATATATTGATATTGCTAACTCCTTAATTGGTGGAGTAATTGTGGTGAAATCATCAATGCTATCATTATCAAACACTAAAAAGGAATGATGCCATGTAATAGCTATGATTTAAATGAAATTATATAAATTTATTTACTTTTTATCAAGTGTTAATCAGTTTTAATTTATAATTTGATAAAATAGATGATTAAACAACTTTGACATTTGACATTTTAGACAGTTGAAAATTGTTGCTAAATAGCGTTTTCTATTTTCTTCTTAAAAAGTGTCACAAAATACACTTATTCTGCACTTCTGGCTTAACAATCAATACACAACGACCATATTAGTCATTTCACGTTTACTTTAACAGGTATAGCGCCAGGGCGGACACCGGTGTCCGCCGTATTAACTCCGCATGGGGCCAAGGTAAAATA
This sequence comes from Galeruca laticollis, assembly GCA_963921935.1. NCBI lineage: Eukaryota > Metazoa > Arthropoda > Insecta > Coleoptera > Chrysomelidae > Galeruca > Galeruca laticollis. The sequence continues at coordinate 67,699,865 of OY998178.1, read as the reverse complement.
GCAAAACTTGACTAACGGCCCAAAGTTATATTTCATGAATTTCTTTTCCTGTTTTGACTTTTAAGCGCATGACACAAGGTCCTGTCAATTTTAATGGTCATTAAATATAAATAAATGAGAGCGGACACCGGTGTCCGCCCTGGCCCTGCAAAAGCTTTGTGTGGTACTAATGTCTGCTATGGTCTTGTAAAAACGTGTGAAACGAGAGGGCGCCACGACAAACGCAGTCGCTTTTGGGTAATTAGTCACGTTTTCATACGCAGTCTGCATTTCACCTTTGACTTGTGACGGTCGTGTGTAGATTTTCTAGGAAAATATGGCAAATCGTGGTAAACGAATTTTAAATTTGGCATTAGGCCAAACATCTGGTAAGTATAAAAAGGTACAGATACTGTTTAGGTATAATTGATAGCATTTATTATATTAAATTGAGTGAATGAAAACGACGAGTACTCAGTGTGTATTTGTTTATTAATCTCCAGCTAAGCGCTTTCGGCTATTAAGCCATTATCAAAGCTGTCCTATGAAAATTACAAAATTTGTGAAATTTTGAAAAAACAATTTCAAAAAGTTGAACTTACGTCATTTAAAAAGTAGGTGTCAAAACCCTCCAGTTGATTAAGAACAATGTTCAAAGTTGAATCATTGTTATGATTAAGTCATTGAATTAAAAACATTAAAATAACCATATTGGAAGTGTGTAAAATTATAATTTACATGATGTAAATTCATTCACAAATAAAAACTGAATGAAAACCGGTGACAAGTTTGACGTTAAAATTACGGTGGCTAATAAGCCAGCGTGCCGTAAAAACAAGTGTATGACAATACAACATATTTATATGACGAACATTAAATCAAAAGCATGATTGAAAAGATGAAAAAAATTCATATAGTGAACTGAAAATTGTAGGGAACCCTGAATATTACATTTATTTTTAAATTTGAAAATGAAGTTAAAGATGTGATAAAAGCAAAAAATTGAAATAGATGAATAGAAAAATTCCCTCCATCCCTTAGTTGTATACTGAAATTGAATTAAGAGGTTGGATCCATTCCCCAGCCAGTCAGGAACAAGCGTAGTAACCTAAACGTGTGAAATGCTAGATAACATAAATTAAATAACACTTAGTTGTTAATGCATCCATGGAGGAGTTTACATAATCTATTGACGAAGGTGGAAGAAATACGCTAGCAAGGTGAACCCAACAGACGGCCTCACATATGAATTAGATGTAATGGTATAGTGATTGTGACCTAATGACCCAAACTATGTCCCATACATAGCCCGACGTCAAGAACACAATGTGATTAAAGATTTTAAGTTAGTTGTTACAAACCTAGACCCATACTAGGCATGTACAGGAAGAGAAGAAATCATAGGAGTATGTTAAGAGTGAAAGGGGTAGGACAGAATTTGATAAGAGCTGCAAGATGAAGAAGTTGATGAACCCAACTATGACCCATACATAGCTAGGTTACACGGGAACAATGTGGTTAAGAAATTTTTGGTAAGTATGACAAACCTAGATCCATACTAGGCATATACAGGAGGAAACGGGGTGGGGTGTAAGGAGAAGACAGAGAAGGCGTGTAGTAATAACAAACCTAGATCCATACTAGGCATGTATAGAAGAGAAGAAACAAAGTTTATAAAGAGAAGAAAGGATGGCAGCCATGCCATGACTGTGACAAACCTAGATTCATACTAAGACCGTCAAGAACCAGGCATGCGCAAGAGAGGAAGAAAATAAGGAAAAGTGAAAAGGAGGATGATTTGCTCGAATTAATAAGATAGCTTATATGCTTAACCAAACTATGACCCATACATAGCCTGGTGCCCGATGTACACTGTGGTAATCTGGAACCAGTTCCAAGAAGAACCCCAGATACATACTAGGCATATCTCAAATAAGATCCATGGGGGGAGGGGGAGTTTGTATTCATGTACTAGGCATATCCATGCATAGTTCTAGGAGTGGAAAGAAAATTGTTGTTAAGAAGATACTATGAATTGGTTGTTGGATGAAGAGTGGAAGTTCCTAGATGTCTGAGACACAGTGTATAATGCAGTGATAGATGTGGTGAAAATGTGAGAAGTGAATAAGGTTGAGCAAACTTAAAATATAAGAAAGAAGAAGTAGAGGTGAAGAATGAATAGAAGATAGGAAAGACTCTTTCATTCGCCTTTTACGAATCAGCAGAGTGCTGGGCGAAATATTCTTGGATCGGATCACCGTGGCGATTCTGCCTGAACCTTCCGACCCATAGTAAATAACGACTAATTCAACAACAAAAGGAAACACGGAAATAATTGATATAGAAATGAGAGTCACACAAAGAGATGAATTATATTATCAACAGTACTATTTAACTTTGCACGGGAGGTAGTGATACGAAACACAGAAATCAAGAATACAATCGCAATGTACAACCTAGTTAATAGCATATGCGGACGACCTAGTATTCTTAACATGAGACAAGATAAAGCCATAAAAAAGTTAAGCAAAGAAGCAGAAACCCACTGAGCATTAACCTGGATAAAACAAAAGATAGAAACCTTAGCAAAAATACTATAATAGAAATTTACAAAGCAATGAGACCAGTAACAACTTTACGCAGCTGAAGTAATGATCTCAACACATAAAGACGAAGAAAAACTGAGAATAAAAAGAAAAAGAATGGTGATAAGAGTCCTAGGACCAAAAAAATCGAGGAAATGAATACTGGGCACTCATGAACCACGAAATAAGGAGGGAAGAGACATTGTGAAGTACATAAAAGCACAGAGAAAGGATTCCTCATACCTGTTACAAAAGTCATGAAGTAGAAACTAATAGGAAGTAGACTGAGAGGAAGACCGAAAATCAGGTGGGAAGACCATGTTAACGAAGACCTGAAAATACTGGTTGTAACGAAGTGGAAGTTATTATTTTAAAGTGATGTAAATAGTTGATGTAATTGTTTAAATACATGCGCAAATGAATTGAACCCCAACTTTCTTTAAAATAAATTCGTCACAGTATTTTTAGTGATGTTTATAAATTTTGGCAATTCAGCAATCATCAGTTTTGTAATACATCGAAGTAATTAAAAAAAATTACGTACTAGATGAAAGTATGTACACCAATATATTAAAACACCTACTATATTTTTCCAATTACTAATTAAAGAATAAGAACACGTATATAAAATATTGTAAAGTGGTCAATTGAGACCACCGCCGGTTTGGTGTTGGAATTTATTAGTTAGGGCAGTTAAGAATTTAATGCGTGTAGGTAGAGGAGTACAATGTATATCAGTCAGAGGTCAATATTTATACACAATATGTAGCGTGAGAGTGATTCGTATGTAATTAGCTGAACAATTCCTCCAATAACACTAGTACATAAAAAAATAGTTAAGAACGTGATCCTTCAAATATTTCAAAAGCCATAAACACTCCAAACCTATAATAGATTATTTGAATCAAAAATAGATACTGCCTGGTACATAATCTACTACAGACATGATATGATTTTTATTTCCAGAATATTTAGATCAGTTGCTGAATGAAAACAATTCACATCCTAAATTAGAATAATTAAAATATATTACAAGGGCAAGCATATACAGAAGTGCCAGAAATCGATGAACAACAGCAATGCAAGATTGGCGTATAACATTGATAGCTAGAAGAGATCGTCTGGAATCTACAAGTGGTATATTCCAGGAGATTGTTAGGCTTGAAGGACTGAATATTTTACGGCAAATAATAAGAAGCAGACTAAATGCGGTGAATTTGTATCGCAGAAGACCCTTATAGATTTCAAAACTAACCTATCAACACAAAATTGTAAGGTTGCAATGGGCTTGAGAAATTGCACTTCATGGTCCTAACTGGAATAACGAGATGTTCTCATATGAATAAAAAATTGGCTTGGTTCATGATACACGAAGAAAACTAGTTTAAAGTGCACCAGGAGACCAACCCGACAAAAAACAGCTCAACCGCTTGTCCCATTTGGATTGAAATGGTATTATGAGTAGTACACGGACGCCTCTATTGGTTCTGTCACTGGTGCTGTGTACATCGAAGAAGTTTTAAATCTTGTCATGCGTCTATTCCGAGGAGCAGTAGGTGATGGATTTGTGTTTATGCATGATAACGCAGTTCCGCATCGAAGAACAACAGTACACAATTTTTTGGAAAATCCACATTATGGTGGCCCTCGAATTCCCCTAACATGAACGTCACTGAACATGCCTGGGAAAACACTTATAAAGGAGTGACACAATCCTTATGACACTGCGAGAACTAAAAGATGCTGCTCGTGCTCAATGGGAGAGAATTTCGCAAGCCCAGCTTGATCGTTTAATCGACAGCATAGCAAATCGCCTACTGTCATGTATACAGGCCGAAGGGAGAAATACTGATTATTACTTTAATTGAAAAAATTCTGTACTAACTTATTCTCAAATGTAAGTGGTACATTGCTAATTTTTCACTCCAACAAAAGAATAAATCATATTTTGCGTATTGATTATCTGGTTTTGAGAATTATTTAGTATTGGTGTGAGTTTTAGCAAAATGGTGTTTAACTATTCATAAAAATGTATAAATAAAAATCAATAGTAATATGAAATATTCCAAATTTTGAACATACTTATGTCTATTTTATAGAATATCTAAAAGCTTTTTGCTAGAACTGCGAGAGCTTCTTTTCCCTCTTGTATGTACCTCTTAAAATGTTAATCAAGTCAGATTTTATCATAGGTATTTCTTTCTCTTTACAATCTGTATTGTACAATTTACCTATGTGCTCCTTCCGCCAATTGTTTTTCCGATGTTGGTTGCATCCATTTCCAATGCTGCAACGCCCTAATTCCACATCATCATTTGTTTGAATTTCACTTTTATTTAGACAGGTTCCTAGTTGCTTTGTATCTTCTCCACGTACTTGCTCATATTTTAGTTTTCTCATTATTCCATTTCATATGTTTATTTCTAATTTGTTGACTTCTTCTTGTTATTGTACAATTTCCGGCGTTACTTTGAGCCTTCAATATATGATCTAGCATCCTTGGTTTAGAGAGTGCGGCTTATCGACGTTTCCGCTTCCAGGCTTCGTGGAAATTTGCCATGTAAGATTTATTTCATCCAGGAGGCTTGGTCATCCTGCCTTGAGCTTATTTCGAACTCGAGATCGCGGTGTTGTAGGTTCAAAGGTGTATATCCTCTGTCCTCTTGTGCTGCTATTCTCATCAAAGTGTCTTCGGATGTATGTAATTGTAGCCGCATGTTTTTCTCTTGAGTTCTGCATAACTTGTAGATGTTCACCATTCCCCGACCACCGCTTGCTGGAAGCTGATAGAGCCTCTTAATCGATGCAGTGGTGCGCAGGCATCGGAATTTGGTCATAAATCGCCTGGTTAGCCTATCGAGTTCATTAAGGTCTGCGTCAGAACATTTCAGGACCCCAAAGGTGTAGGTCAAGACAGAAACTGCCCAGGTGTTCAGAGCGGTAATCTGGTTCTTAGCAGAAACCTTGGAATTCAGGACTTTGAGTACCCTCTTCTCGGAGAACATATTCTTAAGGCGCGTGTGGTCGATTCGTTGGTTCTAAGGCATTCCTAAATATTTGTATGTATCTTCGGGATGTAAGTTCAGGATAACTTGGAATTGGTCTTCTTGACTATTCACAACGCCCCTCTTTATGTTGATAATAGCGCATTTGTCAAGTACAAACGACATGCTAATGTCCCCACTGAAGGTCCTTACGGTGTTTATTAGAGATTGCAGTCCAGTATGGTGCTCAGCGTAGAGTTTCAGGTCGTCCATGTACAGCCCTCCAAAGGGTGTGCGGTTTTAATATGCTAGAGAGGAAACAATTTAGTTTGTCTCTGCCAGTTTAAAAATCTCCTAACTATATGGCATGTTTGCAGTAAGACTGCTCCTTGTCCGATATCCACTATGTTATGTTGCAACTTTAATTCTCCTAAATTTTTGGAAAGCTGACAATACCTTCCACCGAAAATACTATTTTCACTATATTCAGTTTCCAAGTGTTCTTGACTTCATAGGCGAGATTTTCATATTTGGTACACTTTTCTGTCTCGGTCTTCCTGATTTTGTGACTGAGAGGCGCAGCAATGTCGATAATAATGCCTGCTTTTTTTTCTTTATGAATCAACATGATATCTGGCCTATTATAATCCACAGTGCAATCAGTTTGCATCGGTCTATCCCAGTAAAGCACCACGTCACGATTTTCTATGACTGGTAAGGGGTTGTACTTGTAGTACGGAGGAGGCATCAAGTCAAAAAGTTTATACTCAATTCCTAATTGCTGATGGACAAGTTAAGCTACCTGATTGTGCCTTCCTAAGTAGGCAGATGCTGCAAGAGCTGTACAGCCAGCGGTAATATGCTCGATGGTCTCATCAACCATTCCGCACTTTTGACATTTGTCGGTTACATCTAACTTGAGACAGTGGTTTTCGTAATTTCTCGTTCTTATCACTCTGTCTTGGATAGCAATAATGAAACCTTCTGTTTGCGGGTAAAGTTCTTTTCTGGTAAGCCACTTAAAAGACGATTATTTTTTTTTGGTTTGAGTATGAACATCAACTACTTATTAGCCCATTCACAGATTAATCTAGTTCAACTTTTTTAAATATCTCTGTAAATATTATTTCATCTAAGAAGGGTAAGTACTTTTTTAGCCGCATTTCCGTTATCCAAACATTTTTTAATATTTTTAGGTAAAGATAGCTGCCGTCTGCTAATTTCATATTTGGGGCAATCAATTAGAATATGCTGCACTGATAATGTGGTGTGACAGGTATTGCATAGTGGTTGTCTTTGTCCTCTCAGCATATAGCACGAGGTAAGTCTTGTATGACCTATTCTTAGCCTAGTAATTATGGTTTGTTCCTTTCTGCTAAATTCTGTAAAAGCGTTTTCTTCTCCAATCGATGGTTTTATTTCTTTTACTTGTGTTTGTTGATTCATCCATTCCCTTTTCCATTTTTGCAATATTTTTTGTTTCAAGTAATTTTGTTTATCTTGAAATCTTATTGGTATGTCTTCGACGTGTTCACTATTCGCTGCCTGTTTGGCGGCTTCATCTACAATTTCGTTGCCATGAATCCCCATGTGACAGGGTATCCATATAAACTTTACTGTTTTACCCTGTTTGTGAAGCCACTTTAAAGACGCATGCATTCTTCTGACAAAAGAATCGTTGTTGAAAATCTTTTCAATCGCCTGAAGTGAACTTAGAGAGTCACATAATATTAGGGTTGTTTGGATATCCAGTTGATCTATATATTTCAAGGATTGCCAGATTGCATATAATTCGCACGTATATACACTCGAATTCTGGGGAAGGGTCCATGAGAATTTTTGAATGTTACATACAAAAGCGCTTCCACAGCCGTCATCTATTTTTGAACCATCCGTATGGATAATATGACATCGTCCCTGTTGTTCTAGTATAATATTAATTTCTGTCAAATAAATGTCTTTTGTATTACCTTGTTTTTTATAAATAGAACATTCCTTGTAGACATGTGGCTTATTATTTGTCCATGGCGCAATTTCATATTCATGTATTGGGTATTTGTTGGTCAATTATTATTATTATTTTTTTTTGTTTTAGCGGCATCAACTACTGAGGTCATTAGCCGCATACATTGACTGTTTTTATATCTCGCTAATTATGTCTTTGTATATAATCTTGTTTGTAGGAGAAATTCTATGACTATGTTGAATTGGTCAGTAAGAAGTGTTTTTTCTATGTTGTCGGACATCTGTAAGGTTCTTCGTATATTACTATATTGTGGACATGTCATCAGAATGTGTTCAACAGTCAATCTTTCATTATATTGTGTGCATCGTGGTCTTTCTCCACCGGAAAGTAGAATGAGTGGGTAATATTAGTGTGGCCAATTCGCAAACGGCATAGAATCACTTGTCTGTGAGTTAGGTTTGGAGGATACGTCCATTTTTGGATAGATTGTTTGATTGCTTGTAGATGTCCATTATCTCGTTTCCATTCACTATTCCATGCATTTTTCACTGTCCTTTTGATGTTATTTAATTGATCGCATACTGGGAGTGAAGTAACGTCTATCGAGGGAGAATTTGCTGCTGCTCTTGCTACGGAATCTGCTTGTTCATTGCCAATAATTCCCACATGACTAGGAGCCCACATCATATGTACAGCTTTGTTTTGTCTTGTTAAGTAGGTCGTAAGATCTAGGATTCTTACAATACGTTCATCTTCAGAGTTAATGTTTTCAAGAGAACTGAGAAGACTAAGCGAATCTGAAATCACGAGGCAAGAGGAATACTGGGAGTGGAGGTAAAAGAGAAGGGCTTGCCAGACTGCATATGCTTCTGCAGTAAATATACTGGCTGTGTTAGGCAGTGTCCATGAGTATGATGTGTCTTCTATAACTATTGCAGCACCTGATTAATTTTCTTTCTTCGATCCATCTGTGTATATTATAAGAGAATTATTGTATGCCAGTATTTCTTGTTGGAATTTAATATAATATACATGGTGTGAGGTATCTTATTTAGGGAGTGCTGCGAGATTTAAGTTAATATTAGGATATTGTCTGTCCCATGGTGGTTGTTCTGTTACTTATTTCGATAATGTATCGGTTATTGCCAAATTGTATTTTTCTTGAAGTTCTGAACTGCGGATACGGACTGGTCTGTTGCGAGTAGAATAGGATGAGTAGTTGTAGTTTCCATCAAATAGGTTTCGCATTCAAGTGATGTGGAAGGGAATTTATTTTAGCCGTATATGCAAGGGCTTGTACTTCACCTTTGAGTTGCAATGGCATTATGGATACGTCGCTAAGTATGGAGCTTGATGGACTGGTTCTGAAAGCTCCAGTAGTTGCTCCTTTGGCAGACATTCTTATTTTTTCCAGCTATCTTATTCTGCTAGGTCGGACAGAATTATATACTATTCTGGCATAGTCTATCCTTGATTCAATCAAGGCTTGATAAAGTTTTATCAGAACATCTCGATCTGCACCCCAGTTTATATTTGACATACATTTGATTATGTTTAACGCCTTCCTACATTTGCAGTTGGGATATTCTATATGATCGCTCCAATAAAGCTTTTTGTCGAAGACAAGTCCGAGTAGTTTTATAGCGGATTTATTGGTAATTATTTTATCCTGTAGTTGAAGGTTTGGTTCCGAATGTCTTGAGCGGAGTCTGCAAAAGTGTATGCAGCTGGTTTTTGTTGTGGAAAAGCGATATCCTCGATCTCTCAGTTTGTCCAGCCTATCAATTTCATTTTGTAGGGCTTGGTATGTATGGTTGGGGGATAGTGACTGGAAGATTGTTAGGTCATCGACGTATAACACTGCTTTGATATCGGGATCAATATTTTCAACAAGGAAGTTTATTGCAACAGCGAATAAAGTTGCGCTTAGTACAGAGCCATGTGAGATACTATTTTCTAGAGTTCTAATGTTTGATCTAATGTCTCCGACTTGTACTTGGAAAGATCTGTTGGAAAGGAAATTGTACAACAGAGTTGGTAATAAACCCCGGAGCCCCATTCATACAGTTGTTTTATAATTCCATAGCGCCATGTCATATCGAATGCCTTTTCTATGTCAAACATGACTGCAGTTGTGCGATGTCTATTGAGGAATGATTCTTGGATTTCATTCTCAATATGTACTAAAGCATCCACAGTTGAGTGATTTTTACGAAAACCTACCTGGCACTTAGATATTGAAGCTTGCTGTTCTAAGATCCATATTAGCCGGCTGTTTACCATTCGCTCGAAGATTTTTGCCATACAGCAAGTTAGTGAAATTGGTTTGTAACTATTATTATTATTGTTATCATTATTCTCCTTCTTCTCACGTTAACACGGATTAAAAGTATGAGGGCTCACGCAAAACTCATACCTTGTTGACTTATTTGATAATTTTCCTTACTATCCTACACGTTTCTAATATAGTTGATTTTTGCATTTCTAGTATTGTATGTTGTGGTAAGTTGTGTTTTTTGAATTCATTAAGTAACTCTGGTGGTATGAGGCCCGTTACTGAAATGACAACTGGGGTTATCTGAACTTTCTCCATCTTCCAAATTGCCTTTATTTCTTCTGCTAGTTCAGTGTATTTCCCAATTTTTTCTGTATATGTTTTCTGTATGTTGTGATCCAGGGGATGAGCGATGTCTATTAGTGTTGTTATTCTATTTATTTTATCTATAATTATTATATCTGGTCTATTATTTGTTATTGTTTTATCTGTTACAATTGTTCGGTCCCAGTAAACTTTGAAATTTTGGTTTTCATTCACTGCATCAGGTTTGTACTTATAGTAAGGATCTTCTATTGTTTTTATTTGGTATTTTTGAAGTAGATGTTTGTGTAAGATTTTTGCTGTAAGATTGTGTCTATTTAAATACTCTGTTTGAGCTAGACCGGAGCATCCTGATGTTATGTGTTGAATTGTTTCTGACGTTGCTTTACATATTCTACATTTGTCATCCTCTATGGTCATGTTGGTTATATACTTTTGATAATTCTTTGTAGCTATTACCTGATCCTGTATAACACACATGAAACCTTCTGTTTCTGTATATAGTTCTCCTATTTCAAGCCATTTAGTCGATAGTTGTTGTTGCCTACTGAGATCATGTTTATATCTGCTGTGTAGTTTTTTACCTTCCCATGTCTGTGTTAGATTTCTCATGAATGTTTTCTTGTCTGTATATTGTAATTGGGTATGCGTACTCAGTGGTGTGTATTTTTTGTCTGCTTGCTTGATAGCAAGGTGCAGTTGTGAGTGTGCTTCCTTGTTATTGAAGTAGGTTTGTAGACTATGTACTTGAATATTGTGTGTAGCTTCTATATTCACCAAACCTCGACCTCCTTGTCCTCTTGGTAGGTATAATCTCTCGATGGATGAGTTTGGATGTAATGATCTATTATTTGTAAGTATTTTCCTTGTTATCCTATCTAGTGCCTGTACGTCTGTTTTAGTCCACTGTATGACTCCGAAGGAATAGGTCAATATAGGTACTGCCCAGGTGTTTATTGCTTTGATTTTGTTCTTTGCGTTTAGTTGTGTGTGCATGATTTTCGTTAGCCTATCTTTGTACTTTTTCTCTATGAGTTCTTTCATTTCCTTGGTTTTGTGTGTTAGTGTTTCCTTTACTCCCAGGTATTTGTATGTTCCGCCCTCGGTTAATGCAGGGAACGTTATATTATTTATGGGTAGGTCTATGTTGTTTCTTTCGGTTATTTTCCCTTTTTTCACTATAAGTGACGCATATTTATCTAGTCCGAAATTCATGTTTATGTCTTTAGAGAAAGTTGCAGTGGTTTCTAATAATGATGATAGCTTGTATTCATCTGGGGCATAGAGCTTTATGTCATCGACGTAGAATAGATGTGATAGGTTATAGTCTTTGGTGACCTTGTATCCGCTGTTGGTTGCTTTCAGTAGGCTGCTTGGTGGGTTCAGTGCTAGGATGAACCACTTCGGGCTCCATGTGTCTCCTTGGAAAATTCCTCTCTTGATCTGTATGTTGTTTGTTTCTATGTATTTGTTAGGTAGGTTAAGTATTAATTTTGTTTCCCAGTCCTTCATTGTATGTTCAAGGAATGTTATGACAGTTGGGTCGATTTTGTAGATTTGTAGAATGTGCAGGAGCCATGAATGAGGGATTGAATCGTATGCTTTCTGATAGTCTATCCATGCGACTGCGATATTTCTATTATTGGTTTCTGCTTGTTTTGTTATTACTCTGTCTATTATAAGTTGTTCCTTACAGCCTCTAGCTCCTTTTGTGCAGCCCTTCTGGTCTTCATGTTCTGTTTTTTTCTGTTATGTGTTTTGTTATCTTTACGGCGATTGTTTTTGTTATTATTTTGTATAAAGTGTTCAGACAAGTGATGGGTCTATAGTTTTTGGGATCTTGTGTTTTTTCGTTTTTTGGTTTAAGATATGTTATGCCGTGGGATAGTGAGGGGGGTATATCTGCTGGATGGGTTATTACATGTTGTATAATTTGTAGCATTTTCTCGTGTAATGTTGTTAAATGCTTCCAGAAATAGTTGTAAATTTTATCTGGTCCTGGGGCCTTCCAGTTCGGCAGTTTCTTAAGGAAGACAGTTAGTTCTTCCTTGGTTATTTCATATGGTTCCATGTGTTCGGCTGTTTTTGTTCTTTCCCTTTCTTCTTCTGTCCATTCATTTCTTTTATGTTGCACTGGGTTTGACCATAATTTTTTCCAATATTCTTCTACATCTTCTTTTTTGGGTGGTGTTTTGTTTTCTGTTACTATATTTTGTTGGTCTATTTTTTGATAGAACAATTTTTCGTGCTTTGTAAAGTTTCTGTTATCTTCTTTTCGCTTAAGTGACGTATTGTATCTTTTTAACCTTTTACTAGCTGCCGTTAGTTTTTGTTTCAATAAGTGTATTGTTTCTGTTATTTCTGACGTATTATGCCTGGTCTTGTTTTTATATTGTATTTTTTATACAGTTGGTTGTGTTTTTGTTTTGGTGTTACTAGTGAGTTGTTTATTTGTGTTAGGTCACTACGTATACTGCTTATTTTATTTTCTAATCTTTGTTGCCAACGTGGTTTTTCAGTTGAGTTTCTTTTGGTTCTCTTGGTGTTTGGTTTGTGTTTAGTAATACCCAGACTGTCTGCGATTGATATAGCTGTCACATATGTTATTTCTCTAAGGTCTTCTATATTCTCAATGTTGTTGACATGTTTTTTTAAGTAGTTGTTGTAGGTTTGCACAACAGTTTTTGTTTTCCAGTTATATTTTAGCTTGGGTATATTTTCTCTTAGGTTGGGGTTATTATTATTATTATTATTATTATTATTATTATTATTATTATTATTATTATTATTATTATTATTATTATTATTATTATTTCAATCTTCTTAGACTTCATTCCTGGTGTTTGCATTTAGCGAGGTACGGGTGGGTTACCAAGCACTCTCGTCTATTCTTGACTCATGAATTTTCGAACAATTCTTGTTGTATTCAGTACAACTGCTTTCTGCATGGGCCTGTACAAATTGGCATTTAATGCCAGTGTTTTGAGGCTTCTATGTAGTTCCTTTGGGATCACACCAGTGGCGGACAAGACAACGGGAACAATGGTCACTTTGTTGAGACTCCACAGGTATTTGATTTCATCGGCGAGGTCAGTGTACTTTCCTTCGATACTGGTTATAATATTGTGGGTGTTAGGGACCGCTATGTCTATGATGTATGCCTCCTTCTGTCTGTCATCTCTTACAACTATGTCTGGTTTGTTGCAGGGGATCCTCCTGTCTGTTATAATGGATCGATCGTAGTAAACTGTAATATGATCTTTCTGTACTACTGCAGCTGGTTGATATTCGTAGTACGGTGTTTTATGGCTGCTTTCTATTATTCCCCAATTGTGGCATATTTCTTGGTGGATGATAGCAGTGACTTGATTATGGCGGTGTAAGTAATCATTCTGTGATAACATGCTGCATGCTGCCGTGATGTGTTGGATGGTTTCTGGCTTCTCCTTGCATTTCCTACATCTGTCATCTGTCACACTTGGTTCTTTGGCAATGTATTTCTGGTAATTCTTTGTGTGCATCACCTGATCCTGTATGGTTATAAGGAAGCCCTCCGTTTCTGGGATCAGTTCGCCTGTCCTTAACCATTCGTTCGACGCTTGCTTGTCGACATAGGGTAGGTCGAGGTCATACGGGTGTCGCCCATGAAGGGCCTTGCCTTTCCATTCATTCCTCTTCTCCTCTATATTATTATTATTATTATTATTATTATTATTTTTATTATTATTATTATTATTATTGTTACTATTATTATCATTATTATTATTATGTGGTTCGTGACATCCATATTGTTTTGTCGTTGTTGTGAGAATTCCCCAAAATATTTTGTGGTTGCTTTATTTTCGAGAAATTGGACTGAAGTAGGTTGGACTACTTAGTAAAAATGATAGAACAGAGCTATACCATTCGATTTCTGGTCTCCCTTTTCTCAGGTGATTACTTGGTTAGAAACCTGTAATTGGCATTTTGCCAAACATTTTCCCTCCCGAACGGTGACAAATCGGTTCCAAATTTCTCTTCTTTGTATCCAGATCGGTATGTGCTTCGTATAATGGCGGATGACGTTCTTTTTATATCATTCGTCCAGCATCTAGTGATCTATTTGTTTTTGATCACTTCTTTTCGTTGTTGTAGATTTGGAAGAGACTTCAGATGATTAGCAGCGGAAAATGTTAGTGTGTTCATGAATCACAGAAGCTCCTTAGATAGATTATTTAGGAGTGTTTTTGAGAGTTGGTTTCCTTTCCGTGTTCGAGGTAGTCTTCTAAATCTTATCAGTTAAACTTACCACTATGTTGACCAACTGGTCAAATTTATTTTGTTTAATGGATCTTTTATAAGTACCGACCAAAAGTTTGAGTGCTCGCTCTTTATTCGAGGAATTGGACAATAGTTGAGTCGTCTTTAGTATGTATCATTGAAGGCATAAAGTGGTACCAACCGACAAGTCTAAGGGCGATTTCGGAGACTGGAGTGTCATATCCTCATGTTGATAGAGTTCGGGGAGAAGCTGTAGATATCAATTAAAGATTTCTGGGCATTATTGTGGCGAAATATTTATAATGAGATGTGGAGAGGCTTAGAATGAACAATAGTTGCGAGCAATAACTTTTACAAAACTGGAAGTCGATAATTTAATGGATTATGGAAGAAATATTAACCAAGTAGCGTGTCATTGGAGAGAATCTTCCAAAAGTAGTTTGCAAAAGATGTTAAGTTAATAATTAGTATTTGAATCTATGTCAAATTACCTTATTTTTGTGTTTATCTGATTTTTCAAATTTTAGGTTCCATGTTATTATTTGAAGGTAATATTTCAATGCAAGTTTCGACATCTGCTTGAATGCGTTCTAGGAACTTATTGGTGATAAAATAGTATGCCAATATTGATTCATAATAGTATGGCACCCACTTCTGCTTAAAAGTCTCTGGCTATTTCCTGTAATGAATTTTAAGAGACAAAAATCTGTTCAGCTCATTTTTATTTGTTCAAATACTTTCATTTTCAGCCAGATGAATGAGATATACCTAAGCACAATTTCCACTATGTCCCTCAATTATTTCCAATTTTCTTTTTTTGTATTTCATGGTTCGCACAAATGTTTGACAACTATCAAAGAAGCGCTCAATAAAATCTTTGATTGACGCGTGATTACCTCTACTCTTGGCTCCCATTTGTCGAATTTTCGTCGATAGTAATGGTTGCGTAATCAACCCCTGCATTTTCTTAACCCGCACCCTTTGTGTGTTGAGTTTAGTTCAATAACACAGTTTCTCTCAAAATAATGCGCCACATTTATGATTTCCAATTTTTGGTGGAATTTTTTAAGGAATATGTAAATATAGAACTGTTCAATGATTTGTCCAAACCTTTTGTAGCCTCAATCAGTTGACAGCAATATACTGAATTACGTTTAATAAATTTGTTTATGAATGAGTACTAAAGAATAGGTAAAAGTATTTAAAGACACCAGTATAGTAGGTGATATAAATCTACCAAAACTAAGAAATTTTAATCAAATATGAAGCAAGTAGCAGCACTGATACTTTTCATGTTGGTGAACGGGTATGTTTTTTATTGTCCTCGTTTTTACTTCTATTCGATACCAAATAAATTTGAAAATAAATTAGGTAACTAATGTGATGATGTTTGATATCTGTTATAAATAAGAAATGGTAGCAATCTTGCAAGATCAAAACTGATCCATGCAAGAGCCAATATCTCACACGAAAATATTAGTAAAATTTATTATATTATTGGTTCATAGAAAATTACTATCTTATTGTGATATTCGAAACAGTTTTATTTAAGTATTCCTAAAGTTAACCGAAGAAAACAACACGTCCGGTTAGGGTGTAATAATACATTGATGGATTAGATTGGAAAAACCAATACTAAAGACCGATAACATGCTCCAAGAGAAATATCAAGACTTTACTATAGCAAGACCAAGACTGCATAAAAAAAACCATGACCAAGACCAAGACTAAAAAGTAAAGGCAATGTCAAGACCAAGATATAATTACCAAGAACAATACCAACACATATATGAATCTTAGTCTTAGTCTTTATTGGGCATCACTTATAAAAAGTGAGGAGCCTCAGAAAATCATGAAGATTTCAATAGAGTAATATCTGATACCTATAAGGATATAATTAACGAAAGTAATACTATGATTGAAAGTGGAATAAATTATATTCATAGCTCACAATTCTGCTGCAGAATGTTTGACGCTTATATTATAATTTGTTCAATATTAAAATTACTCTTAAAATCACTTAATACTTGTTGATATACATTGTAATTCATAAGTAGGATAGGTTAGCTTGAAAAGAACCTTATTTGGTATTGAAGTTATCATTCGATTGATTTTTCGTGGATAATATTGACCAAACATATTCTTGCAGCTCACTGTTACTACCACTGTCACATCAACGTTTTATACTATTTTTCAAAGAATCAAGCAGTTTTATTCAATTTATTATGCAGTCTAACGATTTTACGTGTGGACAATTACCAACACAATCATTTGAATAGAATAGCGCATGGTGGGAAGAAGAGTAATGCGACAATCAGTGATAAGAGGGAAGCAATCAAACTGTTGGTTTTCATCACAATTCTTATACTTCAGCAATTTTCCAGACCCAACTTTTCAAGAAGAATTAAAGTTTTATTATATGGTATGGTAGGCTGGGTATGGACGAAACGGTGGACTGTTTAAACAAAGAAAATATCTCGATACCTTGTGGGATGAGGGGTACTAGGGGAGAACGAAGCGGACGACAAATAGAAACACGAATTTTATGTTGCGTTGCTTTTCGCGCGCTGTGCTAGCCTATAGGAGACCCCATTGTATTTTTTAACGGAAAAGTAAGTATTTGTTTTTCTGTACATTTTGCAATTATTATGGTATTATTGAAGTTATAATATCGAGAGTTTTGTATCGTTTTAATTGAAAATTGAAAAATATGGCGGTATTGCGACGACATAGAGTTGTGACGACGTAGAGTAAGATCAGTTTATAAAGTTAGAGAAGTTCATTTAATATAGAAAAAAAATAACCAAGTTTAGACAGCGATATGCCACTCGATTCGCAAAATAGGTTAGGTACAGGCAGTCAAGGAGGCTCAGAAACCATGGGAGACGCAAGCAACGTGCCGCCCACACTGAGGGTAGCACAGGCACAACCACTAAGGGTAATCGCTTTGACTTTAGCCGATTTCACAGGTAGAGATGCGGCTAGGTACATAGAAAAACTCGAATTAGGGCTAAATTAGACGGGTGGACGGAATCAGAAACGCTAACATTATTGAAATTTAAACTTGCGGGCGTAGCACACGATATTTTCAAAGCGGATCCTAGGCTAGACACAGTGTCATATTCGGAATTTAGAGAAAAACTACTACGGAAATTTGTACCAAAAAAATCGATAGCGGATTGGTGGATGCAATTGGTGCAATGCTACCAAAGACACAATGAGGACGTAGCGTCGTTCTGCACCAGACTAAAATTAATTGGAAACAAAATACTAGAAGAAGATATCAAGGGTGCAAGTAGGGAACAAATATCAAACATACAAAAAAAACATAATTCGGTATTAATAAATCAATTCAAAGTAGGGTGGAGAAAAGACTTATTAAGGGAGGTAGGTTTTTACATTTTACACAAAGATATGACACAAGAAGAAGCGGAAGAAATAATTAGTTGTCAAGAAACGGCGGTAACTATGACAAGCGGTAGAAACAGTAGCCAAAAAGTCGAATTTATGAGCGAACAACTGAGGTGCACAACGTGCTGAAGGTCGAATCGCACTTCGGAGGAATGTAGGCAGAACGCGACATGTTTATTCTGTTGTAAAAAACAAGGACACTGGGCACCAGATTGCAGAGAAACAGGGAACGGACCAACAAACACATGCTATTACTGTGGGAAACAAGGACATTGGGAGAAAGAATGTAGAAAGAAAATGTTCGACTAAGCAAACAAACGGTATAAAACAACCTCGAAATATGATAGATGCAACGACGGAAAAGCAAGTCCATGGAAAACGGAGAAAACAAGGTATCACGAGGAAAAACACGAAACACAACAAGGGAACTACGGAGAATATAACAGACACAGAAACCTAAGGGAAGAGTATCATAAGCAAGAGACACAGAGGAGGTCTCAACAAAATAACTTTGGGAACTACGAGAGAGACAGTCGACAAAGAAACAATGATAGAAGAGGACACTCTGCAGAAAGAGGGCACACAAGTAATAAAGAATGGACGAAGCATTTAAACTAGTAAGGACCACAGTTAGTCCCCGGACAAGTGGCCAAGTAAATTTAACAGGGGAAACAGAATATGAAAAAACACATTGGCAGAAAACAAACCAAGAAGCTACGAATAATTATAATCGGAGAGAGGAAAACAATGAAAAAAAAGAAACAATGTATCACAATGAATCAACGTCGGAAACAAACGAGGACGCCCCATACATAGTAATGTTAAGGGTAAATGGTATAAACAGACCATGTATGATAGACACAGGTGGAGCGTACTCATTAGTAAATAGGTCAATAATTGCAGATTGGGAATTAGACACAAGAATCATAGAGGAATTAACTCTAAAAGGGATAACGGGTTACACAATACAGTTGTATGGATCGACGAAATTGGCGATAAGCACAAATGGAATGAACTACAACATTTACGCAAAAGCCATTGCAGCAGAAGAAGAAATAATGGGAGAAATACCAGTGCTCTTAGGAAGAGATTTTCTAGAAGAACAGAAGGCAATCATGTCATACAAAGGAGAAGCTTCATTAGAAATATGGGAAAGAAGAATACCGTTAATAAACGCGAGGCAAGTTAAGACCATAATAGATAACGGGAAAATCACAGAAGCAAATGACCAAGTGGCAACAATAAGAAAAAAACCAGACACTACAGTAATGAATAATTGGCAGAAATGGCTAGGAATAGTGAAAGCAATGTACATAAGAAGGGACACAGAACATAAAACAGTCGAGAAAAAAACGGAAAGACAACGGCAAGAGAAAATAAATCAAAAGCAAATCAAACAGACAAACAGAGACAAAACGGCTACAGAGACGAAAATAAAGAACTATACAGAGTGGAACAAAAAAATCGACACAAAAAAGAAAACAAGTCAGGAAACAAAAACTAATGAAGAATGACACAGACACATAGAACAAAAGAAGAATAGTGGAGAATCAGAAACAGAGAAAAAGAGGAGAGAAACAGAAACAAGTGAGAAGAATGAAGAAATAAAAGAAACAATAACTAACAGAAATTGCACAGATGTATACATACAAAATAGCATAACTATACCAGCACTAACCGAAGTTCACACAATCGGGACACTAAAACATACCATAAAAGGAAATACGATTGCGTGCGAAACACAGTACAAAGGACAACAGGCAATAAGACTAGCAAATAGCATAGCAAATAACGGAAAAAATATTCCAATTAGAATAATAAACACATCAGCACAAGAAATAAATCTAACAAAAGGAACCAAACTAGGGAAAGCATACGAATGTACAGAGGACACAGTACCACAAACAAAAACACAGGACACGATCAGGAAGTTTGACACCAAGACAGATGAATGGATCAGAAAAATTTTTGAACTAGGACATATAGATACAAGGTACGAGGAAGAATTAATTAAGTTAATACAAAAGTACCATTACTAATTCACGGACGACGATGAAATTCTAACAAGCACTACAAAAGTAAAACACCACATAACCATAGAAGCAGGAAGCCAACCAATATGCAAAGCTCCATACAGAATACCATATTACCAAAGAGAAATGCTACAAAAAGAAATAGATAGGCTACTAGAAGCAAAAGTCATCAGGACATCATCCAGCCCATGGTCAGCGCCAGTCGTATTAGTGGTAAAACAAACTCCCGAAGGAGAAGAGAAAGTGAGAATGTGCATAGACTACAGAGGACTAAATGCAGTAACAAAAAAGGAATATTACCCCCTACCAAACATATCGGATTTACTACAAGGTTACAAAGCAGGAGAAACGTTGTTCTCAGTAATCGATGTAGCAGAAGCTTACCACCAAGTAGATATGAACGAAGAAGACATTCCACTAACTGGATTTAGCACATATCAAGAGCACTGCGAATACACCAAAATTCCATTTGGACTGGTAAATGCCCCCGCAACATTCCAAAGATTCATGAACGAAACCTTAAGAGGCTTAACGGGAATAAAATGTATGGTTTATTTGGATGACATAATCATATTCAACTATGCAGGAAAAAGGACCATTTAGGAAAATTAGAAGAAGTATTCAATAGATTACCTGAAGCAAACATCAAACTGAAACCAAAGAAATGCAATTTTATGTTAAAGAAAGTGAAATATTTAGGACATATCATCTCACATGAAGGAGTAGCTCCAGATCCACAGAACTTGGAGGCAGTACACAAATACCCCCTGCCGAAAAACGTAAAAGGAGTCAGAGGTTTCTTAGGACTAGTAAATTGGTACAGACGTTTTATACCAAACATAACAGAATTAGCAGCACCATTAGTAAACCTAACCAAAAAAGACACACCATTCAAAATCTCAGAGAAAGTAATTAAGGCAATGGACCCACTAAAAAAATCGCTAACGTCAGACAAAGTTCTGATCTTCCCAGATTTCTCCAAACCTTTCATCTTATCGACAGATGCATCGAACATAGGTGTAGAAGCAATATTAAGCCAAATAAGGGACGGTAGAGAAAGACCAATTGCATATGAGTAGCAGGACACTAAGTAGAGCAGAAAGAAATTACTCACCGACCGAAAAAAAACTTCTAGGAGTGATTTTCGCCATTAAAACATTCAGATGCTACATTCACGGGACAAAATCATCACAGATCACAGAGCATTAAAATGGGTACTTACATTGAAAGATCCAAATTCGAGACTAACACGATGG
The DNA here is from genome assembly GCA_963921935.1 of Galeruca laticollis. Classification (NCBI taxonomy): domain Eukaryota; kingdom Metazoa; phylum Arthropoda; class Insecta; order Coleoptera; family Chrysomelidae; genus Galeruca; species Galeruca laticollis. The sequence continues at coordinate 67,678,792 of OY998178.1, read as the reverse complement.
GCCTTAACTTTAGCAGAATACAACTTCGAAGTAATCCACAGAGTAGGATGAAAACACGGAAACGCAGACGCACTAAGCAGAATGTTCGACAAAACGTGCAACTATATAGAAACGTTATACATTTACAAAGGGGGAAGTAATGTAATAAATACGAATACCAAAGAGATAAATTTAATGTAGAAAATTTCAGAGCACACGGTAAAACATATTTTATTTCAAATAAAAATGAAAAGTAGAATGCCACCCACATTTTGATTAGAAAAATGATACGAAAACAAAACAGCGTTGAAACAAATAAAACATTTTACTAGGTCAAAGTGAAATAATTGTTTTGTATACAACCATTTGATAACGTAAAATTTAGGACGCTTCAAAACAAAAAAGTTGATTTTGCAATTCAACAAAAAAAACCCAAACCTAATTCGAGGGGATAGTACAAACCAAGTACAGAGAGCGGCAGCAGACAGACAGTGTCGGGGCAAAGACGCGAAGGGAAGAGTCCTTTCCCTGTCACGGTAACGGGTAGCAGTTCTTTTTAGTGTTAGCGGTCTCAGAGGAAAAGTTCTCTCCGTTGTGTCAGGGTGTAATAGGGATACTTAGATATCCTTAACGGTGAACACTGTCCCCCTATCGTGACACAAAACGGGAAGAATCACCCTCTACGCTAAGTTTTTCAACATAGCACGATACCGGTTAATGGCACTACCCGCGGTGGCTAAAAAGATAGCGAAGAATAAGCAGTAGCCAGGCCAGAGACAGGAAGTTTTCCAACGCCGTAAGTTTTTGAACAAATTGAGATTTAAACTTTGGTTTTTTTGAGACATTTATTCGTTTATTATTTTGCGCTGGTTATGAACTAGGTAGTTATAAATTCAATGTTATACATAGGGAGTAGCGATAACAAATATATTTATTTTATTGTCTGTTCTTTCAAGGGGACTGGACACACTTGGTCGTTTTCAGTTAAATATTGAATGTCCAGGCTCACAATTTGGGGCACAGCTCGTTCTGTAATATATAAAATTTATCGTGTGTGATGATATAATCAGATTTCGCAGAGTATCGCCAACCTGACAAGAGTTAGGTTTTTTTTTGTAATTAGTCACTTATTATTTTGTTGCGCCACATAATTCGCTTCCACCTCGTAGGTAGGACAGGAATAAGAGTTAACGCAAGGTTAATTTGTACTTAGTATCAAAAGGGCCGGAGCGTAGGATTTTCCTTTTTCTTATGTTTCAGCGAACTTGTTCCGATGAATAATTTAAAATTGTTTTCTTTTGTTCAGACGTGATCAGAAATTTCTTTCAGATTTAGTAGAATAAATAAACATTGTAGGTGATTCAAAGACCTGGAATGTTTGCAACTCGGAACTTTCGCCAACGAACGCGAATGTCGACAAATACTTTATTGCTCTTAGCTCAGTAGAATTGGTTAAGATTTTACTTTCATTTTTCTTTCAAGGTCAAAGACACGGTACCACCGTAGACTAGCATAACATTTAGGTTAGGAGTAAATAAATATAATTTCTTTCTTGTACGCCTCGAGACAGGAGAATATCGAACTAAGGATTAAAACATACGCCCCTCGTGCATTTTGAAATACTAAAGCGACAAGGGGTTAATTTCTTTGTTCTAGCTCAGGGCGAGGGTTATATCATATTTTTTTTGTGATAGTTATATGTTATACAGGGGTAGGTTTAGGATGTACAATTTATGGATAAGTGTATAGGTAGTTTTATACCGGGGGAACTATAATAATTTGTTGGATATTGGGATTTTTATTTTATATATACATATACATACAGAGAAAGTTTTATTATATTTTTTTATATTCAACTTTGTGGTTCCACCATATTTTATTTATCATCCCTACCCCGAATTTCCCCCCAGAGTGTGTATCAACCTTGGATACGAGACCGAACCGGGAGAACAATCCTGTCCTGGCAAAGGAGATCAAACCGTTTTAAGACCAGGCGTACCTAGCTCAAGTCGGACTGGATTTGCCTTTCACGCTCGGATGCACATTGGAGAAAAGAATTGGTGACCCTAAGGTCAGAATCAATATACCGTAAAAAGGTAGGATTTTATTACAAGGGGTGACAGCCTTTATTAGACTGGTGACAGCGTTTTTTTTATTAATAAACAGTTCAGTTGAAGGAGGAGTTATTACAATATCAAATAGCTGTTCACGATGAACATAAAGTTTAATATCTTCTTCGTGAGGGAATCTTTTCGCTATCAACTTTTCCTCCTCTCCAATATTTAGCAGTTCTTATCGATTCAACCTTCGATAAAGTTTTGATGAAAGTGGTTTTCCCAATGTACGTAATTCTTGTGCTTCTTTGACTTCACTAATAATGTTTTTATAATCACCTTCTAAGAGGAGTGTAGACCTAATGATTGACTCTATATAAAGTTTATTTAAACTAACTTCAAATTATTTTTAATATTTTCGATTGATACATCCATTTTTATTGAAATTTCACTTAAAACTTTGAGAAAGGACAAATAAATAAACAAAACAAACACATGCTGACAATTGCTGCCAATTAAATGAAGTAAGGTTATGTTTTTTCGGGTTGTGGGTATTTATTTTCACTCATAACACGAAAACCGTCGCGGGTCTTCGACGATAATCGTGATTTCGCTTCGTGGATTTTTGAAATTTACATACAACGCGTTTTGGGTATATGACATATACCCGAAACGCGATGTGGAAAATTCGTAAGATCCACATCGCGTTGTGGGTACAAAAATCGGGCAGTGACCGTTTTCGCCAATTGAGAACAACAACAACAAATACAACCAGCCTTACCGGGCATTATTCAATGGCCCTCAGGAGACAATACTAAACTCTTCGGCTTTCTTCTGCACTTTGCGCTACTTAGTAGTTATTCGATTTTAGCGCTTTGCGTCAAGCAATCGGGTTTATTTAATGGATATGAAGGTCTGATAAAAAAAGGATTTACCAGGTGACATCTGGTAGTCCGATAATGTGTGGACAATTGAAATTCTAGCCCGAATCTGCCTCTGCCGGCTGCTTCCCAACTACTCGAGGTTTATCTGGTTGATTCTAATATAGGCGGGACTCTACAGCATCCATTTCTCTGTTAGGTCGAAGGAGCTTTGGTGTGGAAGTTCTAACGTGTTTCTTGTTCCCGCTCATCGGGGTCGCTTCAATCGTCTAGAGGCCGTGGTGCTTCAGCCAGTGGATTTCTCGTCGTTGTCGGACCGGATTCCACCCAGTTTTGACGGCTATCACTCTCACATGAAAAAGAAATAAAAACAAATGAGGGTAACCATTTCCTTACTTAGTATTTATTTCCCTTCGGGACTCGGTTTACTGGCTAGTTATGGTCTAATGTTATATACAATCCTTTTTTTTATATAATATTTACATTAATAACAATTTAAATCTACTTCATCTACATTAAACTCGTTTTAAAATTTACGTGGTTCGGTCACCTTTTCCTTCAATTGATAATTATATACATTAAGGATAATTATCTTAGTAAATGCTAGTAAAAAGAACAATACATTGGTTAGTGGGCTTGATCTAGGGAAACGTAGCTTTTATTCTAATTATGGCCCTTCATCTTGTAAAATTCGTATTACACATTGGTGTGGTTGGCCGTCCTCTAGCGTTGCTTCCATTTCGATTACGAATTTTCGTTTGCTTCTGGGTACATCTGAGGATACATTTTGCCCATGTATTCTCTATTTGTCAAGTAGGTTCATACACATATCTCCCGCGAAGACTCCGACAGCTGTCAGTACCAGCCAAAACTGGACGTTCTCCTGAGGAAAAATGAATATATTACTCCTAAAGTTAACAGTATGTTCCATAGAAAGAAAATAGTGTCCACGTGGTGACCGCCGATCTAATTTGTGGAGCAGGAGGTAACTTCTTTTATATTACTCATAATTTCTTCGACTGTACCTTGAGCTGATAAGTAGTTGAGGTGTGGGGTAGACACTCCTTGATATCTAAAAATGTGGGGGGGGCTGATTCTGAGCTTAGGGTTTAGTATGAATGATTGCAGAGTTGACCATGCTGCTGGGAGAATATGTACAAAGTTTGCTCGAACAAGGAAATCGGGGAGGAATCACTTCCTGGCCTTCTATCATTAGCTTACAGTGACAATATACTGTATGTTTGATAACGCCGGGGAGTCCTATATTCTGGGAGGCAGCTCACTTACTGACTGGTTTCGGCAGACTAGTTCTGTTGGGGACTTTTTGGTTGTGTGATTAGGTTTCAATCAAATTTATTAGCATTCTTACTGTGAACCGTTCTATACCTAGAAGGGGGGTTAGGGACAGTTAAAACATTTTTTGTGGGTGCGGTTGAAACAGTTTATTTTCTTGTTATGCCAAGGGTACGCCAAAGGTAGACTTCGAGACTTATTAACGTAAGTATAAACAAGCGTATAACGATGTGATAGCCGGATCTTCATTAAGAACGGCGGCAGAAAAGAATGGACTTAACCATTGTTCCCAGTTGAGGTGTATATGTAAACGAAATGCGACTGGTAGCGATGAAGATGAGAAATGGTATCACCTGAGGATAAAACGCCACCCCATCACCTTCTATATTAATTTTCGAACCATCAGAGGAGTCCTAGGAACTTTCTAATGCAACTCTTATAACGAGACTTCTCCCCTTCACAATACAAACCTCATTGCTCGTTTAGATGTCCAATTTCCCTGTAGACCAATCTGTGCTCGCCACTCGATTAGCTTCGAGTCGAAGAAGGGATGGATTCTTCTATATTTATTTAGTATTCAAAAATAGGGCGCCAGAGAAGTTTACGCAAGTACCTAAGTCTCCTTAAAACTAACCCTCAACTCCTCAGAGGGTTAATATTCTTTTCCACACTTGAAAGATTTTGTTAGGTAAGTTTTTAAAATGAAAACTGCATATATCCCCTGTCTCTAATTTATTATTGGACCTACTGTCTATTTTCTAAAGTTAAAATTACAAAACTTACAAGTTACAATTTTTAAGAAAAAAAACAACTAAGTTAGACACCTGGACCCAGCTGAAGGCTAAATAAAGTACCAGTAATATACAGGGTGTCAATTTGAAAACGAACGGAATTTAATATTGCCTTAACTAATGACAGTATCAATATTTCGCGAAACAAGACAATTTACATATCGGGGGGGGGGGGCAACTGTTGAGGCGTTCGTTGAATTACCTTCAACCCCCTGACCCCCAGGGCACCTACCTTTGAAATTTTAAATGACAACTTCTATTTCTTTGGCCATTTCTCAGTTCCTTATGTAATTCTTAGATCAATTTCATTATTTTTTTTTTCAAAATTCAAGTAACTAATGTATTGAAGTTTAAGAAATACTAGTGAAAATAAAAATAAAATTTCGAATTATTACTCGTTTAAATCTTAGCCCAGCCCTGTTAACACCCATGAAATTTATTTCTTATTCGAATAAAATAAATAATAATAGTTTTTGCCGGTTTTTGAATTAATTTCTTTTTGTCAGTCATATTGCTTAGGTCCACTTATACAGTTCTTCATTTTATGACTAGTTGTAATCATTTCTTAAAATGGTTTACACTATTGCTGAATGTGTAGAGATGATTTATATTTATAGAAGCGAGCGTTTCTTCACAAGAACGGCGGACAAATAACGAAAGACATTGGGGAAAAAAGTTAGACACAAATACATAGGAGTGCTAATAGCTAAATTTGAAGAAACTGGACTAATGGCAATAAGAAGAGGGCTGGGCGAATATTGCTCAATGAGACCGCTGAGATTGAGGTACTTGGTCAAGTTGCTATGGCTCCTACTACGTCACTTCGTGAAGTTGCGCAACAAAGTGGACTGTCGCATGAATCAGTCAGGAAAGTATTGAAGCTTCACAAATTTCACCCATACAATCTACAATTTACCTGAGAATTAGGAGATGATTACCTGTCCAGAATTCTCAGTAGAATTAAATTGTGAAGTGTATGATGGAGAGCAGATGAAATTTCGTTGGAACTTATCTGATGGTCAATTTTAGTCCAAACATAGGATCTCACATTCTCTTGGTTAAGCTTGGCTTTGGATGATCCACAAACAATCGCCCGATGATAAAAATTAATTTTCATGCTAGAACAGGCCTTCTGGTCTGGAAGCTTTGGAAGAGCTTTTGACAGTCAAAGGAGAATGTGGCTAAGTCTTCGCGTGTTTCTTGAAGCAGTTGATAAAAACAATTAGCCCTGATTTAGTGTAGTCGCTGTTGAGCTATTAATTTTTTTTTATTTGTATCATCCTGTGTTTTCTTTATGTTGGTTTAATATTGTAAACCAGTAGAGCAAGGGTCGGTTTTTGGGGTACCAAAACCAATATTAAAAATCTTGTTTACGTATGCTCTAAAAAAACTTTCTTTAACCTTTAATGCCACGTTGTTCACTACAGTTTCGTTATAAATTTTCGAAAGCGTAACGATGCTTAATTCGGCTGGTAAATAAATTCTGCTAAATGTTTTCGACCGACAATAGTGAGACTCGGTGCATTTTAAGGGTTCCATAAATTCTTTAATAGCTTGTTTTTTGTTGTCGTTCTTATTACCAATTCGGTCACCTCCTCTATTTCCCGTTGGCAAATGGGATTTTTGGAAGAATCGTTTTACCACATTCAATATCTCCCCTTTTTAATACCTAAAATTATGAAAAAATATTCATAAAATAATAATAAAATAATCAGGCATTTACCTAAAATATTTAGGAATGCATCTCTGCACACGGGAACTACTAAGCCATCAGACATTTTAACCTTGTATTGGACTACTAAAAGTTTTTCCTTGTTTCCGCTATGTTTCCTTTGCCTACGTCTTTTTGGAATTTTTTAGTCACAGTGTCGTAATATGAACATGTCTTGTTTAGATTTTTCATTGTTTTTATAGAAAGCGTAATTAAACTCTATAACGTCTTTCATGGAATGTTGAGATGTGCATTGATATGGTTTTTGACCGCAACGGGGATATAATGGCAAATCTTTACAAGTATATCTAAAACGAAAATACCATATGCTAAAGACCCACAATAAAGCATTAAAGGGTTCATGATAATAAGGTAAAAGTTTAAAAACACTTGCCCACAAAAAGTAGCTACGTACAACATTAAAAACATACCTTGATGCCTTTGGCTTTTGTCTTCCTACTTAGTTCTTTTTTTAGCCATGTTATCTACACATGCCTTCACTTGACGAATATTATCCGGATTATCGAATTTATCTAACTGATTCATTTTTGTAATTTCAATTTTGAGTTACACCTTGTTTATCACTGCAAGAACAAGTCAAACATAATAATCAAATCACCTGATATTCCACACATGTCGTTGTGTTGTGGTACGTATACTAAGCTGCTATTGGCCCATTGGATGTGTGTTTTTGCAGCTTAGGCGCGCAGGGACTTGTCGCCTTTTGTATCAAAGACGAAACTTTGTAGGCGATTTACACATGGATTAGTCGGGTTTTGCGGAAAATATTTTAATGGACATGTAGTCCTTTGAATTGTAAATGTTGGTACAATAAACTCTATTTTTAAAAAAGTGTGACTTGTCGGCTTTTGCATCTAGGCGACTGACATATATGACCTAACGAAGACTTTTCTTGTTCATTTCATTAAGTTTATCATATAATCCAACAAAACAAAAAACAAATTGTTTTGTAGTGCCTTTGTCTCGTGTAGTCATTGTGGATTAGGTCTACCTGAGATACCACCCACTATGCAAATAAATATTACAGTTATGTTAATTCAACATCACATTGTGATAATGTTCTTCCTTTTTATCCTCTTGTATTCATCACATGCACATCTATACAACCGCTTATGCCCAGCTTGTGGCTGTTAACTTTTGTGATGATTCAACTTAACTTCTCAGCGATGTTAAAGCGCTGCCTTTTTACATTACTGTGATGTTACTAGAACTTTCTCAAAAGGAAGCCTTTATGACGAACTAAAAACAACATTTCTGTTACATTCTGAAATGCCTTTTAACATATTGTCGATGTTAATGCAATGTCTAAAAAATAACATCTTATCAATGATCTAAATGCGACATTTCAAAAACAATACAGTGTATTCTCGTAGATGTTGTATGGACATTACATAAACCTCTAAATAATATACCTTAAACATTCTGGATGACATCCTATAGATGTTTCTGTGCCTAATCAGCAAATACAGGGTGAACAACTAAGAACGCCGGCTGTCGGCCATATTTCAAAAAATAGTCATAGTACAACTTTAAAAAAATACCTTCAGGAAAATGACCCTGAAAAATCGCTGGAAAATATTTTTGAGTTCCTAAAATATCTGCTATGGGGTGGAATGAACACTTAAAACATAATACTGTGATTATCTCCAAAAAAGACATACTAAACGTATCCTAGAAATACAATGTTTGATATATTGTTGAGATTATGAAAAAATGTAGTTAGGGACTTTTTGTCTGTATTCTTCAAGTAAGGGGTGGGGAAAGGTTCAACCCAAACAACAAATGTCGTAACACTTTTTTTTATTAGACATCCATGTTTTTGGCTTCATTTGAAAGATTTTTTCCTGTTTAATAAGAAATGCTTAACAAAAATAACAAAATTGGACAATTTTGTCAACGCTTTGTGAAAAAGTCCACAATTTTCCCATTTTTCTCGGAAATTTCAAATGTAATGAGGCATTTTTTAAATTCTGATGAAAAGAGGTTAAAAAATAGCAATCTATTCCAAGATATAAGATTTACAATATCAAATATAAAAAAATGCTTCAATTTACATTTGAAATTTCCGAGTGGATACAAAATTATCTAATTTTGTTATCAATCTTATTAAACAGAAAAACTTTTAAATGCTGCTAAAATCATTAATATCGGTTAAAAAACGAAAAAGTTATACATTTGTTCATAAGTTTGAACCTTCCCCACCCATTATTTGAAGAATAATGGCAAAAACTCTCCTTAATTAAATTTATTCATAATCTCATCAAGATTTCAAAAATTGTATTTTCAGGACACCTTTAGTATGTTTTTTTGGAGTATTATGTTTTCGAGTGTTCATTCCACCCTAGCGGATATTTTAGAGACTGCAAAATATTTTCCAGCAATTTTTCAGGATCCCTTACCCAAAGGTAATTTTTTTGAAAGTTGTACCATGATTCTTTTCTGAGTTGTGGCCTACAGTCGTTCTTAGTTGTTCATCCTGTACATTTAAAATAAAATACCAAAAAAATAATAAAGGAATTAAAACGTTTATTCACTATTAATGAACAGTACAGTAAATTTGAAAAAAAAGGTACAAAATTAGAAAAAAAAATATCTTGTCCAGCAATCCAACCTAAAAAAAATTGTGTAAGCATATTACATAACAAGTCTGGAAATTGGAAACTATTGAACACATTTAGTGAAAGCAAGAAATAAAAAAGGGTATATTAATCCGTAGTTACCATAACGTAACATACTTTGAAACTGAATTAATAAAGTTTAACGGATACACATACATTACAGCGAGTTTACAGAAAATTTATTAGAATAGTTTTTTAATTATATTGTAACTAATAAAAATTTTACACCATAAAGATTTAATGAAACATTACGTTACATCAACAGAAATCCAATCTGATTAAAGAAAATTCTATCGTTTACTTACGGCTACTTTTTTCGAGTGCCTCAACCATTCCATAACGTACACTTCAAAATCCTTATCTGTGGAATATTTGAAGGTGTTCTGAACAACAGCTAATAAAACAATTACTTTAGATCAAATTGTGCCCATGGAGACCTTTGATCGATCATCATAAACTACATCAAACTTGATTTTCAGCCAATTGACTGGGACCCATTTTCCATAAGATACATGCGGGGTTCTTCAAAGGAATAATAACATATTTTATTTCCAGAAGTAACTTTTCATGATTTACCTTCTATTCCATGCCTCACTCCATTTGGCAGGTAAATTCAGGTGTGCTATGAAAATTCATACTTCTTTTCTGTATAAAATAATATACTATTCTCATCTTGTTATTTCCATCCTGGAACAAATTATATATAAACATCGTGGAATTGTAACTTAATGAAAACTAAGCATTATTAATACACTGTATACGAAAAAAACTACTTATGAAGAAGAGATAAGAACACATTATCAAGTTAAATGAGTTTATAATTAATTGTATCCAATTGAGTATCCAATAGCTGTGTTTCTACAATAATAAATAATTGAATGCTGTTTGTTGACTGGAGCATTCAGTATCATAAGTTATATATTCTTTAACTAGATTAATATAGGTACCATTGTGAGGGACAAATACATCTCATTTATTGTGTTCAGTGAATTTTCAAATGGAAATGAGCTTTTTAACAGAAATTTCTGTTTTTAAAGTCTTAAACAGTCTCTAATTGTTCACAAGAATTGTAAGTAATAATGTTAAAATTTTCTAAACCTGCAAAACTATATTGATGGCTAAGACTACTACTAAAAAAACTAAAACTAGCGATACTTGATTCAATATTTTTTGTACTGTTTAATACAATGTTTGTATCAGACTATCTGAAATAATTATTCCCCTTTCATTACATAATTACCAACTATTTGTTTTTTATTTTATTTGTATAAGTAGCTTCTGAAACATCTTGAACATTGAAAATGTTTTCTTCTAGAATTAAATATCTGCGAACATATGAGCATGTTCTATTATTGATAATAGTATCTACCCTATTGCAATATCAAGTTTTTTGTAGGGCATAATGCATATCTAGGATTCGAAATATTGTGAATCGTTTTCAAAATATACTTACTAGGTAACTAAAATATTTTAAAAATTGAAAAAAACCATTATTTTGTAATATAATGTTAGTGTACAATTCCGCCACATGGAATTTTAATGTATAATAGCCGATTAAAGTATTGAATGAGTATTAAGTTTTAATAATTATGATTTTGGAATAGGTACTTACCGATAACAATTGTTGTTCGTCCATTATAACTAAGTATATAAACTGTAGCTTAGTAGGAACTAACGAAAACGAAAACCACTTTATTCAAGTGCTACTTACGAAATATGTGCTTCCTGCAAGTAAAATATAACTATAACACATAACTGAAAACCATCCGCCATTTCATGCTTGTCATTTTTGTTTCCACATATAACTACTGTATGTTTCGTTCATCAGTTCCTCTTCTGTTTTCTTCTTTTTTATGTTGCTGTGATGTTTAATATGAGATATTACTGAGAGTTTTATGAACTAACGTCGTACAGACGTAATAAGTACGTTGTTAATAAAAATTATCTCGAAAGATGTAAAAGTAACTGCAACATGTGATCATCTTAAAAACATATTGATTTGTAATATTACAGTAACGATCTGTATGTGACATTAGTGAGAAGTATACAAATTAACACCGTCTGAATGTTTCCTATAGGAAGTTACTAAAAAGAAGTTCGTAGGATGTGTATGTAACTACGAATTCAAGTATTACTGTGTACATCAAAAATATGTTTTATGTACATGACATGGACGTTAATAGAGTTGGTAATAAAATTAAGACATCTAGGAGATATCTTATTAACGTTTTAAATAAACGTCACGAAAAGTCTGTAAAAAGAACATCCCAAAAAAGACTTTTTATGTTTCTTGTTTAGTGGGCACATTAAAACACGCGTTTATTAATCTACCTCTTTGGTGACGTGAAAAAGATTTGAAACTAAAGACATATATGACTTTGAAAATATGAGTAAAGGAATAAACTAAATGTATTAACCGGATAATATTTCAAAATATTTGTAATAGAGAAGGTAACAAAATAATTACGGGTATTTATTCCATAGAATTAAATTTAATAAAAGTAATAAATGTGTTCTTATTAATAAAGGTGAAACTATAATATCAATTTAACAAGTAGCTATGCTGAAATCAAATTTTCAATTTTAAAATTCAATATCTAAAGAGGTAAACGTATTATCGGATTAGGACCATAACATTGAAGACTTAGCATACCTCTCATAAATCATTCTACCAATTTCACCTAAAACTGGGATTGCCTCGTTGGTTGCCTAAAACTGATTTTTATATGTTCTGAAACATTAAATTTATAAACAAATACAAATAATTAACTACAAATTTGGAGGTAAATCAAAAAAGGGCATCGTAGCGCCATCAAGTTTAACGAGCCTACATTTTTGTAGAAAAAGTTAAAAATGTAGCTCGAAAATGGATTATTTGTCTTCAACATTTTAATTAATTAAGCGAAAACAGAAGGATTTTTTTAAAAAATGGGTCTCGTAGCGCCATGCAACTGAACGGATAGATGATATGTAGAGTGCGACCCCCCTTTTTGATTTCAAAATACGCCTTGACAAAAGTTTCCTAAAAATTTCAGAATTTACGCCCATTTTCATAGTACTTACCTCTAGCCTTAATGTTTACTACAATTGTTATTCCGAATTACCTCGTAACCACTTAGGTATTATTGTTTAAAATATTTATTTTTATATTGTTTGTGTCTTCAATTTTTTCTTAACATATTTTATAGCTGAAGTGCTATATTTTTTGAAGCTGTTGAATTTTATTCTCTTCGTTTATCTATGCATCAAAATGTAGATGTACGAATTCAAGACAAACTTAAATTCTTCCTGCAACACATACACTAATTACATTCATATTCCACATAATTCCTGCTTAAAATTCGTTCATAATATCTATTTAACACTTCAAAATCCACAAACATCAATTTTAACCATATCTTCACATACAAAAAATTATTTTAAAAACCTCCCTTTCTCTAATTTAAAAACAACCTTTTCATGGCAAAAAACGGCCGTACGCATAACTCAACCGTCGTTTATGACGGTTAGAGTTTAAAATCATACAATTCATTGGCCAATTCCCCACGTGATCACCCCTGCTTACACCCACTCTGAGCGCCATATAAAAACGGCCCCAACCCAACAATCCCACGTCGTCCAGTAGCGCCAGTCCATCGCCTGAGGAAGGTGATACGGCAAGAGCAAGTCACTGATTCAAACCTGTTCACCGCGATTTCGCCGGCAACGTGGACGCCTCCATCAGAAGACAACCAACCCCATGTTCTGCCGAACTTTTTAGTTCGACAGTTCATTCAACACACTTGGAAGTGCAAATTGTTTCTTTCGAAACAACTTCTATTTATGGAAATAATAAACAGCGTTTAATCTTGTTTTACTTTTAGCCAAAATATACTAGCAAACCACACCATCTGAAGAGGGAAGGACATTAACGCCTAGCCAACAAATAAGTTAACAAATAAGCAAGCGACACCATCCAAAGAGGGAAGGACACTTAGCACCCAGGTAATATAAAAACTCCTGAAGGCTAATAAGTCAGGAAACCTTTAACTGGGGAGGTAACTCCCTCCGGCAGTGAGTCCGCTGTCGGTATTAGCTTTCAACACCAATCCTTACCACACTCAATCCTAAAATGTCCTCCCGACAACGCCGCAGCAGCAGAAAAACACCCAAATCATCCATCAGACAAATTTACGACGAACCCCTTCAACACACACCCTACAGACAAAAAGACGATCCCATTCAATACTGTCCTGACACCCAACAATTCATACTCAGATCCCAACAACTTGCTGAACGCCCTCAGTAGCTTCTCGATTCACACACCAGTCTCGATGCTTACACTCCTCCGAAACCGAAAACATCCAACCTCTGCGAGAAAGAATTCCCTCTTCTCTCACCAGTTACTTCCAGTACCACCTCACACGCTTCCAACAAAACCCACCACTCCTCAACACCTTCCCCTCAGAACCCACCAAACACATTACCACGCTACCTACAAAACACAGACTACACAACACCACGCTACCAACGAAACACAGACTATAACCCACAAACCCCATACGCATCCTTAAGAAGGTCTTACGCTTCCTCCGTAAGATCCCAATCCCCAACACCTACACTCACACGACAACCAACTGCCTCCGACGAGGATGGCTTCACCCTCGTCAGTAAAACCAAAACCCGACCACCAACACCCACACCTACCAACATTCCTGCACCAACTCACACCATCAACGACACACCAATTCAAACCCTGAACCTCCGAAACCTCCCAACCCAATACGCCACTCAAAAAGCCCTTTTCACCCTACTCAACACCTTCGAACTCCTACACGGCCACGTCCCTTTTCTCAAGGTAAATTTCAACCGCACCGCCCTTCTCAAAACGTCCTCCCCAAAGTCAGTCTCAACTATTCTGAGACAAATCCATAACTCCACTGGTGACAAAAACATCATCATCAACGTTCTTAACTCAACAGAACGTCCACCACGTCCAGCCAACAAAACCCTCATACCCACCTACTCGTTTGTCTGCAGGAATGTAGACACCACTGTCAGCCCCGAAGAATTTGAAGAAATTCTTCACAATAAACAAATCCCCTTTCTCAAAACTTGGCGAATCGTGGCCAAAGCCACCAACAAACCCACTTCGATGCTTCGCATCGTTACCACCTCCGAAGCCCACTACCACCAGGCCCTAACCTCCGGCCTCTCTTTTCACGGCCTTCCACATCGATGCGAGCCATCGAACACAAATCCACTCCCCCCAGTGCCCAAATATTGCAGTCGATGCACCCAAACCGGACACTCCTCCGAATCTTGTCGGTCTAAACCGATATGCCCCTCTTGCGGCCAAACAGGCCACCGAACCGAAAATTGCCCCAAGTCCGGCACTCCTAAATGTACCAATTGCGGTGGTCCACACCCCGCTTTCCACCCTCGCTGCCCCCACAGGCTATCGACACCTAAAACCCCCCAAGAGACCGCACCAGTCACCCTCGAAAAGCCACTCACACCTTACGACCTCTCAACCGACTCTAAAATCCTCATCGAAATACTCACCGTCACACTCATGAATGCCATCCCCAACTCGAGAGATGTCATAGCCGAAACACTTCGCCACTTAATTCCTTCCATTTATCGACACAACTGCTCTATAACAAATATAGGCAGGCGTGCTCACTTTGCTTTCACTCCCATCAGGAGTGAAAGCGATCCAAATTGATCCGCGAGCCCCATCCACCCCGTCGGTGCTACAGGTTTTTCACGTTTTTTCCTGTAGCATAGTGAATTTATTCGCTAGCCAAATGGGCCGACGTACGACGTAGTTTTTGGATTTAAAGATTGTTATTCGTACCAGCTCACTCATTACAATATTAAACAACCATCTCAAAATCTTAAATTTCAATATTTTAATAAACAAATAGAAAATTCACTCGATATACAAAAACTTTGATTTTTTTTCAGAATTTCATATTCAAGGTTCCACACCACACATAAACACACCTTTTAACAACTCCTCACCTCGAACTCGAGAAAAGCCAGTCGCCACCGCCCGACTTCATCCACACATCTTTCAACGTCTCCTAGTCACTTTTCCAACAAATTTCAACAAACTCAAATCCCAAAAATTCTCATAATTCCAATATCTCCCCACGCTTCTATTAACTTTCATGACGCAGGAGACACAAAATCCCCAAAAATTATATCTTCACTTTCCAACAACACCATCACCCAGCCCGCTTCTACTAACTATCCGCAACGCAACGTGGTTCGTCTTATTCATTTTCGACCTTTTCCAGACACTATTAAAATCCCCGTTCCCTGATCTCAAAACCACGTTCGCTTAAAAATCACCCAATTTCGACGCTGATTGTTTTCGCTTCTCCCTCCGGTTGATTTCTGGCAAACACACACAACCCACCCACAAAAACAAACACAACTTCAATTTTCTATACACCTTTTTTCTCAAACTTCCTAGACACTTTTTCTAAAACTGAATTTTCAGCCCTACCCAAATCTCAAGCCAAGTCAATACGCGCACACAAACCACCCACAAAAACACCCCCAACCAGCCCTGAAGAGGAAACGAATCCTATAACAGGGCCTACCCCCAAACAAAAATATTCCCAAATAAAAACACTACAAGTCCAAACTTCAAAAATCCACGAACATCTCTCTCTCTCTCTCTAACAATCCCACACTTGTTCCAGTCCATCGCTAGAGGAAGGTGTAACAGCAGAGTTGGTCACTGATACAAACCAACTCATAGTCGACTTCACCGGCAACTTGGACGCCGCCAATGACAATCCTACAAACCCACGTGTTCTGTCGAACTTTTCAGTTCGACAGTCCATTGTAACCACTTGGAAGTGTTACAACTGTTTCTTTCGAAACAAATTTTATTTATGAAATCCTGAAGAAACCCGCAACAAATCCAACATAAACCACACCAGACACAAAAAGGACATTTAACCCAGGTAAATATAAAACACCCGCAAAGCTAATAAGTCAGGACACCCTTAACTGGAGAGGTGACACTCTCCCGCAGTGAGTCCGCTGTCGGTATTAGCTTTCACAGCCAGTTCCACGCCTATTCCCAACATGAAAACACCCAAAATGTTCTCCAGACGAACCAGCAGTACTAAAAACTCACGCAAATCCGCTTCTGACTTTCTACTTACCGATATTGAGGAAAGTATCCGTCGAATGAACTATCTTGAAAAATTCATTCAAACCAGCCAACAATCCTCTAACTCAACCTCATCAAACCCACAAAACTACAGCACATCAACCCCAAAACACACTTCCATCGCATACCCCACCAGCTCTTACGCTTCCTCTGTAAGATCCCCAACCCCCAGTCCCTCAATTTCCCGACAAACATCCAGTCCCGGCGAGGATGAGCTCATCTTCGTCGGGAAAATAAAACCCCGATCTACCCTAGCTCCTACCTCCCTCAACAACCCCACATCAACCCCCGCCAACAACACGACATACACCCAAACCCTTAATCTCAGAAACCTCCCAACGCAATATTCAACCCAAAAATCGCTCTTCAGCCTTTTAAACACCCTCGAACTTCTCAACGGACACATCCTTCACCTGAAAGCAAATTTCAATAGAATAGCCCTCCTCAAAACCTCTTCCCTGTCGTCAAAACTTGGCGAATCATCGCCAAGTCCACAAACAAACCTACATCGATGTTCTGCATCATCACACACTCCGAAATCCATTATCACCAAGCCCTCATTTCCGGCCTCTCATTTTTTGGCCTCCCACACCAGTGCGAGCCATCCAACGTCAACCCGCTGCCCCCTGTCCCAAAATACTGCAATGAATGCACTTAAACCGGACATTCCTCCGATTCTTGTCGGTCTCAACCGATATGCCCTTCTTGTGGCCGAACTGGCCACCGCACCGAAAATTGCCCCAAGTCCGGTACTCCTACCTGCACCAATTGTGACGGACCTATCGCCGCCTTCCACCCACGCTGCCCCCATAGGCTAACCACACCAAATACCCCCCAAGAAACTGCCCCAGTCACTCTCGAAAAGCCACCAGCTCGCTTCGAACTCTCAACTGATACCAAAATCATAATAGAAATCTTGTCACCCTAATGAACGGCATTCCCAACTCGAGGTACATCATAGCCGACACTCTTCGTCACCTAATTCCGTCCATATATCGACTCCACTGCTCTATCACAAACATAGGCAGGCGTGCTCACTTCACTTTCACTCCCATCAGGAGTGAAACTTCAGGAGTGAAAGTACTTCCACTTGAATCCGCGAATATCATCGTCAGATATCGAAACAATTGTAAATTTTTTAGAATTTTCAACATTTTTCATTATATTGTGGAATTAACATTGAGTTTCATTCAAAACACTAATATGAGTAGATTCCATGAAGTAATGGTCGAGACAGTCAATTTCATTAATCGTTATCAACATCTGATTATTGTATAATTAAAATTGAACTTAATATAAACCTTTGAAGGCTGACTAAAAATAATGTTAGATTATACGTATCATGACAGACTTGGATATTAATAAAATAAACGGCAGACTAAAACAAATTTTCCGCACGTGTACACTCCGGAGGCTGAATCGGGCTAACAAACCGATTTTTTTCCAAAAATTACCAAAAATGTACTATATCTGGATTTCTATGATACATTGCTCACCTCTACACTTACTCCAAGTTGACGTCCATAGTAAAAAACTATGCACACAAAATATCACTCAAAAGTAGTTTCAAATTATAACAACAGCCGAACAAGAAAGTGTCTCACAGCAGAAGAACTAAGCTTTATAAATCTCCATCAGACACCATTTGGATTCCTGTAGCTGAACTTATACAACAGCAACAAAAATATGTTCGTTGCACGTTGCCCAAATACAACACTGGGCTTTTATTGATTAATAATAATACAGTCACCAAACTTTTTTTAATTTACATGAAAAAAATTCGTGGTTTTATTTTATCCCTTTTTATGAAGCCACTGGTCAACTATCTAAACGTCTACAATCGTCCGTCCCATCAATTTGATGTTACGTTTGTTAGTTTTTATTAATGTAGGTGTACAGTGTTGGTCATGTTGGCCTGCAGGTCAATTAGAAATTAAATAAATGTTGACGTGCTTCTTCGATGCGACATGCCGGCTGACTCATTTATTGACCGATTCAATTGTTATAGATTAAAAGAAAATCGTTCTGTAATTGAAAAAATGGTTCTTTGTTTAGCTATTCATTCATTTTTATGATACAACAGTGTTAGAGTTGTATTTTCAACATTTTTGTCCGATTTTTACTTAACCTCATCACAAAAATGATATATTTCTTTTAACTATTTTTCACTTAAAATTTTGGTTGGAGTTGTAATCCTTATTTAATTCACAAGATTATACAAAGTAAATGAGTACCTTAAATAAGAAGATTGTAAGAGATATTGGAAACATCTAAATAAAGTTTTGAATATTTTGCCTAAGATCTCGCATTTACTAAAAACCCGTTTCTACTTATCAAAAGATGATAACTACATCTGTTGTTTATCTCTAAGCTGGTCGCTGCATGCTTATATTTGGCCTCTTCAGTTCCAATCTAACATCGTTGATTGATTTAGTGCTTGACTTGAATACTAAAGAGAACTTTTTACCAAACAGCCTAGCGTAACCTTTTTTGAAAGGGGGAAATTATCATGAACATCAGTGGATGGCTCTTACGCAATTGATAGGGTCGGACTCTTACCGGCTAAAGCCACCTATCTTCTGCAGCTGATTTTGTAAGCGTGCCTTTAAACCATTATCTCAAATAAATGCCTAAGAGAACGTCTGCTACTTATATCATTGCCCTTCTTTCTTTTCTCTTTCCTTTACCACCACTAGCGCTATTGTAAAATTCGTGAAGTGATTCCAGTTTTCTAGACTGCTCAGAATAATAGTTGTCGTATTATCGACATTTAGTCTTAGTCCTATCTTCTTTTCCGTTTCACCACTTTGGTCCTTCCATCTTTCAGTATTACCAATTCCCTATGTATTGATCCTAAACGATCCATGTCCTGTTAATATTTGACAGAGAAAATAATCAACTCTACGATGCTTGTGTGTAACCTAACCTAACCTAAACTACTTTTGGAGGCGCAGGCGTTAAGGAATTGACTTATTTAACCAAATATTTAATGGCACCATCATAATTTCCTTTAAAATTGAACTTTGTCACAGTTAAAGTTTATTGAAAGTTTTTAATAAATGCGGAGAGCATCTGCAAAAGTACTACAATTTTTCTCTAACATTATTAGCTTGTAAGATAAAGGGGGGGGGGGGTAGAAGTGCAAATTTTGAATATTTAAAAGGTTACACTCTCTTAAAAACACATCAGGAATATGAATTTTCTGGCTTCCGCTCAATCATATGTTCCAAATTAATAATGCTGCTATTTGAGCTAAAATTCATTTTAATTATAAGCTAGATCTAACAAACTAACCAAAAATAATATAAATACTCCTCTCTTTATATACAATAAACAAAACCCAAAGTTAACCTCCGTATCATAGTTTAATTCGGTCAAAGCCTTCTAAAGAAGTAAAAGACGATGGCCAACATTGGTTGTTCGAGATGAAAGTAAACGCCTTTGTAAATATCGTTGGGAAATCCGACTAGAGGTTGGACTTTTGGTTTAAAGTTTCTTAAGCTTAGTTTGCACCATCTTTGGAGAAAGCGACCCCTAATAGATGTTCAAGAGACAATCTCAATGGACATAAATTTCAACATGCCATTGTAGTTGTTAGTCTGTCAACACACTTGTGAATTAAAATTGTAAATTCTGATTGCTGCTAAAGTATTTAAAAAACCTGGTATAACAGTGTCTGATTGCAACAAAGAGTGAACATCTTTAAAATGGAATGTTCAACGAAGAGTATTTTTCTGGAAATTCAGTGAAGAATTGCAGAGAATATAGTACAATAAAAGTTTACGAGCCAGTAGGGTATAGGAATACAAAATGGATTGCTATCCCACTGTTCAGTAAACAACTGTAGCATGCGTTCCTCCATCGCGTGAGAATTTCTGTTGGCAACACTGAATATTACATCAATCAGCCTTTAAAAATTGTATTTATGTTTAGGTTCTGGAAATAACTCCAATTTTTCCAATTTTTTTGTGGGGATATTACGGCTAATTTTCGTTGCGTTTATTGTTACTAAGAAGTAAGTATTAAAATATTATTAAATTGAATAATTTCATAGTCATAGCACATTAGAGAGTTATAAATTTGTCTTTCTATTGTTTATTTAATGTAATATAAGTAGCAATTTCATGGCATTATAATCGTGGTTTACTCGCAGGTCAGTTGCATTATTTTAATATATTATTCATAAAAAAAACTGTTTAAAAAGCTATGCACTGTTTAGAGTAAAAATATAAATATATAGCGGAAATATACCTAAAACTTAAATTATTCCTGAAGTAACAGTAACGAATGATACCTCTTTTTCTAAATGATTTATTAGATATTTCAAATTCTAGAAATCCTTTCACAAGAGGTGTAAACACACGGGAGTTTTGCCTAAGACAAATAACAAAACACTTATTCTTGGCTTTTTGGTTTCTTGTCTTCATATACTTGCTACAGTTGAATCCCAATGCAAAGAAGAAAAGAACCTAAGATACTCACTAACATACAAATGCAGCCAAAATCTTTTGGAGTTATTTTTCAATGTTGAGTTTCAAAGGTGAGGTGCAATACAAAGTCCACTTCAGTTTTATCACATTTTTGTCAGAAGACAATATTTTTTCGGTTTTATATATGTAAAAATTATAAACTGCTTATATTTTATAATCATCCTTCCTTTCATTAATATTTTTTTAAATTACGAAGTGGCCTGAACTACAATCCTAGCAGCTTACAATTTTTTTGAATACATAGAAGTATGATAACCCACATTGATATCCATAACAACACCAACAACTGTATATCTCAAGATCGTACTTCCAACTTTAAGTGTGGCTTCAGAGCTTCAATTAATTTACAGAAAATGTAGTGGCTACATAGCTGTATTTGTCATAAGATCAATTATGAGAAGAATATCTTGCGATGTTTGTTGTGAGGTACAGGGATCATCAGGGTATGAAGATGATGTATCTTTCATATTAATTTACAGGAAATCTAGAGGCGGTGAAACCTTAAGATTCACGTTCCACTTATTAATCTCCGCCAGGAGGTTAGTCAGTTTCTGATACAGCGAAGTATAGTTCCGGTTTGATGGTAGAATAGTCACTACTGTTATCTGAGTAGACATTCGGATATTCAGCGCTGTTCGACAATCTCCGAACGGGAGAGTTGATTTTTCGAAGGGAAGCTGTTGAGGCGTTCGAGCTTCAAATACGAACCGCTGTAGGAAATCGACTAATTTTGACTATTGTAATTAACATCGAGTTTAAAAACTGGGCCAGATCTTTCTACAGTGGTTTTTGCCAGGCTTTCGTAAGGATTTCGTAAGCCTTCTATATGGCTTGATATCAGTGAGGTGTTAGCTTACATTTAGATAGTTTATCATTGAGTGTGCAGTACTCCGAACTGGACGTTTTATGTATTTGGGGTTCGACAGTCATCGTTAGGTGAAGTGATTTAGTTCTTCTGGTTCTAATGTTAATATAGATACCCAGGAGATTGTCTTTAACATATTTACTGCTTGAAATTACTTAACAAGATAAAATTATTTCAATAAAACTGCCATTAGTGTGAAATTCGCGCTCAACCAAAAATTTCTGATGACATAAGGAGTGCGTTCATAATATATGGGTGAGGTGAGGAGCGAGAACAGTGTCAGTGTCAGTCAGAAGACGGAGTAAACGCCCAGGGAGAAATCAGTTTGAACTATTTGTAGATCAACACCATCAAAATTTGTTTTGTTTTTACCTTCAACATTATCACCAGTGGAATTTGAAAATCTTATGTTGATAGAAACTGGTCGCTAAACTTGACCCACTGAATATCGATTACCGGTGCCTTAAGCTCTATAAACAAGAACATGTGTACGTTGTACATATTATACGAATTGCGCATATCAGGGTAATAGTTTCCCCGATAGCAAGCGGGGAACTAGGAATGCACTCTCGTCGATTCTCGTGAACTCTGTGGTGTAGAGTGTGAGTACATAGACAAATAATATATTAAATTAAATTATTACTCTAATCACCCAAAAAGCCAAAAACATAATTCCGTAATAATGATGAGAAATAGAATATTGCAAATCAGTGATGAAGCATTCGTATCAAAAAACTTGAAAATATTGTTTGCTATATTTAAGAACAATGGTTACCCAACAGGCATTTTAAAGAAATTAATATATAACACCGACTTTTATGACGGTCAAGTTGACGAACATAGTGAGCAAACCATAAAATATTATAAACTTCCGTACATTACTAATCTAACTCATTTAATTTTACCTCTGTTTAAAAATTTAACCAATATTAAGATTGTTAAATATAATTTAATAACCAATTCTAACCTTTTTTCTAAAGTAAAAGACCCAACACCTACTTTATACAACACAAATGTTATTTACAAAATGGATTGCTCACAGTGTCAGGGATGTTATGTTGGTCAAACCTCACAATGGCTTAAGCAGCGCATTACCCAGCACAAGAGTGATTGTAGTACTGGCAAAAATAATTGTGCAGTTGTGGACCATTTTTTAAAAACAGTACATACGTTCGACTACAATAGTGCTAAGATACTGCAACATGCGGACCGATACAAACATCGATTGTTTTATGAGATGTATCATATTGCTAGGAACCCTAACGCGATAAACCTCAAAGCAGACACTAATGGACTTAGTAATATTTATTGTCAACTTTTAAAATCATTTTAGAAATTGATTTGTCTTATCACCCTGTAATTTGTTTTAGTGTGTTTCTTGTCAGTTTTTTGTAAACATTTTTATATCTATACCTTATTGGTTTTTTAAAATTATTTTAATTAGTCTTGTCCTAAACCTTTTAATGTCTAGACGTCACTAAATTCCAGACTCTAAAATCTGTAAGTTAACCATTTGTTATTGTGTGCAATTGTTTATTAAATAAATTTTGTAGTATCTCCTGATGAAGCTACCAAACGGTGGCGAAATATTGAGCATAGGATAATAGTTTCATTTCATTTCACTGACCGCATACCCGATAATTCCCCCTCTATATTGAATCAAGTACGGTCGATAAACAACAGAAGCATCTTTTTGCTTTCTATTTATATATATTAAACTATTTATGATAAATGCTTACTTAATTTTGATTATGAAATTTAAATGTATATGTTTATAATTTAGAATTTTTAGTTTGTTTAGTTTGGCTAGCTCAGTTTGTTTTTAATATTTGTTTGGTAATTTATTTTAATTTGATTGTTCGGGAGCATGAAATCCTTTTTCTCTTTGAGTCCTGGCTTATTGTATTGTTATAATTGTTTAAATAAAAAGAAAACACATTATTTGAAATAGATTTAATTTTCAATGCAATATTTTATATTTGATAAAAATAATATGCGACGCCAATGGTTATATTGTATCTACTTATTTATTTAAATAATTTTATCAATGCGCATGCGTGAAAAAACTAGTCATGCGCTTTAACATAAAATGAACAATTCTGATACGTAAGAAGCATCTATTCATATTAAACAAAGTTTGTTGAAGATGCAGACAAGTGAATGGTTCAAACACATAAAAGAATTTATATATAAATCATAGTTATATATGATGCAAATTGCTGTGTAAAGAAAATTGTTATATACATAGATAGAAATATAGGAATTATATACAGATGGAAATAGTTATTACATTATGAAATTTCAATCACCAGATTTATGCAATTACAAAATGGCGTAAGTAAATATTTTACTTCATTGAAAATTCGGCCTTTTATTAAATTTAACGATTCATGCAATGAATTCAATATACAAAGTCTGTTTCTTTCTTTTTCAGATCGATCATATTTGCAAAAGTTTATCAATTTATGTAATTAAGTACTTATTTGAGTATTTTGAGTTTTTACTCTGATTATTGGCCAATAATGATTTATAAACACTGACCTGTTGCTCTTGAATTGGGATGAAAGTCTCTGGATCCCAGGAACACTCCGCTGAAGTTCCAAAAAACCAAAATTGATGAAAATTTCGTAAATTCTTGCCGAAAAACTTGATACAATTGACTGTGAGTATTACTAATATTGTATTTAATAGTACTTTATAGATTTAAATGTCTTAAACCGGGAATATCTTGAAATTTCAGGAACACCATCACACACACTCCTCGCTTCTTGAGACCAGCTTCCCTTCCTTTTAAGCGTCCCCTCGATTCTCTACTTTTTTCAACAAACAGTCTTTTGTTCTTTTTCAGGTCACTATTCCAAAGTTTATTTATTGATTCAATTTGTTCTGTCATATTTTATAACCAATAAGATATTGTCTTTTGCAATCAGATTAATTGAAACTTCTATCACTTATTAAAAATTTCATACATACACTCTTTTACATTATTAGTTCATTTATAGAGTTCCTATGAGTTTTTTCATCATACAAATAAATTAAAATTGGTTATACATAGATACATTTACATGGTACAACATTCAATATTATTATTGATAATATATCACTGTTACACTCATATTAATTATAAATATAAATTCTCTTATGTTATTTGTCTAAACTCTTTGCATTATATTATTTATAATAAACTTTAACAAATTACTATTTATTGATTCTATGTTTATTTTATTTACCATATATCATTTGTCTATATGTCATTATTTGTTTATCTATGAAATCTATTGAATTATATTCTATTCAATATTTGTGTTTGTTCTCATTCTTAAATTAATGATTATAATGAATTAACTATAATAATATTTGTTTTCATTTCAGATGAACAGCTGATTATGTTATGGAAAATAATCTTCGTCTTAGGCAACTTTATTTACATCATTACATTGGTTAGGCAATATCTATATTTTATGTTATTATTGAGGTAATTCCTTATTTATTATATTGTTATAGGCTATTATTTAATATATCTTTATTTGATATGTTGTTTAAATTAAGAAAAGTGTTTCCTTTTTACCTGTTTTCTTAAATTATATTATTTTCATATATTTTAATACTAGCAACATATTTTTATAATACTAATTCTCTTATTATCTATGATATCTGGTTCAATATATATATATATATATATATATATATATATGTATATATATATATATATATATATATACCACGGTGGTGAAAACATAAACTTCGCAACTTATTCGGCTCGGGGAAAGACCCCTCAAATTTTAAGTTCAATAGTTGTATTTTCGAATACCTCAGGTTGGGCAGCCTCGAAATTATCTTAATGTGGTGCTAGAAGTCAAAATTAAAATTTTGAAATAGAAATGTAATATGTATTCTATACATCTATGGTTTATTTTCTTGAAAAAGCGGTTGATTTAGTAAAAACAACCATGCTACTACACTTCGTTTTGAATTGCTATAAAAAACTATTAGTTTTTTGAAAAACAAACAGAAAATTAAGAAATAACTCAATCAACAATTCCAATGTTTTGACCTATTCAGTGTCAGCAGCTTAGTAATTTTTCGTAAATTCAATGTAGCCAACGTAAAAAGTCACGCGATGGCGACTTGCATGCCACAGACATTTTAAGTGAAAGTTTTCAATAAGGAAATCCATTTTGTTTTCCTATATCCGTGCAGTAGCTGATTAAAGTTTGACAAAATTCATACTGTTGACGTGTTTTGAAATGATTATAACCTATAAACATTTTTATTCTGTTCTTCATCCATCGGCAAGATATGTAATAAAATATATTTTTCTCCTGCACATTTCGTCAACCTATATCTCACAAACTAACATTAGTAGAAAAAACTTGTATTTAAGTATTTTAACTATTTCTTATTAATTTACGTGCACCCTGTATGGTATAACTAAATATTTCAAATTCTTTATTTACCTTTTATTCATCTATCTATAAGTCGTATAAAAAACCTAGCCGCGTTACAGCATATTTTAATGATGTGTCGGATTAAAAATATTACTATGAATGACGGATTTAGACTTGTTATGATGAGACCCATCAAATGTCATATTTCAAAATATCACACACCTGTGTACCACACTCGGCAGTCTAATTTTGAGCTCCAAATTCGGGAGATAATCTTTAGTGAAATATAAATGCCATTATTATAACGACAAATCAACTGAGGAGTTCACTATAAATAAGTTTTTTTGGTGATTAAAAACTGTTTACTAAACAAAAATCTGTGTAGAGGGGTGGTACTGAGGTAAAAGACGGATTGAGTGTTGTTTGAAATGTGGGAATAGTTCAAAGTAAAAAGATTTGGTAAATATATTGAAGAATTAAAAGAATGTACTAATTAAGAAAATAATTTGGGTGACAAATGACAGATAAGATAGATAAATTTGATATCTTATAAAGATTTATTTGAAGAAAAATATTATGTATTTAATAGTAAAAAAGATATAAACAGGGTGTTCGAGAAAAGGTGACCACGTTGCTGGGATAGTTGAAGCAATGCGAAATAAGTCAGGTTTACTTATCGTAACGGCATCCGTTTTGAAGATCCGGGTAGGTGATAGTGGTCACTCTTCGTACATTCGTACAGTAAGTAAAATAAAACAACTAATCGGTACACAAACATGCCTTTGCTAGTGTGCATAGATATACCGGCCGTCTCGCTGTGTGGGCTGACAAGACGTAAAGTACACTACACGTTGGAGTGCTTGAGCCATTTCAGTCAAAATTGAAAACTGCGTTCAATAATTGGCATATGTCGAATCGAGGAAAAACAGTCAAAATCTACAGTATTTTATAGGGCTTTTCGGAAACTATGATCGGGTTAACCGTTAACCCGTTCATGATCTGAACGTTCGGAAAGTAATCCGGATCACATTCACTCACGTTCGGAAACTGAACGAACTGAGCGGATCATAATCATATGTTTGGATCCTTTCTACTCTAGTACATCGGTGGGTAAATGCGATCAGTTGACGGATTGTTTCGTTTGTTTTTGTTTTCTTCAAGCTAAAATGTTATTAATTCTTTAAGCCTAGTAGTGGGCAGGCTGCTGAGGCTTGCGGTTTTTGTACTTTTTGACTTTTCAATTTAAAAAATAGCTTATTGGTATTAACATTTTCTTTTTGTTTTCTTTAAATTAAAAGTTATTAAGTGTTTTCAGCCACGTAGTTAGCAAATTGCTCAGACTTGCGGTTTTTATAATTTTTGGCTTTTCGATATAAAAAATAGCTTGTTGTTATTAAAATTTAGTGTCAACGATGAGTGAAAACAAATAAAAGCTTTACAAGATGAGTATGGAGAGAAGTACATGAAAAATCAACCCACGAAACTAAAGTAATAAAAATAAAATGTTTTTGTTAAGTATTAAATTTGACATTCCCACACAAAACAGAGCGCGTCGTCGGAAACTCTGATAAAAATCTCGTTCTGGGCTAGAATCCACAATCAGCTGATAAGTGATCTATCTGATCTAAGATTATCGTTTCCAAAAAGCCCTTATAACTGGTGAATCTTGCGTATTTTGAATATTTCACAGCCAAAATATTACAAGAGATTTGAAAAGTCAGGTATATGATCTTCAGAGATAAATATTTCGCTTCCATTCCGTATATGGTTCAAATCATAGAGAAATAAACATATTAAGAGAGTGTTTGTTCCCATATAAACGGGTGACATCGCGTCGATCTCACCGCACCCCTTGCGGTTGTCGGAACTAATTCTAACAGGCGGGATATTTAAATTTGGTAGTTTGGATTATGGGTAGGTAAATTTTACAGTTTGTCTTAAAATTGCTTATTATATAATTATTTCATTCCAAAAAATTATATTTCATTTTTGTAATGAAATAATAATAATAAACAATTTTGAGACAAATAATTTAGGTAATAAATAATAAAACAGCACACATTTAAAAATTTTATTAACCTGCACATAATATAAAAACAAATTAATAATATATTTGTTTACTATACATAGGTCTGTTATTTATACATGTTATTACATTGATAACTTTGAAATTCTTATTCTAATAGTTAAAGTACAAAACCATCTGATTAAATTATCAGTTACAATAATCAAAAAATTTAAATTTTCAATAATACCTCCTATTATTAGAACAATTATTCTAATATCACTTAACAGTGTTTCCACACAATTTTCGAAGTTATTTTTCCTACTACACGCACTATAAATAGGCATTTATACGACAGTACATTTTTCACAAAAATTCTATTGCAGCCTCCGCCATCCCCATAGCTGCCCAGTTCGCTCTCACCTTTTTTTTAACTTTTTTATTTCATGAAACAAGAAACTTCACATTTACTTTCTTTAAATTAATTAAAAAGACGGAACATGTAAATCAGAGGAAACCTACAGTTGTATAAATACACAACATAAACATATACTTAGCGAAAACTAAAAGTAAAAATGGCACACCAGCTTGAATATTAAATAATGTATTAAATTGGTAATACAAACCATAAAAAAAATATTATTACCTATATCATTAATTTCTACTCAAATTACAGCGTTATACTTAAGAAAGTTTATCCAATATTAAATCAAATATTTTAATAGAAAGCATTTGAAAAGTAGATTCCCCTTTACATGAAGACAGGAACAGGTCTGAAACAAAAAAAAATTAAACGCAGTACATTGTTACCAAAAAAATAATAATTATTTTTGTTTGTTAGACCTCTTACCATCATTATAATATTTTTTAATTAATAAGGGGACACAAACTTTTATGAGTTGAGAAAATACGTATGATTTATGTTCTCCACAATTGAACCAATCAAAATTTATGTGACTCCAGTTTTGGACATACCAAGGACTTCCAATAACGATCCTATATGAACGTTATGGTAAACATTCAATAACATAAGTCCGATGGGCATCCATATGACGTCCAATCATGTAACATACAGGATATGTCCAGATGTCGAATTCCTGTGTACGTCCATAGAATGTCCATGGACATTTGGACTTCATTTGGATCTGAAATGGACGTCCGATGGACTTCGTGTCCTATGTCGGTACTTCTGCGGCTAAGACTCAATATGGATCATATACTCATATTCCCATAATACCAGATGTCACAAAATCTTGCCCTACAGTTGTTAGAAGCAAAAAAACAATAAAGAGGAATACCGTGAAATATATATATATATATATATATATATATATATATGTCGTAGGCATAATAAAAATTTAGGCTTTTCATAAACTTCCTAGGCATTTTACAAAAAGCCGGCAAAACGCGAGCAAATAATATATTTTTAATTATGACTACATCAATTCAGACAAATTGATAAAATGCCGGCAAAACGAGAACACAAAAATGTATATCACGTTGTGACTGATTATTTTTAGGCAATTTACAATTTGCCAAATTAGGTGCCGTCAAAACGTGAAAATAAAATGAGAAAATACTATTAAGTGTTAAGTATTATGTTTTGTTATATAATGAATAATATAGTTACAGTTAACATTATAAATCTTGTTATTAAGAAAACATCGATAAACAGTTAACAACTTCATAATATAAAAATAAACGGTTTTAATGATTAAAACTAACTTTTCCGCATCATCGAGATACCCAGAACACTATTCTATCATAAAATTGGTCACTTGAATACACTTCGGGGGATGTATCGTGCTAACAAACCGAAATTTCTCCGAAAGTAACCAAAAATGTAGTATATCTGGATTTATAGAACCCGCTGTACTCGCTCTACTTAGCTGAAAATCAATAGGGTACATCTGTGAGACACCTTGAAAAATATCCAATTATAAAATTTGCCACTTGTATACACTCCGGAGACTGTATCGTGCTAACAACACGAAATTTCTCCAGAAAGTACAAAAAAAGTGGTACTTCAGGTACCATAGCACTCGTACTAGCTCTGGTGAGCTAAAAATCAATAAGATTCATCTATAAGACGCCCTGAATAATATCCAGTCATAAAATTCGTCATTTGTATACACGCTGGAGGCTGTATCGTGCTAACAGACTGAAAATTCTCCATAAAAGACAAAAATTTGGTACTTCAAGTACCATAGCACTCGTTGTACTGGCTTTAGTGAGCTGAATATCAATAGGTTTTATCTTTGAGACGCTCTGAAAAAATGGTCACTTATATATACTCCGGAGGCTGTATCGTGCTAACAAACTGAAATTTCTCCAAAAATGACAAAAATGTCGTACTTAAAGTACTATAGCACCTGTTGTACTGGCTCTGTTTAACAAAAAAATCAATAGGGTCCATCTGTAAGATATTCTGAATAAAATTCAATCATAAAATTGGTGAATTGTTGCTCTCCGGAGGCTGTATCGTGCTAACAAACTGAAATTTCTCAAAAAATTACAAAAATGTCATACTTCGAGTATCATACAACCCGTTGTACTGGCTTTGGTGAGCTGAAAATCAATCTGTAAGATGTCCTGAACAATATTTAATCATAAAATTGGTGACTTGTTGCACTGCAGAGGTTGTATCGTGCTAACAAGAGATGTAACGAAAAGTGGCCGACGACAACGACGACGACAACATACACACAGGATATTTTTACTAAGAACCGTTTTTTCGTGTTGTTTTTGATGAAAAACTTAGAAATATCTCAAATTTCTTTTTAAAAATTTAAATTTTTTTATGGGTAAGCCAATACTCTTCTCGCATATTAGATAGGTTGGGCGGAAAAGTAATATAGCTATTAACTTTAGTTGGTACCTAATACAAACATGAACAACAAATAACAATTTAACACAAATTCTTTGGATAATTTCCTAAACATTTTTCGAGGTGCGAATTTTTATAACAAATTGCGCATCAGAGGAAAATTTTCGGAGAATAATTCAAACTCGCAGGAGATTCGGTACGAAAATTTTATACCCACATTGCATTTTAACTAATTTTAATTTTGTTCACTTTCCCTTTGCCCTAGTAAAAGAAGTAGGAATCAGAGTATTAAATAAATACGTTATTTCGTACTATAAATAATTTTACCTACGACCACCCCTGTAAGTAGTCAAAAACTCACAGTCGGCGTCTATTACGCATGGTAAAACAAAAAGCACGGCTGTAAAGTTAATCGCACGGCTTCCATAGCCACCACTTAGCAACTGTCAATACACGTAGCCATTTTATTCAAAATGTATGACTTAGATATTTGACGTTGAATTTTATTCTATATATAAATGATAGATAACATTTATTAGATATGAGATTGCATTTATTTGGAATTATATGATAATTGGTTCCGTTTCGTTCAATCCGCATATTTTATATGTCTGAATGTATCTCATATTAGTAAACAATAGTATATTATACACCAAGCGACTAAAGTGGCCCATTTAATCCCGCGGGTGGTGTTTGATTCCTGAGGGAAGTAATCCACCTAAGGGATTAATGTCACTTTAGTCGAGAGGTGTATACGTTATTTTATGCAATTCCGGTAATTCTACATACATTTTTAATAAAAACAAATACTACTTAGGACGCACTTTTACAAAACTTGGCTGGGCATCGAGTGTGACCTTCTAAGTTGCTTGGCTGGGCATCGAGGAGCGACTTTTATAAAACTTGGCTGGGCATCGAGGATGTACGTTTTTACTTGTACTTTAAATACATTAATAAGATTATAAACACATGTACAAGTGGGTCGTAGGTAAAGTATAGTACGTAACTCGTGTTGTAACGCATTTTACGCACTCACGGAATTACTTTTCCGTTCGTGCGTAAAATGATTCTTACAGCACACGTTACGTAATTATACTATTATTCCATGAAAAATAGACATTCAGTGAAGGAACTCATGACGAAAAAAGAAGTGAAAAATTATTATTAAATTGAAATCAAATATTTGTAAAAAATAATGTACGCTTGTTATTCTTGCGTCTACAGGTAACAAACAGCTGTCAAGCTAGGGAAATTATAACTTACTAATTTTGCAGGTGACGTGACCGAATTTTTTTTTTGGAAAATTCAGGTTGTGGTCATATCAACCTGTCAAAATCAAGGTATCTCATTGGCATAAAACAACAGGTATAAAATTTTCCCTATAATTTATTATTTAAGAAAGAAACTATTACTGATATATAACTACAACTAAAAATTGGAAACAAATCCAATCCTTTCTTTATTAGTGCATGTCCAACTTCCATGACATTTGGAAGAGCATGCAGACGAGAGAATATGTGGGTGTGAGTGTTTTAACTGGTCGGGGGGACGTTGTGTGGAATGGAGAATATTGATGGTGATGTTGGGATCAACAGTGGAATTGCGATTTTTTTTTCTGAAGTGTAGAATGTGCCATTGGAGAGGGAGTTTTAAGAAGGGCGGTTCTGTTGAAACTGGCTTTTAAGTATGGATGTGTCCGTCGAGGAGTTCAGGGGTGTTTATGAGGTTATATAGGGATTTCCGGTTAGAGTATTGAGAAGGAAGGTTTTAAGCTTAGGTTATTGTAGAATTGTTGATGAGGGTGGTTGTAAGATTCTTGATAGGAGTTGTGGTTTGTGTAGGTCAGGGTTTGGTTCTCCCGACTAGGGAGTGTCAACGTTTTAAAAAACTCAGAGACCCGTCGATTTTTGTTCAAAAGGGGACAGTTTTTTCCGGTATTTTTGACTTCTCTACTTTCACCCCCTAGCGGGCGTAAACATCACCTCAAAATATTTAAATAGCATTAGGTGTCGAGTAAAGTATCCACTTATAACCCTTCCAATTCCATTTACCACAGTCTTCAAATTTTATAATTCGGCCCAATCCTTTTTAATAAATTACATTTCAAAATTCATATTATATACTTATTCAGTTTTATTTTTATTTTTGTCAATGTATTGAAAATGACAGATGGGTCGTTGCCTACGCCAACGGTTTGGGTGTATTCCGATAGCGCGCAGCGGTCAGTTTAATCCTTACAGATTATAAGAGGGTTCTAAAAGGGACAGGTCGATTGCGCGCAGACATGATATTAGTACCTGTCCCTAATAGCAAGGGGTCTTTCAGTCTTATGATTGTACACATTAAATTACATTTACTCACTTACATTATTCAGAAGAAGTTTACGTGTAAAGATACCGAAATGGAGACCATGTTAAGTGAGCGCGGAAAAAAATTATTAATAGTTAAAAGTTATACTTTTCGCAAAGATAGAGAAACTATATTAGGTGTTTCATATCGCTGTACAAAGCGAGGATGTCCAGCTTCGATTTCTGTGGATAAATCAGAAGAGGTGTTGTTACAGCAAAAAGACAATCACAGTCACGCATTTGATGAAAATTTACACGTAAAGGTAAGTGTTTAATAATTATATTTCTTACTACTAACCTTAGAAATCGTCATTATTAACTCCAAAGCTCGAATGAGAAATAATATTTCTCTCCCTAGGTAAATAATGAACTTTTTTTATATTTTCAATGAAATATAAACAGAAACTCTTATTTCTAATTCTAAACAAAATCAAACTCGCAAATTCAGCACTAGTAGGTACACTTAATTGGTATGATAAAATTATAAAAACTTATTTGAAATTAGCATCATTTCTGCCTTTATCAAAATCTAATTAAATAAAATTTTAAAATATTAGTACAACTCCTCGGTTAATAATGGCTCACTACTCGACCTACGTATATAATATAATATGATTAATTTTATTCGTATAAGTTAAATATTTCGGATATTCATCTAATTTCTTAAATTTGTTATTTTTCAAAAATACTCACTCTTATAAACCTCAAAAATTATAGTAGATATATATTATTTATATATTTTAATGTTGTTTCACAGAAATTACAAAACGGAATTAAAAGGAAGGCTGTAGAAGACATATCGCAAAGACCTTCTAAGATCATCAATACTGAGCTTAAAGAAGCTCCCGCAGAAGTGAATCTCACAACACGGGACCTTGATAATATAAGAAAAAGTGTATATCGATCAAGACGAAGCGTTTTGCCAGTTTTACCTCAATCATTAGAAGACCTCCAAGAAGCTCTAGAATCTATTGTTATTAAAACAAATAAGGACGAAGAATTTTTATTGGTAAATAACACGAACTTAAATGTAATAATATTTTCCTGTCAAACAAATTTACAGTATCTGTGTTCACGACCTAAAATTTATGTAGACGGAACTTTCAGTTATTGCCCGAAATTTTTAACTCAGTTATTTACGATACATACAGTAGAAAACGGACATTATATACCTTTAGTATTTATTTTACTGCCAAACAAACAATCTAATACTTACTTTGAGGCATTTAAGCTTTTAAAAAGTTATTGTGCTAGTATAAATTTAAGGTTTGAGCCCAAAGAAATCGTTAGTGATTTTGAAAAAGCGATACACGTTGGAGTTAAGAAAATTTGGCCAGACATAAATATAATAGGATGTAGGTTTCATTTGACCCAGTCCTGGTATCGTAAAATTCAAAATCTTGGGTTGGTATCTGAGTACAGGGATTCTAATTCAGCAATAGGTCTTTGGTTGCATTACACTTTTGGATTATTATTTCTAAATCCTAATGAAGTAGGGGATTGTTTTGTAGAAGACCTTTACTCAGATATACCTCAGAATGCTAAACTAATTGAATATGCTGATTATTTAGTTGATAATTATATATCTGATGATTCCGTTTTTCCTCCAAAAATGTGGGCTTCTTGTAATAGTGATCAAGAACGTACAACAAATGCTTGTGAATCATTCCACAGTCATTTTAACTCCAGTTTTTATGTAGCGCATCCAGATATTTTTAAATTTATTAATGTTTTAAAAGATGTACAAATTAATACATATATTAAAATAAATAGTGTACATTTGCCTAAAGCTTGTAATAATATTAGGTATAAAAAACGCAAAGATTATGTAACAAATTTAATTAATTTATATGTAAATAACCATATTGAAAGATTTAATTTAATTAAAAGTGTTTGTTTTAATTTTGCAAAAAAATAAAAAAATATATCTTATAATCACTATTTTATATAGTTTTCTTTTCAGGTGTTTTCCTATGGCATGTTACGTGTTAAAAAAATTGTTTAAGACGAGCATATTTCTATAAAGGAACCGTTCGCGCAATTGACCGGTTTACCGATTGTATACCGCGCGCTATTGACCCATAGAATTTCAACTACCTGAAAACATTTCTGACCGCTGCGCGCTACTGACCGTTGCCCAACGGTTTAAATGTCGATTTTATTGCTTTGCATTATTTTTGTAATTTTTTATTACATTTGTAAAAGACAAATGGATATAATACGGACACACAAACAACTCGAAATTAGTAGATTCGTATATCGAAGCGAAGTTTTGTTTAATTGTGTTTTTGTAAATCGAATACCATGGTTTATTCCATAGCGGATAGACTATATATCATTTCCTTTTATTCTGTGAACAATAAGTGTGCAAATGTAACGGCTCAGTTATTTAATGATAAATATCATGTGAAACATGTCAGTAGGAAGTATGTTCTAGAGTTAGTGAAAAAATTTCAATTGACTGAAAATGTAGCTAATCAAAAACGAGAAAATAGACCACCTGTGGTTAATGAAGCTAGTGGAGTTGCATTTTTGGGACATGTTCACCTAGATCCTACGTTAAGTACAAGACAATCAGCATCTGTG